>CAWUFW010000285.1:2218251-3569002 GCA_963921515.1 Calotriton arnoldi
ATATATATTCTGTGCCTTTTTATGCTTAATTATGACTGTTATTTTTTAACTTTGGATCACATTTAATTACTTGCAGGTAGGTTTGTGTTCGTTCACCCCACCAATTTATGGTCGGATTTCTTTTCATTTTTATTTTCAGGCATAGCTGCTGGTTTTTCCCATGGTTAACGAGGGGCCCAGCGCTTGTTTTATCCCCCAAACGTTTGGTGTAGGCTAGTTCTGGGCCCGAAGCTCTTCTTGCAGGGATCTCGTAGAGGACCCGGGTGTCTTTTAAATGACGCGCCAGCACCCACTGGTTTCAGTATGGCAGGCTTCATGACACGCACTCCTGCATAGTGGAGGAGCACGCCTGCCTGCAGCGGCCGCTCTGTGCACCGGCGTCCACCTCCTTTCCAAAAACGATATAGGCAAAGCTGAGTCCTCATCGTAACTGAAAGAGGACTCGGTGTTAAAATCGCCGACCATTTGTAATTGGGCAGAAAGCCCCTTTTGGCATAAACGCGCTTGGCACACGTACATTGTGATCTCAGCCTTCCATAAATGGTCACTGTTTGTCGAGTGAATCGGCAGGGAGCGCTTTTTGATGGTTTTAGGAGTTCTTCTTGCATAAAAAAAGGAAAAAGGGGAGTATTTGCCAGAAATCTTTCTTTCTGATATTGGCGAGCATATCTGTATTTTTACTCACTATGTCTGATAAAGGTGTTACCCAGGGGACCACTAACCCTGTGATTAGTGAGAGTGGGCCCGATTCACAAAGGTAAAGTTAGACGAAAGTCTAACTTTACGACTTTCAGTATTCACAAAGGGCATTTACTACTCGTAAATGCCCTGTGAATACCAAAAATCATAAAGTTAGACTTTCGGTATTCACATAGGGCATTTACGAGTAGTAAATGCCCTTTGTTAATACCGAAAGTCGTAAAGTTAGACTTTCGTCTAACTTTACCTTTCTGAATCTGGCCCGATATCTTTAGGAAGTTTTTTGACAGGGAGCTAAAATCTTACCTGAAGGAGGTGGTGAAAGTTGTTTTTGCGAAAAGGAAAAGGGATTCGCCCTCTGAGGAGGATTTTTTCTCTTTTTCAGAGGAGGAGAGCCCTTCATCAGTGAAGAGAGGAGGTAAGGCAATTAAAACGTCTAAACACCTTACGAGTGAGAAACACACATTGGGTATCCTGAGCGCTAAAAAGACCAAGGTGCCCATGGTGGCACAATTAGCAGGAGTAACCATGTTGGTACAATTGATATAGGTATCCCTCGCGGTACGTATAGAATGAGTGGCTTTAATAGTACAAGAGACCGCAGTCTTAATACTGATATTAATTACTCATTTGACAATGAGGTAGAGGACGAAGTGGACGAATATGTCTTAGATCCTCAGGAAACGCTGGAGACTGATTTCCTCGATTAGGATTTAGACCAGCCTTCAACTTTAAAGGCTATCAAGGACTCTTTGACATGGAAATGTTCAACCCTACCCACATTGCGCCCTCAAGGGGCTCGGACTGGTGGCCTATGGACCACATGACCTCATTTATTAAGTTGTGGATCTGTAAATGTTTCGATAAGGAGATGCAGAATCTGATGAAAGCTGAATGTTCCAGACCATTCCTGGATAATAAATCAGGAATAACACCTAATCTGGACCTGGAGCTATTAACCTTCCTCTTTAAATCCGGGAAAAAATCCCAGGAAAGGCCTGGAGTGCTGACTCAAGCAGTGCCAGGACAGATTATTGGATACTCTGGATCCATTGGCCAAGATCCTGGATAATGCTGAGGAAGCCTCCTTTAAGGGCATGCCTGTAGATGTGGAACTTCTCAGGGGCTGGAGCCAGCGGGCTTTATGCCTGCTTGGCTATGCCAATGCCCGGTTAATGGCTGAGAGAAGAAGGGCTATCCTAATGAGGATCAACCCAAAATTAGGCGATCTTGCCAAAAAGAAACACCAGAGGACACAAATGGCCTTCTCTTTGGGGAAAGTTTTATTAAAACTCTAGGCAAATATGTCTCAATATTTACTGCCTTTAGTAAGGCCAACACCAACATAAGACAGATGTTCAGTAAAATAATTTTTAGAAGGGCTGGCACGAGGGCCTGGCTATCAGTTGTAGGCTACAAACGGCCCCAGTATTACCATCAAGACCAGAGAGGATATGGAAGGAATTTCAATACAAGCAGTAGTTTTTTCCCTCCAAGAGGACAAACCCCTCGCTCACGAGGCATCAGTGGCAGATTCCAGGGAGCTGGAGATCAAGGTAAGTTTCAACCCTCTAATTGGTTCTTTCCACACAAAGGTATGGGGAAGGTTACGTTTTTTTGCCCAAAACTTGTCTGTCATAACCAAGGATTCTTGGGTGTTACAAACTGTGAGGGGTTTCAAAATAGAATTTGGCCAGGTTCCTTACCAAAGGTGTCAGCCAAGGGAGTTGGCCTGAGATCAGGAACAAATTAAACTGGTAGATAACAGAAGTTACCCAAATGTTGTTCAAATGGGCAATTTGCAAGGTCTTGGACTCAGGAAAGGGTTTCGTAAGTACTGTTTTTCTAGCGAAGAAAAAGGACAAGAATTGGCTGCATGTTGGGGCAGCAATAAAGGTTATTGCATAATGGTAGCTTCCAGTCTTGTAATGAAATTTACGCTGCAGCCTAGAAGCCTGGAACAACTGTCACTGCTCATTTGAAGAAGGGCGCATCACCAGTATCCCCCATCATGCACGGTAAGTGTAGTAGAGCCACTTCTCTTTTTATGGAAATCAACGAACATTGGATAGTTGTAGTAAATTCCTTTGTCCGTTCTCTGTAGTGTGCTGCTTATTACTATAATGATTACCTAGTATTACAAGTAAGTAACTGTTCCTAGCCTTCATTTGTAGTCCTAAGCAATGAATAAAGTAGCAAAAAGTCCATCCCTATAAAGCAGAGAAAGAGACAAGGAGAAAAAACAGAACTACTCCATCCAAAATGCTTTTGTAAAGAAGCTTGCCACACTTGGGCTTTGCTCTGGAATCTGCATCAAGAAAATACTATCTTGTAAAGGGATGCACAGACTTACAAGTGGCCACTTTACATGTGCAAGCACTGGACAGATTTCTTAGTAATGCAGCAGTAGCTTCTTTATCCTTGTGGAATGGACTCTGGGCCTACCAGACAAAGTTCTATTAGCATTGCTATAACAGAGTAAAACAGAGGACACAGTCCAACTGGAAATGGGCTGTTTTGATGTGTCTAAACCCTTATGTATGGGACCATAGTTACCAAGGAGATGAACTGACTGTCTAATGTCTTTAGTTCTATCAAGATAAAAAAATTTAAAACCCTTTTAACATCCAGACAATATAAACTCCTCTCTGCAGAAGAAGAGATCTTCTGAAAAAATACTGGAAGTGAAATAGGTTATTGACACTGAAGACTGAAACTACTTTAAGGAGAAACATAAGATGAGTTCTTATCACAATTTTATCCTTATTGAAAACTGTATATGATTCATTAGAGCGAAGTGCCTGAATTTCACTAACCCTAACTGCTGAAGCGATGGCTAATAGGGAGGGAGATTTATAAGACATGTGCCATAAGGCAGTGTTATGAACACATTCAAAAGAGTTGATTAATTTTGAAAGCACCACATTAAATTTCCATGAAGAAAGTCTTCTTTAGGGGGAAAATACTTTCTTAATCCTTTCCAAGAAATCTCTTGCAACTGGGACTCTGAAAAAACAAGAGGTGTGTAAAGGATTTTTTCTATAAATGTTAAAAGCTGTAACATTGTACCTTTTTTAAAGACAAGTGCACCCCACTCAAATAAAGAAGATATGGTGCTACCGCTTCTTTTTTAATCTGGTTGCATTGATATTTTTCTGGATGCAAAAGATACAGAACCTTTTCCATTTAAAAGTATGAAGATGTTGTGGAGGATGGATGTCTAGCTTCCTTTAAAATCAGCATCTAACACTGTGGAAAATTCAGTGTTCATAAAGTAAGAGTTCAGTTGCTAAGCTACCAAATGCAATAATGGAAAGTTGGGGTGCACAATCTGGCTCTTGAACTTCAACAGGAGAGCCGGTGCACCCAGCATTAACTTGTGTGAACAGTCTAAGAGATGGTTGGTGAACCACCATTAGTGTGACCACTCAGGTGTGATTAGAATCATCCGAACTTTGTTTCTCATCAACTTGATGATGATGGTAGGAATCAGGAGTATTGAACGAAATGCGTAAACACATTTCATTGACCAGCGTACCAAAATCGCATTCCTCATAATATCTGGTTGGTAAACTGGATGTGCAGTCTGATCATTTTCTATTTTCTACATGTGCAAATAGATCTATTTAGGGAAAACCCCATTTGCAAAAGATGTAGTGCAGCACTGCATCGTTTAGTACCCATTTGTGGTTCTTTTGAAATACTGTCGGGAGAGAGCTGCTTTTGTATTTTGAACATTAGGAAGATAGACAGTGGTGTTGGTTAACCCTTCTGGCAAGTAGCCATTTCCAAATCGCTTCTGCCTCTAAAGACAGAACTCCGGATCTTGTATCTCCCTGCCAGTTGAAATAATGCACTGTTTTTGTGTTGTCCATCTATACAAGTAAAGAGTTCGTTTTTATACTCAGCAGAAAAGAATTGAGAACAAGATAGATTGTTATCAACTCTAGCAAATTAATGTGATAGGTCTTTTCTTTCTTCGGCATGTTCCCTGTACTTGCAGAGGACCCATATGCACGCTTTAGCATAGTACAGAGCATAATGTCTTGATGGAATGAAACCCTTTCAGAAGATTTTTCGGTCAATACCACCCGAGAAGAGATTTGATTACAGTCTGTAAGAAAGTCAGTCTATTTACCCAACAGCCAGAGTACTAGCACCATTGATATTCCAGGCATTGCAGCATTTGTCTCACATGTAGTCAGGCATTCCGTATAATAAATATGTAAGATGCCACTGACCCCAGTAAAGATTAAATGTAATTGGTTGTTGGGTGTGCCATATTTAGACGTTTCTAATACTTCCGATGGGTAGAAGACAGTCTCTCTTTCGAAGGATACACTTTTGCCGCCTAGAATTGCTCCCAGGTAATGGATGTATTAGACTAGGATTGACAATGAGTGGTTTACATTGAGACCCAAGGGCTGGAGACCAGGAACTGTCACAATTAAGTTTTGCTGAGCCTCCTGGAAAGTAGCTGCCTTTATAAGCGAGTCATGCCAGTAGGGATACATGAATATCTTCCTCTTCTTGAGCTGTGCAAAGACTACAGCCATGCTCTTTGAGAGCATTCTTGGATCTGACTTGAGGTCGAGAGGAAGGACATTGATACTGTACAATGCCCATCAGGAATCTAAGCATCATGCAATATTTCTGCACAATGGGTATGTGGAAATAAGCCTCCTGAAGTACCATGGGATACATTTTCCTTATGGAGTTATGGGAAGATAGGATAAAGAGCCCAGTGTGAAAATGTATCTTTCTTGATACATTTCATCAAGAATGGGTTAGTATTCCTGCTTTGTATCTTTCTTTAGAATCAGCAAATCACAGGAATAGAATCCTCTTTAATTTTTTGGAATGAGGGATAATTTCCCCAGCCTTTTTTGCATAAAAGGGTGCTTATCTCCAGTTGAACCTCAATGACATTGAGTTTTCTCTGGAGGAATGGTTGTAGGAGAGGAACAAAACCTCAGACAACAACCATTTTGCACAATATTCAACACCCATCTGACTGAATGGGGAACAGAAGTGGGGGAAGTGGGAAGGTACTGCTTAGTGGGTTTTTAAGTAGCAGTTGATGTTTGATGGCTGACTCTTCTGTTTGCAGGCTTAAAAGGCTGATAGGGTTGCCTCTGAAGTTGATAGTTCTGTTGGTACTACTGAAGCAGTTGAGAGGCCTAAGCCCTCTGATGCAAATAATGGCCGTCATAAGGCTTGCACTTGTCTTTTCTATACACTTATGACTTCTCTTAACCCACCCCCATAAGGGTTTCTAGTTCTGTCTTCATGTGTGGCATTTCTTCATCTGCATACGACCCCGATAGGGTGGTATCAGAGGAGGGCAAGTTTAAAATTCTGTGTTAGAATTCTGGTTGTAATCCAGTAAGGCAGAGCAATGACGAACAACACAAGCTAGCCCTTGACAGTAACCATGAGCAGCTACGTGAGCTGCATCCACAGGAGCATTGATCACTTGATTGGAGATGATTATTCCCTTTTTCAGATCTTCCTAGAAACCCCCCTTGTCTTCAAGTGGAAGCTTTTCTTCAAAATGCTTAAGAGATTACCAGAGACATCTGTCATATATCACAAGCAATTCAGTTGTGTTTGCTTTCTAAATTGTGATTGCAGACGTGCCATAAAACCGTGTCCTGCCTGCATTCTTTTTCTTTTCTCAGGAGGAGCTTAAAAGTATGCAGATGTGGGGTATTAGTGCCTCACAGCTGAGACAATAACTGAATCTAGAGAAGGATCTGCAACCAGGAACAAAGGGTCTTGACCTGGTAGCTTGTATCTTTTTCTGCAAACAAGTTGCTGCAGATCTTGCCAAGGCCATTTTTAGGAACAATGGTATAAAACCTCCAAGATAATAGACATATTAGATTGGGCTATTGGGCTTGGTATGTGGAGTTTCATGGTTCCTCTTAGAAATACCTCATTAAAGGTTTTAATATCATCTATCAATAAGACTCACAGGTCCTTACATGGTGGGCAACAGTAGAGTCTCTCTCTTTCCGGATTACACGATGGAAGTGCAGAGGAGGAGGGCTTCCTTCACTGAGGTTAAGAGGACAATGACAGAAGAGGGCTTGCAATATTCTCCGATGTTCCCAGCCAGACTCCGGATCCAATTTGATGGAAAGACACATTTCTGTGATGATCCGGCAGCGTCCTGGGAATGGCTCAAGGAATATAAATCTGACTCACAGCCTCCGGATGAACGCAAGACAAACGCACAACCCGGAAATGGAAGGAGGACACCCCGCAAACGATCTCGGAAAGGCTTAACGAAGAAGCCTAACCTATCACAAATGGAAAAGGAAACAGCTGCAGCCCTGCAAGCAGTGGCGACGATCGACCCGGGAGCATATCGGGAGTTGGTTCCCCTTCGGCGAGGGTATTGGGTGAATCCAATTCCGAATCCTCACGAACAGATATTGTACAACCCCCTGCTATGACCCCAAGGACGGCAGATGAAATAATCTGAAAAGACATTGCATAAGGGGGAAGGGGACCCACCTTGTTGCACGTCATTTGGTCCCTGAGCGGGGTGGGCGTTATTGGACTATTATTGAGGAATAGGGCTGGTGCGAAGTTAACAACTAAACAGCTGTCTTTAGCACACAGCCTTTCCCCACTTGGAAGGTTTACAGACTGTTGAGTTCGGGCCTTCTAATCCACTATCAGGGTTTTCTTGGGGTTTGGGCGGCCGGCCGTTGCAGAACTGCTCTTGGGAGGGGGAGTTTATGTTCAAAGGGACAGTTTACCTCACTTATTATTGGTTTGTTCTTCATGTGTGGGTGGTTCTGCTGTGCTCAACTTGGGAGGTGTGGGACGGAAAACGGGTTAGTGCGGAATAACTTCAAATGGCTGCACCACACTATACATTGAAATTTGAAGCATGGAACATCAGAGGCATGGGTCTGCAACTAAATGACATAATATTCATAGATAGCTACGTAGAAGGGGAGTGCAGATAGCTATGCTGCAGGAAACACACCTTATCCAAACTGAAATAGACAACTAACCCAGGATATGGAGGGGTCAAATATTCCCGACTTCTTTTTCAGCATATGCGAGAGGAGTGTTCATATGGATTAGGGCAGGGGTTCCATTTGAACCACGGAATACACTCATTGATAAGGAAGGTCGGTATGTCCTAGTTACTGGAAGGCTATGGGGTAGGGAAATCACACTTGGGAATGTGTACGCCCCTAACCAAGATCAGATCCCCATCTTGCATCGATTCTCAGCTACTAGATGACGTGGCTGTAGGAGATAAACTCCTGTGGGGGGATTTTAATAATGTGTTCGATGTCCAATTGGATCGCTCGACACCCCCATTGCCGGGAGCCCCAGCGCACCGCAATTTGGAAGGGATGGGAGACTGGATGATGAATTGGGGGATGGAGGACATATGGAGGACGCAACATGCAAATATAAGGGATTACTCTTATTACTTGTCTATTTACCACTTACACACACAATTGGATGCCTTTCTAGGCTCGAACTCCCTTGGGACAAACATCTCCCATACTGAATATCTAGGACGCACGATATCGGATAATTGCCCGTTATTACATGAGTTTAAACCATTAAGGAACCGCCCCCTAGTCCCCTTTTGGTGACTCAATCCATTGACCCTAGAAGACACTCGTTATAGGGAAACCCTAAGGTCCGCCATCGAGAACGCTATTTCTCCGAGAACGCACAGACGGCGTCCTCAAGACTATTGGAGTGGGAGGCATTTCAGACAGTAATACGTGGACATTGCCTAGGCCAGTCAGTAGGGGCCCAGAGAGAGTTGCATCTAGAATTGAAGACACTGGAGGACAAACTGCATCAGTTGGGGAGCACGCAGAGGACGGAGGCTGAAGACATGGAGGGCCTGAGTGATACTCGCGCGCAATATAATGAGGCCTTAGAACGTCTGCGGTGCCACGACTAAAGGGTTACCTGACGAGGGTCCAAAAAGAAAGGAGGCCAGGTCAGCATGGCTGATTCGACCAGAATCAAGAGGGTCCCCAATCACACACTTAAAGGGAACGGATGACGAAACTGTCTATGACCCGGAGACAATTAACACCCTATTTTATGACTATTATAAGGGCTTGTATGACACACCCACCCTGGTCACACTACAGGCACAAGCAAACTTTTTGAACAGCCTGCCACTTCGGAAACTGGATCCTCAGGTTAGAGAAACATTGGGGGGGGTCCAGTGACAGAACAGGAAGTCCGAGTCGTCATCAAAAGCATAGCCAATGGAAAGACCCCGGGCCCTAACGGGCCTCCAGCAGAATTTTTTTCTGCTTATGCTACAATACTGGCCCCAAGTTTGAAGGCACTTTACGCAGAGTCTCTGCGGCTTGGGCATCTCCCTGACTCACTGCGCGACGCAGTTGTGATACCACTTCCCAAGACCACGGCCCCAGACGCTGGTACGAAAGATTATCGGCCACTTTCCATGTTAAACATGGATTTTAAAATCCTTAGTAAAATCATGGCGCTCCAGCTGCTTCCGCATATGATCACTCTAATCCATTCAGATCAGAATGGGTTCATTCCATCCAGGAATATTTCGCTCAACTTGCAGGGGCTTTACTCGGTTTTGCTCCACCTGGATAACGAGGCAGTCTCACAGGCCGCCTTCTTGTCGATCGACTTGGAAAAGGCCTTTGACACTGTCAGATGGGATTATTTATTTGAGACCCTGCCGCAGATGGAACTGGGGGATGGATGGCTAAAATGGATGAAGCTGCTATACAAACAACCCACAGCGAGAGTTCATAAAGGTAGACTTGTGTCACAACAGTATGCAATTTTCCGGGGGACTAGACAGGGATGCCCCTTGTCACCGCTCTAATTCGCTTTGGCGACTGAACCATAAGCGGTCCTATTTAGGGCAAGCGGGGAGGGCATGGGAATACATATACGGGGACACACACACATCATCTCGCTGTACGTAGATGATCTTTTGATATATTTATCTGATGTTGAGAGGGGCACAGCCACGGCCTTCGAACGCCTAACAATATTTGAGGGTGTATCAGGTTTAAAGGTGAACAGGAACAAGACCTATCTGTTTCCTGAATCCCCCTCCCTCCTTCAACGACGGGACATCCCAACAGAGCTCAATTGGACACACACCACCTTTAGATACCTAGGGATTTATGTATACCACACCTCCGAGGACTTACGGGAGGGTAATCTTGGGAGGGCTTTCCGGTCTCTTAGGTCTAGCGTCCACTTCTAGTGTTCTCTACGTTTACCCATAATGGCCCGGGTCTCGCTATCGAAGATGGTCATGCCCCCGTGTTTATTATATTACTTTATTAACCTTCCAGTTACGTTGACGACTGGATGGTTCCGTCAACCAGACTCACTGCTGAGGGACCTTATTTGGGACACGGGAAGGCAGAGAGTGTCCTTAACTACCCTGCAGAGACCTATGAAGGAGGGTGGCCTTGGGGTACCAAACTTTGAATTATACTTTTTGGCAGCCCAGCTTCAATGGGTTGCACACTGGTTAGATGGCAGAGGACTGGAGGATGTGGGTTGGATGGAGGAAAGCGCTACCCAACACTGGCTGTTGGCCAAATTGCTTAACCCAGCGGTGGATACTCCGCAGCGATCGCCATTACTGATGACGGCCCAGAAATGTTGGAGGATGGGGGTGTCCAAAGCAGTGGATACCCCTAGATATTTGCCGGTTCTGCCCCTGGTAGGATTACCCCATGGGGACCCTGTCTCCATCTTTGCCCCAAGCAACTATCAGCCTGGTCCTCGAAAGGATTAGACACAGTGGGAGATCTTTATCATCAGAATTCCCTTATTCCTTTCGAGAACTTGGTGGAAGATACGGGTCTCCACACTGGCTAATTTCTCCAATATGAAGCTCTAACACAGATGTTTAGGGAACTGTGGGGAAAGGGCAGACAGGAGCCCACAACTCCCCCAGTGTTGCACTCTCTGATGACCCTGGGGCCAGCCGGTCACATAGTAAAATGGCTAAATTGTTCCTTGTTGGAAATGGCCCGTACACCTCTAACACGACTGCATGCAAGGTGGGAGTTGGCATTGGGGAGGGAGTTCACAGACCCAGAGTGGAACAGGGTCCTGGCCTATCCAAAAATGGTATCTTGCAATACCAGATTCAAATACACACAGTTTAATTATTTACATATGGCCTATATGACACCCCAGAGAATGAATGTTGCCTATGGCGGAGAGATCTGCGGGTGCCCCAGATGCAACTAAGAAGACGCAAACTTTATACATATGGCAGGGGCATGTCCAAGATTAGTGAAGTTCTGGGAGGAGGTGACGGTGGCGTTGGGCAGGAAACTAGGACGCGAGATTAGTCCTACAGTTGATACTTGCCTACTGGGGTTTGTCCCTCGCCCACCTAAACGAAAAGTCAGAAATAGGTTTATAAATCTGGCCCTAGTCCTCGCCAGAGACGAATTGCCATGGCCGGGAAATCGGCCATTGGCCCAATAGTGAGTGCTTGGAGGCAAGATGTAACGTTCTGGGCTGGTGCAGAAAACAAAACAAAAAAAAAGGTGCTGAAAACAGGGCACTGATTAGAGAGGAAGCAAGGGGACTAAGTAGGCGACTTATGGCAGCACAATGGAGGGAAATTCTTCATAACTGGGAGCACCCGGAACAAGAACTATCCACAGATGATAGTGGCTGACGAGGACCCGGGGCCGGGAATTGCAATAACCTCAAATGACCAGAAATCAGTGAAATGAGCGGGTGCATGCTAAGTGCCGTTGATTGAAGATGGAGGTGATAGCTCCTGCAGGAGTTGTACGGCCGATCAGACCCAAGACAACTTATCTGTGAACCGAATGCACTTGGAGAGTTTCCCCACAAGTATATAACCCGAGAATACATGGGGTTACTGTGGGTCGACCAGGGCCCCTCACAACCCCCACCCCCCCTCGCTTGGTTGTTTGGGCATATGCCAAAGAGGATAATGTCCTGACCCTGGGAAATAAGGCACCACCCACCATAAATTGTTTTTTTAGTTTGTTTGAGTGGCATTATATGGGAAACCTACCTGTTGGAGCCCCAATTTGAGATAGGCTAGACCACAAGATGTTAATAAGAGATTATAGATTAGAGAACTACACCTGGTGAATAATGGGAACAACCCACATATAACATAATATCCCAGAACATTGTATCACTGTTAAATTGAGAAGGTAGATGTTCCTGGAAGCGTATAATCACCGATTAGCTTATACAGAATGTGCAGATACTGACTAAATTATAATGTACTACTCTATACTATGTAAGGTGTAAAACTTGCTGTGGATGTAACTGGCTGCATACGATTTCAACAAATCCCAATAAAAAAATAAATCTATCAGTAAGACTCTTGCCGGACAAGACTCAGACTGTGTCAGTGAGCCCTGCTAAAGAGACTGAAAAGTCTGTATGCAAAGTTATATGAGAACAGCATGGAGAGCTTGAATGTTGTGAATATGCTGAGCAACTTAGTGTTCTTGACTGCCTTGAATGCCTACATCTGGAGTGGTGTTGTCTGGTTCTATGATGAGAAATCTTAGAATGTCTTCTTGAAGTGAGAGATCTTAAGCTAATTGTTGGTGATTTCATAGGATGTCCGACAAGAGTGGCAGCAGACGCAGTACAAAGAGGTCGAAGAGAACTATAGGTTGTGGTAGGGTAGTAGTTATCAGACCATAGAGGAAGCAAGCAAAACAATATCTAAAGCCAAGACTCACCGCATTGTGAGAGGGTGTTCTGGAAGAAGAGGTGTGAGGCAAGGCCACTGCAGGTGAAGCCTCTCACTTTGCCAGGATGTTCAAGTGCAGTTTGAATCCATAATTTGCTCTTACTCTCTTCCTTTTCATCTTGTGGGCCCAATCCGCAGAAAGGTGAAAAGCCCATCTTGAAGATGGCTAACACAATATAAAATGCCTCTTCAACTTCAACTTGCTTGTCAGCTTCGGCATCGAATGGGGTCTCGAAAACCAGCTTGTGGTGACTTTATCTATCCTTGACATCATGGAGCACGATGTTGACATGGTGAGCCCATGTCTTTCCTGTACAGGTCTTTCCATGGATTTCTCTCTCTCTCTCGCTCTCTCACATGGAACAGTGGAAGGACCTATGGTAGAGGAGGCACCCTTTTCTCAGATCTTCCAGACAACGATCTTTGATGCCAGTGCTTCTCCTCCTGCAGGCCACATCGGTAGATTTTCTCTCTGTTTCCTGAGCATTCTCCTAGACATCCTAGACATCCTCTAATATAAGGGTCAGGGCTCCGAGCAATAAGAAGTGGGAATGCAAAAGAAGGACACTTCAAAAAACGGAGGGCATTTTGTGAAAGAGAAATTACTTTTTTTCTACCTGAAAAAATAGACCATTTGTCCATAAAGATGTCAAGTAACATTGTTTTTGAAAGGTTTGGAAAGGTTTCCAAAGAGAAACAAAAACAAAAACAAAACGGCTGAGCTCAGTGCTTCAGCATTTTGTCACCAAGAGACAGAAAAAAAAGACTAATTAGTCACTGACAGAGCATGACGGGATAATGGTAGTGTGAGCTTCCTTAAAGGAAAAGTGCAAGTTTTTACCACCTATTAGCCTAGATTGCCCGTTTGAGTCTCATCCTCCCTTTAAAAAGATGTGTGAAAGACTTTGTTTGTCACTCTAATGAAATTAGTCACTTTTTCGACTTTTTTTTAAATAGGCTTCCTTTTTAAATAAAATAAGTTATAATTGGCTATAAATTATGGCCTGCTATAGAATCTCAAAAACACTTTATTTGGTTTTTAAAAATTGGCTTTCAAAAAAGGTTTATTGTACATATTTTGTAAAAAAGAGCGCTGTATTTCCCTGCTTAGGTGGGGCAACACCGTGGCCATGACTGTGTGCTAGCTGGAGTGTTCTTCCGGTGTTGCGCTGTAATTGATAGTGCGTAGACTTGCTAACTTTTGGTCCAAAATGACTATGGAAGGGGAACGCCTCTGTATTTCTAGCAAAAGTGGTCAGGTGCACCCCTGAGCGAATGTCTGGGGGTGACAGTCTGTCAGCACTGGCAGTCACCTGTGTGGTACCATTGAATGGCTTGAGTCCTTCATGCCTTTATGGTGCTCATTCAAAGGAGTTGCATTAGGGGTAACTGGAGAGTGAATATCGGGTGATACATGCTAAACTTTGGGGAACATTTGTGGGAAGAATGAATCAATACCAGCAGGACGACTGGGATTGAAGTCCAGTGTTTGGCATAGATGATAGAACATCAACTAACATCTTGGCCCTAACACTGTTAATGGACGCAGCTAAGGAATCAAAAATCCCCCTCTTCCTCTGCTTCATTGATTATACAGCCGCCTTCGATCATGTTGACCGAGCCAAACTCTGGAGAAAACTTGAAAGCTGGGGTTTACCTAATTCACTCTTGGATCGGCTTAAACAGTTACACACAGACACCTGGATCAGGATTAAATTAGGCGCAGGGACACATATCTCAAAACGAATCATGACCTCGAAAGGCCTCAAGCAGGGGTGCGTCCTTGCGCCGCTTCTTTTTAACCTCTTTTTAGCTGATCTCCCAGGGGAGTTGGACAGCTGTATATCCCATGCTCCAAAATTGGGAAACAAGTTATTGTCAAACCTGCTATATGCTGACGACCTGGTTTTGATTAGTCGGACTCCCATTGGTCTTCAGCATCTTCTAAATACGACAAGTAGTTTCTCACATCGGAACGCCCTCCAAATAAATCTCAAGAAAACTAAAATTATGGCAGTTAACTATCATAAAAAGAAGAATAACAGTTGGTTCCTAGATGGCCAACGCTTGGACCAGGTAACGAGTTATAAATACCTGGGAATACTAATGGACCATAAAAGCTCCTTTAAACCTCAGCTAGAGTCCATGCGGAGAAAGGGAACTACAACTTATTTAGCACTGAAGTCATTGAAGAGACGGCTTCCCGACCTCACGCTGGATCCCTTCCTACAGGTTTTGCGGGCCAAACTGCTGCCGACACTAACATACGGGAGTGAGGCTCTTAAAGATAAAGACGCAGCAACCCTAGACGTAGTAATAGCCAATTCTTATAGAGCGATTTTCAATCTTCCAAAATATGTCTCCCCCGCTCAAATACGGCTGGAATTTGGGGTCCAAAGACAAACGGTGGAAAGAAGAAGTGCTTATGTAAAAAGTTGGCATAAAATCCGAAGTGCAGAGGCAGGATCCCTAAACTCCCACCTCTGGATCGCCTTACTTCGTCAAGGAAAATGCTCAGCCAGGGATTACCTTTTTCACTCCATTGAGCTACTGGGTTTGTCTGATCTCTGGGCCGTATCAACAGATCATCTTTCATTTAAAAAAACAGTGAAAAAGACAACGTCCATGTTATCTGTTTTAGAAGACAAAGCAATTCTTACTAAAAAGGCACACGGCTGGATAGTGCTTAGTGATTACGTAAGGCTCAAACCCCAATCCTACTTGAGTGCAGGAGTCAAAATAAGAACGAAGGAAAACTTTCTAAAGCTGCGATTGGGGATAATTGCGATTAATCCCCACCTCCCACCATGGGAAAGAAGAGGAGGTACACCGACTTGCCGTTTATGTGGAAGCGGGAAGGAGGACATTATTCATGTAATCTGTATCTGTCCCAACTTAAAGGATATAAGATGCACCTTGTTACGTCCCTTTTTCAGGTATTATGGCACCCGGTCCTGCAGGCAGGCAGTGAAGCTTTGTTTCAACCCTGTTGACATTCAGCTGAACTGTCGGCTAACAAAATTTTTGAGACGGTATCCAAGAGACTCAAAAATTTGTCGTCATCTGAAGTATGTTAAAAACAAGAGTACAAGGGCATCAGAAGGGACTCGCAAAAAATCAAAAATGAATAATAACATTTTATAATTGCACCAGCACTTTTTATTAATTGCCGAAAGGTCAAGAAAACGCTTTTTAAATGAACTTAACACCTTCCTATAGTTGCACTAGTTTTTTAAATTAATAATGCCCAATAGTTTGAACAATGGACTTGGTTATGCTGTGTCAGGCGGCATGTAATCCAATGGTAGTTATTGCCAGCTCAGCACTATTTGAAGTATAAGTATTTATGTGTAATGTCTTACAGAACAGCCAATAGCACAAACTGGGAATATTTTATTGATGATCATTTTAATGTTGTTTTAAGCTTAATAATTTGTGTATAATGGGAATTTTTCTGTTATGTATTTGCAAAGATTTTAATTAATCAAGCAAAAATAAATATTATCTTATCTTATCTTATCAATACCAGCAGGACGACTGGGATTGAAGTCCAGTGTTTGGCATAGATGATAGACAGGGGTACTACGCTGATTCACATGATCTCATGAAATACTAGAGAGTCAAAAATCCAAGGAAAGCTAAGTGAGTGTTGGCGTACTGGACTAGACATGAGGAAGCTGTTGCATTCCTGCAGAAGACCCATATAACATCTAAGACAAAGGGCTAGTTTACAGAGGTTGGTTGAGCACTGTTATTTTTCCTCGTACAATACTTATTCTCCAAGTGTGTCCATATTGATCAAATGAGGCATGCAGCTAAGGCACATCTGACTGCCTCTGGAAATCTCATAGCTCAGGGATACTGGGGGACAACCATGTAAAGCTCGTAAACTCCTATGGCCAGGACATTGACTGTCCAGCTTTTTTTGATGATGTCATGGAGGCTAGTCTGAAAATGGATCTGCAGTCTGTAATTTTATTGTTTTTGTCACAGCAGATAGATACACTGACTGCTCTTTGCGGTTCTGCAAACCCTCCTCAGCTTCAATGTCAATTAGCTGTCAACTTCATCAACTATGAGAAGGCATTCGACAGCGTGGACAGGGAGACCCTTTGGAAACTCCGCTGCCACTAAATTGTGTCACATAAACTTGTAAGAATCATCAGGAACTTTTACGACGGAATGACCTGCAAGATAGTCCTTAGAGGACTACTTACAGAAGCCTTTGAAGTGAGGTACTGAAGTCCACCACCAGGGTTGTTTGCTCTTGCCTTTTCTCTTCCTGCTGGCCATAGACTGAATCATGAAGACATCCACATTCAGAAAAAGAAATGGGATCGAGTGGACAGCTTGGATGCAGCTCGACCACCTGGACTTTGCAGACGACCTGGCACTACTCTTGCATACCCATCTGCAGATGCAAGAGAAGGCTGACAAAGTGGCAGCCCCATCAGTACAACTTGTACTCAATATCCATAGGGGAAAACCAAGATCCTGAAGGTTAGCATGGCCAGCACAACTGCAGTAACTCTTGCAGGCGATGCACTGGAAGAGGCTAAGGCCATCACTTATCTGGGCAGTGTCATAGACAAGCAGGGCAGCACAGACGCTGACGTCAAGGCAAGGATCGGCAAAGCAAGGGCTGCCTTCATTCAGCTAAAGAAGATCTGGCGCTCCAAGGACCTAACACTGCAAACTAAGATCAGGCTTTTTAACACCAAAGTAAAATCAGTCCTTTAATATGGAGCAGAAACTTAGAGGACAACAGTGGCCACCACTAACAAAGTCCAGACCTTCATCAACACCTGTCTGAGGAAAATTCTCCAAATCTGCTGGCCAAACAGCATCAGCAACAACAACCTATGGAAGCAGACTTTACTACTCCCTGCTCATGAAGAAATCATGAAAAGATGCTGGGGCTGGATAGGTCACACCCTCTGCAAGCCCGCATCAAACACCGCCAGACAA
Organism: Calotriton arnoldi; assembly: GCA_963921515.1. NCBI lineage: Eukaryota > Metazoa > Chordata > Amphibia > Caudata > Salamandridae > Calotriton > Calotriton arnoldi. The sequence continues at coordinate 2,235,689 of CAWUFW010000285.1, forward strand.
GCCCTCACCCGGAACCCTCAAGGGAAAAGGAAACGAGGAAAGCCAACAAATACCTGGTGTTGAGGCCTCGAGGCTGACTGCAAGGAGATGGGTTACACCTGGAGTCCGATTGAAAGAAAAGCCCAGGACAGAGATGGCTGAAGGGTTCTGGTGGATGGCCTATACCCCAGGAGGGGTAGCAGGAATAAGTAAGTAAGTAAACCCTCCTCAGCATTAAGTACCAAACTAGCTTTGTCGACATATGGCGCCACAGGCATTCAGATTAGAAGTAATAGACATATTACTTGTCAGTTCACAATGCAGAATCTTAATCTGAGAGTCTTGCGGTTCAAAACAAAATGTGTGATCTGTGCAGGGTGACCCCTGACAGTCTCTCCTCTTTTGCTTCCTACTATTTTGCTTCCTACTACGCCGATCTGTACTCTACAAAGGAATAGGCCCCTAAAGCAGTGATTGATGGATAGTTGGACAGGGTCACACTGGCCTGACTGCAAGTGCACAAATGGGAGCCTCTGGCGCAACCCTTATTAACTGCTGAAATTAGGAATCCTATCAAATTGATGATTGGGGCAGGACCACAGGGGATAATGGTCTGACGTCAGATTCTTTTCAAGGAATACCAATACATTCTGGCTCCCCACCTGTTAAATATGTATGTGGAAGAACGGGAAATCAGGAATCTTTGAGAGAGGTGACTACAGCAGTTCTCTCTTTTACCATGTATATGTGCATCTTACAGACTGCTATCTCTGATGAACTTGGCCGTCAAAATCTTGGCGAAGGTCATAGCAACAACAATGTGCCTTTCATGCCTAACCCGGGACTTCCAGAGCAGTCAGGCTTCACAAAGGGTCATTCTACCTCAGATAACCTCTGCACGTTCTTCTCGTTTCTGCATCACCTCCTGGCTGCAGCATTGCAGTTAGGCTCGGAAAAGGATGTTGACTTCATGGAATGGTCATGCATGTTTACAATAGTGAGGAGACTGTTCCTAAGAAAGGTCTGGATAGCCCCTCTTTGTTCAGAGCCCACAGCCCGTGGTTAGAATTAATAGCTGCTTAGCTTCATCCCAGAGAATAACTAGAGTTATCACACAAGGATGTCTGCACTACCCATTATTACTTACCTTATTGATGGAGCCCTTGGCATGTGCACTTAGGGAACAATACACTGAAAAGGATCTCATGCTAGAGGGCAGGAGCTATTTAGTATCCTGATATGCCGATGATATTATACTCTAATATAGAGCAAAATATACTCTGGTGTGATTGAAGTCCTTCGGGCTTAAGGTGGTTCATGAAAGTTTCTGCTGTCACCATCCAGAGGTAAATTCTATACATCTGTCATTGGCATGCCCTTTGGTTGCGAACTACTGGTGTCCGATATTTAACATTTTATTTAATATGGTGGAACTGCCCCTTTCTGGACCCCCTTGTGTTAATACTGGGATCTGTCAAGGAGAAACCAACTACTGTTAGGCGATACTCAATGACGGCAACATTTCTGGCAAAGAGGAGAGTAACGATCTGCTGCGGCAGGAGCCTTACACCTACAGTAAATGATTAAGTGACAATTTCAATATACAGTAATGATACAATAGATACATATATGGTACCAGGAGGGCTTAATCTAGGACTACTGGAGTCCCCTTATAAACTGTCCAGAGCTGGTCCATCAATAGGGTTCCAGGGTGTGTGCATCTGAGATATGCCTTGAAAATCAACAAGGAAAAGTCAGTGGCACCGTGGTGTTATCTGGACTGAGAGGAATGAGAGTGATGAAGGGCCCTCAGTGTGTTCTAGATGAAGTATGGGGTACACAACCTACACTATATACCTTACATTCTAAGAATGAGCTTATGTGTCCAAGAATGCATCATTACATATTTTGCTTGATATAACACTCAGCTTTCTAAAGCCTGTTGTTATATAAAATGCCAAATCAAATAAAATTACTATAAATGAAGATGCCATGTAAGATGCTGGTTTTGGTACTGCTTCCTGCACCAAAGTCTGATCAGCATTGTCCCTTTAATTTGTTTTCACCTACAAAAGGCCACTGGTTGAGATGAAAATCATTTTTAGATTTCACTCAGAATTGAAGGGCAGTAGGTGCAGAAGATGGCAGGGTTTATTTATTTGTGTTTTTAGCTGCGGACTTACTGGTCATATTATTATGATTTGCTTCTGTTATTATGTGTTAGCCCTAAGCGCCTGTCTATGGAGTTTGTTTTAGAATGCTGTGGGTGTTAATTGAGAGTGAGCAGTCAGTTTGACGAGCAGATGTAGGCCAGGCAGGGAACCTGATCTTGCTCTCTTTGGTTTTTTTTTGTGCACAGCCTCCAATAAATCTTCAAGTTACACTATTGAACATGCCTGTCTGCGAGCTAACTGGCACAGAGAGACTATTCTTCACTACAACATCTACCTTAATACCACTACTCAGAGTTTCTTCATTGAAGTACATTTTGATCCTACTGAGCCAAAGTGGGTAGACCTGTTTTAAGGCATGGGCAATTGTTCAGAGGTTCCACAGTATGAGAGGCCCCCTGGCAAACAAATTAGAACTATCAGATGTCCTGCCAAATAACGGTGCATAAAATCAGTTTTTTATTTATTTTGAAGCATGTCCGCTTCAGTCGCGGCTGCTGCCAATATCCAGTAGGGGTGGGGAGGCGGCAGGGAGGGAGGGGTTTAAATAAAAGAAATAAACACTTACCTGATCCTACGACCGCCTTGCGCTTCAATGCTTCTTCTTGCAGCTCCTGACAGTCCCTAGGACAGACTCCTCAACCAATCCAGACGGTGCTCTCATACTATGAGAGCAGCGCCTGGATTGGCCTGAGTGGACTGCTAAGACGCTTCGCTCAGGCACAGGAAGTCTGGCACGTTAGAGAAACCTAACTGCACATGTCTGTTTGGCTGGCTTGAGACGGCTGCCCAAACAGAAATGTGCAGTTAGGAGTGCACAACCACTCCTCCATGTGACCCCAGTCCCGCCCCCCTACAGACGCTGGCTTAGCGAGCAACTGAAAAATACAACAATAGTAACATATCGTTTTATTTTTTAGCAGCTGTCTCTGAGCCAGTGGGGTGACGCTCCTCTGCCATTGCTGAGGAGCCGCCACTGGTCCACTTCACAGAAACTTACAGTGCAAGCCTGGCCTGCCCACCTTCCCCCTTGTACTCTCGGGGAGTTGTAGGCAGTAAAATGTAAAAAGAATCTTTCTATCTCATGTCTCTCAAGTCACCTTTCTGCGTCTACCTCACCCTCTCTTTCTCTACCTATTTCAAAATTTCTATGTACCTTCCCTCTTTTCTATCTCAACTCTTTCTACCTCACCTTTTTAATAGGAGCGAGAAAGGCTATGGTGAACTCTTGTTATAGCCCCACAGGACAGCGTTATCTTGGAAGGTGGAGTTTTATTGACCCTTAGCTGTCCTGAGGGGACTGGAAATTCAGCAAAACATATGCTGTAAAATTCAGGTCAAGCACCATTTTATTTAAGGTCAGTTGTAATCAGCAATACAGTTATCTACACCAAAAATAGATATGTTGTTCTTGCTCTTTCATTAATAAGATAATACATTATTTTGGCCCATACCAGTTGTTCAGATGGTAAAATTGTAAGGCTGTGAAGGCACTATTACCATGTTTCCACAAATACCCTCCATGTTTACCTATTTTAACTCGTCCTCTTTCCGGACCTTCTCCCATGACCAGGATGTTTGCTGGCTTCTGCAAAGCAAAAACATATATATTCAATTTTCATAAGTTAATAACTGAGTTAAAGCAAACAGTTCTTTATTTTTATTTTTTCCCATTTCTTTATTGTTTTTTCAGCAGTCAACACAAGAACAAACCCGATGGAGTCACATTAGCACACACGCCCACGCCCAGAATTGAAAATGCAACTTTACAAACAATAAGCACGTTGTCCTACCCCATCAAATAACCCCGCCTCCCAAGCTAGCAAGCACCATATAGGGCATTGGTCTTAAAACGTTTTAATCCCATGCCCGCGCCCCCCCCAGTGGAAGAAAACAAATCACTGGGGCACCCCTCAAAATTTTTCACAATCATTCGTTTAAAATGGCAATGTTTAAATTTGTATAGACATATTTAAACACTGCAGTTAAGTTCTGTTATTGTTTTAAAAATGCAATCAAATACATGATTGCCACACATACTATTCTGGTCAGGCAGGCCTTACTAACGTGTAAAGTATCCATAGTGTGATTATTAGAAATGGGTGTTGGAGTTTTGAAGAATATTGGGAGTCCCTTCCCATTTGATACCTTCTTCCAGCCAGGATATAAATGACAAAAGATGTTAGTGATGGCCCATTACATAGCGGCTTACTGCCGCTCATTTTTTCCAGCTTAAAACAAAGCACTGTTATCAGCATAGTGCTTCTTTTGACCAGAGCCTGGCGCCCCCCCCCCCACCCCGGGATCACTTGAGGCCCCCGTTGGGGGCCCGCCCCCCAGTTTGTAGACCTCTGATATAGGGGGTAGTCACTTCCAGGGTAAATAAACGCCCTGCAGCCGTTAATTAACCACACCCATCCATCCCAAAGCCGCGTGCACGCACCACACCCTGCCATCCCCGTGGGGCACAGCTCAGGTCGCATCCCCCCCATACCAAGCAAACAGTCCTTAATAAACAATTGTTTTTTCTGCAGACCCAGTGATATGAGGTGCTTCTCTTTTAGTCATGTATTTTCTACAATCTTGCTAATTCAGGTTACATTGAATCTAGCTGACTGCAAAAATTCAACGTCAAGTACAGGGAAACATCCTTCATTTTTTAAGCTAATGTTCTCCAAGCAGAGAACCGTAGAAAAAATAATTCCATGGAGGCCCGTGCTTAAATACTGACGTCATGCAGTTCCAGACCGATCCACCCAATAAGTAGAAACTCAGCTTTTTAGCACGCACACTTTGTTAATAAGGTAAATGGATCGCCGAGCTAGAGGGATTTTTTGCAAGACCTCGACATATCCCCAGCGAGTTATATTACGATTGGAATACAAAACTTCTATCAGTAGTGGGTGTCCCACGTGGGTCCACAAGAGCTGGGGCCACGTCAAATTTTTAGGATCGCCACTGACTAGCTAGGTGACTTCAGTGGATGTACATCTATCTCCTTTAGACATCTGTAACATCTGCGCCGGCTCCAGCCCTCATTGACCAATGTTGCCCAGCAGGCGGAACTTCAGTATATTGTAATAGCAATTGGATTTATATAGCGCTTACTACCCCTGACAACGCGTTGGAGTGCTTTAAGGCGAGTAGCACGCTACTCCGGAACCCAAGGTTCGTGGTTAGTTCAGTGTTTATTGTTGGTTATTGTGGTTAGTCATTTGCTCTCAAGAAAACTTGTATCTATTTACTCCAGTTACTTTGTGATATATTAATACCAGCTAGTTGTGATCATTAGTGGGGGCTATGTGGTTTCAGCAGAATGGTTGGTGGGATAGATAGGCTGGAGGATATTAGGTAGTGTTAGGTTACAGGGATAGGGTTTTAAAGAGGAGTTGTTGGGATCTATGAGATGAGGTATCAGACAATTGCAGAATTACAATAAGAAGGACTGAGGCAGACAAGCATGAGACTGAGAGGAGGCTATACTCAGAAATAGAGAGCATGCGGAGGATGGAAGGTAAGAAGAAGGCCACTTTGAACAAAGAACGGAGAGGAATCAAGCGAGAATAAATCAATGTCAATTTTTCATGCATGGTTTAGGAGTATAGTGGGAGAAGGCTTTCTGAGTTAGCAAGTAGTCGGAGGATGTAAGCTGTAGAGTAACACTATACATAGTGCTCCATATCCAAGAAAGACAGCTTAAACATGTGATTCCAAGTGTATACATAATTTAAACATTAAGAGCCCTAGCTGCTGTGTGCCAAGCCTAGGACAACCCTCTTAAGCATAGTCTAGATTGTCCTAACCTTGGTACAGTGTCTGTAAGCTGCACAAGGGGAGTTGACACAGAAAAGAGAAGTTCTTATTTAAATGTCTTCCTTCACTATTCTGTAAATAGAAGTTTGTTTTTTTCACTCACTCTCTCACTAAAAATGTGTTATTTATCACTGGCTGATAGTGTCTCACCAATGCGCAAACAGCTTATAGCCTGCTTTGTCACCTAATCCTGTCCAAATGTATGTTGTGTGTGTGACTATTGTAGTATGTGCAGTATATGTATTAGCAGAGTGATGAAGGCCTGTGGGCTCCATTTGGATGTCCCAGATATTTCTGTGCACAGGGTGGGGGTGAATTTCTTTTCCCAGACAGTAGAAGTGTATCAGAGTGCAGGAGGGAGGAGACATAGACAGTAAAGTGAGGACAAAAGAGACAAGGCTCCTACAGAAAAAATTAGGAGCAGGGCCACTTGGTAGATGGTGGGGGTGAAGGGGCTGCATTCTGTTGTTCAGGGTGAGAAGCGACCTTTAGGTGAGACCAGCCTTTTTCTCTCTTTCCTGATCACTGTTTTTGTGGCGGCTCATAGACAGATGAAAATTGTTCACACCTCTTTGTGCATTTGTTGTGGGTGCTCCAGGCTGGAGACTGCCTCTCTGTGAGGAGCATGGCCCACACAAAAGGCTGTGTCTAGAGAACTGCATAGAGAGGTGCTTGAAAAGGACGCCACCCCAAACCAGTTCTCTTGCCTGCTCCTCATGTTTTGAATCTTTTAAAAATCCTTGTCTCCATCACACCTCAGAAGTACAAATAAACTTGCATCACTTCCAACCGCCTCAGTCCCTGAATATGTACAGCCCACCCACAGGCACTACATTCTGGCAGAGGAGCCCGCAGACGTCAATCCTCATTTAAAAAATTTGCAACAGATTAATGAAATAGTGAATAAAATCGTATCGAACACCGACACCATGTCTTATACAAGCTCTTCTTATTTTCACTGCGCTGCAAAAAAGCTGCAGATGACATCTCAGGTATGTTTAAAAATGTTCTATAATTGCAGAACACAATTAAAGTGCGTGCCAGTAAGTGAGCAAGAAAAAGTTGTGCCAGGCCTAAGTATCTGTTGAAAACTCACGCCCTTCTCTGTGCCTCACCAGGCTCGAAAATAAACGTGCACTCCTCATCCGACTGGAAAATAAACGTGCTATCCAAGTGGTTGTGAATAAGACAGTGACTGTGTAGTGAAGATCCGGACTACACAGTGTACAAATAATAAGTTTATTGTGTACAACGGCCAATCCCATCCTCGTCGCCAATCCCTGTAGTGAAGATCCGGACTACACAGTGTACAATAATAAGTTTATTGTGTACAACGGCCAGACAACGAACAGCGAGCTTACAGGAACAGGAGCATCTCTCAACTCACTCCAGCGCTGCACCGTTACTCATTCAAAGGTAAACCTATTATTACATGTCTAAGGTTCTAAGCTTCCCTCGTGGAGCCTCTCATGAGAGCCCTCACGATGGGAAGAAAAGAAACACTACAGACTGTCAATAGCAAAGGCAAACGTTTAGGAAGCGACTGCTATCACAGTGAGAGTCCTGAGGTTCAAGGTGCTTTTTTATCTTTCCCAACTCATTGCAACTATGCCTGGCATGTGTAAAGTGCAGCGGAACTGGTTCAACTGCGACGGGCTGTGTTGTGGTGGAGCACTCTTGACAACACCATGTGGTAAATTGTGGACACCTGAACTTTGCTCGATTTTAAGGGACAAGAAACAGGCATTACAAAGCGGCAGACAAGAGGGATTTTAAACATGAATACAAGTGATTGTGAAACTGGTTAATTAGGTGTCTCAATGTTCTGTTGCAAGGCCCAGGGAGGAGTCGGGGGTTGTCTGTGGGTGAGTGTATGCCTGTTAGAATGGTGTCTACAGAGGCCCACACCCCGCCAGTCTATAATCTGCAGGTATTCCCCTACACAGGCTCACCGCAGACAAGCAATGTATCTGTTCCTCGGAAGGGCTCGCCCTTGGCCAGCATTCGTCCTGCATTAGTAAGAGCCGCTGCATGAAGATCATTCATGCCGGGGGGCGTGGCCGAGCACCGAAGATGGCGGCAGACGCATTCTGATAGCGCTCCGCAAACTATCCCGTTTATCCTGGCCATCCTTACTTCCAGCTGGCTTTATATAAAGTTGCGAGCGTGGATGGTGTGCACGGGTGCCCGCTGTACCCGGCGAAGGTCTCTTTGACTCAGCGTGGCGGCCGGAAGCGGTGCTCCGGAGGATTCGGTCTGCTTCCATGCGGGAGCCTGTCCGCGGCCCGCTCCCTCCTGGGCTATCGGCCCTTGCTGTGGGCCTAGAACTGGTCCTTCGCCCCTTTGTCCCTGGAGCGGTGCAAGCGCCGCACATCTGCCCGACCCTCAGACCCTGCTTGGACACAGGCAGGCAATCGCTGACACTGCCGGGCCCCATCGCTGTGTCCCGGCCCTTCTGGGCAGCTCGGGGCTGAGGCAGGAGCCCTCTATTCTCCTGCTGCAGTGACTGGGCGTCCGCCCAGCCGGGGGCGCGAGCCCGCACCCGAGGCTGCATCTGGGGGGGGCCTCGCAGCTGGCACACGGGACGTGCTTGGAGCGGCCCCGAGAGGACCGGGCTGATGCAGGCGAGGAGCCGCTGAGTGGAGAGGGCCGGACAAGAAACTGCAGGAAATGGCACCATGACTCCTGACCTGGCTGGCGGTAGCACAGGCCTCCGCTAGCTGCTGCTGTATCATCAGATGGTTGACGGCGACCCGACGGTGGAAGGTAGGCCCACATAACGTGCTAGTGGCGCCCATCCTGGGGAAGAGTGGGCACGGAGGTCGGTCGGGCCTAGGTCCCCCAAGAAGGAGGCATATCATGGGGGCGACAGCTGGCCATAAAAAGTCCACAATATCCTGGCAGACAGCGTGGGGGTCGAGTCGGTCTTAAGCTGTCACCCTCCCTGCGGTGACCCCAGGATTCCCTGAACCGGAGGGGCCCGGGAGGCGTTCGGTTCTAGGCCCTCCAGGTGGCATCTGGTAGTGGGTGTTGCGTGTGCTGTGGGAGTGGTGGACACGCGCTGCGGACTGCGCTGATCTGGCCCGGGGGTCGCATCGGGCCCAGGCCGCACCTTTACCCGCATGAACAGATACCGTTGTGGACGGTGGTTCTGGCGGGAAACTGACCACCCATTTGCTAGTCTGGTACACCCTGACTTACAGGCCCTTCTGGGGTCGCAGTATTTCTAGGCCTAGGGCTCAATGTGCAGAAGCAGGCCCTGGGTCCACTCTGCTACTTTGTTTGTTATGTTATGTTACAGGTTTTGTATAGGGCACAGCTGCCCCAACAAAGGGGCGTCCCAGCGCTGACAGGCAGAAGTAGGGAGGCTACTAACAGAAGGCAGGGCCTATAGCAAAGGGAAAAGGTGTGTTTTAATGGCCTTGAAGAATGCCAGGTAGTTGTCAATGCTACGAATGTGCGCAGGAAGAGAGTTCCAAAGTTTTGCAGCCAGGGTGCGGAAGGAGCGTCCTCCTGCTCGCACTTTCCTCACCCGAGGAACAACCGCCAAATGCTGGCCCATAGATCGTAGTTGGCGAGTAGGTGTAGAGGGTGAAAGCAGGTTCGCCAGGATGTCTGGGGAGGAGAAATTCATGATTTTATAGGCAATGCAGAGGGACTTCAACTTGATGTGCCTCACCACCGGCAGCAATGTAGTTGGCGGATGGCGTTGGTCGTAGGGCAAGTTCTAGGGAGGCCAAGAAGAATTCTAGCAGCCGCATTTTGAACCCTCTGCAGACGTAGGATTTCAGCCTTGTTAACCCCCAGGTAGAGTGAACTGGCATAATCCAGCCTAGACATAATGGAGGCCTGGATGATGACTTGACGGACTGGGGGATCAGAAAAACTCAGCAGCGGTTTGAGCCCACGCAGGAGTCCAAAACAGGTCCCAGCAACTTTTTTGGTTTGGACCTGGAAGCTGAGGGCCGAGTCAACCCATACACCCAGGTTTTTAACCACCTGTTTGGGAGCGGGTGCGCAACCCAAGGTCGCAGGCCACCAACTCTCACTCCACAGCTCAGTATCTCTCCCTACTAGCAGGATCTCAGATTTGCTAGCGTTAAGCTGGAAGCAGTTGGCAGTCATCCACTCTGCGACGGCAGCAAGATCGCTCCTGAACTACAGGGCATTCTTCGTGGAGTCATCAGACACTACACTACTCTGGGCCCTCCCCCAAATAAGTGCCTCACAACGCGGTCAGTAAGGGCGATGCCCGGGACTTGCAAGTGGCTCCCACTACACGTCCTTATTGCACCAGGCGATTTGTCGTGGCTGGGTATCCACAGAGCTGCTTCAGCTGGCCTATCTTCCTCTGACCTGTAGAAATCTGGCTTTGGAACGCTCCTGCTGGGCCTGAGCCCTGTCAGCCGAGGCGCCTTCCTTATTCTTAAGGGCACTTGCATGCATCGACAGTGACCCGCCCTCTCCTCGTGTCTGTGGCGGACAGGACCACTGAATTGCAGATCCCTATGCCCAGTGCGCAGCAGCTGGCCATGGGCCGCCTTCGCTCAGCCTCCGTCCAGGATGGCCCTCCTCAGGGCGCTTCCGGGGGAGCGTCAGGAGGATCGTTGAAGCCCTCCGACCCTAACCGGGCGGACCTCTTGGCAAAACTGGACTCGGTGCTGGCTGTGGTGGAACGGATAGGCACAGCGTTGGATCAAACCCGGACCTCTCTTGAAGGCAGAATAGACAATATTACCTCCGACTTCATGCTTCTGCGCGCGGACCACCAAAAACTGTCTGAGCGTGTGCAAGGAGCAGATCTTACACTAGCAGACCTGCAGCCCAAAACCCGCAATCACACTGCGATTCTACAGGATCTGCTTGACCGGGTCTGCACCCTCGAAGAGAAACTGGATGACGCAGAAGGTCGCTTGCGTCAAAACAACGTGCGGGTGATAGGCCTGCGGGAGGGAGCAGAGGGACGGGATGCCATTGGATATGCGGAGACCTGGTTGAAAAAGTTGCTCCCTCCGGGGACACTCTCCCCGCAGTATGTTGTTGAACAGGCGCACAGGGTCCCTGCTCATAAACCTCCCCCCGGGGCTCACTGACGTTCTTTTCTAATCCGCCTATTAAACTTCCGGGACCAGGATGCGATACTGAGAGAAGTTGGGAGGCACCCAAGGTACAAAAAGTCTTGGTCTCCCTCTTCCTGGACTATACTGCTCAGGTGCAGAGGAGACGCGCCAACTTTGGAGCAGTGAAACGTCAGCTGAATGCTAAGGACATGCGTTACTCGCTGCTAATCCCAGCCCGCCTCCGGGTAATTCACAGTGGCACAGCGCAGTTCTTCGACTCCCACTCCGACGCTTGGGACTGGCTCGAAGAGAATGGGCTAGCAATGGTACCTAGGCCTCAGGAAGACACCTCGTCACAGAAAAGGTACAGGAGTAGACGTCGGAGGGGTAGGGACGGAAGATCGTAGCTACGGACCTCGCCTGTCAGCGCTTTGGACCCAGAACAGATCCTATCAAAACGCCAGGACGCATTACATATTGCATTAACCCTTCAATCCACTAGACTGTCAACTGAATCCGCTTCATCACCTCCCAGTTCCAAAGGGGACACTGATTCCTTGCAAGCCTGGTCTGCAGACTCGGACTCTCCTCACCCTCCAGTCATCACGCCTCAAACATCGGACAATATTGTTTAATACAGAAGATTGTATCAGTCATCATCATAGATTAGGACTGCGGCTTTGTAGAGCTGTGTAATGGTTACCCAAGTTCTCACTTTGACACATTACACTGCACGCTCGCTTCAAGTTATACACAACCAGAAACACCTTAGGATGCCAGTTTTTAGCGTTATGTAGTCGGGGGATGGGTCAATGGAAGCTATCCCTTTCTCATGCACCCCCCTTCGCAGTCAACATTTGACTACATGTTAATCGCTATGGTTAGGCACATCTGTTTGGGTCAATCCCCGTTTGGGGTTTGCTCTTATGTAGTTCTTCACCCTAGGTTGAATATTATTGTTTTTCCCGACGCTTATGTTGCTCTACACAGTGACCTGAGGCCTCCCCTGCCACATCTACACGCGTCAGCTGCTGCACAGGCTGGGTTCTACAGACCTGAACCGGACACATGACAAACATTAATCTCATTTTCTGGAACGTTCGAGGCATCCATACCCCAGCGCGCAGGTATTCCATATACGCCTACTTACGGCACAGGTCTACAGGGATTGCATTCCTAAAGGAGACACACCTGACGAGTCTGGAAGCAGACAGACTTCGTCGCCGCTGGCACGGCCATGTCTATAGCACTAACTACTCATCTCAGGCTAGGGGTGCCCTGATTTGGGTGAGGGCGGGGATCCCATGGGAGGAGGACAAGGTAGGGGTCGACCCTGCGGGGCGCTATGTTTGTATCAAGGGTAGACTCAATGGTCAAACTCTCCTGCTCGGTTCAATTTATGCTCCGAACACTGATCAGAACACGTTCCTCAGCAACCTCTCAACCACACTATCCAGATGGGTAGGTGTCCGTTGGCTATTGGGCGGGGACTTCAACTTGGTCCTAGATGTCTAATTTGATCGCTCCTTTCCACCCCTTACCCGCACCACTGCCTCATGCACTGCGCTGCTGGCTGGGGCACTGGTCCCTAACAGATGTATGATGTGCACGCAATCCTGAAATGAGGGTATATTCCTTCTACTCATCAGTCCATGATCTCCATGTGTGACTGGATCGCATTCTGGCAACAGCATCACTGCTCCCTTTGATTAGAGACACTGGCTACCTGGGCCGGACTCATTCAGATCATAATCCACAGATCATGTCGCTAAGCTGGGAGGAGAAACCCTGTCCGATCCCTACCTGGCGGTTGCAGACGGCGGCGCTGGAGGATCAGGCCTTCCGCTGCTCCTTGGAAAAGGCAGTGATCGGATATTTCAAGCACAATGTCAGCTCTACGAGTTCTCCCCTGACAGAATGGGAAGCCTTTAAGGCCACTGCCTGGGTCTAACCTGGAGCATCCGCAAACAATTAGATACCTCTCTCGCCTCCATTGAACGGAAGCTCCTTCATTGGGAAACTCTGTTGGTCACATACCCCGAGGCACGGGCATGGCTTGAGGCTCTGCAAACGAACCGGCTAGAACTACTAGAAAAGTTACGCTGTCACAATTACCTAGCCCATTCTGCCCGCACCCACTCTTCATCAGACAGGGCAGGTAAACTGCTTGCATTCCTTATTAGGCAAGAGCACCCACACCATCCCATACATGCAATTAGGGACGAGCTCGGACAGATGAGATACACACAGCGGGGCATTCACGAGGCCATGACCAAGTGTTGTGTAGCTCCTAGGACCCCCAGGACCTGCGCGTTTTGGATGACCTAAACTGTGGGCTTGGTGTGCAGACAGACTCTGGACACCCCCACAGATATTGTGGAAACAATACGGTATCTTTCGCTCAGTCACTCATGCTTGCTTTTCTCAGAATACATAGAAGGACGATTGGAACGGTTTCAATAATTATTTATTGGTCAAGCGTCAGTCTAGTATGAAACATGTTAGCTGCGACAATCAAAAGACAGGCGCAGACAAATGTGATCGCTAGTACCAATATCGTAAATAGCAGATACATTTCTACCATAGTGCTAATAAGATGAATAAAAGCAGATTATATAAAACAATAGCATTGGCGTACTCCTACGATGCGTAGCCTACCTAACTGTGCCTAGCCAAGATGTGTAGGTGAAGCAGGTATGTGTAAGTGCTAGGGTGTATCCTAACGGAGCCTAATGGAGCCAAGAAACCACCGGGGAAGTGCTAACCCCTCACCTGATGGTTCTGAACAAAGGACCCCGTCTCTGCGTCAAGGATGGCACCCCGCAAGGGATGTCAGGTCTCTGCCTGTCGAAGGATCAGCCTGCAGAGTCTCGGTCCAGCCTGGAAGGAATTCTCCTCTCTCTTGTAAGGGGGAGTGAGGGTCTTTTATACTAAAGTGGTCACTCCAGGGTTTTTCCAGAATCGATATGTTTTGAAAACATTCGCTAATCCTTTTCTAAACAAACATGATCATGCACAGCTGGCTGTTGGCCATGGATGAAAAAAAAGTGGTGACCCTTATACAGAATAAATCTATCGTGCCTGGGGACATGTTTATGTACGTCAGGTACAGGGATTAAGATATGGTACTAAGAGCCTGATGTCGGAGAGACAGAAGAAAGCTACTAGGTAAAAGCAGGGGTGTGGAAATTTGTCAAAAATCTACTTGGCCAATGGACAAAATGTTACAGAAATCTACTTGTCCTGGGCAGATATCTGCTTGCCCCACCTATTCCATAAATCACCAAGGTGGGTCTGCACGGCGAGAACCAGCACTGCAATCAGTGCAACATACTGTGCAACATTATTTCAAGCGCAAGTCCAATTATGCAGTGCATGGTCATGCATCCTTAAATGCAACTGTTGTACTGGCAGGTTGTACAGTATTTGCGTAGATGTGTCAGTTTGCACTGCACCCAATTATCAACCAGTATGCATGTGACATAATTTCAATTGTAGAGAAAGAGTACCTAAAGACAGAGTGCAGACCAGTGATTGACTACATTTCTTGAAGCATATTTGGCATAGACTGTCGGAATATGAACCTGTAGGACAGAAGGGTGTTCTCCATCCTAGGGCCAACTTATAGCTGTCCAGCTTAAAAATACTCACATGGGAACATGATCTGATAAACATGTGAATAACTGCACTTCTTGGCAGAGCTTATGAGCGATTCATGGGGCAGCCAAAATTGCGTAGCAGAGGTGCTGTGGTTCACTGAGGCAGTATCCACAAGTACAAACACACAAGAGGCAGTAATGGGCAGTTAAATCAATCTCTCATTTTACATTCCTGGGCAGGTGAGGTGTGATTATACTATTGTGCACTCACTGCTAAATCTCCACATTCTTCTCCCACACAAGGAGCATGTGCAGCACTGGCAGTAGCAACAGGGTTCTCTTGTGCACAGTAGTGGTATAGTAATGGCACCAGAAGAGTAAGCTCCCCAAACACGAAGAGAAGCAGCTCCGCAATAGATGTGTAAGTTTGTCTCACTTAGATTTGTGAAGTAGTCACTTTTTTCTTTAAAATCCTAGTTCTCTGCCACTTGTCTCTCTCCTTCCAATGTCCCCAGCCCCCACTGCCCACCCAAATGTGCCTGTTATCTTCTAGGAAAATCCTGTAATTCGGTTGCTGGATGCTGACATACGAGTACTGGGAAGCCTGGTGAAAGATAAGGTTTTAACGCAACTTGTGCAATCAGTTTGCTTTTTCAGAAGCTGAGCGTTCTGAGGGTCTAAGGGATGATGCTTGGGTATTTCTAAATGGGCACATGCATAAAGAAGGCACAAAGTCAGGCACAGAGGAAAAACACTCCTTGTCAAATCATGTAGGGAAAGAGAAACAAGCCTTTATGTCTACATAGGACGAATACTCACACAGGTGGCAGAGCCACTTTTCCTTGGATCTGGTATGGGCTCATTTTTACTGCTGACGTAACTGTGCAACAAAAATGCAACAATACAGCGGTTGCATAAAATTGAGGTGGGAATATTGTATAATTTCATGCAGTTGTCAATAAAACGTGATTGTGAAACTTATAAATTTAAATTTTGATAATTTCTGCTTTATATTGAACTCGGTTCTGCAATTTTTGCCATTTTACATCGTTGCAAATGACAGATGGTCCCCCACTGATGGCAGGGCCTGTGTACATGCGTAATTTATAACAGAGCCACTCTAATTATGAGATTCTACAGCTGAGACGTTTTCCTCATAATTTGCCACATAATCATGCTGTCTAAACTGCATATTTTAACAAAAATGTTGATTCTAGCTCAAACAGATCAAAAGTTTTTAAAAGAGGGCAACCCATCCTGCCACACAGTGAAAAGCCAATCACAAGTAGTGACTGGTCACTTTTACATTGCTATTGCTGTATTTGGGTGTTAATCTGAAAGTAATAAGGCAAAACATTTATTCTGACGTTGTTAACATATACCGTTGTAAAACAAATGAAGTAATACGATAAACAAAAATGTGCTGCATTCTGCTACATAATTCTAATTTTTTGTGGCCACATAATTTAGTCAACCCTGCCGCTTCATTACAGTGGCTCTGTTTATTGAGCACAAACTGCCAAAGCACTTTGCATGGTGGGGGTGGTTTACAGTAGGTACAGGAATCGAGAAATGCAACCAAATAGAGGTACAGGCTAACAGGAATGAGCCCAAAATGTGGAGAATAACCAGTTTCTTGCCAGATCAAGCCTGTAAAATTGACACTGACGTGAGGCTTTTCCTCTGCTGCAGTGGCAAGATTGGAAAATAAAGTGGAGGCACTGATTAAGCGAGAATAGTGGAGGGAAGGTGGAGGTAATGGAATAAGGAAAAGGCAAGAGACTGTGGAACGGAGACCCCAGGCAAAAATGTAGACATGCGATGTTTCAGGCGCCAAGAGTGGCCCACGTTTCAGTGAGCTGTGTGAAATACGCTGCACACATAACATTGCCTGGAGCACGAAGATACTTTCTGCCTGCTTCATTATGTGGCGTTTCTTTTATTCAAATTTAGCTTTATTGTTTAACCCCAGGAAAAAGATGCAGTTTAAAAAATGTTTCTATTTACAGCGCACGCACAAGACTGCCTTTTCTGTAAGACTGCCAGTGCCAGGTGATAAAGTATAATCGTTTGCTCTGTGCCCCCGAATGCGACCTCGTCCAAAAAAGCAGGTCAATGTCTGTAAATAGTAAGCCTCTATTCGTTGTGTTTTCACTCATTACCAACGCTGCACTGGTTGCATTGCAATAGGCGCCTCATCGATCAGCCGATAGCAGTGGAGAAGTTCCCGCCTTACTGTAAATTAACATGCCAAACATTTGACCCTGCCCCCACGCCCACTGATCCCAAACCATTACATGCAGCATCACAGTTAACATACTTTTATTAAGGCTCTGACTGCTGCAAAACCCTTTATTAGATTGACTCACCTGCTGGTGAAGCATTCACTGTGTCGGAGACGGCGACTTTCCGCTCCCCATTCCGGAAGTGCCTCGCAGCGCACCAAAGATGAGTGGACTGCCCTGGACGGATTCCAATGGTCAGGGCGATCGAGCCCTGCAGCAATCAGTGACAGAGACACCACAAGGCCAACCGGCCCGCAGCGCTGGGACCCAGACAGCAGCAAAAGTGTTTCCGGCCTCGGCGCCCGCCCTTGCACGTTCAGCAGCTGGGTTCCAAGAGCAGGTGGGCTGCACCAGTGTGGAACTCGCGCTAGAACACTGACGTCTAGCGTGACACGCCCCCAGCCAATCACTGGCTAGATAGAGCCCAGTCATGGGCTTCCATCCAGTCAAAGGCCTCCAAAGGCTTCCTGACAGCATTTCAATTGCCTGTGAGCCCCAGAGTGCCGACAGCTAATTTCTTTTTGTGATTTAATGTCTACTTGTCCGTCGGACAATATAGACAATAAATCTTCTTGCCCTTCATAAAATTCTAGTTGGTTCGGGCGTCGGGCGATATGATTCCCCCACCCCTGAAAAGGTCACCTGTGTAAGACCGTTCTGTCGTGTGGATGGGACAAAATGTATGTAATCGGTATGTACATGATGGGACTAACCTAAACGACATGACACCCACTCATCATCAAAAGGTCAACAAAGTCAGCTAGGTAATGATAGTAAATGCTAAAAAAGGCATAACAAATCCTTTATATTAAAAAGCATACTAAAAAGCACTTCGAAAATCTTAAAAAGCGTCCATAAAAGCAAGGTCTATATGAAAGGTATTCTTCCCAAATAAGCGTTCATAAAAAGGCCCTCTATATTTTGAATATAATGTCATTGTTTTTCTGAGCACCTTGAAAGCCACTATGTTCATATAGACCAGAGAAGAAAAACAAAGTCTGTTCGACCTTCAATTTGGTACATGTTTAAAAATTGCCCAAATGGTTCCCAGCACAGTAAAGGCCAGATTGTTTAAGAATCCTGTGCTGAAGACTGTCATGTACATCACTGTACATGGCATCCGCAGGAGGCAGTCCCTCAATATCTCTAGTATGATATCAAGTGAGCAGAGGTGGTCATCGCTGTTTCCCACGGCAACCGTCGGAGAAGAAGTAGATGCCTGTGTGTGTGAGACTGATGTTTGCACATCCGTTGCAGAGCCGTTCTCCGGTCCAACAGGAGCTGAAGAGTCCCGTGGCGGCTCTAGGAACGCCATCATCAACATGGGAATACGCTGTGGACAACTGTGCACATGGGCCCATAAAGGCGCCAAGCATGTCTATGTCCGGCGGCGCAACCGATGGAAGTGTTAGACAGAGGTCCAACACGTGTCCGATTCCGCAAAAGAGGCAGCGGAAGACAGGCCGGATGCAGTCAAGCCAGGCTGGTCTGAAAGACGGGAACCAATGATCACTCAGCTCTTAAAGCCGTGGTAACCCCATTAAGAACACCAATCGCTCATGACAACGTCTCCCCAGCAGTGCTCTCTCCATGTCTTTAGCGATGCTGACATCCATTGCGAAGCAATAGAAGTAAAATCAGGATGCCCGCTACCGAAAGCAGAACCAAAGGAAGCCCTCCAAAAACGCTTCCAAGTACGGAGTGTCTGAATGATGGAATCACTCTGAAAATGATTTGAAAGGTGGTTAACAGACCTGATCCAATGGTCTTAAATAAGTGTATGATACCACTCATATCAGACATGTTAAAGATACGATGGACCTTTTCTCCGAAATGGAGAGGGAAATTCGTACGGACCAACGGCTGTATCTCTGCCGAAGACCTTGCCACTTGGAGATCAAAAGTCTCTCGGGCTGAAGTTAAGGCCACATTATGCTGAAACAGCATGGCTTTCAGTCTGCTCAGAGAATCAAACCCTATGTTGGATACATTCAGTAAAGGCCACAGTGGTGCCTCCCTAACTGTGCAGACTCGGGTAAACAATACTTGCTTACAACAAATAACCCTGGAGTTAACGGTCACTAGTTAAGCAATGCTTGGCGTCATACCACATCAGCCTTGGTCATTCAGCATCAAGTAACTCCCGTTTGAAAGTAACTCGAAAACCGGATGAATTGTGGCAGCTGGAGAACCCTTCAGGTAGCAGGACCAGTTCGCTATTGACGCATTACATTCCCCGTGCAGTGATATTTCTTTACACACTAAAGACCCACTCAAAGCCTTTTCGCAGTTTGAACCACTCAAGAAACTTCCTTCCCCTTGTTCCTGCACCTATATGTGTACAGTAACTCCCAGGTTTCTCGTATGTACCCTTCGCCCAACGCTTCATACCTGCCTACTGGGTAATATTTCAGGCAATACTGGAATTGGAATGTCGTGATTGGCAGTGTGATATAGCCATGGATTAACCATTCCATAGATGGTGATTCTGCTACCGTTAAAGGTAATTTCTCTAGTCTTTCAATGAGCAGCATGGTGTACTTCCCATCTCTGCGTGCCATGGTCATTTGTCTGTCGGTCAGATTGTAAGCCGAAAACAGATTTGTGTCTTTAATGTATCACCATGGAACGTGGCCAGAACGTAATGATTGAAGCGTCCAGCTTAAAAGCATAATAGCATGTAGCTGTGATTGCCCATGTTGTAGAATAGACAAATCTTGTTCCATTATGTCGATAGCTGAGGACACAATGTTGCCCAGTGAATAAATATGAGACGAGTGTGGTCATGACATTGTCCACCACAGCTAAGGCCTTTTCTAGGTTAATTCTATCTATTTCACAAAGTCTCTCTGCAGCTTCCTGTTGGGAGACTTTCCAAACCTCATTATAGATGGTATATAAGAAGCTTTTCCTACGTGGTTTCTTGGGACCTAACAAGAAATCCCTAAGATCCATGTCGTCTGACAAAAGGGACAAGTGTTGTTTCACCTGTGAAAGCGTCGAGGTCTTTAGCCAATCGAGGCACAACTTCCGGACACTATAGGAGTCACTACCCCTGGGTCGTCTATTGATACATAGCGTGGGTCGGGCCTATGGATACTGAACACTTCGGTTGTACCCCTGAATCTTGAGTGACACCTATTTGTGTCTACTGGCCAAACCAACCAACCCTTCCAATCGGGAGATGATGAACTGTACGTACTTGTACCATGTGTCCCTTCACTTGTTAGTGTGTTATTGGAAATACCCTTAATAGGTGTGGGTGAAAGGATGTTCAGTGTTTTCAGGTCTTTGATTTTTGCAAACCCATAACAGGTAGTCCGTTGCACAGTTCTGTTCAGGAAAATCATCTGTAGTGGTATGAGGCAAGCTCTAAATAAAGCCTCTGTTCCCTGAACCTGCCACTCTCTTGTTCCCCAGATAGATTTTGTGTCTATGGTGTCTCTCCAGTAGTCAAAACCCTGTATAGACAGTTGGGAGATAAAAGGTGCTGAATATATCAGCTTTGTGTTTGTTAGCATAATTTTCTTTGCTGTTGCATCAGTCTGTGCAAGTTTGTAGTAAAACGATTCTGGGTCTGATGTGTTGAACCCTGAAAAGTATGCAAACTTCTGTGTGAATGTGGCAGAACTACCTTTTGGTGGTGTTAGGCAATGTTCCAATTGATGGTACACATTGGCAGTGCGTGGTACACTTGCTCTATGCAAAAAATGATGACCATAATGCTGGTAACAAAACATGGTATCGTAGTCAGTTGTATCCTCATACAATTCCCTTTAAGAAAATGAAGCAGATTGTTCTAAATCTGTGAGCATAGTATTTACAGTCTCAATGTCCCAATCATCAGATAGTGTACTGGGGGTAATGAAATCATTTAAAGAAATTTTAAACAAATGTGGAATTTTCAAATGTTCAGTGGGGCCATATACATCATTAGAAATGTTATCCCAAACTATACCATCAGGTATTGGAATTGCTGTAATGTTCACCAGGGACAATTCTCTTTGTTCACGGTGTGATGACGTATGTGGTTTCAGGACCAAGTTCACAGATTGTACTGCAAAGAGTTCTGGGAGATAATGTCCGTTCAGAAGCAGAAAAAAGACAGCCACTGTGCCAATCCAAATTAACAGGTATACTACCCCTATTGCAAACCAAATATGCAATCAAGGTGGCACTAAGTAAGTCTTTTTGAGCAAAAGATAGAATTGGCGACATTTTTCTTTCTTTGAAGTGGGTGGCGTTTGATCAGGTTCACTTGGATCTGAAGAGAAATCATCGAAGTTGATGAAGTAGCCAGACGCAGTTCGATCTATCTTTGGTAGCTCCGTAGGTTTTGTAGAACTGGCAGATGTGTCATTTAAAGGCACATTAACGTAGACATCATTGGTGGGCCGAATTGCAACTTGCATTGTTGTATCTTCTTGATGTTTTTCAATTTCAACTGGAATGATTTGTGCTCCAATATTCGTTACTCCTTCGCATTGCGTAGTGGAGTCTTGAAATGTTATTAGTCTTTCCATCTGAACTTCCTGTATAGTAGCAAGAGGAGGTCTGCGGCTACTCTGGACACCACGTGGCCTACTGTTGAGGATCGGCCACATGATGTAATTTGATCAGATAAAATGGAGACAAATCTTTTTTCTTTTTTGCCGGCAAGAGGTGGAAGCAGTACTGTTCTTGTTCCCACAACCGCCAGGACAGGTACAGCTGTTCTGTAAGATGGCTCAAACTCTCTTCTGTCCATGATCTTTTCCCTGACTAGGGGCCAGATGTACTACCCGTTTTTGCATGCGTAAACGGGTTTGCGAACCTGTTTGTGCATGCAAAAACATATTGGGCCATGTACATAGCCCATTTAGCAAGTCGCAATTTTTTTGCGACTCACTAAATATGTTTTGTGACTCGCTATTTGGAAGGGGCGTTCCCTTTCAAATTGCGAGTCTCAAAACAATGTACTAATGTTTTGCGACCACCATTGCGGTCGCAAAACACTCGCAATTACCACCTACTTCAAGTAGGTGGTAATGCACTTGCAAAGGGGAAGGGGACCCCTTCCCCTTTGCAAATGCATGCAAAATAATTTTTTAAGGGCATGCAGTGGTCCCAGGGACCACTGCCTGCCCTTAAAAAATGAAACGAAAAGTTTCATTTTTTTTTTTTTAAATGCATACCGTTTTCCTTTTAAGGAAAACGGGCTGCATTTAAAAAAAAAAAGCTGCTTTATTAAAAAGAAGTCCCAGACATGGTGGTCTGCTGAGCCCAGAAGGCCACCATCCCTGGGAGGGCTGGCATTCACAATGGGCTCGCAAATTGCAAGAGGCTCATTAATATTAATGAGCCTCTCAATTTGCGACCCCATTCGGAATCGCAAAACTGTGTAAACACACTGTTGTACATTTCATTTAGCGCCTCGCAATTCGCGACTCGCAATGTGTCGCAAATTGCGAGGCGCTAAATGAAAGGGTTGTACATCTGGCCCTAGGTCCCCAATCTTCGGGACCCAGGCAGGTCTTGCCGGAACTGGTTTCACTTCCCCAGTCGCGATGCGTTTGACTTGCACATTGCCTTGTAACACTCGGAATTCATTGAGTTCCTGTAAAACAGCCAAACGGCCATTCAGTTCAAATGGTTTTGCATCCGCCACTGTGCTGGCACAATCGAGATCAGGTACCCACAATGTTGTCCCAAACAGGATTTCATAAGGGGTACGACCTCCCAAGGATTTTCTTGGCATGTTGTTAAGTGCCCTCTGGACCCTATATAGGTGATCGACCCATATAACACCCGCGCTTAATACCCTTGCTGTTAAGGATTGCTTTAGGTCCCGGTTTTTCCTCTCCACCACCGAATTTCCCTCGGGATGGTAGTGGGAAGAGTACCGCAAGGCCACGCCCATACCTTCCATGGCTTCCTTGTAAGCCCTAGAGCTAAACGCAGGACCACGGTCTGAATGTAACATGCCAATTGCGCATGACCCGATGAAGACTCGCAAATCCTTTATAACAGTTTGAGCGTCAGCCGAGCACTGGGGCCAAACCCATAGGAATCTAGAGCATGAATCCCCTGCCACCAAGATGTACTTGTAAGCCCCATCAGAATTTAAGGGGCGGCAGTGGTCCAAATAGACACATGCGAGAGGTCTGTCTGAAATCAGTAATGGTGTTTGTGGTGGCTTGCGAATGGTGGAACCCTTCATCTGCTGGCAAATATCGCACGTCAGGACATAGTTCTTTGTTTTGTCAGCCCCGACCACCAGTAACGCTGCTTTAATAATGAAATTGTTGCAGTGACTCCTGAGTGTGCTGAGCCCAGACCCTCGTGCGTAGCTAGTATTAAACCTAATCTGCGATCTTTGTTTGATATTACTCTATCCCCCACTCCTGGAATTTGAGCATACGGTGTGTTATGCGCATCTAACTTGTAGGAGTACTTGAGTGGAAAGCCTTTTGGCAGGACAGGTGAGCCGTTCTTTGAGGCATTGATTGCTACTAGTATATCTCTGTCTATTCTTGTGTGTGAACGAGTGATTGCGGCAACGGCAGCAGTTCGCACTGTCACCTTGGCGGCTTCATCAGCCAGTGAATTCCCTTCAACGTGTATACCAACACGCTGTTGACTCAAGATGTGAATAACTTGAGCCCGTGGCAGGCATGCTTTCAGCTTTGCCACTTGTTCCCATAACATTTTATGTTTTTTCGTGCCACCCTTGGCGTCTCTAAACCCATTCTGGCCCCAGTAGTGAAGATATTCATTGTAAGATTCCAAACAGTAAAACGAATCGCACACAATCAGTGTGGGGAATTCCCAATCCGTATACTGTAGTGCTAGTATCAGGGCTTTTAGTGCTGCCAACTGCGCTGTACAATCTCCCAGAGATAGTCGTATTGCTTGGGTGGAACTTACCATCCCGCATCCAACCTTTCACTATAGCACATGCATCGCAATACTGCTGTGTACTTCCTATGGAAGGCTGCGCAGAACCGTCAATATATATGATGTATTCGTACTGATCAAGAGGCAAGATTTAATTCAGTAGAGGGTATTCTTGTTCGTATTGCAGGAACGCTTGTGTCCTAAGTCTTGGATCGCATCTGTATTCCACATCTGTTGCAGTGAGAGAATTAGCCCATTGTATCCAACGTGGATGTAGTGCCTTTGCATTTGGAATGCTGGCTTTGGTTACTGCTTCTAAAGTCGGTATCGGGGTCACAACGATAACGCGTTTCCCCTGTGCTAGTGCTTTTTCTCTCACTACAGCAGTCTGTACTGCTATCAGAATTTTTTCTGTTGCTGCAAATTGATTTTCTGCATTTGTGTACAGATGAGAATTGTATGCAATTGGAACTGTCTCACCTTCATTGTCTCTACCAGGTTGCGGACGTTTACTCGCGTCTGCAAGTGTTTTGAAGCTATCATGTCAGCCTGAACTGAACGTAGAGCGTCTGTATGTTTTTGAGTCCACTTGTTTGTTGTGAAATCTGGTCCGATTAGATCGTAGAAAGGTTTGACTCTTTCTACGTAGTCTGGAATGTATGTTCTGCTGAAATTTAAAAATCCTAAAATGGATTGTAAACCCTTCAGAGTCTTTGGAGGCTGAATTAGTGCGCACTTTTCTAAAAAGTTCGCTGCAAGGCTTTTGCCTTCACTAGACAGCTCATATCCCAAAAATAGGACGCTGAGAAGGGCAATTTTGATTTTTTGAAGTTAAATTTGTAGCCCAAATTGGCAAAACCAACAATTATGTTGTTCACCCTGCACAAGTGATCAGGTAATTCATCGTCCGTCAGATAAATATCATCTACATAGGACACTGCCTCTTCATCATAAGTTTGTAATAGCTCTGACACTCTTGCCTAGAATAGCCCGGGGCTGTTCTTATAACCTTGGGGCAGGCAACAAAACTGATGCTGAGTGCCGAGGGCAGAAAATCCCGTCAAATATCGGCTTTCAGGAGCTATATTTTGGCAGAACAATCCATTCAAGATATCTAGTGTTGTTTTGTATTTTTTCCGCACGATGGTATTCATCAATGTGGCGCTGTGTGCGTTCTGAACTGCAAATGTTTTTGTGCATGTGTTCAAATGTCTGTAATCTAAAACCAAACGGTATGTGTTGTCAGGTTTCATTACGGGAAACAAAGGGCTGTTCATCGGTGAGGTGCAAGTTTCAACCACACCTTGGTATTCTAGTTGGTCTAAGACTTCTTTGACCTGTTTCTTCACTTCATTTTTAATAGGGTACTGTCTCTGTGGAGTTGGAGTAATTTTTAATGGGATTTCGTGGTGTTTTGACTCCACGTCCCACCCTACATGGTTGCGGTATAATGCCGGAGCTAGCGCTTGCGCCCACTCCCGCGCATTTGAGTGTTTCAAGGAAACAGGAACGAGGTTGGAAAAAGCAGGCAAAATGACGCTTTCACCTTTTGGGCAATGCATTATAAATTCAGGCGGCCAATCTTTTTCTGCTAACAGGATGTCATATCCAAATGTCAAATTTTCCCAAAAGAGATCTTTAATTCTTCTTGAGATGTCCCCCTCTATTTGGAGATTAATTTCGTGTAGACGTTGTGGGACACTACTCGTGTATCTGGTGTTTCCACCGTGATGTATTCATTCAATACTGCTGTCACCAGAAATTCCTTCAGGGTCCGGCGAGCTATTGTTACTTCTGCCGCGCTGTCTAGCATCGTCAGAGCCCATTCAGAAGCTGAGTCCTCAGTAATATGGGCATTTCTAATTTTTAAGCCAGCTACTTTCTTCTTTTTGAATTGAGTCTTTGCTTTAGGTTGCTCTTCCTGTTTGATAATGAAATCTGAAGTGCGATGTGTTTCCCTTTTTCCCTTTGGTCGATCTTCAATTTTTTGTTCTGATCGTCCTTGCCTCTCCGAGCTTTTTGATGAACCCCGATAGGAACAAAAGGAATGTGTATCAGTATCCTGATACCTGTCAGGTTTCCTAATGTTATCACGATTCCTAAGGTTGTACCTCTTTTCAGAGGATTCCCGTTGGGCAGATCCACCCCTTGATCGTGAAGTGTTTCTGTTATTATTCTTTTTAGGTTGACTATTATCCCATTTCTTTTTAGAAGAAGTGGGTGCTTGCTTTGAGGTATCCTTGTCAGAATTACTCACCACTTGTGGTTTCCCTGGTTTGGCTTCTAAACTATCTCTACCTAATGAAGCATAGGTTTCTTCGATAATTTTTGGTAATGCACGCTCCTGGTTCATAGGAGGTGTTTCCCTTAGGCGTTGGCGTATAGCCACCGCTGCTGCTTCCCCCTTGATGTTGCTCAGCAGAATTGCCAAGACTTGGTCAAAATTACCCATCAGTTTCATCCCCAAGTCCAGGGCAGGTCCTGCCCCGTACTCATGCTGTATCTGTTTCAATACTTCAGGAATAACTGATATGGTTGGGGTACCGTGTATTCTAATATATACTGAAACAAAGATTGTTTCCCATGTGTTACAATCCTCAATTGAGGGAACCATTCCCATTGGCAAGCAAATTGTTAACATTCTGTGTTTTCCTGCGGACTCGTATGGGGAAATACTGCTTCCAGCTGTGCTATTTTCTGGGCAATCCAGAAAGGTACTTGATCCCTTTTTGATGGGAACGCACCCATTACTGCTTTTAGTGTTTGAGGTGTTGTTGTTGATGTGTGGTGGGACAGGACTGCACCATGTGGAGCAGCTCTCGCAGGTTGTAATGTGAGTGTTCGCATGACGAACTTGTCAATATGTCTGTATAGCCTGACTATTTCTTTGTAAAGTGTACGCACTTCCCCTACTGGGAGTGTGTCTATCTCAGGATGTGGAGTGTATGCCGCCAAGACCGGCCACGTCGCTCCTCCTATGCTGAGCGGATCGAGTCTTACGACTGAAGTTGTGTTTTTTAGGGCGCCTTTAAACCAGTTTTTATGTTGCTGGTAAGTTAACGGGACTTCAATGTCCTCGTATGGGATGTATTCTCCCGGTGGATCCACTTCAATGTATTCGTGAAATAATAGTGTCTGTGGATCTGCAGGTGGGAATTTCACCCAGGAATAGAATACCTCTGATCCGAACACCTCGTGTGCCTCAATAACGAAGGTAACATGGCCACCTTTTGCAGGTAATCCATGTTCTAACAATTTCAGAGTTACTGCCTGTCGGCAGTTTTCTGTAATGTTAAGTGCGTTAGCAAATTCGTCTCCTTCCTCACTTCCACTGCCATTTGTGGTTTCCGTCATTTTTGAAAAGAGAAGAAAGTAAAGGTTTTTAAAGAGGTAGGGTTTAGCACAATATGGGAACCTTTGATCTCTACAAGTTTGTTTAAAACCATCAGCCAATACACAGGGTGTACCTGCTCAGCTGAGGCGGATTAACCTTCCCACTTCAGACGTTTCTGGAAAATGTGAGTAGGATTGTCTGAGAAAGCACAACTAAACTACTCAGATTTTACTGTTAATATAAGAACCTAACCAACATTGGCGGCGCCATGTTGTGTAGTTCCTACGACCCCCCCAGGACCTGCGCGTTTTAGATGACCTAAACTGAGGGCTTGGTGTGCAGACAGACTCTGGACACCCCCACAGATTGAGTCAGCCGTTAGACCAGCTAGCTCTACGGTGCCAATACCACCCCCCTGTATTCCACAGTGGTGTAAGTAGTTTCTGGCAACCACTGAACATGACAACCCTGATTCCTCAGGTATCGTGGAAACAATACAGTATCTTTCGCTCAGTCACTCGTGCTTGCTTTTCTCAGAATACATAGAAGGATGATTGGAACAGTTTCAAAAAATATTTATTAGTCAAGCGTCAGTCTAGTATGAAACATGTTAGCTGCAACAATCAAAAGACAGGAGCAGACAAATGTGATCGCTAGTACCAATATCGTAAATAGCAGATACATTTCTACCATAGTGCTAATAAGATGAATAAAAGCAGATTATATAAAACAATAGCATTGGCGTACTCCTACGATGCGTAGCCTACCTAACTGTGCCTAGCCTAGATGTGTAGGTGAAGCAGGTAATGTGTAAGTGCTAGGATATATCCTAACGGATCCTAATGGAGCCAAGAAACCCCCGGGAAAGTGCTAACCCCTCACTTGATGGTTCTGAATGAAGGACCCCGTCTCTGCGTCGAGGATGGCACCCCGCAAGGGATGTCAGGTCTCTGCCTGCCGAAGGATCAGCCTGCAGAGTCTCGGTCCAGCCTGAAAGAAATTCTCTTCTCTCTTGTAAGGGGGAGTGAGGGCCTTTTATACTAAAGTGGTCACTCCAGGGTTTTTCCAGTATCGATATGTTTTGAAAACATTCACTAATCCTTTTCTAAACAAACATGATCATGCACAGCTGGCTGTTTGCCATGGATGAAACAAAAAGTGGTGACCCTTATACAGAATAAATCTATCGTGCCTGGGGACATGTTTATGTACGTCAGGTACAAGGATTAAGCTATGGTACCAAGAGCCTGATGTCGGAGAGACAGAAGTAAGCTACTAGGTAAAAGGTCACCTGTGTAAGACCCTTATGTCGTGTGGAAGGGATAAAATGTATGTAATCGGTATGTACATGATGGGACTAACCTAAAGGACATGACACAAGCATTACACCGCACTTTACGCATCCAGCGCGCACAGTGACTCTCACCAAATAGGTTTGTTTCTAGACTCAGTACAGCTGCCCACCCTATCCATTGACCAATTTCTAGAGTTAGATTCCCCCACATCTGAGGAGGAGATCAAGGAAGCGCTTGCATCCCTTGCATCGGGAAAGACACCAGGCCCATTAGGGATCCCTGCAGAGTTTTTCAAGGCTTACGCTGAGACCCTGGTACCCCGTATACATGCGCTCTATACAGCGGCGTTCGACAGCGCAGCCCTCCCTCCCTCTCTTTGCACAGCTAACGTTGTCTCCCTGTTGAAGCCACGCAAAGACCCCACGGCCCTGGGTGATCCTAAACACTGATTATAAAATCCTGGCGAAAGCACTCGCTAACTGGCTTGCTCCCTACGTGCCCTCCCTGGTGCACGCGGACCAGAATGGTTTCATCCCAGCCCAGAACACCGCACTCAATCTCCGTCGCTACTTCAGGGTGGCTGAATATGCCCCCCTGAACTGGCCACGCTCAGGATGCCTTGTACTCGATCTTGAGAGAGCATTTCATTCCCTTGAGTGGGACTATCTTTTTACAGTGCTGCCAAGGTTTGGCATAGGCCCCTATTTCCTCAGCATGGTTCGGCTATTATATGAACGCCCAACGTTTCGTGTAAAAACTGGGCCCTACATATCAGACTCTATCTGGGTGGGCCGCGGGACTCACCAGGGCTGCCCACTCTCCCCGCTCCTTTTCTCCCCTGCGGTGGAGCCCCTAGCAGCAATTATTCTTGCCCGGGTGGACATGGGTATTCCCCTAGGTGACAGCACGCATACAATCTCCTTATATGCTGACGACCTTTTATTATACGCAAGAGACCTTCACGCTATTCCCCACTCGCTAGCCTCAGCACTATCACAATTCGCTACAGTATCAGGGCTGAGGGTCAACGCAGCGAAGTCCACTCTCTTCCCGTTCTCGTTGTCCACTCCAGGTCCAGGGTACTTGCTGGGGGAGGTTCCAGTGTGCTGGTGCATTGGCACATTGCGATACTTAGGTATCCACATATATCGTACCAAAACCGACCTGTTCGACGGAAATATCACTAGAGCCACCTCCTCTATTTACTCACAGATGACATTCTGGAAGACTCTCCCTCTGTCTATCTTGGGTAGAGTGGCCCTTGCGAAGACGGTGGTTCTCCGGCGTCTGCTCTACTATTTCGCTATCCTGCCTCTTAACATTCCCCCCTCTTACTTCAGCAAACTAGAAGCAAAGGTTAGGGATTTTCTTTGGGGGACGTCTAGGCACAGGGTCTCCATTAGGAAGCTATACCTGCCGGCGGGACAGGGCGGACTAGCGGTCCCTAATTTTGAGCACTATTACTTAGCAGCTCATCTGCAATGGGTGGCCAGATGGCTAGCTTCACGGCACCTGCCAGATACCGCCCGCCACACTGCAACCACCAATGCACTTTCTAAGTGTAACATGCAAAAAGCAGTCAAAGGTCATTAAATCACAGATGCTAATACAATACTACAATACTAAATAAATTAATAAAAAGATCCCCGTCCGTGTAGCTTGCCTGATGCTCCAGAAGGTGTTCATCTGTTAAGGAAGAGGCCTTACCAACAAGCTCTGCTTACTGTAGCAGGTTAGCGGTCTTACTATCCTGCAATGTTCGGAAGTACGACACACCACATCCTCTGGCTAGGTGTTGCTGGAGGGGATAAAATAAACCGGTAGAGACCGCACGTGGTCTTACTGCCGGACTGTGACCCCGTGTGCGTATCAGTATTGTGGGTGCAGTAGGAGATCCGCCGGGGCCCGTAACCATCACAATTTCTCCCCGCAGCACTGGCGATGAGGGTGGGATGAGACCTCACACAACCTGGAGTTACTTCCGCTGAACACCAGTGACGTCACAAGCACCCGTGGCTGTGTATAACCAGCCCATGCTTTCCTGCAGGCCCTGCCTCCATCGCACAGAGAACCACGACGGGCCCAATAGTTCCTGGCTTGCCACCCCAGAGCTGCCGTTTCACTGCAGTGACTGGAGCAGGCCTGCTCTCTGGAACGGAGGCTCCGCTGCCCTGCGACACTGCCGACATACCGTCAAGGCCCAGGAGGTGCTCCGACCAATGCGTCAGCCACACACCACCTGCCGGCCTGCTGTGAGTACCGACCAAGACCGCGCTGCAAGCGCGCTCCTGCTACCACTGCCCGGCAAGGACTGAAACACTCCCAGCTCCACACACCACCCCAAAGCTGGTGTGGAAAGAAGAGATAAAAAGGACAGCGAATCAGATGGCACAGCCTACTACCATCAGAGAGGTACCCAAGGCGGGGGCGACACACCTCAGAGACAGGCACATGCTTGAAGTCATATAGCAACACCACCCAAGGAGGCTCCACCTGCGAGCAAAGTCTGTACCGCCCACCATGGTGAACGAAGCAAACCCTGCTCAGCCCCAGCGAAAACCTACCTCACAACATGCGCTTACAGGGGCACTACCACCGTTTAGCGAACTCGCTGATCCAGCAACAGCATCTCCCCGCTGGAAGACCTGGATACGACGGCTTGATAATTATTTTTTTGTCACGCGGGAAACAGACGGCACGATCAAGAGATCCCCACTACTTCACTATGCAGGGGAAGAAATATCTAAATTATTCGAACACCTACCTAATGCTGGCCCTGCCACGGACTATGACATAGTGGTGACAGCGCTCAATGCCCATATTGACCCACAACTGAACCCTGACCTCGAGCGGTTCAAACTCCGTCAAGCGCGATAACAAGAAGGGGAGTCAATTGAAGGGTTCTACGCGAGGCTAAGTGATTTGGCAAGCACCTGAACAGTGGACGACCAACTCAAAGAAATCAGAGCCCAAATAATCCAGGGGTATCTCAATAAGTCTCTGTGCAGCCTAATTCTAAGACAACCCAATATCAGTCTGGACGACATCTTAATCCTCGCCAGATCTCACGACCTAACCGTGGCCAGAGCCCATCAGATGGATCTGGCCATCACCCAAACACCTGAGATGACCACAACTGGTTAGACAGAGTGGGCTGATACCATCCGCACGAAAGGCAAGACAGAAACCACCAAAAACACGAAGCTCCCCACCCACGAGACCTCAATGCGAATACTGCGGCAGAGAGGAACACCCAGTGAGTGAATACCCTACCCAAGGCTGCACGTGCTCCAACTGCGGCAGCAGCAACCACTTTGCATAGGTCTGTCGGAAAAAGACCAGGAATAGAAGTACCTGAGGAAGTATACCGCCAACAAGGGCGGTGCGTCAGCTATCATTGAGAAACTTAGCACCACCAGAGACAACCACGCCTTCACCGTGACAAAAAACGCAGAGTTGAAGACTCCTCTCCCGATGGAGACGAAGAAGAAACATTCCTCGTTTTCTTCACGAGAGAGCTAAAACAGCGACAAAGGCCGCAGCCACCATGCGTCATCCACGTTGCTGAATCCATGGTCAAAGCTATCATCGATACAGGGGCCTCAGTCAACGTAATGGGAATTCAGCAATATAACTGCCTCCAGCCAAAGCCACCACTGACCCCCTCACATACCAAGATTTTTGCACATGGGAACCAATCGCCCCTACCTCTTCAAGGACGCATGACTGTGCTGGTACAATCCAATGACCAAGAAGTCGCTGCTACCTTCCATATCATTGACAAGGAAGCCGACACTCTGGTGGGGAGGCACACCGCAGAGAATCTCGGTCTAGTGTCATTCGCCAGGAGTGTAAAATCACATCAGATCGACAATCTGCTAGACCAATTCCCTGAATTATTCAACGGGCTGGGGTGCCTCAAGTATCCCCCGTCAAGCTGCATATTGACACCACCGTCGCACCAGTAGCGATACGTCACCGCCATATCCCGTTCCACCTACGGCCTCTGGTAGAACAAGAGCTCAAGAAACTAGAGAAGCAAGGCGTAATCGAGAAGGTATCAGGACCTACACCGTGGGTCTCCCCAATGGTGATGGCAGAGAAGCCGAAACTGCCAGGGAAGATTCGCCTGGGCATCAATATGTGACTCCCAAACCATGGCATCCAGCGGGAGCGCCACATAACACCAACGATGGATGACATCACAGCAGACGTAAATGGCTCACTGTGGTTCTCCAAACTTGATTTAAACACCAGGTACCACCAGCTGCTCCTAGCCAAAGAGAGCAGATATATCACCACCTTCAGCACTCACTTAGATCTAGCCGATGCAAGCAGCTGAACTTCGGCATCTCATCAGCCGCCTAAATCTTTCAGAACGCCGTACGAGAGACACTATCCGGACTACCTGGCGTCATGAATGTCAGTGACGACATTCTTATCCACTAAGCGACACAGCAGAACACCACTGACACCTCCGAGCTACCCTGAAGCGCCTCTGGGAGCACGGAGTCATGCTGCGCAAAGAAAAATGCTCATTCTTCCAGCCGTCCATTGAATTCTTTGGCTACGTGTTCAATCAAGATGGGGTACAAGTCAACCCCCGAAAGTCACAAGCCATCAAACAGGCCTGCACGCTGACCACTGTTTCAGAAGTACGCAGCTTCCTCTGCATGGCCATGGACCGTGGCAGATCCATTTCAGGCCTTGCCAACCAAGCCGAGCCTCTAAGAGCACTGACGAAAGCAGATGCCCGGTGGGTGTGGAGTCGCAAAGATGTGGAGGCATTCCAGAAAGTTAAGGAAGCACTCCTCGACAACACAGCAATGGCCTACTTCGATCCAGACAAGCCTACAGAGCTATTGACAAAACATTTGCCACCTTCGGCTTACCGACCGAAATCAAGACCGACAACGGACACCCTTCCAGGGTGCAGAATTCAAGGATTATCTCAAACAGCTAGGGATACACCACCGGCGCATCACCCCTCAGTGGCCTCAGGCCAATGGCGAGGCTGAAAGGTTTATGGGCACATTAAACAAGACTATCCGAATTGCAGTGGTCAAACAGATCAATCCCGAGCATCACCTCCAGCTGTTCCTCCGGGAATACAGGGGACACCTCACTGCACCACCCAACAAGCCCCATAGACTTTGATGTTCAACGGACTCCGCAGGGATACCATTCCAACGTATCTAGGGTGGGCGCCCTCACCCCATGACATCCAGGGAACACAAGCTCAGCGCTCACACAGCAACGCCCACATGAGCCAAAGAAGAAGGGCACCTACACGGTCACTCTCACCAGGAAATAAAGTGGTCATCAGAGATCTGGCCCGGGTAGAAGTTCAGAACGTTGTACGAACCAGGGGTATGTATGGATTGCTACAAAAGTCGATCGGACTATGGTGACAGCCAATAAAGGCACAGAAACAGTAGCCAGAAACATCTTGTGGTTTAAAAGAATCTACCACACACCAACAGGTGGACCATGACGAGAACGCCAGAGAGGCCGACTGGCCGGAGGTTGAGGGGTGTGATGAGACCTCTGTCGGTGTTAGGGACCAGACCCCAAGTGGCCGCCCACCATGCACAGCCAGCTGACACAAGAGACACCCCTGTCACAGAAGACCTTTCAGGCCGGACCCAACACCAACGATACAATTTACGGCTGAAACCTCAGTCAAGCCAGCGGCTTAGAGACTTTGTGTGCCACCTCAAATGAGCATTGCTTTTCAGACTGAGTTGGGAAGGGATGTAGCAGGTTAATGGTCTTCCTGTCTTGCAGTGTTCAGCAGTACGACACACCACATCCTTTGGTCGGGCATGGCCGGAGCAGATAAAATAAACGGACAAAAACCACCCGTAGTCTTACTGCCGGACTGTGACCTTGTGTGCATATCAGTATTGTGGGTGCGGGTGCAGTAGGAGATCCGCGGGGGACCGTAACTATCAAGAGACTCCCCGCAACACTTACCTCCATCTCCTTGTGGTTGCACTTCTCCTTATTAAAGACCCCGTGAGGGGTGGCCGGGGCCCCTGACACAGACATGGTGTGTGCCACTGACTCCACTCATCACCGGCACCCTTCGTGCGACACACCACTTGGAAAACTTCTGCAGAAGCGGGAGATGTCCGCAGTGCCTTACCTTCGACAGGGTACACCCTACGTAAGGTGAGTGGACTGCAGGGTAGGACTCCTGCAGGGCAGTTTACACATCCTGAGAGGTGTGAATGCGTGCTTTCTTGAAGCACTAAAATACAATTTAAAGCACGCCAGCGGGATAATCTATGGGACAGACAAGTGTGGCCGCAGACCAGGTCATTTGCTTCATATTCAGAAGCAAAGTCTCAGTGAATAAGGTATGCCCGCCACGATATTCGTTTTGCCTTTTTGTGACTTGGGCAGAGCAATGAGACATCACCAGTGCTTAATATGGACCGGTGACTGCAGGTGGTTGGCACCAGCACTCATTTTAGGGCAAGGGCTTTTTGTTCATCATTAGACCCAGCAGTAGAAAAAAGGCAGAAACGAGAAAAAGAAGAGGAAAGAGAAGGGAAGAGAGGATGTGGCATAAGGACTAGAGTTGCCGACTTTGGACCTGGGGAACCAGGGGGCTCATTACGATGGCGGAACGATTGCCACCGCCGGGCCGGCGTTGGCGATCGTTCCGCCATCACAATGAGATTTACCCACCGCCATATTTGGATGGCGGTGGGTATCGCGGCGGACGCAAAGTCCGTCCGCCGCTTTTCCGCCGGTGGCAATCGCACCGATTGCCTGGCGGGCGGAGCAGGGCCACTAATATGGTGGCGGTGCCTAGCAGGCACCGTCCGCCATATTAGGATGTGTCTGTGTAGAGGCCTTTCCATGGCAGCGAATTGGGTTTGGGGGCCCGTTGCGGGCCCCCCTTGTGGGGGGGGTGTCGCTGCACTGGGGGGTACCCATGGTACCCCCCTGCATTTTCATGCACCAAGTGGCAGGCACCGCGTGGTGCCTGCCACGTGGTGCAGGGAAATGCGGTGTAAGCACCTTCAACATTGCGGACGGTGCTGCAGCCAGCAGCACCGCCCGCAATGTTAAAGGCCCAGGATGCGCCCGCCAGTATGGCGGGCGCATCCTAATCGCAGTGGTGGGACCGCCGCATGTCTGGCGGGCGGTCCCAATCACCGCTACGGTGGCAGGCGGACCAAGTCCGCCCGCGATCGTAATCAGCCCCCAGGTTCCATTCTCTGTGTCGGCTCAACATCCTGCGATTCTGGGAAAATCACTTAATCTCCCCGTGCCTAAAAACAAAAGGTGTGTGTCCTTGAGTAATGTAACTGGCTAACTGTTACTCCCCTACAGCCTCCAATACCTTCAGGTCAAGTTCCCTATATAAAACTGAAAAATAAATAGAAAATTAACTGAAGGAAAACAGTGAAAAGTGTGAGATAAAGTTGCAGGTCGAGGAAAAAAGAGGCTTGAGGTGGAATTAAGACCAAGGCAGCCATGGAAATTGGCAACTACAGCGTTTGCATCACTGGGGTCCAAAGGAAACCTCTGCACTCACTATTGTTATTATTTACCAGAATAAACACTGGGCATCGCTGCAGTATTTTAGCACCATGACCAGTTGCTCAGAATGAAATGCAAAGCATCTCAGTGACATGACTCGCTGATTGCTGCTCTTAAATTTTCTTTCCTTATTCACATTTGCTTTTCACATTATGCTACTTTCCACCACAGCCATCACCACTTCGTGCAATGAATTTTACTGGTTACTAATCTGGGTACTAACTACCACTTTGTTCCTTTCTCTACTCCTTATCTGTTTAGAAATGGGGTTAGGAAGAGTAGGACTCACTTTAATGAATATAATCGGGGCGTTACCACTTCATTCCACGTCCAAGTCCTACAAAGAAAAGGGTCTGGGACGAGAAAGCACTAAGCAATTGAGAAATCAGTTCCTTTTGTGTTGACATGTTGACTTTAATGCACATGAATAATAGTGCCTTTCCAATGATTACTTGGCCACCCCATTCAATGCACATATAATCTGACGGTTTAATCCTATGCTTTTAGAGCGCCCTCAGTTGCCTAGCGGGAACAGGCTGCCTGACTTCTGAGGCTGTATTTGAATGTTTGCCAAAAGTCATAAGGACTAAAATGTGCATTAAGTAAAATAATTTTAGTAATCTCAAACAAGCCCACATATCTTGTAGTCAACTCAAAATAATTTTTATTCAGCCCAAAAGGCCATAAAAGATGTATAAAACCATTTCATAAGTACAAAATCCGTAAAATACGTGAAGGTTAAAAACGATGCACAATGTAAGAGATAAGTCATATAAATTCCATGACATCTTCATATATAACTGGAGACAAGTAAGCAGTGGTGGCTGGCACGGATCTGGGGTGGCGGGCGGAGGTAAAGGAAAAATAACTTACCTCCTCACTGGGTCTCTCCTTGTTGTCCCTCGTCGTCATCTCTCTGCTCCGGCCGGAACAGGAAGCACCCAGGCTCCCCTAAGTCAATCACAACGCTGCTGCAGCGTGTGATTGGTCTGAGCACTGTGGTTCGGCGCTCAGCCAGGGAAATGGAGCCTGGGCATGTTCTCCACCCAGGCTGTAATGCAGCCTGGGTGGAGAACATGCAAAGTACGCATGACTGTTTGGCTGGCCCGAGACGGCCGGCCAAACATTCATGCGCACTTTACAGAGTGTCCACCACTCCTCCCACTGCTCTGAGAGCAGAGAAGCCCCGTCCCGCCAATCTGCTGCAGCAGGAACAACGAGTTGTTATCATTTTATTTTTCCTTTATTTCCACTGCTCCTCCGCCTTAGTGAAGGAGTCGCCACTGCGGGTAAGTTCAGAGTGTTTTATGGTCTTTCAAATCAGGCCAATGAATTCCTAAATTTCAAAGAATACTAAATACATTTAATACCTGAAAAACATATAAGCTCCGAAAAAGTTGTAGTAGAAAACAAATGCAGACTTGTAATCATAAACTTAAAATTACGTAATGAAGGTTACAACTTTGTAAAAATGACAAAATAGAATTAAATGAATTGTAGATATTACAGAATGATTGTCACGCTGTAGACCATTCAAACCCCTCTGTAACGTACTTGCCCACGGGATACAGTGCCACTGGACCAGAGGTAAGCATTTGGAAAATAATCAATTAATTAAACGGCGTCTCCCTTTTTGACCATATGGAAAGCCACAGCCTCAAGGGTCAAAGCCTAATTTGGTCCTCTATAGTGTCAATTCGAACACTGCATGGCAAATAAATGAAGGAGTGCTTTTTGGGACTGACGGTAGCATGCGCAAAAAAGCATATTCAGCTAGTTGGATTCCCTTTAGGTGAGATTCCCTATAGGTTAGTGCAAGTCCATAATTCGACCCGCAGATTACGACCGTAATGAATTTAGGTTTGTAAATGGTCAGTAACTCTCCAACTGTTTTAGACGCCACTTTGCTAGAGAATCTGAAAACTGCTTCCACAGTTCTTATAAATTGCTGAACTCTGGTTCTTCCGAGGTGGTCCTATTTAAAGGATTAGTCCAGGGCACTCGCATATATTTAAAGGTGTTTACATTTTGATTGGGCGTACAGACAATTTTGAGGGGCTTGGTTTTTGTTGTCCTTGGGCCACATACCATTACACAGGATTTGGCTAGGTTGTTTTTTAAATCCAAATCCTTCACAAATAGTCCAAAGAGGTCCAAGAGTATTTGCAGCCCATTAGCCTTACGGGCCATTAGACCGGGACCAGATGGGATCCTATTTGGGGAATGTTAAGACCGCTTGACCTAAGATGACCCCCAACTCATTAACGTATACAGTGAAAAGAAAGAGGGCCAGGATACACCCATGGCGACCGCCCCCAGCCAAGCGTGGTGGAATTACAGCATTCACCTACTGCCCATAACAAACACAGGCGGATGTATCCGTATGTAGTTGCGCCAAAAAATAAACAATTGCCAGGTCCATACCCATGGCTAGTATTTTATGCCACAATTTTGATCTACTGACCAGATCAAATGCAGACGATAAGTTTATAAATGTTAAATGGATTGCACCTGCTTTGAAAACTGTGTATGTATTTCGAGGTAAAGAGGTAAACATTTGAACTTTGTTCTATTGTTATTAGACCATGCCAAAAACTGTATTGCATTTCTGAGAGAATGGTATTATCATGGTGCCAACATTCCAATTTGGCCAGCAAGACACTTACGGCCACTTTTACAACTGAATCTAGAAAGGAAAAGTGCTTATAACAGGCAGGGTCCTCTAGTCCTCTTTTTAGGTCTCGCGCCTAGCGTTGCACTGCGTAGCGCGAGACATTTAGTAGGTGAAAAACGGGGATTCAGCACTGACCTAGGAATCGCACACGCTCGTGCGTGTGCTTTTCCTTTTGGGCCACGCGATTGGCCTTTGCGTGCGTCTTTTTATAAAAGACAGCACGCAATTGGCCAAAGGCGGGCGCATTGCTCCGCCCCTGGCCTACTGGTGTCTATTACGCGCACCATGGCATGTGGTTTCAATTATCGTGCCCAGACACGTGCGCGATAATTGATACCACATGTCTCGCTGTGGCACGCGCGCGCGCGCGCACCACTCGCGAGTTTGTTTTACAATAGCGATCGCTTTCAGTTTCGCGATCGCTTTCATTGCCGCTTGTTCAACTTTCCAGCCATTACAACCCTCCCGCCCTGTTTTCGAGACTCGAGCCCAGGGCCAATAATAGACTCCACACTTTCTCTTTTAAAAAACACTCTCTCCCCGCTTTGTGGCCGGCCGCCGTGTTACATGCAAATTAGTTGCTTTATCTTAAAGCAACCGCACTGACCTCCATCTCACGAGAAGCCAGCGTCCTCACAGGGGTGGGTGGGTCAGGAATTCGATTAAAAACAGGCTGAACACAAGAAACATCATATCTCACAATGCGGAGCTTCCAGTTCCATCGTAAATTTTCGGTCTGTTTCCTTGTACCTTGCAGCCACCCAGGAGCCCTGTGTGGCAGGTCTGTACACAGACCAGTGCTAAGCTTGGCTCTTACAAGGAGGCTGGCTGGTGCACCTCTGCAGAGTTACTGCCCGGGGTTTCCCGAGACAAGGGCTGAAGGCCGGGAGAATGGAGCGGATATTAACTCGAGGGCACAGGTCATCTTTGCATCAGCTCATGCACTCGAAATAGAAACAAAATGGCTAAGATGAGTGTGTGTGCTTAAATGAGTTGTTATTGTTGGTGGGTGGGGGAGACGGGATTGCTGTACTAAACTGCTTACAGGTGCCCATTAGCCATCAGATGTACATATGTGGTATGTAGTTGATGGCAGCAACTGCTATTTAATGCCTTAATCACCAGTTAATTGCATATGCAGACACTCTTGGCGCCCCCTGGGAAGCACTCTGTTAATGCATTGCGTTCTTGCAGCTGGCTTATGTGCTTGGCCATTTCATCCCAGCACCTGTGAACAGAGGGACAGCAGCGTGTGACCGTGAACGGCTCGTTGGACTAGCCGGTGGCTTTCCCTCCTCCAGCAAGGAGGGAGCGATAAGGGAGAATGAGGCCAGAAGTACCATCATGCAAGGGTGGAATATTACTGAATAGGGCATGAAAACACTGACCATACAGAAGCAGCAGGACAGTGATACCCTACACTAATTGTTTATGGGCGTGACTGAACATAAAGGCAAGGCCAAGTCTATCCCAGGCCAGCCCCCCAGGAGACGTGGCTGCCAGGACCAGCCAAAAACTATCAATATAATGAATACTACATCCCCAACACTCAAAGGCGCATCATGAGGACACTTTGCTCTTCCTTACTCGGATGGTGTTATCATGGCGCCCTCCCATTCCAGTGGAGAAGGTGTTATTGGGGACACAGCACTTGGCTTTCCCACTAAGTGCTTTCACTTCAGGTTTTATCCTAGACCTGGCCAGCAGGTTTCCCGCTTACAAGAGAACGCGGCTTTCCCTCACCCAAGAGCGGCTATGTCAACAATCAGCCCGCAGGGATTCGCCATTGTAGACTTTGCACTACGGAATATTGTGGAAGCAGGAAATCCCAGACCCTGTTCCAGATTTTTTCCACTGCATTGCAGCAGCCAGTCATTCAGTGGAGCAGCCAGAAAACAATGCTGACAGTAAGTTTTTTTTCTTTTTTTAAAAATATTTTTGGGCACTCTCTAAGAACATCCCTCTGGATCCTTTCCTTCAATTTAAAACACAAGATTGACTGTGCTTTCAGCAGCATATTGTAACATAAAAAGCATCGAAACATCTTATGAATATGTTCATAATTGTACCACCAAAAGATCTAGAACAATAAAGCAAAGTTCCATGGTGACTATTACCCGAGAGCGTCCCAATAGTCATGTGCCGATCCAGGTATCACAGTATGGGCAAAGATGTGTAACTTGAACAAGCAAAGGTAACTCCAGGGTTAAACACTGATAACCAATGAACATAGCCTGTTCCCCATTAGCTCGTTCGTCTACTCCCCTATCATTTACAACACCCTATATTTGACCAACTAGAAGACTGTCATATATGCTCTTGTGATCTCTGCATTCTTCTTTAGTCTCTGAGGCAGAGCCTATGATAGTGAACAAAATCAATGTTTGTTTAAAAAACATTCTAGGGATAAACTACCCATTTGTAACAAGTTATAGCGAAATGAGAACCAAAAGTATGTTTAAGAGAACTCTTTTAAATTGCACTCCTACCTGTTGTCACACTGGTGTAAGTGAATAATAAAGTAAATATATTAAATGGTTTATGCTTCCAATATTGTCTATTTGTTGCTTTTGTTATAAATATGTTTTAACACCAAAAGGAGCAAACTATAAGTAACGAGCAGTGTTAAACAGAAAACATACATATATTTTAGAACAACACTTCCTCATTCTTAGTCCTCTAGGCAGTGCTGCAGCTGCTTCTCTGGTACCAGTGGTAATTCCTCATTCGAAGTCCTCTAGACAGTGCTACAAGCCGCTAATCTGGTCCTGTCGGAAAATTCCCACATTTTAAGTCCTCTAGCCAGTGTTTCAGCTGTTTCTCTGGTCCTGCTGGTAATTCCTCATTCTTAGTCCTCTAGACCGTGCTGCAGCTGCTTCTCTGGTACCAGTGGTAATTCCTCATTCTAAGTCCTCTAGACAGTGCTACAAGCCGCTACTCTGGTCCTGTCAGAAAATTCCCACATTTTAAGTCCTCTAGCCAGTGTTTCAGCTGTTTCTCTGGTCCTGCTGGTAGTTCCTCATTCTTAGTCCTCTAAACAGTGCTGCATCTGCTTCTCTGGTCCCGTCAGTAACTCCCCCATTCTAAATCCTCTAGGAAGTGGCTGCAGCTGCATTTTTGGTCCTTTCAGAAATTCCTCATTCTAAGTC
Source organism: Calotriton arnoldi (assembly GCA_963921515.1). Lineage (NCBI taxonomy): Eukaryota > Metazoa > Chordata > Amphibia > Caudata > Salamandridae > Calotriton > Calotriton arnoldi. The sequence goes on from CAWUFW010000285.1 coordinate 2,277,481, forward strand.
CTCTAGACAGTGCTGCTACCTGCTTCTCTGGTCTCATCGGTAATTCCTCATTCTGAGTCTTCTACACAGTGCTGCTAGCTGCTTCTCTGGTCCCAGTGGTAATTCCTCATTCGAAGTCCTCTAGGCAGTGCTGTTTCTCTGTTCATACATCCACTACACTCCAACCAAAACACACTAAGAAAAGACATTGTCATTTACAACGCCAATAGCTCAAACTCTGACAAATGCGAGACCTATTGCATTGCAAATGCTTGTTTAAAGATTGGGGCAATGACTAAATGGCTCCAGGACACAGGGGTCGTGTAGATGCTGTGGCCTTCAATAGGTTAGTCACTAATAGAGCCTATAAATTAATATCTTTAAAATATCAACTGGAACCCCATACAATCCTGGTGCTTTCCCTATAGAGCTTTGAGAGAGAGTGAACTTACTTTAGCCAGTTCAAAAGGCAGGATAAATAGGCCTTTTGGCTGAAATGATGGGATTGTTATGTCTTGGATTATCAAGGGTATAAATCTGTGTGAAAGGTACTCCCATTTACTGACATGGATAATGGATATTTTATATGGGGAGAATGTGCTCTCTAAAATAAGGAGCGTAACCCCCCCGCCAGAATTTGCTGTGGTCGCATTAGGAGCTATCTCGTTGAAAAGAGGTCCAGTCTTCTTTCCTAATGGTGGTTTTTCTGGCTTCCAGGATGCTCTTGTTCAACTGCCTACAGATTCTTATCTCAACCAGAATAGAAGGTTTTTTTTTAAACAACCTACAAATTATTATGGGCAGTAGGGCCAGTCTGATCAGACCATCTATAGGGAGTCGTCAATGAAGTGAACATAAAGCAGATTGCCTCAAAGGCATTTAGAATACAGAAAGGGTCAGTATATTCCTTCAAACAAGTCATAAAGGTTTCTCCGTTAGATTAAAACAAAACACGTCTTTAGAAGGATTTCATTTAGCTAATTTCTGTGAAAGTCCTTCTCCCCTCATCATAACCAATTCATGGTGCACGACTAAGTGAGTAATTTTTAGAAACGCTTATTATACAAATTAGAGGACTGTGATCGCTTGCACAATGAGGTATGACTTTGAATTCTAAGACAAGGAGACGAAGTTTCTCTGAGAGGGCTATGCAATCTATACTAGGGAAATCATCTTTTCCTGTAAAAATTGGTACTCTTGAGAAATTTGAGTTGGAGACACCAGAAGCAAAAAAGATTAATTTGAAATAATGATGGCATTTCGTGCTTCTCCAGATAGGTCATACCTAAAATGAGCCAATTTGTTACCTTGTTGGTTGATCAATCCAGAAACATCGCTAGAGTGAAAAGTTCAAAGATGCATATTAAAATCGCCCAGCCACATTAACGACCATTCTCTGGAATTCTGTGCAGTAAATCTACATAGATCATGTCCTAGATCTTAATTTACATCGGAATTTGCATGGCTAAATTTGTTGTTGGAATAATTCACCACCAAAGCTTCGTTAATACTCACCCCTCACACACAAACCATTGGATAGTGTAGAAAATCAGTTGGGAATGTGGACGCTAGATTATAAAGTCCCAAATATAAAATGATGGCCTCTTTGAGGGAGCAGCAGGGACAAAATAACTAGTGAAACCATCCATAAAAAATGGCTCTTGTAGTCAAGTTTGTGCTTACTGCACCAATTTATTTCCATAAAACAACTGCACATATTACAGTAAAAATACATGAGTATAAAAATATACCTTAAACAATGTTCTGCTACCAGTACCAGTGAGAGGCCTGGACTTATGACTGCAAAACAATAAAGTACTACGAAATTTAAGAGAACGGATCACATTGACATGACTGCTCCGCTTGACAGTGGAAGAAGCACTTCAACTGCAGTTGTTGCACAGGGCAGCCATTTTAGAAGTTTTATTTGGGAGCTAGTCACCAAGGAAGGTTGTGATATATGCTTTATTCAATAGCTGGTCACTTAAGTTAATGCATTTAGCTGCCATCTGTAAATCAAAGAAATACACCCACTGAATCGATTAACTTTATGATTTTATAAATGCTACAATGAAGGGGTTTAAAATATTGAAATAATTTGCATGCCATATTAATGGCACCCCCAAACTGTTACTGGACTGCACAACTAAAGATTACTACTGTGAAATGAAACACGGCCACAGTTCTGTGGATGCATAATAGGAAAGAAAACAAGGAGGCTTTTAAAGTAACACAGTGAATAAGCTGAGCAATGGTGCAACTTCGACACACATTGAAAGGTTTGTGGATTGGTCTCAAGTAACATCACTGTTTTCCATGACACCAATTAATGTAAAAGTAACTCATAAGAGACCACGCTGAAAGGGAAACCCACATATATGCGTAACCTGGACTGAATGGCCTACTCATGCATAGGACCGGGAGGCTGGAAAGCTGCATTTTTTATTTGCATATTATGCTGTCTGTAACTGACACACTGAAAGTAAGGAAATATATGTAAAGTAGCAAAAACGCATGCATATTTACATTTGTAATGTACGCTTGGCATACAATGCTCATATTTTTCAGGAAATAGCCCTCTGAGTACAAGATTGATGTTGAGTGCAGGGCTTCAAAGCTCTCATCACAAGTTGTACAATACTGGGGAGGATTTAATATATGCAGTCGCAACCGGTCCCCTGCCAAAGTGACGGGGCAGGCCAGAGGAGGGAGCTGGCGGGGTGGGGAACAAAAAAAATCAAAATAAACTTACCTGCTCGCCGCCGCCTACGCTCCTTCCCTCTCTTCCTGATTCTGGTACAGGCTCCCAGAGTGCACTGGGGCCAATCATGACGCTGCAGGAAAGCAGCATTATGATTGGTCTGAGCACTACGACTATGCGCTCCCAGGCAGACTGGGAGCCTGTGCCTGCTTTCTCCAGCAACAGCAACGCAGCTGAGGTTGGAGAAAGCTTCACTGCGCATGAGGTGTTTGGCCGGCCTGAAATGGCCGGCCAAACACCTCATGCGCAGTGCACTCCCCCACCACAGTGTTATCCCCCTGGACCCACCCCCAAGACTCGTCAGAGTCCTGGGGGCGGGTCCAGGGGGATAAAAATGTTTTATAATAAAACGGGTTAGAAACCCGTTTTATTATCATTTTATGTGCCTCTGGTGGCAAGGGGGGTCGGCGCTCCTCCGCCCTAATGGAGGGGCCGCTGCTGACCACATGATAATTTTGCATGCAAATTCACCATTACCAGGTGGTAAATCCGACCCAATACCATGCAATTACAAGTTAAACCCCATGGAATTACCATTTAAAATGATTTTTCCACTCAGTTATACCACAAGAAATTCCTAATTCCGTGGGGTTTATCGTATGCATTTATCATCTGCTTTGATCAGGTATTAAACGTATACGGGGACCAATGGGTAGGGTTGAGGTGAGGGGGCAGTGTAAGCTGTTGTTGAACCTCATGTCATGCAACCATCAGCAATTCGGTAAGGCAAAAAATAGTTCAAGTGTGTTGTCTTTATTATTCATTTGCTACATACAAAAATCTGCATGCATAACGTATTACTTGACTAGTCTGTACAAATGAAGCACAGTGTTTTTGCCACCATCACGGCTCTGCACCTGTGAACTACAAAAAAGCAATTGAAGTCATGGCTCTATAAAATGAGTCTCTATGCTCAGCACCAGCAAACACTGGCCCAAATTAAAGTACTGGGGATACCCTAAAAATTGACAGAGGTGTTGAGGCAAAAAGTGTCCCAGTCCCAGCTTAAACTCTGCCTGTCACCAAAGGAAATGAAATTTTCATTGGGGTACAAGTCCCCCAACTGCTCACATCCCCCCCTCCATCAGGCCTGGAAGGACATATTCTCGGCCATTTGTTAGACCGGCGCCAGTATCCACACCAGCAACTGCTGTTGAAAAGGGGCGCGTTTCAACACTGATGTGACTGACTTTTGCTAGACTTGTGCCATCTGCCATACCACAAATGGCAGGTCACCCCAGACACGAGGAGCCCGATTCACAAAAGTAATCTGAGACAAAATCCTGACTTTACAACTTTCGGTATTCACAAAAGGCATTTAGGAGTAGTAAAGTTAGGATTTTGTCTTAAGTTTGTCTTAAGTTTTGGTCTTAAGACAAAATCCTAACTTAAATTTAACTTAAGTTTAACTTAAGTTAGGATTTTGTCTTAAGACCAAAACTTAAGACAAACTTAAGACAAAATCCTAACTTTAAGTCGTAAAGTTAGGATTTTGTCTCAGATTATTTTTGTGAATCGGGCCCGCGCTCTCTCCATTAATCATATCCATGAGATTTAATTGGTGCTTGAAAACTGTTACTCTACAAATGGTCTCACAGACAACTTTAAGAAAATTATCCTGTACGTTTTCCTTACCCCTTTGGTTTGGATAAACAAAGACAGGACACAGACTTTTAGTCTCAAATGTTCTGTACAAAATTGCCTGTTCCCACCATCCAAGCAGCTGCACAATATTTTTTAATTGTTTTCCTCACTTTGTACTCTGTGTTGAAAACAAAGAAGCATAGCATTTTTATGGGGCTTTCACTTGAGCCATCTCGGTCAGCTGGTTCTAATGTATTTCTAAAAAAAGAATGTGTGGGTTTATTGTTCTGGACCAGCGCCGAAGCACCGCTCCTTATTAGAGTGTGTAAACATCCCCACGCTTGTAATAAGAAACACGGTTGAGAAGCAGAAAATGACAAAAGGCACCTGAACATTTCATAAGAGTTCCAATGTATATTCCGACCAACAATTTGCTCTTATCCACTTTCTTTGCTAATTCAAAGTTCAAATTACTTCTCCGAAACGTAACACTTTTGTCCACTCCCTGCTCTCGTATTAATGCATATTAATCAGATTTGTAGACTGAGAAATTAGAATCTTTCATGCATAAAGTTAATACAGCATTTTAAAAAGTATATATATATATATTATCTACTGGCGGTCGCCAGTAGATAGTTATAGTTAGGACCTATTTTCCATAGGAAATCCGCGACATACTATTTGAAATAACTCTCTTGCCGGTTGACGAATCTTCGCGAAATTTTCAAACTTTATGGCCCGCTACGGTCCGCTCCTACCCTGAAAGTCTCGGGGTGATTCGTCAAGCGGGGGCCGAGAAAAAAGGGGGGTCCCAAAACGTGTTTTCCCTATCATTTTCCCATAGGAAACTTTAGACACGGCTACAGCCCGAACTGCTGAACGGAATTACACCAAATTTGGCAAAGAGGTAGTTCTTGGTTCAGAAAGAACCCTTTTTGTTAAATGGTGTAAATCCGTTCAGTAGTTGCTGAGAAAATCAAAAGTAAAAGTACATATATATCTATGGGCGCGGAGGATCCGCGCCACCCTCCCGATCACGAGCTGCATGCTAATTGGCTGTCAACACTCCAAATCAGGAAGTGTTGGCAGCCATTTTATCCTCGGTAGAACCGAGGGACAGAAACAAGTGCGCAAAGCGCACAAAAGGGGAAGGGTAGCAACACCTGACCCCCTAGGTCTGCTCAGGGAGTCCCACAAGGACCCCCTGGGCAAACATTTTTTTTTTTTTAAATCGGCAGGATGCGCTCAGGGTGCGCGGATCCTGCCGGAGAAATCGAGCGCGGTCTCCGCGCTCGATTGTATTTGCCCCGGGTGGCCCAAGTCCCGGGGGCATGGTGGGGGGTTAAATTTATGTATGGGGGCCTCAAAGGGCCCCCAAGCCCGAGGACCGCCACCCCCGGGGCTTTCATTTTAAAATGGTGCGGGAGGGCACTCGGCCCTCCCGCAGCCCCGAGGACCACCACCTCCCCGGGGCTTCTTTTTTTTTAAATTTCCTGTGTGGGGGCTCGAGCCCCCACACGCCCGGGACCGCCTCCTCCCGGGGCACTAACACATTTAAAATGGGGTCTGTTTTGGACCCCGAAGCCCCGAGGACCACCACCTCCCGGGGCTGTGCTGATGTGGGAGGGGGCCGCGCGGCCCCCTCCTGGAGCCTGTGGTGGCCCTGGGGACCGCCACCCCCAGGAGCCGGCTCCTGCAGTGTCCCGGGTGCCTACCCCGGGACACTGCTGTTTGCAATGACAGGACGGGAGCCTCGCGGCTCCCGTCCTGTCATTACAAACTGCTTTGGATATTGGAAGAGAGAGCAGGAAACCTGCTCTCACTTCCAATATCCAAAGACAATTGCTTTTCACACGGGGAGCAGCATGTTAGCTGCTCCCCATGTGTAAAGCAATGCCGGCTCCCGTAGGACACGGGGAGCCGGCGGGACTGTGGGGGTTTGGGGACCCCCACAGTCCCCAACGAGAGGCCAGGCCCCGGGGATGGGGTCCCGGGGCAAGTAGTGGCTCGGGAGGGGGCCACGCGGCCCCCTCCCCAGAAATAATTTTTTTAAAAGGCCTGCCCCGGGGGATGGGGTCCCCGGGGCAAAGGAGGCCTGAGGAGGGGGCCACGCAACCCCCTCCTTAAAAATTAATTTAAAAGTGTGGCCATGCCCCGGGGATGGGGTCCCCGGGGCAGGATTCGGCCACGGGAGGGGGGCCCCCCTCCTGGAGCCTGTGGTGGCCCTGGGGACCGCCACCCTCCAGGGTCGGCTCCTGCAGTGTCCCGGGTGCCTACCCCGGGACACTGCTGTTCGCAATGACAGGACGGGAGCCTCGCGGCTCCCGTCCTGTCATTGCAAACTGCTTGGATATTGGAAGAGAGAGCAGGAAACCTGCTCTCACTTCCAATATCCAAAGACAATTGCTTTCCACACGGGGAGCAGCATGTTAGCTGCTCCCCATGTGCTAAAAGCAATGCCGGCTCCCGTAGGACACGGGGAGCCGGCGGGACGGTGGGGGTTTGGGGACCCCCACAGTCCCCAACGAGAGGCCAGGCCCCGGGGGATGGGGTCCCCGGGGCAAGTAGTGGCCCGGGAGGGGGCCACGCGGCCCCCTCCCCAGAAATAATTAAAAAAAAAAGGCCTGCCCCGGGGATGGGGTCCCCGGGGCAAAGGAGGCCTGAGGAGGGGGCCACGCAGCCCCCTCCTTAAAAATTAATTTAAAGTGTGGCCATGCCCCGGGGGATGGGGTCTCCGGGGCAGGATTCGGCCACGGGAGGAGGCCACGCGGCCCCCTTCCCGTTTAATTAAAAAAAAAAAAAAGGGGTAAGGCCCTGGGGGATGGGGTCCCCAGGGCCCAAAAATAGGAAAAAGGAAGGGGCCACACAGCCCCCTTCAGGAAAAAAAACACAAAAAAACGATCGGGCCCGCAGGCCCCGCCCCTTCCTTCACCACTCTGCAAACGCGCCCCTGGCGCGTTTGCAGATGGGAAGTAATTCTCCTTCAATACTGGGGGTCCCTGGGGCCAACTAGCCCACCAGGAACCTCCAGTATGCGCCAGGGGCTGCCTTGCAGAGAGGTGTACAGAGGCCACGCCCCTTTTACACCTCTCTGCAACGCAGCTCTGTGGCGCTTAATGGAAGGTAGCTGGTGGGCTAGTTGCACCCCAGGGACCAAGGGGAGTTAATCTCCGACTTAAAACGCGCCAAGGGCGCGTTTGCACAGTGGTGAAGGGAGGGGCGGGGCTTCAGGTGACGTGTGCAAACAGGCTCCGTGGCGCGTTTTAAGATGGGGAATTAAATCCCCTTCAATCCTGAGGGTCCCTGGGGCCAACTAGCCCAACAGGTACATCCAGAAAGCGCCACAGAGCTGCGTTGCAGAGAGGTGTAAAAGGGGTGTGGCCTCTCTACACGTCTCTGCAACGCAGCCCCTGGCGCATACTGGAGGTTCCTGGTGGGCTAGTTGGCCCCTAGGGACCCTCATGATTCAAGGGGACTTAATCCCCCAACTTAAAACGCGCCACGGGGCACGTTTGCACAGATGTCACCTCAGGCCCCGCCCCTCCCTTCACCATTGTGCAAATATTCCTCTAAAATCAGCCGAAATACGAATTCCGATTTACTCACCTGTTATCAGGAGAGACCTCAGTGCTGTATCTTTCAGCCCAGTACTGGTCCTGAAAAGTAATTTTAACCGTACTTACCAGTAACTTGAATTTCCTTCCATAGGCTAACATTGACTGGTTTCACTTGGAAATTCTTCTGTGTGTGGAGTTTTGGAACTTTAAAATATTCCTCTTAAATCAGCCGAAATACGAATTCCGATTTACTCACCTGTTATCAGGAGAGACCTCAGTGCTGCATCTTTCAGCCCAGTACTGATCCTCAAAAGTAATTTTAACCGTACTTACCAGTAACTTGAATTTCCTTCCATAGGCTAACATTGACTAGTTTCACTTGGAAATTCTTCTGTGTGTGGAGTTTTGGAACTTAAAAATATTCCTCTAAAATCAGCCGAAATACGAATTCCGATTTACTCACCTGTTATCAGGAGAGACCTCAGTGCTGCATCTTTCAGCCCAGTACTGATCCTCAAAAGTAATTTTAACCGTACTTACCAGTAACTTGAATTTCCTTCCATAGGATATCATTGCCTGCTTTTTGCTGAAAAAGTTTCTAAGTGTTGATTTTTGAAACATACAAATATTCCTCTAAAATCAGCCGAAATCCGAATTCTGATTTACTCACCTGTTATCAGGAGAGACCTCAGTGCTGCATCTTTCAGCCCAGTACTGGTCCTGAAAAGTAATTTTAACCGTACTTGCCGGTAACTTGAATTTCCTTCATAGGCTAACATTGACTGGTTTCACTTGGAAATTCTTCTAAGTGTGGAGTTTTGGAACTTTATAATATTCCTCTAAAATCAACAAAAGTACGAATTCCAATTTACTCACCTGTTATCAGGAGAGAACCCAGTGCTGCATCTTTTAGCCCAGCACTGACCCTGAAAAGTAATTCTAACCGTACTTACCAGTAACTTACATTTCCTTCCATAGGAATCCATTGTCTGGTTTTCAGCAGAAAAGTTTCAAAGTGTCGATTTTCACAAATTACAAATATTCCTTAAAAATCGCCTGTATGACTTAAACGCATTCTTTCAACTGTTTACAGGAGATGCACCAGTGCTGGATCCAGGATCCAACACTGAGTAAGAAAAAAGTAACGATAACACTACTTACCTGCTAAGTGAATTTCCTCCATAGGATAACATTGGTGATTCTATGTGAAAAAGTTTCTAAGTGTCAACTTTTAAAATACAATAATATTCCTTAAAAATCACTACTGTAACCAAAACGCTTTTACTCAACTGTTTACAGGAGATGTCCCAGGACTGAATCTAGGTTCCAGTCCTGTGGTTAGAAAAGTAATCCATAAAGTAACTAATTGCATTTAACTAGAAATTCACATTGAGCTCAATGTTGCATTGTGTTTGAAATTGTGTTGCCCATTGCAACAACTGTAACTACTGTACTTAAAACTCTATTGCCTATTTGCAAACTATTTAAACTAAAGTAATTCATTTTGAGAAAGTATATTTTGTAATGTAATGTATAATGTAATTACAATGTAATTTAATAAATAAAATATATAAAAATAAATAGTTTTAAAAAATGTAGTAAATCAGTATCAAAAAAATAAATATAACAATTAATACATTTAAAAATTGTCATTTACAAAACCTTTGAAATTCACTGATAAAACCATAGGTTTTAGGGCGTTATAGTTAGAAATTAGCATTTAAAAAACCTTTGAAATTCACTGAAAAAACCATAGGTTTCAGACACGTTATAGTTAGAAATTAGCATTTAAAAACCTTTGAAATTCACTGAAAAACCATAGGTTTTAGGGACAGTTATAGTTAGTTGGACATTGCACTCGTACAAAACCCGTGAAATTCCCCTGTTATAGTTAGTTCAGCTAACTATAACTCGCGCCCACAATGCACTGCTGATGACGTCACATATTACATCACTCATGACATGGTCAGTGACATCACTGATGACATCTCAAATGACATCACTGATGACATCACTGATGACATCATCCATGTGAGAATTTAATGCATCTTCTCACACCCTAATATAAGTTTTGAAACACCCACTCTAAATTACAGACTGCCATTCTCAAAACCATACACACTCCAATACCAATAAGTACATACCCACTCACTGATTCTTAGGTCTACACACACACATCTACTCACTCACCCGTACAGTCACTCATACTTACAGTCACTCAGTACAGGACTATCATATGCACTCATACACCTATATAAACACTCACACAACGCAACTCATCCATAGAGGTACTCACACACCTAGTCAGTCCTGCAAATAATTAATCACACTCCAATTTACTCACCTATACAGTTATACACACCAGCTCACTTACTCATAAAAATACTAGCACATTCTTACGCTCCTATGCAATCACTGATGCAAGCACACACTCATCCATATAGCCACTCTCACAATCACACACTCTCACTTATAGCCATTTATATACTCCAACACACATATATACTGCCTTTCACATATGTAGTTACTCACACATGTACCACTGAGATATACATTCAATCACTAACACACCCATACACACACTAACCCACCCATACAGTCCATCACAGATGCACTCTTGAAACCATGCACCCAGTGAATCACCCACTCACACATCTATGCACAGAGTCACACTCACCCCACCCACACAAACACTGAGGCACCCATACAGATACTCAGAGAACCAATCCATAACCCATATAGACACTCATTTAGCTAGTCAGAAACCCATGCAGCTGCTTACACAACAACAGACAGACGGATACAGACATTCACACAGTTTAGTCACTCACCCATGCATCCAGTAAGATACGTTTAATCACTCACTTATAGACTCAGTCACGCACCTACTAAATCATCCATTCAGACACTTATACACCCACTCATTCTTCAATACGCCTTTCCCTATATATATTAAACATATTTAAACTTTACACAAACACAGTCACTGGATGATGTCATCAGTGATGTCATCAGTGATGTCATTTGAGATGTCATCAGTGATGTCATCAGTGATGTCACTGACCATGTCATGAGTGATGTAATATGTGACGTCATCAGCAGTGCATTGCTGGGCGCGAGTTATAGTTAGCTGAACTAACTATAACAGGGAATTTCACGGGTTTTGTACGAGTGAAATGTCCAACTAACTATAACTGTCCCTAAAACCTATGGTTTTTTCAGTGAATTTCAAAGGTTTTTTAAATGCTAATTTCTAACTATAACGTGTCTGAAACCTATGGTTTTTTCAGTGAATATATATATATATATAATCTATCAATCCACGAACAACATGCGTTATTGTTGCTTACTTTCACATCTATTTTCAATTCTATCACCGCTTGGTGTGTACAATAGTCTCAACTCAAAACTCGTGAGCTTTTACTTCACGTTAACAATTTCGATTATTTGCAGAAATTACCCATTTAAGAAATGGTCTGGTGCCACCTAAGAATTCATTTTATATGTTTGTAATAATGCATGTGAGATAATTTCACATTGGGGGCTTGGGGGGCAGCCGACTACAGTGAGGTCTGCCCCCGGACAATTTGGGGAATGGAGCACTCCAAACGACTGCTCCGATTTTGGGCTGTGTTGGGCTACTATGTAACCCAGGTATAAAAGGGGACATTTTGGGTTACCAGCCCACATTTTAACGTGGTAACATAGTGGCTGGTAGTAAGGTTTGCAAGTTTTTTGGTGGTGTTTGTCTGCGGAGGTTTCAGTACATTCTCTTAGATTGTGGGGTTAACAGTCTACATGTCGATTGCTGAAGAAAGAAGCATTTGCAATGCAATAGGTCTCGCATTTACGTGCGTTTGAGCTATTGACATTGCAAATATCAATGCCTTTTATTTTTGTTTTCATTTTTAAAACATAAATAAAAGGCATTGTCATTTACAATGCCAATAGCTTAAACTTACGTAAATGCGAGACCTATTGCATTGCAAATGCTTGTGTTTAAATACCTTTTATTAGCAGTACACAAGAAAACACCATGACATAACCCGTTTGCACAGAGTAATATGCTACTACCATTGTTGAGGGAGGGGGCTTCAGGGTCCAACTCTAGGATTTGCCTCTCGTTAGACATGGCCCCTCCCCACACCCAGCAATGGTAATAAATCCACGGCGATCAGGTTGCCCATAGCGATAGCTAAATACGAAAAAATATTCACGGATGTGGATGAATAGACACTGGCGGAGAACGGGGCTTACACAAGAAAACGGCCCGCGTCCTCTTGACCCGCATTGGAATCTCAATGACCCTGGAATTATGAGAAATTCAAAAGATCCAAGTGAGGAATCCAGGAGGAAGGGAAAGAAAAACAGAAACCAGATATCTAATCGCAGCATCAGAAACGAAAAGAAGCGATTCCTTTACTCTCCTTGCAAAGAACACTACATAACACGACGCAACACGTTTATTGAAACTTTTGAAGCAGCGCTAGCTGCAGAGTTTGTATGCGGTTGGGTCAGTGTGCAGAGACGTTTTAATAAACAGCATCTTAAAGTCTGCTTTTAAAGTGTGTTTTGTAGTACTCTGAAACTAACTACACAACCTTATCTGTGCATTTGGACTTGAGCCTCGTCTTTAATCCAGATCACATGGTGTATATGCAAAACAAATGTACTTATTTATTTGTCGGTTTCCTATTCCGCGAACTTTGCTCCAGGGCACTTCACCAGAGAACCGGAAATAAATTACAGATAATCATCAACATAAAGTTATCAGCAGCTAATGCAACAGAGAAAGCAAAAAGCGCAAACAGTCTCATAACAAGACAGACACTACTAACAGTGTGTGTCAGGACGGACAGGTCAAGTAAGCAAGGGGATGGAGGAACAACGAGGGGTGGGGGAATGAAGCAGGAGAGGCTGTCCGAGCGGCCATTACGAGCGTGGGGACGGCACTGCAAATGAAAAGAAAAGAGTGCTTACTGTCCTTTATAGGAGAGCGTGTAAATCCTCCTGTAAAAGATCCAGTCCCGGTGGGCGGGGCCAAAAGTGGACACGGTGGTAACCAGGAGGGACTAAAAAGCCTCCTGGACAATCATTACACCCCGTTTAGCATAATTGGTGACGTCAAATGACGCACACCAATGAAAATTACGGCCGGAGCCGAAAGTCAACTTTGCAAACCGTATTGATTCCAAGAAGCCTCGCATGGCGAGAGCAGCGCATGCGCGCTGCAACGCCAGGCGAGACCTAAAAATCACCGAGGTGCTCCGGCTCTTGGAAGAGGCCAGGCGCCCTTACTTGGCAGTGGCGGTGGGAGTGATTGGCGGCCGGCCGACCAGGAGGGGTCAGCAGGGGTCGCGGCAGCAGTGTGGGTCTGTTTGCCACCGCGCCAGACTCCAGCTGTACATAGTGCCGCGGTAAGCGGGCTGGGCAGCTCTCGAATACGGAGAGCGGCCCACGCACACAAGGGAGAGGGGCGAGTGCTAGGCCAAAACGGCTGGCCTCGCCTGAATCCCCCCACGTACTGCGCGTCTGGACCTGGGTAGGGAGCAGGTGATGAGAAGGGATGGCTCTTCCGTGAGGGCCTGGCAGGTAGAGGCTGGAGTGGCAGGGCCTTCAGGGGGCCGGCTGGGACCCAAGTGCCTCACCCCTTGCTCATTGCAGATACCAGTGGGGAGGAGGAGGGCAGGCAAATGACTTAGGGGGCGGGAGGGAAGAAAACTACCGGTCTTCGGCACAGAGAGGGAGGGGGGATGTCAGGACGGGTCAGATTGGCGTATGGCAAGCGCCCCTCAGGAGAGGGCGAGTTGACTGTGGGCTGTGCCAAGGCAGTGAGGATGGTGCATGCTGGGAGGAGAAGTCCAGGGAGGGAAACAAATTCTTCAGGGCTGCGGTCGAGCAGGCTGTCCATATAAAAGGCAGACCCAGTGTCAGGTGGGAGAGGATGATGACCAGGGGGGAGAGGGAGGCGACGTATGGCCGCAGGGAGGTTGGGGTCCTGCGTCCCTGGATAGAGAGGGTTTGCTGGAGTGGGCCCCTGCTCGGGCCTGAGCCTGTTTGGCTGAGGAGGTGTTGGGTTTGAAGGCGCTGCAGGATTTTCAGTTGGGTGGGGAGGGAGGGTGTCGGCGATTAGCCAGCACACCAGTTAGGGACCAGAGTATGACAGTGGCAAGCATCCTGGCAGAGCTGAAATGGAGCGACAAGGATATGGAAGGGACCGAAGGGGGATGGGGCGGGGCAGGGCAGATAAAGGGAGTTTGGAGCTGGAGGCAGGTGAAAGGCGCATGCACGTTTATGGCAAGCAGGTACAGAGCGGCGGTGTTTATTTTATTTATTATTATTATTTTTTAAATTTATATGGCGCAACAGCTACCCGGAGGTTTCCCGGCGCCTACGGACTTGACGCTAGAAAGAGAAGGGCAAAAAAACTCTAGTGGTTGAATAACCACGTTTTTAGGCCTTTGCGGAATTTGTGCTAGATAGTTTCATGGCGTAGTTGAAAAGGGAGTGAATTCCATAAAGAGGGAGCTAAAAAAGCAAAGGACCGTCCGCCCATGCGTGCTCGTTTGATCCTGGGTACTTGAAATTTTAACTGATTAGAGGATCGCAGGAGACGCGCAGGGAGGTACGGGTCTACCAAGGCGCTAAGATCGAGTGGTGCTGTACCCGCTTTGATCCTATGCATATAGCAGAGGGCTTTAAATTTAGAGCGGTTTTCCATCCTGAGCCAGTGAAGGTCACGAAGTGGACCTGAGATAGAGGCCATTTTAGGTAGCTGGCAAAGAAGTCTGGCTGCAGAATTTTGGACCACTTGCAGCTTCCGAAACACCTCCTTACTTGCGCCCAGATATAAGACGTTGCCATAGTCCAGTCTGGACACAATCAGCGCCTGGATAACAGTTTTTTCCGTGGGAGGGGGAAGCATCCATAGTATTTTTTTGAGCCATTTTAAAATTGTAAAACAAGTTGAAGCGACCTTAACCACTTGCTGTCTCATAGACAGTTGAACATCAATGATTATACCGAGGTTGCAGATAGAATGTGAGGGGTTGGGGAGGTCACCCATCTGAGGTGGCCAATGCTGGAGACCCCAGAGGCCGTTATTTCCACCGATGATAAGGAGTTCCGTTTTCCCCCCATTTAATTTCAGCCTATTTGTATGCATCCAACCAGCTATTTTTTGCAGCCCTACATGGAGAGAGGATGCATTGGAAGTCTCCTTGGAAGACAAGGAGAAAATGAGCTGGGTATCATCCGCATATGAATATATGGTTAACCCAGCCTCCTCAGCAATAGTAGCCAGGGGGCTAACATAGATGTTAAAAAGTAGTGGGCTGAGTATAGAGCCCCGTGGCACTCCATACGGAGAGGCATGGGTCTTAGAGCTAGCCGTAGGGGAAAAGACCTGGAAGGTCCTGCTGGACAAGAAGCTTGACAGCCACTCGAGTGCTGATCCGTCAATGCCCCTAGAATGTAAGACTTGTAGAAGAGTCGTGTGGGACACGGTGTCGAAAGCAGCACTCAGGTCAAGTAATATGAGTGCCACAGTGTCTCCCTTATCAACACGTTGGCGAATAGCTTCAGTGACTCCCAAGAGCGTGGATTCCGTAGAGAAGCCCGCTCTAAATCCCGATTGGGATGGGTGTAGGATGTTTTGGGAGTCAACGAACTGTGTCAACTGAAGGTTAATATGTTTTTCCAAAATTTTGGAGAAAGCTGGGAGCAGAGAGATTGGGCGAAAGTTGGATAGAACTTCTGGATCAGAGTTAACTTTTTTAAGAAGAGGAAGAACCATGGCATGTTTCCAAGCCGCGGGTACCATAGCTTCGCGTAGCGAGGCATTAAGGAGTTCCATAATGGTATTAAGTATAGGTAAATCCAATTTTTGCAGGATGGAGATGGGGAGGGGATCTTTAGGAGAGCCAGATTTGATGCTAGTTAGAATACGACAAAAGGAAGAAGTGTCAAGGGGTAACCAGTTATCGAGTAAGTGGCCTGGTCTGTCAATTGTGTCCTGAGACAAGGTTATGGTGGTACAGACTGATGATGCGGCAAAGGTCTCAGGTAACAACTCCATATTGGTTGTTGAATTGTTAAATTCTGCATAGATTTTATCTATTTTGTCAATAAAGAATTCAGCCAGATCTTCGCATTGAGCTTTGTTTAGTCCCGGTGGCTCAGGATGGCAAGTTGTGCCTGAGAGTTCTTTTACCACTTTAAACAGGACTTTGGGGCTGTTTTGTGATATTAAAATGGTGTTATTAACGTGCTCAACCCGAGCAGTGTTACACAGGGCATGATAGCCTTTTATAGCTAATTTATAAGTAAGTTTAGCTGCCGGCGCATAGTCTTTCCTCCAGCGTCTCTCCAAGGCTTTGCATTTAGATTTTTCTGCCTTTAGTTTTTCAGAAAACCAGGGGGCAGGAGGACGGTGATTGTTCAATTTTTTATTTGACAGTGGAAGGGATACATCAATAGACGACGTAAACCAATTATGAATAGTGGCAGCATCATCTGTATTGGTTGCGGGGATGACAGGCATGGTGTTCTTAAGATGAAGATTAAGGCAATCATCATCTAACTTTTTCCCATTTCTGAACCTCGTTTTGGTGGAGGATGTAAAGGGGTTATCAAGCCACATTTCCTGTTTCACCTTAAAACCAACCACAAAGTGATCTGACCATAGTATAGGTAGGGCTGGCTGGCATGAGATATTGGCTAAGTTAGAGAAAATAGGGTCCAATAGATGTCCTGCCTTATGTGTGGGTCCTGAATTACATAGTAAAACGTTCATGGCAGCCAAATCAGTAGTGAGAGTGGATCTAATGGTGCAAGAGGCTTCGTTAAAATCTCCTAAAATAGTGAAATTAGAGGCTTCCAACAGTAAAGGGGCGATAAGATCTGGGAGCGCAGCTGCCCATGTCCCAGCCGGGCGATAGATCAGAATCCCCGAGAGGGTGAAATTAGGGGTAAGAGAAAGTTTGAAAAGACTGGCTTCACAGCCCTTAAAAAGTAAGTCCTCCCACTTGCAGGTGTAGACATTTTTAAAAATTATTGCTATACCCCCTCCGATTTTGTCCACGCGATCCTTTCTAAGGATCGTGTAGTTAGGTGGTAGAGCAATTGCAATGTCCGGCCCAGAGCTACCATTGAGCCAGGTCTCCGTGAGGAAAATGGCATCAGGTTGTGTATTCAGTAGAAGGTCATGAATGTCTGCCTTATGCTTGGGAAGTGACCTACAATTAATACTGAGAAAGGTATATTCAGTTCTGGGAGCTGCGTCCTTATTAGCAGAGAGGAGCGCAATGTTATGTTTACTGGGGGTAGAATCCTTGCAGGGTAGTGTGTTAAAAGAAAAACCACAGCAGAGACAATTAGAAGTAGAGTTACCAGGAGTAAGAGTCTTACAGTTAGGTCGCGGCTTAGGACGAAGAGTATGTAGCAATTGTTGCGAGTAATTTCTAGGGCCATTAAAGATTAGAGCAGGGGTTATGGCCCCTGGCCCCGGCCGGCCGCGCGCAGACGGGCTTGCCTTTGGCGCGCCCGCTGGGCGCGTCCGCTGCGCGAGGCGTCAGGCATGAAGCTTTATACTCTCTATGAGCAGAAACGCCGCCTCCCCCCACCTCTAGCCCGGAAGTGCAACTGGCCGCCGCTCTCTCCACCGCAAACGGGAAAACCCGCGGTGGACCGGAGAGCGTGCAGTGTCAAGGAGGGTGTCAGAGATGAGAAGTAGGCAACAGTACAAAAAGCAATTGATAAAAGTTATTTAAGTTTCAATGCAGTTTAAATAAAAACGTTAGAAGCAGCCTCTAACAGGCTCTATTTCACCAGCGCGCGTCCGCTTCGCGAGGCGTCAGGCATGGAGCTTTATACTCTCTATGAGCAGAAACGCCGCCTCCCCCCACCTCTAGCCCAGAAGTGCAACTGGCCGCCGCTCCCTCCACAGCAAACGGGAAAACCCGCGGTGGACCGGAGAGCGTGCAGTGTCAAGGAGGGTGTCAGAGATGAGAGGTAGGCAACAGTACAAAAAGCAATTGATAAAAGTTATTTAAAAGTTTCAATGCAGTTTAAATAAAAACGTTAGAAGCAGCCTCTGCTAACAGGCTCTATTTCACCAGCGCGCGTCCGTTTGGCAGGAGAGGTCTCATTCCAGTAGCTGGGGGGTATCTACTAGCACACTGGACCTGACATCTTTTTTACAGGGCGAACGGTTCGGCGGAGTGGTGGAATCAGGGGAGCCCTGTACAGTTTCACCACCCCGAGAGGAAGAGAAGGCAGGGCCAGAAGGCTAGCTGGAAATCGGCGGGAGACGTCAAGATCGCTGCCCCACGAAGGCCCCACACGACTTCAGCAGCGCAACTGGTCAGTGGGCCCGGATGGCCCTTGGTGGGAATCAGCATGAGGCATGGCAGTCCATGTCATGGGAAGTGTTGGGAGGGTATGGTACGGCCCACCAACGAACACAAGAGCAGCGTGGGGCTTGGGGGGGTGACGGATAAGCCGCAGGGGCAGGCGGAAAATGCTGCCACAGACAAGGATGATGAGGCTGTGTGGGAGGACACTGAATTAGATTATGAGGAGCAAAGTTTGGAAGAAGGGGAAGTGCTTGACGATGAGGTACAGACAGAGGCTGTTGTGCGGTGGTGGAGCCAAGGAAAGGAGAACGCGGGAGGGGGGGGAACACTCATCAGTTTTTTCATGCTACATTGCAGGGTCACTCGGATGGGCAATGGAGGCACAGCAGTGGAGGTCTGATAAACTGGAGGCAACAGGCGGCAAAACGGCATGCTCCGGAACAGGCACCGACCCTGGCCCCAGGTAATAAACGCAGACAGGAGCGCGAAGGGGGCGCTATGGTGTTGGTTGGCGTTGGCACTATGGAGTCACAGGTTGGGGGATGCTTCGGCTGCAAAAAGGATGTATGCGGCGGATATGGGGGTAGGTAAGGACGACCAGGTAGTGGAAGGGGGGAAAGGTCAAGTGCAGGGGGTGAAGGAGAGTAGGGCAGTGACCAAGGTAAGTACAGCGAGTGACACACTGCAGACAAACGAGACAGGGGCCAAGAAGGGAGTAGAGGAGGCAGTGGGGGGTGACAAAGGGGAGAAGGAAGAGGTGAAGGTAGGGAGGAAAGAAAGTGCAGAGCTGAAGATTAAGAAACTTCCATATATGGGGGTTTCGAAACCGCTGGGAGCGCACATCATGCTGGTGACAAAGGAAAACATTTGGAATGGTGAGTATGTGAAGATTTTAAAGTTGCTACATAGGGAGCTGAGGGCTAAAGAGGGCTCGAAAGAGGAGTAACATGAGCTAGCTAAGCACACTAAGGTTCCGCTCGCGATTGAAAATTGGACGGTGGCCTTTTTCATTTACACTAGTGTGTACTGTGAGAAACACCTGGAGAGGTGCATGGCAATTTTCAAGTATTTGGATACGATCAGGAAGGCGCAGATCAACTACGGGGGTTATGCCTGGGCACTATATGACAATGAGTTCAGGCCGCGTAGATCAGGACGTACAGTGGGGGGAGGTGGATGCTGATCTTTGGCATCACACTATGAGCCCCTCGAAATTTGGTAAGACCATCTTTACGACAAGTGGTCTACCTATCGTACAGCCGCCCTTTCAAGGCCGCCCACCCGCGGGGGTGGGGGAGTGCCTGAAAAAAGTCAGGGAGGGCAGACAGACACATGTTGGGATTTTAACAGGGGCTGTTGTACCTGGGACTATTCAAGTTCCAGCACAAATGCTCAAAGTGTCCCGGCAAGCATCCCCTTGTCAACTGTTACGGATCAACTGGGCAAGCCAGTCCCGCCGCAGGACAGTGGCAACAGCAGTCAGGATACACAGGGAATCAGCAGGGTAACCAGGCCGCTGGGTTCAGGGGTGGTCGGAGGGGACAGGAATCTGAAGCAAAAAGCTTGTATGCCCATTAAGCTGGAGAATTTAGAATTCTGGTTGGGATTTTACAATAATGACAAGGATGCCAACCTGTAGCGGGAGGGGTTCAGGCAGGGTTTTTGTTTGGGGTACCAGGGTACGAGAGTGTGCAGGTGGGCAAACAACCTTCAGTCGGTTACATCAGGGCCATCTGTGGTGCGGGAGAAGCTGCTGAAAGAGGTAAGAGAGGGCAGGATGGCAGGTCCCTTTGATGTCTGTCCCCTGGTGCACTTAATTGTGTCCCCGTTTGAGGTGATTCCTATAAAGGAAAAAGGTCAGTTTAGGCTCATTCAACACTTGTGGCCTGAGGGCAGATCAGTAAATGATTTTATCCCCGAGGAGCAGGCATAAGTGACATATTCTTCGGTGGACGTGGCCCTGGCCATGGTTGAATATGTAGGCATGGGGGCACTGATGGCAAAGAGCGACATCAAATCAGCTTTCCGTCTACTACTGGTGCATCCTGATAATTTCCAATTGCTAGGAATACAATTTGAGGAACAATGGTATGTGGATAAGGCACTGCCTATGGGATGCTCCATATCCTGTGCACTATTTGAGCACTTCAGTACGTTTCTTCAGTGGGCCTCTGCTGCAAGCTCAGGATATTGGCAGGTGATTCATTACCTCAATGATTTTTTCTGTGTGGGAAAGCCCTGTTCCACAGACTGCCAACAGGTGTTGGACAGTTCCCAGGAGCTCATGGATGACCTAGGAGAGCCCTTGGCACCGGAAAAGACAGTGGGACCCAGCATGGTACTGTAATTTTTGGGCATTGAGATTAACTCAGTAGTGATGGAGGCTCGCATACCGAAGGTAGTTAACCATGCATTTACTGCTGGATGCAATGCTAGACAAGCGCAAGGTTACTGGAAAAGAAGTGCAAGTACTGCTGGGCCATCTCAACTTTGCATACAAGATAGTGAAAGCTGGGAGGACATTCTGTAGGAGGTTGGTGCTCTCATTAACAGGATTGCATTTGCCGCATCACCATGTTAGATTATCATCGGGAACCAGGGAGGACTTGAGGATGTGGCATTTTTTCTTGGAATCCTTCAACGGGGTGCCCTTGGTGGTACCGACAGAGTTTGAATGGGATGCGCAGATTTAGTCAGACGCTGCGGGGTGGGTGAGATTTGGTCTGTCGTAGCACAGGAAGTGGTGCGCGGAAGAATGGCCTCTTGCCTGGATGCGAGGAGGGCACAGTATTGCATTTTTGGAATTTTCCCCACTGTTGGTTGCAGTGGTGCTGTGGGGCGACCAGCTGGCCCACAAGAAAGTGCTCTTTCACATTGACAACATGGCAGTAGTGCAGGTGGTTAACCGTCAGTCAGCGAGGGATGCTCAGGTGTTAATGTTGCTGCGAGCCTTTGTGTTGCATTGCCTACAGAATGACATTTTGTTTTGGGCAAGACACGTGCCATATGTGAACAATGACATTGAGAATGCTTTGCCTCGTTTGCAGTGGGAGAGGTTCCACAGGCTGGCAACGAAGGGGGACAGAGTCCGGACCAGTATGCCGTGGGAGCTTTGGTCAGTAGGCGAAAAAGGATGCTACAGCAGGTGATGGAGTTGTTGGCTTTGTCGACACGCAGGGCAGCAGCGGTCTATGCAAGTAAGCGCGGTGGGGCGGGGGAATGTCAACAGACAACAGAATAGGAATTATTTATTTATTTAATTTTCCCTATTCCATCGTCTGTCGACTTCCCCCCTCCTGCCCCGCCGCACCACACTTACCTGCATGGACCGCCACTGGCGTAGGGCTTACGGGCAGGCTTGGGGGAGTTTTTAGCCAGTGGGGTGAATAGGAGGCATGACACTTGGGGCAGGACGGAGGATGTGGTGCAGTTTATTATGCAATTGATTGACAAAGGGCAATCCAGGGTGACTATCGCTGGTAAGCTAGCGGGAATTGCCTTCATGGGAAAGCTGTTGTGGGGTTATACTCTATCGGTGGGTGAGTTGGTGGCCAGAATACTGAAAGTATGGGCTAGACAAGCAGGATGTGGAGGTCCTTCAAGGCATCCCTTAACGTGGGATTTATTTAGCACAGCGATTACGGGTCTTCCTGGGGTCTGTGCGAACGGGTATGAACAAGTCTTGTTCGCTGCTTTGATGACATGGATGTTTTTTGGAGCTTTCAGAGTGTCTGAGTTGTTGGGGGGTGGGGGTAGGGGAGTTCTTTGGGAGGAAGGGCGTTAGTGCGCAGAAGGCTTACAGGTATGTTGCATACGTTTAAAACAGAGGGGTCAGTGTTTTCGTTTTGTTGTGCATTTTTCCAGTAGGGGCATTTTGCCCCATCCTGTGCGCTGCCTCTTTGCGAGAGTCCTCGTGGAGGAGGGAGGTCTTGTTTTAAACACTCGGATGGTAAGCGAGTGACGGCTTTTCAGCTGCTGACAGTATTACGGAAAGGTCTGTCAGAATTGGGTGTCGAAGCAAGGGGTTTTGGGACTCATTCATTCCGGATTGGCTTGGTGACAGAGGCAGGCAGACGAGATTGGAGTAAAGAAGACATTATGAGCCTGGGCAGATGGGCTTCCAATTGCTTTCAGCGCTATGTGCAGGAGAGGGAAGGGGTTTGCTAAGCCAATGTTGTTCTCTTATGCATGTTTTGTTGTTTTTCAGGTTCGGTTCCAGGTTCGCAGGTAGCCGAACTGTCAGTTTGGATAACTGGATGTTCCTTTATTAAATGGGTAGAACAAGAGCAGCCAGGGTATTTCGCTGGGATTTTCCCCTCACAATTTCCAGCTGTGATGGCAGGGTAGAGGGGAATGAGGTGGAAGGAGTTGATCGTGTGTTTGAATAGGTTGATTGTAAGGGAGCAATGCCCAGACATTTTACTTCTTCATTTAGGGGAAAATGACCTAGTAGTAGAAAAGAGTGTAGTGTTAATGAGAGTCATGAAGGATACATTACAGGAGATTCTTAGACAATGGGCAGGCTGCCATATCATGTGGACTGATTTTATCACATGAAGGGAGTGGCGTGAGGGCGGTGAAGCCCTCTGCGATAGAGAGTGCAAGGAGGAAGGTAATTAGGGATATTAAGGTTTTTTGTAGGGAAAAAGGAGTGACAAGGATCGAGCATTTGGAATTGAAGTATGATGCAGTGGAATTTTTTAGAGGGGATAGCGTCCATCATTCTTACACAGAAATGCACTTGTATTTGTGTCAGGAGGCCCTGGTCAAGGTTTTGAATGTGCACTAAGCCCTAAAAGACAGGTTGGGGGAGCAGAAAAGTCGTTAGAGACTTTTTCTGGGTGGCGGTGGGCAGGCAAGTTGGCATGGTTTAGCCAAGTTTAGTGTTGTTGACAGCACCAATCAAGGCTGAAAGGGAACGGGTAGGTAGGAATGCCTGGACTAGGTAGGAAGTTTAAGGTTCATTAGGAAGTTAAGTTAGTTACAGGTTAATAGTTGCTGTAAAATGCAGGGGAAGTTAAGAGTCCAACTGGCTGAGGATCACCCAGGAGGAGGGACAGAATTGCAAGTTTGAGCTTTGTGGGACTTTTAAGGGTGGGGATAGTTAACATAGCTAACAATTTGTGTATAGTGAGGTGGTAGTTTTATATGGCGCAGGCCCAGGTTTATAATTGTGATGTGCACCTGATTCATATAAAGAGGCCCTTTTCACACTATTATGGTGTCAGTGGTTTGCATTGCCTCCCATATTCCCCAAAGGTAGAATTACTCTCACGTCCCCTGGGCCTCTTCAGACTTAATGATCATTAAGAAACTGTTCCCTAACATAAGGGAAAACCAGAACCATTTCCATGAAGAAGTGCAAAGTGTGTTTGAAGCGTACCAACATAAGTGGGCTGATGCAAATGAATTGTTGCATTTGGTGGTGCCAACTGAAGTAAGACATCAATTGACTAAAAAGTTACTTTGGCCGAGGAAGGACCCTGGGGATGATGGGGCCCTGAATACGGCAAAGGGTGCACTGTTGAATGAAGATGTAGGCCCAGCAAAACAATATCAGAATAAGATTTCGAATTGTAAGCAGGACAAAAGAGATTTACCAGCAGGCATAGGCGCTGGAAGTAAGAGTGCTGGGGTGCTGCAGAATCCCCAAACTAACCATGCTGAAGTTCCGAAGGTTAATGAGCAATAAAGATGCCTCAAAATGTGTCTTGTCATAGAGGTAAAGTGTCAGGCTCAGGCTTCTCACAATGTGCTGTTTATTCTTTTAACATGGAGACTGGTGTTTACTTTTCTTCTGCTAACTGTGGGGGGATTTCATAATGTGAACTATGTGACAATCTAGTGTGTGAAAAAAGGCTGTTGCTTGTTATTTTGTTTCTAACACACAACAAAACTTAAACTGTACAAATATTTAAAATATATATCAGCAGTTAGGAAAGCACAAATGAAGCACTTTCTTTTGTAATTCTGAAGTGTGATGGAAACAAATATTTTACCTGGATCAAAACAAAGCAAGACACTTTACTTGGTGATGCACAAATGATAACAATTCACGAAAACCTGATAGCCAGACATTATCATTTATGCGCTGTATAGTGTTATCAGTAGAAATACATATCTGTACAAATTTAGTGGCTGTTTCATGTACTGTCTATAAATGACAGTGCGCTATCACACCTTGCTTTAGTGATCTATATCAGACAGTGTGCTCTAAAATGCAACAGGGCCACATGCCACACCCTAACTTTTTTCCTACTGAACGGGCATGGCTCATTTGCTACACTTATTCTTTGTGCTATGCTTGGATTTTTCACAATCTCTATGAATTCAGTGAGGTAACACTGATGGCAGCACAACACCCTGAAAACTGTTGCAGGACAATACCAGGAGGTTATATAGGCAGGCTCAAGGATGTGTTTGAAAGGTATTTGGGCACTGTCAGTCCAACTGAGATGGCTCAGGAAGCTATAGGCATTGCATTTGTGCAGGAATTGTTACCCAATGTATGAAACCAATATGTGTTTGTACTGGATGGCAAACTAAAAGCTTTCTGAAATAGTAATGATCGCAAACCACTAAGTGGCATCAGAAGAACGAAAGAAAATGCTGAATCTAAACTGATGTCTTTGAAATCACAGAATATGCAACAGAATATGAAGGGAAAGGATGTGCAGAGCTCACACAAGTGGGGCAATGGGGGGAACGAGAGGGTAGGCAAGGTGGATGGCATATGGGGATAGGAAACAAGAGGGGCAGGGTAAAAGCCTCAGGTGTGGAGGGGCACGTTTTGACTCCTGGCAACTGGGGCATTGGAAGAGAGAGATTTTCCTAACACTGTTTCAAATGTGCCTTGTCTTGATGACCTGCTAAAATTTAATCTGGATAGTTCATTTCCTGAATTGCAGGACAGCCTGAGTGGTGCTGACTGCACTCTGAACACGCCGATTCGCATAGATCAGAAAGATTCCTATGTTGATTCTATGATAGACGGAAAACCCACCACTTGCCTCTTTGATACTGGTGCAAGCCCTCTGCCCAGAAAACCTCAGAATTCCCTTCATTACCTTTCTCAGGGTTGTCCGTAGTTACAGATAGTATTTCAAATCAACGAGTCCCACACCACATTTCTTACCCCGTTTCCATAAACCTTAGTCCTATCACAGACAAACTTGTTTCTCTTAAGCCCTATCTCACCAGCTAATAAGTTGGGTTATGAACTGTAGTCTTTTCTGCACGCCAGATGGAGTCTATCTTAATATGCCTCAGAACAGGTAAAATGAGGTACCTGCCCTGTTGTGTGAGACAGATTGTAAGACTAGTACAAATAGCCCTGAAATGTCTAAAGATTTGTTAGAACTACATGCACTGGTGCTCGACATGTTACACTCCACAGGGGGTAATGATGTGGGGTGCATTCTGTCTATCGATTCAGTGAAAATAAAGAACACCCATTTGAAATAACCATCCCATATTACACAGTATCCTCTAAAGCCTGAAATTGAAGCAGGATTACGACCAGTCATTGCAGATCTCTTCAAGCAAGGTGTTTTGGCATCAATTGTTAGTAGATGTAATACTCCTACGCTTCCTATCAAAAAGATAGGAAAGACCAATATGTCCAGTTTTGTCCACAATCTGTGGGCGATAAATAATGTGGTTATCCCTAGATTCCCTGTATACCATTCTTCCCTGTATACCCGCAAATGCCCAATGGTTAATGGTTAATGGTGGTAGATCTGTGTTCCACTGTCTTCTCCATACCTATCCACAAAGAAAGTCAGTTTCTCTTTCAGTTTTAATTCTGCAGCTTGGCAAAAGCTACTTTAACGATTTTCAGAGTCTCTGTTAATCTTTTCCCAAGCCTTGAAGAAAGATTTGGACATACTGGTCTTTCTTGGAAGCTCTACTTTAGTCCAGTACGTTGATGACCTTTTGCTTACCTCGGTTACTTTTGACCACTGCAAGACTGACTCAGTCTACCTTCTCAGTCAAGTGGCTAATAATGAGCATAAGGCTTTAAAGGAGAAACTGCAATTTTGCCTTCAATGTGTGTGTTGTCTTGGTCATGATCTCTCTGCTGAAAAGCGCTATTTGTCAACAGAACGTACTGAAGCCTCTATAAGTCACCATGTCCGGTGAACGACTTCCAGGTATGAACTTTCTTGGGTATGGCTAGGTATTTTAGACACTGGATCCTTGCGTTTGCCACAAAAGAAAGTCCTGCAAAATTATATTAAAAAGGACACCCAAATCTTTGCAGTAGTCTAAAAAGGCTGAACATGCATTTGTACAAATAAAACAAGCTTTCACATCTGTACCAACCTTGGGGCTACCTCAATATGCAAAACTATTTACATTTTACTGTCAGGAACATGGTGAAATTGCCCTGAGAGTGCTGGTACAGGATCATGGTGATCCGAAAAAACCCATATCATACTATTCCTCCACTCTAGATCCCTTAGCTGCAAGGCTCCCTCCATGTCTGCGCTCTGTTTGCTGCACACCCTGTCCAAACCTCTGAAAACATTGTCTGGATTTCTACTTTCCTTGTGGCTGCTACTTACTCTGTTGTTGCTGTCCTCCTTACTACCAAGGCCTAAAACTCTGCCACTGCCAGGCTGTCCCGAAATGAGATTCTATTATTGTCTGCTTCTCACATCACCCTAATCTGTTGTCCAACTCTGAACCCCACATCCCTGATGCCCACTACTGAAGAGGGAGAGCCTCATGCTTGCTTGTGTTAACTGAACATATAACAAAGCCCCACATTGATCGTACAAATGCACCAATACTTAACTGTCAGTGTGTGTATTTTGTGGATGGATCATTTCTTAGAAATGATGACTGAGAGCTGGTTTTGACATATGCTGTATGCACTGTATACCAAGTTGTTGAGAGCCACTGCTTGCTCAAAGTGAGAGCAGCTCAATTTGCTGAACTTATTGCTCTCATAATTGTGTCATTGCTGACACAAAATGTGACTGTGTTCAGACATGTTTAGAATTGTGCATGACTTTGGGATTCACTGGATGCTTATGGGTTTTCTGTCTTCTGCTGGTACTCTGATTACAAAATTCCTTGTATGTACATAATCTGGTAAATGCTTTGCTTTTACCCCCAATGGATTGCATTGGTTAACTGTGCTGCTCACCATGCTAAAGGTTCCAGAGGGAACACCCTCGCTGATTCTGTGGCCAGAACGGCTGCTCTGTCTAGAACCAGTCATGTATATTGTACAAACTGATTTATTCCCAATACATTCACTAAAGGATCTGTCTTTGTTACAGGAACAAGGCTCTGGCATTGAAAAGCAATACTGGACTAAAACAAATTTACAAGGGGGTATGAAAAGATTGCTCAGCAGCAGCAACCCACTAGTATGCACCTTATTTACTTCTTTTTTTTTTTAGTTCAAAATATTTTATTTTATTTTGTTCATAAACAACTAATAAAGACATTACATAAAATGTTATTATTTAGCAACCAAATACCTAATAACAATTCGCAAATTGACCAAAATTATTTAAAAATTGCAATAGGTATTGAAATATTACATATTGAAAAGATACATAAAAGGGGAAGGAAGGAAAGGAGGGGAGGGGACAAATATAACAACTAATGCATAAGATTTACACAGAGCTACTATATTTTATCATACGTATAGCCTATTTGAGTTAAAATCAAAATTGGAGATATAAATACAACATTAAGAGGATAGATATACATCAACAGGTAACCAAAAAGATTGATAAGCGAGCGAATTATGTGAAATCCCATTCATGGATAATTGAGCACCTCTTCTAGTAAAGATAACCCACGACCACCAAGCATTAACAGATAATATAGAAACATCTTTCCAGCAAAAAGTGATGGATTTTATAGCTGCTGAGATTAGGAAATTAAAAAGATTACTTTCTAAATCATGTAAGCCTTGTAAAATAATAGCAGATTTACATATTATTAATTGATAGGAAACATCAATATGGAGTTTAAAAATCTTTTTATGATAACCCAAACTTCAGACCAAAATTTAAAAACCAGAGGACAGTCAAAAAGCATATGTTGTAACGTACCAGGATGTAATTTACAATGCCAACAATCTGCAGAGGGAAGAAGTTTAGCTTTAAATAAACGTGATGGAGTCCATAAACAATTGTATAGGATATATGAATTGGTTTGGTAGATTGAAACAGGTAGCCAACCAGATATGCTACCAAGCCAAATATCCTTCCATGTGTCAATAGATAAAGAAAGCGAAAGTTCATTGTTCCAAAAGATGAAATCATCTCTAAATTGCTACCTAGAGTATCGGATAATTTTTTATATAGAATGGAAACCCCATGAGACGATCTAGAGACTGTTTGAATGTAAACTGATAAATCTGCTGTAACATTGGACGGAATAGCATTGGGAAAGGAGTCTAAGATTGAATTGCACAAATATTGATACTTAATAAGGTCAGATTTAAGTAGACCAAATCTTGCTTGCAACGATTCAAAAGCAATAAAGGTATTATTAGAATAAACATCTTTAAGATAAAAATACCAGCTCTAATCCATGAAAACCAAAAACTAATATTCCTGTTTAATTTAATGACATTACTATACCACAGTGATAACTCATCAGTATTATTCATGGGAAAAAGAAAAATTAAGTCAAGATCATTAAATAACATTTTAGTAGATTTAATAATAACTGATTTATGAAAAAATGTGGTATTATTATGCATAGACATTAAAGTAGGTAAAGGAAATGGACTTACTATAGATTTCTCAATAGATAGCCAAGCAGGAGGAATATTTAAAAAGGAGTGGTTAAACCATAATGAGCTTTGTTTTAAAATAAAAGCTTTATGATAAAGAAAGAAATCTGGGATACCAAAACCAGCATTACGTTTAGACACTTTTAACTTTTTATAACTAATACGAGGAGATTTGTTGTTCCATAAAAACTTTGACAAAAATGTATCAACCTCTTTATAAAACTTTAATGGAAATTGAGTAGGGATCATGGCAAGGGTATAAAAGATTTTGGGAGCAATAGTCATTTTGATAGAGTCCATTCTGCCCCACCATGAAAGATGTAATGACGCCCATTTAGACGTTTTATTTTTAATGAAATTTAGGATGAAATCACAGTTTAAATTTATTGTTGATTTTATGGATGAGGAAAATAAAATTCCAAGATATTTGAACTTATTCTTTTGCCAAATGATTTCACGCATGGGAAGCATATCATGAGTGCAATAAACATTAAGGGGAAAAAATTCAGTTTTGCTGGTATTTAAAGTGTAGCCCGAAACTGTAGAGTATTTTGTTATAATATCCATTAATGAGGGGAACGAAGATATAGGGTCACTAACAAATAAAAGCACATCATCCGCATAAGCAAGAGTTTTAACAGTAACATCCTTAATATTAATTCCTTTAATATTGTCACATTTTCTTATAGAGGCAAGAAAAGGTTCAATGCCAATTAAAAATAAAAGAGGGGAAAGAGGACATCCTTGCCTTGTACCTCTAAAAAGCGAAAATTGATTTGAGACTTGTCCATTAATAAATAAACGAGCAGTAGGAGCAAAATATAGAGCTGAAATCATGCGTATAAAAGTATCTCCAAAATTAAATGAGGACAACGTATGAAATAAAAATTGCCAATGGATTTTATCGAATGCTTTCTCAGCATCTAAGGCTAAAATTCCAGATGGCAATGTTAAAGTAGGACTTTGTTCAATAATATGTAGCAAGGTTCTTGTATTATGAGCAGAATATCTATTCTTCATAAAACCAGATTGATCCGGGTGTATAATAGAATCTAATATGGGGCCCAATCTAGTAGCAAGTATTTTAGCA
Source organism: Calotriton arnoldi (assembly GCA_963921515.1). Classification (NCBI taxonomy): domain Eukaryota; kingdom Metazoa; phylum Chordata; class Amphibia; order Caudata; family Salamandridae; genus Calotriton; species Calotriton arnoldi. Next base: position 2,307,572 of record CAWUFW010000285.1, read on the forward strand.
TATAATTTACAATCTTGATTAATTAAGGATATAGGGCGATAATTAGACACAAGAGTGGGATCCTTATCTGGTTTTGGAAGTACTATAATTAACGCTTCTGTAAAAGAACCAGAGGTAGATCCTGTGGATCCAAAAAACATAAATAGTTGGTGTAAAAAAGGTAAAAGTTATGACTGAAATTCTATGTAGAATTCCGCTGGAATCCCATCAGGACCAGGAGATTTGTTCTTTTTAAGGGATTTTATAGCTGATAAGATTTCATCTTTGGTAATAGGTGCATCAAGTCCAATTTTATCTGATTGTGGAATCTTGGGTAACTCACAGGAATTTAAAAAGGAGTCGATTAAAGAAGCATCCTGAAAATCGGGTTTATTATATAATTTAGAATAGAAATTCAAAAATTCATTAACGATTTCATTGTGAGAGAGAGCAATTTTACCATGGGAACCATGAATTGAGTTGATTTGAGATTTATCCTTTTTATACGTAAATAATTAGCTAATAGTCTTCCAGATCTATTGGTATTAAAACTAAATCTGGCCTTAGCATTAGAGATTTGGATACCTGCTCTTTTACTAAGGATTGAATTAAATTCATAACGCAATTTTTGTAGTTTAAATTTATATTGAGGATTGTTGGATGTAATAAAAAGTCGCTCAAATTTTGCAATCTGTTTTTGAAGATTTTTAGCATTTGCATGAAAGGTTTTATTTTCGTGGGCCATAATAGATATAGTTACACCCCTAATATAAGCTTTAAAAGCATCCCATCTATTAATCATAGAAGTAGAACCTTCAGGGTTGAGTATAAAATATTCTTGAATGGCGGATAAAAGTTTAGGCTTGTTAAACTCATTTAAAATTATACCAGTGTTCATACGCCATCTAGATTGTTTAGTAAAAGATGAATCTAAATTCAAAACCAAAGAAATCATAGCATGATCTGAGTTGTCAATGTTACCAATAGTAGGAGCAGTTATTGAACCAATTAGATGCCTAGAAACCAATAAACAATCAATTCTAGAGTGGGAATTGTGAGGATTTGAGAAGAATGTGAAACATTTTTCTGTAGGAAAATGTAATCTCCAAATATCAACTAACTTAGTGGCTTGAATAAATGATTTGAAAGCAAAATAAACTTTAGAAGGGTGAAACTTAGTAAGAGATAATCTATCCAATAAAGGGTCCGAGATAACATTAAAATCACCTCCAACAATTAAAGGGGCATTACCGACCTTTAGAACCTCGGCTGTAAGATTAGTCCAAAAACTGGGTCATCTGCAGTAGGACCATAAACATTTAATAAAAATAGAACTGAGTCATGAACTTTAATTTTAACTAGAATGTATCTACCATCCTTATCAGAAATTTTACTCAAAATTTGACAGTGAAGTTTTTTTGCAAACAAAATAGCTACACCATTTTTTTTACCATTAGCAGGGGAAGAAGCAATCACATCCACCCATTTCTTCTTCATATAATCTAAAATTTTATCATCTATATGAGTTTCTTGCATAAAACAAACATCCGCTTTGCAACTACTTAGATAATCTAAAATTTTTGTACGTTTAACTGGATGGCGCAATCCTTTAACATTTAATGAAACTATTTTAAAATTATGTGTATTAGCCATAATAGAAGAAAGGAGAAAAGGAGATCAAAAAGAGGAAGATAAAGACGATCAAGAGAATGAGAAAAAGGTAGCTCCAGATAAGGGAAAGGAAAAATGAAAAAGGATGGAAAAAACGACAAACAAAAGACATAAATGTGAAACGCACACACGCTTTACAAGCATGACCGGAACCGCTGGAGCCCTTCACAAAGAGATTTCAGTACTGTGTCAGAAAGGACATAACTGATAAAAATCGTAACTGATAAAAGTCAAGCAGCAGAGTCATTGGTATCCATTGAGAGCTGTGACTGATGAACCAAAAAATGTCTCAAATCTTCTGGACGTTGAAAAGATTTCGAGAGGTTATCCTTCCAAATGCGCATCGTCGACGGATCAAAAAGACCATATTTGTAGCCTAGACTTCGTAGTTGAGGACGAAGAGCAGTGAATTCTTTGCGAATTGAGACAGTTTCTTTGGCGAAATCCTGATGAATAAATATTTTATTTCCATTTACCATCAATGAAGGTATTTCTCTAGCTGCTTTTCTGATTAAAACCAAATGGTGGTGTCGAACTTTAAAAATCATTTGTCGCGGTTTTGTGTGTAGAGGGTTCCTATGTGAGGGAATCCTGTGAGCCTTATCAATTTCAAACGTTTCTGAGAATTTCACTTGCAAAAGACCAGGCAATAAATTCTCCAAATATAATCTACAGTTATTTCCCTCAACATCTTCAGGCAAATTAAATATGCGTAAATTATATTGTCTGTTACGGTTTTCCATGTCCAATAATGCTGAGCACATAGGTGAAATTTTTGCCACAAGAGGAGAAAATGTGTCAATTTTGGCCTTATTATCCTGTATTTTGATGGAATTATCTGATATTTTCATTGACAGGCTGGCCATTTCTTTGCGCACATGTTTAACTTCAGAAGCAATAGCGTCTGTATTGACACGAAGTGCCTGAATTTCCTCCAAAATTAAAGATAGTGAGGGTTCAGAAGACTCCACTACTTTAGATTTAGCAGGAGGAGGAGAAATTTGCTGCCTTCTTTTATTATTAATCGCACTTTTATTTTCCATTTTGAGTAAAAAGAGACAAAATGAGACTTGCAGAAGCAAAATAGTGTATGAAAAAGCGAAAGCTGTGGAAATAACCAGGAAATGACTGGTGCAGCAGCTAAAATGGGTAGGGGGAGTGGCTAGGCCCAAGCCAGGCCCTTTCCTGAAAGTTCACTCCGCCCTCTTGACAGAAAGCCTGGCTGTACCTGAAAGCAGTGCAAAGAGCAGGAACCAGGCGATGAAAAGACCCACTTCCGCTGCGCAGAATCGTCTAAAAAGCTCCACAAAGGTAAGTTGTTTAGGGATGCAGTGTCCTCCACCAGAATGCCCTTTCTGACAGGAATTCGTCGTTTAACCCGAAAAAACGGGCTGAATTAGCGTGAAGTCTCTCACGCGGCGGCCATCTTGAATCGCGCGCTCGCGCGTCTGCACCTTATTTACTTCTATTGCCTAGAATTATTGCCATTCCTGAGTCATCTCAAAATACTGGAAAGGGAATAAGGACCACCCCCACTGCTCATCTACCTACTTGAGAACCCTTTGTCCATCTCTAGAATGGACTTTAAATAGATGCCCAAATGTGCTTCCTATTCATATGTACTTGTGATTGTTTTCATGTTCCCGGGGTGGGTGAAAGTGAATCCACGTGGAAGAGCAGATGACATAACTGTAGAGAACACTGGCTTAGGAAATTCATCCCTCGGTTTGGAATCCCACAACACTGCTCAGGAAACCGAGGAACACACTTCATTTCAGTAGTAATACAGGAGATTTTCAAGGCTTTAGCAATCATTCAACACTTCTATTGTGCCCAACACCCCGAATAAGCAAGAAAGGTAGAAAGAAATAACAGCACTCTTCAGAACAAGATAGCATAGGTTTGTTCTGAAACCCAACTGGAGTGGCCAGAGTACTTGCCTATAGCGCTGCAGTCAAGTAAGGCCACTCCAACCCAGAGAAGCAATCTGAAACCATATGAAATAGTTAGGGGACACCTCAAGATGTTGCCTTCAAACCCACCTGTCTCCGCAACTAAGTTAGATGTGCAATTAAACATTGATTCAGTTCTCCAGTAGTGCAGAAAACTAATTTCCTGTCTCTACAGTTTCTGTTCTCAGATTCATACTTCCTTACATTGCTGCCATTCCTAAGCCAGCCATATCCTCCAGCCAGAAGACTGGGGGTTCATAAAAGTGAACTAGAGGAAGTCCGTACTGTAGCCCTATTGGAGAGGCTGTATCTTGTGCTACTCATCACCCACACAACTGTGAAGTGTTATTGACTGTTGATGTGGGTCTATTCATCCCAGCGCAAATGTGCTGCACCTCCATAAGATACCCATCCACTGGTCAGTATCTCTGGACCTTCTCCAGGCCTTAGGCAAGGGCCGCCTGACGGAACTGCCCCAGCCTCCACTCCTGCAGTTGAACCAGAAACCCAAAGTCAGACAACTCCACCTGTTCCTGAAGTTAGCCAGCCTACCTTTCTTGCTCCCCCTGCAGCCACACAACAAAGCACCCTTCACCTCAGCGTCCAAGGTGAGCAACAGTTTTCTGGATACTGGATGGCTTTGTGGGTCTGGCCTGTTCTCTTTGCCACTGATCTCAGCTTCTGGCTCCTGGTGAGATATGTCCTGTAAAGGGATGGGCAGTGGTCGGAACGTCAAATTGTACTGCACCTGTCCATCAATGTAGCCACCAGTCTGTTTATGACAGCAATTCCTACTCGATATTGCTTGAGAAGTATGTCAAAGGATAAATCTTTCTTCCTGCTGAATTTGCACTTACTTGCCTGCCGATGTGTTTCGAGGGATGAGGAGAGTGCCTAGGATCAGAGTACCTCTCTGCAAAAACAAAACTTACCTCATCTTGTTCTACCATGGACACTGTCTGCCAGAATGTGCAGGCACCTCCCATGGAGCTTGAAAGAATCTAGAGTATTTTTACTTTCCCACCAGCTACTATTTTTTTGACATTTCACATCTTGGTTACTCGGAACATGCACAGTTTTTCGAACACCGAGGAGCTACCAACTAGAGCAAATTTGCAGATCAAAGCTAATGTGACACTGTAGTAGGCACAATACATCATGATGAAACCTCCTATAAATACTGTCTCGCTACTGACATGCTGTTATTGAAAGGAATATGCTCATTTTATCTGTGGTAAGAGATTTTACTAGTGGCTGCTCCAAGACTGGGCTGGGCTGTAATAGGCGAGATACGTGTTCCCTGCTATCACACTTTCTGCAGATCATCCTCTCCGCCATCAACATAGGCACCGTGAGGTGGTCAAAGCAAATAGATTCTACTCCATTTTTCTATAGGGTAGGGCAAGTCATCGGAGAAACTAATCAAAGCCAAAATAATAGAAGAGGTAACCAATACCACAGACATATCCTTAGGTCTGATAATTAATCATCTAGATTTCCATAAATTCATGCTCTTACAGAACAGAATGGCCCTGGACTACTTTATGGTGGAAAAAAGAGGTCCTGTGCCATAGTATGGTCAGAATGATGCACTCACATTCCCAAAACTTCATTCACTATCCATGAACAGAGAGATCACATCAAGAGTAGCATCAAAGAATTGCATGGAATTAAAAGTGGATTAGAGGGGGCGTGGCTAGCAGCCGAGGAGAATGGCGGCTCTCTAGCGAGGCTCCCTAGCCCTCGCCACCAATCCGGCATTTATCCTGCTTTAAATCGTGTGCTGGCCCTGGGTTCACGGGGTCTATAGGTCCCTGCATCTATCGGACCTGGAAAGCTGAGCGGCAAAGCTCCGCAGTGCAAAGAAACGAGGGGGAGACGAGCAACTACGACAGACCGGCAGTAACAATGGCGTCGGCAGCGTAATACGGAGGGGGAGCTACGGAGCCCTTGTGCCCATTGCTGGTTCCTTGTAACTCCTGAGGAGCAACTGGAGCACAACAAAGGCGGCGAAAGACCGGACAGAGACGTGTGGGCTCCGGGTAGGCAAGGCGGTGAGTGAGCGGGGGCGGAGCGGCGTGCGAGAAGTAGGCGCGTGCAGAAATCGAGGCCCCGGCGGGAGCGGCCTGCAGGGCCTGTGAGGCCAGTGAACAGTGGAGCGGACCTTGTGCGTGGCCCCCCCACCCCTTGCTCCCATTGAGGACCCGGAGCGCCTGACGGCAACTCCGCTACAGGCCGGATACCGTGCAACACTGGTGGGGCAATTGATGAGGGGCCCCAGGGGACGCCCCCCTCCCTCCGAGAACACCGAGTCTGCAGGCACAAAGGAGGCGGCGCGCCGGTGGCCATTGCGGGGCTGCTATCTCGCGGGACGAGGTGAGGGGAGCCCTGAGCAGGACCGGGTGCCGATGGAGGAAAAGAAGCCCCATTGAAGACCTTGCTGCTGGAGACAAGACTACGCTGAGGAGGTGAGAGGGAAGACTGGGAGCTTTGGTCCCCTCCGCCTAAAGCATAGGGGCCCTGCTGCACGCCCAAGAGGTTACTTGGGATTTAGCTGGACATTGACAAGACCCTGAACCCCGCGAGCTCAACACGTTAATAGACGGCGGAGGGTCAGCAGTGGAAACAAACCTCAAAACACCCCTACAAACCTCTAGAGGCCAGTCCCAGGGAAACCCGACAGGCCGCAAGTGGGATTGAGCTTTCCACCAGGCAGGCGGCGGAGACTACCGGGGCTGGTCTCGGCAAGTGGACTGCACTCCCAGTACTGCGGCCCGAAAATGGCGAGTGGCAAGGGGCCCAAAGCGTCAGCCCAAACTAAGCTGGCCAAATTTGCATGGAATAAGGCAGGGGACGAACAGGATAGGGTGCAGACGGAAGCTCAGGATAAAAGAAGCAGCCCTCAACCGCAACAGGATCTCACGCTCCACGATATAATGGAAGCCATCACGGGGGTACGTACCTCCCTGAAAGCCCGCATTGACTCTGTGAATGTGGAAGTGTCCCTACTCCGCGCAGATTTCCGTAAAATGGACGCCAAAGTCAAAGACCTGGGGGACACGACGGCTGCATTACAGACGGATACATCCCAACTCCAAAAACAAGTAAGCGAACTGCTAGACCAGCAAGCAGTGATGGCAAAACAGCTGGACGACTATGAAGGAAGGGCACGAAGGAATAACATACGTATCCTCGGGGTGCCGGAACGCGCAGAGGGGCCCGCGGCGGACCTCTATGTGGAAGATCTGATCCTGAAACACCTGCAGCCCAAATGGCTTTCGAGCTATTTTTCTATTGAAAGAGCCCACTGGGTCCCAGGGGGGCGCCCTAAGCCAGGGGCCCCCCTACGTCCGCTCATCGCCCGTGTCTTTAATTATAGAGACAGAGACATAATATTGCAGACGGCACGAGCGAATCCCCCGCTTAAAATGGACAATAATGTGGTCACATTCTTCCCTGACTTCACGGCAAAGGGCCAGGCCCAACGACGTAGCTTTCTGGCTGTGAAAAAAGAACTCCGAGATCGTGAAGTGAAATATGCCATGCTATTTCCGGCGAAGCTACGGGTTGAATCAGAGGGTAAGACCTGGTTCTTCTCCTCACCGGAATACGCTTGGGACTGGTTGGAGGGTTGGCGCAGAGTTGGTGGCCTGCGCAGGGGACGAAATAGTGGACTCCGACCAAATAACTCCACTCGGGATGGAGCAGGTAGAAGACCCATCCCGGGTGGGAACGGGAGAGACGACGCACAAAGGATCGGACTGATCCATGGATTGGGACAGACATATACTGTTCGCAGATAAGTGACCTATTGGGGTTGGAGACATGGGGGTGTTTTCTGAATGTCTCTCTTGACCGATGGGCCTATACAGGCCAGGAGATAGGCTTCAATTGTCTGCATGTATAAAGCAGTGCACCGCGGAGTTAAGAGGGGACATGGGTGAGGCCGGAGGGCAGGCCTCGGATATTGTCTTGAATAACACGGTAGATCTCGCTTAAGGCGAGGGAATGAGAGCTGCCAGCCAGCACCTACGAGTAATCTGGGGGGGGAAAGAGGCACTCTGCCTAGTTGGGGTGTGGGTTGTTCTAAATCCACTGGCAGGGGGGCAGGGAGGCAGGGAGGAGGGAGGAATGGCAGTTTGGGGTGGTGGGTTTGGGGATTTTTGACTGTTTGAATATTCAAATCACAGGTCAATCAATGTTGTGTCTAATTTCTATCATCGGCAGTCACCTTAAAGGGAAGGTAGATGCAATTTGTGTTGCTATATACTCGTGCATCTGTTCTTGCAAATCTATGCATGGGGGGGCCATACCTCCGAATCGCAGGAACTGTGCCCTGGAAAGTTAGGGGGCACTCAGCCCCATGTGTACTGATATCAGATAACGGGGGTTAATATAGAAACGTCACTCTCCGTGCTAACTTGGAATGTGAATGGAATGGGGGACAAAATTAAACGGGGTATAGTGCAGCAATACTTAAAACGACAGACCCCCGACCTGGTGTTATTGCAAGAGACGCACATGGTGGGCAATAAATGCAAAGCCCTTACATGATGGGGATACAAACTACTGATACACGCAGACTATACTTCTGGCTCCCGCGGGACGGGTATCCTGGTTAAAAAGAACCTGGCACTCACATTGACGCGCACATGGGCAGACCCATGAGGCAGGTTTGCAGTATTGGAGGCGCAATGGGAGGGCGCTTAATGTGGTTTCAGTGTACCTCCCGCCGGCACTGGGTAAAGAGGCACTTGTAGACTTGGGAAAAATATTAGCTGACCTTCCCATGGGCACCCTGATAATGGGAGGGGACTTTAATATGACTATGGACGATTGGAGGGATAGATATCCACAAAGGCCACTGTCCCGACCCCATACATACATGGAGGAGTTCACTACAGCCATGGGTATCACTGATGTGTGGCGTACATTACAGCCGGATGGAATTCAATATACTTATTACTCCAATGCTCACAAGAGTTCATCCCGCATCGACTATTTCCTAACTCACTCGGCATCCATCGGTCATTTCCGCAATCCCCACGCTCTACCGAGAGGTATTTCAGATCACTCCCCAGTGAGGGTGGAACTTACAAATTTTGACTGCCAGCCGCGAGCTATGATAAGTCTCAGCCCCTGGTTACTAACGATCCCTTATATCAAAGAGGAACTACTCACACAGACTGTCAATTACTTCAAAGAAAATGTGGGATCCGTAGACTCGGCAAAGATAGTATGGGAAGCCTTTAAGGTGGTGGTGAAAGGTCAAGCCCTGGCCCTTAAGGTAGGGTATACCAGAAAAAGGCAACAACAACTAGTCCACTTGGAAGGTGAGCTCCAGCAATTAGAAGACGAAAGTATCAATACCCCCTCGGAGGAGGTCATGCATCGCCTGATGCTTAAACAAGAGTAGTATAAGATCCTAGCTAGAGAACAGATGAAGGCCAAAATCCTCCACACTAAACATAGGTTGTACGAACTGGGAGACAGGGCAGGTAAATTACTAGCATGGTTGGAGAAGAGGGAGCAAGGTGAGAGATGGGTACCTAGGTTGACTCTGAGGGATGGGTCGCAAATCACACACCCGAAAGATATAGCAGATGCATTCGCGGACCACCTGGAACAAATTTACACCCCATCCACAACATACACGAAGGAGGACTCCCGCCAATTCCTCTCGGATAGTGACCTCCCGACACTCTCGGATAGTGATAGAGAAGCATTAGACGAGGACTTGACAGACCTCGAAATCCAACAGGCTATGAGTAAAATTCAATCGGGGAAGGCGATGGGGCCGAATGGGATCCCCATAGAATTCCTGAAAATGGTTGCCACCCAGGCGGCTCCTCATCTGGGGGCCATGTATGACGAAAGCTATGAGGAGGGGATCCTACCAGAGGATCAGCGACTAGCATCAATCGTCGTGATCCGAAAGCCGGGGAAACCCGCTGACAATTGTGGCTCCTACCGACCCATTTCTCTGATCAACGCGGAAGCGAAGACCCTAGCGAAAGTACTAGCCCTACGCTTAGTCACGGTCATTTCATCGTTAGTACACCCGGATCAATCTGGCTTTATGCCAGGGAGAAATACGGCGCTCAACATCCGACGTCTTAACAATGTGCTCGCGCGCCGAGAGTTTATTGAGGAAGACGCAGTGGTACTATCCCTTGATGCCTCAATGGCGTTCGATTCCATCGAATGGCCATATTTATTCGAAGTTCTGAGACGTATGGGCTTTGGTCCGAAATTCATGGGCTGGGTGAGGCTGCTCTATACGGATATTCGGGGGCAAGTTAGAGTAAATAACTACACGTCTCGAATTTTCTCACTAAAAAGGGGCACTAGACAGGGCTGTCCTCTATCCCCCCTAATCTTCTCCTTAATGCTGGAACCGCTAGCCTCCTGGGTCAGACGGGACGTTAGGGTGAGAGGGTTGAAGTGGGCGGAAGGGCATGATGACCGAATATCACTATATGCTGATGACATATTACTTTATCTCGCCTCCCCCTATAGATCCCTACATGGGGTATTAAATATATTCACGAACTTTGGGAAATACTCCGGCTATGCTATAAATTGGAGCAAGTCGATACTGTTTGTCCTCAAGGGCCAAGTCCCCCGGCTCCCCCCAGGATGCAAGGTAGAGGTAACCACAGAGGGTTTTCGATACTTGGGGATTTTTATAACCCCGGACTCCCAACTCTTTTACGATCGTAATCTTGCAGCTCCTCTTGCCCGGCTACGTACAGATGTTAAGCACTGGCGATCTCTGCCCCTGCCTCTGGTGGGTTGAGCGGCTCTTTTTAAGATGCTGGCCCTTCCACGATTTCTCTATATCCTTCAGAACTGTCCTCACAGGGTCCCACACGCATACTTCTCAGGGGTGGAGAGTGAAGTCCGGACGCTACTATGGGACGGGGGAGCCCCTCGTATAGCAATGAGCAAGTTAACCAAGGGGTGGTACGACAGAGGCATTGCCCTCCGGGACATTAGACTCTATTATTGGGCATCGCAGCTAATGGTAGTGAATCATTGGATCTATCGCTCCCCGATTGATCCAGCCTACATGTTGGACAAATACCAAATGGGAAGCGCGGGATACTTGGGGGCACTGTACTCTAAGGCCCGAAAAGGAAAATATGTCGGCCCCACGGCCCACACAGTGGCAATATGGCACCAGGCAAACTCCCGTCTAGGATGGTCAAATGTCCTCACCAAAGCCACGCCATTGTGGTTTACCCAAAGACTGGGACTTTTGTGTCACCAACCAGGGTTCGATAAGTGGGATATCATTGGGATTTCTACTATAGGAGACTTGATGAAGAAGGGTGCACTCCTTAAATTTGGAGAATTAAGAGAGAAATATGAAATGGCCCAAGGGGAGGTATTTAGATACCTACAAATCCGGCACGCCCTCACCACTGCTCTGCCCGACATGACGGATATACCAGATTCGTCCCCCCTGGAGGATAGGCTACTCGACGGACCGTTCCTCACCAAAGCAATATCATTAACGTACAAAAAACTATGCAACAATCTACCTGATACGTTCCATAACCTTCGGGAGAAGTGGCAGGTGGACCTTGGGCCCATTGACGACGACGACTGGCAAGCGGCACTGATGTCCCCCCCGGGAGGCCGCCATTACCCTCCGTTACCGACTTATTCAACTCAAAATCTTACATAGATCTTATCTGACCGGACTAACCCCAGCGAGGATAGGTTCCAGGACGAGTGCGCTCTGCCTACGGGGCTGGCAACAAGATGCAACCTTTTATCATATGATATGGGACTGCCCGGGGGTGAGACCGCCATGGGAGGGGGCCACAGGTCACATTTGTGATGCCCTGGGGAAGGAACTCACCCTTACGCCAAGATTAGGGCTCCTTAACATGTGGGAACAGACTGACCTAACAGAGGTAGAACAACAACTGACAACACTGGGATACACTCTAGTTAAACGTGAGATTGCGAGGAGGTGGGGGGTGGCAGACAGACCTTCCCTCAGATTATGGATAAGAGAATATGACACATGCATGATAGCAGAAAAAGAGGTGTTTAAAGCAAGAGGGAGTCCTAAGAAATGGGACAGGAAGTGGGGCAAGTGGAACGACTACCAAGGTGACATATGCGTTTCCCCATCTGTAGAAATGGAATTGCAACGCACTGGAGAGCGACACACGAATATACCATGATGGTAACTGATGTTTTTTCCCTAATGGCTTTAATATACTGTGTAATTTGCCAAACTGTCGATTGGAGTATGTATGTGATTTCTATTAATGTGAAAATCAATAAAAACATCTTTTAAAAAAAAAAAAAGTGGATTAGAAATGAACAGGAGTTCCATCTGGTCCTGGATATCTGAAATATGTGGAAAATGGGGAATATAAGTTTTTGAAATAGTCATATCAGTGATCCTTCTTATGTTGACCATTTACGTTCTGATTAAACTGCATCATCATCCAATGTACTTACAGAAATTAAAAGCACTGCCCCTATGTATCCGCTTGATTTCGCAAATGGTAAAGATTATGTACAAAAGAGAAATGTAACAATTGGGAATTCCATGCTGAAATGATTTCAGTGTACGCAATTGAATTGCTGTGAATTTTCACCTCACAGTGAAAAGGGGGAACTGGGATCATATTTTATGTTTGTAATAACACGTGTGAGATTGGTTTCTATTTGCATAAATCACCACTAATGCCTTTTCAATATTGCACATTGACAAACATTTTAAACAAACTGCTGCGTTATATTTCAATGTTGTGCCTTGTTCATTTATCCTAACTGTGCAAGTAAGTCTAGCCTTGTTTTGACGTTGGCATAGCCATGTGGGAACTGCAGATTTAATTAAGTCAACTTTTCTAAAGTACCCCACTGGATCTATCTCTAGGACACCCCAAAGCCTTCCCCCGAGAAGAGCCTGCTTCCCTCTCATTAGTGCATATCTTGAATTTTGATTGGATCGCATGTTCTTTCCTCTACTTTTTACATTGTAGAAAAGGGTATAAAGGAAATGTGAAAATGTACAGAATCTAGCATTACTTGGTTTAAATGATCAGATGGCGGAACACTAGTCCGTTAAAATGGCAAATTACACTTAGAATATTTTTTAAACTTCCCTGCTTGCTATTTTTGCATTAAAGATGACCTATCTCGAGGGTCTTATTTCTTTCACTCTATACATCCCCCTACCCATCTAGGACAATTAACCTTTACGTAAATCTTCATAAATAATGGTAATCAACAACCTTTTAAAGAATGTTCCCTTCACTTTAACACACTCTTACGAGTGGCCTGTTTTGCCCCCATGCAAGATCTTTAACAATATCAGCATCTTCATAACTCCCAGAGGCACCAAATTCCAAATATTGAACTCTAATACTTTTATCACACATACACGTAAGATGGCCATCAACTTCATGCTGCGTACTCACTAGTTTAAGTGTAAGCAGAGTATTTCTAATAAGTAGCTAAAAGACTGTTGCTACCTCAGAGCAAATACTTGTCTCTCATCAATGATCAATTTGTTCAAAGCGTTCCCTGCATGGATGGAGCTCCACTAAGCCAAAATCTCTTTTGAAGGATAAAACTGCGAGGATAATGATTTGATCATGCGTACTTGCAAACAAATTCTACAAACCTTCATGTCACTGCTACATACATGGTGCAAGCTACAAAAGCATCTATTCTCTCATGTTTCCATGCTTTCTGAAGTAGAACTTATAACTGTCAAATTCTATGCAAACCACTGTAGCATAATATGCATCTAACTTTGGAATCACCACTCCTTTGTCAACATGCGGTTTCTGTATCTTGGGTATTTCATAGAAGTGTTACCCCTCTGAACCCAAATAATGTTGTAATAAATGATCTTTTTGTAGCATCTGATTTCATCCACCAAGTGGTCGGATGGTGTGGATGAAATTTTCTAAGCCCAACCCTTACCACACTGAATGAAAGTCCAGACGGTTTCCAAAGAATACCCATAAAAATACAGTGCTCGTTACAGAGTAGACTGAAAGTTACATTTAACACATCTACTCCAAAGGGTTCTCCACACAGCTACCACTTAGGAAGGTTTTGACAACAATCCATTGTACCCCAGAAGACTCCTAGAGCACATACACTTGTGCAGAAAGAGAGTTACGCAATTATCTTAATACGCTTGCAGTGTAATAATGCAAGTAGGATCCTAATAAACAATCAGAAGAGCGGGCATGCTGATGATAGTGATCACCTCTTGGTAGACATGTGTGATGGTGAGATTGTGACAGCTTTTATCTCCAATGAAAAAGAGACACATGATTTATCCAGTGGACGTTTGCATGGATAGCGGTGAAGTTCACAGAAGTGCAAGGTAGAAACTGTAACCCTTTTCTACTCCAAGCAGCTGTCCTAGGCTCATGGAAGAATGAGACAAAATGGTATCCGTTTACTGTGAGGAACATGTGCACTACTGACATGAAAACCTCATTGCTGTGGACAATACAGATTCAAGATTACATACCTCACATCCACACAGGTCAATGATCCTCCAAACACCTCCGGTGCACAATGCTTTAACAAGCAAACACTGAACATCCTAAAGATGAGGATGTGGATGAGGGGAAAGTGCCTACTGGGCTGGTCACACCACTTGTTCACTGTGCTGCAGTAGACTTTCTTTTTGTGGGAGCGAAAAGTAGCTGGAAACTGTGGAAGGTGTGGGCGAACAGGAAACCACTACAGCTGCTTGAAGAGGCTTTATTTTACAAAGTTCCATGTAGCCCTACATCCTAGCATCACCATATCATCTGAGAACACACAGAATCCAAGCAAAACATGATTGGACCACTACAACTTCAATACATTTTAAGCAAGCTTTAAAGACCTCAGATAAAATACCCTGCAACCAGCCTTTTAGGCACATTTTTAAATGAGTAGTCTACAAGATAAACACTGATCCTGTTTTCTGATGGTCTAATGTTAGACCAGGCCCCCTCTGCAGGGTCACCCCCAAACGTTTTGCCTTTACCCTTCACTTTTGCTGAATTTGTTTTTGTTGGCCTTAGGACCACTGCTAACCAGTGCTAAAGTGCTTGTGCTCCCTCCTCTAAACATGGTAACATTGGTTTACACCTGATGGGCATATTTAATTTACTTATAAGTCCCTAATAAAGTGGTATACCATATACCCAGGGTCTGTAATTTTAATGCTACTAGTGGCCTGCGATATATTACAAGAATAACCCTTTTCTGCCACGGTGAACGGTAACTCTTTAATATGTATACAAAGTGGAGTGGGCTTCATTTAGTAGGTGGGACTCATCTTGGAAAATAGTGAGTCCTGCAATCAATGTAATTGCTTTAACAATATAGAGGATAACTCTCAGTTCAAGACACACAAACAACCCGTCTGACAGGGGTTCAGTTAATAAAGTGTATTATCCAAATTCTCTGCAATCATCAATGTAAAATTATATACAAAGTGCAAACAACGCAGAACCCCCATCTTCCGTCCGTCTCACTATTTCACCTGCTAAAAGCCAGCCCTAAAACATCCAATGTATGCACATCACTGAACCTCAAATGCATACATATTTTCAGTTCAACATTATCCACAAAATATTGATACATCTTGCCATAATGGCACACGCTACAAAGTCTAGAATAAAGGACAGAATTCTGTTCTAAACATTACTTTGACATCTACTAAAAACAGCAGGAATACTCCGCAGTTCAGTACTCAAGCTTCAGTCCAGACCCTGAAAAGGGTCTACTTTCAACTCCGGAGGATTCAAATCTTCTACTTGTGCGAAAAAGTTAAACGTTTATTTTACAATACGACAAATATGGACATAGGGCTGTGATGCTACTTACTTGCCCTGGCTTTCCACCACCTCTAGACTGAGTCGATTGACTACTCCAGAGTAAAAGGATAATTTGGAAAAAAAAACAAAAGTGAAACAAGCATTATTAGACAATGCTAGTACTGGTCTTTGGTTCTTATAGAGCACACAATGAGCCTTTCCTATGTCATTGTAGCACATTCTGTAGCCCAGTATATATTAATCATAAACCAGGGGCTGAGTAAAGATGTAGTATCAGGAAAGTAAGAAATGTGCCTTACTTCGCTTATGTATAGTGCCAGCACACATGCACCCAACATACATGCACAGAATCCATAGATCACTTACACATGCAGACATAGAAGCCTCCAAGGCACAACATGAAACATGCCTGCAGGCACCTATACAACACATATACAACCACGAACAGACGCACAGACCCTTAAACACCCAAGCCAACAAATATACATATGCCCACATAAGTGGACCATCAAACATACTGTCATCCATTCCCACAGGAATTTAAACATACGAGCACTCATACACAGTGGCAAATTGACACAGAGGCACCTATGCACATTAATATTAATGTGTTTTATAGAGTGCATAATTACCAAAAAAAAGTATGTCCTGGCACTAATATTGTCTTAATGGGTAATTACATTGACGCTGGGCAATCCTAGTTAAATAAAAAGCAAACAGCAGTACCTGTAATATTTGTATTGGTAATTCTTTTGCAGTTTCCTGAAAGTCAGATGACGGCTTATGACCCTTAACTGAAAGGGAAGAGTACTCCAAACCCTAGAGGTTGAGTAGGAAAAGGATTGTCCTCCTTCCTGAGATTCAGACTTTGAGGGAGTTTCAAGAGGTAAGTATTGGAAGAACGCAAACTCCGGGCAGGCTCACTGACAAAATAGTGATACCACAAATACCTTGGGACATAAATATTGTGTAAAAATATCGAGCACAGAAATATCATTATCCTATACCTATAAAGTAAATAACAAAAATATCGAAAAAAATATTGTTATACACTAATATCGAACACACAAATATCGTTTTTAAATATAAACATAGCTAAAATAGTAAACATTAAAAATATTAACACTAAACAGTAATATGTAAATTAAATACATTTAAATAATTTTAAATTATATATCTATTTTATACTTATTAAAAAGCTCATATATATATATATGTTTATTACACATACAATGTAAACATTTTATTAAAATAATAATTATACTTTCTGTTACAATTTACAAATTTTTTGTAAATAAAAAAAATGACATAAATATATACATGTATGTACAAATACACAATAAATTACAAACGGTAACAAATAAACTGGAGTTTTTTTTTTTAAATACCAATTTTATTACACATAAAAAGTCAACAAAATAAAAAATAGCATTTTACAATTGTACCTTGTGCTGCAGGCTTTTTCCGCCTGCTGCACAAGCTGCAATTGTAAACTGGATGTTTTTAAACATCGCTGCACCGTTGGACTCAGGAGGGGTACAAATTACTATTCCCACTCCAGGCGGTGCAACAGAACAGAAAAGGTTGGACTCAGGAGGGGTAAAACATCGATATTACTTACCTTAAAATTGATACTACGATATTTGTGCATTACGATATTTGAAACTCAATATTTCAGCTCCTCAACATTTTTTTTCGATATTTTGTCTGAATAGCGTCTGGGCAGGGCCATAAACATTGATTTTTTTTTTTTTTTACAAAGTTAGAGCATGATTTATAGATAGTTTTATGGCAAATAGAGCTGTAAATGTAATCCTCTTATCTATAGGTAGCCAATGGAGTATCTAGTAGATGAGTATCTGGGGAATTTTTTGATAAATTCAGTATTACTCTCAATGCCATATTTTGAATCATTTGAAGTTTATGCAAACTCTGCTTTGGAATAGCCAAATATAACAAATTACATTAGCCTAGACATGATACGACCACAGTTTTTATCACAAGGAATTTGTATTTGGAAGGCAGAACTGCTATAATCTTCATGAGTTCAAGTAGTTGGAAAATATATGTAATGGTTAGTTTACTAATTTGTGATAAGCCATCCAGTTATGAATTAAATACAAGCCTTGGTTACTCCAAGCGGAACAAAGGCCTCCTAAATGGACGTATGTCTTTTCTGAATTTAATTTAAGGCAGGTTATCTTCATCCATAAAGAGGCAGACATCATGGGCTTGTTAAAATTAAGTTTAGCAAGAGTAATGATGCCATCCAGTCTCAGAATGGTCTGAGTGTCGTCCGTATAGGTCATCACGTCTAGATTATGTATTCTAATAAGACGTAATGAAGGACCCATGTATAAATTATATAGTGTGGGACTTAGTGATAGTCTTTGCAGAGCTCCACCCACATTCCAGGTTAAAATTCTTAGAAGAGTATCAAAGCATAAAAACTACTTCATTATGATATCTCACTAGGTCAACTGGCAAGTATAGACTGAGAACCTGTCAAAAGCTGCAGCAGAAGGGTCCAGTAAAATCAATGCCACTACGCCATAATTATCCTAATCTGCAACTTATTAATCACAGCTAAGCCAGCCACCTCTGTTCCATGGTAGGATCTGAGTCCTACTTGGCAGTCATCCAAGCTGTTATTTCTGTCAATAAATGGGTGTTAATTGCTTGCGCACTATTTCTCTGCATCCTTGGTCATATGTGGCAAGAAAGATATTGGACAGTAATTGCTATATATGGCTTGGACGGCTGCTGGCTTGTTTAAAAGAGGTTTGACAATCACTTTTTTCCAGTGTCGACAGACCACAGCTGTTTTAAAAGAACAATTGATGGTTTCTGCCAGCCTGGATATCAACTTCCCTAATGACGGATGGTAAATACAGCCTGGACAGGGATGTATAGGCAAGCCCAATTTAACCTCAAGAGAAATACTGCTCACTTCCTCCTCTGTTAACATTCAAACAAAGTAATTCTCTTTATTCCTGATAATTCTGCATAGGGGCCATTAGCAACTATGTGTTACCCATCAGCTATCTGAAAGTAATTATTAACAGTTTTTATTTCCTCGGAGAAAAATAATGGCATTACTTCACAGAGCTCAGCGGTTGACGTTATTTCGATGTTACAACAATCAGTATTAGATAGTTCATTTACTATCTCAAAGAACTGTTTTGGAACTATCCATTGCTGTGAGAATTCTGATCGCGTATAAAGTTGACTTTAGTTACTTTACCAGTTGTTTGTACTTTTTAAGGACCCCTGAGTAATAAGCTTTACTTTGCACATTATAATCCCTGCACCCAATTCTATGTCAGGACTGGAGGCGAGGATTATGCTTTCCTTCTTCGCTTTAATCACAAATCAAACACAGCAGCCATTAAAGCATTATAAAACTACGTTTCCCATGAACCCCAGGGAAAACAAACGCAAAGTTTATAAAATGTCCTCTTTAGTCTCCGCAGCCAGGTCCCAACATAGTCCTCTGTCGCTGCTCATTCTCCCTCTTTCTTCGCTGCCCCGCAGCCAGTTAAGTGGTGTTTTACTTTTCTCCTTAATTGTTCGGAATTTCTGAGCCTTTATTAAACTGTATTTGGCTTGCCATTAAACATTTTATACTGCACGCTTGTGTATTTGCCTTACAGATTCCTGATGCTATTGTGGGACCGCTTCTGCGCTCACGTAACGTTTTCCCTGTTGTGGACCGCTGTGACGTCCTGAGGTCCCTACAGTGCGCTCTGGTCAAGCGCGACACTGGGGCTGCATGTGTCTCCCTCATATTGAGAGGGCAGCGCGCGCGCCGTCAGAACCTGAAAGTGATTGAGCCTTGTCCCGCTGCACAGGGTGACATCCAGCCCAGCGCTGGGTCTGTATTCTTCCTTATGTGTGTTTCTTGTTGCTCCAGTGGGGTCTGTATTCAGTGTTTGATGCCCTGTGGCGTCAGTATTGAAATAAGGCCTCTCAAGGCCGTCATTGGGGACATGGTCCCGGGCAGCTTGTTAACCCTCAATATGCAAGGATGTTGACGTCCATAGGGCTCTCACCCGCCTAATTGTGCGCTCTGGCCACTCACACAGCCTGGGCTCCCTTCCAGCCTTTAAATACTTACACGCTTGCATATGCCTCATCAAGGCTGCCTCAGCCCCCATACATCCGGGCATTCAGCCTCTGATCCCTAGGTGCCTCCCTATCCCATTCCTCGCCTCAGGAAGACCCCACTGGTTCTGCAGAGCCCTATCTTGAACTCCCCGCCCAAGCACGCCTGACCATCAAGATGGTGACTCTACTGATACAGATGAAGAAGCGGCTCCTCCAGATCCTGGCGCCCAACTTCAGATCCCGTTCCCGCACCTCAGTGTGTTTCGGATATGCTGGACCCCAATGATATTATCCACACCAGATCCGCAGAAAGGGTCCCTGCTGAAAAAAGTGACCCGCTACGTAGTGCAGTGACTGCGCAAATCCCTAGAAAAGGAAGCCTGCAACCACCTTAGGGTGGACTGCCCTCGCTCCACCATGGAGGGGAAAGCAGCCCTCACCCCGGACATCGATGCCAAGATGGCAACTTTCCTTACAAAGTTTATCAAAGACCAGCAGAAAGGCATATATAGGTTGTGTCGCTCCTGCCAGGACAAACTGCTGGACGCCATAGGCCCTATGACTAAAATACTAGATATGATGGAGAAGGCCAAGGCATCAGGTTCCCTCATCGCACCTGATGTCCTTTCCAACTGGGCCCAGAGGGCTATTATGTTCTTAGGAAATGCAAATTGATCTCTGTCCACAGAGCAGCACTGCTCCCTTTTGATTAAGGTAGACCCCAAATTGGGGGATCTGGCTTCCTCAGAGGCAGAGGTGGTTGCCCAAGGGGGCGGGGGGTGGTTATTCAGCAAACCCTATGTGAATGAATTGGGAAAATTTGAAGCGATGTTTACGTCGCTGGACAAAGCACAGTCCATAGTCGAGGCAGGGGCCGATCTACTGGTCACTTCTCCTGCCCACCACCCCCCAGAGGACAAGGCTCTAGGCGTAGCCAGTACCAGACTAACCCGCGCTTCACTAATTTCTACCCGACAAGAGGACAACACTTCTGTGTTCGTGAAGGATTCAAAGGACAGGCAAACAGCAATGCCGGGACCGATAAGTGTCTTTCCGGCCACTCACAGAAGGGATGGTGCTGGGTCTCTTCCTTCAGGCTTGGGCGGCGATTGCTTCAGAAGCTTGAGTCTTGCAAACAGTGCAGGGGTTCCACATAGAATTTTACGGTTTCCCATCCACGTCCCATTTGTTTTTCCTCCTGGGACGCGGCGCTCACAGACGAGGAAGGGTGCGATCTGTCTATCGGTTGTGCATCCCAATGGTTTGCTCAGCAACCTTTATCTAGTCGACAAGTCCGATGGGGGTCAATGGCCCATGATAAACCTCTGCGACTTCAACAAGTAGCTGGTGTGCCGTTACTTCGAAATGGAAGGCATTCCTCTCCTCAGGGACATGTTGCTCCTATTCGAATGGATGGTGCGCCTGGACCTGAAGGATGCGTACCTAGCGACCTCATCGCCGGTTTCTACAGTTCATATGGCGCTCTCAGACTTTCCAATTCGTCACCCTTCCTTTTGGCCAGTCGCCAGCACCCTGGTGCTTCACGAAGGTCCTCAAACCGGCAGTAAAATTCTTCAGAGCTCAGGGAATTCGGCTCATTGTCGACCTAGACAACATGCTTCTACTCGCATAATTTCGTATCCGGCTTTTGCAGAATCTCCCAAGCTATGTGTGGTGTCATGCCTCAAAGCATATGAGCAAATGATTAAGGAGGTTTGACCTCCAAGACAGAGAGAGACAACTTCTTATTGCATTGAGAAAAAAGCATAAGGCAGTATCTTCCCCGACTATAGCCCGTTGGGTATGATGAGTGATGCAAGAATCTGGGATAGATACCAGAATATTTGGTGCACATTCGGCAAGAGGAGCAATGGCTTCAAAAACTTTATGTCTGGGTGCACACTTGGAGGATCTCATGCATGCTGCAGACTGGTCTATGGACTCTACTTTTAAGAGGATCTATTTTAAGCCGGTGGTGGATGTAGCCCAATTGGTGGTGAGTAAGCTTTGAATTAGCATAATCCTCACCTCTGGTTCTGACATAGAATGAAAATTTCCTTATCTAAGTAAAGGTACATTTCCAATCTATTAAGGACATGGAGGTGAGGATCATCCCACCCGGCGCTCAAAGAAGTGTGATCCCACCCCGCTCTGAAGTAAGTACTTTGGTTTTGCCTCTATGGAGCTGTGTTGTGATGATGTTTAATAAACAAAATGTTGTTCCTACCTTTCATAATGTTGGTGTTTGCCTCTCCAATGAAGATGTTTGCATATGTTGGTGTTTTCCCCTCAAATGAAGATGTTTTACATTAGAAGAGGTTGTGGATTGGTCACTCATGTAACATCTCTGTGCAGGAAATGATGGAACGAAATAGGATGTGTGAAAAGGAACTTGTGGCGTTATTCGTGAAAAGAAGGAGGAAGAATGAGCAGAGACAGAGGACTATGTCGGGACCTAGCTGCGGAAACTAAACAAGGACTTATAAACTTTGTGTTTGTTTTCCCTGGGGTTCATGGGAAATAGAGTTTTATAATGCTTTAAAAGCTGCTGTGTTTGGTGATTTGTGATTAAAGCGAAGAAGGAACGCATGATTCTTGCCTTCGTGTCCTTAACAGAATTAAAACTTACCTTCACCAAGCTAGGCAAATTTCTATTCTCTCTAACCTTTACATTCTCGTTTTCTTTGCTTTAATTCTTCTGAATACCACACTGCAGTAGGATTCTTGTGGAAAGACTTTAATGTTTTTTGTTGTGGGGCTAATTCATTAATGGCGTACGGTAGCCATTGATTAGTCTGTCATTTCAATGCTAAATTGACCTTTTAATTAACTTAGGTAAATTACATTTGTTAAGTTTAGAATTGATCTTTTCTTTTGTAATTTTTGAAAATGCATGTTTGGTGGCAGCTTAGGTTATAATGTGGTCTTCAGTCACATATATTTTTCTTAAGTGTAGGTCTCTGCTCTCTGCCAAAATAAAATGGGGGTTGGTCCACACTATCAGAATCAAATTACGTACCTCTAAAGAGACCTGAGTTCACAAAAATATGATCTAGACAATGCCTGCCCGGCCACATGTGTGGGATATTCTGTCAACTGGAACAGTCCTAGAACACTAGGGCCTGATTCACAAAGGGACTCTGCACTCGTGGTGGAGGTCCTGCAGTCATGCAGGGATCCCGCACTCTTTAACCCATTGCGGAGATACCGCCATGAATGCGGGCCCCCGCCACGACTCCGGATCTTCTGCTACGAGTTCAGAGTCCTTTGTGAATCTGCCCCCTAGTGTCTCTGAAAAATATTTCCCTTGCTTTAAATCCACGCAGGCTCTCTAAATGTTGAAGTTTCCAAGCACAATCTGTTTGCCGACTGAGAGTGGAACAGGGACTGTTAAGCTGACTGAACTCATGAATTTATTTATTGACTAAGCCCAAATTCGGAGGTCAGTTACAGATTTAGTAGGAGTAAGAGGCAAGTTAATAGCTAGAAGGTCTACTATTTTACTATGATCAAGATTTATGCTGGTTGTAGTTAATGTTGGTTGTGTATTACAAAACCAAAGGGGATGATGGACGGAGTGTTGAACATTGCAAGCACTCACCCCCAGTCAACTGATCTGGGTTTAATCCATCATCATTCTTTAGCTCACTCCGCCACCCCAGTTCAGACATGGCCATATGCAAATCAGTCTGACCCTGTGCCTCATGGGAACAGTCCAGCCCGAACTGCCAAGCCATGTCTTCCCTGGACCGGAAACAAGCATCCTGGGACCAGTTTCTGGCTTACAGCCGTCATCAGCCAGGCTATCTTGAATCCAGTGGCAAAGTGAGCAAGGGACCCAAGTCTGGGCATACCCTGCCAACTTAGGGCGAACATAGCAAAACCAAAGGGGATGATGGACGGAGTGTTGAACATTGCAAGCACTCACCCCCAGTCAACTGATCTGGGTTTAATCCATCATCATTCTTTAGCTCACTCCGCCACCCAAGTTCAGACATGGCCATATGCAAATCAGTCTGACCCTGTGCCTCATGGGAACATTCCAGCCCGAACTGCCAAGCCATGTCTTCCCTGGACCGGAAACAAGCATCCTGGAACCGGTTTCTGGCTTACAGCCGTCATCAGCCAGGCTATCTTGAATCCAGTGGCAAAGTGAGCAAGGGACCCACGTCTGGGCATACCCTGCCAACTTAGGACGAACATAGCAAAACCAAAGGGGATGATGGACGGAGTGTTGAACATTGCAAGCACTCACCCCCAGTCAACTGATCTGGGTTTAATCCATCATCATTCTTTAGCTCACTCCGCCACCCCAGTTCAGACATGGCCATATGCAAATCAGTCTGAACCTGTGCCTCATGGGAACAGTCCAGCCCGAACTGCCAAGCCATGTCTTCCCTGGACCAGAAACAAGCATCCTGGGACCGGTTTCTGCCTTACAGCCGTCATCAGCCAGGCTATCTTGAATCCAGTGGCAAAGTGAGCAAGGGACCCACGTCTGGGCATACCCTGCCAACTTAGGGCGAACATAGCAAAACCAAAGGGGATGATGGACGGAGTGTTGAATATTGCAAGCACTCACCCCCAGTCAACTGATCTGGGTTTAATCCATCATCATTCTTTAGCTCACTCCGCCACCCCAGTTCAGACATGGCCATATGCAAATCAGTCTGACCCTGTGCCTCATAGGAACAGTCCAGCCCGAACTGCCAAGCCATGTCTTCCCTGGACCGGAAACAAGCATCCTGGTACCGGTTTCTGGCTTACAGCCGTCATCAGCCAGGCTATCTTGAATCCAGTGGCAAAGTGAGCAAGGGGCCCACGTCTGGGCATACCCTGCCAACTTAGGGCAAACATAGCAAAACCAAAGGGGATGATGGACAGAGTGTTGAATATTGCAAGCACTCACTCCCAGTCAACTGATCTGGGTTTAATCCATCATCATTCTTTAGCTCACTCCGCCACCCAGTTCAGACATGGCCATATGCAAATCAGTCTGACCCTGTGCCTCATAGGAACAGTCAGCCCGAACTGCCAAGCCATGTCTTCCTGGACCGGAAACAAGCATCCTGGGACCGGTTTCTGGCTTACAGCCATCATCAGCCAGGTTATCTTGAATCCAGTGGCAAAGTGAGCAAGGGACCACGTCTGGGCATACCCTGCCAACTTAGGGCGAACATAGCAAAACCAAAGGGGATGATGGACTGAGTGTTGAACATTGCAAGCACTCACCCCCAGTCAACTGATCTGGGTTTAATCCATCATCATTCTTTAGCTCACTCCGCCACCCCAGTTCAGACATGGCCATATGCAAATCAGGCTGACCCTGTGCCTCATGGGAACAGTCCAGCCCAAACTGCCAAGCTATGTCTTCCCTGGACCGGAAACAAGCATCCTGGGACCGGTTTCTGGCTTACAGCCGTCATCAGCCAGGCTATCTTGAATCCAGTGGCAAAGTGAGCAAGGGACCCACGTCTGGGCATACCCTACCAACTTAGGGCGAACATAGCAAAACCAAGGGGATGATGGACGGAGTGTTGAACATTGCAAGCACTCACCCCAGTCAACTGATCTGGGTTTAATCCATCATCATTCTTTAGCTCACTCCGCCACCCCAGTTCAGACATGGCCATATGCAAATCAGTCTGACCCTGTGCCTCATGGGAACAGTCCAGCCCGAACTGCCAAGCCATGTCTTCCCTGGACCGGAAACAAGCATCCTGGGACCGGTTTCTGGCTTACAGCCGTCATCAGCCAGGCTATCTTGAATCCAGTGGCAAAGTGAGCAAGGGACCCACGTCTGGGCATACCCTGCCAACTTAGGGCGAACATAGCAAAACCAAAGGCGATGATGGACGGAGTGTTGAACATTGCAAGCACTCACCCCCAGTCAACTGATCTGGGTTTAATCCATCATCATTCTTTAGCTCACTCCGCTGGGTCAGACTGATTTGCATATGGCCATGTCTGAACTGGGGTGGCGGAGTGAGCTAAAGAGTGATGATGGATTAAACCCAGATCAGTTGACTGGGGGTGAGTGCTTGCAATGTTCAACACTCCGTCCATCATCCCCTTTGGTTTTGCTATGTTCGCCCTAAGTTGGCAGGGTATGCCCAGACGTGGGTCCCTTGCTCACTTTGCCATTGGATTCAAGATAGCCTGGCTGATGACGGCTGTAAGCCAGAAACCGGTCCCAGGATGCGTGTTTCCGGTCCAGGGAAGACATGGCTTGGCAGTTCGGGCTGGACTGTTCCCATGAGGCACAGGGTCAGTCTGATTTGCATATGGCCATGTCTGAACTGGGGTGGCGGAGTGAGCTAAAGAATGATGATGGATTAAACCCAGATCAGTTGACTGGGGGTGAGTGCTTGCAATGTTCAACACTCCGTCCATCATCCCCTTTGGTTTTGCTATGTTCGCCCTAAGTTGGCAGGGTGTGCCCAGACGTGGGTCCCTTGCTCACTTTGCCACTGGATTCAAGATAGCCTGGCTGATGACAGCTGTAAGCCAGAAACCGGTCCCAGGATGCTTGTTTTGGTCCAGGGAAGACATGGCTTGGCAGTTCGGGCTGGACTGTTCCCATGAGGCACAGGGTCAGACTGATTTGCATATGGCCATGTCTGAACTGGGGTGGCGGAGTGAGCTAAAGAATGATGATGGATTAAACCCAGGTCAGTTGACTGGGGGTGAGTGCTTGCAATGTTCAACACTCCGTCCATCATCCCCTTTGGTTTTGCTATGTTCGCCTCTAAGTTGGCAGGGTATGCCCAGACGTGGGTCCCTTGCTCACTTTGCCATTGGATTCAAGATAGCCTGGCTGATGACGGCTGTAAGCCAGAAACCGGTCCCAGGATGCTTGTTTCCGGTCCAGGGAAGACATGGCTTGGCAGTTCGGGCTGGACTGTTCCCATGAGGCACAGGGTCAGTCTGATTTGCATATGGCCATGTCTGAACTGGGGTGGCGGAGTGAGCTAAAGAATGATGATGGATTAAACCCAGATCAGTTGACTGGGGGTGAGTGCTTGCAATGTTCAACACTCCGTCCATCACTCCGTCCATCATCCCCTTTGGTTTTGCTATGTTCGCCCTAAGTTGGCAGGGTGTGCCCAGACGTGGGTCCCTTGCTCACTTTGCCACTGGATTCAAGATAGCCTGGCTGATGACAGCTGTAAGCCAGAAACCGGTCCCAGGATGCTTGTTTCCGGTCCAGGGAAGACATGGCTTGGCAGTTCGGGCTGGACTGTTCCCATGAGGCACAGGGTCAGACTGATTTGCATATGGCCATGTCTGAACTGGGGTGGCGGAGTGAGCTAAAGAATGATGATGGATTAAACCCAGGTCAGTTGACTGGGGTGAGTGCTTGCAATGTTCAACACTCCGTCCATCATCCCCTTTGGTTTTGCTACGTTCGCCCTAAGTTGGCAGGGTATGCCCAGACGTGGTCCCTTGCTCACTTTGCCACTGGATTCAAGATAGCCTGGCTGATGACGGCTGTAAGCCAGAAACCGGTCCCAGGATGCTTGTTTCCGGTCCAGGGAAGACATGGCTTAGCAGTTCGGGCTGGACTGTTCCCATGAGGCACAGGGTCAGACTGATTTGCATATGTCCATGTCTGAACTGGGTGGCGAAGTGAGCTAAAGAATGATGATGGATTAAACCAAGATCAGTTGACTGGGGGTGAGTGCTTGCAATGTTCAACACTCCGTCCATCATCCCCTTTGGTTTTGCTATGTTCGCCCTAAGTTGGCAGGGTATGCCCAGACGTGGGTCCCTTGCTCACTTTGCCACTGGATTCAAGATAGCCTAGCTGATGACGGCTGTAAGCCAGAAACCGGTCCTAGGATGCTTGTTTCCCGGTCCAGGGAAGACATGGCTTGGCAGTTCGGGCTGGACTGTTCCCATGAGGCACAGGGTCAGACTGATTTGCATATGGCCATGTCTGAACTGGGGTGGCGGAGTGAGCTAAAGAATGATGATGGATTAAACCCAGATCAGTTGACTGGGGGTGAGTGCTTGCAATGTTCAACACTCCGTCCATCATCCCTTTGGTTTTGCTATGTTCGCCCTAAGTTGGCAGGGTATGCCCAGACGTGGGTCCCTTGCTCACTTTGCCACTGGATTCAAGATAGCCTGGCTGATGACGGCTGTAAGCCAGAAACTGGTCCCAGGATGCTTGTTCTCGGTCCAGGGAAGACATGGCTTGGCAGTTCGGGCTGGACTGTTCCCATGAGGCACAGGGTCAGACTGATTTGCATATGGCCATGTCTGAACTGGGGTGGCGGAGTGAGCTAAAGAATGATGATGGATTAAACCCAGATCAGTTGACTGGGGGTGAGTGCTTGCAATGTTCAACACTCCGTCCATCATCCCCTTTGGTTTTGCTATGTTCGCCCTAAGTTGGCAGGGTATGCCCAGACGTGGGTCCCTTGCTCACTTTGCCACTGGATTCAAGATAGCCTGGCTGATGACGGCTGTAAGCCAGAAACCGGTCCAGGGAAGACATGGCTTGGCAGTTCGGGCTGGACTGTTCCCATGAGGCACAGGGTCAGACTGATTTGCATATGGCCATGTCTGAACTGGGGTGGCGGAGTGAGCTAAAGAATGATGATGGATTAAACCCAGATCAGTTGACTGGGGGTGAGTGCTTGCAATGTTCAACACTCCGTCCATCATCCCCTTTGGTTGTGTATTACAGCAGCCCGTTCTCTTTCCTATTCAACTGGTAAGTCCTGTATGCTTCCACAGTATATAATCTACCCGTTATAAATAATAGTTCCAACTTGTACTCTAGGATAAGTTCACAGTTTTATTTTGTGTTTTGGCATGGATCTTACATTAATTAATCAAACTTGGGGACAATAGCTAGAGGCAATCTCCTGCATTGTTTTAAAGGACTTTGAATTGCTTAATTTGGACAGTTGAATATCATTTGGCAATTTTCAATAATTTACTGGTAAGACTGAACTCCTTCAGTCTTACCTCTAGCAGCTCGCAACTCATCCTACAATACCTTATTATTTGTTTTTCTGAGAGTGTTTGGCCACAGGGTCTGCTAACGTCATGTTCTGGGAGCAACGGGCTTGCCTTTGGGGCACCACTGGTGCGCCCTCTACACAGAGATGTAACAAGTGTGTAAATATAGCCCCTGCCAGTCCTGCAAATGCTTTGCAGGGTTTAGAAAACTAGGGCTAGATTTACGAGGAATTTTGAGTTTGCAAACGACCCGAATCACAGAAGCGGGTCATTTGTGACCACAAAAATGCTTTTTTAGCATGTACAAAGTCCAAATTGCGATTCAGTAACTTGTTACCGAATCACAATATTGGTTTTGCGATTTAGTATTTGGAAGGGGCGTGTTGAGGGCATCCCTTCCAAATAACGAATTGGAATGGTATGTGTAGGAAGGTGGAATCTGACTATATGGTTGCCCCCACTTTTTTTATGGTGTTTTGCTGGTTTATGACTTAGTTGGACTGGGATCCTGCTATTCAGGGCCCCAGTCTATCTGCTTTCTCTGTAAAATGGATTCCATGTGCCTTAGGCACATCTCTGATTGGGATCTGGAGTGCCCTTATAAGTCCCTAGTATATGGTATACTATGTACCAAGGGCATAGGTACCTCAGAGGCCTGCCAGGGGCTGCAGCATGTATTATGCCACCCCTGGAAGGCCATCCAAACTGACACCACAGGTCTGCTACTGCAGCCTGGGTAAGGTGGTGCATGCACTCCTTACTGTGATATAGGTTACCTATATCACGAAATACATACACACCTAGAAACCTATAAGTCACTCCTAAGGCAGGCCTTATCAATCCTAAAGGCAGAGTGCATGGTTCCTATGTGAGAGGGTGCCCCTGCATGAGCAGGGCCCCTCTGCAGCGTTCGGAGACCATCTCTGATGCTGTTTGTAGTGCAGCCTGACCATATACTCTTAAGCGCATTATATCCTCGCGGTAAAATGCTAACTTTGGAATGGCTGCACCTAAACATGTCGTGTTTGGTGTCAAACATCTTGGAATACTACCCCCCGCCAATCCTGGCGGCGGGGTAGCATTCCACCCTTCTAGAGGGAAAGACATGTTAACTCTGGCTTACCCGGTAACTTCTTTCTGAAGCCCTGGCATCACAAAATGGATGCTGCTGCCACAGACACAAGTCTGGCCTCCTGCTGCTGGACGAAACTCCGGCAGGGGAGGCCTGGACAATAGGTTTCCTGTTGCAGGGAGGTGTGACCACCTCCCCAGACAGGATAATGTGTATTGGGGCTGGGTGGGTGCACTCTTAGAGTGCTTTGAAGTCCTGCACTGGGGGAGCAAAAGGCTCCTCTGTGCATATGCCAGTTCAAACCAGCTCAGGGGCTACCTGCCCCTGCTCTGGCACGAAACTGGACAAAGGGAAGTGGGTGTAGCCACCCCTCCCTTGACCCTCCCATAGGTGGGGTCATAGAGTTAGTCCCTCCCTGTTTTACTAGTTAAAATGGGGAACCCTTGCCACAGCAAGATTAGATATCCCTGGACTAAACTTTGAAACTGAATCCTGGACCTTCGACGCTCTACATCACGATTAGAGGACTGAAGAATCTCCCTTGGGGTCAAGGAGTGACTCCCTGCTTGGCAGGCACCAAAAACGATAACGACGGTCGCAAACTACGCCGCTCCCGCCGGAGTCCGAAGTCCCTGCAGCCCAAGAAGTGGATTTCCTGACTTCTCCAAGGCCATCGTGAGTCCCCAGCGAAGCTGAGGCAAGTGGACCCCACGAGTGACGAGGAACCGCGACCCCTGGGTACCGTGCACTATTATCGAGTGCAACCCCTTCACAACGTTCTACGAACCTGTGCTTTGGACCACGTGTGGTCCCAACCTCCAGCAGGAATCCCTCCGAAGATCAGAGGCCTACACCGTCCTGAGTGACCGTGGGCCCCTGTTGAGTGATTCGCCCGAGGTGTCTTCGCGATCCCTTGCCAGCCGGCTCGTGGGTCCCCAGAAGACTTTCTAAAGAAACCAAAGGGCTCCCTGGTTGCTCCAGGCCTGCCCTGACTTACCCTCGCTGGGTGAGTTCCCAGACCTTGCTGGTCTGCACCATCGACGATCTTCAGCTACATCGAGACTTGCCGTTGCCAAGGCTTGTTGGGTCCAATCCGGTCGCCGACACCGCAGCACTCGACAGACATCGTGTACCAGCCCGAATCCTGCTCCTGGTCGCCAACAACGCCTCCTGGACCTCGTGGCTGCAGAAACGAGACGACCGTCAACGCACCTGAAGCACTCGACATCGGTGGGCATCTGTCCATCGCCTTCCTGGTCACTGGCTAGTGACCCAGACTCTGTCCCCTCTGCTTTCAGGTTCTTCAGAACTCCGATCCACTCTTGGATCCACCCGGACACTTTTCTCCTGGTCGCCAGCAGCACTTTGCAGCAGATCGCCATAAGAAACGACGACGAAACCCGACCCCGAAAGGCACCTATGCACCCGGCTTCCCTGGGTGAGGTAACACGAGTACTCCGGTGCTCCCGTGGGTAGAGACTCTTCAAAGTCCTAGATCTCAAAGGGTTTTGTCCTAGTCCTTTTAAAGTGTCCCTTTCCTCTATTTTCCCGATCCCGACTTTCTCCATAGAAGTTAACGGCGTATCGCGGTTGTGTATTTACACTGCACGCGTCTCCCGTGGGTCCCCTGTGTCACTACCTTGGGTGGTTCCTTGTGGTCCAAGCACTTCTAGAGGCTCTAGGCCTAGTGTCTAGTTCAGTCGTGGTTCGCATACCACTTTATTGGTATATGGTTTGGTACGCTCCTAGGGCCCAAACGTGTATTTGTGCTATTACTGTGATTTAAGATCTTATAACCTATGTACTTCGAACTCTAGCCTCATAAAGAGACTAGAGGGGTGTGTTTAGTAATAAATACATATATTTTGAATATATACCTGGTGTGGTGCTCTTTCATTTGGTCACTCAAGAGATTATAGACTGGTAAAACAAGCTGCTTTACATTCCTTCAAGACTTAGCCTGAAGGCTGCTCTCCACAGCTACCACTAGGATAGCTTTCAATAAGGTTGTCTTTAACCTACCTACCATAAGAGTCGATTTGGACTGGTGCAAGGTGCCCACTATAATTAGTGGACAGCATATGCCAGGCCAACTTCTCACAGTATGTATGATTGTTTTGCGATTTACCGCCGATTGAAAGTTGATGGCAACCCATTCACAAATGAGAGGAAGTCCCCAAGGGACCCCCTTCCCCTTTGAGAATGGTTGGTAAAATACATCATTGGAATGGTATGTATGAATGTTTTGCGATGGAAATATGGTTGCAAAACATTTGCAATTTACCGCCAATTGAAAGTTGATGGCAACCCATTCACAAATGAGAAGAGGTCCCCAAGGGACCCCCTTCCCCTTTCAGAGTGGTTGGTAAAATATATTTTAAGAGCAGGCAGTGGTCCCATCGGATGGACACATAAACCCTCCAAACAGGGTTTATGGTGTAGAAATACAGATGGAGGGTGATAATTTAATCTATATTCTGATCTCACTTATCGGATGCATATGACATCATCCTTGCAGAGGACAACTACCTCCGTTTTTGGTAAGGGATGCATCTCCTCGTAATAATGCAAGCGTTTCCTCCTTAGAACCTTAAGAACTCACAGAAAAATATGCACGAGTGGGACTTAAAGCAAGCTCTGATGTTGTACAGAAACCAAGTGGAAAGGGACAAAGAATCTGTTCCACGTGTGAATCCCTTAAGAAGTGAGCCTCGGGACCAGGATGTATATCCTATTACGCCACAAGTAATGCGTGATACAAAAGCTATTTCAGATCAATTACAATACCAAGATATAATAGTGCCTTGTCATTCCGCCATGAACGCTCCTTTTTCCTGGTATTAAGACTTGTCAATTCATGTAGAATAGTTTTAGATTCTAGAAATTTAAATGCACATACATGCACACATGCAATACAAAATGCTCACAGCACTGGTTGATTAACGAATATAGTCAGGAAAAATATAAAACAACGTTAGATATATCTAATGGATTCTTTAGTCAAAATATAGCACCTGAATTCTAGCATCAAGCTGCTTTTTGTTCAGTGGCTTTCAATATGCTAATACAAAATTGGCCTGGGATTATGTTATGCGTATTTGTAAAGCGTGCAATCATCCGTGAGAGTGTTCTGTCGCTGATAAGAATAGCCCTGGACTCTTTACACCAATAATTATGGAGATCTTACAAGAAAATCAAGGGGCGCTATTATAAACTGATGACAGATACATCACAGATGATGACTTAACTGAACACCTAGATATGGTGAACAGGATAGTGATACTCTTCGCCCGACACTGGTATAAAATTAATTTTTTTAAAAACTCTAAAATTGCATATGTTAATGTGATTGTCCTTGGATAGGAATTATCCAGTGAGGGTAAAGAATTGGCACCTGATTTCTTGCAGACTTACTACTTCACAACCTCCAAACACATTAAGGAAGTTACAATCCTTAATGGGGATTCTTAGCTTTGAAAGAGTTTATTTGCTACATTATGCTGAGTGGGTCGAGCCCTTGTATTCATTTAGTACTTGCAGTTTTCTAAAAAGAACTGGACGAAAACACACACAGCTATAATACATTGACTACAAGCAGGCATATTACAGAATAAATATTCCAAGACACAAGAGAACTAGACAAACCTAGTGATTAGGGTTGTTCCCAGCGCTTAGGGTTATGCCTAAGCGGTATATAATGAGGGCTAGACAATGCCCGTAGCATACAGATATTTGTATCCCTCTGCCAAGGAACAATTTACTGCTACTGAGAAAGTTTTCACTCTAGTACAGACCAGACAGCTATATTGAAGGAGTGTCCTCTTGTGCAAGGAAAACAGATTATCATAGTTTCTCCCACAGCTACACTTGAAGCAGCGACAAAAACTAGCATACCAGTTGCACGCGCTCTACTCCTTCGTTGGATGCAGGGGGCCACTTCTATAAATAAACCAGACATCAAGTTTGTGATTCAGCACTTTGGCCTCAGTTCAGGAGTTTTTGCAATACACACAAAAAATGCCACAAACTCCAAATATATTACCCATACATGAGTATAAGAGTCTGTTCTATATGCACAACTCTGCACAGTCTCCAGCTGGTACTAAACAGAGATGCTTCACAGCGTGTGTCCCAGTGCAGGGAGTTTTTGAAGATGGCAACTTCAAGGTGCTATGCACACACTAAAATTCTAGGTCATCTCATGAAGGGATAGATTTTGCTCATGTTGGCATCAGTACTACTGTGTCAATGCTACAGCAACGGAACTGATGGCCATATTTACCAGAGCTTACAAACAAATATGTGCAGCAATATAAGATTTGTCAACAAATAAAGCATTCAACTGTTGCGTGAACAGTACCTACTCTCATTGAAAGACTTGCAGTGCCTAGTAGCAATGGGAGCACTTACAACTTCTATTCTGATAATGGTCCTGCATTCAGCGCTAATGCATTGATGAATGCTATGTTGGCTCTGGGAGTACATCTGCTATGTTCTCACCTGTTCTACCCACAACTGAACGGCATAATAAAGCAGGGATGCGGTACACTTAAACAAGCCTTTACCACCAGGGTACTGGATCGCGGATCGATAAGGCTACAAATTCTGTACGGGGTTCAGAGAACACTGAATAATTTGCCTCAAGGGGTATTAGGTGAACACACCCCATAAGAATTGCTCTTGAGAGTACCAATATACATGCCTGATCTTATTTTTGAATCTACCACCTTTCCAGGGAAATCAAGATCACATGACCCTCATTTACGGTTAAATCTGCTGCAGACTGTTCAAGACATTAGAACTAAGCTGTCCAATGTGAAGAGCTCTGACTGTACCATTGAAGAGAAAGTTACTAAAGTTGCTGACGGATGGCTCCCCAAAGTGAGAGAGCTGGTTTAGGAAAAGATCTCTGACAAGCAAGTATTTTGAGCATTATTTAGACCACCTGTTCCAGTTCTTAGAGTAGAATGCACACAGACAATACTCTTGCCATTACTTCCTGGTGCAAAGGAAATCCAGAAGGTGTTGCTCAATCATATCAAAAAGCACTAATTCTGTTCAGCAGGCCTCTATCGACACAAATGTGCCACCAGAGTAGATCAACGCATCCCCTACCTACTCTGGAGAAGCTCACTTAAGAATAATACAACCACGTTGAAATCTTTAATCTCATTCCTGGAATTGATAAGACTGCTGTGTCTTCAGCTTTACACCAGTGTCAACTACATTAAATGGTGAATCAAATGATCCAATACAAGTGCCAGTTTCAACAAGCGAACATGATGACACAATATCAACAACTGCAACCTCTGCAACTGTGGTTTATTATGAACCACCAACAGAACCCTTATCAATTGAAAATATACTGTTGCGAGAAACCTTGCTACATGAGAATGGCTCTGAGTCAGGTTTTGAAACAACAGAAATAATAATAATATGGCTTCTCACTTGTTGTTGGTTCTGTGACAAATATTTTTTTCACCATGGTCATGTAGCTGTAATTCTACTGGAGTTCTGTCCATTCCAATGTAGATTATAATATTGATTATAATTTTGCTATTGGTGTATGGGAACTGCATTCCTGATAAGACAGTGTTGTTTCCTGTGGCTGAAGAATTGCAACCGCACTCTTCCTCTGTATGCCCAGCAAAAAGGGATTATCGTGCTGTGGACATCACTGAGTGTCCTGTGCTGAAATGTGTTGTTTAGGGAAGTTACTTTATTGGACAATGAAGACCCTCCTATCTCAATACGAAAAATCATCAAGAGATGGTTTGCTTTCATCCTTATGGGCACCATTACATTCATTGATCTAACAGCCCTAGAGAAGTACATAAGTACGCACAGTGGGAGCATTGTTGGACTCTGCCCATAAACAGTTCTATGAATTTCTGGAGAACGCTTCCCTAGTTTAAGAGTCATGATACGTCTGATCCATGAGCTTTTTATTATTCTCAAAAAACAGGAAATTTGAAAAACATGCTGCTCACAAATCACAGGTTTATTTATCCCACACAGTTTATTGATTCATTTGCAGAACAAGGTTATTCATATTGAAAAGGAAGTGTAAATTAAAAATGAGTGCTAGGGACTAAGGTTTGGCAAATTAAGGGTGTTGATACCCTGTTTAGGGCAATCTTGATTCCTAGATAAATTATATTAATAAATAAGATGGCTCAGCAAACTATAAAACACCATTAACCACAAAAATGTATTTGATGTGCTTTGCAGGTTTTAAACGGTAAGAAAATATAACTAGTCATGTTTTGTGCAGGATGGAACATTTAATTCAATAGGGTTTGGTTCAGATGAAATAGCTTTGTTGCTAATATATACCGATGTGTGTGTGTATGCACAGGTATCAGTGAAAAGTTGATAGTTCATTGACAAACAGACCAGATCCCAGAAATAACATATATTCAACTGTAACTACCTATAGTGTACAAGAGTTATTTCAGAGATGGCTACCCCATTCTAGTTTGAGGGCCATTATAGAACATCTATCAAACTTAGTGAAGATATGGATTTAAGTAATTTTGTTCAGGGGTTGCATCATGTGCAAAATAAAAGCTTTAAATATACGCCCTGCTGTATGCTGCTATAAAAGAAGATGAGGCATATTCTGAAAGAGAAGCTGCAGAAAGAATTAGAGCAACTGACTGAGAAATAATGTAGAGCCCATTTAAAATTATTGATAATTGCTTGCAAACACGTTCCAAACACATATATACAACCTCAACCATTATCCTTTCTGATCTCAATCTTTAAAAATGAAAAGATGTGATTCTCCTTCAACAGGGCAAGCTCAGATGCGGGCAACAGCACAATTAAATTGGGCATTATAAACTCTGAACATGAATAAAGTGCCATGGCAGCTCATAAACAAATCAGATGTTTCTACCCTCAAATTTAAACTCATAATAGATAACAATGTCCAAAACAGAGTCAACCTACAATCTTATCTAAATAGAACAGATAGAGAGCACTCCATTTTCTGTAGCTGAAGATACACATCTTATGTGGTTCCTTTCTACTTTGGAGGAGACCAGTTGAACAGGATATGCGAGAATTGGTCGTTGTCGTTTCACAAATGTCAAGCTCCCCCTAGCATTATCTGTTTCGAAAGAGTTTATTTGGGTATACCTAACAAATCACAGTGATGGTTGCCCACCCCTTTTACAGCAAAGTGACTGTCAACAGTCTTCCTTACCAGGACCACCATGCCAGGCAGGGAAATCAAACGTTGACCCCAATGCATTGGGGGAAAACTTCCTGCATGCCTGGGCCACTGTTTTTTAGGTCTCGCTGAGCCAGCGCGCATGCGCTGCCCTGCGAGACTTTAGTAAGGGGCTTTTAAAAGTGCTCCCAAAGCGGCCACCAGCGTGCGGTTACGCGCACAAGCGCGCGCGCCTCGCTCCGCCTCTTCTAATCACTGCTGCGCACGCGTCATCGCAATCGCGATGACTTTCGCTTTCACGGCCGCACAGCGTTACTTTTACGCCGCGCGGCCAATGCTTGTTTTTAAATGTTCCTTTCCGCTCCGTTGCTGCTTCTTTCTTGAGGCTGCTCGTGTCTTCAGTGCAAAGCCCATTGTCTTTCCTTCACCTACTTAGCGCGGTGCTAGCAACTTTCTTTACGATCGTTTTTTTGTAAACATAGTTTGCGCTTTTCACAAGCGCTACTGTTTTTAAGGCAAAATTCCACAGATCGTTGTTTGAATCTGACATGTTTCTAAACTCTTCCCCTGCCCTTCCATCCCGCTGTCTTTGCTCTGGCTTCCGCTCTCTTCCAATCGGCCAACGGGCTCCAGCCTGCGCCAGCATCACAGCAGAGCAGCGGAGTGAGGCGGACAAAGAAGGAGGGCTCTGCTAGAGTGAAAACATGGCAAAACCTTAGGGGGCTCATCGCTACCAACCACTTCCTCAGTGCTGTGCTGGAGCATAACTGTACTGTAATAACTTGCTATTGAGGCGGTAAGGATGGGGTGGCTCTTTGCGTGCATCTGTCTCTCCACAGCATACTGAGGGTCGCATAACACTGTGTAGTCGTCTTTCTACTCTGTCCACTTATACAGCATCAACGTTGGCAGCCGGGCTGCTGGAGTATGAACAGCGTGTACAGTACTCCTCTGCTAGACGTGTGCTTTACGATCAAACAGTAGTGCTTTCCACGTAATCTTGGACTCATTTTAAACTTTTGATTTCAGTCCTTGGTTTAATATGCGAGTCCTGGTGACCTGATGTGTTTGGCAAGACTCAAATCTCATTTTGGGTGCTCGTACAAAAAGCTTAACAAATCCTCAGTCTGACTATTGGCTGACTTTTTTATTCAGACAACTTGTCTGTTATCGTGCGCAGTGTGGACATTAAGTATTTAGAGGTAATAGCATAACGTGGATTTCACAGGGGTGTCAAATTATTATGTTCTCAGTTTGAAATCTTACTGTTTTACGATCAATTATCTGCTGACCTCTTCCCCCAGCGTTTGATTGCTTTCAGCGCTATGAAAGTGCTAAGCTTGTTCTTATAGTACCTACAACTAGCATTGCATAGGTGCATAGGATATTTTGCTGCATAACTAAATACTTATAAGGTCCCTAAAGCGAGACCGATTGGCTATGCCAATGCTTGTTTTTTTTTTAGGAAGTAAATTCTCTCTTTGGGAGTTTATTTCTTGCAAACACAAAACCTATGTCAACCAGGGCAACAAATATGGCGCAAGCTAAGCAAAGTGCAGTGCCTTCAGTGGAGCTGCTGCACTTGCAACTCTCAAGTGAAGTCACAGAGATCCCTATCTGCCAGGTGGGGTCCTACCTCACTTGTGGGAATCTCAAAATCTAACTAACGCAAGGGGAGCAGAGGCCATAATCTCTGCTTACCTACTGTGCCACAACCCAGTGTCTAAATATCATTGAAAGTAATAAACTAGAGAAGGTTCTTGCAGAATCTGAGCAGGTGGAAGTCCCAGGCTACATATTTCCAATCCAGGCAGTCAGAATGAAACAAAATCATGCAACTGCAGGACCAGCAACTGGGAGCCATTGTATCAATAACAAAATATGGTGCAGCGCAGTATATGACTCAAAGAACAGAAAAAATGAGTGCAAACAAAATGAATAACATTACACTGAGATGGAGAAGGAAAAGATGAGAGAGAAACAGCCATCATATTTATTTACGTAACAAACAGTCAACTTGTGACCAACGTTAGAAAGGATGTTCATCCTCCCCTAGGGAAAATAAGATGATAAAGCATCAATCACTAAAACAACAGACGTTCTTGAAATGTAAACATTTCTGAGAACAGCTGATCAAGTGCTGGTAGAGGTAAAATGTACCAATCATACTAGGTAGGAATATTTTATGACAGGAACTTCTAAACACTTTTTGTCCAATACCAGGAAGGGCCGATGTGCAGTAAAAATAGTCGGTAATGTTGCCATAATAACAAGACAAACACACCTTATTAACTATTACAAGAAACAAGCTCATCCTGCTGAGCAAGACCCCGTTTGAACAGTGAAAACCAAAAGCTGCTTTTTCTATGGGGTGCTCATTTGTAGGAGCTGCCAAGCACTCTACAATGAGAATTCTACAGGGCCCCCGCTAACCTGATTCCAGGTATTTAATCTTTGATGGAAAGTTGACCCGCTATAAACCTCTCTTAAGGAGATGTGGGCGACCAGTGGTGTAAGTGCACTTCAACACAATTATTACAGTTGCAAAACTGATGTGAATGTCCTACCAAAGCTGTGTGTCCAAAACACTTTAATAATATCTCCAAAATAGATAAGTAATTTTAAACCATGAACGGTGATTCAAGGAATAGTAGGTAGACAACACAATAAAACAGTGACGTAACATGAGACGGTATCAAAAGCTGTATCCCTACCCACAATTCATATTGCTTGCGACTACTAAATGGTCTCTTAACATTGGCATAATTCCGAAAGCAAAGAACACAATACAACAAAAATGTAGTTACGGAAATGTTGATAAGATTAAGCAATACTTGCAAACACATAATAATCGTGATACACATCACTAATCGTGGTATTCTTTTTTTATTTTAAAAGATCTTTTTATTGCAGTGTATTCAAACAACAGAATTACAGGATACAAGCGGACGCATCTTCTGATATACTGATTTACATTTAAGAGGTTTCGGTAATGCATGAGTAATCTACATATAGAGGTAATAGATTCACTCCACTCCCTACCCTCTCAGAACCCTCTATAGCCCTGCCAGTTCCCCCAAATCTTTTCCCATTTCTTTGGGCATCCTCTACTCAGGTAAATTGTACACTCTGCTTGCCTGCAGCAGTCAAGGTCGTTTTCCCAGAATCATGGCATTCTTAATCACCTGAAACAAAGTAAACGATCCAGAGTATAGCTGATGATCTGCAAAAGAAGCCGGCGGCATCTCAAGAGTCCTGAAAATGTGGTTACTGAGCAAAGGGAGACTAGCCTGACTCCTCGGTTTAGGATTATGGGTGCAGACTGCACAAAACAGAGGCCTATCCCTATTTGGTTCGGTGGCCCTGATGGGAGCCCAGGGTGGGGTGTGGGGAAGGTGTAGGGTCCTCCCACTGTCTTGCCCACAAAACCACAAGCACAAAGTGCTTCTCTCAGGTCACACAGGACTCTCTCATTCCAGCTGGATGATAAGCCAAACATGTCAGACTGCTGTAAGAACAGCCCATTTGGTTCAAGAAAGAAAAAATAGAACTTGCACTTACAGAGGTTGTTTCCTAGGGCAGCCCTCCTCCTGTCCTGGTAAGCAATGCTTCATACTAGTGCTGGGTATGCATCTCCGGATCGCTTGGGTTCAGGACTTCTAAGCAGGTCAGGTAAGCAGGAGCAAGGAATTATTATTATAATTAATATTATTATTATTATATATTAAGAGCATGATCAACATGGGGGCTATAGCAACCCCATTGGCTGCTAAGAGATCATAAAAGAAAAAAGGACATGCCAGTAGCCATCAGGTATGTTCCAGGAAACAAGCTTTACATGTTCTGGAATCACCAACTGTAGCAGGCTACAAACAAATCCAGGTCCAAAAGGTATTTAGGGAGCTGCGAGGAAGGTCATCCTTATGCCCGAGGTTCCGATAGGGGCCATGTCCCACCGCTAATCGGAGTCAGTGTATCCTAGAGATTGAAAAGGCCCAGTGAAACAATCTGGGACATAGTTTCCCTCCTCAGAGATGAGTATGCAAAGTTAATATACTCAAAATGCATCGCAGCAGTAGTGCCTATTGCAGATGACCAAAACACATCTTTTTAGGTCTCTGATCTGGCAGGATACATATTTTTAATCCACACAAGCCATAGCTCTTAGTTCTGTTCTGAGTAAAAGAAGGCTATTTCTGGACGTGGCAAAGGAGGAAAGGGTCTAGGCAAAGGGGCACCAAGAGGCATAGGAAGGTGCTTCTGGACAACACCTATGGCATCACCAAGCCTGACATTCACGTCCTAGCATCTGTGGAGAAGGCACACGCACCTCTGGCTTCCTCTATGAGGAGACCAGCAGTGTGCTTAAGGTCTTCCTGGAGAACGTAATCTGGATTGTCGTCACCTGCACAGAGCATGCCAAGAGGAAGACATCTACACCCTCAAGCACCAGGTGGGCACACTCTACAGATTTGGTGGCTAAACCAGCGGCGGCTCCTCCTCTAAGGTGGAAGAGCATCGCCCCACTGCTTTAAGAGCAGTGCAAAGGAAAAATAAAGTGATAATAACAGAACGTTATTATCATTTTATTTTTGTGTTTAGCTTGCACTGCAGCCAGGTTACGTTAGGGTGGGGCTGGACTCCTGTGACCCAGAGGGAGGAGGAGTGGTTCCTGCCCCCTAAGGGCGCATGACACTTTGGCTGGCCGTCTCAAGCCAGCCAAACCGTCATGCGCTCTTTGCATGTTCTCTACAGGCTGTACTGTACAGCCTCTATGGAGAAAATGCACAGCCTCCAAGTCCCTCGCTGAGCGCCGAACCACGGTGCTCAGACCAATCACAATGATGCTGTAAGGCAGCGCCGTGATTGGCTAGGGGAGGCTGGGAGCCTG
This sequence comes from Calotriton arnoldi, assembly GCA_963921515.1. NCBI lineage: Eukaryota > Metazoa > Chordata > Amphibia > Caudata > Salamandridae > Calotriton > Calotriton arnoldi. The sequence goes on from CAWUFW010000285.1 coordinate 2,349,219, forward strand.
TGTGCTTCCTAGTTACTGCGGCGGAGGAGAGGCGGCGGATGGCGCACGGCAACCAGCAGGTACATTTTATTTTTTATTTTTTTCAACCCCCACCTCTCCCCGCCCCCTCCACCGTTCCTTACCAGCCGCCACTGGGCTAAACAACTGTCACATACTCCCAAACAGCAGTGAAAACAAAGCAACACTAGAGGAAAAAGTGGGGGATGGGATTCTCCTCTGTGGTTAGCACATGTCCTCTATAATGCAGCCGTCATTCTTACAATAAATAAATGCTCACAAACAGCCACATGTAACCCCACTCACAGACACCAAAAGTGTTCCCAATACATTTATAATGTACCTCTGTTCAAATGTTTGCAATCAGTATTTCAGAAGGATATGCTCATTATGTTCATGAGCATCCCAAACACCCAAAACTAATAAATGCATAAATGCAAAGTGGCCACACTCTATCTCAAGCTTTAAGAATTAATATACATATTAAGGTCAACCGGGAGCTCCTTGGAATTCAGCTACTGCACCTCAAGACCTACAATCATGCTAGCACCAGCCAGGGTTTGTGAAGTAAGGGTCACTTGAGATTACAGGGGGGGTATTCCCCTCTCAGGGCACACACATGGGATTTCATTGAGGAAAATATATTTCCAGTTTGAGATCAGTATTCCCACAAATGTTTGCCAAAACTAAGAATGTCAGAGGAACCGTCAGGGACAAAGTAAAATGGCAGGTATGGCTCAGCTGTTGTCATTGACTTCATACCATGATTAGAAATTATATTTGCCATAGGGTTTAAGGAGGAGGTGATTCTTGTTGATTGAATATTCTGCAGAGAAAAGATGGTTGCCTAACCAAATAAATTGATTCATCCCTCTGTTGCAATGAAGACTAGACAGAGAGAAAATAAATAATCATGAACATCATTCGTAGAAAAGAAAGGGACACCAATACTACATCATAACTATAGCTGTAAGAATAACATCTACTCCTCTAACACTCCAGGGGTTATTTTGTATTTTTTAAAATTTTTACTTCATGAGGGCTTCTTCACCAATCCCCCTTATCTATACAAACATAAGAGACTAAAGACATCGGACAATCTATGCATGAGCACTCTGAACAGTCCTTTTTAAGGCTCCAGAATGCTCATCTAATGGAACAGTGCGAGATGGCACGAGGCATTCTCAGGATTGGCTATTAAACAGACGAACTAGGACAGGGGTCTCCAATCCTTTTCTGCGGTGAGAGCTACTTCTGATAAAAGAAAATCACTGTGAGCTACTGAAGGCTAAGCAACTCGCGCATTGTTACCAGACGCCCCCCATGCCCAACTTAATTTACTTTAAGCCTAATGTCCATAGAGCCAGATGCTATGGTTTGAACAAAATACTTTGACTAGGGGCACCATGACAGGGCTGCCATGTGTGTCAGTGAGAGCGTGGTCTTTGGGGATGTATGAACATGCGTGGGTATAAGTGGAAATATGTGTACTAGTGACTGAGAGACTGTGTCGTATGTACTTGTGGCAGAGGACATACCTTTCAACATATGTGGCATGGTTACATGTATAACACAAATGTGAGAAATTTAAAAGTGCAGAAAAATGATCTGCAAAATTGTTCAGAATATAGAACATTTTTCTTCACTTTAAATTTCTCCAACTTAAAATAGTGGCTGCATTTTTCACTTATAAATATGGCACTGTATCGAGAAAATTAAACTGAAGAGTTAACTTTGTTTGGATGGATTCCATAAAACTGATCATTTTAGATTTTCTCCCATTTCTAAATGTCACATTTACAAACACCAAGCATCTTGCTCCCAGTGGCCTGTAGACATGGTGCCATAATTATAACAGACAAATACATTTGTTTAAATGGGAGGAATTTTAAGTGAATAAACATGTTTCATAAAACATTAAGACATATTGGCTTAATTGAAAATGGAGAAAGACATTAATCCTTAATGTTTCATAGAAACGTTTTCTTCACTTTAAATTTCTCCCATTTGAAAAAAGTACTTTTTTTCAGTTATAAATATGGCACAGTGTCTACTGCCCAGTGGGAGCAAAAGGCTTGCTGCTTGTAAATGTAACACATTGAAATGGGAGAAAATGAAAATGAAAATTTAATCATTAAGGTAACTTTTCATTTAAATTTTCTCTCATTTAAAAGCATTTATTAGCATCATCTTGTCCTCGGTCTCTAATATTGAGTGGACAAGGATTTTTATTTAAGCATTAAATATTTCAGTGCTTCAGTTCTTCACCTCTGTGACCCAGCCTGGCCCATAAATCTGACTGAGCACTGCTCATTATCAGGCTCTGCAATCTTTATAATGTAAAGTAAACACAGCCTTCCCTTAAGCTAAAAGAAAAATGTGAAACTGTGCTTATTTAAAAATGAATTTAAGATACACCCAGACCAATCTGGTTTTATTAAGGGGAGGCAGACCCATGACAACTTAAGACGGGTGGTCCACTTGGTCGAAACAGCTACTAAAAACAATATCCTGACAATCCTACTGACGCTAGACGACGAGAAAGCTTTCGACCAAGAGGGCTAGACCGTCCTTTCTCACACACTGTATGGGTTTGGGTTTGGAGACCGCTGTATCGCTATGATAAAGGCCAATTATGCATGAATTAACTCGGGGTACGAGACAGGGATGCCCCCTCTCCTCTTTACTCTTTGCCCTCAGCATCGAACCCCTAGATGCAAAGATATAAGCTATGCCCTCTATTCATGGCCTCCCCTTCAGCTCAGTTTAACATAAAATTTCTTTATTTACAGACCATGTCCTGCTGACTCTTACCTCCCCCAGACATCGCTCCTGGCCCTACAGGCTGAACTCCAGCACTATGACTTCGTAGCTGGATTTTGTATTAATCTCCATAAATCCTTTTGCTTAATCTGACCATTCCACCTTTAGAAATGGAAGCGATAGCAGCCATCTCTCCCTTCCTATGGGTGGAAAAAGAAATTACTTATTTAGGGATTAAGATCACCCCCAAAGTGACTGATCTATATAACGCAAACTTCCCTCCCTTACTATGGCAATTACAAGCAGACTTCAAATGCTGGGCCCCTCTATATTTGACTTGGCTCACATGTATGAATGCAGTAAAAATGACAGTGCTACCGCACATCTTATACCTCTTCCAGGGGCTCCCTATTGAAGTGGATAGAGATTTCTTCTCATCTACTCCCAAGATGATCACAAAGTTTATTGAGCAACATCGCCGGGCCCATCTCCCACACAAAATGTTGACACTCCCAAGGGATGCCGGGAGTTTAGCCCTGCTGGACTTGTTATCCTACTATAACATGGCTCAACTACAAGTCATATCTGAATGGTCCCTTAAGGAATCTGACAAACATTGGCTCCATAGGACAGACCGCTGGTGGGTAGGACAATCTGGGACGTCCTGTGAAAACCCAAACATGATCGCCTGCAAAATGCCTACTGAAGCACCCCGACTGTTGCCACGCTATGAGTTTGGGATAGTGTAACTCGTTTTAATGAGTTGACAACTTTCCCCTCTCCTTACACTCCTATCCACAATAATGCAGCCTTCCAGACGGCTCTGCTGTCGGGCCATTTCGATTTATGGTGGGAAGGCGGATGCCTCACTGTTTCAGACCTATTTCATGAATGGGACATACTGACATTTGAGAACCACTGCCGTGATTTTAATTTGCTTGCATCAGAAATGCATCACTACACCCAACTGAAACACTGGGTATTACAACCAGCTTTAAGATCAGCGGCCACCACAGACCAGCTCCCTATTGAGCAGTTTGCGCGAAGAGCAGTGATGACCCGTGGATGCATCTCCTTTCTTTATTCGCTTATGATGTCCACCACCCACACCTCCATGTCCCGCCACATTACGTTATGGGAGAATAAACTGGGAATATCTATCCAGTGATGGTGTGAGAGCAATGGCACACACTTAGGCATGACCTCACCAGATTTAACCGTTTATTAAGTCTATGACAAGCACACTATAAAGTGCTTTATGATTGATATATTCACCCTTCAAAACTCCAGAAAATATTCCCAAACACATCAGATCGCTGCTGGAGGGGTTGCAGGCTACTGGGCGATTTTCAACATATTTGGTGGAACTGTCCAACCACACGGCCTTACTGGGCCGAAATTCTAGCTCAGATAAAAGACATCTCGGATTACCCAGTCACCTGCATTCCAGAATTTGCCCTCTGAGGCCTCAGGGATCCCTACCTCAAATATCAAACGCAGGGAGACAGATTTATTCTCTGGCTTTGTATAGGAGTAACCAAAAAGGCCTTGGCATCAGTATGGAAGAAACCTGAGGCCCCCGCCATGTCACAATGGCATGGCCGCCTCTCGCAGGCCCTCACGATGGAGCGTGTGGCTGACATTCTTTCTGACACCCGAAAATGGTTTGATTATATTTGGGGACCACTTGTACAATTTCTTTCGTGGGGCCTCCCACTTCTCTTCTGTCTCACTCGCACAAGGGCACTCCACCTATTCCAGACATAGTGCCTCTCAATCCGATGACTATCCAGAGCCACTTCTAGATGAACCCTGGGATCGCACCCCCTGCCTCCCGGGTCCGAACCCCTCCCACAGCTAATCATCTTACATGTTGCAATGTTTTTTATCTTTTATTTTTTCATTTTGTTTACTGTGTTCTTGATTTTAAGTTAATAGGCGCTGTGATGGTCACATACGCCTTCTTTCACTGATGATGTTGTGTCTTGTTCCCTTATTTTTATTTGACTCATGTATCAAAACTTGGAGGAGACTTACTTTTTCAAAACTGAATCTATTATTAGCTTTTTGACTCTATTGACGGCCATTTGCAATAATAACATTGTCATGATTTATTCTGTGCCTTTAAAAAATAATAAAGAAAGTTTGAGGGGAAAAAATGAATTCAAGACTGTGAGCTAGTTTGAAGGTGTCTTGGAGCTACTGGTAGCTCATGATCGACTGGTTGGAGGCTCCTGCCCACCTTCAAATTATTATAACATCTCCGTACACAGTGTATTGAACTCGGTAGTCAAACTACATCAACTATAACTCGCCACTCTACCATGCACTGTGTTCTCACAAATTATGTGATTTGCGATGACATGATGTCATAAGTGTTGTTGTAAATGCTATGATTTCAGATAGTATAAGTGATGTAATATGAAAGAGTATAAGCAGTGCATGGACAATGCAGGAGTTATAGTTAATGTACTGTGGGTATCGAGTTCAATGCACTGTGTATGGAGGTGCGCGAGTTATAATAATTTGTAGGTGGTGTGTAAATAAATTTAAGGAATGACTATAACTTTAGAAGTGTGTGTGTATGTGCATGCGTGCGCGTGTGTGGGTGCATGTGTGTGTGTGATGTCACCTAAAACCATTTAAAAAATAATGTACCTGAGTGGTAAAGGTGTAACAACTTGAATGATACTTACCCGCATGGTAACAACTGCGTTGTAAAGGCTGCATAACCAGTCTTACAGTTCTAGTAGGCTGGAGGAACGTACAGACTAAGATTAAATCTGATCAACAACATATCTAACTTGGTAAGCTAAAAGATGGCAGGTGAACTTTGTGCCCTTATTCAATCCTCGAGTACCAAGCAATGGGACTGATGGTATGAAGGAAGGGACTACAGAATGTATCGGTGAGTTAGTCAAAGTGGATTTATTGACTGATATTGGGCCCCAGTTATCCAAACTAAAACCTCACCTAACAAGGGGAAGCTTGAATTTGATTAATTCAATGTAATAATGTAGATCTAAAAATAAGATGGGTGAAGAGGAAAGGCAAGATGATATTCATCAATCTGATATAATCTGTATTCAGGAGTTCCAGATAGATGCTGCTGTATTTAAGTAGAAATGTAATACTTGTTTTTAGTTCCAGCCATTGGGCCGCAGGGGCCTTCCTGTCCTGGGCAGGAAATGAAACGTTTTTCAAGTCCCAAGAGGGAAAGCTGAGTGGTATCAGCCTTCAGATATTGAAGCTTTCAGACATATATGATAAGGAGTTATGGGCCACATGTAGAAAAGGATCTTTGTAGTCACAAAACCTATGATTCACAAAATCACAAGGTTTCTGCTACATACAAAATCCCTTTTATTAGCCAGAAAAAAAAGCCTTTTCAACTCACAAGGGTTTTATAAATCATTCTGAATCACAGTTAGCAAAGAACATTAAAGGAGCATTCCTTCCTAACTGCGATTCACAATGCCAAGTATCATGCCAAGTACCATGCCAAGTACCATGCGTTTGTGACTGCAATTGCGGTCGCTAGCAGCTGATTAGATACCGACATCATAGTACCAGCATTGGCAACCTACCCCACCCCTCGAACGTAACATGCATGCTCATAAATAAACACACAACACATTTCTTGTTTGGGTAAAATTGCTGCAGGTTTATTACATACACCGTTATGTAATAATGGTGGGTTATCTTACGGGCGATCCAAGGGCAGGCAACCGTCTGGGCCGCCTGCCCGCCTGATGAGCCAAGCAGCACCGGGGCGAACCCCATCTGTGCTGCCACTTCTGGTGATCCTCTTCCCGGATCACGTGACACATGGTCCCTTATTACTCACGCCCCTTTCAGGGCGGAGCGTAGCATAGCAAACCCCCCGGTTGTTCAGGCCCACAACCGCCCGAAGGACTAACGGGGCGCCGACACGGTTTTCCAGGAACCTCCTAGGATTTGGCTCTGGCACCCACCATGGTGCCGCGCAGAGGTACCCTTCTGTACCCCTCTGCTTCCAGATCGCCCTGTAACTCCGCCTGCAACGAAAAAAGACAACATTACAACATTCTCTGCCTCCTGCCTGCCACGAACCACGCCGGGTAAGCGGTAGGGTGGGAGACGGCGTGTCCGGGCGCGCGAAAGAGGACGACAAGATGGTGGGGGGAGGCCTATATACCCCTCCCCCTGTCCTCGCGCCCCGGCAGTGATGCTCGCCTAGCGCGCTGCGCAAAGGCTTGGGGGACTCCTCCCTGAGTCCCTGCCCCTACGGGGGTGTGGGGTGCCCAGCTGGTACTAGACGGCTGCCCTCTTTAGTGGCCCCCTGCGGGGGCCTCGGACAGCCGCATAGTACCAGCATTGGCAACCTACCCCACCCCTCGAACGTAACATGCATGCTCATAAATAAACACACAACACATTTCTTGTTTGGGTAAAATTGCTGCAGGTTTATTACATACACCGTTATGTAATATGGTGGGTTATCTTACGGGCGATCCAAGGGCAGGCAACCGTCTGGGCCGCCTGCCCGCCTGATGAGCCAAGCAGCACTGGGGCGAACCCTATCTGTGCTGCCACTTCTGGTGATCCTCTTCCCGGATCACGTGACACATGGTCCGTTATTACTCACGCCCCTTTCAGGGCGGAGCGTAGCATAGCAAACCCCCGGTTGTTCAGGCCCACAACCGCCCGAAGGACTAACGGGCGCCGACACGGTTTTCCAGGAACCTCCCATGAGGCTCCTAGGATTTGGCTCTGGCACCCACCATGGTGCCGCGCAGAGGTACCCTTCTGTACCCCTCTGCTTCCAGATCGCCCTGTAACTCCGCCACAGCTCTGGAGGTGGCCACCGTCGCCGCCAGAGCCCCCACCAAAACAGCTCCTTTCTCACCTGCAACCTCTCATTTCCAGGCCTCCTGCAAAGCTAGGGAAGAGATCCCTCCCACTGGTGATAGATGAGCCCCATCTATATCACAATAGCCCTTGCCGATAGCCTGGATCAGCTAGTGTCTAATGCAACACAAAGGGCCTTCTGCCCAGTGAATTTGTGCCAAGAACTATCCACCCTCCTGTGGGAAAGTTCCACTACTTCACATAACTCAGCCCCGTGCCAACTCTGGGCGGGGCAGATCAGATTCCCTGGCTCACATTGCCCCATGAATTTGCTGAGCTCACCTAGCTGCCGTCCTACTAGGACGGTGTGTCTAGCACACCTGTGTCCCACTTAAGGGACAGCTGCCCGCTTGTTGGGAGACCGCTCCCACACCCACCTGCCTACTTTTGGCTATTCGGGCGAGAAGGATTATACTTTAACCTTTGCACTGTCCATTTGCTTTCTAACTCATGACACACAGGAATGTCCATAACTAGACGTGTGTGACAATGAGCCAGGGTGCCCTCCTGCCCTTGCCGTGCATCCCTTATTTCTTATGGAAATTTCGCCAGCTCAGCTCCCTTCGTGGTGAACCCCCCTAGGGATACCAGCTAGAGAATCCGTCTGATTAATGCAGTGCGCACTGGCTGCCATATGGTGCCTAACCTTAGGATTGACTAAGTCCTACTTTGCCCTTCATCCCAGAATATTCCCGAATAGGGGGGGTTCCCACTGCTCGCCTTGCCTTTTGTGCTTGGCACCTTGTTCCCCCCTTTCTTGGGGACGCAGCACAATGTGTTAGCTGACAGCACCCCCGCCCAGTGAGGCTAATATAGCTAACCGGGCAGGGCATTTGACCTTAACTGCAGGAAAAGTCGCCAGGCTAGAACCCTCCCTGCGAGAGCCCCCGAATAGGGGGGCAGGGGCGTTCACACTGCCCACCCCAGGGCTACCCCAGCAGTGGAAAATTACCTGCTCAGTTAAATTTTACTTTTTGTTGATCACTGGACATGCCAAATGTTCTTTTACATAGTATCCTTTTGTGCTTGACACCTTGTGTCCCCATTACTTGGGACGGCAGCCCACTGTTGGCTGACAGCGTCACTACCCAGCGTGGCATCTATTACTGACCGGGCGGGCGTTTGCGCCTAACTGCAGGATCATAGTCAACTGCCCTTGGTTCTGGGGTGCACTTATTTCGCCCCATTGCCCAGACGTATGCACAAACCCCTTTGCTTGCTACCCTGGTGAACACCTTAATGGTATCAAAGCTGGTTTGAAACAATGTATGTCTTGCGCCCACTACTGGAGACACCTCACCCTTTCGTGCAATTACAACTTACGCAGCGCACCCCGCTTGCCCAACTGCCGTCGGATCACAGATGCACAGTACCTACTGCGCATCTCCGACCCTGGATGCTTTAAACCTGCCACAGTGACGGAAACCAAGCTTCCCAGTTCCCTGTTTAGCTGCAGTACACCTTCAGTGGGTCCGCTAGGAGATACCACAAACAGACACACCTATATGTATTGTGCCCACTATTGGAGACAACTCACCCCTTCGTGGAGTGACAACTACACAGGTGCCTACCCAAGTCACCCAACAGACAAGTTGGCCCTGACTACCTTGTGTTCTGGTGCCAGGTTTGGGAAGAGCCTTGCCTTCACTAGCTGCCCCCCTGGGAAACACAAAGACAGTGCTCTGGCCGCAGCGCAGCGATGCCCTCGTGTAGCATCGAACCCTGGTCAAAGAGTGACAACTCCAACTTACTTAAGACTACACCATGACCATGGGTGGAGTTTAGCTCTTCCCCAAACTTCTGCTAGCGTAACCCACGGTCAGGCCTCCTGTTCAGTTCACTTTAGTAATTCATGGCACTGGCCCCCAAGGGCCTGATACCTTAACCAATCGGCTTGGTGTGGATGGGTGCTAACATTACCTGGCTTACGTGCCATCCCTTTGACAGTCACTCCTGACAAGATGTGCCAATGCCGGTAGAAGCAGGAGTTATCCAGCCCGCCTTACTTCCTGTCCCAGTTGTCTGAGTAAATTAGTGAAAGATGCACGTTTGAACTGGCAGCTGATACTGTTACTTACGCCTGCAAATGCCCTGCTCAGAGCAGCCCGCTCGACAATGGCTTCCCTTGAAAGGCGGTGCCAACAGACCTCCAAGCACTTAAGGCGGTCCCTCTGAGTAGGGCTCTAATCTAACAGCTGCCCTTACATCGGATACCGCCTCTGGCTGCAAGCCGCTCAGTGCTACTGATGCCTGGCAGTCATATTCAACCTTGATATCCTTACAGCCTAGCAACCCTCACCGCTGCCAAATGCCTTGGTGTGAGAACGTCCACTGGTCGTACTAGTCAATACATCTATTATTTGACTTAATAATACTGTGCATATGAATAAAACTATGCACTGGCAGCTGAAAATTTCACACGTTAGTAAATGTGAAACCTTTGGATTTGCCACTCGATTAAGCCAGTCACCACCCTAGGTGAAGTCTAGCCCTCCTGAACTTCTGCTAGTATGCCATGGAGCAGACAAGACCGTGGGAACAGGAGGGGACAATATGTATCAATCCCTGCCCTTTTATTGAATACTGGGAATGCCAAATGTTCCTTAATACATTGTAGCCTGTTTGTGCTTTGACTTTGACTTTACTGCTCCAACCCAGTTTGACCTCAAAACTTTGGAACAACCTTCGCAGTAACCTGCCCTTTCGTGGAACATGCCTTTAATGGTACATGACCTTCTACAAGGACCGCCCAGAAATCCCCCTCTGACCTGCCCGAGCCTGCGGCCATTCTGCTGACTGGGGGAGGGGAGTGCTACTAACCTTCAAGTCCTCAGGAAGCTCCCTCACTGCTGCAAGTGCCCCAAAGCATTTGTTTTAAAACATTTAATGGGTAACAACCCGCTTTGTGCCCACCTTACTGTGCCAGGCTGTGAGCAATTAGGTACCCCACATATCTCTTCCCTATGAAGGAAATGATGACCAACTGCGTGGTCACCCGCGACACCAATTGGGTGATAGCCTGCCGACCCATCCGTCATCTGCACTGACAGGTGCTGTGCCGCCATGCAGGCTGCCCTCACCCAGCATATGTATCCCATACCGACTTTGCTAAGGTTTCCCAGCGTGCCACTGGCACTTTCTTGCGAGCAAAATCAAACACTGAAGATGAGGGAGACATATCGGTATCAGTAATAACCCCCATTAGACCAACGAGAAACTCTAAGACCACCAAGGTTTAAGGCTGCATTTGTGCGCATTACCGGGCTTAGAGGCGCCTTGAGCGATGTACACATGTTACATAAACCCTAGTGGCACAAGGACCTTGTCGGCTACGCAGCGAAGTCTTCACTCAATGCAATAAAACTAAACCAATTGCACCAGCGCACGGCCCCCACAGCGCCCCCCAGGCGCCAACGAGACAAGCCAAAGTTTGTACCGAGCATCCCCACTCCAAGGAAAGGCACCACAACCAACACGCTGCGCAGGTCACTCACCAAGGCACCACTGTAAGGACCCCACCTTAACGGCCCCTACATGAACCTGGAGTGCACCCTGTGAATGATGTAGGCTGAAAAGACTGCCCGTCGCCCATACACTGTTATTACATAAAGAACGAACACTGGTAGGCCTGGAGCGATACCCCGAAGTTTACAGCTGCCAGTCCGCGGTGACCTCAAACACCTCACCTGTGTGCTATTAAAATTAAATCTTTTGCCCAAACACAGTGGTATAATCCTGTGACAACAAATGACTATAAACAGAATGCTTTATTGCCCTTATGCAGGAACTAGGGCTGTTCCACCTAGCAAGGACGCTTCGCCCCTATAATCCGGCAGCCAAGGCGTGCCCGTGAACCACCGAACATATCCTGTGACGCTGCATGTTCTGCGCTATCCCGCACCTGAGAAACGCAAGTGCCCCAGTTAAATTCCATCCGTATGAGGGAAAACATACAATTGACACGTGAATAGCAGTTCAGCCACCAGAGCATAACGCGAACAGGCTGTTGGGAAAAGCAAAAGCAAAATGATGCTCGGAACCAGTTCGAGCCAGGCACCCGCAAGCAGCACGCTGGCCAGGGCTGTTTTATGGCAGCAGGCACAGATCCTCCGGGCCACTGCCCAGGAGCCTGCTTCCGCCTTAAAGTTCAGCATCTTACCTTGGTCGTCAACTCTTGTTTACTATTGATGACCTTATGAGACTTAATTTATGTGCTGTATGACCGCACGGTGTGCCACGCACCCTCCTCTAAATCTGCAACCGACACAGAGAGGCTTTCCCCTTAGAAGCAGCTCTGCACTCTGTCTTGGTGCTCTGTGCCGGATCTCCCTATCTCTTTAACTCCAGACAGTGGCGCAACATGAGGAGCGCACGTGCCCGTTGGCGACTTGGCCCAACCTGACCAGTGGTTCTTGTACCCAAACTCAAAGGGACTCTTATTGCTGACCTCAGATGGAAGAAAGGCTGAGTGTATCCCCCAGGATTAAATCTGTGTCCGGGGGGAGCGAGACTGATCCCTGCATCCCCCTCCCATTACAGCGAGGATCAAAGAGCCAGCCCACTAGGCCAGAAGGGACTCTCACCGGGCCCAAAGGAACACACCCACCACACGCCAAAACGATAGAGAAGGAAGGCACCTCGCGAACGTCCCATAGGCCTGGCCAGAATCACAAAGTATAAGCAGGCACTGCTAAAACGCAGCACTGGAGAAGAGCTAGAGAAAAGCATATGCCCCCCAACATCGATCAGCAACAAACAATAGAGAATCATCGAAATCGAGCTGCACTGCATAAATGTCTTAGACTCTTGTCATCTCTTAGACAAATGGCAAAACAGGCTGAAGGAATCACACGGGGATAAGGTTTGCTTCTCAACTCCCGCACAGCCAGGTCTTCCCCGGAGGTGCTTTTCCTGCCCAATGCACAACCACTGCCGGACACTGCTACCTTAACTCCTGCAGTTTCTTTGCATCGCACTCCAAGCATATTACTGCAAAGCTAGACACTTCCGCTAGAGCCCTGACCCTGGCCCCCAGCGCCACTGCTCTTCTCGAGCACGAAACGCACTACTCTGCGAGACACAGGAAGAAGTATTGGTTCCTGTTGGTTGGTTGGTTCCTGCGGCCGAATTCTTACACCGCTAGCGCTACTTAACATCTGGACTATAGGAACGCCAACCCTGAGGGGGGAGCCACGCGGCACTCGCTGCCCTTCCAGCAGAGAAACCGGTGTTAGTCCCAACACCAATGTGGAAGAGCACTACCATAATGCAGGCACTACTGACAGAGCACCGGGTACGCCCAAACCACAGGCCCCGCAAAATAACATTTCAACGTTACAATTACAAAAGGACATGCACCTAGCAATGACCACAGATGGACTCTTCTCTCTCGGGTTTCCCCTGCGAATCAAAGGTAGGAAACCCAACTCTGCCTCCGTCACTACCTCCGATGCAACCAGAAAGAAACCCGCCTTTCAGCGCTGTACAGCTGAACCTAGGAGCGAGTCCACCTGCACGGCTCTAATTGTTACCGGCCACCCGCCGACTGCGGACACCCTCGACAAAGGCCCCCAGATCGTTACTCCGATGGTGCCGGGCACCAAGGGGCCTGGAGACATGGTCGGCAGTCCCCGAAACGAGGGGGGGGGTGAGCGGGCGCCCGGAGGCCAAATGAGAGGCCACCCTCACAGGATGTAGAGCCCACGGGCAAGGCCTGAAGCGGGATATCACGCTCCAAAGATGGCACATCCGACCGTTACGTCACATCCCCTCTTCTCCCGATAGTTACCCCCAAAGCACTACAGGAGTACCCCTATCGCAGTGCCTGTTGAGCTTACCGGTTTTGGCCAAATGCGTAGCAAGAGAGGCATAAATTATAGCCCTTGCCACCTGCACGTTGTGTGCTTACCTCCAGCTGGGGCCCTTCGTAGTGACATTAGTGGAGACGATATCGGCGAGCTCGCTCTGTGCGAGACTGTGGAAAGGTGTTACCCCAACCTGTAGCACCTTAAAGCTTGCCGGTGCTGCTTAAGCATGTCTGCCACCCCTTGAGCAACACGGCACTCCGCGAGCCCAGTCATTCTTATGCGAAAACGTGCCGCTCAATTCGCTCGCACGCCCAATCTCGCCAGGTAAGACAGGGACAGCCGGTCCTACCAGGAAATGCCGGGAGACCAACGAAACCCCCCCCGCCCCCCAAAATTTAAATGATTTGCCCAGAATCACAGGCTGTCCAGCGTCATTGCAGGCCTCAAACCCAGGTCATCCCTGGCACTGCGGACTTTAATGGCCCCGGGCGCAGCCAAACTCTGTGTGAACCGGCAGCCCCCCGCACTTTCACGGCCTCACGCCCGTGGCCCCCGAGAGAATGCCGGGTCTGCGAGCGGCCCAGAATACCCACAAGGTAGATGAAAGGGGTTGCGGATAGAGGGCAAGCACCGCGACCGCCGAGGGAACCCGCACTGTAACACGGTCTGCGGTTAGTCTGGGGGCCAGCGCTACCCACAGCTGGCCCGCTCGCGCACCTCACGGGGAGCCGTGTGCTACGCCTCCCGTGAGACCCCCCCAGGCCCGACCGCGCTGTCCTAAAGGCGTCAGCGCACTCTCCCGCCTTCGATTGCTTCACTGTACGGGGGGGGGAGGTACTCTGTGTATCACACTCGGGAGGGTGGGGGGGCCTCGATCACTGTTGGACCTCCGAGCCAACTTCAGCCGCCAACGAGCCCTGGGACTCTGTCGGCCGGCCCACTCGCGCCCATAACTGGGGGCCGTGGCTACGTCCCCCCCGCCCGTGCCGTCCACCAAATGCCCCCTGCAAGGACTCGCCGCCTCTGCAAGCGGGACTACCTGAGGCGCTGCGGCAAAGACTCGCCGCCTTAGCATTCCGCCAGGCACTCGTCCTCGGGGTCTATGGTGGAATCTCACTGGTTCTCAGGCTGCTGGGACCGGTTGGGACGCCCGTGCAATGAGGGGCAGGGATGACCAAAACCCCTATACCGTGCCCCACGTCTCGCCGCCCCACTTGCTCCGGCCCGGCTCTTACACCACCCAGCCTACTGCTGGGGTCGGACCAGCGGATGCCGCGGGGGCACACTCTCCCGCCTTCGATTGCTTCACTGTACAGGGGGGGGTACTCTGTGTATCACACTCGGGAGGGTGGGGGGGCCTCGATCACTGTTGGACCTCCGAGCCAACTTCAGCCGCCAACGAGCCCTGGAACTCTGTCGGCCGGCCCACTCGCGCCCATAACTGGGGGCCGTGGCTACGTCTCCCCCGCCCGTGCCGTCCACCAAATGCCCCCTGCAAGGACTCGCCGCCTCTGCAAGCGGGACTACCCGAGGCGCTGCGGCAAAGACTCGCCGCCTTAGCATTCCGCCAGGCACTCGTCCTCGGGGTCTATGGTGGAATCTCACTGGTTCTCAGGCTGCTGGGACCGGTTGGGACGCCCGTGCGATGAGGGGCAGGGATGACCAAAACCCCTATACCGTGCCCCCGTCCCGCCGCCCCACTTGCTCCGGCCCGGCTCTTACACCACCCAGCCTACTGCTGGGGTCGGACCAGCGGATGCCGCGGGGGCAGCAAGTTGTGGGACCGGGTGGGGGGGCTGGGGCATTGCCTGCACTCACCTCACACAATGCGACCCTAGGATCCGGATTGGTGTCCCCGCAGCACGACCAGACGGCACGACCAGACGGCGTGTCCGGGCGCGCGAAAGAGGACGACAAGATGGTGGGGGGAGGCCCATATACCCCTCCCCCTGTCCTCGCGCCCCGGCAGTGATGCTCGCCTAGCGCGCTGCGCCAAGGCTTGGGGGACTCCTCCCTGAGTCCCTGCCCCTACGGGGGTGTGGGGTGCCCAGCTGGTACTAGAGGGCTGCCCTCTTTAGTGGCCCCCTGCGGGGGCCTCGGACAGCCGCAAAGATAGGGTGTAGTCTGAGGAGGAAGCTATCCCACATGGACAGCTTTCCATTGGTAAATCGCGTTGGGCAGACTGGGTCCTCTACCCAATGTCTTCTGAAACTGCAAACATTTACTTTTTATTTTTAAACCAGAACCTGTTTCCTTAAGGGATACCAGCTACTTTTTAAAACAAGCATTGGCAAAGCCAACGGGTGTCGCCGTTGGGACCTATCGAATATGCCAATGTTTTTTAGTGATGCCCTGCAAATATCCCCAATGCTGTACAGTAAGGCTAAAAAAGAATAGAAAAAAGAACTTATGACATGGAAGGCCATGTCCTTCTGTAGGCGCGTGCGCCACACTTGCATGCACCTACAAAATGATATGGGTGAATTTTTTCCCTTTTTATTTACTTATACAAGTTGGCTCAGTAAATACAAATATAAGAAAAATGCACTAAAGTTTTTTTATAACACGTGTGGGGGAACCAACATGGGTGGGCAGCAGTAACACCGAAGATCTGGTGGGGATGGAAGCAACACAGGGTGTGGGGGGGACAGAAGCAACACAGACATGGGCGGGGTAGTAGCAGCATAGAGGGAAAGGTTGGGCAGAAACAATATGCAGGGAACATGTGCGTAGGGGGGGAGAAAAGCAAACGGGCAAGAAAGAGAGCTATTTGGCACTTGGGGGAAGCACACAAGTAAGAAAGTGATGCAGGGGATAAACAGCAACACAGGGCACATGAGGAGGAAGAGCAGCACGCTAGGGCGACTGCTGGAAAGCACATACACTCTCATGTAGTGTTTAAGACAAAAGAAAATGTAGTTTCCTAAAAGTGAGCAGTTGAAGGGCACAAGTAAATTGGCAATGCTCCAGTGGAGGGGACAGACACAAGATGAACAAGGCAAGCCACTGACTAAGAAGCAAACAAATGAGATGGACAGTAAAGCCAACCAATGTAAGCAATGGGTGAGCTGCAAGCCCCTCTATGTTCTTGTTAAGCCCATAACGTGTGTTTCAGAACAAGACAGCTGTGCTGTCTGGTAGGCTTGACCTAAAATGGTTTGAGTTTGAATGTGAATTCAGGGATGCAAGTCTGCTGTCTCTTACAGGCCACCATATCTGTGCTCTTAGTGAATCACAGGGGGTTGTAATTATCAACCTCTCTAATTAATATCCATTAGGCAGGTATTTTTGTGACCTTCTCTGATGGGCATTTTTGCAATGCAAACTGCTGATACAGATATTAGTACATATGCTGCATTGCAAAATGAATACATTATAATGTACACCTACCAGTGGCAGTCTCTTGGCGCAGGCGTAGTAATAAATCAGGGTACTTTCAATAAGTAGTACCAATGGATAAGAGAACCAGAAATCCTGTCTACCTTATGGTAGAAGCTGAGCATACATGTAATTCTCCTAAGCATGTGTAGCTTTAGCTGCACACTCTGATTACTGCACTCATTGCAAGTCAAACACGAAATCATGATTGAAGATAACCCCCAAATTTCAAGCTTTAGTTACAGTTGCTGAGTGGCTCCATAAAGACACCGGCCACTGAAATAGAAGACGGTGGGGGATCACCGTACCAAATATTCACGCTTTTGTCGTTGATCTGTTGGGGCACACTTTTCTTCCCCTTATTCATATTGGTGAGGCAGGCTGAGATCAGTGGTCGATCATGGCCCATTTGTTCGGCAAATTAGAGCAAAATCTGCGCTTGCCTCAAAGTGCCACTTGTACAGGTCAGTGACTTTGGGTAGGGGGCGCTAGCAGGCACTGAATAGCTGTGGTAACAGGGCCGGCTGACTGATCCTTAACGAAGCCAAAAGGAGATTTTATATGCCATTGAGAAGATCAGCTCCTGAAAATGCTCTCACGCCGAGAAAGAGGAGGTGGAACTTATTTAAAAAGAAAAAAGGGACATATCTTTTTTACAGTAATAAAAGAAAAAAGGGAAACGGGCAAGCATTATTTTAGGGCTCAGTGATGTCCATTTCCAGCACAATACCTTTTCTCAGATAAATAAGGAGAGTGTGGAGGAAGAATAGAACGAGTAGTAATAAAGACTATCAGTCCTTAGTAAAAACAGTAATTTAACTGAAGGATATCTTCAGGGGCACAGCTTCATGCGGGGTGTTACACCCCCCTAAAAAATGTATTCTGTAGAAAATAGTTGGGTACGTACAGGTGCTTTAAGTTGGGTCTAGAGAGGTGTTTGTCGGATTTCACTTAGGATGTTTACATAAACATACAGACAAAAACACGCACACACACACACACTCTTGTCTCTGTTTTAAAGGTCTTAAAAAATGGGTATTTTACAAAATATTGAGTTTTAAGTACCCCTCACACTCCTCTCCCTTCCTACTGCTCCTTATGCCCCTCTCCTGCTCTGCTTCTCATCTATTGTATTTTAACCAGCGTGATTGTTGGGTAATCTTAAACTCACCCCCCAATCTTACGGACCAAGCTACACCCCTGGATATCTTCCAGTGCCACCAAACCACAATAGGTCAAAATAACTTGCCAAATGAACTCACTGACCCACGGACATGCTTGTGCACAATCCCGAATGCATACAGGGCCAGATGTGCGACGGGATTTTGCATGCGCAAACGGGTTTGCGACCCGTTTGCGCATGCAAAAATACTTGTGGGCCATGTACTAACACTATTTTGTGAGTTGAAAAAAATTGCGACTCGCAAAATAGTGCTTAGCGACTCGCAATTAGGAAGGGGCGTTCCAAGGGCGTCCCTTCCTAATTGCGACTCGCAGCCCTATGTATAAATGTTTTGCGACCGCAATTGTGGTTGCAAAACACTCGCAATTTACCGCCCTCTTCAAGAGGGTGGTAATGCAGTCGCAAATGGGAAGGGGTCCCCAGGGGACTCCTTCCCCTTTGCAAATGCAGGGGAAAATATTTTTTAGGGGCAGGCAGTGGTCCCAGGGACCACTACCTGCCCTTAAAAAATGAAACAAAAACGTTAAATTTTTCTTTTTTAAATGCATCCCATTTTCCTTTAAGGAAAACGGGCTGCATTAAAAAAAAAACTGCTTTATTTAAAAGCAGTCCCAGACATGGAGGTCTACTGAGCCCAACAGGCCACCATACCTGGGAGGGCCAGCCATTCCCAATGGGGTCGCAAATTGCGAGTGCCTCATTAATATGCATGAGGCATGCAATTTGCGACCCCATTGGGAATCGCAATCAGTGTCGCAGACACTGTTGTACATACCAATTTGCGACTCGCAAATTGTGAGTCGCTATTGCGACGCAATTTGCGAGTCGCAAATTCCTTGGTCGTACATCTCTCCCACAGTCTTTACAGTTGTTTGCATCATTTGCAGCATTTTAGCACCACCGTTCAACAGGTTTCTTTCAGCAGATCATGTGTTTTAGCAGCCCATGTCTATCAGCCCTTCAACCTGATCAGCTGCTAGTTATCTTGCTATGAAATACAACAATCACGTTTGCCTCCAAATGTTTACATAATATGTGTCTGTTTGGTGGATACTTGTGGAGCACTCAAGCATACATAACTCTCTTCTGAGTGTGAATAGCAAATCAATTGTCCCCTATGTGTATAGAACAACTGGTATGAGCACAGAGACCTGGCACCAGGGTACTCTGACAATATATTAAAGCAAGCATTGGCAAAGCCAATCAGTCTCGCCCATGCAAGAACTATTGGCTTTGCCAATATGTTTTAGTCATGTTGTACATCAGAGTAGCTTCTGTTCAGCATGGCTAAAAGTTAGTGGGGGTAAAGGAGAGTGTTGTGTATTGCAGTGTCGTAAAGTGGAGTAGAGTGGCGTGGAGTGTCATGGAGTGGTGTGGAGTGTCGTGGAGGGAGTAGAGTGTCATAGAGTGGAAGGGCATTCAGTGGATTAGAGAGTCAGAGTGGAGTAAAGTGTCGTAGAGTGGAGAAGAGTGTCGTAGAGTGGAGTGGTGCAGAGCAGAGTAGAGCGGCATAGAGGGTGTTGCGTAGAATGGAGTAGAGTAGAGTGGAGTGGCCTGGAGTGGAGTAGTCTAGGAGAGCGGAATGGCATACAGTGGAGTAGAGTGTTGTTGAGTAGAGCAAATTGGCATAGTGTCATAGAGTGGAGTGGCATAGAGTGGAGTAGAGTGTAGTGGGGTAGTGTGCCATAGAATAGAGTGGACTAAAGTGGCATGGAGTGTCATAGAGGGAGCTTCATAGAGCATCGTAGAGTGGAGTAGTCTTGTAGAGTAGCGTAGAGTGTTGTAGAGTGGAGTGTCAGAGTGGAGTAGAGTCTCATGGAGTAGAGCTTAATGTAGTAGAGCATTATAGAGTGGACTGTCATAGAGTGGCCTAGAGTGAAGTGGCACAAAGTACACTGGCGCAGAGTAGATTGGCATAGAGTGCAGTGGCATATAGTGCATTGGTTTTCAGGAAAGTGGTGTACAGTGCATTGGCGTAGATTGCAGTGATGTAGATTGCAGTGGCGCAGAGTGCACTGGCGTAGAATAGACTGTTTCAGAGTAGAGTGAAGTGGCGTGATTCAGGGTAGACTGGAGTGGTGCAGGGTAGACTGGAGTAGTGCTGGATAGAGAGCAGAGGGGCATAGAGTACAGTGGAATGGAGTGAAGTGTTGAAGAATAGATTAGAGTGGTGTGGAGTGATGCATAGTGTAGTGGCATAGAGTGCATTGGCTTAGAATGCAGTACAGTGGCACAGGGTAGAGTGTACTGGCGCAGAGAGCAGAGAGCAGTTATGTGGAGTACAGTGGTGCAGAGTAGAATATAGTGGTGTAGAGTGCAGTGACTCAGAGCACAATGGTGTAGAGTGGGGTAGCATGCAGTGGCGTAGAGTAAAGTAGCGCAGAGTAGAGTGGCATTGAGTTCAATGGTGGAGTGAAGTCATGCAGAATAGAGTGTTGTAAAGCGCAGTGGCGTGCAGTAGAGTGGCACACAGTAGAGTGGCGCAGAGAGCAGTGGCACAGAGTACAGTGGCGCAGAGTAGAAGAGTGCAGTGATACAGCGCAACGGTGTAGCAGGCAGTGGCATAGCATGCAGTGGCATAGAGTGCAGTGGTGCAGAGTAGAGTGATGTTGAGTTCAGTGGCAGAGAGTGCATGTCTTAGCATGCAGTGACACAGAGTAGATGCCGCAGAGTAGAGAGGTGCAGAGAGCAGTGTCATAGAGTACAGTGGTGTTGAATAGAGTGGCGTACCATGCAGTGGCATAGAGTGTTGCAGAGTAGGGCATAGTGGCGTAGAGTGCAGAGGTGCACAGTAGTTGGCATAGAGTGCAGTGGAGTTCAGTGCAATGGTTTAGAGTAATGGGCAGTGGCATTGAGTGGTGCAGAGTAAAGTAGGGTGGTGTAGAGTGGCACAGCGTACAGTGCAGTGGT
Organism: Calotriton arnoldi; assembly: GCA_963921515.1. Taxonomy (NCBI): domain Eukaryota; kingdom Metazoa; phylum Chordata; class Amphibia; order Caudata; family Salamandridae; genus Calotriton; species Calotriton arnoldi. The sequence continues at coordinate 2,370,147 of CAWUFW010000285.1, forward strand.
GTAGAGTGCAATGGCATACAGATGAGTGGAACAGAGTGGAGTAGAGTGACTTAGAGTGCAGTGTCAGAGGGCAGTGGTGGACAGTAGATTAGAGTTGCGTAGAGTGTAGTGGTGTAGAGTGCATTGGCGTAGAATGGTGCAGAGGAGAGTGCAGTGGCATAGAGTAGAGTGGTTGTGGAGTGGCATAGAGTTCACTGAATGAGAGTACAGGCTGCAGAGTAGAGTGTTGTAGAGTGCAGTGTTGTAGAGCAGAGTGGTGTAGAGTGCAGTGTCATAGAGTGGTGCAGAGTAAAGTGACAGAGTGGAATTGATGTAGAAAAGAATGGTGTAGAATGCAATGGCGTAGAGTGGAGTGGTGCAGAGCAGAGTGGAGTGGCCTAGACTGAAGTGATGTAGAGTGCAGTGGCGAAGAGTGCAGTGGTTCATAGTAGAGTGGGGTAGAGTGTACTGGCATAGAGGAGAGAGTTGCAGAGTAGAGTATAGTGGCGTACAGTGCATGGGTGCAGAGTACATTGGCGTTGAGTGCAGTGGCGTAGAGAGCAATGGCATAGAATAGAGTGGCATGAAGTGGCATAGGGTAGACTGCAGTGGTGTAAAGTGGAATGTCGCAGAGTGGAATAGAGTGCTGTAGAGTGCAGTGGGGTACAGTAGATTGTTTCAGAGTACAGCGCAGTGGTGTAAAGTGCAGTGTCATCGAGTGCAGTGGTGCAGAGAAGATTAGAGGCTTAAAGTGGGCTGGCGTAAAGTGTAGAATGGGGCAATGCAGAGTAGAGTGGCGTAGAGCATAGTGGCGTACAGTGCATTGGTGTAAAGTGCAGTAGAGTGTGGTGGCATAGAGTGCAGTGATACAGAGAAGAGTGGAGTAGAGTTCAGTGGCAGAGACTGCAGTATTGCAGAGTAGAGTGCCGTAGAGTGAAGTGCCATAGAGTGGAGTGATGCAGAGTAGAGTGAAGTGGTGTAGAGTAGAGTGAAGTGGTGCAGGGTAGATTGCAGTGGCGTAGAGTGTAGTGGCATAGAGTGATGTGGTGTGGAGTGCAATGGCATAGAGTGCTGTGCTGCAGAGTAGACTGTCTTAGAGTGCAGTGGTGTATGGCAGAGTGGCGTTGAGTGCTTTGGCGTGGAGTGCAGCGGCGTAGAGTGTTTCAGAGTAGAGTGGCGCAGTGGGGTACAGTAGATTGTTTCAGAGTACAGCGCAGTGGTGTAAACTGCAGTGTCATCGAGTGCAGTGGTGCAGAGAAGATTAGAGGCTTAAAGTGGGCTGGCGTAAAGTGTAGAATGGAGCAATGCAGAGTAGAGTGGCGTAGAGCATAGTGGCGTACAGTGCATTGGTGTACAGTGCAGTAGAGTGTGGTGGCATAGAGTGCAGTGATACAGAGAAGAGTGGAGTAGAGTTCAGTGGCAGAGACTGCAGTATTGCAGAGTAGAGTGCCGTAGAGTGAAGTGCCATAGAGTGGAGTGATGCAGAGTAGAGTGAAGTGGTGCAGAGTAGAGTGAAGTGGTGCAGGATAGAGTGCAGTGGCGTAGAGTGCAGTGGCATAGAGTGTAGTGGCATAGAGTGGTGTGGTGTGGAGTGCAATGGCATAGAGTGCAGTGCTGCAGAGTAGACTGTCTTAGAGTGCAGTGGTGTATGGCAGAGTGGCGTTGAGTGCTTTGGCGTGGAGTGCAGCGGCGTAGAGTGTTTCAGAGTAGAGTGGCGTAGAGAGCAGTGGCATAGAGTACAGTGGTGCAGAGTAGAATAGAGTGGCTTAGAGTGCAGTAACGTAGAGTACAATGGCTTAGAGTGCAGTGGCATAAAGCATTGCAGAGTAGAGTACAGCGGCGAAGAGTGCAGTGACGCAGCGTAGATTGGCATAGAGTACAGTGGCATAGAGTGCATTGGTTTTGAGCGAAGTGGTATAGAGTGCATTGGTGTAAAGTGAAGTGATGCAGGGTAGAGTGGAGTGGCACAGAGTGGAGTGGCGCAGAGTGGAGTGGCGCAGAGTGCAGTGGCGTAGAGTAGATTGTTTCAGAGTAGGGTGGAGTGGTGCACAGTAAAGTATAGTGACAGAGTGGCATGGAGTGCAGAGTAGATTATAGTGGCATAGAGTGGATTGGCATAGAGTGCACTGTCATAGAGTGGAGTGGTACAGAGTAGAGTGCATTGGAGTAGAGTGCACTGGCATAGAGTGCAGTGTTGCAGAGCAGAATGGCATAGAGTGGAGTGGCACAGAGGGGAGTGGTTAGAGTGCAGTGGCAAAGAGTTCAGTGGTGTGTAGTAGAGCAGTGTGGGTTAAAGTGCATTGGTATAGAGTAGAGTGGTGTAGAGTATAGAGACATAGAGTGAAGTGGTGTAGAGTGGAGTGGTGCAGAGTAGAGTGCAGTGACGCAGTGTGGAGTGGCTTGGAATGGCATAGTGTTGAGTGGTGCAGAGTAGGATGGAGTATGCATGGTGTGATAGCGCACTGCCATTACAGAAAACACATCTTCAATTGAAATGACCATCACATTTGCATAGACATACAGTTTTACTGATAAACGTATACAGCGCACAACACAATGTGTGGAAACTTCATCGCCTAGAGTATTGATGTGTTTTGATCGTATTACAATATTTGTTTCCACCACTCTTCAGAATTACCAAAAACTGTGCTTTATTTGTGCTCTTCTAATTCTGATATATTCTGAAATATCTGCACAGTTCATTTAGACATTTCGATTTTGCTGTGTGCTCAAAGAAAAATAATATTGTACAGCCTTCCTCAAGAACACCCCGAGTAGCCAGCATGATTGTCACATAAAACCTCTCACTTTGAAGTCAGAGAATAAAAAGTAAACACCAAGCTCCCTGGAAGACAGAGCCTGACATTTCACCTCTGTCTTTGAATGAATTGCAAATGTGACAAGAAAAGTAAAAGATTGAAAGGCCTGTTTACAGAAATCCAGTACTGGTGGAAGAATACAGTAAATAGTGTTCAAGCAATAGAGGGACAAACTCAAGCTGGACAGCCTAAAACAAATAGAGCCAGCAAACAGAAAGCAAGCAAATGTGAGGTACACACCACAAAGCCAATGGTAAGCAATAGGCAGAATGCCTTCCAAGGGAAGCGTTCCGAATGTCCCCAAGATGTCATTAGCAAACCAGACAGCTGTGCTTCGACCTAATAAGAACAATTTTACAAAAACGATTTTCTGAGTCATTTAGGAAGCTGGTTGAATCTGAGCAAATCCCCAGGGAGTTAGGTACAGGTAATTAGATGGAGAGGATGCTTTTTTATTTTGACGGATCTTGTCTAAATATATCCAAATTAATAGGCTTTGCACTTCCTTGCAGTCCTTCCCCTTGCTGTGAGAACAGGACGCCAGCTGTGGAGTTCAGTGCAGAAACGTAGTTAGGCTCCAAAGACAAATCTAGAAACAGAAGATGGGAATATATTACCTCACTGCTCAAAGTCCAAATGCAAGCTCGAAAGAACAGGCCAGCAAATCGCTCCTCAACATTAATATATATAATAAGTACTTGCTTTTTATGTAACACCTTCTACTGGTTTGTTGTTTGTTATCGCTCCAGATAGGTGGCCCAAATTACCCAATTGAAACTGCTCAGTTGCTGGATCTTGACCTTGACCCTTTAAATTACAGGTCATACAGAGGTCAGTGGCAGGTGTTTATCTCGCTGAGTAGCCTTAGCGGTACCCAATGTATTTTATTTGATTTTTCAAATGTTTTTTTTCCACCTAAAGATGCTATCTTGTTGGTGTGTGTTATATTTCATCTGTACAGCTCGGGCTCCAGACTCTGTCTCTATCCCAGTGTGAATTTCAAGAAGCGGTACAGCCTGAAGCGCCATGGGTAGAAATCTTTACATTTTGAACTTAGTATTTACAATCAGAAGTAGGCCGAGTGATCATCTGGCCGAGGGATCAGCTGCAGTGGACCTGTGGCACTTGGAGAAGCCACTTAGGGGCTACCAGGCCTTCCTTTTCTCAAATGTCTGTATAATCTCATTCATAAACTACGACTCCGCTCATCAATTCTCTGAGATTGGAACTAATGACATCCTAATAGAAATCAGTGGTTTACAAAAGAAATTAATGGGAAAAAAAAGACCCGCTGAGAATGCTTTGGCAACGAGAATTGAGTGGTGCACTGCCTTTACATCGCAGTCACTACATCAGAGTTTACATCGTAGGTAAGTACATCGAAGGTGGTTTTTAGTATCTTAACATCATGGTATTATACATGGTATTTAATTATCAGTCAGGGATCTCTACTGCAATGCTTGAGCATGTTTTAAAGTGTTTTTTGCTTATATTTTCTACGTAACATATGTACTTATAAGAGGGAAAATACCACTCAGGGGCGGCTCCTCCACTAAGGAAGAGGAGCGTCGCCCCACTGCCTTTCAGCACTGCAAAAAAGGAAAAATAAAATGATAATAACAAGGTTATTAGCATTTTATTTTTCAGTGCTGAGGCAGTTTTGGGGGCGGGACTGGGCTGGGCAGCGCAGGGGGAAGAGTGGTGGCACTTTCTAAGTGCTCATGACTGTTTGGCCGGCCGCCTTGGGCCAGCCAAATAGTCATGGGAGCTTCCTGTTCGCACAGAAGCCAGGAAGAGGACGTAGAACACGGAGGAGAGGCGGCAGCCGGCCAGCAGGTAAGTGATGATTTTGTGTTTGCTACAACCCCTCCCTCCTTCCCCCTCCCCGTCCCACTACTGCTTCCCGGGAGCAGCCGCCACTGATACCACTCTTTGCTGGTCTGTCCTCTTCCCTTAATTTTCCTTTGCTTTTTGGAGTTTTAAATAGCACAAATGTGCTCTGAAGGTATTGGAGTGCTTAAATTACACAGGGTCACATTCATTTTTTTACACATGGGGAGATTAAGTGATTTGCCCAGAATCACAGGATGTTGAGCCGACGGCAAGACTCAAACCTGGTTCACCACTTTTAAAGTTGGCAGCTCTGGCCATAACACCACATTCCCTCCCCCTATGTGTGGGTGTTGTTAGTGTTTTCGCTAGTGTTTTAACACAATGATGGTTTTAACAGCCTGTGAAAAGCAACATTGTGTTAAAACTCTACGAAACACCAACAGGGACGCGTTGTTTATTTGTCAGTCGTGCAAAAAGGCAATGCATTTGTGTTGGCATTTTTTAGACTTTTAACACAATGCTGGTTTTCACAGCTTGTAAAAACCAACACTGTGTTAAAACGGCAAGAAACACCAACAAGGGTGCATTGTCCATTGGTCAGAGATTCCAAATGACAATGCATCCGTGTCTGTGTTTCCCAATTTTGGTTTTCATTGCCACAGTTCCTTACTACAAGGGAGGGTCTGAATCAGATTTTGTTTGGCTCACGGGTCCATGAGGACCACAAGCTAAACCAGAGCTGGGCATCTGGCTTGAGCTTTTAAGTGTTCGCCCACCTCCATGTTAAATTCAGTAGGCATTTAAGGGTAGATTGTTATTACTCTGTATGAAGCCCTACAGATAGGTATTTGTTACATGAAATCTCACTGATTACCATAATACTTGTGGGTTTTGATGCTGGTTACTCGCTCTGGCAAACTGTGGATTTAGAAGATTTGCACTGTCAGAATCCTTGTTATGCCCACTTAGGAGATATGGGAGTTTGATTTGCCAACTGTAATTGTGTAAACTATATACCAATGATAACAGCTACATGCCTGATTGTTTTACTGGGAAAACATATTTCTATTGCCATGTGTCTCATCTATTTATCACAAAACGTTAAGATAAATACATTATTCCTGATATATTGATATTGAAAAGCATATGTTTAGGTCAATAGGCATTGAAGAGTGGATTATTATTTCTCTATATTAAAGCCTGCAGATAGGTATTTTGCTACATGAAATGTCAGACTACCTCTGTAGGAAAGAATTTTGGTGTTGGTTACCACCTCTGTCAAACCCTAGGGGTAGAAGATTTGCACTGAAATAATTCTTGTTAGAATCTCTTCTTAGCTGTATAGCAGAATCATTAAATAATACATACATCCATGTATGTAAATATATAGCCAAATAGATACATAGAGGGCCTTTGGGTCAGCTGTGTTATGCCTTTGTTTTGTCTGAGTGTTATTTACACTCTGTTTCGATCTATGGCAGCACACTTCATGGGGTAATGATTCAGTCCACATCAATCATTGGCTCTCTTGCCCTATGAATGATGGTATTTTCTGATCACATCAGTACATCAACCTGAAAATGAGCGCCTTTTAGTGTCAGGGTTGGTTGGCCAGTCCTTTAGTTTTCAATTTTCAATTTTTATAGTTCTTCTTTCTTTTCTTCTCCTGTTTATATTTTATTTTAATGTTTTAGGTGATACCACACCCCTCCAGGCAGTGCTAATGGGTCAATGGCTTGCAGCTTATTTTATCTGCAGTGCGCCACATCCCACATGGTCACTTCCTCTAAACCAGGACACCATTATGGAATGTTGTTGTCCATAGTGTGTCATTGTTGTAACATTCCAAGATGGCCAACACGTTGGTTCTAACTGTGGCTGCCATGCTGGAACTTTAAAACAACAATAGACTATTTACAATACCTCTATAAAAGAGGGACACCCACTGCTATGTTTAGTTTCATATTTGCAAGCATATGCCTGCCGTGTTTAGAAGGCAGCAAGTTTTCTTTTTATAACTGTATTCTTTTAATTCATCTTGCATATACTGTTGAGTTTGTGTGTGTTTTATTGTGGTTGTGTCAGAGGGTGAATGCAGGATTGAGTCAGTGGGTGAATGACTGGCTGCATGAGGGCAAAGATGAGTGACAGTGCATGTATGGCGACTTATTGAGTACCTTAACCATTCAATGACACAAAATGAACTTTCATTAATAAGCCAGACCCATTATAATTTCTAATGCTTGTTTAACTATAGGTCCAGTTGGAAATTGCACATTGTAACTGATTTTTGTGAATCTGGGTATTTTTATGATGGTAAATACACAGTTTTATAAATGTGGTTCATGAAAACTTGATCTTCAGCATTGAGGTGTTATCGATAACAAGATGGAACCCAGCTCATTTCATTTCAGAAGGCTCCTGTACTAAGCCTTTAGGCATGCACCACAGCTGACCCCAACTCCAGAAACTTCCTATTTTACTTTTCAGCTGATTACCCAATTAGCCAATCCCTGCAGCCCTGTTCACTTGAAACTAGTGCGTAATGTTCGCAGGGGAATACAAGCCAAGTCTCAGGACTTAGGGCAACTTATGGTTCAAGAAGTCATAATTACCATGACATCTCACATGTATACAAAAAAGCTCACTTAGTAGAAGACCCAGCTGTTGCTAGCAATAACACCACCGAAATGTAAGTTTCACCATACAACCACCAAATCATTACATTGCAGACAGTCCTGCCGATATATTTCCAGCACACATCACATATACCATAATTTGGCAGCCAACCACACTCTCCATCCAACAGCTACACGCCATTGTTCCCAATCATACTTATACTTTACTGTATACAAAAATTAACAAGCTAGAGAGAACCAGTACTATACTCACTATATTGCACAAAATGTACACATTAGGCAAAGGGCTGCCAAATCGGCCAACGATTTTCACTTCTCCTCACCCCTCAGAAGAGGAGGAGAGGTGCCACAGGCTTGACTCTAAAAGGATGCGGAGCATCAATGCTGACTACACAAGAGACCATTGTGTGGACAACCAGCTCTTTGTAGGGTTTTCTGGAGCGAAGAAAGGAAATGCAATGCAGCACAGGACCCTGTCAAGGTGGACAGTCCTCTCCACCAAAATCTGCTACGCACTGGCGAAGAAGCAACCCCCGGATAACTTGCAGGCTCATTTCATCAGAGACAAGGTCGCTCTGAGATCATTGGCACAAAGGGTACCAGTTTTAGATATTTGCCAGGCAGCAACATAGGCGCAGATACACATGTTCACAAAGCACTACTGCCTTGACATTGAGGCCTGGCAAGGAAGGCAACTGCCCCCTCGGTCCTGCAGGATTTTCTTGTGTGAGTTCACTCCCCAGAACCTCCACATTTGGGAGGTACTGCTATGGTATCTGTTCTGAAGGTGAGGAATCAGCAGTTAGAAAAATTCATAAAAATAATTACCTTCTTAAGTTACCTTCAGTAAAGCTCTTTCTGGTGAATATTCTAACTGTAGATTCCTCACTTCCCTATCTCCTCCCCTTTTAGTAGAGGTACTCCATAACATCTTAGTAAGGTCCCGAGTTAGTGATCAGCACACTATAATCAACAATTTGTTTGAACTGCACTGCGTCTGAGCGTGAGGAAGAAGAAAGAATAATAAAAGAAATGACATCAGCATGCAGGAGTGGTGGTTATATGCGGCTCCACTCTTTCACATCCAGGGCAGTATGTAGTCACTCACCCACGAGAGTGGTGGACTTCAAAATTATTAATGCCGCGCCCCCAAGGGAAAAAGAAAATCACCAGGCCCCCCTCAAAATATTTCACAAATCTTTTAGGAAACTGCAGATGGTTAAATATGTCTAGATGTATTTAAACATTGCAGTTAAGTTCTGTTACCATTTAAAAAATGCAATCAAATACATGTTTGGGAATATGACTTGTTACAACGCGAGTCATTACATCGCGTGGCATTATAACGCGGTCGTTACAACGACCGCGTTGTTACCACGCAATGCCATTACTACGCAAGTCATTACATCGACTTGCAGTAGATGGCGCGCTGACATTAGAAATGTATAATTTACTATTCCAACTCTAGCCTACGTAACAGTAGGGAAGGTGTTGGAATAGTAAGCTATACTATTCCTAATGTTAGCGCGCCATCTACTGCAAGTCGATGTAATGACTTGCGTAGTAATGGCATTGCGTGGTAACAACGCGGTCTTTGTAACGACCACGTTGTAATGGCATCGCGGTGTGATGACCGCGATGTAAAGGTCGTTTCCCCATGATTGCCAAACATACTATTCTGGTCAGGCAGGCTTTACTAATGTGTAAAAGTATCAACAGTGTTATTATTAGAAATGGGGCTGGGGTTATTGAAGAATATTTGGATTCTTTTTCTTTCCTTTTGACACTTTCTTTCAGCCAGGATATAAATGACAAAAGATGTTATTGATGGCCCATTACAGAGCGGCTTACTGACGCTTATTTTTTCCCCCTGAAAACAAAGTACTGTTATCAGTATAATCCTTCTTTTGGCTAGAGCCTGGCGGCCCCAGTTTGAAGACCCCTGCCGTAGAGCCGTGTGGCAGCACCTACCGCTGTGCCGCAGTATTGCGGGAAAATTTCTCCAGATCCGGTTTGGCTATTCTAAAGGTGAGGAACATGTGGTTAGGTAGAGTATCCAACAGAAAGAGTTTTACCAAAAGTAAGTAATTTGTTATTCTGGAGTAGCGTGCTACTAGCCGTAAAGCACTTCAACACCTTATTAGCAGTTGTAAGTACTATGTAAATTCAATAACAATTACAGTAGAATACATGTGTCAACACTTTGTCCACTGTTACAAAGATTTACTATTTTATTGATCATGGCCAAACACAGAATATCATCATAACCTCTGCCTGCTATTGCAAAGCCTGGGCCAATTTGCTGTTCTAACCCCAGTTCTAACGGGTTAGGTTCTCGAGCCATGTTAATGTTGATATGACGTCAATAGTCAAAGAAATGTTGAGTCAAATTAATGGGGCTACACCGTGGAAATGATTGCAGATATGTAATATGAACTTTGGCTTAAAGGAGTGAAAAATACATAGAAAGTAGAGTTAAAGAAAAGAAGATTGTGTGCAAAATGTGGTATTTTAACAATATATTTTTCTTTTTTTTCTTTTAGCTTTCCATTTAGGAAGGGATGATTTATATTGTTATTATGATGAAGATTGTAGACCTCTGGTGAGGTCAAAAAGCTATTGTTAAAATAATTAAAATTAAAATTAAATGACATAGAAAATATGTTTTCAAATAACGTGTCACTTTTGCCCTTACTGAAGATTATCACTATATAACAGATGGAATTCTTCAATCCCTATGTAAAAACCTGTCTCTAATTTCTTTGTAATTGGCAACTTGTTACACACTCAGTAGCTGTTTATAAAGAAAAGATGTCAGAATTCATCTGTAATAACTTATTACAGTTGAGTTCTGATGTCACAATGCCTGCTGCTGGAACCAGCAGTGGAGGGGAAAGGCAGGTCAGATCATCCTCACGGAGCATAATTGAAACAGCTGTTTACAGAAGGAAACCGAAACTTTGCTTTTCTTTCTTCTGCTCTGTTTTTCCAGCTGTACAAGGACAACCAGAAAGTTGATGTTTATGGCAACATGTTGATTATTTTGCAATTCTTGCGTAATTGTGGAAAAGTTACAAACTTTCTGCATATTTCTAATGCACCTTTTTTTTTTAAAACTGACTTATAGTAGTAAACTGTTTCCAATATCTTTTTTGCAAAAATTATCTAACAGCTTTTTTGAAGTGTTTAATTTTGCACTAAAGATTCAATTTGTATTCTTTATGATTGCAAACATGCTCTCTCTTTCATATGAAAGAGCTGTGCAATAAGGATTTTATTTAAGTGGTTTGTAGGAAAGGTGATGGTGTGACTATGTATTTTAAGGAATAAAGTACCCCTGGCGTACACCATGAGGATACTGCAAGTCTCCTCGGAGTTTCATAACCTTACAAAGGAACTCAGCCTTCGGCCTCATTCCTCTATATGACCATGGGACTCCTTGGTGACTTGCAATATCCTTGTAATGGACAGCAGTATTACTTTATCCCATATACTTTTATGGTATATCACTAGTGCTCTGATCCACCACAACGCCTGCTCCAAGCCTGTCACAATATGTTTGTCTATAAACACAAAGCCAGGTGCCTGACTGTTTGTTTGTTGAACAGCTGATGAATCCTATGAGCTCCAGTCTAGCTATTCTTTACCCCACAGAATACTTATTGTTTGATGTTTAAAATGAGAAGACTACAAATGAGGTTTTGGGTGTTAAATGTCCTTGTGAATCCGGGGCTTCCTCAACAGCCACCTTTTTCTACTGAAACATCTCAACTCCACTGCAGGTTTTAAATGCATGCTGTGTCAATGTTTAATATCTTGTAGGAGGAGGTTCCTGATACAGTTTTAATCCCACACCTCTATCTTCCACTGACACCTATTTATGCATTGCCTGTGTTCAAATCCTTAAAGATAGGACATGATTCTGAAGGTTGTGGCTATCCCCTTTGTTGTAGACAATGATTCTAAAGTTTTAGTTACCTCCTTAGTTGTAGAACATGAGTCTGAAGATTTTAGTTACCTCCGTGGATGATCCTGACATTTTAGGGTTTCAATAGTGCTCAGGAACTAAGAACTACCATTTATCTAGTCCATATTATTGATAATAAGGATGATATCACTAAAACCAGGAAAGAAGTCTTGTTTTAATCTGGTCATTTATTGCTGAGCTTATTGAATTGCTATTAAAAACCATCACAGTAATCATACTATACCTTTTCCATTGTTAATTTTAGGTTGTCAATCACAGAAATGCATAAATAAGCACAATTAATTAGTCATTGCAACAAGACTTTAAGCACTATTTTGACCAGCATTTACTGGACTTACCTTGTTAACATGTTCTCCAGTGGACATTTATGTTTACTAACGTGCAAGTGGATCATGCCTCCTGCTTTGTTTGGTAGTGCTGTGCACAGGAGGGGTTGGCTTGTTTATGCTGAACTTTATCTGAGTGGTTCGAAGATGTACGTTGGTGTCATGCAGGAAAGTGCTGATTTGGCAGCACTTTCACAATTCTGTACCTTTTGTGCCATATGGTGAGGGTGTAGGATTTCTGCCTAACTTGTTAATTTTGTATACAGTAAAGTAAACGAGTGATGGATTTGCTGACATGAAAAAGAGTCACAACTTTTGGTAAAAAAAGCTGCCTGGGCCCTCAGCACCAATTTGTGTGGGAAAAATGTGGTGTCGTGCGATTACACTGTAAAAGCCTTCAGTTTACTCATGCGGCATGCTGTGGTGATAGCAATAAGCAAGTCTTTAGCATGACAGGAGTGTCAAGAGTCACAATGAACAGCTGTGGAACAGCTCAAAGGCGGTACACATGAGAAATGACCTTGAGGGAAAACTGAGTCAGACCTTTTATAAAACACAACCGGAGATTTGACTCAAGAGAGTTGGTCAGGTAAACACAAAAGGCCAAAAGAGCCAATGAATAACATTTTATTGTGCACACTGGTGGGCCAACGAAAGAACGATATTAACAAATTCGAAAGTCTGGCCTGAGGTGGGTTGGTGTGCTGAACTCCACCCTAGTCGACAAATTTCTCCCTGCACCCAAGACAGACGGACTTCAAGAAAGGGCATCTGGCTGCAAGAATTAACTATCTCAGTAGGCAAGTCAAATACATTTAACTGCCGCTGCTCAATCTCCACACATGGTGGGGTAGGTTGTGGGTAGGTTGCGGAGGCTTGGGAGCAGGACTTATCCCTGTTGCAGGGACTGGATTGGTAGCAGGATCGTCAGGTAAATGCTCAGGATCTTTGGGTACCATATTCTTCTTGCCCAGTCCAGGGTGATGACTTGGGCTACTCCATCATGATTTTCCTCAGAACTTAAGGCAGGAGTGGTAGCCGTGGAAACATGTACAGGAGTCCTGTGTCTCATCTCAGACAGAATGTGTCTCTTGGTGAGTGCCCTGGGGGAAACTCCAAAGCACAAGTTTTGACACTGCATTCTTGACTGTGGTGAATAGATTGGAGCCAGGGCTTAACCCAATGGTTGAAGACACCCTGCACCACCTCAAGATGGAGACACCAGTTGTGGTCCACCAGCCGACATCTGCTCAGCTTGTCTGCTCCAACATTCAGGGACCCCACTAGATAGTAACCAGAAAGATGTTCTGCTCATCCACCCACCTAGAGAGACATACAGCCTGCTGACACAGAATCCAGGACCCCACTCCATCCTGTTGAGGCCTGAATTAACAGGCTTCCATGTGTAGGCTGCTTAGTCAGAAAATCCAGATTAGCAGGGGCCGGTCTATGTCACTTATCCATAAGTCAACTAAATAGAGGGCTCGACCATCGCCAGCAAGGTGTTAATAAGGGCAGGCTGCCTTGAATGACATGAGCAGTTCAGATGAAACTGCTCCTGGTTGAAGAATTTCATCTAGCAAATTCATGTTTGTTTCAATAGTGGGTAATTGTTAGCCCTAGACTTCAGCTGCCCTTTCCACCACTACAGTAAAAAACACACTTTCCAGGCCACTGGCAATTTGTAAGTCTAAATTTAAGCCATCATCAGTGTAATGAGGAGGGGAGTAATAATAGTAGATATGTTCTGAATTGCATCAGAATCAGATCCAAAGAGACCTTCCAGTGTCTCATAGCACTGGAGTCACAACAGAGCTTTAGGATTGGTGTCTGGCTGTACAATGACTGGTTGTGCCTTTGTTATTTCATATTGTGACAAAAACATGGAACAGGCAGATGTTGGTCTGGGGTCAGCGATTGGCGATGGAAGTGAATCTTGGCGCGGTGCCAGCAGAGTCAATATCAGTGCTGGCACAACAGGAACTGCTGTGGAGCATGCTGCCAGTCTGGAGACCTGAACCGGCATGGTCACAAGCACAGTAATGGGTCCAGAGGGGTCAAATAGAATTGGGGGCTGACCCCCGTTGTAAGTCCGACCAGGTGCCCTTACTCCAGATTTTGAGGGAACAAACTGAAGATCGCAGCAGCAAACATTCTTAACAATTTTATATTGACAAGTGAGTGGCAAATCTTTACAAAATATACTCTGTCAAACCTTCATGGAATTAGTGGGCTGTTAATGGTGAAGAATGGACAGTGGATAAATCATTTTGCATGGTGTCACTGAACTAGTCCTTTAAAATTATGAGCTCACAAAACAAAATGTCAGCATCAGTCCACCTCAACATTTTTTGGTCTTCAGGTTTGGAACCTTCATTAAGATGGTTGCAATGGAAGGATTACTTTCTAAACTACATAGCAGCATCTGATGATGAAGAAAAAATGTCTGAAGAACAACAAAAAGGATTCTATTGCACTCCTTATGACCAATAGGATTACAAATGTATGGCTGTATGTCCAAAGCACCTATTGTAAGTGATGTCAATGTGTTTGATGCTGCCAGTCTTGACTTGGATAAGTACTTTGAACCAAAAGTATGTGTGGGTATAACAAGGTATATATTTTTCGAAAGGAAACAAAATGAGGATGAAACTCTAGATGAATATGTGATATGTAGCAGACCTACAAAAGCTGGCTATTGATTGTAAATTTAGTATATTACAGGATGACTTGATTAGAGATCAAGTGGTCATACATGCAAGTAATCCTGCTCTTCAAGAACGGTTATGGATGAATGTTGACTCGGCCTTTTAAGATATTTTAACTATTGTCTGTAAGGGTTAAATTTCTGGATGTTGTGCAGTAGTTTCGAAACAAGGGGAAAAGGAAAGTGACTTAGTTAACAGAATTTGTAATAATTCTAGTGGTAAAAGCAATGTCTCTCAGTCCAAGTATAAATGGAAACCTAAAGGTAAAAACAGATGTTATCGCTGCAATAGCAAAGAGCATCTTGCTTATGGCAAAATCTGTCCTGCCCTTAAACAGAAATGCAATAATTGTGTCATTATGCTAAAGTTTGCAGGAAGACAAACCGTATTAAATATATTGGTGAAGATACCAGTGGTATGGAAAGAGATGGGTCTGATAATGAGGGGGCTGGATCTAACGGTATTATGAGTGTAAATGACAAGCTGGTTTTGAACGTAGATGATGACTGTTTTATGGGCAAACTGGAGTGTTGGTTGACAATTGGTGGGGTGTCACTAAACGTTTATGTGGATTCTGGGTCACCATACACTAAAGTTAATCAAGAAGTTTGGAAGGAAAGTTTGTGAACAAGAATTGAAACTTTTTGATTGAACCGGATGTACATCCAGAGGAGTACAGTGGAGAAAGAATTTACATGTTAGGCTTCAGATGGCTTACTTTCAAGTTCAAACATAGGCATACACAACGGAAATTGTACATAGGACTTTCTGTTCTTGGATAGTTCGATCTGAAGAATTTGCACATTGTCCTAGATCTGAATAGCAAGGAGAAAGTTTTAATTGTTGATGACAGTATGACTGTCACTGAATCTATGTTGAGGAAATTTCTCAATGTTTTCATCAAAAAGTTAGGTAATTTAATAGGATTTGAACATAAAATTCTGTTTAAAAAATGATGCTTGCCAAAAGTGCACTAAGTAAGATATATTCCAATGGCTGTAAGGCAAGAAATTTCCAAAGAGTTGGAAAAATTGGTCTCTTCAAACATTATTGAGCCAACAGAAGGATCTGAATGGATTTGTCCGTTGGTTGTGGCACAACAAAGTAATGGAAAACTAAGGCTATATGTTGATTTATGTCATTTAAATAACATTATTGTTGATAGATTTCCATTACCAAAAATCAATGAATGGTTGCATGTCTGAAAGAAGCCAAGTGTTTTTTAGCCATTGATTTGTGATCTGCTTATCATCAGGTCTTGTTGCAGGGATTCTGCACATACACAGAACTATGCGCAGGAAAACAGGACCTCAGTGTGTAGGGGCTGAGCCTTCCTACCGCCTCAGTACCCAAAATCCCAAAACCGACTAGCTGTAGTGTCTCATTCGCTCTCCTACATAATCACAAAGCTACAAATGATTAGACAACCCAGAACACAACACTCACGACTCTCTCAGGAATCGCGGTAGCAAGACGTACCCTTTCGCTCACTCACTCTTACCTGTCCACAATAAGAATTGACAGTCACTGTTATAGTTCAAAATGTTTATTTTAACTATAGTGCTCTATAATGCAGTATACGAGCCACTACCAGCAGCAAAACGCATAAACCTAAAACAGTTAACATTGTCGCAAGACCATAGATTATAAAGGGGGATGTCATCGTATGCATACAGTGGATAAAGGACTATAAGGCCTAACCACCCTCCCCTTGGTAAGAAGAAGTTCTTTTATATAAAGGAAGATCTCTGGGCTTTGTCAGCAGACCCCATACCTTAGTGCCTAGATGGTATTTTTACATCATAGGAACAGCATAGCTCTTCTCCCTGGAAAGGTCCCTCTCCAAGCGTGTGTTAGAAAAACATGCATCCCCATAATATCAAAGCACAAGTTTCCAGCAGTAGCAACTGTGCTAGCATGTTTTGTCTAGGTGCTAGGGACTGACCAGAACAGAATAACAAGGGGCATTGTTTATCGACCTTGCACACCGTGTTCAGACTAAACTCCAGGAACAGGCAGAGAATGCAGAAAGCAGACGGTTCTCATGTGAAAGGCACAAACAGAGTCTTGCAAAATAAAGTCATGTAGTAACGTGCGCAAAAAGAGCATCATGGTAGCAGAGCTCATGCTAACTTAGCAATGTCGACAATGACCCTAACGGCCATATGACAATCTCTTTGGCACCCGGTTCAATGAAACTCGCAGCTTTTATTACACCTGATAGATGTTTCCAATTCAAACGTATGCCATTCAGATTGCATTCAGATTGCATTCAGCCTATGCTGTCTTTCAGAATCTAATCTGTTTGGTAAGGAACATGGAATAATGTTTTGCCAGGATGACATCCTAGTTTTTGGGTAATATAGAGAGCATGACTTCAGGTTAGGAGGAATTTTAGGTATACTAAAATCAAAGGGGCTGACAGTGAAATTTTACAAATGTAAATTTGTACAGAGTAGTGTGACGCATTTAGGGCACATCATAGAGGAGAGCGGAGTCAGACCTAAACCATCATTAGTGAACGCTATTAAAGAGACACCTACACTGAAGAGTGAAGATCATGTTAGGTCATTGTTAGAGCTTGCGTAATATTGTGCAAAATGTATTCCTAATTCTGCTGAGAAATGCTACATCAGGCAGTTATTGAAGAACAAGAATAATTTTGAATGGCCTACGCAATGTGAGGAAGATTTTTGTGACATAAAGCAATCAATCAGTAATGCTACAGTCCTACAGAATTTTGATTCAAATGCTGACAGTATTTTAACGACTGATGGCAATAATAGAGGGTTAGGCGCTAACACAAATTGATAGCAAAGGTAGATAAAGTGTAATAGCTTTTGCTTCCAGGTTCCTGCCTGCTGCAAAAGAAAAATATCCCACAATAGAAAAGGAAGCCTTAGCGTGGGCTTGGGCTCTTGATCACTTCAGAGCATTTGTGTGAGGAAAAATGCCACTTTTCATTGCGACCAAAAACCAGTTGTGAAACCGTTGACAAGTGACGATACTGTTGTTGCTTCAGCAAGAATTGCTAGACTGTCTATGCAGATGCAAGACTATTTGTATAAAATTGTGTATGTACTTGGAAAAGATAATGTGGTAGTAGATTTTTTATCCAGAATGATGTCACAATTGGAAGAATGTGAAGATGAAATGTGGAATGAATTTCAAGTAGCCTTGGTGCATGATCATGGCGTACCTGCGGTGAAAGAGGAATGGGAACTAAAGTTTCATTCTGAGAAGCGATATCAGAACTTTCATTAGAGAATAATGTGATCTTGAAAGGGGACAGAATACTTCCTCCGAGCACTCTACGTAGTGTGATCGTAAAAGTATGGCATTACAAAATCTGTGGTCAAGAAATTGTTTTGATGGCCAGGTATTGATATGGAAGTAAAGCAGCATGTCAGAGTATGAATGACTTGTTCTAGGGCAGCTAAAGCTCTTCATAAATTAAGACAACCAATGAGCGAGAATCACAGCCGCACAAATCCCTGGGAAACAGTTACCGTTGAAAGTTTTAGCCCGGTTGGTTCGCCACCGAGGTATGTAATTATTCTGATAGACTTCTTTTCTAGATGGCCAGTTGGAAAGTTGGTTGATAGAGCTGACACGGAATCGGTCCTATGTTTTTTAAGATCAGATTTTTGTATCAGAAGGCATTCCTTCTACTATTTTAAGTGACAATGGTGTACAGTTCATGTCCAACGCGTCTAAGGCTCTTTGCACAATCCAAGTGGTAATGGTATGGTTGAGAGATTTAACTGAGTAATTAAAGGTATCATTCAATCAGCTATTGCCAATAACCGGGATTGGATTATTCAGTTGGAAAAAGCGGTTTGGGCTTACATAGTTACAAATAATGAAACCACAGGTATCTCATCATTTCTAATTATGAGAGGGAGGAATCCGAGTAATAAGTACAGTCCAGGTTGGTTGTTTAGTTCCAGTGCTGAGCAATGGTCTATTGAGTCAGTAAGAGAATATGGCTCATAATCATCAGAAAAGTAAAGATTATTACAACAGCAATAAAGTACTAAGTTGGTGAAGGTTAAAGTGGGTGATTGAGTTTGCGTGAAGAAGCCAGGTATAGTCTCTAAAGGCAAATGTCATTTTTTTTGATCTAGCAGAGGTGGTGGAAGTATTACACTGTGAGGTTCGCCTTAGTGTCAGGAGGATGTGGAATCTGAAACGTGTGGCTCTGGGAGAAAAGGAGACGTGGGTCTAGATGATTGTGGGATGATCAGAATATTACTCAGTTGTGTTCGGAAAGAGGAGATGATGGCTCTGATGTGGTTAACGATGGAGGTGATGTGGTAACTGAACCTATGTTGTCTGTGGATGTTAATGTAAGGGTGAAACTTAAATGTCTGTCCTATGTGAAGGAGGATGTTGATGTTGGTATGGAGCCAAGTGGTGTTGAGGGTGCAAGTCAAACAGTGGAAGCAGAGTTGGGTGACCAAAGTTGTGAAGAATTGGGACCTGACAGAATGTTTGTTTATTATAGGGATCGGATATACGAGTGATGAACAGGTTTGTAACAAAAGAGGCAGGAAGCCACCCAAATGGTTGAAAGACTATATTTATAGTGGTAGACTGTAACTTATTCAATTACCAACATGTATAAATTCTTGTTCTATAATGGTTGATTATCTATAATGTTAAGTTTTTGAATGGTTTTATTTGTTGTAATAAAAGAGCTGGATGTGTTGTGGGCTTGTTGTTATGAATCTACTCAGCGTTCTATTCCACTGATGTCAGGAGCATTCCAGGAAGAAGGAGAATGCTGCTGGTGGAGGAACTGTATGGACGTCCGATGAAGTGTCACTGTTGTGACCTGATACAGACAATAAAGTAGTGACTTTAAACCTTTTCAAGTGTGTTGTGTCACTACACTCTGTCAATGTTTTTGTTTTGTTTTTGCCATGGTGTTCGCAAAAGTTTATTGCTGGTGAAAGCTGCCAGGCCCACATCAATGTAATAAAATCACTGGCTAAAAGCAAAAATATTTTGGTCTGAAAAAGCACACATTGCCTTAGTACACCCTGCACTTAAGGGAGCAACTCTGTGTGTGGATGTGTTCCATAAGCAAAGGCAGAATGTCATCACTCACAGTGAAGTTAGCCAATACCTGGAGTGGGCTGTCCCACTGCCCCATGCTGTATGCTGTAGTGGGCGAAGGAAAAATGTGAATGACACAATAATAGACCAATGGATGAAGAGGGCTGTCTGAAAGCCCTACTAGCAAGTATAATATGCACATAATTTTAGGAAAATCAAAAGGTCCTTGCTACTGTCAGACCTAAAAATGCAAAGGGACCACCGCTCAGCTAGAGTGCCATTCCCATGTTGGATTAGCCATCGGCTCACAGGCCAGAAAATATATAATGTGGCAACAGGTCAGCCCCATTCACCCAGTGGCTGTCTTGCCAGTTTGGATCTACTCACAACACACTATTTCTGCAATTTGAGCGGAGAAGCACCTTATTAACCCTTTGGTCAATAAGGTGCTGAATTCATCTCTCTCAACGGGCCATATGCCTTCCATTTGGAAGCATGCAAAAATTATTTCGCTCCTGAAGAAACCTTCAGCTGACCCGAATGTGCTTGCTAATTACAGGCGCATCTCTTTTCTAACGTCTCTCTCTAAGGTGTTCAATCAATCAATCAATCAGGGATTTTATAAAGTGCGCTACTCACCCGTGAGGGTCTCAAGGCGCTGGGGGGGAGGGGGGGTTGCAGCTCCAGTTCAGTCGACGAGCCAGGTCTTGAGGTTCTTCCTGAAGGTGTGCAGGGTAGGGGAGCGTCTGATGTTGACTGGGAGCTCGTTCCAGGCTTTGGCTGCGACGTAGGAGAAAGCTCTTCCGCCTGCTCTGGTTCTGTGGATGCGGGGGGTCACTGCGAGGGCGAGGTCGGCGGAGGTTCCTCTTGGGTGCGTGGAAGGAGACTCTCTCGTTGAGGTATTTGGGTCCGATGTTGTGGAGGGATTTGTAGGCGTGGGTGAGCAGTTTGAAGGTTACCCTCTTCTTGACGGGGAGCCAGTGGAGGTCTCGTAGGTGTTGGGTCATGTGTTCGTGCCGTGGGGTTCCGAGGATGAGTCTGGCTGCGGAGTTCTGGATGGTTTGGAGCTTGTGTAGGAGAGTTGTGTTGATTCCGGCATAGAGGGCGTTGCCGTAGTCCAGTCTGCTGGTTATGAGTGCGTGGGTGACGGTTTTTCTGCATTCGGGGGGTATCCATTTGAAGGTCTTGTGGAGGATCCGAAGGCAGTTGAAACTGGTGGAGGCGATGGAGTTGATCTGGCGGGTCATGATGAGGGAGGATGATTCCGAGGTTCCATGCGTGGTCTGTCGGGATGGGCGGACTCCCGAGGGCGGAGGGCCACCAGGTGATGTCCCAGGCGGAGGTGGAGGGTCCCAGGATGAGGACCTCAGTCTTCTCCGAGTTGAGCTTCAGGCAGCTGTTTTTCATCCAGGTGGCGACGTCCTTCATTCCTTCCTGGAAACTGAGTCTGGTGTCTTCGGGGTTCTTCGTGAGGGAGAGGATGAGCTGGGTGTCATCGGCGTATGATACTATGCTGAGCCCGTGCTGTCTGACGATGGCGGCGAGGGGGGCCATGTAGATGTTGAAGAGCATGGGGCTGAACGATGATCCTTGGGGTACTCCGCAGTTGATCTCTGTGGGTTCGGAGAGGAAGGGAGGGAGTCTGATCCTCTGGGTTCTGCCGGAGAGAAAGGAACGGATCCAGTTGAGGGCGGTTCCTCGTATCCCAGCGTCGTGAAGTATAGCTGCGAGAGTGCGATGTGAGACGTGTCGAAGGCTGCGGAGAGGTCTAGTAGGATTAGGGCAGCAGACCATGGTAGCAGAGCTATCCTTATTCTACTGGACCATGTTGGCGGCCTTCTATACGGTTCCACATGACAGTCTCCTGGAGAGGCTGAGTGTCCTTGGTATAGGCGAATCTGCGCCGGATTGGCTGGCTTCCTTTCTGGAGGACAGAAGCCAGGAAATTTGGGCGCCTCCTTTCGCTTCCCTCATTCCCAACGATCATCAACTGCCAGAATTTTGGGGGCATCATTGTGTTGGTCTCCGCGACACGATGAATGGCGTGCGGGAATGCTTTGTTGTGCCTGTGTGTCAGAATGACAGCGCACCTTCTTTTCATCACCGACCCTGCTCACATAAGCAATACCACCAGTGCGACATTCGTGACCCATAACCTCACAAGATCAGTCTCCTCCCAAAATTCAAGATCTTACTCAGAAATGTCCAGGATCTAACTAAAAACATGATACACAATGCTTCTCCTGTTCAGACAATGCATACTATTGCAATGCCATGCACCCGTCATAAGGAATGACTATCAACTGCAGTTTGCACATGTCATCTGCCAACACGAATATTCATCACTACCGTCAGTCTTTGTAGAGGTTCTGTGACTGTTCTATGACGGTGTGTGTGCATACTCTGTTCATACATGTATGTTCTCTGTTCTTTGTTAATACTTGTGTACAACTTGCATGAATGTGTATGTTTGGTTGTACTCTGCCTGCTCTGTCCATTTCTGGTTACATGGGTACTTTTTTACACTTTTGTTGTACCGTCTGTATACCTATGTGCTCTGCTTCCCATGTATGCACCATGAAATAGTTGCCTGGGTTTATTTTGTCTCCTGTATGTGCTGTCTATGTACGCATGTGCATCCACTCAAGGGAGTAGCTAGAAAATTTAAATACCCCCACTTAAATCTTACCAAACGCGACCATCCCAAGAAAAGTTCTGTTAACCATTCATCCTTCTTCTATCTATCATTCCATCTTTTCACCCTTCCATCTATTCATGCACCCATCTGTCCATCCATCAATTCATTCATCCAAATACACATTCATATGTCCATCCATCCGTTTACATATGCATACTTCCACTCTTCCTTCTGCATCTTTTCAACCCTGTCCATTCTTCCCCCTAATAACCCTTTCACCTCCTCCCCCTTCTGACTTCCTGTTCTGGCCTCGCCCAAAAAGTCCAGTAGCCAATCAGCTAGACTGCTGACCTCAGCGGTTTCAATAGCCTTTGCTTAGCATCTCCACACCAGCCCCATAGACACTGCATTTATTAAGGTGGTGAAGACTGAAAGGAGGTAGAAAGTCTACACACACTTGGAAAGGCAAACAAAGGAAACAGCCATGAAAAAAACGGACGGGAGTAAGTAAATATTAATTCAAATTAAAAACATACAAACACACACAGCAGTGAAGAAAGACAAAAGGAAACCAGAGAGGGAAACGGATGCAGTGGCACAGAGATTCCTCCACTGTAGCAGCTTAAGCGGGGCTGCCACTGGGTTGGTGAACTAGGTCCCACTGAAACATTAATTAGTTATTTACGGGTAACTTCTGTCTGCAGACAAAATGCTCATAAATAACACAATCAGAGAGGTGTGGGGCACGGGCTGACGTGCACATTTAAGGAAATAGAGAGGGATGAATTATCAAAATAGGAGAGAACAGAGAATAACAAATAGAAAAGTGAGCATGAGAAAGAAAGATAAGAAAGAAAAAGTAAGCATGAGATAACAATGGCTAGATAGAACAAGCATTTGCAATGCAATAGGTCTCACATTACTGAAAGTTTGATTCATTGGCATTGCAAATGATAATGTTTGTTATTTATTTATTTTTGTTTGCAAATATCCCAGCAGTAGCGTAAGTAATAAAATAAAATCCACAAAGCAACAAACGAGTGCAGTACCAAAGGCTGTTACTAGGTGTCCCTGTGGAGTTGTAAAGGGACCTCTATTATCCATATAAGGTACTGCGCCCTTACCTATGCTACTGCTGGGATATTTTTGAACAAAAAAAACTAACAAACATTATTATTTGCAACGCCAATAGATCAACCTTTCAATAATGTGAGACCTACTGATTTGCAAAGGCATTGTAAACGTGCAAGGCTACCTACTATGCATGCAGCACTTTGTATTTATGTAGCGCTTACTACCCATGATGAGGCATTGAAGAGCAAGCAGCATGCTTTATATATAGCTCAGCCAAATTTCCCCCGCCTTTGTGTTAGTTTTTTTTTTATTGGACACTGCTGTGTTCCTCACTTGGAGCGCCGAAGGAACCGAATAAAATAAAAGAACAACACCATAAAACTCAGGAATAAACAAAGCATGTTGTGTTGAAAATAAATGTGATCGCGTCATGACTGAGGAAAGAAAGAGCAACCTCCAGATACAACAAACGTGCAAGAGTACCTACTGTGCATGCCGCACTTTGTAATTGTATTTATGTAGCGCTTACTAAGTATGACGAGGCATTGAAGCGCGAGCAGCATGCTCCATATATAGCTTTAATCAAAGTGTAACTATAAATAACACAGTAACTGTAAAAGAGGAATTTAATTTACAAGCATTTAGGGCTGTACCTTAGAATAGGACCTGTACTTAAGTTACCTTCGCTGAGCTCTGAACAAATAGTGGGGAGAGGGCGATGCAGACTCCATGGTGGACCCAGGCGCCTCCAGTAACGGCTCTGCAGCTTCAAGGACCCGACGGAAGCTGTGGTGAGACAAACACAGCCCTGCCAAGTACCACGCATAAGGCGTTAGACTAACGCATTTCAGTGTGGTGGACCGCATCACCGCACTGAAATGCGAAGTCACGCATTTATAGTGCCTCCTGAAGCCAAGCCAGAACGTTTTAATTAGCACAGTCTGCAAAGAAAGCAGCGCGCGGTCGTGCTGCTCTGGCAGCCGCAGAGTCATGTGATTGACAGAGACTCTGACTGCTGCAGTCCTGGGGGACTGGCTTAGCTGCGCTCGGCTCGCTGATTCACGTGACACATGTCAAGGAGGCTACAACAATTGTGTCGCACATTCGGGCCCAACGCAGAGTCAGGGCTAATAAAGCGCAAGCGAAAAGAAGGCAAGGAATGAGACTCTAAAGGGAGGTGGAGGAAAGGGGCTGCTGGTGTTAAGAAGTTTTAATTAAAAGAAATAGGTGGAATACTGCAATAGATTAGATACATAGCTGTCGACATGAGGAATACAGTGGAATCATGAACTGGAAAATACTGATTTGATTTGGTTCTCGAGTTTAGAAACTGAAAGAAAAATACACGTTTAGTATGGTTCAATGTTATTATGCCTGACAGGTGTGAACGAAAAACACATACAAGTTGCTCCTGTGTGGAAGCTTTGTTTATGTCCTTTAAATACCAACTTGTGATCCTGATGCATATGGAGTTCGGAGTACTCCCACAATCAGGCATACTTCGGTCTTGGAAGACTCCATGCTTTGTCTCCTAACCCACAGGAACTTGTGCCTTAGTCGACCATGCTCGCCCTCAGGCAGTTTACAGCACTGGCATACAAGCTTTAACTATGGTACATGATTGTTGCCCTTACTTAATGAGGTAATTTGAAAAGGAACTCCTTCAAATAAAAGGCTTACAAAGCAAATAAATGAACCGATCCTGGGAAATGAGATAACATGCAAAATCTGCTTGCATGCCAATATCTGCCCAAACACAAATCAGGCTTTGCTGTTTATCCAAGCACTTAAAATGAAAACCACTCCGAAGCTCAGCTTTTTGTATGAATGAGCCCACTTCTAGCAGTGTACATGGAAACCTACAGCACCCATACTTAAGCAATGTAGCAAAAAAACACAATAGGACAATGAGTGTTGTGAGGGTGCAGTACCACAGGCTGTCATTAGGTGTCCCGTGGGGCCTCTTTTGCCCACATATGGTACTGCACCTTGCAGCATGGCCAAGGAAAGGAAATGGCGCAGCGGTGAGAGTTGCCGACTGGGGAGCTGGGGAGCTGGGTTCGAGACTGGTGTCAGCCTGATTGTTTAACCCCTTCGTCGCTGCTAGGCCTCCCCCCCCCCCCCCTCCCTGTGCTAAGCCTTTTTTTGGCTATTTGGGGTAGTTCGCGCTTCGGCCCCTGTAACTTTATGACCACATAAGGTATCCACGCCAAATTGGTGTCCTTTTCTTCCAACATCATGGGGATTCTAAAGGTACCCAGGGTTTGTGGATTCCCCTGGAGGGGACCCAGAAATTAGCCAAAATACAGCTAAATTTTGTTTTTTTGGGGAAAAATTAGAAAAAAGTGCTGCAAATGAAAGCGTCTGATTTTTTCCCTGCAAATGGTATCAACAAAGGGTTTGTGGGGCTGAAATCACCATTTTCCCAGCTTTTAGGGACTGACAGACTTTTGTCAGAAAACCAAAATGTTTTACACAGTTTTGGCATTTTACTGGGATATAGCCTATTTTGCTATTTTTGTGCTTTCAACCTTCTTCCAGTTAATGGTAGAAATGGGTATGAAAGCAATAATGGATCCTAGAAAGCTATACATTTTAGAAAAGTAGACAAAATTCTGACTTCAGCAAGGGGGTCATTTGTGTAGATCCTTCAAGGTTTCTTTATAGAAATTAACAGCTGAATATAGGAAAAATTGAAAATTAGTTGAAAAAAACAGCCATTTGTGCGAACCTTTTCACCTGTAACTTCTTCTAATTGTGACAGCTGTTTGAAAGCAATATACCGTTACATCCGCTGGACCTTTCTGGTTGTGGGGATATATAGGACTTGTAGGTTCACCAAGAATCCGACGAACCCAGAGCCAATAACTGAGCAGCGTCTTGCAATGGTTTTTTATTATGTACCGGGTATATAGCAATTAATTTGGGAAAATATATACATGGAAAAATCGGTATGAAAGACACCTATGTATTTCTGAAATTGGAACAAAATATAGAGTTTGGAAACAGTAGATATTTGCACATTTCCGAAATTGGGAGTACCCATACTAGCATGAGAATTATAGGTCATTTTTCAAAATGACTTTTTTTACACATTGTCTTTCATTTGGAAGGCAGAAATGCATCGAAAGTCAATAGGTAATAACAGTTGCTCTACAATTCTGTGTTACCCTAAGTCTCCCGATAAAAATGGTACCTCACTTGTGTGGGTAGGCCTAGTGCCGGCGACAGGAAACGGCTCAAAACGCAACGTGGACACACTTTATTTTTACAGTGAAAACTGACCCTTTTTTTGCAAAGTGCCTAACTGTAGATTTTGAACCCTAGCTCTGCCGGCACCTAGGGAAACCTAGCAAACCTATACATTTTTGAAAACTAGACACCCAGGGGAATAAGGATGGGGTGACTTGACTGGCTCTCACCAGGTTCTGTTACCCAGAATCCCTTGCAAACCTCAAAATTTGTCCAAAAAAACAAATTTTCCTCACATTTCTGTGGTGGAAAGTTCTGGAATCTTTGTGGATCCACAAAATTCCACCCACCCCGCGTTCCCCAAAGTCCTCTGAGAAAAATGGTACCTCACTTGTGTGGGTAGGCCTAGTGCCCGAGACAGGAAACGGCCCAAAACGCAACGTGGACACACCACATTTTCACAGTGAAAACGGGCCCTTTTTTTGCAAAGTGCCTAGCTGTAGATTTTGAACCCTAGCTCTGCCGGCACCTAGGGAAACCTAGCAAACCTATACATTTTTGAAAACTAGACACCCAGGGGAATCCGGGATGGGGTGACTTGACTGGCTCTCTCCAGGTTCTGTTACCCAGAATTCCTTGCAAACCTAAACATTTGTCCAAAAAAACACATTTTCTTCACATTTCTGTGGTGGAAAGTTCTGGAATCTGCGTGGATCCACAAACTTCCACCCACCCCGCGCTCCCCAAAGTCTTCCGAGAAAAATGGTACCTCACTTGTGTGGGTAGGCCTAGTGCCCGCCACAGGAAACGGCCCAAAACGCAACGTGGACACACCACATTTTCACAGTGAAAATGGACCCTTTTTATGCAAAGTGCCTAGCTGTAGATTTTGAACCCTAGCTCTGTCGGCACCTAGGGAAACCTAGCAAACCTATACATTTTTGAAAACTAGACACCCAGGGGAATACAGGATGGGGTGACTTGTCTGGCTCTCACCAGGTTCTGTTACCCAGAATCCCTTGCAAACCTCAAAATTTGTCCACAAAAACCACATTTTCCTCACATTCCTGTGGTGGAAAGTTCTGGAATCTGCGTGGATCCACAAAATTCCACCCACCCCGCATTCCCCAAAGTCTTCCGAGAAAAATGGTACCTCACTTGTGTGGGTAGGTATGATGTGGTGTTCTGCACCTTCTTTGTAAACCACAGGTTCTAGAATGTGGTGATGGTTGCCAAGCGCTACTTGAGCTCAGAAGTCAGTTGCTCTTGACCAAGCTGCTGGATGGGGTCCTTGTACTACTACTTACTTGAATAAAGTCTCTTCCTTCAATCATCGAAGTCTGGACTTCATTTTATGAGAGACCCACTTCCACATTTTGGCGACGAGTTACCCACGAGAAACAAGAGACCCCAACAGCCAAATTTTAAAACCACAGTTCAACCGGCGGTCTTCACCTCTTCAATCAACTCGCCTACCTTACAACACCGATCCTCTTCTACTCTTCTTCCGCTGTGAGGAGAGGAACGCTCCCGGTGTTCAACGACTTCTTCCCTGTGTTCGTCAAGTCTTATTCAAGATCCGCCACGAAGGACTTGCAGAGTTGAGCGGGGTCTGTACAAAGAGGTCTGAGTTGAGCGGGGTCTGCACAGAGAGGTCTGATGCCATCCGTGAACTGAGGTATGTGCGCGGCGCTCCGATCTTGCTAAGGGGCTGAGGGGCTATCTTGCTGCGGCCTCCTTCCCGTCTTGCCTGACTTCACCAGTGGCCTGCCTGATCCTGACGTCATCACGCGCCAACGCGGCGGCCATTTTAATTGTCTCTCGCCGATTTGCCTGATTTACACGTCGTTAGGTGACAGCAACCGGCCAACAAAGGAAACAAAAGAAGGCTAACATTAAGTCTCAGTGATGTCATCACGTGAAGACGCGGCGGACATCTTGAGTGCTTCTCTCTTGTCAGTCTAGTTTCCACAACTTGCTTCGGCTTGAAAGTCGCGCTTTGTCTCACGCTGACATCTCGCATCTTCAACCAACTGCCTTCTGAGCTCAAGTAGCGCTTGGCAACCTTCACCACATTCTAGAACCTGTGGTTTACAAAGAAGGTGCAGAACACCACAGTAGGCCTAGTGACCGCGACAGGAAACGGCCCAAAACGCAACGTGGACACACCACATTTTCACAGTGAAAACGGACCCTTTTTTTGCAAAGTGCCTAGCTGTAGATTTTGAACCCTAGCTCTGCCGGCACATAGGGAAACCTAGCAAACCTATACATTTTTGAAAACTAGACACACAGGGGAATCAAGGATGGGGTGACTTGTCTGGCTCTCACCAGGCTCTGTTACCCAGAATCCCTTGCAAACCTCAAAATGTGTAAACAAAAAACACATTTTTCTCAAATTTCTGTGTCGGAAAGTTCTGGAATCTGCGCTGATCCACAAAATTCCACCCACCCCGCGTTCCCCAAAGTCTTCCAAGAAAAATGGTACCTCACTTGTGTGGGTGGGTCAAGTACCCGCGACAGGCAAGGGCCCAAAACCTATTGAGGCGACATCAAAATTACCTATCACAATCCAACCTGGTTTTGCAAGGGGGGTCCCATGAGTTTTGGCCCCGTGCTCGGCGGCCATCTAGGGAAACCTACCAAACCCACACATTTCTGAGAACTAGACACCCGGGGGAGTCCAGCGAGGTATGGCTTGCGTGGGTCCCCCAACATTTTCCTACCCAGAATCCCCTGCAAACCTCAAATTTAGCTGAAAAAATCACTTTTTCTCAAATTTCTGTGGGAAAGTTCTTGAATCTGCGTGGATCCACAAATTTCCTCCCACCCAGCGTTCCCCAGGTCTCCCGATAAAAATGGTACCTCACTTGTGTGGGTAGGCATAGTGGCTGCAACAGGAAATTGCCCAAATTGTACTGTGGAGACTTCAAAATTACCTATAACAAAACTACCTGGTTTTGGGGGGGGGGCACCTGGGGTTTTGGCCCCGGGGTCGGCGGCCATCTGGGGGAACTACCAAACCCAAACATTTTTTTAAACTAGACACCCGGGGGAGTCCAATGAGGTATGGCTTGCGTGGATCTCCCAACATTTTCCTACCCAGAATGCCCCGCAAACCTCAAATTTGGCTAAAAACGTATTTTTAGAAAAATGTAGCGCTTAGAATTCTCGGTGCTATACCCTTGATCCCTATGTTTTGGGCTCTTCCCAGTCACAGGCCCTTGCCCCACACACACAAGTGAGGTATCATTTTACTCGGGAGACTGAGGGGAACGCTGTGGGGTAGGACATTTGTGCCGGCATGGTGATTCCACCCAAAAATATGTGGAAAATGTGTTTTTTTCAGCTAAATTTGAGGTTTGCAGGGCATTCTGGGTAGGAAAACATTGGGGGATCCATGCAAGCCATACCTCGCTCGACTCCCCCGGGTGTCTAGTTTTCAGAAATGTGTGCGTTTGGTAGTTTCCCAAGATGGCCGCCGAGCCCGGGGCCAAAAACCCAGGTGACCCCCCTTGCAAAACCAGGTTGTTTTTTTGATAGGTAATTTTGATGTCTCTTCAATACGTTTTGGGCCCTTGCCTGTCGCGGGTACTTGACCCACCCACGTGAATGAGGTATCATTTTTATCGGGAGACCTGGGGGAACGCTGGGTGGTAGGAAATTTGTGCATCCACGTAGATTCCAGAACTTTCCCACACAGAAATTTGAGAAAAAAGTGATTTTTTCAGCTAAATTTGAGGTTTGCAGGGGATTCTGGGTAGGAAAACGTTGAGGGACCCACGCAAGCCATACCTCGCTGAACTCCCCCGGGTGTCTAGTTTTCAGAAATATGTGGGTTTGGTAGGTTTCCCAAGATGGCCGCCGAGCCCGGGACCAAAAACCCAGGTGACTCCCCTTGCAAATCCAGGTTGTTTTGTGATAGGTCATTTTGATGTCTCCTCAATACGTTTTGGGCCCTTGCCTGTCGCGGGTACTTGACCCACCCATGTAAGTGAAGTATCATTTTTATCGTGAGACCTGGGGGAACGCTGGGTGGTAGGAAATTTGTGGATCCACGTAGATTCCAGAACTTTCCCACACAGAAATTTCAGAAAAAAGTGATTTTTTCAGCTAAATTTGAGGTTTGCAGGGGATTTTGGGTAGGAAAACGTTGGGGGACCCACGCAAGCCATACCTCGCTGAACTCCCCCGGGTGTCTAGTTTTCAGAAATGTGTGGGTTTGGTAGGTTTCCCAAGATGGCCGCCGAGCCCGGGGCCAAAAACCCAGGTGACTCCCCTTGCAAAACCAGGTTGTTTTGTGATAGGTCATTTTGATGTCTCCTCAATACGTTTTGGGCCCTTGCCTGTCGCGGGTACTTGACCCACCCATGTGAGTGAAGTATCATTTTTATCGTGAGACCTGGGGGAACGCTGGGTGGTAGGAAATTTGTGGATCCACGTAGATTCCAGAACTTTCCCACACAGAAATTTGAGAAAAAAGTGATTTTTTTTCAGCTAAATTTGAGGTTTGCAGGGGATTCTGGGTAGGAAAACGTTGGGGGACCCACGCAAGCCATACCTCGCTGGACTCCCCCAGGTGACTAGTTTTCAGAAATGTGTGGGTTTGGTAGGTTTCCCAAGATGGCCGCCGAGCCCGGGGCCAAAAACCCAGGTGACTCCCCTTGCAAAACCAGGTTGTTTTGTGATAGGTCATTTTGATGTCTCCTATATGTTTTGGGCCCTTGCCTGTCACGGGTACTTGACCCACAGACGTGAGTGAGGTATCATTTTTATCGGGAGACCTGGGGGAACGCTGGGTGGTAGGAAATTTGTGGATCCACGTAGATTCCAGAACTTTCCCACACAGAAATTTGAGAAAAAAGTTTCTGAAAACTAAAGACACAGGGGAGTCCAGGGAGGTATGGCTTGCGTGGGTCCCCCAACGTTTTCCTACCCAGAATCCCCGGCATACCTCAAATTTAGCTGAAAAAATCACTTTTTTCTCAAATTTCTGTGTGGGAAAGTTCTGGAATCTACGTGGATCCACAAATTTCCTACCACCCAGGGTTCCCCCAGGTCTCCCGATAAAAATGGTACCTTACTCGCGTGGGTGGGTCAAGTACCAGCGACAGGCAAGGGCCCAAAACGTATTGAGGAGACATCAAAATGCCCTATCACAAAACAACCTGGTTTTGCAAGGGGAGTCACCTGGGTTTTTGGCCCCGGGCTCGGCGGCCATCTTGGGAAACCATCCAAACTCACACATTTCTGAAAACTAGACACCCGGGGGAGTCCAGCGAGGTATGGCTTGCGTGGGTCCCCCAACGTTTTCCTACCCAGACTCCCCTGCAAACCTCAAATTTAGCTGAAAAAAATCACTTTTTTCTCAGATTTCTGTGTGGGAAAGTTCTGGAATCTATGTGGATCCATAAATTTCCTACCACCCAGCGTTCCCCCAGGTCTCCTGATAAAAATGGTACTTCACTTGTGTGTGTGGGTCAAGTACCCGCGACAGGCAAGGGCCCAAAACGTATTGAGGAGACATCAAAATTACCTATCACAAAACAACCTGGTTTTGCAAGGGGGGTCACCTGGATTTTTGGCCCCGGGTTCGGTGGCCATCTTGGGAAACTACCAAACCCACACATTTCTGAAAACTAGACACCCGGGGGAGTCCAGCGAGGTATGGCTTGCATGGATCCCCCAATGTTTTCCTACCCAGAATGCCCTGCAAACCTCAAATTTAGCTGAAAAAAACAAATTTTCCACATATTTTTGGGTGGAATCACCGTGCCGGCACAAATGTCCTACCCCACAGCGTTCCCCTCAGTCTCCCGAGTAAAATGATACCTCACTTGTGTGGGTGGGGCAAGGGCCTGTGACTGGGAAGAGCCAAAAAGATAGGGATTAAGGGTATAGACCCAAGATTTCTAAGCGCTACATTTGTTTAAGAATAAGTTTTTAGCCAATTCTGCATTGGACACCCACACAAGTGAGGTATAATTTTACTCGGGACACTAAGGAGAACGCTGTGGGGTAGGACATTTGTGCCGGCACGGTGATTCCACGCAAAAATATGTGGAAAATGTGTTTTTTTCAGCTTAATTTGAGGTTTGCAGGGGATTCTGGGTAGGGAAACGTTGGGGGATCCACGCAAGCCGTACCTCATTGGGCTCCCCAGGGTGTCTAGTTTTCAGAAATGTGTGGGTTTGGTAGGTTTCCCTAGATGGCGCGGAGCCCGGGGCCAACACCCCAAGTGCCCCCCCCCAAACCAGGTAGTTTTGTTATAGGTAATGTTGAAGTCTCCACAGTACAATTTGGGCCATTTCCTGTTGCAGCCACTATGCCTACCCACACAAGTGAGGTACCATTTTTATCGGGAGACCTGGGGGAACGCTGAGTGGTAGGAAATTTGTGGATCCCCGCAGATTCCAGAACTTTCCCACACAGAAATTTGAGAAAAAAGTGATTTTTTCAGCTAAATTTGAGGTTTGCAGGGGATTCTGGGTAGGAAAACGCTGGGGGACTCACGCAAGCCATACCTAGCTGGACTCCCCTGGGTGTCTAGCTTTCAGAAATGTGTGGGTTTGGTAGGTTTCCCAAGATGGCCGCCGAGCCCGGGGCCAAAAACCCAGGAGACCCCCCTTGCAAAACCAGGTTGTTTTGTGATAGGTCATTTTGATGTCTCCTCAATACGTTTTGGGCCCTTGCCTGTCGCGGGTACTTGACCCACACACACAAGTGAGGTACCATTTTTATCGGGAGACCTGGGGGAATGCTGTGTAGAAGGAAATTTGTGGATCCACGCAGATTCCAGAACTTTCCCACACAGAAATTTGAGAAAAAGTGATTTTTTTCAGCTAAATTTGAGGTTTGCAGGGGATTCTGGGTAGGAAATGTTGGGGGACCCACTCAAGCCATACCTTGCTGGACTCCCCGGGTATCTAGTTTTCAGAAATGTGTGGGTTTGATAGGTTTCCCTAGATGGCTGCCGAGCCCGGGGCCAAAACTCATGGGACCCCCTTGCAAAACCAGGTTGTTTTGTGATAGGTAATTTTGATGTCGCCTCAATAGGTTTTGGGCCCTTGTCTGTCGCGGGTACTTGACCCACCCACACAAGTGAGGTACCATTTTTCTCGGAAGACTTTGGGGAATGCGGGGTGGGTGGAATTATGTGGCTCCACACAGATTCAAGAACTTTCCACCACAGAAATGTGAGGAAAATGTGTTTTTTTGACAAATTTTGAGGTTTGCAAGGGATTCTGGGTAACAGAACCTGGTGAGAGCCAGACAAGTCACCCCATCCTGGATTCCCCTGGGTGTCTAGTTTTCAAAATGTATAGGTTTGCTAGGTTTCCTTAGGTGCCGGCACAGCTAGGGTTCAAAATCTACAGCTAGGCACTTTTCAGAAAAAGGATCCGTTTTCACTGTGAAAATGTGGTGTGTCCACGTTGCGTTTTGGGCCATTTCCTGTCGCGGGCACTAGGCCTACCCACACAAGTGAGGTACCATTTTTCTCGGAAGACTTTGGGGAATGCGGGGTGGGTGGAATTTTGTGGATCCACGCAGATTCCAGAACTTTCCACCACAAAAATGTGAGGAAAATGTGTTTTTTTTTTTTTACAAAGTTTAAGGTTTGCAAGGGATTCTGGGTAGCAGAACCTGGTGAGAGCCAGACAAGTCACCCCATCCTGTATTCCCCTGGGTGTCTAGTTTTCAAAAATGTATAGGTTTGCTGGGTTTCCCTAGGTGCCGGTAGAGCTAGGGTTCAAAATCTACAGCTAGGCACTTTGCAAAAAAAGGGTCAGTGTTTACTGAGAAAATGTGGTGTGTCCGGGTTGCGTTTTTGGCCGTTTCCTGTCGCGGGCACAAGGCCTACCCACAGAAGTGAGGTACCATTTTTCTCGGAAGACTTTAGGGAATTCGGGGTGGGTGGAATTTTGTGGATCCACGCAGATCCCAGAACTTTCCTTCACAGAAATGTGAGGAAAATGTCTTTTTTTTAACTAAGTTTGAGGTTTGCAAGGGATTCTGGGTAACAGAACCTGTGAGAGGCACACAAGTCACCCCATCCTGGATTCCCCTTGGTGTCTAGTTTTAAAAAATGTACAGGTTTGCTAGGTTTCCTATGTGCCGGCTGCGCTAGGGCCCAAAATCCACAGGTAGGCACATTGCTAAAAACAAGTCTGTGCCTAGTGGGCTTTCTGCCGCCCTGGGGGAGAATCGGGGGGGGGGGAGGGTTTGCCCCGATATGCCCCCAAGGGGGGCAGAAAGACTGTGGCTATTTTTTTGGGGGGTAGGGGCATTGGTATGCACATTCTGGGCAGCCCCCACCCCCACGCATAAAAAAAGCCAGCGTAATCGCTGGCGCCTAGTGGGCTTTCTGCCCCCACGGGGGCAGATCAGGGGCCACTGCCCCCATCCGCCCCCGGGGGGGCAGAAAGACTGTGGCATTTTTTTGGGGCGGTGTGGGCATTGGCATGCCCATTCTGGGCTGACCTCACCCCTGAATTAAAAAAAAATATATTTCCTGAGGCCTAGTGGGCTTTCTGCCCCCCCGGTGGGACAGATAAGGGGCTATAGCCCCAATATGCCTCCGGGAGGGGCAGACAGACTGTGGTAATTGTTTTTGGGGTGGGGGCATTATCATGCCCATTCTGGGCAGCCCCCACCCCTACATTATAAAAAAAAAATCCCTGGTGCCTAGTGGGCTTTCTGCCCCCCGCCCCTGGGCAGATCAGGGGCTATTGCCCCCATCTGCCCCTGGGGGGAGCAGAAAGACTGTTGCATTTTTTGGGTGGGGGGTGGGGGCATTGGCCTGCCTATCTTGGGCAGCCCCCACCCCTACATCAATAAAAACCAGCATTGGCATAGCCAATAGGTCTCGCCTTTGGGACATTATAAGTGTTTAGCCATGCAACAGTTGATGTTGCACCAAGGATATTGTGCTGCATAATTAAATACTTATAAGGTCCCAAAGGCGAGACCTATTGGCTATGCCAATGCTTGTCTAATATCGTTAGTGGCTGTTGTAATATTATGCTTGGTTATTGATGGCCTTGAAAGTAAGACAATCTGTTATTGGCCTGCTGACAGGCTACTCCGCTTTCATATTTAAGCCCCTGTGGAGCACCCATCATCTACCAAGTAAACAAACACTTGACAAATAACGTTGTCATTAGCCGAGGGACTTTGTTCAGAAGCGTACAATGGAGCAGCCAGCCGGCCTGTGCAGGGCCTGGCCGCCCTTCCTCTTTACTAGTTAGAACTCGCTGCATTCATTTGCCACACCTACCTGCGCTCGGAGCAGGATTCTTGTTTCAGCCCCACAAAGAGATTGGGAAAAAAGCAGTATGTTTGTTCTCAGTCCCACGTGAAAACTAGGAAAACAGTGATTGTTTTACTTGTAGTATTTGTGAGGACTCAATTTTTTGTTTTTGTGTACAACGTTGCCTTGACCTTGAGTAACCCCACTGGCCAACTTATAGGTGAAACGCATTACGTCTATAAATAATATATCATCTTTGGGACTAAACGGCGCGTGTATTATTATCATCAGATTTACTCGGGGAGAGGCCGTGGGCTGCAGACAAAGGGCAAGGTTTGAAAGAAACCTGCGTGCACGTGTTATGTACACAAGTGCTCCTCGCCCAGGTCCGGTGTACCCAGTGTTACAGCCTGGCCTTCTCTACAACACATTTGGCTGCTCAGTGGAGGACGTTCATGAGAGGTACACACCCTAGCAAAAACACAGCCTCAACTACCACTGACATAAAAGAGATTATGTGCACGATACCGATGCATACACTTTGCACTAAGATGCCCCAAAAACTAAAGTTAGCTTAGAACAATCTAATGTACATGTTTTACGCAAAGGGTAGTCACAATACCACCCTGGATTGGCAAATCTTCTTTCCGTTTCATTGGTATCCATCTGAATAATGTGTACCCGCGTATGACAAAAGAAATACTAGGGATGACGTAGCTGTGGAACGGCATTATCGCCAGTCTTCAGTGCAGCGCCAAATTGTGACATTGCGAAGTTCACCGATGCATGCATTCTCTAATGGTACACGTGAAAAGGTAGTTAGAACTTTACCATAATATAACATACTTTACAGAGGACGCTTATTGCGCGTGTTAATTGGGTTTACGCTCTTAATGGAGCAATGACGGTTAGAGGGGCTCTTTGGCAGGCACGAAGGTTGCTGCCATGCTAGTTTCTGGTGCCAAACATTGAACCGTTACTGTTCACTAGTTTAGATAACGCGCGAAGTATTGTGTTTAAATAAATGCTTCTTTTTAACCAGCAGAGCCGTTTATTTTAAAGACGTTTACCTCTACAATTGCCTTACTCAATTTGGTAAATAAGATTGCTTTCGAAGCTTGGCAGTGGCAGGTCTGAAACAGATAGCCCGAGTTAGCAAGTGGGGGGTTTGAGTGGAGCGGGGCCGGCAACGCCACGGTGGGGAACGGGGGTGCGGCTTCGAGGCTCAGTCCATGTACAGCGTTTACCTTGCGGGAGCGAGCAGCGGCGCCATCTGTTTCCAAAGCACGGGCGCGATAATTGCAAACAGATGGCGTCGCTGCTCGCTCCCGCAAGGTAAACGCCGTACATGCATGAGTGCTCATTGGAAACAGTGCAGTACATGCACGAGTTTTCGAAAAAGTCCGGAGTGATTCCAAGAGGTCACTCCAAAGCAACGCTTGCGCGTTGCGTAGGCGGGACCTAAAAATCCCTGGTTTCTAATGGGCTGGAAAGACTGGAATTTCACTGGGGGTGGGGGCATTGTCATGCCCATTTTGGGCAGCCCCCACCCCAACATCAATAAAAAAAAATCCCTGGTTTCTAGTGGGCTTTCTGCCCCCCGGGGGGCAGATTGGGGGCTACTGCCCCCATCTGCCCCGGGGAGGGCAGAAAGACTGGAATTTCATTGGGGGTGGGGGCATTTTCATGCCCATTTTGGGCAGCCCCCGCCCCAACATCAATAAAAAAAATCCCTGGTTTCTTGTGGGCTTTCTGCCCCCCCCGGGGGGCAGATTGGGGGCTACTGCCCCCGTCTGCCCCCTGGGGGGGCAGA
Organism: Calotriton arnoldi; assembly: GCA_963921515.1. Classification (NCBI taxonomy): domain Eukaryota; kingdom Metazoa; phylum Chordata; class Amphibia; order Caudata; family Salamandridae; genus Calotriton; species Calotriton arnoldi. The sequence goes on from CAWUFW010000285.1 coordinate 2,407,467, forward strand.
AAGACTGACATTTCTCTGGGGGGGCATTGCCGTGCCCTTTTTGGGCAGCCCCCACCCCAATAAAAAATTAATCCCTGGTTTCTAGTGGGCTTTCTGCCCCCCAGGGGGGCAGAAAGACTGTTGTGCCCAAAACAATATGAGGGGAGCAAAGGCCCTTGCCCAGGGGCCGCTCCCCCCTCCCTGGTGCTAGTGGGTGGATCCCTGCTTGGGAATCGCCCTCCTGGGGTGATCCCCAAGCAGGGATCCACTAGGGAAGGGTACCATTGGAAAGGGGAGAATCTCCCCTTTCCAACGATACCTCTCCCAAGTGTTTCGGTGCTTGGGGGGCTGAGAGAGCCCCACGAGCACTGAAACACTAAAACTGAAACTAAGTTTCAATTTCGTTTTCAATCTAATGACGACAGCGCGCCTTGCGCGCGATCGTCATTAGATTGAAAATGAGGGAAGGGCCTTGAGAGGTTGGGAAAGCTCTTCCCCACCTCCCGAGGCCCCAAAAAATGGAAATCCCTCTGCTGTTTGCAGCAGAGGGATTTCGTGCCCCTGTCCTCATGACGGAATGGTTCCGTCATGAGCACAGGAAGCACTGGTGCTCATGACGGAACCATTCCGTCATGAGCACCGAAGGGTTAACTTTACCCGAGTGCATGGATAGGTGCGCTACATAAATAAAAGCTAGAAATGTAAAATAACATAAGAACTCAGTGCTCGGGGATGGGAAAGCAGTGTCGTGATCAAAACAGCAGTGGCCTCGGAGGGGTGGTGGGGGTCTGGAGCAGTGTTGTGGGAGGGGTCGGGGGGCACAGGCAAGCAGTGCCGTGAGCAAAACAGCAGTGGCCTCAGAGGGGTGGTGGGGGCCTGGAGCAGTGTTGTGGGAGGGTTGAAGGGGAAGCATCAGTAAAGTAATTTGCAAACTATCCCGACAGTTTCCTGCCAAAATGCATTGAATGTCAAATCATAACATCATTACATTTCGGGCGGGGTCTTCATCAGGACCAAGGAGAGGTGGGGAAGTGGGCACCAATAAAAACAGCTATATTGCTTCTGGCTGTGATTGTTAGCTGTTCACCGGACTTGCCAGCAGCCCTAAGCCACAGGTTACTGATCAACCTGGGCCTTGTCTTTTGAGCGCAACGAACATCTTCGAACAATTTTGAGAGCCTGCCCGGCCCAACCTTCACAATCAGAAGCAATATAGCTGTTGTTATTGGTGCCCACTTCCCCACCTCTCCTTGGTCCTGATGAAGACCCCGCCCGAAATGCGCAAAATTGGCTGTTCCGTCTAGGGGTCGAAACGTCGACACTTCTTTGTTTATGTCAGACACATATGACAGAGAATATATATCTGTAATGATGTTATGATTTGACATTCAATACAATTTGGCAGGAAACTGTCGGGATAGTTTGCAAATTACTTTACTGATGTATTTATATGCACACTACTGTCCTTTCTCACTATCCTCCCCATGCACTTATCACCTCACTCCTCTGCGCACTGATTCTTCTAAAATTATCCATTGAGAATTTGATTTGTTTTGAGCATTATAATTAATTAATTTCAATATTGTGATGGAATAAAATCACATACATTGGCAGATTGTATGTTGGTGCTTGATCTTTCATTATTACAATTGATTAATTCTTGTACTGATTCTTCTGTGTTATTAGTTCTCCACTGGGACATTTTCCTTTTGAACTCATATCCTAGATACAGCATGTCTTGAAGAGACAGCGCAAGCGCTGCCTAGGTAAGACCTAAAAAGCTAAAAAGGAGAGAAAGAACGGGAGGAGTACCCTGCTTTACATGAAAGCTTAAGAGAGGGCTGAGAAACCCCTAACCAGCTATAGCGTGGGACGTGTTACTCTCAGAATATGGTAACAAGGAGGAAGGTAGGGACTGACTATAACAACACACATATCAGAGCTGAGCATGTTTTGGAACTTTCAAAACTTCAGGGAACTGGTAATATTGTGCTATCTATGAGACAAACTGATGAAGGAGAGCCCTAACTGTGAGCTACATATATGAACAAGCATTGGCAATGCCAATAGGTCTCGCATTTGCGAGAGTTAGAGCTACTGGTGTTGTAAATTAAAATGTGTTTTACCTATGTGTTTTGGTTTGGAGAGGAGTGGATGTATGTGATGTAAAGTGTAATTATGTGGGTTGGATTGGAATTGTTAGTTGTGGAATTGTGTGGGGTAGAATTGTGTGGTGTGGTGTGGATTTGTGTAGTGGAATTATGTGGTATGATGGACAGACAGGGGTGAGAGCTGCACAGAATAGACAGACAGGAAGACAGAGAGAGATAGGTAGTGTATGCATAAAGTGGTGAATGAACTCCAGACAGAGGAGCAGAAAGAGTGTGTGAGAATGAGAGAAATAAGGGGAGGCCAGGCGACAAACGCATACAGAGGGAGCACCTATGTACGCAGAAGATACCCAAGAAGAGAAGCAAATGTGGGATTAAGGGACGGAAACCTTGAAAAGGCACGAGAAAGAAACGGTGCTCTGAGACTTGAAGTCAACCATATAAGAGAGGCGGGAAGAGTGCGTGAGAGAGAGAGGGGTGAGAGAGAATGCGAGCGAGAGAGAGAGAGAGGGACTGGTTGCTCTTCCCAAAGAATCCTTATTAACCTCAAAGTATGGTAGATGTTCAGAGAGGCAATGACCACCCAGCAGCTGACTGCGGGACACTGAGGATGGGCACCGGACCGAGAGAGATAAGACGGACTGGCAAAAAACTATGGTAAGGGGTAGAAAAATAAGTTTAGGCAAGGAGAGGATAAGGAAAGGCGTGGAGAAGAAAATAGATGGCACGAGTGAGTAGTAGTCAGAGAAAAAAATAAACGAGGCCTCACACTTGAAGGCTCATGAGACATGCCATGAGTGTTTGTTGGCGGGTATTGGTTAGAGTTCTAGTCTAGTGTGACCAAAGGCGTTGTATTCAGAGCTGTAACACAGCATTTCAACAAAGCTTCGGTGCTCTTGCGTTCACTACAGGCGTCGGCTGCTGCTGAGCACAAATAGGAGGACCCCAGCATGCTGGTCTCTCCCAAGTAGCAACAGAAAGGGGCATTTTCTGGAGGAGGGGTGGGTTGAATCGGTGACAAAAGAGAAGACCTACAAGGAGTGAGCAAGAGACTGACGCGACATACAGCAAACAGAGCATGCACACAAAGCGGCGACTATTAAAAACAAGAGTAGTAAGTACTATATAAATACAATTACACATTCTCCTTACATCAAAGTTCGTGGTAAATCATCTATGATATACTGGCCCTATTACTACTTCGCATTATTTAAGTCCTTTGACTATGTTGGCATGTGTAGTCTATGTCACTGGTGTCCTACAATTAACAAGTCATTAAAGACCCCCCCAAACTGACTATCATAAACAGTCTAAGGTAAAATATACTTTTTCTATCAGTCATTAATGTCCTTTTATAATTTGCCATTTGCAATGAATGGCATGGGTGACCTTCCATGCGGCCATGCTCTGTACAATGCCAGCCACAGAGTCTCTATGGCACAGATGTGCTAATACTGCCCGTCATTTGATGCCCTCACACTGCTCGGCACATGGCAGCTAAGCTGCAAGGTGCCCATTAATTACCACTGACAGTGATGCCCTTATAACTCCTAGAGATGCAGTTTACGCCTCTCTGGCCCATACCTGGCACAGTTTGGTAATACTCATTGAGTATGGAGTACAATTATGGTGACTACACATGGAATAAGGCGCCCTGTTCTGGATGTGATATCTGCAATTTTGTGTCCAATTATGATGAGCACACATGGAGTACATAGTCCAGCTTTGGTGAGCACACGAAGAGAATGGAGCACAACAGGGGTAAACACATGTGGATTATGGAGTCCAGTTATGGTGAGCACAAATGGTATAAGGAGCACAGCTGTGGTGTGCACACATGGATTAAGGATCCTAGTTCTGTTGCATACACCCGAGTACAAAAAAGCCCAGTTTTGGGCATCACTTTTGCAGTCATGTCCAGGCCCGCTGAACGACCATGGTGTAAGGAATCCAGTTCTTTATGTTACACCTGCAGTCTTGTGTCCATTTGTATCAAGCACACATGGAGTAGGGAGCCCAGTTGTGATGTGCACACACGGAGTAAGACGTCTAGTTGTTGACACCGCATATGCAGTCTTGTGTCCATTTCTAGTGAGCACAGATAAACTATGGACTCCAGTTCTGCTGAGCACACGTGGAGTATGGATCACAGCTAATGTGACTACACATGGATTATATAGTCCAGTTCTGGTGAGTACACGAGTATGAAGTCCAGTTCTAGGTGTCACACCTGCAGTCGTGTCCAGTTATGGTGAGAACACAAGGAGTACATAGTGCAGTTCTGGTGAGCACATGTGGAGTAAGCAGCACAGCTTTGGTGAGCACACATGGATTATGGGGCCTAGTTCTGCTGCACACACATAGAGTACAAAGACCAGTAATGGATGTCACATCTGCAGTCTTTGTCCAAATCTGGTGGGCACACAGAGTAAATAGTCCAGTTCTGGTGAGCACACATGGAGTACAGAGTCCAGTTCTGGTAAGCACACATGGAGTACGGCGTCCAGTTCTGGTAAGCACACGTGGAGCACAGAGTCCAGTTCTGGTAAGCCCACGTGGAGCACAGAGTCCAGTTCTGGTGAGCACACAGAGTAAGTAGTCCAGTTCTGCTGAGCACTCATGGAGTACGGAGTCCAGTCTGGTAAGCACACATGGAGTACAGAGTCCAGTTCTGGTGAGCACACATGGAGTACAGAGTCCAGTTCTGGTAAGCACACATGGAGTACAGAGTCCAGTTCTGGTAAGCACACGTGGTGTACAGAGTCCAGTTCTGGTAAGCACACGTGGAGTACAGAGCCCAGTTCTGGTGAGCACACGTGGAGGACAGAGTCCAGTTCTAGTGAGCACACATGGAGGACAGAGTCCCGTTCTTGTGAGCACACAAAGTAAGTAGACCAGTTCTGCTGAGCACTCATGGAGTACGGAGTCCAGTTCTGGTAAGCACACATGGAGTACAGAGTCCAGTTCTGGTGAGCACACATGGAGTACAGAGTCCAGTTCTGGTGAGCACTCATGGAGTACGGAGTCCAGTTCTGGTAAGCACACATGGAGTACAGAGTCCAGTTCTGGTGAGCACACATGGAGTACAGAGTCCAGTTCTGGTAAGCACACGAGGAGTACAGAGTCCAGTTCTGGTAAGCACACGTGGAGTACAGAGTCCAGTTCTGGTAAGCACACATGGAGTACGGAGTCCAGTCTGGTAAGCACACGTGGAGTACAGAGTCCAGTTCTGGTAAGCACACGTGGAGTACAGAGTCCAGTTCTGGTAAGCACACGTGGAGTACAGAGTCCAGTTCTGGTAAGCACACATGGAGTACAGAGTCCAGTTCTGGTAAGCACACGTGGAGTACAGAGTCCAGTTCTGGTAAGCACACGTGGAGCACAGAGTCCAGTTCTGGTAAGCACACATGGAGCACAGAGTCCAGTTCTGGTAAGCACACATGGAGCACAGAGTCCAGTTCTGGTAAGCACACATGGAGTACAGAGTCCAGTTCTGGTAAGCACACGTGGAGTACAGCGTCCAGCTCTGGTAAGAACACATGGAGTATAGAGTCCAGTTCTGGTAAGCACACATGGAGTACAGAGTCCAGTTCTGGTAAGCACTCAAAGTAAGTAGTCCAGTTCTGCTGAGCACTCATGGAGTAGGGAGTCCAGTCTGGTAAGCACACATGGAGTACAGAGTCCAGTTCTGGTGAGCACACATGGAGTATGGAGTCCAGTCTGGTAAGCACACGTGGAGTACAGAGTCCAGTTCTGGTAAGCACACGTGGTGTATAGAGTCCAGTTCTGGTAAGCACACGTGGAGTACAGAGTCCAGTTCTGGTAAGCACACGTGGAGTACAGAGTCCAGTTCTGGTAAGCACACGTGGAGTACAGAGTCCAGTTCTGGTAAGCACACGTGGAGTACAGAGTCCAGTTCTGGTAAGCACACGTGGAGTACAGAGTCCAGTTCTGGTAAGCACACGTGGAGCACAGAGTCCAGTTCTGGTAAGCATACGTGGAGCACAGATTCCAGTTCTGGTAAGCACACATGGAGTATGGAGTCCAGTCTGGTAAGCACACATGGAGTACGGAGTACAGTTCTGGTGAGCACACATGGAGTACAGAGTCCAGTTCTGGTAAGCACACGTGGAGTACGGCGTCCAGTTCTGGTAAGCACACGTGGAGCACAGAGTCCAGTTCTGGTAAGCACACGTGGAGCAGAGTCCAGTTCTGGTAAGCACACGTGGAGTACGGAGTCCAGTCTGGTAAGCACACATGGAGTACAGAGTCCAGTTCTGGTAAGCACACATAGAGTACAGAGTCCAGTTCTGGTAAGCACACATGGAGTACAGAGTCCAGTTCTGGTAAGCACACGTGGAGTAGAGTCCAGCTTTGGTAAGCACACATGAAGTACAGAGTCCAGTTCTGGTGAGCACACATGGAGTACAGAGTCCAGTTCTGGTGAGCACACAAAGTAAGTAGTCCAGTTCTGCTGAGCACTCATGGAGTATGGAGTCCAGTCTGGTAAGCACACATGGAGTACGGAGTCCAGTTCTGGTGAGCACACATGGAGTATGGAGTCCAGTCTGTTAAGCACACGTGGAGTACAGAGTCCAGTTCTGGTAAGCACACGTGGTGTATAGAGTCCAGTTCTGGTAAGCACACGCGGAGTACAGAGTCCAGTTCTGGTAAGCACACGTGGAGTACAGAGTCCAGTTCTGCTAAGCACACGTGGAGTACAGAGTCCAGTTCTGGTAAGCACACGTGGAGTACAGAGTCCAGTTCTGGTAAGCCCACGTGGAGCACAGAGTCCAGTTCTGGTAAGCACACATGGAGTACAGAGTCCAGTTCTGGTGAGCACACAGAGTAAGTAGTCCAGTTCTGCTGAGCACTCATGGAGTATGGAGTCCAGTCTGGTAAGCACACGTGGAGTACAAAGTCCAGTTCTGGTAAGCACATGTGGTGTATAGAGTCCAGTTCTGGTAAGCACACGTGGAGTACAGAGTCCAGTTCTGGTAAGCACACGTGTAGTACAGAGTCCAGTTCTGGTAAGCACACGTGGAGTACAGAGTCCAGTTCTGGTAAGTTCTGATAAGCACACGTGGAGTACAGAGTCCAGTTCTGGTAAGCACACGTGGAGCACAGAGTCCAGTTCTGGTAAGCACACATGGAGTACAGAGTCCAGTTCTGGTAAGCACACGTGGAGTACAGAGTCCAGTTCTGGTGAGCACACGTGGAGTACAGAGTACAGTTCTGGTAAGCACACGTGGAGTACAGAGTCCAGTTCTGGTGAGCACACGTGGAGTACAGAGTCCAGTTCTGGTGAGCACACATGGAGTATAGAGTCCAGTACTGAATGTGACATCCACAGTCTTGTGCCCATGTCCGGTGAGCACACGTGAAGAAAGGACTAGGGTGATCAGGCATCTCGGTTTTCCTGGCAGTTTACTGTAAATGTTTTGTTTTCAGAGAGGGAATACCATGCAAAATTTCCCCTGATCCCATACAGAATTCTGCAGCACACGTCAAAAAGCCATTTGAGTGAATTAGATGCAGTTTTTTTTAAGTTGTATATTATTCTCCCCTCTTTAACACACAAATTCTCACATTGGCATCTTAGTGCCAATGTGCTCTGATCTGATCTGGAGACTGAGACAGACAGTTCAAACTAAGTCTAACAAGAGACTGAACAATAAACACCTCAGGAAAAACAGTGCATCGAAATTAGTAAACAGAAAAAAGGCGCAATAGACCAGGGAATTTTTTAACAGTGAGGCTGAGGCGACAGGATGGAGGGAGAACCAGGGAAAGGGCAGAAGCAGTGATGGGGCAGAAGTAGTGACAGGGCACAGTAGTGGCGAGGTAGAAGTAACACGAGAATCTATTTTTTCATGGAAGGGTTTATTGGAAAACAGCCTGAATACAATAAATAAAGAAGACTTTCACAGCAAATTAATCCAAAAGTCAGAATCTTGGGAGCAACAGCACACAGTGAGCAGGGAGAAAGTTGGAGACCGCGTAGGGGCAGTAGGTAACTCACTGACAGGAAATAGGCACCCTGGGTTGGCGCGTTGGTACTTATCTTAGCCCAAAGTCCCTATATATAGCATATCGTCTCACTGGCGTAACGAAACTTGAGGGGGCCTCCCTGTAAGGCACATGGAGGGCCCCCCTCCGGGCTCAATCAGGAGCTCTGCAGCCAGAGTGCTGTGCTGAGGGGGGGCCCTGGAGCTTGGGGGCCCCCTCGCACCGCGGGGGCCTGTGTTACGCCCCTGTATCGTTTATTAAAAAGCGCATGTTCACCTGGGGGTTCTTGGTGCTGTAACAGGTGGTACTGTTGTGGCTTAGGACCCCCCCCCACCTTCCCAAATCTCTGAGGTGACACAACTGGAACAAGTGTCTGGAAACCCGACAGTGCCCTCCGTTGTGGTGGTTGTGACTGAACCCGCTAGAATTTTCGGCTGCGCAGATAGTTCGCGAACGTCTCTGTGGGACCAGTCTGTGTATAAAGAAATGCTGAAATAAAGCAGCGCTGGCTTTAAAGTCCATTTTCCTTTCAGTTCCCGAACCCTTATCTCATTCGGTTCCTTGGTAGCCAGCAGCACTTGAAGCATGCTGTAGATGGCTTCTGATAAGGCCTGTAGGAGTAATTGACAGCCATAAACAGGAAAGGATGCTTGCATGCACTGGGGCAAGCTGTCCTGTCCCATTCAAAGTGGCAGGGCAGACAGTAGGACAATGCATATCTGCAAGGGACAGGCCCCCAGTACACACGTGTAGGGGTGGCCAATGCATTCACGGCCCTCAGATAGAGGGTCTCTGATTGTACTTCAATAAAACGTCCCACGCCAGAAAAATACAAGGAAACACTTGTTGTCGCCTTAACATATGTAATAACAAGCATTTGCAATGCAATCGGTTTTGCATTTGTTAAAGTTAGAGCTCTTGGTGTTGAAAATGACAATGTTTTTTACTGTTTTTTTATTTGCAGTGGAGGGATCATATTTGCATAGCGCTATTGCCATACGTATGACCTCGCAGCACAGGAGAACCAGAAAACGGGAAATAAGTTATGAGGGAGGGGAGACAAGAGTAATATGCTGCCTGAAAAGAAAAAGTAACAACATCCTGGAAAAAGCAAACATTCATAGGGAATGCAAGATTAAGTAAAGCATGTGAAATGTAAGCAGGAACAACCTGGTTACCTTAATGCTTTTACACTTATTATTCAGAAATCAATGAGTGTTTTTGCCTGAAAAGTTTAGGACATGACTACAAGGCTGACTAGGCTTGACCTAAAAAGAATGTAAAACCTTTCTTTTTGATAAGGCCTAGATCAGTCTCTCTTGCAGATAGCTCTGGGATGCCTCCTATGAAGCAGCGGTGCGCTATATAAATGCTATTTGATTGATTGGTTGATTGAAAGGCCGGATACTGACACGTACCCAATATGACTATGAGTAGATGAACTGGCAAATCTGAGCAGGCCATGGAAAGTCACCCAAGCGTACTCTTCCTTGGTGCTTAGCAACAACTAGAGGGAAGAAAAACATCATTACATTTGCAACCCAGACATTGCTCTTCTCAGAGGGGGGGCTGAAAGTTGCAGGTTTCGGGGGTAAGCAGGTAAAAGGATGAAAAAAGTGATACTTGTGGGCCCTACATTCCCGCTGAGGCATCAAAACAAATCAAAAGATCTGCAGGAACTGTAACACTTTCGTCTCCAAAGACCACCTGCATAGGGGGTGCCCAATATTTGTCCACGGGGCAAAGTCATGCCGAAAATTCAGACTATTGAAAAAAGATACACTTATACACAGGAAATTTAAATATCACCAGGGCGTCATGAAAAGATGGGAGGTCTGCTGCCTTGTGCAACAAGACTGGACACCCCTGGTCTGCAGCATAGGAATCTATGGAAGATCCAACGCCGGGAGCATCAGGGTTAAGAGCTACAGAGAAGCTCTATCGTAAAACGATATTACACTTAGCGCAGGGCCTCTGAGAGGGTGTCCTAGGGGTTCACACAGAGCCCTGGCGCTGATAATGGACGTTGATGGCACCTCCTTCTTGTTGGTGCATTCACCAGGCACACACACTCACACAGACCCGAGGAGGAGGAAGGAATCTGCAGGCCTCAAGGCTGGTTTCACATCGACTGGAAGTTACATTGCTGATAACAGATGGCGTTTTCCAGGAGCCATATTTGATCAACTGGCAGCAGACACACACGCACGCACGCACACACGCACGCACACGCACACGCACACACACAGCATAGCTGCCAAGTTTCAGATTGCCATGTGTGACATTTTTATAATTTCAGTGAAATTATGAGTGACATTTCAACGACTATGAGTGACACTTTCTCGCAAGCAAAAATCATGCAATGAAGACGAGGGAAACTTCTAAATATCAGAAATTACAGCCATTTGAGCAACAAGAAACTCCAAGAACTTCTTGAAACTGCTGCAGAGCACCAGAAATGGAAGGACATTAACCCTAGTTCACCCTCCTGGTACCCAAGAAGGATGACAAGACAGAGCAGCCCTGCGGCCAGTGCTGAGATTATTAGTCTGTGACTGAATTTGAAATGAAATCTCAGATCTAGATGTAAACCTCAAGGATGACGAGACAGAGCAGCCCTGCGCCTGCAGATTTTACTGTGTGTCTCAATTATCAGATCTCATCTCATCTGCAATGTGTGGTGCGCTCCGCGCTGTGACTGAAGTAAGAACAACTCTGTGATCATGAGAGCGGACAGGGGGCCTCTGAGGAATGACACTACCCCCTCGCTACCCCCTCCCCCGCCCGGCCCCAGTGCCGAGAGAGCAGAGAGAGCCCTGCCTGGTAAAACTGTCACGCACTGACCCGTAGTGACTGTGAAGATAAACCTTACTATTGGTGCCCAATGATAAGGAGACTCAGACAGAGCAGCCCTGCGGCCTGCAGATTTACTGTGAATTAAATCAGATGATCAGACTGCAGATAAACCAGGCTCACTCAGGAAGGATGATGAGACAGAGCAGCCCTGCCTGCTGCAGATGCTATTGTGTGTGAAATTTATTTTTCAGATGATGATCTGATCATCAGACTCGTGCCGCTCCGCGGCGGCGCTGACAGTCACACAAGTACAATAAACTGTCTGACATGACTGTACAGTACTAAGTCAGTCACGGCTCTGCCTGGCGCGCAGCACGTTGCCCGTTGGATGTAGTAACTTAAGTAACACTGACTCAGACTTACTTGAACTAGACGAGGAGTTCAGTCTGCTGTCTCTTTCCGGTCCGTGACCGTCCGGAGGCCGCGGCATGAGCCCCACAGCAGGGACCCGCGGCCGCACAGCTGCAGCAGCACACTGCATGATGGTGCACTCTGCAGCAGTGAGTCTTCTCCCAGACACTGCCTCCTCCTGACTCACTGACTCGTCCCCCGCCCGGCCGCACTAGTACTTTGCGCCCGCGATCACCGATGCCTCTTGCGCGGCGGGCGGCCATGAGCCAGTGAGAGTCAGTGTCCGGTGAGTGACAAATATTCACTCTGGGTCTCGGGCCGGCTCCCCACCGGTCTGGCAACGTGAACGCGGCACGCCGGAGGTTTTAATATTGCGGCGCTGCGCCCCGCAGACTGTAGTCCAGTGCACCCGGCCGAGGACTCCACTCGTCGACTCAGATTGAGTCCCCCGCCGCTTCTGCCTCACTTCCTCTTCCTCCGGACATGATGGCACTGTTACGGTCACATCCAGATTATAATCCCGGGCCCCCATGGTGAGCCACAGCCACTAGCAAACACACTCCGGGCGGGCAGGCCCCCCCCGTCGGTAATTGGCAGCAGACTTGTGTAAAAGCCGTGCGGCGCCACAGGAATTAATCATGCAGCCTGGAGCCAGGCGCGACAGGGCGGGCAGATTAATTGTTACATTGTAGCGCTCTCAGCCACTCCAGAGCTGAGAGCAGATGGATCTTTAACTATTTATGAACTTACTGAGCCCAGCAAGCAGCTGCTGGCAGCACGTCTCGGAGCAGCAGAGCTGGCGCACAGGTGCACAGGCGCCGCCGGTGGCGCGCGCTGGCGAGTGGCATTAAATGCGTGACAATGCATTTCAGTGCGGTGATGCGGACCACCACACTGAAATGCGTGAGCGTCACACCTGATGCCTGATACTTGGCAGGCATGACACAGAATGAGAGAAACGTAAGATACCGACATCAGACCCAGAAGGATTAGGAGACACTGACAATGTGTACGTACATATGCACACACACACAAGCATTTGGAGGCACTGCTCAAGCACACACACAAGCATTTGAGAGACTGCGCACACACACACACACACACAAGCATTTGGAGGCACTGCACTGCCAATGCACAAGCACACACACACACTTGGAGGCACTGCATTGTCAATGCAAGAGCGCATGCACACACACACACAAGCATTTAGAGATGTTGGATGCATGAACCCACCCACGCACGCACACACATACAAGACTAAAGACACTGACAATGTACTAAGAGTAAAAAAAAACTGATGACACTTGGGCAATCGTGTACACGCACACACGAGGCACCGACAACGCATGCACACTCAGTTACAAGTAGATTATGAGAGACAATGTATGCAAACAAACAGAAATAAAAACTTGTAAAATGTCATACACCCTGCCTAAGACAATAAGGACAAGCAACAACCATCTAGAACTCAAACAAGCATTTACACTGCTGTTCTGTAACGTGGTCAATGAAAGTAATTTTATAGAAGACACATATAAGTGTGTTATAATGACCTTCTTGCACAGACAAGCACTTTCCCTGACCAGTTCTACAGACTAACAAAAAAGCTTACATCAGCACAATGTTTAATCAGAGCAGATGTAGTTAAAATTATAATAATATTCTGGGGACAGGAAGCTTCCCTTTCCCCAGTATAAGCGAACCCCTGCAGTTACCAGCATGCACTGTGCTGAAGCTAGTGGGTTTCCACATTACTTATGAAGTCATGGGCACAATGGACCCCTTTGGTGCTGTTGGTTCTTGTTATCGGGAATCTGCTGCAGAAGCACTGTGTTTCAAGAATCTATGCTGGCGGATGTACCCCCACCCTCTCGCATCCTTTCTGTGTCTCTTTCTATGTTGCATGGTATTGTTACAGGCAGAAAAGGCATGCGGCCGCCGTACTTAAAGATAAAGCGTGGTGGCAATCACGCTGATTATAATAAAAAAAATGCAAGCATGGCGTCCATGAAGCGGGGGCTTTGCCAGGGCGCTGGGCGTGGCCTAATGCACTTGTGAAAAACAGGAGACCCATAGCAATGTGGGGTAACAAACAGCGCTGCCGACTTTGGGCCTGGGGAACCGGGTTCGAAACTTGGCATGGACTGTACAAAAAACATGCAGATGGTAAAAAATAAATTTAAACTCATAATAAATATAATTAAACAGTGGTTGAATATGTACAGTTACATGATCGGTGAACAAACCACGCAGGAGCAAAAGAAAACAAGCAGGAGGGGGAAGTGCACAGAACAGGCGTCCTCAGAACGTGTCTGATGAGATGCAAATGCCATGTGTGTTTGTTAGCTCGAAAGCCCATGCAGGAGGGGGAAGTGCTCGGAACAGGAGCCCTCAGAAGCATCTGATGAGTCCGGGTTGGGGAAGTGCGTAGCTGTCGTGCCTGCAACGCCAGCTACGATGAAAAAGTAATTAACAAAACAGTGCTTTGAAACAGTAAATAAAACGTACAGAGTAAGGTCACATGTAATAGGGGCAGTCCTCATGGGAGGTTACAACAGTAGAAAAGGAGGGACTAAGGAGAAACTACTAAAGAAATTAATCAAAGAAAAAGAAACATTTCCAAAAGACATCTAAAGGAGCCAATTAAAAACATGGGCGGAAGATGGGCGGCGCTTAAAGCCCATATTCTGAACACAGCATGTCTCGGAGAGACAGCGCAAGCGCTACATAGGCATGACCTAAAAAACAAGTAGCGGTGGGCACTGGGAAATGCCCTCTTGTGCACAAGGGTCGTACATACAAACAGGGAAGCAGAGACACAGGCACAGTTATACAGGGAAGCACACACACTCTCATACAGAAACACACAATGATGCAGAGAAGCATACACACACAACCAAGCACACTGATAAAGGGGAGTACATACACACACTCACAAACACGGGTTCAGGAAGCACATACACAGAGGAGAAAAGCCCACACACACATTGGTACACAGAAGGATGTGCACATACACAGTGATACAGGTAAGCATACACATGCACAATTTACAGAGAAGTGCATACACACAAATACAGAAGCACTGATAAATGGAAAAACAAAACACGCACCGATAGTTAGGCACACACACATAGATACAGGGAAGCACAATCAGTAACACAATTCCACTTACGTAAACAAAGAAGCATACAAACATAGAAACGTACAAACTAGACTACATTGAAGCACACATAAAAACACACATGCAAATGCACATGAGCAGTGCCAGAAACAAACACTCGTACACGAAAGCACACATGCATAAACACACACACTCTGCACCACAATTTCACCCAGGCTTATTTACCACTCACCTATCCATCCGCACACCCCCTGTCTCTCTCCCCCTCCCTCACACACACACATACGTGCATGTTCTCATACTTGCCACTGTACAGTGCAGCATAAACATTACTTTGATATGAAAAACAAAGACCAGTTCATTACAAATATGAAAAGTAGACCTGCGTTCACCAAGTATCATAGGATGTATGACCCTCAAAAATTACTGGGCTCTAATCGACTTTTTATTTCTAATTCGCTTACATGAAAACGTTTGTTTTCTTAATCAATTACACAATTATTGTTACAGAATGTTTAAAAACACAATTTTCCATTGTATTATGAGACTATATTTTGAGCTATAAGGGAAACCATGAGGTTGCAGTGAATGGATGCATTCTCGTAATTTAAAACAGTTGACGGAAAAAGTTTAAAAATACATAATGAGAATAACATAACATGTCTATCTGTAAAGCGATTGTTCAGCCCTTGGGGCATCTAGGCGCTGAATAGGAGCTATTTATTGTATCCGAACTCAACTGTACTCATTTTATTTTATTGATCTATAATGATGAAAGGTTGAGTGGACCCGACGGGACTTGAGCCTATGGTCAGGACGGCAAAAAGCACTGTGGTGTGGATGCAGTAGGCCACTGAGAAACTAAATGCGGCTAAAATAATAATAAAAAAATAATTAAGAGTAAACATTATGTGGGGAGGTAGAAGTCAACCACCAATCCCAATCCTTAGTCCTCTACAATCCTCCAAAATAGAATCAAAATGATTGAATACAAGAGTAGTTTCTAGGCACTACTTAATAACAGCGTACGTCTGTCAGAGGTTGAAATGCCCTAATCTACCCTCATCTGGGTTGCATATTTTTTTTGTTCAGATTCCATGATTCAGGTGTAAGATTTTATCCCACAAAACAGAGATCTGAAACAAAATCATTCACACACAACCATAAACACACAGCTATTAACCAAACCACGCTCTGCATTGATCACCCGAAATCAGCCGGTTGTACACTGTTACAATCTTGTTTCAATACCGATGTGACTCCTAGGTTAAAGAATGTTTTGCATCTGTCCTTGGGATAGTGTGTGCCTTTAAGAAGGGAGAGCTGTCCCAATGGGGGATCAACAGTTTGGGCATGCATCAGTTTATTTCCTGCTCAGTGTGTGTGCCGCTCTCCTCCCCTCCCTGTTGTTTGCACTGAGTTGACTCGCTGATAAGGGGGAGATAAAATGCATACACTTGGCAGAGGCCCAGGGAAGAGTGTCCTGTCTCTCACCGCAGAGCACACTGATATCAGGCAGAACCCCACGTGATCCTGCCTCATCAACAAAACAAGCAACACATAGCCCAGCGGAATGAGCCTGGGCTTTGAGTGGCGCTTTGATGTGCAAGACGTTGCTCTAAATATTTAATAAAATCACACTCGAGGAACAAAAGGGTAGATTCCGTCTCCAGGAGCCGTAGTGCTGCTCAAACAGAAGCTGCGGGCGTGCTGATCCAACAAAAGCCACGTGGGCTACAAAATAATTTAATTTTAAAACGTTTGTTTACAGACGCATACACGCAAGGATGAGAGGCGATGCAGGGGGAGATAGGGCAGGCAAGTAGCGACCTGGGAAGGGTGGTGGGGGGCAGACACAAACAGGAATTGTAGAAGGTGGGAGGTGGTAGGGGACGGCACCGCGAGCCGAGTCAAAAGAAAAAGTAGTGCGCTGCATCTAACTAAATGGCCAGAAGTGAACTGATCCATATAACAGGGTCAGTCTCCAGGGCGGGAAAAAACAGCTAAAAGACGGAACAAATGTAAAGCATTTAACAATGAAACCAAAGGAATTTTGAAAGGCAGGCCAAGGAACGAATGAAAGTTTTGGGTGTGGTTAAAGCCCACAGAAGTAGATACAGCATGTCGAGAGACAGCTCATGCGTGCTTCCAAGGCTCGACCTAAAAAGGACTTTCCTGAAGCACACTAAATAAACACCCATATCAATCTGAGAATTATAATCCCAATTATTGAACCGAGTTTTAAAGCTTAATGGGTAAGGTTAAAGTTGATTTGGAATGGTTATACTGCATTGAGGGGCAATAGTGCTGATTTGAGAAGACCACTGAGATATAAGAAATGATAACAATAGATAGAGGTGATTCCATAACAAACAGGGTCATTGCCACAATCTTTTTTGACAAAAACTAATAAAATATATTTATTTTTTTAAATTAGGAATGGGGAAGGTACACTCTGGATTTGGTTTTGCTGGCTTTGCCTTTCTGACAAGATTTATCTGATCCAAGATTGTGGAACTGTTATTGGTCTCTTTGAATAAATCATCTGCCCAACGTTTTGCAGCATTGACTGTGAGAACCTGATAAATCAATCTGAACAAACCAAACTAGACCGCGCCCTGTGGAATGAGAATCATCTTAAGCGATCCAACTTCTGTTGCCTTGCTCACAAATTCTACATGCGCGTAATTCATTATTGCTCATTAGCCATCTTTTATGACCAATAATTTATATGCAGAAACCATCAGAAAACCAGGCCCTACAAAGCCTGAAACATGTTTCACTTATTGCAGAGTTTCAAACATAAGGTCAAAATCTTTTCAAAATGTAGACACAGTCAGCTATTAAAATACATTTTACTCTGTCTCTTATGGGCCAAATTATTTTTTTAAACATACTGAGACCTGTTACATCACGCATGTCTCAACCACACTACACACATACAGGATGCGCTGTTGAGAACCTTTATACCAGAGGCTAGTGCTACACATTTGGAACTTACCACTTCATTGTTTGTTGCCACATATGTCAAGTGTCCCTATGTTTTTTTTATATCCACCTGTAAGTTTTGTACAACATATCAGCGACTAACATAGCACATGAGTCCACAGCTATTTACCACCGGTAACTTGAAGCAGTGGGCACAATCTGTTAACAAAACAGTGGCAAGACCGTACACAGCCTCTGAATTCTGATAGCAGCAAGGCTACAGCACCACTCTTCCTCTCAAATATTGAACCTGTTTCACCCGAACTCCTTACAAACCACAGTTCTTCCTCTTGAGATACGTTTTCAAACTTCTGGAAGTGACTTATTTTTATCGCATTGGCTAATATTTCCTGGTTTAATTACAAAAACACATCTGAAGCAGTTTGTTAGCGTTGGCCAGGGCCACTGGAATGTGCGGCAATTTAATACAAAGATTTTGCGACAGGATCCACTAAATTATGGCTCAAGAAAGGCAAATTTTGAAACATCATGCTGCAGTCTGTGCAATAATATTTGGCTATTTTGTTATTTTAACATATTATACTGTCTGGGTAGATGTTTCACCTCACTAGTACCAATTTAAGTCCTAAATACAGCAATCACCAACCGGAAAGTAACAAGCTAACCCTGGATCTGCCACTGGGCGGCCTCAGCTTGATGTGCTTTTTAAGTAACTTTTGATACGTTTGAGCTAAATGTAACCCATTTTCTTTTGCTAGAATCTATAAATTATCAGAAGATGGATTATGTGACGAGCAGTAAATCCATAATTATGCGGAAAACACCGCAGGGGAGAAATCCCATAACTACTCCAGTGGCCCTGGTGTAGACATAATAATATATAGAATTAGAGATGTGTGGCAATGAATTACAGGGATGTTTTTCACCAAGGGATTCAGAGTGATGTCAAACACCCAATGAGAGTGAAGCTCGAGTTGTCTATGATGTCACTCAGAACCCCGAGGTGAAAAACATCCCTGTGATTCACTTTTTTCCCGTCTATAAAATTATCTTATGTATAGCCCCCAAATTCATCTGCCACTGACTTCAACTACTGCGCAGGGGCAGAGGATAATGGTAGAGCTATACATAACATGCCCTCTCCTCCCTGAAGCAAATGTGAAAAATAAATATCCTACCTGCTATGTTTAACCAAAACCCGCTACCTTCCCACCCCCTCCTGCAGCTGTTCTTTCTGCTTTCAGTCAAAGCAGACAAGCAGCGCTGCTCTGACAGGCTCTCAGAGAGCCCAGTCACCTGGCCTGGAAAGCCTTAATGACATCACAACAGTTGATAACCAGTTTTGTTATCAACTGTTGTGACTTGATCTCAAGGGTTATGACTCTCAAAAACAGAAATGAACAAGAGGCTCTCTACGAGAGCCATACATAATAATATGCCCCAAATGCAGGGAGGTTCTCTCCTCTCAGCAGATGTCCTGTCCGCTCGACCCAAGAACTTTGGATATTTGCCAGGCTAGTCTGCCTTACTGAACTTTTACAGGGCTTCGACCAAATTCTTTTAGAGTGGCCCCAACATGTTGCATTATTCTACTGCACTTTGGGTTTTCTTTTCTTGATATAACAATTTTTTTTATTTTGAATTTCGACAGGCAACTGTTGCAATCATTTCCCACGGTGCGTTGTTTTTCTTTCAAATTTCCTGGCACTGCAAAACCATTAACATTAATGTCTTTAGTTGAGGGAAAACAATAAGAAGCCTGACAGGTGGGCAATGCAGCATACAATCTAGATCACACTGTGACCGGAGCAAAAATGGCCCATAGTTCAGTTAAGTCAAATAAATGTGTTTGTCAACAAGCAGAGATTCAAGCAGTTTACAGAATATTATTAAGCACCTGAATCCCGTATCTTAAATGCCTGACAGTCAACTACTGGTTGATCAATATACCCTTTCGATCCTGGGTGACGGACATTTGACATATGGACAGGGATTAGGCCCACCTAGCAGCAGCTGTACTTTAGAACCCTATCGAACAAGTTAATTACCTTTGGTAACGCATTAGCTGGTAGAGACAATATCTAGCTGCAGATCCCTTACCTTCCGTATCCAGCCTGACGCCTGGGAAATTCAAAGGTAAGGAATCTGCAGCTAGAAGTATCTTTCAGACGCCTTTGTCAAGCTATGTACCACTCCATCAGTAAATCAATACCTCAGATGAATAAAAGATATCTACCAGAAGTTCTGAAAGTGATTTGAACACTTGCTAGCCCAGACTCTGGCACTCGGACTGCCACTGGTACAAGGGAACAGTCATTCGTGTGCAGTTCAGGCTAGAATATGAGGGCATCCTAAAATAACTGTGCGCAGAAAGCCTAGAGTATGGCAAAGTACTTCAGGCATGATTCCCACTCCACGAGAAAAGATAAACCCAGTATCATTTGTAAGATGGTGTCACCTCTGGCTTTCAGAGATGCAAAGAATATACAATTCCTTACCAGGTATTTCAATGTCAGCTTGAGTAGCTCCCACTAACTCCCCCCCCCCTCCCCTCCCCTCCGGTATCTTGCCGTCACAATTCAGAACTACAAAGCTATCTGGATGCTCAGATCTGCTAATCAGGTATTGCTAGTGATCCCCAAATCCTGCTCTAACAGCAGGGCCGATCCTCAGCTTTCTGTATGTGGCCCCACCATATGGATCTCATTACTAGGGCAACTGTGTCAATTGCCCAGAGCTGTAGCTTTTAGGGAGGCCATGAAATGGTTCTTACTTCAATTGATCATCCTCATTTTTCCATCAACAGCTCCAACTTTTTGCACCTAGATGCCAATAAATAAACACCGAAAACAGATAAGACTAGAAAGTGTGGCAGAAAACGACCTAAGGGCCAAGCCCATGAGAAACTGGGAGGGGTAGCTGTGGCATTCATATCTAAAATTCTTCCAACTGCAAGGCCTACTAAATTTGCATGGTCAATCATTTTTAGTGTGATTGTAGGCTATTTTACGTACATTTCTTATTCTTTCTGCTACCCTGCTACTATATGGTGTGTTATTTTTACCAGTGTGTTGCTCTGGTGTTTCAGAAATAATGAGTGGCCTGAAGCTCTGCAGCACTCACCCATGTGCCATTGCATTCTTTATAAACTGCATTGTATTGTTATGCACCATGAGTCCTTTCAGCATTATGCGCCAAAATCCTGCACATAGGTTCCAGAAACATGACACTTAAGAAACAAACGCATAATTGCAGTACCATGAATAGGCGGCGGCTGATGATGCATTATAGCTAGACACAAGAAAATCAGTGACTTTATAGTACTGTGTGTGACCTGATGTGATCACCTGACATCATAGGTGTGCACAAGCACCACTATATAGAGGCAGAAGCTTAGTCAGGAAGTAAACATGAGGTCTCCATACATCATCCGCTTCTGTCTGAATAGACAATTAAACTCCAGACCCGAGATCATATACATTTACCCTGGAGTAGTGACATTTTGAATTTACATTTGCAGTGACTGCTAATGCAACAACTGTGCACAAGGGGGTCGTGTAAATGCTGGTTTTGCATTGCTCAGCAGTATAAATGTTGGTGCGAAAGAGCACTTCAAGTAGAACACATTTATGTAATCCAGGCTTGGAGTGGGTAACAGTTCCTTCTACACATTCTGATGCTTTCACTCCTGAACACTAACATATTCACATCTATTGTAACTGAGAACTGCATCCCTGCCGCATCCCTGATTAATGTTCCGGAAGTCTGGGAGTTGCAGTGCCTCGGGTACGTGCAGTGATGCATGCTGGGATTTCAATCAATACCAGCAGCGTGTACTTGAATAATGTAAAGACTGCTGCTGTTTCTACTCGTTGTGTCAGCATCTTCACTAATGACTTTCTACTTCTTAGGGCTGGGGAAATGTAAGCTATTGAGGCCTACAGAGATTTATTACTCTGACCTGATTTAGCTGTAGTCGGTTTTCAATTACATTATGTGTTAATCTGGATACAGCAGCAGTATTTGGAGATCAGTGGGGCCTATAATGTCTGTGAATTCAGTTGAGAGAGTTTGCTGAAGCAGACATCTGTAAGCAGAGCATCCTCTGAAGTTCATACGGTGAAAGTAATGCATTGCCCTTGAAAACCTCCTGACCCCATGTATTCACGGATTTACTGTGAAGCCCTGTAAAGAGAGACTTCACTTCAGAATGAAGTAACAATTAGAACACTGGAATGTTGAGCGCTCCATTGAAGACAACGGAGTGCGCTGGGCTTCTAAATTACAATGCTTTTTTGATTTCACAGCTGTTGCTGTGAACAAAGGCCTCTCGGGGCCCGAGGGGATTTAAACCCCCTCGGGCTCCGAGAGGCCTTTGTTTTTACAAATTAGAACACTCTGCCCTCTAGGGATGGAATGTTCTAATAGTCTTAGAGCCCTCCGTAGCGGGCTCTACCGGCCATTAAAGGCCTGAGCCAAAAGAGCCCGCTACGTCAGGCTCTAAGGCTATATTGGAAACTGCAGTTTATACAAAGTACCTTGGAAACACTTTTTTTGCTTTAAAGAGTACAATACAAACACTAAGAACTACGGGCCATATGTATGAAGCCAAATTGCGATCGCAAACGCTGAAATTCGCAGAATTTCAGCGTTTGCATATCATATTTAGGCAGTGTGCAATGTAGCACACAAAAACCCACTCGCAAAATAAGGAATCGCAAAATTTGCGATTCCCTATTTTGCGAATGCATTTAAGGAATCCCAAATTGCGATTCCTTAAATGCAATGTAGGAAGCACCCAAGTTGTGCGATTTTGGCTTAGGAATCAGCAAATTACCACCAACTTCAGGTTGGTGGTAATTTCGATTTCTTTGAAAAATACACTTTTTGCATTTTCAAAGTGCCATGTGGCGCACATACATGCCCTTAGGGCATGTATGTGCGCCACATGTGCACACATGATTATTTCAGGGGTGTAACAGGGTGTCCTATTGACACCCTTGCAACCTTGAAATTGCATTCTCAATTTGCGATTCTCTAATTGAGAATCGCAAATTGAGAATGTCTTCCCATTCATTCCTATGGGCCTTCTAGCCCATAGGAATGAATGGGAAGGTATTCCTTATTTGCGAATCTCAATTTGCGATTCGCAAATAAGGAATATGTAGGATTCGCAAAATATTTAGCAAATCCTACATACATTGCATTTTGAGATTCTCTAATGGCAATTCCCTAAAAATCGCAATTTGAGAATCGCAAAACGCGTTTTTCATACATATGGCCCCAAATTATGATCCAAAGGCAGCGTCTCTCCAAGTTCAAAAGTCAACTTAGTAGTCAAGGCCAGAACTCTCGAAGATGCTCACCAAACACAAATTTATTTCACCCTCTTTGGGATTCATCACTGAGATGGAGTTGCCTTGAAGTACAACAACTGGTTAGAATCAAAGAACAACAATGCCGTGCCCGGCATTGCCTCCAGAATTTTGTAGTTGAAGGAAGAACTTAGTTTTAAAGAGGAGTGGAGATACTGCCTGTTGGCTCTGCTGGCCCAAGAATCTGGATAAAACAACAACAGCAATAGTTGACAGGCATCTTGATAGCGTCCTTGGCTCTGCCAAATGCCATGCGTCGAGAAGCAAGAAGACCGACAACAAGAAAATGGCACACAGTCAAATGGGAAAGATACAAAAGATGGTGCCAGATATCTTGTCTTTTCACGAAAAGGACATGAGAGACTACGGTCATCAAATATCTTACACATCTGCTAGACAACAATCTAACATACGCGTCACTAAAGGTGCATCTGACGGCGATAGTGGCCTACACATGGGAATACTTAGGAAGAAGCTCCTTCACAGCACCTGTGGTTACCAGAAGAGGCAAAATGGATAGCTCAGACAAGTAGTGTGCCAACAAAGCAAACACAAGGAGATGATGGACGGAGCGCTGAAACTTTTCAGACACTCACCCCCAGTCACAGATCTGGGTTGAATCCATCATTGTTCTTTAGCTCACTTCGCCACCCCAGTTCAGACACAGCTGTATGCAAATCAGTCTTGACCTTGTGCCTCATGGGAACAGTCCAGCCCGAACTGCCAAGCCATGTCTTCCCTGGACCGGAAACAAGCATCCTGGGACTGGTTGCCAACACCCATGTGAAACCGAAACATGGTGCTTACTCAAATAATGAAGAAACCTTTTGAACCACTCCATAGGGCCACCATAAGATTCATCACACTCAATATAGCGTTTCTAATAGCAATGACATCACTTCAGAGGGTAAGGGAATGGCAAGCACTCACTATACAGGAGCCATACCTGCAGATACACAAGGACAGTGTAGTCATGACTCATGAGGACCAGTCCATGCTTCCTGAAAAAGTCATATTCCACTATCACATAAATCAAATAATCCAAATAGAGACTTTCTTTCAAAAACCAATGACTCAGCCCAAAGAGCGCTGCATAAACTAGAGGCCCGAAGGTTGCACTGAACACAAACTATGAATAAACAAGCATCGCTAAAGCCAATAGGTCTTTTTTATGTGGTAACACATGCAGCTTTAGCACATTAGAGTGAGACACACAGGAGGGATCCAGCAAGAGCAGAAAGAAGTAAAGTAGACCCTCATGACGTTCAATGCAAGCACTCAAGTAGAGGTGGAAGGATACACTCAAATAGACAGTAGTATTAGTTGAGAGATGAATAGTCCATTTGGAGGAGTCAAGGTGTGATTTACATATTCCAAAGCCAATGGTTGAAACCACTGGCAGGAAAGCCAGTGGTTGAAATGGGCAGACCCAAAGCTCAAACTATGTATATTGTTAGCAATAGCTCTGTTTGACAGCTGTGCTATTGAGCCACAGGCCTAAAACTAGGTCTGCACCTTCAACTAATGCTGTAAGTGTGCACTAGCTCCTGGACATTGCAGGAGAGTCTCAAGTCTCTGCTAAGTTGAGAGAAGGGGCTAGCAAGACTGCAGCTGCAGCGTGCAGTCTTATAGCTCTGCCTGATATTTCTGCTGTGTGCATCTTCAGTCCTGTAAAATATAGAGGTCACTACTAGACTCAGCAGAATCATGGAAGCTTGTCTTCGTGATGAAAGACAGACACACCAAATTTAGAGATCTATTTCAACTGAACTGAGAGAAAGCCTACAACAGGAGCCCTGCTTGCTTTCATTTCGTTGTTAAATAGAGGATAGGAATTAGGCTAGATTTCGAGTTGGTGTGATACCCAAGTCTGTCGAAGGCTGAAGCCAATTGGCAAACAAACATGACCTCAAATTTTTTTGGTTAGTCACAATTGCTCCATTTAATTTGCTTCCCCTCCACCACCAAAATGCCTCTTACCCAGACCTCTCACGTGTTTGTGTCGGTAATGTCTGTCTTCGTTAAAATTTGTAGTTATGGTTTTCTTGGTAAATTTGTGAGATTGTGGGTTTCTTGGATAATAAGGTAGAGGTTTTTGCTTAATGTCCAACAGAATCTTCTCAAACACCGCTTCAATAACTTTTCTGTACTCTATCACCAAACATCTAATGATCTCAGTTTGGGGACCCTTTTCTCCAGCTTTTTACAGACCATCATCTATTAAAATGATGCTTTTTTTCCCAAAGGGTTCCTCCTTGACAGTTGCATCTTTGCCCTTCTGAAACTTTGATCAGCCACTTTCGTCTTTAGAGATTCAAAACTGGACTCAAATGCAGAGATGTTTTTCCCCCATATCTGTTTTTTAACGCAATTCCTCGACAGGTGCCATGATGAACCTTTCTCTTTTATGCAGTCAAGCCATTACTGTATCCCCAAATCCTTGGTGTGCTTGTTTTCTCCTTTTCTATCATGGGATGCCGCTTGTGGAGGAAGAGGTTTTGTAGGCGAAGGGTGCTAATCACAGTTTTTGCGATCCCTTTCTGATAGAGGATTTTAGCTTTGTCATGTGCATATATGAAGAAGAAAAGGAAATCCAGGTCCAGTATGCATAGGTGCATTGGTTCCGGAATGTGGAGATGTGCCTTCCCCGGCATAGGTCTCCTCAGTGAATACACGAGGGGAGCCACTATGTTGCCTCTGTGGTGTTGCTGCCAAGCTGGAGGCTTCTCTAAAGAATATTTTAGTTTGGAGGCTTGCTCATGTGGGTGATCTTTACGTCTACTTGCTCTCCTCTGACTCTTTTTCATCCCTTACTAGTCACCGAGCTAGGACAATCAAACTGAGGAAGAGGGCCACATACAAATGCCACTGTATACCTTTCCTTACCTGCAAAGTTATTCAGTGGCATACGGCTGCATTCTAAGGTTGTCTGACTGACTCCTATGCCTTTTAATGCTATGGTTTTGTGCTAGCTTTTCCACTGAGGCCATTTTTATTGCTTTCGTTTCTGAATATATTTTGTGCTGGATTGCTTATTTATCAGTCATACTCTACCATTAGTTCTGTAATCTGAAGCTTTATTACTCAGACAATAAGCTGCCTTGAAGGCTGTTTGGCACACAGAGGCTCTCGAGGGAGCGTCATTGACCACCTGGCACTGACACACACTCAGAGTTGGAAAACCAAAGGGGATAGATGGTAAGGCCAAAGTACACCCCTCTGGTAGATCGAGAAGGCCATGCATTCAGGAGAAATCATGTGCCATAAGGGTGGGTATTGTGTTGTTGCCCAAAGGATATCACTAGCCCCCACCAACTAAACTCAAATGCTATTGTGGGCTGTTGCCTGGCAGGAAGCCTAGCATGTGTAATGGATTAATATTAGATTTCAAGTTGGAGATCAGTTGTAGACCATTGAACAGGAATAATATATGATGCGGGAGTCATGAGTTTCCCTGAAACAAGGCAGCAGACAGAAACCCTTAGGTCCCAATCAACTTCTCAGGAACAGCCAGAGTCTGGCTAAACTAAACGAATCAGGGTAATCTGTTGCAATGGCCAAGCTTTGAGTCCTAGATGTGTTTACATAGCTGCTTCCAATCTATCACATCTGTTTCTGATCAGCTCATTTGTCTCTGCTGTAACAAGCTTTGGCAAAACCAATCGGCCTCGCCTGTCTGAGAGCTATTGGCTTTGCCAATGTCTTTTAGCCATGTTGTAGAGCAACGAGACTGCTGTGCAGCATGGCTAGAGGTTATTTAAAAAAGCTGTATAACAGTTATAAAAAAGCACTATGCATCGGGAAGGTAAAAAAAAAGTGGTGTGACGTGGCCAGCAATGGAAGGTGGGTGGTGGGAGGGACGAGGCAACACGGGCAACAGGAGGGTGGGTGATGGGATAGGAATGGAGGGAAGAACCAAGATGGACGACGGGAGGGTGGGAGGGGAGAAGGAAGACGCAACATGGACAAGGGGTTGGGTTGGGGGTGGGAGGGGAAAAGCAATATAGACAAGGGTGTCGTTGGGTTGGGAGGGAAGAAGCAACACGGACAAAGGGAGTGGGGAGGAAGAAATTTCAGGATGCAACATGACGGGAAGAACAAAATAGAAAAAGAAACAACATGATGGAAAGCAGAAGAAAAAAAAATAGTACTCAATCAGTGCCAGCAGCGGAAGGACCCTTATCAAGATGAAGCAATCTGCACTTGATCCATGCTGACAATATAGGTAATTAGTAGAAACTACGGAAACTAAACAAGGTTGCTAAGAAACTGGAATCGTTGCAAAGGTTAGCTGTAGCACATGAGGCGAGAGAGTGGGGCGAAGTAACTCTTCACTGTTATCACCATGGGTTGTTTAAAGCACTTAGGAACATTGCAGTGTGTGACACTTTATATTTAATTACTTATTTATTTATTTATGTTTTTTGCAACATCAGGAGAGCCACCAATTTAGCTCAACTTTTGCTTTTAATATTTTTGAAATGTGCATTGAAGCAATGGATTGAGTACAGTACAACTTTGATAATCAACCATTAAGGGTCCTACGGATTCATTGCTTGGGGTGTGAAGCCACCAGATGTTTGACCATATTCCTCCTTGTGTATTATAGAATGTGAAATCTTTAGGATGCATTTAGGGAAGCCACGGCTGGATTAACGAGTGTTGGTTAGGACTCATTTTTACTTCGGATTTTGAGAGCATAAAGAATTATTTGCGGATTGTGGTACCACTGCTGCAGATCTGCATTCACCTCTGAGTTTGAGTACTGTGTTCTCAGGGATATTTTTTATGCAAATTGAAAGATGAAAAAACAAGGGTGTTCCACGTTTTGTTAACGCTACTAATATACCACAATCTAACTATATAGGACATCACAGTATATCTCAAATCCAGTGATGAAAACTAATTAATAGGAACATAAGACTCAAACAGTAGGTGAGTAATATGTCTAGCTCCGACCTATTAGGAGCTATTGTGTTGTCAACCGCGATGAACATTTTGAGCTAGAAGGCAGCAGCCCTAAGGCGTATTTTTGCAGTAATGACGGGATGTGCCCAGCGTGAGAATAATTTAGTTGACTGTGATCTTCATCCATATTTCATGGGTAATTGCATTTGCCGCAAACCGATTTTTTTTTTTAAACGGCTGTCTAACGTTGTTGTGATTTAACGGTGGTTCTAGAAAGTTTGGGGAAAGCAGATCCTTCTCTCACAACTGATGAATGTTATGCATAAATCTGTCCCCCACTTGAGATTTTTAGGTCGAGCCTGAGCCAGCGAGCAAGCGCTGCTCTGGCGATCTGTTGTAGGTAGAGTACGGAGGAGAAGCCCCGCCCACATTTTTCATTGGCTTGTGTGGTTGTCCTTCGTAAATGCTGGCGTCTGATTCCTTAATAGGCTTGTTAATCCCGCCTTAGTACGGCCATGTCATCATTTGTATCCTCCCATGGCTACTGGCCCCTTTACTTCTGTTCTTACACGGTAAGCACTATAATCTTTATTGAGTTTGTCCTACTTGAAGCACGACGACGTGCTTTGTTTACATTCAGCACGCTGTGCGTGCTTTCACTTTCGAAGCTGCCGGGAGAAAGCTCTACTGTAGAAGGCACATTGCCCCTTTAACAATCTTCGTGCCCACGTGAGAGGCCCGAGCACTTTGCGCGGCACGCAACCTCACCTCAGCTCTCTCGGAGACCGAAGCCTCCTCCCCCTCCTGCTGCTGCAGCCTGTCCTCCAAGACTTTGAAGGAACAGTAGCCCTACTGTAGAAGGCATTGCCCCTTTAACAATCCTTGTGCCCCCGTGTGAGGCCTGAGCACTTTGCACTTAGCACGGCACCCGACCTCACCTCAGCTACCTCGGAGACTGAAGCCTCCTCCCCCTCCTGCTGCTGCAGTCTGTCCTCCGAGACTTCCAGCATTAATGAGCCCCCGGGGTGACGCGCCCTCTTGTGCTCGCCAGGTCTGTCGGATGTTTCCCATCCTGTTGTTGAGATTACCCTATCCAGTGCATGGCCCAGGCACTGACAGGAGCACATGCAGCATGCTTGCATTGCTTACGGGACATGCAATCCATTAATATTTTTTTGTAGTAGTACTGCGAAAGCTCTACTGTGGAAAGCACAGTGCTCCTTTAACAATCCTCCTGTGCGAGGCCCAAGCACTTTGCACGGCACCCAACCCCAACTCAGTTACCCTTTGACCAACTGGTGAGTGTAATTATGTCTATAGCGCATTTGTGTGTTCTTTCTCCTTGTATAAATATGCCTCTTACTGTGTAAACTTTTAGCTCTGTCCTTCTCTGGCCGTCTCCTCATGTCTAATAAAATTCTTTTCCTCTCCAATGCTCTCATTCAAATTGTTTGCTGAGCCTGCTGCTGAATAATGCAGTATTGCTTTATTTCAATAATCCTTCCCCCAAGTCTACCCTAAACCTAAGATTATTGCACAAAAGAGCTAAGGCAGAACTGCTGAGTTGCGAATGCACATCTACAACCTTCAGTTTGTCGGGAAGTACTTTTCAATGTTTTAGTATATTGTGGTGCTCTCCAGGCATACAGCCTCCTTCTGCCTTTGGGAGACCAAACCAACTCTCTAGGGAAAGGAGAATCCCCTTTGAGATATACAAATATATTGCACAAATGCCGAGGCACATCCAAAAATTAGTCCAAATCTGTATCACAGGCATTAACCACCATAGTAGAAAAGATGAAGTCCATAAGTCGATCTCAATTTCCTTCTGTGTATTCTTTATTCCATATCAACAATTCCAATATAAGAGAAACAGGCAGCCGACACGTGTTTCGTCCGAAAGGACTTTCTCAAGGCTAGAAACACTAGAAGAGCACGTCGTATTTTCAGAGCCAGTTTTTTCGAAAAGCGATCACAATCGTATAAGCAATAAAAACCTGTAGTATTGGGAATCGGTACGTAGCCGCTCCCACTATCTCGATTTCGCTTAACCAAGCCTTGATAAGCCTGTAACGGTGATCAACTCCGAGTGTGTTCTACCCAAAACCTATCTGTTAATGGCCTGGAGGCAGTCTGGGACCGAGTGTTTTGCTGCAAGCATGGCCTGCTCTTACACTGCACATGTGGGAGGCATGTAAAAGGCTGCCATTACTTTCTGGGCTCCAGACAACTCCTTATGAACAATCACCAATGCACGTGCACCTGTAGGTGGCTCTCCGGATTCCTGGTCAGCAACTGTGGTTAAAGGTTTGTTTACACATCAGCTAATTAAATATTACTTACGAGCCTGGAGAGCTGACAAAGGGGTGTATTAGAGAGGACTTTTCTGGGTTTTCCAGATCAGGTGCCCTCTCTGCTGGGTAACTAAACAGCACAAACGACTGCCTGCTAGATGTGCTCAACCAGCTTTTTTCTCCCCATTGCGCCAATTTGTGACAAACACATAGTGATGCCTTCTGCTACTGAGCAAAGGTACTTCCCTGCTAACATTACATGCAGCTGCTCACAACAAATCCTTCCTATCTTCAGCTTGGCATTGATTTTGCACATTTAGCAGTGTCTGTCGTGTGTGACGTGTTTACCAAGTTTTGTCTTTTCAGCCAACTTCACTTTCATACTGGAATTAATGAGCTCTTGTGCATTCTTTACAGAAGAACTATAAACACAGAGTGCAAAGTACGATTGACTGAAAATCCATAACTGGCTGAAGGTGTCACACATGACTTGAGTTAACCAGGACAGCAACACTCTTACTTGTCATCATGACATAATCACATAACGACCAAAATCATAGATTAATCTCTTTGCAATAGTGCAGAAAAATCCTTACATTAGCGGTTCCTAAGTCATAGTTCAAAGCATCCTCCCGGCTGTTATATTTCTGGTAAAAAAGTCATCTCGGCCATTTAATCTCGTCTATAATTTGAGTATCTGCTATCTCAGCACGTAACCCTACATAATCCCAATAACACACCTCAATCCTAAACTTCAGGACTTCTGTTATTATTACACCAGAATCCCTCAAATATCTCTATAAATTAACCTCAAAAACGAACTGTACCATCCTTACTATCTTCACCTTATGTAACTTTGTTTCTTACAACCCTGGACTCCCACATTTCATCAATGCTCCTCACTCAGTCTTTTAGATAGCATAAGGGACTTCGATACACATCTACATTAAGATGCTAAAGTGCTGGCTGCTGTTACTAAATTGAATCCTTTCCAGTGACTGAATTCCCATTCTGATCCAGAGTCCTGTTTCAAGGTCACGTCCTGTCCAAGCTCTCTAACTAGCATTACCCGCAGGTTCGGTGGTTTACTCAGGAGAACTCTTTCTTAGATTTTGCAGGGATTTGGCTAGTAATTGTAGTATCTATTTGGAAATCAGTACTTAATTTAATCCAAAATATATCCTAGAAATGTCTTGAAAATGTCTAGCCTGCTGGCCAAATTCTTTGAAAAGTGTGCTGGTATA
The DNA here is from genome assembly GCA_963921515.1 of Calotriton arnoldi. NCBI lineage: Eukaryota > Metazoa > Chordata > Amphibia > Caudata > Salamandridae > Calotriton > Calotriton arnoldi. Next base: position 2,438,664 of record CAWUFW010000285.1, read on the forward strand.
TGCACTATTTGGTCCAATTTTTCAACACAATTATAAATTATAACTTTCCATTCCCTTAAAGTACTTATCAAGAGAGGACTCTTGGTATGGTGGAGTGGTGAGAGGGTTGCGTTTCGACAGCATTTAGCTGTAGTCTTGGATTTAGTTCTTTGTTTCATAAATGGTAGCCTTTTCTCCTCACGCTGACTTGGCACCATAGGACAGTTCCCTAGGCAATGGTTTTTTTGTGTGTGCTTTTTTTTCCAATTGTTACCAAGTTACCAAAAGTACACTGTTTTTTGTTAAGCAAGGACATGTGGAGTTGCTCAGTAATTGTCTTTTATTACTCAGACTTCTGAGGTTCATATAATAGTTTTCTTTTATTTCTGTAGGAATTTCAGTAGATGTCATTGCCCTTGGAACATTTTGCAAATTATTCTCAGCCATAACGCTCCATTTACCAACCATCCTGTGCCCTTAGGAAACAAGCTGTGAAGTGCTTGGAAACTCCCACAAAGTAGCTGCCCGCATTAGAAACAGAAATGACAGAAGGCATACTCTTACGGAATCTCAACTGAGGCAAAGGCGAACATTACAAACTGTAATAGGCAATGAAATGGAGCCTCCATTTTAAAACATGGCATACAAGTACTGGTGTGCTGACACTCATAATGCTAGTATTGTATGGATGAATTCAGGAGGAACACTTTCACTGACATGTTTATTTAATCAGACCACTCGGAATACTTTTAGAGTTGTTTCAAAGAGCGTGTAGAGGTTTTACTAACCATGCTTATAATTAAGAGCATTCATATTTTGTAAAGGTTTGGGGTCTGTAGTTGACCATAGAATATGCTTAGCTGTGTCTTGCCTGAGTGGACTAATACACTGTGTTAATCAGTTTGGATTTCGGTAGACCTGTATTTAATCTTCCCGAGTTCGATAATAATGAATAACATAAAGTTGCTTAACTGTATATACCTGTTATCTGTCCATTACACAAAGACAGAGGTTAAAGTGAACGAAAGCATTACAGTTTACAGCTTTTAAAGCTCTGCAGTGTCTGGCATCTTAGGTTTTTGGTGTGCACGCTACTGGGCATGCTGGCCTCCATGTGAGTGCAGACTATCAGTTATACAAAAATAACACTTTAAATAAGTACTTCTCCGTACAGTTCTATAATATGCCTATTAGTGTCAAAGCTTCCACTTTAACACTTTAAAGAACAGTAGATGTAGCACCCAGGATAATCTGCTGCATAGATAAAAACTTATAAGGTCCCAAAGGCGAGACCTATTGGCTATGCCAATGCTTGTTCTAATCTGACCCTGAGCTCAGGATTGTTTATGCTCCCCATAGAGAATGAATCTGGTAACCACTGGGTGATCCCTCTACCGACACTTACTCATGCAAGAATATCGGTCATCAATTACAGTTTGTCGAAAAGTTATGTAAGGCTGTACAATGAAAACACTTCCCCGTCAATGGTATTGGGGAAGAGAGACCACATTACCATGCACATGGGGTTTTCTATCCTTGCGTGGGAGCTCGCAGTGAAGTACCAACAGTGCACGCTGCAAGATCATTGGCTGATACGTTTCCAGTAATCTGCTAGATTTAGCTTCTATGTATTTTATTTAACCTTGAATCCTAAATCCAATCAAATATCTTATTTTCTGTTACCAAAGCATTAGTAGTTCCTATAGAAAAAACAACAAAACACAAACAGAATTAAGTATACAAGCCACTAAACCCAATTTCTAGATGTATTTAAACATAAACATCCAAAAACATTAAAATCGTGATGATGATTTTCGTTCTTTTCAAACCGCTTTCCCTCTCCTTCAGCATTAAAGTAATGATTCCTTTTAAGGCAGCAGCCACTTTTCATTCCAAGAGCTTGGCCAAAGCTTCCTTCTTCCTTTGTCTAAACTTCATAGTCCAAGAAAAGATATAAGGAGGGAACCTAAACCAGCCCCATGGACCTTAAAAGAGGTCAAGCAGTCCATATCACTTTCCTGGGGTCCTGGCAATCCAGCTGCTCCAGTGTAGGGCACTAGTACCACGCCACCCAATATGTGCTTATATGGAAATGCTGTATAGTCCCTCTGCTTCTGTTGCCTTCCCAGAAGACTCTTGGAAGATGTGGAGAAACTTTGTGTTGGACGATAGAGCCTTTTGTTCTTCTCGATTGAGTGCTTTGCTCCAGCTATCACCTACTCATTGTAAAAAAAAAGAAGTGGACTCTATCAAACACTCGATTATATGATCTCGACCAGTTCCTCTCTCCTTTGCCATTTTTCCCCTGCACCACTGCCTAACTATCAGCTATTGAAGATGTTCACCTGGCATGGGTACTAACAGCAGTTCAGAACAACTGGTGATGCTCTGTAGACGTGGAGGAGGCATACTTGCATGTGCCTGCATGAGGATGACAGGAAGTTCCTCCAGTTTTTCCAGCATCCCATACTGGTAATACTGATTGTGCACCTACAATACAAGTACAGAATGCTGGCCTTTAAACTCAGTGTGATAACAAAAGGACTTTTCAGAAATGAAAGCTCCAGTACTGGCCTTTTCAGGGCTATTTAAGATCCTTTCCTGCCTTCACCCGGATGACTGTCTGATGAGGGTATCTCTTAAGAACTGGCTGAATTGAATCTGGACTTAGTCCCCAGGACCTTATTCAGTCTTGGATTCTCAGTGAACTTAGCAAATTCATTTCGGATACCATGAAAATGGCTTCAGTTTACTGGGGCGATTTTGGACTGGTCTTGTGAGACCCTTTTTCCTCCAGAAAGTGTGACAAACAATGCAATGCAGACCACATGCCTCATCCTAAAGTGGAGCTTCTTGACAGCCTGGTTCCAGGAACTAGAGAGACTGGAGACCTTATGTGTATGGGTGGTTGCTGTTCCTATGCCATGTTGCTTTTGAGACCCCCTTCAGCTTCAGTGGGCAGAGCACTGCAATCTGTTGCTTCATTGCCAGACGCAGTCTGCCCTACTCTCGATGCACAACTCTGAAGCTGTCCCAGAGAGTATGGGCCCTTGCCATAAATCTCATGATGTGGCGGCCCTTCTTCCAACTGCATCCCCAGGTCACTGTCACAGCAGGCTCATCAGATTACAGATGGAAGGTTCTTTTCCAAGGCCTGCACACAAGAACATGTGATACATGACTTCAGATGTGACACAACATTTCACAATGCCTGCCGGGAGTCAAGCGCAGGCCTTCTGATATTAAAGGTCTTCCTGTCATTGTTCACATTTAATGTGTTCGTGATAAACATTAACATTGCTGTGCTACTCTCTATCTGAAAGCTAAACGGGCAATCACTCATCACAACTACGCTGGCAGGTGGGGCCAGCTAGTAGTCGAACTGTCAAAGACAGTCCTTTCCCAGGACTAGTTTCTTCTGGCCTAATGTGCTGCTGGGTAGCTGGACAACAACAAAACTGACTGACCAGGTGTTCCAGGCTCTCCCTGGGAGTGTACATTTCTAACAAATAAAGCTCAATCAATTAGTCACTCTTCAATCAATCAATCAATCACAGAATTTGTAGAGCGCACTACTTACCCGCGAGGGTCTCGAGGCGCTGGGGAGAGGGAAGGGGGGGGGGATGCTGCTACTGGTCGAACAGCCAGGTCTTGAGTAGCCTCCTGAAGGTCAGCAGGTCTTGGGTCTTTCGTAGGCTTAGTGGAAGGGTGTTCCAGGTCTTGGCGGCGAGGTGTGAGAAGGATCTGCCGCCGGTGGTTGTTCTTCGAATGCGGGGACGGTGGCGAGGGAGAGGTCGGCGGAGCGGAGCCGGCGGTTGGGGACGTAGAAGAGGAGCCGTCTGTTGAGGTAGGCTGGGCCAGTTTTGTGGAGTGCCTTGTGTGCGTGGGTGAGGAGTTTGAAGGTGATCCTCCTGTCGACGGGGAGCCAGTGCAGGTTCCTCAAGTGGGGGTGATGTGGCTGTGGCGTGGTACGTCGAGGATCAGTCGTGCGGAGGCGTTTTGTATGCGTTGCAGTCGCTTGATGAGCTTGGCCGGGGCTCCCGCGTAGAGGGCGTTCCCATAGTCCAGTCTGCTACTGACGAGGGCCTGGGTGACTGTTCTTCTTGTGTCTGTCGGGATCCACCTGTAGATCTTGCGAAGCATGCGGAGGGTGTTGAAGCAGGAGGAGGAGACTGCGTTGACTTGCTTGGTCATGGAGAGCGTTGAGTCGAGGATGACTCCCAGGTTGCGTGCGTGGTCGGTGGGTGTCGGGGCTGCTCCCAGCGTCGTTGGCCACCAGGAGTCGTCCCAGGCTGAGGTGTTGGAGCCGAGGATGAGGACCTCTGTTTTGTCCGTGTTCAGCTTTAGTCGGCTGATCTTCATCCAATCGGCGACGGCCTTCATTCCTTCATGGAGTTTGGCTTTGGCGGCGAGGGGTCCTTGGTGAGGGAGAGGATCAGTTGAGTGTCGTCGGCGTAGGAGATAATGTTGAGGTCGTGTTGTCTGGCGATGCGTGCGAGCGGGGCCATGTAGATGTTGAGAATTACCACCTCCAAACATTGAGAATTATGCTGTGGTGTCCCAGAAGCCTCCCTCTAATGGATACTTCTAGCCGCAGATTCCTCATGTTTAGAATGTATCGCAGGTGCCATATTGAATCCCAACATTTTCCTAGCAGTGCTCACACAGACCACTTGGCTGCACCTTGCATCTCCGCATTGACTTCGTTGCACCCTTGAAGTGGTGTAGCGGATCCGCATATGAGCGCCACCCCTGCGCGCCAACGGCAGTTCCTTTTTTTCCAAAGCCTTCAAATGCTGAACCAGAGCTAGGCTCCCGCTTTCTTCAGTCTTTCTGCAACTCCCAAATACTGAATATAGAGTGCAAGGAAAATATCCTCACCAAAAACAAGGGCATCAAGGTGCCACTCTGTCTCCCCCGATTGAGAAGCAGATTCCGCAGTAGGTCCTGATGCTCCCCTGAGTTCCCTGGGTCATTAACAACACTGCAGCAGTTTGAGCCCTTTAAGGACACCTTGCTGTGCATATTTGGCCCTCTTTCACCTCCCTCTGGTGGGCCCTTTGGCCTCATGGATCCCACGGGTCCTCTGGCTGATTTACCGCCAGCTGATCCATCCTTGGCGTTGTCTGAACCCCTGAAACTCACCTCGAGTTATGCATGGACTATAGTGCAGATTTCTACTCCGTTATCTACGCCACCAGCACAGACTCTGCCACTTGACTTTGAGCTGGCATCATCTCTGCCCCGATCAAGGTTGTGCTCTAAACCAACTGTGACACACCCAGTCTCCCTACCACCTGGGTCTGATCCTCTGCCTCCATTGCCTTGGAGACCTACTTGGAGACTCCATTTTTATTTGGCTCCGATTGAGACCAGAGCTTGCCACCACCCAGAGAGGATGATGGGGGCAATGGGAAAGATGACCCCCCCCCACACTATGATAATGGACTTACAGGAGGCCAGTGGGCTTGATATTTCCCTGATAGAGTTGATTTCACCTCTTAGGCCCCCAACAGAATAGAGTTCTTCCTTTGCTGGGGTGATTCAATGTGCTGCTGAGGTCCTGTACTTACAGCTGCCTTCTGTTGAAGTGAAGACAAATGTACTTAAAGAGGTTAGCAACCTGGGCCTGCATCACCTGATCCCTTGCTCATTCAATGAAGCCCTCACTGATTCCTTGATGGGCATTAGACTAAAGCCTTGTTCATGGATAGGCAGGTGAGACAATATTTACCAGCATCTGGCTGCCCTAACTTCCTTATGCAGAGTCCTACTCCTGACGGTAGTGATGGATGTATCTCTGCTAGGTTGGGAAGGTCATGTGGGGGAGGTGGCGATCGAAAGACTCTAGTGTCCGGCAAATTGAGGCAGGACAGTGTGGTTCCAGGAACTTCTGAACTTAAATCATCTGTCCTCCAATCAGGCTATCACTTTGGAGAAAATCGTCTGTTGCAGCAGCTTGGCAGGGTTCTGCACCTGTGCAATCTACACCTCTCTGCATGGAGATTGAGTGGCAGCAGTTGACTGCGTTTGATCCACCACCTGAGGTTGTGGATGCCATGCTTGCTGGCAGGTGTCAATCTACACAGTCCATTTACGCTGAGCGCCTTGCTAAATTTGTAGCCTGGTGTGGAGTCTGCAAGACAGACTCATTACAAGACAAACTGTTGGATGTTTTTTTGTTTGTTTTGTCTTTGGTCCTGCAGGACTTGTACTAGTAAAGGGTATGTTTTTGGCCTTTTTGCATTTAAATCGCCTGTTGCGATGCAGTTTATTACAGGTTTAACACAGGTTTCCTCATACTGTTTAGTTACCACAACGGGACCTTAACTTGGTCTTGACGTTCCTCATGTGTACTTCCTTCAAGCCTATGCACAGTGGTTTGTGGCCTGTTCTGACCTAAAAGACTGCCTTTTTCATTGCGATCATTTCAGCTCGTTGCATGAGTGAACTCCATGCTCAATCTATACAACAGCTCTACACTGCTTTTTTTGTGTGAAAAACTGGTGCTGAGGACTTGAACAGCCTCGTTGATGGAAGATGTGACTCCTTTAAACATGGGGCTGTCCCAACATTATTTGCCCTGCCTCACACCTTGAAAGAGGAGGAGAGACTACATCGGTTTCACCCCAAAAGATCTTTAAGCATTCACATCGCTTGTACCAAGGACCACTGGGAGGACAATCATCTTTTTGTGGGGTTCTCTAGGGCGAAGAAAGGAAAGGCTGTGCAGAAGAGGACTCTGTTGAGGTTGATAGTCCTCTGCGTTAAGATCTGCTATGCATTGGCCAAAAGCAGCTTCCAGAATGTCTGAGAGTCCATTTCACCTGGGCTAAGGCTGCCACCACTGTTTTGGCACACAGAATACCTGTCCTTAACTTCTCTCAGACCAGGACATGGGCATCAGTGCATATGTTCACAAGCACTACTGCTTTGACAGCCATGTCTGATGGGAAGGGCATTTAACCCATTCAGTCCTGCAGGATTTTCTGGTCTGATCCCACTCCTCAGACCCTCCACCTCGGGAGGTATTATTTTAGTGTCTAGTCTAAAGGTAAGGAATCTGTGGTTAGAAGTTTCCATCCGAAGAACAAGTTACTTACCTTCGGTAATGCTCTTTCTGGTGGGTAATGTATTGAATTGTAGATTGCTCATTGCCCCCCGCACCTCCTCATTCTGTCAAGTGGTCCCTTTCTATCATCTAAAAAAGTTCCAAATCAGAGGTCTGCACACTGGTACTGAAAATTGTTTTGGCTCTGCGTTCAAGGCCTTGCAAAGAGTCAAGCAAGAAATTGACGTTGGTACACAGGATTGATGCTTTCATGCGGCTCCGCTCCATCGCTACCTGGGTGGAACGAAGCCAACATGGAGCTGCATGGCACTCCGCCTAGTGGAGCGCTGGAGCTATGAAAAGCTTGAGGATCCAGTCTTGTGCCTGGGGAATGTTCTGAAGATGAGGAATTTGAGGTTAGCGTATCCACTGGAAAGAGCATTATTGATGGTAAGTAGCTTGTTCATCTTGTCTCCTTTCCTGTTTATCACAAATATTAGTCCACCTATTGCATTTTTTTTATCCTTCAGGCAGCGTTTGATCACTACGTTTAACCCAGCTTATATTCAGCCTCCCGAAGGACCCAAACCAGATTCTTTGTCCAACACCATAATCTCATTTTAGGTGGTGGATGTGTGAACATTTTCTAAACCTTAATTCACTTCAAACTAAGGTTTTGCTCATAACTACCTCCTTGTTCTGGGCAAGGCCTGATTTCTTGCCCATATAGGCATATAGGATATATAGGCATCCAAATTGATCAAATGTGCATGTTAGTCGTTCAATCATTGTAATAAGTATATGTTTTTCATGACTTGAATTGCTAAAAAGAATTTTTACATTGTTTGAGGTCAATTTACATATTCCAGTCATAAATACCTTCATCGAGTAATACCTGAATTATGGCAATTCTGCTTTTCTCATGGCATCGGAAAATGTTCTGCATGAGTCCAAACTTAAGCAAGCTAACTTAAGCAAACTGTGGCTCCGCAATTATTAGCCAGTGTTTCCAGAAAAGATCACACATTTAGAATTCTTTCATGGCTACATTGGCTTCCTATTCAGAAACATGTTATTTTAAAAGCCATGACAATCATTCATAAAGCCCTGTATCAAAACACTTCAGACTTCAGTGCCTCCAAATTCTGTTGATCTATTCCCAGCTGATCTTCATGGTCGGTCAATAAAGCACCTTTGACATTTCCTAAGGAAAAATTCATTACTTTTCAGAGACCAAACTCTTCAAGTCAGGAGCCAAAATCTGGAACACCCCACCTATTCACATACAGATAGAAACATGTCTAACTAGATTTAGAAAGATTTAAAAATTCTCCCTTTTAACCGTTTAGTTGTTTCTATTGTCTTTGGCCTTTTTAGCTCAGAGTTTATGTTGCCACAAAGCTTTCTACGAGGGCTATGCTCACCACTAAAATTTAACATACCCCAACATTAAGCTACTTTTATAAAAATAAAAAAATCATTGCTGTAAGTTATTTAAAAGTCCATGCATATAAGTGAGCTGCTGGCCTTATATGCCATTGCAGTGCACCGTTCTTACCAAATGGGTACTTTAGTCATGCCCCTCTACTTTTGCCCCAAGTGGTTGAATGAATTTCACTAAAATGTGGAGATTTAATTTCTAGTATTTTTCCTTGGCTCAATAAACGTTGCAGAACATCCGTGTAGGACATGATCATGTCCATCCGCGCAGATACAGAGATCCGTATTCTTATGTTCATGTTTACTTACATATGAGTCGATCAGTACAGCATGTACAGCTGCATCAAACACTGCCCTTGCCTGATGGATTATTTGTACCCCCCCCCTTTTTTTATTTTTTTACATGGTATATCCCTCAATTTGATTTTCCATGGAGGTTCGATCAGACGCAAGGAATGAACATTGGATTTTTTTTAGGGATTCTATGTGGGCCACCCCACGCATTCTGCGATCTGTACGTTCAGTGATTCATGCTGAGCAGTGACTGTGTCCAGTTCTCTCACTCTCTCCTATGAGATTAGAAAGGAGCCTATGGATTAGGAGTAACGGGGCTCTCAGTAGTAACTTGATCCATTTTACCAGTGCGCCACATGTCTTTGGAGAGGAGATTGCTTATCCATTAAAATGCCCCTGTTGTCCCTGTGTTTGAGCGTAGTCTAGAGTGTGCCTATTTATAGCAAATTTTATCAAAAGATATTGAAAGGTGAAGGCAATTTTACAAAACCCTTAATACTTCTGCATTACTATATGAATGTCAACTAGTATATAAATGCAAACCTTTTTCCCTCTTCTATCCCTCCGCTATCCTTCTCAATCCAAATAACTGACTAAAATCCACCACTCAAATTACTTTCATATTTCACTATACTAATTCACCACTAATCCTTTATGGGTTCCGGAGTAGCGTACTACTCGCCGAAAAAAGCGCTTCAACACCCCATCAGGGGTAACAAGCGCTATATAAATGCAAACCTTTTTGCCTCTTCTATCCCTCCGCTATCCTTCTCAATCCAAATAACTGACTAATATCCACCACTCTAATTCAACACTAATCCTTTATGGGTTCCGGAGTAGCGAGCTATTCGCCGAAAAAGCGCTTCGACGCCTCATCAGGGGTAGTAAGCTATATAAATGCAATTACAATACAATACAATACATTAGAGCAACGCATTTCTAGTAATTTTCCCACATTACAGCAATGACTGAGATTGTCACGCAAAAGAACCATGTCCTGAAGTGTGGTAAGATGGTGTAGTTCCAGTTTGTCGCTTTTCTCAGAGGGACGCATAAACGCTGACATCCGAGTGCAGGTTTTCAAAGGCCCAAGATGGCGCTAGTGTACAACTTTATGACGTGGAAATATCCTATCACAGAAAGCCAAACGGACTTCAGAGATTTGAAGACCAAAATACAAAACCACACACTCGCCTAATTAATGTAAAAAAGCACCCCCTGCTCAGACCATAGTATCAAACAGATGTGGATGTGCAGTCGCAAAAAAAAGCTTCTAAATACATGCCAAAAACTGGGTCAGTCTAAACTGCAGTAAAAGAGGGGCCTAATTGGAGAACTGTACAGGGAGAAGATCCCCGCAGGAGTCCCTCTCATCCTGTAGCCGGCCTCCGGTCCCACATGGCAGAGTGCCTGAACAGACTCTGGCAATTGATCTTGATCTGATCATGTCATTGAATTAACTGATTGCCAGCCAGGGAGGTGCAGGCTGGCTAAGGCAGGGAATCTCTGTTTAATTTATTGTTTCTCTGCCTCACGCCCGGCAACAGGTGTCTGACCTTGGCTCTGGGCTGTGCCATGCTACTACTAAGTGTGGGTGACATTATACTGTTCGTGAGAAAGTGTCACTCATAGTCGTTGAATGTCACTCATAATTATACTGAAACTATGAAAATGTCACACATAAGCAATCTGAAACCTTGGCAGCTATGGGGCCCAGGAGAGAATGTGTAAAGGTTCGTGTAAATGCAATGTACCACAGTTGTAAACACGATAAAGAAAGGCTGGTATGCAGTCAGAAGACCGAACAGTTAAAATGGCGAACAGTGAAAATAAACAAGTACAAACTTATAAAGGGAAGCAATCTTTATATATTACGGTTACACTTTGCAAGTCTGCAGACCTAGCGTTAAATTTGTGTTTTCCAGCCAGCTCTCAGAGATCAGAAAACCTAGTCCTTACTCAAGCACGCAACAGCGATTCATATGGTGAAAGCTCACATAAACAGTTCCAGCCCTCAAATTATAAGCTACCCTATAAAAGGCTGCTCATCAAACACGATACACTGTCACCAACCAGGAAATCAACCCATTAAGGAAGTGTGCAACCATTAACTGACAGAGAGAAAGGACAAAGATGGTTGTATGTCACAATATCGACTACAAGAATAGTGCACTTCAAAAATATAGACGATTATAAGTTTGACAAGGTAAATATGTATAGGTGAGTATAGGTTTACTATTTTCAACTCCACATCTGCATACTTGAAAATATACGTATTGTAAAGGTACATATATGTGTGGAGGTAATACAGCAAACCTATATACACTTGTCGATATTTTGATCGTCATAATTTTTGCTGCAATATTTTTGTACCACAATATTTAGTATCCCATATTGTGATACTAGGCCCCACACAATGAAAAGTCAATCTCACTCCTCGAAGGCGAATCTGACAAGCTAAAAGAGCTGTTTACTCTAGTGGAAAGGACAGATAGGCACTTGAGAGGGTAAGATAAATTGGGTTACTAATTAACAAGTAGAACCTCAATGACAGACAGGTTTTGAGGGACAGAGGAGCACCATGGTAAAAGTGAACAAAGTCCCTGACACTAAACAAATATTGGAAAACTCGACCTTCCAAAACCAAGTTGAAATTATGGGACCCTCTTCTGTGGGTTCAAGCTGCTGACCTGCCCTTTTTTTTTGCAAACTGGGCCACTGGATCCTTGGGTTTAGACCAGGAGGAGAATGGGTAAGCGTCACTTGTTAAATCGAATAGTGTTCCAAATATGCATTGCCCAGCACTGATATTCTGAGCTGCACATTTAAGGGACATGGAGAAAATCTTGATGGAAACAAAGACAAATAAGAATCTGCAATACTAGGACCATAAATTAATTTATTCCCCAAATCTTGTGTCGATAACAATACAAAAGTGGAAAAGCTTTAAACATGGTTAAAAATAAGTTCCTGGCCCAGAGGATGTAAAGGACTCTCTTGCCAAACGCCTTGCTTCCCAGAGTGAAATAGAGTCTCTCTTTTCAGAATAGAAGAGTGCAGCAGAACTCTTGAATACTATGAAACAGTAGGTAGAGGGGTGGAGGGAAAAGTAGGTAGAAAAGAGAGGGTTCCTAGTGTGTTCCCATGAGTTTTTATTTCCGGGGCATTCAGGCATCCTAAGAATCTTTGAGGAGGATCTTGGTTTTGAAACAAGAGGGAGATGAATTGTAAATAACGCGGGAGTGCTCTTAGCCTGGGCTTTCATAAAGGGTTCAGTATGTTCAGTTATATTTTGGTTGTTTTTCTTTAAATAGTATCTTTTTCATACTTGGATAAAGTGGGTATTTATTTAAACAAAAGCGAGTAATAAATAGGCTTTTCAGTTTGAGACTACCCAGTAATGGTGTCCCTAAAAGAAAAACAATTGAAGCACACAAGGAATTGGTAATGAAATGGACATTTCACAGAGAGCACAGGCAAAACACAACCCCACAATCAATCACTTTTGGTCCCTCAGTCAAGAGCCCTGTTTGACCAGTCGCTCCTCAGTGGGGCCAAACTGCTGACCAGAAACCAACCGGGGATTTATTGTTGGAGGAGTGTGCAAAGCTTGTAGCTGGCCAGGTATATCATTGGCGGCAGGAATCTCATGCCCCCTCACAATATTTTGAATTGGTCCCTATTACTTTGAGTTATGGCTGAAAAGGGGTAAATACCAGGGTCAGGCACAGCAAGGAAGACAGGAGGGTGAAAGGAAAAAGAAAATCACTGAAGGTGGAATCACCAGAGAAAACAGGACAGTGAGATTAATAGCTACAGAAAAGGGAATCAGTAGGGGAAAAGCAAAAGGCGACCTTTCATACCAATGTGAAAAGTGCAAAAGATTTGATGAAAGTTATTGTTGATGTCTTCGTTCCCTTTGGTGCGATTTAGCTTCTTTACGCGTGGATGGTGTGAGACCAGTTCAAACACCTTGATTAATGTTATTTGAGGATGAAATCATTCAAGAAGCAACTACTTTGCTTTAAATCGTATCTCGACAGGATTTCTCATCATTGTTTAACCTTCTCCTGCAATGGTGCAATGGTGCTGAGTCAGACCAAGTGGTGGCTGTCCCATTAATTGTCATAGGCTATGCTGATGGCCTAAAGTCAGGCTATCAGCTTAACAAAGGAGCCCCTTGCACATGCGCGTTGCTTGTAGATGGAGGGAAGGTAGCTGAGGCACAGCTCTCCTTCTACGTGCAGTGAGCCTGAAAAAAACAATCCTGCAGATTTTCCTGAGCGTGGAGAGTGCAAGCACCAGCTCACATCTTAGAGTTCCTGGTCCCCCCTCCCCCCTCCCCTCCTGCTGCACTCTTTATTTTTCAACCCACACGATCCAGAAGTAATGCTTAGAAATGCACCTATTTCCGTCCTCTGGCCCTAATGAATCTCGCATAAAGGATGGGGCAGGGAGTTGGCCTTTCTTGTTTTTAATCCTGCGCTAGCTGACACATACAGTAAAGGAAAGGGCCCCTTTATACACATTTGTAACGAGTCCCAGAACTAACACACACTTTGAGCTGCTAGACACCACAGGAGGAGGGTGTGGTGCCACAGGAGTCTGCCAACCACACAGGAGGTACTCTGCAGAGAGGGGAGTTACATTAGACACAGAGGAAATCTCCCACAGCATTTCCAACAGTCCAAGCACAGTCTCAGGATTCCGCAGTGTCGTGTAAAGACTTCACCTCTGAAGATCATTCATGACAACTAGACCTCCCTGGAGAATACAACAACAGATACAGACTATCCCAGAGCTTTTTGTCTCCCGCCACTGAGTCACAGGAGCACACCTATGATAAGAAGCATGTGGCACTGAACAGTCATACTCAGTTTACCCTATGGTAACTCCTGTGAGGTGTTTCCTTTTACCAAGGCCAGATTGGACAGCCGGGCAAGCGGGCAATACCCTGGGAGGCTGGAGGCCCAGGAGGCCGGTTTTGACACTTGGAGGCCGGTTTCGACCTCCAGGAGTTGTGGTGCACGTTACACAATCCCGAAGGCAACTTGAAAAAGTTGCTCTGACTGTAGCGCGCATTAGCACGCCTGCACATGGGGGCTGAATTTATCATTTTTGCCAGGGCTGTTTTAAGTTCCCAGTCCGGCCCTACCTTTTACCCACTGGTGAAGCGCTCCAGCTGCAAAGGTCGACACAGCATTTCAGCAGAAACTGGTACTATATACACTAGTTGGTGGGTTACTTGATGCTAAGACCCTGATTTAGAATTTGGCAGATAGGTTACTGTATCGCAAATGTGACAGATATCATGTCCGCCTTATTACACGTCTGTTATATGCTATGGCACTTGTAGTAAGGTGGATGGGACATCTGTCACGTTTGTGATGCAGTAATCCTCCGCCAAACTCTAAATTAGGCCTTAAGTTATTATTATCTCACCTACACTTAGGTTGTGTGAGGGTTAGTATCCACTACCACAGGTTGAATGTGTATATATAAAAGTTGCAGTTTTGTAAGAAACAATTATACTGGACCAACCTTGCCATCCTGCAGCATTCATGATGACATACTGGCTATCATAGGTATGGAGATGATCCATCCATGCCGCTTTGTGGACCTTCCTGCCACATGAATGGCCCATCCATAACATATTGTGAGCCTTCCAGCCAAAATATGGCTAGCCCTTTCATAAAACTGGTCCAGCCTTAGCTTAATGTTGCCGTTCCTGACATCATTCTGGCTATTTCTTCCATGGTTGTAAGTGATTTTGATTAAAATTAGTCAAGAAGAAAATGGTTTTGACTAATTAATTTTGTCACACCATTGCTATTCTTGAAGAAACTTTTGTTTCTTAACGTTTGATTTTCGTTTTGTGGCTTTTAATGAGGGAAGGTGCCCCTCTTAACCCCCTTTTCTCTTTTGCCCTGCATTCAAAGTCCCGTGTGATACTTACTCCACATCACATTTTACTCCATTTTGTTTTTACAAACCCCTTCCAACTTAACGTATTCTTTTTACAAATCTCAAACTCTTCCCCCCGATTTGCTCCCTTTGTATGTACCCTTACCCTCACTCACTTTACTTCCTTTTTTCACACCCCTTAACCCCCTCCTGCTTTTTTTTCTACAAACCCTTTAGTTTCAACTTTATTCGTTTCCCAACCATTACTCCTCCAGCTGTAGTCTATTTTTTTACAAACCCCCTTAACTTCCACTCCCACTTTGTTCCCTTTTTCACACTCATTACTTCCCCTCACGCTTTACTCCTTTTTATAACCCCCTTGCTCCTACACATGCTTTTTAGGTCTCGCCTACGCAGCGCGCATGCATAGGAAAAAAGACCTTTTGCAATAGATTCGGCTTTTCAGCCAAAAACGTGCACGCGTTCCATTGCCTTCAATGGCAACGCGTGCACGTTTGGCGATTCACTTGCGGGAGCGAGCAGCTGGCGCCATATGGTAGCAATTATCGCTCCTGGCGCCGCTCGCTCCCGCAAGGGAATCGCGCAGGCCCCCTCCTTTCCCCCCTCCCCCTGCTGCCGTGCGAGGCGTGCGCGCTTGTTTTAACATGCATTCGAAATAATGCCATTTGTCTTTATATAAAGTTTCAGTGATGCAGCAAACCGAGGGACTAAATAAACACAATTCCATAACTAGGCGTCACCTAGCGACCATATTGGGGTAATAATCCCACTCACTGTCCAACAAATACAGCTTGTTAGCTCTCCGGAACATAGCTTTATCCTCACTCTCCGGCAGGTTTGGTTCGTCCACCACCTCTACGTCATACATGAGCCTGCTCCAATTCATTAAGTTTAATTAAAAGTAGCTGCTGTTTTGTTCAAGCACCGGAGACAGTGGCTGACGTCGCAGACACCTGGCTGGGCTTGGTAAGTGGCCCCTACTTGGCGTGTGGTGAGCCGTATGTCTTTGAAGATACGCTACTGTCCCTCAGGGTGAGAAAGGGAGGAAGGAGTATTTGTGCTGCCCAAAGTCATATGAAGATTACAGCTCACTGCTAAATCTGTGTTTAATCGCAAAATGTTTAGACAGTCTCTTTTGTTTCTTTTTATTTTGTGGTTTGATTTGACAGCGGTTCAGGTTGGAAGAATCATAAATGATATACATACACATTTAAAAATGGGCAGTTTGCGCCTCATTACAATTTAGCTGAGGGGACTGTTAAATATTATGGGCCCTTCACCCACTAATATTATTCGTTGCGATTGTTAGGCTCTCTTCTGACTCGGCAGTTTAAAGACAACCATTGTTTCTTGCGAAAAGTTCCTAGAATAACCTCTCTTTCTACTTTTTTTTTCTGATTCGAACATTTTGTCCATGTGAATTACATAAGCAGTGAAAAGTCCTGGCAACGCACACAATTAATAGTCTAAATTCTATCTGTTCTTTTGATTAGTACGTTGTATACATTTTCAAGCAAAATTCTTCACTGAAGCTACCCAGGCTTCAGTGCCACTAAGTCGAAGTAAAATGTAAGTGTAACGTAAGGTGTTGCACTGCACTCACTTCATTTATTTGTAAGGATACAAGTAAATCGCACAGATGTTGGGCCACTCATTGCAATAGGTGACCTCGAAGGTGTCTGTCTAGTCTTGTTAAACATGTGAGAAAGTCACACACACTAGCCCTAGTGTGAAACTAGGGGAGGGAACTAGAGGTACAGGGCCTAGGGACGAGCCAGCCTCCTATATAGCATTAAAACACAAATAGGGCTGTCCCTAGTTGGGCTTCCTACAGGTTCCTACAGAATCTCTAGAGATGCAAATCCACTAGGGGCATCTCACAAAAAGTGAAGGACTGGCCTCACACACCACCTGGTGTCATGCTTCATCATAGGCCGTCCTCGCCCTCTAAAAACTTCGTTTGATAGAGGGCGGGCATACACCTGAAGACAGGGATGCACTTCTAAAACTAAGTGGTGGCCCGTAAGTGAGTGAAAGTGTAATTTAAAAATCATTAAACTTGTCCCCAAGTAGTTTAATTAAGGGGCAAATCTATGGTATTAAAACAAGTGAGCGGTAATCTGGGAATTCATTCATTATCCCTTTACCGGCGGGGAGGCGAAGCGGATGAACATAGATGGGACTGCTGGAAGCGCTGAAAATGACAAATAAGCCACAGTAGGCTCTTCCACCCTCGACATCCCATGAAGCTAATCGGATAGTCTCCTTGGATACTCTCACATTTTAAATTTTGCACTACATGGGGAGTAGTTATCTTCACCCCCGCTTCTTAGAGTGGTAATCCTTTCATACACATCGTGTAGAAAGGTAGAGCCCATTACTCATCTCGGTCCTGACGAATGCTATGTACCCATATGGGACGCGGAGCAGAAACATGTTGACCACTTTTCTCGGTAAAGGGATAATGAATTCCCAGATTACCGCTCACTTGTTTTAATACCATAGATTTGCCCCTTAATTAAACTACTTGGGGACAAGTTTAATGATTTTTAAATTACACTTTCACTCACTTACGGGCCACCACTTAGTTTTAGAAGTGCATCCCTGTCTTCAGGTGTATGCCCGCCCTCTATCAAACGAAGTTTTTAGAGGGCGAGGACGGCCTATGATGAAGCATGACACCAGGTGGTGTGTGAGGCCAGTCCTTCACTTTTTGTGAGATGCCCCTAGTGGATTTGCATCTCTAGAGATTCTGTAGGAACCTGTAGGAAGCCCAACTAGGGACAGCCCTATTTGTGTTTTAAAACATGTGAGAAAACCTGTTTCAATTTTTTTTAAGTGGAGTTCTTGGGTTGAAGCATAGTTCTGGGAAAGCGAGTTTAGCTGAGACACTCAGAAACTTCTCGATGGGGCCCTTTGCATGTAGCCACCTCCTGGTCTCCACCTAAAGCAGGCAGTTTACTTCTTCCATCCATAGTCAATTTACTCTACCCCTGCACTGGGCATTGCTGTCAAACTTCTTGTAAATGCTGAAATGCGGCAGCGAATGTTCAGCGCCTGGTCTTCTTCACCTGATGGCAAGTCACTTCCACAGGAAGGTAGATCTCAAGGTGAATAACTTTAAAAATAAATACAGTATTTTTTTGGCATGTAGCTAATGCAGTTGTCCATTGGCTTCTGATTTTGACAGTCTACTATTAGAGCCAGTGGTTGTTGGATTTTGTATGTGAGCCTCAACTGGCAGCTTCCTTTAATTAGAGCTTTTCTCGTGAAGAATGACTAAAGATGTTAGTACCTCCTCCTCCCCTCAGACCCCTAGGAGTGATGGGTTTAGCTCAACCAAGGGGAAGCGGGAACCCAGTTGTCAGTATTTGGTTTATTTTGGACAAGTGCTTTGTTTTCATCCTCACGATAGGGCCTTGTGCAGTCAGAATGATGGGTGAATCTTCAGATCTTAACCAGCTAATGTGAAATGAGTCAAAGTTTAATTGAAATACAAGGGTTTTTTTAGTCCGTCTGTAGGTGTTTGTTTAATCATAAGTCTGGCCGAGAGTTTTAGTAAGCGGGTTTTGGAAGTGCAAACCCACTGGCTTTCGGCTGGCGACCAGCTTGCGTTCACGATAGCGTGCACGCGCGCAGCTGCCATCTGGGTTTCCTATCTCTTCCTCATTTCCTCGTCATGGCTCATTAACTCTCTGGACTCTGATGTTTCAATGGCAGCAGCAGCTCACATTACCAACTGACAGCCCTGGACTACAGTCACATGAAAAACAACAGCGATTAGCATTGAAATGCAAGCTTTTTTTTGTCTAGTTAGAAATATTGCTTCGGTGGGTTGATTTCACCTTATATCGCTATTTGTTTTATATTGGGAGTCACAGCCTAATTACCAGTATTTTTGTCTCACTCTGTTTTTAAAAAATATTTATTCGCGCAAAGCACAAAGCTATATTTAAGGTTACTTTTTCCCCGTCACTTCTTCACTCTATTTAAACTCCACACCCCCACTCTTATTGTCTCTCTCCTTCTCTCTCTCCCCCCTCTCTAATTCTCTCTCTACTTAATTAACTCTCCCCTCTCTATCTTTTTTAGCCTTTCATTCTCTCTCACCCCTTTATCTGTTTCTCTTTCAAACTCCTTCATTCACTCTCTCTCCCCTTCTTTCTCTCTCTCTATCCCGCTCCACTCTTTATTCTATGTACACCCTTTCTCTCTCGCCACCCTCTCTAATTGGGCATTATATCTTCACTCTATCTCTCACTCGGCAACACCACAGCATCACTCAGCATCACTCAGCGCAACCACAGCATCAATCAGAGCCAGCACAGCATCAATCAGAGCCAGCACAGCATCACTCAGCACCAACACAACATCTCTCAACGCCATCACAGCATCACTCAACGCCATCACAGTATCACTCAGTGCAACCACAGCATCACTCAGTGCAACCACAGCATCACTCAGCACAACCACAGCATCACTTAGCGCCACAACAGCATCACTCAGCGCCACCACAGCATTACTCAGCAGCACCACAACATCACTCTGCGCCACCACAGCATCGCTCTGCGCCACCACAGCATCGCTCAGCAGCACCACAGCATCATTCAGCAGCACCACAGCATCATTCAGCACCACCACAGCATCATTCAGCACCACCACAGCATCATTCAGCGCCACCACAGCATCACTCAGGGCCACCACAGCATCACTCAGGGCCACCACAGCATCACTCAGGGCCACCACAGCATCACTCAGGGCCACCACAGCATCACTCAGCACCACCACAGCATCACTCAGCGCCAAGACAATATCACTCAGCACCACCACAGCATCACTCAGCGCCACCACAGCATCACTCAGTACCACAGCAGTATCACTCAGCAAGACCTGAGTATCATTCAGCATCACCTCAGCATCGTCTCCACAACAGTCACCACCACCACCACTACCACCTCAGCATCACTCAGCACCACCTCAGCCTGCTCTCGGAATCTGGCATCTGTTGATTCTCCCCTAGCGTCTGGCCGCTGCTAGTGTTATAATACAGGTACTAGTTCCCAACCTTCACCCTCCGATTGTTTATGCCCCTCAAAAAAAAAAGCTTTAACAAACAACCATTGCAATAGGCAGAAACAAGTTGCCAGCATTGCAAGAACAAAAGAAAACTGAGGAAATGTTTTATTGTAAATACTTTTTTTAATATGGTCGTTCAGTTTTACATAATGCCTTCTTGGTCATATATAAAGTAACAAAAATGCTTCTGACACTTTTTTATTATAACTTTTCAGCATGCTGCACAGCAGCCACACTTCTCTACAGCACAGCTTGAAGACATTGGAAAAGTCAATAGCTCTGGCTAAACACTTATAAGGCCCCAAAGGCGAGACCTATTGGCTATGCCAATGCTTGTCTTAATTTATTTTAAGCCCCTTACTCTCCTACCTCCTTTATTCCCCTTTAATTTATAAACCTTTCATTCCTCCTCCCACTTTACTCCTTTTTTCAAAATACTTACTCCCTCTCCCAGTGGCGTAACGAAACGTAAGTCTCCCCCCAGGCCCCCCCCCCCCCGTCCCCCACCTACCACTTTGCTTAGTGTACTGTGCTGAGGGAGCCCCCTGGAGCTCGTCCTACGCCACTGCTCACAGTTTACTCCCCGTTTTAACAAACCCTTTACATTTTGCTTTTCGCTATCAGTGGCTCCTCCATCATGTACTGTACACCAATTCCGTTTTCCCTTTTTATCATGCTGTCCTTTAAAATAAACATTCACCTTTCTACAAGAAACATTATATTTTCATGGAAAAGATATCTCGTCAAACTGTTTTCATTAACCTGAATTTCTTCTTTTTAGGAATTCGTGAGAATGAAGTTACCCCCTTCCACACTGACTGGGAAAATCCTTTCATTTGCTGGGCACTGCTCGTATTTGAGGATGATGAATTGATAAGGCACAAAATGTACATGTGTAACAACAGAACATGTGATTGTTTAGTAAAAATAATAGGTTGATGTTTGGGAACTAAAAATATATTTACAAAAAATAAAATCTAGTATTTTGGACAAAAATAATGTCAAACTTCTATTTGGGAAGCTTGAGCATATATATACAAAATGAAATGAAGTGTATTTCATGGTGAAAAGTTTGTATTTTTTAGAAACTGGTAGGTTGATGTGTTCAATAAAATAGTGCATTTCTGAAATATATTTGAAGCAGATATTTGAGCGATAAATTATGCTGCGTTCAGAAGCCTAATGGTTAACTTTAGTTCCCTGACTTGTGTGGATGTATTTCTTCTTCTATACAGATAAGCTTTTTCTGATATTATCACTACTGCTGACTGAGGTCTGTGCGTGTAAGATTAGTGCAACCTGTCTGCAATTACTGTATACTCAGTGTAACTGAGCAGCAGCATGGTGCTGTAAGATTTGCCTACCTTTGCCGTGTACAGCCTGTGATTGTGACACTGGCTTAACTTGTGACTGTTCCACTCTATTCCAACATATGACCGACAATTTACTGTGAAGATGGTATAGATAGATGTAGGCTCATTGGAACTGGATCAATGGCCAATTTCAAGGATATGCATGTGAAAAATGCTCATTCAATTAACCTAATAGAATCTATTCACTTGAGCTGTAGTTATCATGTAAAGCGCATAGATCCAGACCACCACGTCTTACCATGAATACTTTTGTAAAATACATTTTGAAAAATGTCAGGACATGCAACCTTGCATAACCGATTTTCTTAAATTAATTTAATATATGGAGCTCCTTAGCCAATCTGTAGTGCTAAACCTCAATAATCCAATTATATTACTACTGCTGTCTGGGGTATGAGCAGGTAAGATCCATGTAACCTGTCTACTGTCATCTCTCTGTGATCTGTTTGTAGCCCTCCCCCTTCCAAGTACTTTCTCGGTTACATTATTAGGTGTAGTGACACTGGAAACATTTTCAATCGTAAGGTATGATGCAATAATAAATTATTCTGCATTTATGTTAATTGCAGTTTAGCAAATCATATGCTATATGACTTCAATTAGTGTGTTTGTCCTTCAATACACTATGCCATATAGAAAATACTCTTTAACAATAATAAAAATAAGATATGCACTTGCCAGATTCCTTGCCCCAAACCTAATTTTACCATGATCACACTACTGATATTGTGGTCCACATTATTAAACTTGACATTGGTCTTTTGTTTCTCCGGCAGATGTGTCTAATCACTTCTTCGGCTCAATCCTACAAGATCTGATCCCCAAAGGCAATCAGTCCCTGACTTTGAGTATATCAGCCTCCTAATAGAAACACAAACAGCATTAGGATAGTTATGAATATAACACAGGCAAAGCATTGCCCTATTTTCAGCAATGGATGTAAAGTACTCTTACATTCCTTTGTCTTAAAAGTATTGCAAGTTAGCTACTCAAGAAGCAAATAAATTCTATTGAAATAAATTCTATTTGGGATAAGTGCATAACTAAGCATAGGTATTTCCTCAACCAGTATACGCCTATATAAATTGATCATGAGCCTATTGTAAAGGTAGCTCTGTCCGATGAATCATGCAGGGAGGGAATCAAGTCACTTTTTTTCACCGAAATGATCAATCATAAAAGCCGAAGCTTGTAAATACCTGCTAGGCGGTACTCCTCAACATATCACTTTCCCTCTTGACCTGCTGGTAGCCGTCTTACAGGCAGGCATGACGATCTTGCTTCAATGCACAAAAAATCCCTTTCCCTTCAGTTTTCTATCTACAAGATGTCCCACAAGAAATGTTGACTATATGCGACGCATATAAGGGTACTATGGTCAGGTCTATCAAGGGTGGCAAGTAAATGTTAAAAACCTAAGGACATGTTAAGACCTACAATGATGAAAGGTTAACATGTTTCACTGTCCACAATCTTATGGCAATTTCATTAGGATCTGAGGACAATACAGCCCAATGAGGGAGTCTCTTGAAAAGACACAGAAAACAAACAAAAATAGACATAGTTCGCTAAGGGACAGCAGAAAAATCATACAAAATATAGAACATGTTACCTGAGTGATATGGCCAAACATAGATCCACTAACCGTTCCACAAGGAATTCGTTTCTTTTTAATCTCATGGCTCAAAAAAACATAAAAATCGTGATGTGTGTAAACTAGCACAGAAACAAGTTCCCCAAGGAAAAATCAGCATCCAACTCAGTTAAAAATGTTACCGGTCTGTGAAAGATGTAGCGGCCAAAGGTCCAGAACATCATTCAGACAAACGGAGTGGAGAAGAAAGTCTCCTGTACTCCGTTATGAGAGCAGTGCGCTGTTGACCCAGAATCTTGGGTTGTTTAGAAGGAGCAAGACTCGACCGCCAGCTGCAAACACAAGATGTGCAGGGTGTGAACCCCAGAAGTGATGCATAATGGGTCGTGGGGGCATCAAACCAGTGCAATTTTGAAAGAATGCATATGGTGTAGCTACAAAAGGTAATGGCCAGTAAAAAGGAAATATGAGTAATAACTCATAATTGATTAAAGTTGAACAGGGTTCTACTAAGAACCAAAATATTACTGGCAAAACAGTTCAAGCCAACCTTGGCCCAACCTTCTTCTCTAATTTTTAGGCTTCTATTCTCTCTCCTCGCTCTCTTTCCTTTCTGTCTTTCCTCTCTCTCTATCTCTCTCATGCTCACACTCTGTCTCCCAAAGCACCAGCTGTGCTTCCTGTAGCTCGAGAAAGTAAAAGAGGAGCCAGCAGCCACTCTCTACATTCAAAAACTGGCCTCCAATAGTTCCAGCTCAGCCTAGAGGTTCAAGGGGGGGAAAAAAGGGGGGGGTATGTGAACATGGCGATAAATGCTGCACCACTGTTTTTATGAAACTACAGCTGTTAGGTCTCAGCCCAGGAAATGCGAAGATCAAGCCCATGAGGCATTGACATTATAGGTTGAATTAGTATCACATCAGGGCTATGATTAAGGCCACATGCCACGTGCTAACACTGGCCTCCCAATTCACTTGGAGGGAGCACCAGTGATGAGAAGCTTGGAACACAGTAGCTGTCCACATCTTTTGTCCTCTCTTGTTGCTGCTATGAGGTTTCTCCTCTGCACATCAACGAGTCGTGACTCTGCATGGTCCTTGTTTCACTTCTGGATGTGTCTTTGACTGCTTACAGCAAGTCTTAGTAGATACATTTAAGAGTAGACTTCTGCAACTGTAAGTAAAGACTACTGTATAAAATGGAATCCCTTTCTTCTAGCAAACTAGCTGATTGGGTATTTTAGTATCTTATTAAGTTACTGGGTGGAGGGTGTCCTAGACACATTATGCCTCTTGCCTATACTTTTTTGATTGCACTATCAAGGGTGGACCACATTTTCAAGCTGCAAACAGTAGTGAACAAGCATTCAGGAAATATTAAGATGTAAGCTAGACAGCCTGCTATACTTCTAATTGATTTTTGATGGAATGGCCAAAGCAATTCTATAGGAAATGATGACAATTTATGGCATGGGGAAACACCTGATAAGGCTTTGGAACAACTCCACATCCCAAATCCAACAATACAAGGAGAAGCAATTGTCCAGGAAAGTACAAAATGGAAATTGAGATGAAGCAAGGGCACATCTTATCACCAACATTTTTATCAATGACTTGAGGTAACAAACTTAGATCAGTGGGCAGAGTAGAAGGACTTTGTGGATGGATCACAAGCAGCCAAAATCACATCCACCACCTATGGCGAAAGGTCAAAGCCACTCAGTTGATGTCACCCAATCTCCACTTACAATATGTAGATTGTATAGATTCTGGTGGCGCTCTCTGCCCTCTTGTTGGGACTGGTACAGCACGTCTTCCCAAAGAGGCAGTTGAAGCGGCAGGCAGACGACAAATCCAGCAGGTCACGGCATCATTAAGCCCAATCAGGGGCTATGAAGATAAAAAGGGTCAGGTCCTTTCCAACCTTCGTCAGGATCTGTGAAGTCAGCAGCAACCGCAGGAATGCTTAAAGGTCAGAGCCCCACCGAAAGTAGAATGTGTCTCCCAGAGAGCCTCAAAGAGGAAACTTCAGGACACAAAAGGCCAGACATTGAGCATTGTTGGTGGTAGCAAACAGATCTACTAAGGGGATGCCCCGCTGAGCAAATACACCCTGAGCCACCACCAGGAGCGGATACAACTTGTGATCGGCAAGATGATATCTCCTGAGTTTGTCCACTCCAACGTTCAGGGAACTTGCAAGCTGACTGTCCCGTCAAGTAGTGCGGATCCATCCATTGTCTCTGAACCACCAGATATAGAGCATGGGTTCCCAAACCTCCCTGCTTATTTTAGTAGTATATAGCAGTCATGTTGCCACTCAGAACCTGAATCAACCTGGCATGATGGAAGGAGAAAGGCCATGGGGACAATATGGATGGCACATAGCACCAGAAGGTTGATATGGTTATGGTGCTCCACCACACGGCAAAGCCCTCTGATTTCCAAATCATCCAGCTGATGTCCCAAGTCCAGAGATGATGTGTCCTTCACAACTGCGAACTCTGGATGTGGCTGGCAGAACTGTCTGCCACATATCAGGTTGGCACCGACCATCTACCACTGAAGGTCGTGGGCTGGCTCTTTCCATGTGCAGAACTGTCCAAGAGGAACCTCCACTGAAGGCAAAGCGTCCACTGCAGCACCCTTTTGTGTCAATAGGCATATAGCACCATCAAGAAACCTCAGAATCATCGGGCTGGAATCTAGGCCCAAGCCCAAAACACTGGGATCTAAGCCTGAATATACCAGACTCATTGCAGCAGTGGAAGAAGTTCAAATTCACTGTGTTCATGAAGGGTTCTATAAAGGGACTCTCAGTATGTGACTATGGCTGGTTAATGGACACCCCCACAGTGGACAGCAACAAAGGCTTAATTTTCAAGTGGTCTAAGACTGGCTGAGGAGAATCCACCTTTTGCAGCCAGTTGTTGAGGTTTTTTGAACATCAGTAGCCCCGAGGTTAGGTCGAAGGGCAGGATTGTGAACTGGAAGGTCTCTGACCCCACAAAAAAGCAGGGGAAACGCCTGTCAGACTGCAGGATCAGCACATGGAAGTATGCATCGTACAAGACAAAGGATACTGTCCAGTCTCCAGGATCAAAGGAGGCCAGGACCTATGCTAATGTCAGCATTTTGACTTTGTCCTTCCTGAGGAAGGTATTCAGAAGCCTGAGATCTAAGATCAGCTTCTGCCCGCCATCTTTCCTGGGGACCAAGAAGTATCAGGTTTAACACTGCATGCCCCTCTTCGCCTCAGGTACCATTTCAATCACATCATTGACAAGCAGCGTCTGGATTTCCTTGGCCTAGATGGCAGCACAATCTGATGATGTCTGGTCAAAAACTGGATACATTTGGGCAGGGATGGACAAAAAGAGAGAGTGCAACCAAACAAAACAGCCTGAAGGACTTACTTGTCCAAAGTAACTGCATGCCAGCAAGGCACGCAAAATTTAATTGTGCCCCCTACCATTCCCATATGACCATATGAGGGAAAACTAAAGTGGCTTGGTGGCAGCTGCAGCTGGCGAGGAGCCATGGCTGGAAAAGGAGCAGGACAGGCCGTGACGGCTGACTCTGTCAGCAGGCAAGGCCCCTCGAATAAACAGGGAACTTAAGGTACTGTTGATCGAAATGGTGAGCGGGGAAAGTAACCCATGGTACCGAGCAGTACCTAGGCCATCCTTAAAGTGCTCTGGAGTCAAATTTGCCTTCCCACCAAAGAGCCTAGCTCCATCAAATGACATGTCCATCAATGAAACGTGGACTTCCCCGGAGAACTCAGTAGTACACATACAAGTAAGGTGTCCAACAATGAGGCTGGTTCCTATGACATGGCAGACACAGTCCTGTTCTCCAAATAGACCCTAAGCCAATTATATGTACCCACCAAGGGTCGATGGCCTTCCTCAGGAAATGGATCCCTTCAACCAGCCTCCTAAAATATTTAGTGCGTGGAGGTTTTAAGTTACTATACTTGCCACTCTGACTCTACTCAAACCTCATTCTACTACTCTTTCCAATGCACAACCCTATTTCTTACCCTACACCTCTCTCAATATATCCTCTACCTCCACTCTCTCACTCATCCCAAACCCCATTCTACTACAAACCCCAAAATAACCATTTCTAAAAGACTCTTCCCTCCTCTACCCTTCCTTGCATCAACTCATACCTCTTTTATAATAATAATAAGAATCTTTATTCGGCATTGGTCGCAGCCATAAAAGAGATAACATTAAAATGAAAATAAAACATCAGCAACAGGATCACTTGTTGACAGCATGACACCATCTGCAAAATTCGCAAATTGTCGGCGTAAACGTTATTCACTTCCCCATCAGTTAAATAACCCATTACGCTATAAAAACCCCAGCCACTTTAGTGGTTGACACACAATTAAAAACAAGCATTGGCATAGCCAATAGGTCTCGCCTTTGGGACCTTATAAGTGTTTAGCCATGCAACAGTTGATGTTGTTGCACCAAGGACATTGTGCTGCATAACTAAATACTTATAAGGTCCCAAAGGCGAGACCTATTGGCTATGCCAATGCTTGTTTAAGTTTTCTTTGGCAAAACTAAAGGTTTTGGCTAACGCCAGACCTAAATAAAAACAGTATTATTGACACAATACCATTTCCACACATTTGTTATGCAAGTATAGGCACATATGAGTGGATTTTCTTGGACACAAACTGGCCAACACAGTCCGCGACAAAAGAAGGCTAAAAGCTAAAGACCACAGAAAATAGAAGATTGGAGGAAGCACTTCCTACTATTCGCTGTGTTTGAAACAGTAAGCCCTACTGACGTCAAAGAGATTGCACAGACTGATTATGAATCACGACCAGAGCTGCCATAAACCGAAGGACACACTAGCCACTTCTAGAACAAAACTGGACATGTACTGAGCGGCCTTTGTAGAGAAGTGGACTTCCATGCCTAATCAAGGGGAAATGCTCCCAAGTGTTAAAACGCCTTGCATTCCTTTCCTGGAGGCCTTACGCCAGCTCCTAACCCTGCACTGAGTCACTTATCCAGGAACCACCATCCTATCCTGTCGGCTGCTGCAGAGTGTACATACCCACGGACATGACTTTCGGGTGCATATTAATCTTTCTGTCGCACCACGTCTGAATTAATAACATTCAAGCAACAATAATAAAAAGTGCTGTCTTTTCAAATGTTGTTGTAACAACTGATTTTGCCGCATTTTTATTAATCGCATAGAAGTATAACTAATCTGTGTAGTAGTTGCTTACTGTGGAGGAAAATGCAATGCTATAAGGACTCTCTGAAGAACACGTGTGACACGCCCATGAAACTGGACTGGTGACAAAGTGACGGCTGCCTAAAGCAAAGAAACCTTCCACTGAAAAAACTGCGAGATTGTTTTTGAAACAAAATCTCAGTGAAAAGAAAGAGAGCGGTGCTCGTAAAATGGGCACTGCAAGAGAATTGAAAGCGCGGTGTGCTGCGCTGTCACTGCTGGTCTTCACATAAAAAAACACAAGCGCGTGCGCCTAAAAAAGTGTCGGCAAAAGTGTAAGCGTTTCCCTTGCGGGAGCGAGCCACGGGCACCATGTGTTTGCAAGTTAATTACAAACATATGGTGTCAAGCTCGCTCCCGCAAGGGAATCGCCAAACGTGCACGCGTTGCCATTGAAGGCAATGCAACGCGTGCATGTTTTTGGGACAAAAACCGTAGCGATTGCTACAGGTCTTTTTCCTATGCAGCGCATGCGCGCTGCGTAGGCGAGACCTAAAAAAAGAGAGACCCTGTTAAAAGCCTAAACAAATACTTCAATGTCAACTTGTAGCTTAGAATGTACAGAAACAATCTCCCTACATATTTAGTCACCTCTAGAATGTCTAGACTTTAGAGCCGCTGTTAAAAAGTTGACAACACAGAAAAGCGTATGGGCGTTAGGCAGGAGCTGGAGATACAGTAGGGCGACACAAGCATGCCTAAAATTTATTTCTTTTAAAAGTGGTTTAAGAAACAGCCACCTTGGATACGTAACATTTACATTAAAAAATGAAGTGTAAGGTATCTTGTGGAGACCTATTGTCGCAGCAACAAGGACCTCTTGCTTCTACAGGCGCAACAAAGCCAGTTGGTGAAGCCAATAAATGATGCACCAGGTTCAGTCTGAAACGGGTAAGTAAAAATCGATTGTGTGCATTTGTTAAAATCAATAGATAATTCTCCATTCCCAACACTGACTTTACTAGGACATGCCCTCTGAACATTGGTTTTCTAAGCTCCTTTTCCTCCCTTAATGCCATGGCATGCTTAAAGAATAGTTCTTTCACTAAGTGCTTATCAAGAGATCAAGAGATTTCACTGTATCACGATGCATGAAGACAGTTGCTCTACCTAGGGCCGTTAGGGTATCCTTGACATATCTTAACCATGGAATTTTTAAACCATGCTCAAGAGAGAGACCATCCTCAATCACTAGGCGGTTAAAACTCGCCTCCTGGCTTGTCTAAATCTTCACCCAACACATCAGAGGTCTAACCGCTGCCCAATCTATTAAGTATTTCATTCCTAATTCTTCGTGTGCTATATACGCAGCAGTACCCTAGGGCACTTTCAGAATTCTTCTGAGGTATTTATTTTCTGTGGTTTGGAGAGTGTTCACCGCTACATAACCCCATACCTCACTACCATATAACGCCTTTGAAATGCAAAAAGAATTGTACAATTTTACTAGTAACCCCGGTGACCAAGTACCCAGTCTATGTGCATAGTTTGCGATTGCTCCCATAGATTTTCTCATCTCTAGTGTTTTCCCCTCCTGCAAAGGTTTAAAGTTAACCTTGTCATCAAATAAGATACCTAAACAGGAGAATACCGGGACCTTCACTAGCTTATGCGTGCCTACTTTGTAGGTATTGTTACTTGTGATCTGCTTACCGAATTCCATTACATATGATTTGGACAAGTAGGTGAGAGATCCATCCCGCTCATGAAGGCCACGAATCCACCCAGTAAAGCCTGCAAGCCTCTAGGGGTTCGTGCAAGCAATACCGCATCATCTGCGTACAACAAGACTGGGACGGGTCTTCTTCCTATTCTTGGGGTGTCAGCCTGAAGTGCAATCAAGGACGCTTCCAATCCATTAATATATAGTGTAAATAAAAATGGGGCCAATATACATCCCTGTCTTACCCCTCTAGAACATTTAAAATGATCAGTCACGTGCCCATCCTGAGTGTATCTGACTTCAGCACTAGTATTAAAATGTAGGGTCATTAAAACATTTGTAATCGCGGGGTAAACCCCGAGGTCACCCAAAAGCGCCCAGAGCTTGCAGCGGTTCACCCGATCGAACGCTGCAGTAAGGTCCGTAAAACCTAAGAAAAGAGCTCCCGGATTAGCTATCGTGCATTTCGCTATAACAGGTAAAGGTTTAAACATTGGTCCGAGGTTGACCTGCCTATGCGAAATCCATATTGGACCTCTGAGATGACTTGGTTAGTGTCCGCCCAGACTGAGAGCCTGTTTAATAACACTCGTCCAAGGACTTTAACTGTAGCGTCAATGAGCGATATAGGGCGATAGCAGTGAGGGCTGTCCCTGTCCCCTTTCTTGAAGATCGGTACAATAATTGCAGAGGACCACGAGGGGGGCATTGTTGTCCTCACGGCAGCGTTTACAACCCTAGTTAAGAGTGGAGCCCAGACCTCAATATTATCACAAAAAAGGTCCGGAGGGATCCCATCGGGACCAGGAGCCTTGTTCGATGATAATCCCTCAATTCCCAGTTTCACCTCATCAAGACTAAAGGAAATGGCTCTTGTACTGGATGGAGAGCTATCAACCATGATGGATTCCTCGATGCAACCGTGGTTGTACACTCCCTCAAAGTGGGCCTCCCACTGATCAGATGTAATATTATGAGCTAATCCTGGCTTCTCAGGGTCTGTGCAACAGGGGCTATTGATGATCTTCCAAAAAAGTGCATAGTCCCTCTTTTCACATGCTTCTGTCAGCTCCTCCCAAGCTTGTTTCTGGAGGTATCGCTTCCGTCCTTTGATGGCCTCCTTATAATTTCTGCGACATGTTGCCACCCAAGCCCTGTCACGTGGGATCTGTTTAGTGGCCTTCTTAAGTTGACGGCCCGGGAGCACTCGCTGTCAAACCATTTTGGTAAGTCAGTACTAACAGTAGCTACTGGTACTGTTAGTAGACTAGCGACTGATTGTGCAATTTCAATAAATGCACCTATAGTTTCCTCTCCCAGGACTGATAAATCCAAACACTTAAAAATCTCCTGTTGCCTTAAACTAACAAGGGCTGGATTAAAAAGAGTAATATCCAACTGTGACCATCTTAGACGCCTTCCTTGATTAGTTGCAACAAGTGATCCCACCGTTACACTTCGGGGCATTGTTCTTCTACCCGGCACTTCAAGCACCAAGTTCAAGGGATTATGATCGCTAAAAGGGCTGTGCTGATTTTTAAAGAGGTGTATAAACCGCTTCAGGGAAAGGGAGATGAAAATAAAATCAATAATTGTAGCAGCACCCTTGCCTTTGTAGGTAGCCCGCAGGGAGAAATCAGGGCACGACCCCCTCCAATCTAGGGTATAGATTAAACCATACGTATCTAACAAGGTATTCAGTCTCTGACCTTCCACAGAATGTTCCATGTGTAACCCATCCCTAATTGTGCATGTGACCCATTCACTTGTGTTCGATAATAACTCCATACAGAGATGACAATTAAAATCACCCGCTAAAATCAAATCACCCTGCGAAAAACCATTCCCCAGCAATGACTCCATACAACCATTTAACTCATCCAGGTTTGAGGGACCATGGGTCTTTCATTTCGCATTATGAAAATTAATTAAAGTGAAGCAAATAAATGTACCCACTGCAAGTGTCAGGCCTTGTGCAATTTTAGAATCCCAATTCAAATACTTCACAGCGCCACAAAGTGTCAAATCTATAAAAATAATTAACCCACCCCTTGCTCTTCCCATACTTGAACCCACTGCCGGGCAAAAGGAGGTTTTATAACCCTCAAGAAAAAAGTTATTATCAATCTCCCAAGTCTCCCGTAGACAAATGATATTATAAGATCTAATAAATTGAAGCCATCTTTCATCCATAAATTTAGCGGCTAACCCTGCTACATTCCAAGAGATGATATTCAAGATCAGATTTCCGCCACCTCCCGGATGAAACTTAAATGCTTGCTTATTAGGTCCCAGGATTAGACTATTAGCCCCCCTATCTTTCATCATACCTCTTTTGATATTCAGACCTCCCAAACAAGCCTTTATAAACCCTTCAACCTGACTCTTCCCCCTCCACCTCCATTTACTCATCCCAAATCTCCTCCTACTGCTATGAGCTAAAAATAAAATAAAAAATTCGAAATCCTTCCTTCTTCTATCCCTCCACTATCCTTTTCAATCCAAATAACAGACTAACATGCCCACCACTGAAATTAATTTAATATTTCCTTATACTAATACCCCACTAATCCTGTTTGGGTTCCGGAGTAGCACGCTAGCGGCCGAAAAGCGCTTCAACACCTCATCAGGGGTAGCAAGCGCTATGTAAATGCAAACCCTTCCCTCGTCTATCCCTCACTATCCTTTCTCAATACAAATAACAAACGCGCATGTCCACCACTCAAATTAATTTCATATTCCCCTATACTTATTTCCCCACTAATCCTTTTTGGGTTCTGGAGTAGAGTGCTACTCACCGAAAAAGCACTTTGACGCCTCATCAGGGGCAGTAAGCGCTATATAAATGCAAATACAATTACAATTACATATGACCCTTGTTTAGTGGGAACTGTGAACTAGTTTCCTCCGGGTAACAATGTTGTGGGAGGGTGCCCACAAGGGGGTGCAAATTTTCATCCTTTACTTCATCCTGCATTCCCTAAAAGTGTTTTCTTTTTCCACTTGGTGTGTTTCAGTATTACTTCATGCCACATATGTCCCTTGTTTAGTGGATTCTGGGAAGTAGTCGCCATAATGTGTTCATGATGAGTTATAAATTGAGAGTTCTGGAGATGAGGCTTAAGGCAGTGTGAGTTTCTAACATTGCCTGCCAGTGTGTCATAAATGTACATGCTTATCCATTTCTTTGCCTCTCTGTAGAGTACACTGAGAAAAGGTCACAAATATGTCATCTGTATTACCATTTTATGTAAAAGTGTGTGAAGAACGTATGCACAGCTTTTGAAATCGTGACAGCACCTTACCTTGAATATTCCTATCACAAAAGGAGAAAGAAGCACACTGCCTGGCATACCAGCACACAATTAGCCCAGATGCATTGTGGTAAATGCAGTGCATGATAACATTCACTTCAGTTGAAAGTCTTTAGTATTCACCATTGTTGGTGCAGCCAATGCTGTGTCTCTCCAGACACTTGTTTCAGGATTGCGGTCTTTCTTTAGTATAGAGTAACAAGTGAAATTTGGGGGTGCTGCAATGCTGATCACAGCCTTCTCAGGTTTAGTACTGCTCCCAGAGCACAGGCGCATCTAAGAGCTGTTAGCCCAATAACTCAGCAAGCAGCCAATCACAAAAGGAGGGAGCACACTGCTTGGCACAAGCACACAATAAGCCCAGATGCATTGCGGTAAATGCAGTGCATGAAAATACTTCAGTTGAATGTTCCTATCATGGGAGAGAGGCCCACCTACACAAGTGGCATACCGTTTTTATCGTGGGAAGGAAATGTGGGAATGCTGGCGGAATTAATTCTGTGCCTCCCCACATATTCCTGAACTTTCTCTGACATAAATAGGAGGACAATGTGTGTCTTTAATCAAAGTTTGAGGTTTACAGCGCACCATGGGTAAGAAAAGGTATTGGGATCCATGCAAGCCAGACCACCTGGGACTCCCCTATATGTCTACTTTTCAAAAATGTCTGGGTTTGGTAGGTATCCCTGGGTGCTGGGCCCTAAACCCACTGCTACCCACATCCCAAAAAATGATCTTTTCGATAGGGAAAATTGGATCACTCTAAGGTTGTGTTTCGGGGCATTTCCAGTCATTAGTCCCACCCACATACCTGAGGTACTGTTTTTACTGGAGAAGTGTAGGAACGCTGGGTGGTAGAAATTTTGTGGGTTCTGCAGATTTTGAAACTTTCTCTCACAGAAATGTGAGGGAAGTGTGTGTCTTTGGCCAAAGTTGGAGGTTTGCAGAGCTCTGTGGGTAAGAAAAGGTTGTGGGATCCAGGCAAACCAGACCACCTTAGACTACTGCCTTGCATATCTACTTTTCTGAAATGTCTGGGTTTGGTAGGTTTCTCTCAGTGGAGAATGAGCCTGGGTTGAAAATCCACAGCTACCTCCATTGCAAAACAAGGTTGATTTTGATGGGAAAAAGTGGATCGCTCCACACTGCCCTTTGGGGTCCTTCCTGTCATGGGCGCCAGGCCCACCCACATAAGTAGAGTACTGTTTTTATTGGGAGAAGTAAGGGACCGCTGAGTGGCATGAATTTTGTGGATATCCAAAGATTTCCATAACTTTCTCTCATAAAAATGTGAGGAAAATGTGTGAGTGTTTAGCCAAACTTTGAGGTTTGCAGGGCATTTTGGGTAAAGAAGTTAGTGGGATTCATGCAAGCCTGACCACCCTGGTCTCCCCATGGTGTTTACTTTTCAGAAACATCTGGCATTGGTAGGTTACCCTGGGTGGCTACCGAACCTTGGCACAAAATTGACATCTACCCACATCACAAATAAACTGTTGATTTTGACTGGAAGAATTTGACCTCTCGGCGTAGAGTTTTGGGGCCTTTTCTGTTGCAGGCCTTGACCCACTTAAACATGCTTGTAGGTAGGATCTGCTTCTTATGGTTATTCCCACTTTTTGCTTTATGTGATGCTGTTTTTGACTAGTCTGACTGTTAATCAGGACCCCAGTCTATCTGATTTCTCCCTAAACTGTTGTGTTAGTACCTAGGTGCAATCCCAGATTGGATCCTGGGGTACCCTTATCAGTCCCTAGTATATGGTACCCATATACCCAGGGCATAGGTACCCCAGAGGTCTCCCATGGGCTGAAGCATGCATTGTGCCACCCATGAGAGAACATGCAATATGGAACTACAGGCCTGCCATTGCAGCCTGTGTAAGTTGGTGCATGCACCACTTACTAAAGATATAGGTTTACTATATCTAAGGGTCACTGCACTTAAAGCCTATAAGTCACCGCTATAGCAGGCCTTTACAATCCTGAGGGCAGGGTGCTTGGTTCTAAGTGAGAGGGTGCCACTGCATGAGCAGGACACCCCTGCAACCTACGGAGTACATTCTCCTGGGTTGTCAGTGAAGCAGCCATATGCTATATAGAGGGGCACCGCGTAAGTACGCGATGACCATCTCGAAACTGGCTGCAACTAATCCTATCATGTTTGGTATCAAACATGTTGGAATCATACCCCCACACGGTGTGGGAGGTATGATTCCGAGCACTGGAAGAGCCCTCCGTTAGGCTCTCAGTGTTCCCGGTACCAGTCATCTTGACCAGGACAGCATAAAATGGTTGCTGCCAACCAGAGACACATTTCTGCCCTCCTGCTGCTGAGCCAAGCTCGAGCAGAGGGAGGTGGAACAATAGGCATCCTGTCATAGGGAGGTGTGACTACCTCCCAGACAGGATTTAGTGTATTAGGGCTGGGTGGGTGCGCTTGCCAGCGCCTGAAAGTCTGCACGAGGGGCACATTTGGTGTCGCTGTGCATAGTCCAGTTCAAACCAGTCCTGGGAGCTGTTGGCTCCCACTCTGGCGCGAACTGGACAAAGTACATGGGAATAACCTCCCCCCTGTCCAGACCCTCCCCTGGGAGGGTCCCCTGAATATTCCCAACCCTTACCCTAGGGTACTTAAGGGCTTACCCGGGTGTAGGTCCCTAGATTCGCCGTGGGATAAGATTCAGATAAGACACCATTGCACTTCTACCGTATGGGCACTCTGGACTTCGCTGGACTTCGTTTGGGCCTGATTTTGTCTCCCTTCCAGTCTGCTGCATCGTCTGTGCCTGTGCATCATACAGGAACCTTCCAAGACCTGTGAAGGATCAAGGACAACCGAAGTAATCTCCCTTGGAGTGAAGGAGTCACTCCCCTGCATTCACAGGCACCGCAACTAATTCGACCGGTCTGCAGATCCTGAGCTCCTCCGGACTCCGTGGGCTCTGCAATCCAGGTGGTGGTTTTCCACAGCTCCTGAGGCCTGCTCTACCCTCTCACCAAGTTTAAGGCCAGTAGTCCTCGTGGGGGTTGCAATAACCAAACCCCTGGGTACCGCGTCCCCTTTGCAGTTGCAAAGGCTTGTTGATGTCTTTGCAAAAAGATCTTCAGGCTCCGAATAGCCCCAACCTCGAGCACCTCCCGTGACCAGAATCTTCGGCCACACTGCATCATGTGCATCGTGGCCTGCATCTTTTGGTGAGCTGCTTGAGGTCCTCTCTCGACTCCAGTGCCTTCGGCCTGTGGGTCCACTTGAGGGCTCAGGGCCTGCCCTGACTTCCCTGCTTGTGGTGAGTCCCCAGGACCTTGCTGGTCCTAAATTTGCACCATCTTGACTTCCTGCTTGTGTTGCATTTGCCAAGGCTTGTTGGTTTTCCCGCCGGACACCGACCCCTAAGCACTCGACATCCTTCGTGGGACAGCTCGTATCCGGCTCCTGGTCATCCTCAGCATCGCCTGGTCCCCACAGCTGCAGAGTCAAGGTCATCGACATCATCCCTGAAGCATCCGACATCGGAGGGCATTCGTCTTCCAAGTCTCCTGGTCACTCCCGAGTGAAAAAGACTATGTCCCCTCTGCTTTCAGGCACTCTTCTTCAAGAATCCACGTTTGGATTCCCACGGACACTTTCTCCTCTTCCAGCAGCGCCACTTTCCTGAAGTTCTCCATTGAGTTTGATAGCGGTTTCCGACACCACTTCCCACCTATGCACCCAGCTGCCCTGGTGTAGGTAACGTGGGTACTAGGGTATCCACGGGTGTGGTGGCTCTCCAACCTTCTGTCTTCCATAGGGTTTCTTCAGGGTCCACTGGGAAGGGTCCTTTATCTTTAAAATTCCAACCGCAACTTACACGTAGAGTTGTACGGAGCCCGCAGGCGTGTTCCCACACTGCACGCGCTCTCCGTGGGGTCCCTATCTACTCACCTTGGGTGGTTCCTTGGGGTCCCAGCAATTCTACGTCCTCTCGACATTGTCCTGACTCAAGTCGTGGTTCTTATACCATTTTTTTAGTATTGTAATTTTTTTGCTGAGGTATTGTGTGCTTTGTGTCTATCTCCGTGTAGGAGGTACTGTAACATACTAGATAGTGTTATATAATAAATACATATTTTTATAAAAACTTTGTGTGGTTCTTTTTCAGTTAAGCTTTTCTATAGGATTGCTTTCTGGTAAAACAAGCTGCTTTACACTCCTTCAAGACTAAGCCTGAAGGCTGCTCTCCACAGCTACCACTTAGAGAGCTTCTAAGGTTGTCTAAGACCTCTTAAATCACCATAAGGGTTGTCTGGACTGCTCCAAGTGGACATCATATACCAGGCCAGCTTCTCACAATGCTTTTATTGGAAGAATTGTGGGATCACAGAATAGTAGAACACTTGTTATTACCATTACATTACATTACATTTTCTGCTTCCAAATATAAGCCAGAACACAAGAAAAAAACAGTTTGCAAAATGACTTCTAAGTCACATGATAGTATGGGTGAGCCCAAATTCAGAGGTGTACAAATAACCAATGGTCCTAAATATTGCACATTACAAAAATACACAGGGTTCCTTCATTCCCATGTTTCATTCATTTGGTTTTACCATATGAATTGCAGCATGGTCGGTACGCAATGAAAAAGCATAAAAAACTGCAGCTCAATTGTTGGTTCTGCATATCACGTGTTGTTTAACAACCAACAAACACTATATATTCCTGCAAACACAAGGGTCTGAGAGACATAACGGTGTGTCACTTCTATAAATCGGCCATTAGAGTAACAAAATTACAGATGAAAACGTTATCACCAATAGTTATTTTGTTTTTACTAATTTTCATTATTTTTAAATTTCAATGGTTAGATTTTTGGGGAAACCTACGAGCAATCTACACAAAAGCCCTTAGTTGGATTCAAACAATTTTTTCGTTTTCATAAATCTAAAGCTTTCTGGGTTCACACATGGGTTTCACATCTGCTTTCACCACAAACTGTGTGTAGTCTGTAACCACAAACAATAGGAGAAATGGAATACCAGTTGGAAAAATGTAAAACCTATGGTAAAGAATAGTTTTTTTCCAACGGTGCTTGCATCATAAAGCTGGGATGATGTTGATCTTAACACATCAAACCTTTCATTGATAAAATCTTCAGAAAAAACACATGGTTTTTGCAAGGAAACAGGTTTTTTACAGCCGCCACCCCCCACACTTTTTGCCCCTATTTGGACTACTAGCTGCTGGCTTTTCAACTAAGGCCTGCTAACCAGACCTCAGTGCCAGTGTTGTAACCCCTTACAAAGTGTATGTTGATTTGGCTATCCCCAATTGGCAAGTACTGACTTACTTATAAGTCCCTAGTATATGGTACCCAAGGAACCAAGGGCATGTAAGGCAGAGTGTCCATCCAGGGCTGCAGGACTGTTTGTGCCACCCTGTGTGTGACAAAGTACAAAATGGCTCCCAGCCTGCAACTGCAGACTGGAAGGGCAGTATTACACTGCCAGTTCGACTTCGCAATTCAAACCAACGGCAAAGCCACCACTTCCCGTAACAATATATGTAAGTCTCCTGTAAGGAAGGCCTGGAGAGCCCTATGGCAGGTAGCTGTATATTGTTAAGTAGGACATATATGTTTATATATGTCTTAGCAGCAACACCTCCAAATTATTGTTTTGCTGTGGGAAAGTTATTAGCCCCATTGGCTAATAAAGGGTTACCTGCTGGCACCCCAGCCTGGCTAACTACTGAATGGGACTACCTAACTGGGTACTGTATGGTATCAAATTAATCGTGGCACTAAATCCGACCGATTCCAAGGTGAAATGTAATGCCACTATTAAAGTAATGCAACATTTAGAAAGTTGCCACTCTGTGACCCGGCTGTTCCAGTAGCCTTACACGTGCACTGGCACACAGACAGCTTTCTGCCCACCTGAGGAGCCATGTGAACGACTCCCAGATCTGGAAACAATAGCAACCCGCTGCAGGGAGAGGTGTCACCTCTCCCTTGCAGGAAGCCACTCAGAGTGTTAGCCCAAAAGGCGAGCTTCAAAGGGGAAGCAGCCTTTGAAGGGCAAATGGCATTAACGCTCCCGAGATGCTATCCTTTGTTTAGGTAGACAGGCTAGAGATAGGGACAGAGACGGAAGGCCAGTACCGAAACTGGTTTTCCCATGGGTGTGTAGCCCCCAAGTAGCCACACCTCTATGGTCTGCTACCAAACTCCTCACAGGGGGAGTGCAGACATCTTGGGAGTGGGCAGCATAGTGCACTCTGGGATTGTTAGGTGCCACACATCGTCGGAAAGATGTCACCAGAAGGGAGGGGACCTGGTAGCCCATTGGCTAGTGTCCGCATTGTCCCCTCGAGGCACTTTCCCTGGATAAATATGGTACCCCTGGCACCCTGAACCTCAGATCACATCGGAACTGGAACAAGGACCGAAGGACTGCCCTGTTGCCGCTGAACTGAGCAAAGAAAGGCTGCACCGTCTGCATTTTTGGGCTAGTGAAGTTAGTACTGTATCTGTGGCTCCTACCATGGGGAAAAGTCATGCCCCAGACCAAATCAATGACTCCAAGGATCAGTTAGCTGATCCCCTTAAGCCAGCTCCAGGGACAAAAGAGCTGAAGAAGCCCAAACCAGCAAGTTGGTAGCACATCTAAAAACTCGCCGCTGACTGCCGCTGGGTGCCCCAAGAGACCAATCCTCAACAGCCAAAAATTGCACCCGAGTCCGTTGGACGTGGGATTGTCATCGAAGTCCAGACTGGTTGCCCAAAAGGGACACTAGCTCCCACTTAAGGATTTTACTCCAACCGCTGAATCTGGAGACCAGAAACCCAGCAGCCGCTGGCCTTTCACCATTGGAAAGAGTACTCCGTAGGATGCCAACCTCTGTGACCAAAGTCGCCCCACATCACCTGTGGACCGAAGAACCACTACAAGGGCACCTCCGTCGACCACACAGCAACTGGTGCATCATTAAACATCTTTTCATCCTGCATCCCCAGCATCAGGATTACTCTATTAAAGTCTATGACGGTCCTGCTGTAAAGTTTGGAACTGAACTGGAAAACGCTCTAGTCGCCAGGTAACTATCCAAATCTACCCCATTGGCCCCCAGACCTTCATCCAGTCGGATTTGGCCGCCCAAGCCGGGTCAGAGTAGCTGAACTAACTTTTACAAACTTTTGAAAACTTACTAAGCTTCTTGTTGACCAATGCTTGTTTAAAGTAGAAATTAAAAGTGAAAAAATCGTAAAAAAATAATACCTCCGGATCCCTCTGGTGGATTTTGCTAATCTTGGACTCTAAAAATTAATAAAAATATAATCTATTTTTATAAATTGGTGTATTTCTTTCATGTTTTGTGGCTTTCTTATTTCGCTGTTTGGTATTGTTAAATGCTTTACACTAAGTTCCTTTGTTCAAGCCTTGCTGCTTGAAAGCTATAGCTAACCAGGGTTGAGCTTAAGATTGTTCAAACTAGCCTGACTAGACCTAAAACAGGTTTTGCGAGTGTATTCCACGATAAGGCTACACAGCCATCTCATATATACACCCAAATCCTCACACTTTCTAGCACAGCACTTGTA
This sequence comes from Calotriton arnoldi, assembly GCA_963921515.1. NCBI lineage: Eukaryota > Metazoa > Chordata > Amphibia > Caudata > Salamandridae > Calotriton > Calotriton arnoldi. The sequence continues at coordinate 2,479,228 of CAWUFW010000285.1, forward strand.
TCCCATTTTCCCCCCAAAAAACAAAATGTAATCATGTTTTGGCTAAATTCTAGGTTTCTTCCAGAGGAATCTACAAACCCTGAGCACCATTAGAATCTCCAAGATGTGGGGAAAAAAAGAACACAAATTTGGCCTGTATACCTTTTGTGGAAAAAAGTTACAAAGGCTTATGCGTAAAGGGCCCGAAACGTGTAAAAAAGGCCTCAGGACCCAGGAGGGGAGCTTGGACTTTGGGGGAGGGGAAACCCTAGCTGTCAAGTGATTAGCTTGTCTTTTTTTAACATTATGAATTGAAAGATTATTTTAATAGATTTGTGTTTAGAACAGTGTACTATCTGTGGATGTTTAGGTTATTTGTTTAATATTGTTTATTGTGTTTTATAAAAGTCCTGATTGGCTGATGAGCAATCTTGCCATGACCATCCCCATATAGTATAGATCAGTGGTTCCAAAACTGTGGTCCGCGGACCCCCAGGGGTCCGTGACACATTCCCACGTGGGTCCGCAGGCAGCAGTTTTAAAAGCACTGCAGAGTTCCTTGTATAACCAGCAGTTTTCAGGCAACAATAAAAGTGTCAAGATAACTCTGGTGATTAATGTACCTGCTGGAGAGAGATGGGAGTTTTGTCCAGTGGCAGATTTGACTCATCTAAGGTAGCGCAGAGGGTTAATAAGCCTGCTGCAAAGAACGTGTACCATGCATTTTAAAAAAACAATATTTTTTGTGCATAACTCAGTGGATTACTGCTTTTGTGACAGAGATTCTGTTGTTACTTGTGCAGTTCATGAGTTACAATCGTATCCTTGCACAGTGAGCTCTGAAATGCCATCAAAAAGCTGCATGCAAACTGCATGGTACACGTAAGTCAGTTATGTTTTTTCCCAGTCTTTCATTATCCTGATGCTGCTAAAAAAGGTTTGTTTGGGTAGAAATAAATACTTATTATTAAAGTCAACGCAAACCACTGTGTTATGTTCTAAATCCTTAGTTTGTGCTTCTCCAGACCAAGCACTCTTAAAAAGCCTACCAGTATGGATGACATGTGAATCCTACACCTTGTAGTCCCCTTTGCCTTATGATTCGTTGTCTCTGTATGTGTGTGATGAAAAGTGCTCTGACACCCTACACTGGTATGAGAGGTGCTATAAATCAAATGAAACACATGTGACAGAGGAGCTATGGATAGATAAGAGGCACTGTTGGAGGGTGATAGTGAGGGAATCATTGAAGAGCCCCAACAAAGATTGTTGTATCCTGGTGCACAGTAAGGTCATCATTTACTATGCTTTAAAAGGTAATACAATTCAATATATAATGACAAATGTGTTGTAGAATGCACAATTTTTTCCCTAATTTTCTTGGGGGAGAGCCCCCCCAAAGCCCACTTTGTAGTGGTCAGGCTCACTCGCTGTATTGGTGTGCACCGTACAGGGACTGGTCTGACAACATTTGCCAGGGCTGCTTTGGGTTTCCAGTCCGGCCCTGGCAGGAGCAGGAGCCTCATACCGCAAAATAAAACCAAAAATTTAAAAGTTAATTGCCGAGATGCAGCACCAATCTTCCCATTAAAATGTTTGCAATTTTTTTCAATATAAAGTAATAAAATCTTTAGTAATTCGAGTATTTGTTTGGTGTGCAATTGTTTGTGTATTTTTTGCAAATTACTGTTTCAATGTTTGAAATTTAAATAGTACAAATTGCTTAGGGGTCCCCAGCTTCCAGTAGTGACTCAATGGGGGTCCTCATGAGTCAAAGGTTTGCAAACCACTGGTATAGATCACCAGAACATAAGTGGAAGGAGTATAAAAAAGCTGCACACTGTTTGGCAGTCAAGCATGCCATGAACAATTTGCAACATGCTTATTTTCCTGTGCCCGCTATGATCTTAGTTTTTTATGTATTTTTCATGAGCAAACAGAAAACAGTCAACTGTACAATTTAAAACAATGTTCACCTACCAAGTGCCTCGTAAAATTGCAACACGCAGAGAATGGTCTGCACTGGTTTCAATGGTTACAAATTTGTCAGATTTTACCAACAGGTGATTTCTCCAGATTAATTTTCGCAGGTCAAAGCTGACGAAATTTATTGATTGAAAAATGTCCAGAAATTACCAGCACGTGCACATTTTGGTGTGATGAGCATTAAAATCCACGTTATGTCTCAATTTCAGCTCAAAAGTTGCGATTGCCATTATTTAAAGCTATTTAAAGATAACTAACCAAACTCAGGTATCAGTATTTATTGGATGTGGCAAATAACATAGCAAAGCCAGAGGACTCACAATGGAGGCCTAAGTTTCAGAGCACGCGCAGATGACGGAGCGAGTGCAACAGAGCAACAGCTATATTTGTATCCTGCTGGCACTCCCAAGCCATTGTTATAGCTTCGGGGCCTGAAATAGTCCGAATTGTTACACCTGTGTGATGGTTAGTAGTTGTGTTGTTACTATCATTGGCACCTCTAGCAGGGGCAATGTGTGGTGCAAGCTGCAGTGGCCTCCTGACGAGAGCCTGGACACATTTTCTTTTTTACAAATTTGGGTGGCAGGTATTAGTCATTTTTAGTGTACATTGAATTAATAATTAAGTGTTGTTGTGGTCATCTCTAAATAAGCCAGACAGTGCCACCTTGTGGCAGACTGTCACAAGCACCGGTGTTGACAATTTAGTGCCGGTGTTGAGCACCTGTAACCACCGGGCCAAATTAAGCACTGCTTCTATCACAAATAGAAAAAAAACAAATTTCGTCAAGCACACAGGCTTCCTTTCCCCACTCTTGCTTCCTATTCAGTAAAAATGCACCTGCTGCAGCATTTCTCCCCAGAAAATGATGAGTTTGCTAAGTACTTTGAGTATGCTTATTTGAAGATTCAGGGAATTAGCAAACACACCACCACAGCCCAGAAGAATTAGATCTGTGGCACGGGAGCTAAAGGAGCTCACAGATCGATTGGAAGCCTTGTGGGCAGACACAGTGTTGGTATCTCATTGGGAGTGTCAGCTTCTAGGAGCTATTCATTGTATGGGAGTTCCCACACAAGTTTAGTATGTGCGCAGTGCCCTACACAACATAAACAGAAACCATAAAACAAAGTTTTAATAAAGAAAACTGTCTTTTGATAAAAGAAAATGCGATCAAATTAGTGAACTTAGACAAGATGCGCAGCTAAATTATGTAATAAAGTGTGGGACACAGTGTGATACATTGTTGATGAATCGGAGTACCGCCTGAGGTATTGGACCAATAGTCAAGCAGAGGAGTATGAGCAGGGTTTATACTCATCTCAAAGTACTCACTCTGGAAAGCGGTCTGTATGAAAAATACCACATCAGAAATCCTGATACCGTACAGAGAAGAATTCAGCATGTCTCTCTGTCACCCTACTATGCCCTCCTTATGTTGTCTTGTACCAAGAGCCCAATGTATGAGACAACTACTGAGCTACTTGGTGGCCTTTCACCCACTAAAAATATGCAGCTTTTTGCAATAAACGATAATACTAAGTAGTAGCAGCTCAGCGCACAACATGCAATGGCTTAGCCAAATGGTTTGAAATTTGCTGCCATTGGCTTAGCCAATGCTTCTTTGTGTCCTTGTATCAGAAAGCACAAACAAAATAATCTGAAAAACAGATGCGACAGTAAAACAAATAGACTCTGTACAATACTGATCCAAGATGGCCTCCATATTTATAGTCAGTGGGCGAGCATGGCAGCAGCACAAGGGAGCAGCGCTGACAAAAGCTTCTGAAAAATAAATGCTACAGAACGTAAAGCAACAATGTCTGCTGCACCGTTAATTTTTACGCTTAAGCCTACCAGGCAGTGCAGCCTGTCTGGTTGCAAAGACATATTGGGGACATGCTGAAAGCCCATCTAGGAATGCATTCTGACCATTGCTTACCATTGGCTTTGTGTTGTATTACTCACAATTTCTTTCTTTCTATTCGATGTCTCGATTTGTTTTAGCTCGTTTAGCATGTCTGTGTCCCTTACATGGAGCCTAGCCTCTTTACTCCTCTCTGATTGGCACCAACTGTTATTCCACCAGTGCTTGCTTTAAGTGCACTCCTTTTTCCTTAAGCACTTCCTAAGAGTGCATGTTTTATCCAGCTGTCTACCCTGTATGTTTATTTTTAGGTCTCGTCTGACGTTAGCAGCGCGCATGCGCTGCTCTCGCCATGCGAGGGCTTCTTGGAATCAATACGGTTCCAGAAGTTCGCTTTGTGCTCCGCCCATGTTTCCCATTGATGCGCGTCATTTTGCGTCACCTATTATGCTAAACGTGGTGTTATTATTGCTCCGGAGGCTTTTTAGTCCCTCCTGGTTGCCACCCTGTCCGCTTTTGGACCCGCCCACCGGGATTGGATCTTTTACTTGTGGAGGGACACGGCCTCCTTCAATTACTCGGTAAGCACTATATTTGTTATTTTTTGTAAGTTACATGCGCGGTCCGCTTTCATTTTCGGGACCGCGCTCGGTAAGCACTATATTTGTTATTCTTTGTAAGTTACATGCGCGGTCCGCTTTCATTTTCGGGACCGCGAGCACTATATTTGTTATTTTTTTTAATTTACTTTGTGTTGCAGCCTGCTGCGCCAGTAATTGATCACGTTCTCCTAGTGTAGTGTTATCTGTATTAAAACAGGGCCAGAATCGGCCGAGAAATGTTTGTTGTAACCATCCGCTCTCGACCATGCAATCACGACTGAGTTATTACTATCAAGCGTGGGTGCATTAGAACAAAATGCTTTGGTACTCATCGGATTGGCAGCTGCCCTCTACTTCGCCGATATTAATGCCTTCACTGTTATTAATGCCTCCACTGATGCCTTATGCGTCCTGAGAGAGTTAATAATGCATAGTGTTGTGACAGTGGGTGCGGTCGTGTGCAGACGGGGGCACAGTCAAGCCATCCACAAAAATGCATGAAACATTCAGGATGAGACAACAGCTGGGCCTTGCAGGGCCTGAGGCGGGACTGACGCCTAATCTTTGTGTTCTTGGCTTTCTTCTTTGTTGGCGTCTTCCTCCGTGAACAGGAACTTGCAATAACATAATGACCTTCTACTTCGTCTCCATTTATGATTCCGCACCTCGGTCTGTCTGCATGCAACTTATTTCGCTTACGCGGCCATCTGAGGTTATTAGTGGTGCCAACTTGATGGATTTGCGGTTGTTAGGGTTTGCCCTGTACACAGTAACACTTTGGTTAGTTTTGCAAAAAAATATGTCTTCATAATCGTAAATGTGTTCTAGCGCTTTTGTGGAGTGTGCTGCTTAGGCCCATGCTTCATATATATCTTGGCACTATACCCATATATTTAGCTTGGGAAGCTTTGAAGCTACATATGTGAGAATGTTTTTCAAACTCCCTTCCAACCAATATCCCTTCTGTGCACTGTGCTCTTATGATTTGTAGCTGGCTAACTGCTTATTTTCTGATTTGATTGGCTCCCTCACAAGAGTTTCATATTTGGTAATAAATGAAGCTGATTTGTTTCTATTTTTTTTTTTAGGCAGTGTTGTTCATTCCTACTTTTTTTGTAGTTTAATATAGCACAAACTCGACCCGAAGGTATCAGAGCGCTTTATATGAACACCGGTTGCCTTTCAGAGGGACCCATTAATTTTTGTTAGGCATGGGGAGATGAAGTGATTTGCCCAGAATCACAGGATGTTGACCGTCCCTGCCGAGACTCTAACCTGGTTCCCCAGCTTCGAGGTCAACCGCTCTAGCCATTATGCCGCATCCTCTTTGTTATTAAACACCCTGAGTCCGAAACATAAGTTGTAGTTAAGGCCAGCAAACGTGTTTAGTATTAATTCCAGTGGTTGCTGTTGTGTCTTAATGTCACACTATTTATGCTCATCAAGGTCATTTTTATTGAGGTTTGTGTAGATAATGTTGTTTGTGCTTAACATTTCCCCAAAAATGCCCGAGCCTAACCCAATAACAAATGAAAACGAGAGAATAGGGGATAATCTGCTGCATGGCTAAATTTATAAGGTCCCAAAGGCGAGACCTGTTGGCTATGCCAATGCTTGTTTAATACTGTGTGAACTCGGCCCAAGGGCTTTGGAGAGCTTTATGTGAGCCCCAGTCACATTACATAAGGTCATACTCATTTATTAAGCACTGGGAGATTACGTGATGTACCCAGTAGATTTTGAGCTGATAGGGGGACTCAAACCTGGTTCCTCTATTTTAAAGTTAGTAGCTCTTGCCATATTGCCAAATCCTTTGCTCCCCACCTGCTGCCATATTCCTCATCTTGTACGTGTGCTTCTTCCAACCTCTCCATTGTTTTAAAGTCTCCCCAGAGCCACTTTCAAGTTAGTTTTCATTAACAAAAGGTTGATAGGTCCTGAAGCCGAGACCTGTTGACTTTGTCAATGCTTGTTTTTTCCAAAGCCTAACTTTTGCAGTCCTACATGTGGTGCTTCCTCTGTGCCCCCAAAGCGGTTACAGACAGACATGACCATGGGCTGCCCGCTAGCTACTGTCGCGCTGCCAAATCTCCACTTCGCGCAGGAGTTTCCTTTCTTCTCCATCGTAAAAAGATAGTACGATGAAGTGAGAGTTTGTAACATATGGTGAGCAGATGAATATTTGCCATTCAGGTACTTAGACGCTATCTTCAGCTGTTGCCTTCATTTCTGGCGCTTGATTAAATACTGCATGCTTCCGCCTTACGCAGAGGGCACCCTGATGCCTCATTGCATGTGCTTAATTATTATCTCCTTGCTTGGTTTAATCCACTGTTGACTGTATTCGATGTACGCGTGTACCATTTTTGAAACGTACTCCGTGCTTTATGAAAAGTATAACTGTAGTTTATTTTGTATGCAACGCTTGGTGCTGCGGCCTTAGTTTTCGTGGCACTGTTACATTTTTTTAAAATTCTTTATTTATGCATTTTTCCATTTTGTTAAACATCTTACTGTTGGGAAACGAGGCAGTATCTGTGAGGCCTGCACAAATAACATGACTACATTTGTCCTTCACTGGGAACCAAACACCCAATTGTAGCGCCTGACTCTCAGAGGGTAGCGTTGCAGAGCAGTCTGAGGCTTACTCAAGGGAGGTGGTGTGGGCTAGTAATCGCCATTTGCAGGTGCGCAGAAATAACACTCAATAATTGATTGTCCAGTCTGTACTTTGCTTTATAAAAGTAAGAGTACATTTATTAAACACACACACTACTCAATACTATGCACCAATTTACAAATATACATAAGCTGTTGGAATTACTTTGTGACATTGCATAACATTTCCACCCCTCCCCTAAGGGGTGGGGTCTAATACCACCACTCCCATGTATGCACATCATCTTGCCCCCTAATGCAGTGTGTTGAACATAACCTGGAGCGAGGGCCCTGCGCACTGGCACCATCCCAGTGGCGACCCACCCCATTATCTCAACGAGCATTAAAAATAGGATCACCTGCCCTGGTGACACATAACCCTGACTGAGCATCTCATATTGTCCATACAGTATGCACCCTTACATCTTCAGGGCTAACAGTCTGGGTTGTTCTTCACTTAAGCGCAGCAGCAAGAATACATGTTTAAGCATCACTTTAGAATGACAGTACTCATCACATTTGTGGATCATTAGAATGCATTGCAATTACAGCCTCTAAAGGCATCACAGATGAAATCACAGGATTACGCATATACAGCCAGACACCCTAGCAGGAATGTCTGGCAACATAACCCCACTTTGCTTATGACATCACCGTACACATGTGACCTTCAGTCCCTCTAAGAGAAATAACCATGGTAAATGCATTTCTGGTACAATTACACCTCTTCACCTCCAGGGGATACCCTTCTCTGGACATCCCCAACTCAGCCCCTCACTCCTTGATGCACTTCTCCATACACCCTCAGCTGTAGAACAAAAGTTCCAGCCCAGAAGGTGTTAAAATGCTGGCTGAGCCCTTGAGGGGTTATTCTTTTTAAGTCCCCATGAGACTTAGGGAGGGACTTCAAGTTTCTGGTTGGGGGAGACTGCGCTTCTCCAGCAGCTCCCCCTGCACCCCACACTCACTGGGTGGTGACCCCGTCGTCCTGGGGCCACCACAGGCAGAAAAACAAGCAGGCAGTTTCCTGCAGGCCGACCGGCTTGCAAAGCATTATGGGGCTTTTTCTCCAGCCCCGGCATACTAGAACAGCGGCTCTCCCGCTGTGCCGGGGAGAGCCGCGCAACCTGCTGTCCTTCGCGGGGACCCGGTCCCACCCGGGCCCTCCCGCTTCTCCAGGCTCGTTGGGGGGCCCGGTCCCACCCGGACCCCCAGGTGAGTGCTACAGCGTGGGAGCCCACCCCCGGCTGCTTATTCCAATCTTCGGGGCCCGGTCCCACCCGGGCCCCGGCGCCTCCGCTTTCGTTTCGGGTCCCGGTCCCACCCGGGACCCCCGCCTGGTCACTCGCTGGAGGGCAGCCCGGGAGCCCACCCCGGCTGCCCCCGCCGGCTCCCCGCCCGGCCAGCACCTTTGCGTGCTGCCGCGGGAGCCGGCATTCCTTTTCTGGTCTGCCCGCTCCGGCGGGCAGACGCGAGGCCGCTTCCCCGCTTCAGCGGGTCTTCGGGGGAGTGCGACGGCACTCCCCCCCCCTCCTCCTCACTTCGGGGCCCAGAGATGGGGTCCCGGGCCCCTACGCAGTCTTCACGGGGGGGCCGTGACGGCACCCCCCCCCCGACTTCAGTCTTCTCGCCGGGGACCAGGGTAGGCTCTTGATACCCCCGGGCGCCATCGGGGCCCGGAGTTGGGATCCCGGGCCCCTATTTACTTCACGGGGAGCGCGACAGCGCTCCCCGGCTTCACTTCGGCCGCGAGGGGGGACGCGCGACGGCGCGCCCCCCTCCTCCTCCTCCTCCTCACCAACACCGGGGCCATCTTCACGGAGAGCGCGACGGCGCTCCCCGGCTATGAACTCTCTTCGAGGGGGGGGCGCGTCGGCGCTCCCCCGCCACTGATGTCTTTGGGGGCCAGGGTGGGCTCCTGGCACCCCTCATGGGCCAGTTCATGGAGAGCACGACGGCGCTCCCCGACTTTACTTCTTTCTGGGGGCAGCCCCCGGGACCTGACCCACCCCGGGGGCCCATTCAAGACCGGCGGCGGAGCCCCACGCGCTTCGTCGGTCTTCTTGGAGGTCAAAGGTCGCCTACCTTCTGGGGGGCATATCTCGGCCCCCAGGCTGCCGATTTGCGCCATTTTTGCCTCCTCTTGCTCCTGGTGGCGCTTCCCAGCCACTGGGAGCACTCTCCTTCGCCCTCCTGGTCACACGGAGGGGGGATTCAGCAGGGAGCGGTCTTCACTGGCTCCTTGCGCCAGCCTTCCGCCTGGCTCTCCTCCTGGGCCTCTCTTCTTCCTGCGCAGAGGCCCCTGCTTCTGCGCACTGGTCCTGGTCTCTTCTCCTGGCGCTGTTCAGGATCCTGGGACAGTCAGGGGGTTACTCCTTCCAACTGCCCATTGCGCCAGGCTCCAGCACCTTCTGCCTCAGCAGACCACACCCCAGAGAGAGCTTCTCTTCTTGTGCAAGTTCTTTTAAGAAGTTGGGGAGGGGGCTGGCAGGAAGTCTCTGTTTGCCCTATCACACAGCGACATATCACTTCTCTGCCCCTGCTCCCTCCTTCCTGCCCAGGCCTCTGGGTTGGTTCAAGATGGCGTCGTCCAGGGTCTCCTGCCACATGGTCTCTGAAAAAAGCCCCTTCCCCCCAGGGCTGCCTTCTCCCTGGTGCAGCCTGGTGCCTGGCACCCAGTGATAGCTGCTGATGGATGAGCCTGTAGCTCCACCCATCTTCTCTTCCTTGGAGAGGAGGTCTTAGCTCGTGGAAGAAAGGTTATCAATCCAGCCTGCTGAGGGCAGGCCCCAGCCAGGCCCTGGTTATGGCTGACTCAGAGAAATATGACATTTCTGGATGACCCAAAAGCAGTACAAATATGACTTTGGACTCTGCAGAATACTTCTTCTCACACCCGTTACAGTGGACTTTAGTGCGTGTCTGGAATTTATAGGCCTTAGGAAAGTAAAACTAGCCCATGTGCTCCCTATCCCCATAAGAGACTAATGGAATACACACTGTAAAGCACACTGACTTTCCCTGGCATGTTTCTTCCCACTGTATAAAGCCTATTCCATGTCACCACCCCATTCTGCATAAGTCCTGCCACACCATTCACCTTGTATCTGCCCTGGGGCTGCGCACGCCAGGAATCTCCCCTGCGCAGCCCGCACACGTGTGCACACGCATGTACACATGTGTCTGCATGTAACTAGCCCGGTGTCCCTCACTCCTGCTGCTGCGCAGCGGTTTGGTCAAGCCAGGGGGACACCAGTAAAATCTCCATGCAGTCTTTTTCATTATGAGCTCACTGTGGGTGAGTCCCAACTTATGAGGCTCCCCCACAGTAAAAGCTCAACAATTAGGTGCTCAAAAAGCGAAAAATCCGGGCGGCCCATAGTGTCAGAACCACCTTCTAACTCACGCCGCGCCCAGCTGATTCCTACAGGGAAGAAGTAGCCACTCTACATGGGTACTCTTCCCGTAGTCAGCGATAACTAGTTATAAGGGGTTCTGACCAGACCCCCCTTACTCACCAGTTAACCGCTCAGACCACCTACTCCTCCCATCCATGAAATCTCCACCCATGACAGGGATCTCAGACTACCCTAAGAACCCTCCAGGCTCTAGGTTAGATACCTCTAGGTCACTCATGGTCTACATGGACTCAGCCTAACTAGGCCCACCTTTGCCCTTGGGCATGCAACACTATGCCTACCACTTCTCTGGATAAGGGTACAGTGCCTCAGCACCGATGCGGTCTTCTGGGATAGGTCTACATCCCATCCCCTGGGTCACTAGCTGGTCTCCCTTCCAGAGTTTGTTCCAACCAGTACCCTCTCTCCGTTTGGTCCCTGCACCCCAAAGATGCAACCTCTCTGGACCCTCACCCTCAGCCTGCCGCTGGGGTCATTCTGCTGCCACCACCCTTTCGGGATGACTGTCTTCCCTGAAGAAAGCACAGCCACTTTCCCACACAGAAAAGCTCCTCTGGCCACTGGCCTGATTCCCAAAATAGGACCTCAGACCGGCCTCACTACAACACTGGCAGTGCCAGGGAGGAACACTGAGGGTGCCTCGTCAGACATCCTACAGCTCATTCCCCCATCAGTAGTTCCACACGGAAACTACCCCGGGAACCTAGACCCCTTCCTTGTTCTCCGCTGCGAGAACAGGGCCTATGCACCCTTCCCTCCGAGAGGCGCGCTTTCCTTCTGGAGTACCCTTAGAGAGCCTGTGGGCCCGAGTTAGCTACACCCAGGCCCACCTCTCATGGCTCTCCCTGGTCTCCCGGCAGCGCCTTGGGAGACCGTCCAGGGACCCACATGATCCCTGGATGGCCTGCACTACCCCTTCTGACCTTTGCGAATGCGGCTCGTGTTGTTACTAATCCATTTTTAACTTGCTTGGTGCCTTAGTGTGCGAAGCCAGTAATGTCATACCGTGAATGTACTACTGGGTGCGTTGTGGGGACGCGCAATTGTTTGCTTACTGGAGCTGTTTAAACTGCAGTATCTTAAATCCTTCTTAAAAAAATGCTGCCCCTGGATTTCTGTAAATGTGACACAGTTTGCACTTGTCCGTCAAAATTAAGCTAGTAGCCATAGATCATTTTGTGTGAGCAGGGCAAGTGCCTCAAATTTCTGACTGGACCATCACCTTATAATTTTTCCGAAATCAGCAAGTCGAGAAGACTGCTTCATTTCATAATAGGAACTCTTCTGACATCGGCCCTCCGCAGTCGTTTCGCCTGTACAAGACAAGCGTTGTTAACTGCAGCGCACTTCAATATCACTCAACAATGATGCTACTTGGAATTAAAATAGGGTCTGAAAACCCATCCTTTCACCTGTCCTGATCACAAGTCATAACCCCAACTGCGAGGAAGGGGCATCCCTTCTCGCCGGGCCATCCTTGTCACCGCAGATTAACGTTCTGCTCCCTCTGTACCAGTCGCAGCATTCCTTCCTTGAAGTAACTAAAGTCAAAGAGTGATCACCCATGGTAGCACAATCATTGAAGTGTCCGGTCACCAGGATAAAATAAACCGCACTCCCTCTCTCCCAGCAGTATGCCCACATGGAATGCTGCCTGAAGATTGGATGTGACCGGGAGAGCATTTAGGGACATCTTAAGGATTTTGGTGGCCCTGGGCCAACATATTTTGGGGGCCCTGTAAAGAACAGCTTTGAACTTATGGTCCAGTTTCAGCTCCTTCATGCCCTCTTTGGCCAGGTCACTGGTAGTGCACAGACAGACTCGTACAAATTCTAAGTGTGTTTTACTTCTGATATTCAGTGATAGTGACATGTGTTTTAATTGTAACACAGCAGCAGCACCCCAACATTACTGCAGATAATGTCTGTGAGCCTAGCTATTTCGCACAAGACCTCCTATTTTGATCTAAAAGAAGTTTTTTTTTTTTTTTTTATGGATGCTGCATGAAACAAACAATATTTCCCTGCCAAATCCCTAATCTGTAATAGACTCTCACACATCACCCACATTAAACTTAAATTAAAGGAAACAGTGTTTAAAACAATCAGGTTAAGAATTCTTCAAGGTCATTAGTGCAAGCCTCTCTGTAGGACAGAGCTGGCCCTATCGGGGCCCCCTGAATTTGATTCCTTGGGAAATGCAGCTGTGACACTTGCACACATGTAAAGTGCCCGTTTCATACTCTCTTCTGGAAGCAACATGATCAAACCTGTGCACGTTGTCCTGCTAGGAGAAGTACTGGAATATTATTCAAATAATAATCCTTCCCTACTCCATCGGGCTGGAGTAATGGGATTCTCTCACCCTCTGGCCTGTCGCGGACCCCAGACCTAATTCCAACAGCTTCCAGTACTAAAATAATACTTAAAGGTGACGTGGCAACGTGTTTGCGCCACCTGCAAGTCATGAATGAGGATGTGCATTGCCAAAAGTAAGTTGTATAGTTAATACTGGTGAGCCCAGGATGGTCGGGAACCCTTTGTTTCCCCACTAGTGACCACCAGTTGCGTTACCCAAGGACACATACCTTTTAGAAGCATAAGGGGATAAATGATTTGCCCCGGATCGCAGGTTGGAGTGTTTGCACAAGGGGTGGCGTGGGTTTTTAAACCCCTCACCTTTCTGCAGTGGCACAGCACACCCCATTGGAATCCATGCCTCCCGAGGCGAGTGACCACTGAAATGGACTTTAACATATGGAGATCACAGGATGTTGATCGGATGCTGAGCTCTTGGGTCAGACACGATCTTGGGTGCCTGCCTACTGTTCTCAGCTCTGACCTTCGCCGGCTCCATATCCCGCCAGATGCGCAGCACGCACAAGGCCTCCCCCAGGGGTAAATAGGATACATATACCCGGTCCTACATTCTCTAGTGTCGCCAGGAACCAAAAACAGGTTAAAGTAATGGACTTTCAGGAACCGGGGAGTCTCGCAGTCACGTGCCCGGCAACCCAAGCGCGGAAAAGTGCCCAAAGGTGCGGGCTTCTGGCTCTGTTTGTAAACCATGGCCCTGAGAAGTGCAACCACCCTCGATGCCAGACAGGCGGGCCCGGTCATCTTACCGCCCCCTTGTGCCAGCCGTGCGGTCTGGTGCAACACCCTTGCACTTGAGGAGCCACTTTCAACCACTGTCAAAACCAGGTACCCTATTGCAATGAAAGTTGTTTATAGGCACCACAAATGTTTGTACTACAAGGAAAAGGAAAAATGCGACCATCTATGAGTACTTGTAAGGAAGTTTCTAGATTACCGTGCCCAAAATTGAATACATTCTGACGCTTGTCTGCCAGATTCTACATTACTGCTTAATTCTATTCACTAAAAAGTACCAGTGTAACATATAAGACACTGCAATGTCACATGAAATACTGGAACCAAATAAATTATCACACCTAAGCAATGGCAGCTATATGGCTACTTGCAGAGACCATACGTGTAGCCACCAATGCAGCAACTGCTCTTTGGTGTTTTGAGAAACCAGGAACTGGCGTGAGGGCCCGCTGGTCTCGCGGCCCTCCCCCCCCCCGCGACGGCCATTCCTTGAGTGCCTTTTCTATGCACTGATTGCACCTGAAATGCCACCCCAGCATGCGATTTGCTGGGGCGGGAGCTGCAGCCTCTACTGAGGGGCCCGCGTACTCATGCTGCCCCCCACCCCTTCTCAAACCCACTGGCCTGTTGTGGACCCCGGACTAAATCACCAACAGCTTCCAGTACTAAAATAATACTTAACGGTGACATGGCAACGTGTCTGAGCCACCTGCAAGTCCTGGAAGAGGATGTGCATTGCCAACAGTAAGAAGGATTAGCTAATACTGGCGAGTCCAGGCAAGGTTGTGCGCCCTTTGTTTCCCCAATTGGGACCACCAGTTGCGTTGCCCAAGAACACATACCTTTTAGTAGGCAAGGGGATAAGTGATTCTCCCCGGTTCGCAGGCTGGAGTGTTTGCGCCAGAGATGGAGTGGGTTTTTAAACCCCTCACCTTTTTGGACTGGTGCAGCACACCCCAAAAGGAAGCCATGCCTCCCATGGCGGGTGACTGTACTGAAATGGACTTTTAACATAGAGGAAGGAGCACTTGTCCCTCTCCCTATGTCCCTTCTTCTGCCCGAAGCGCAACTAGCGGCACCCCCCTGATGTGCGGGGGGGGGCCTTGCCATATTTGTGCCTATTTTCAGTGCCACTTAAAAAGAAAGGCAAATACCATGCCTGCATTGCAGATGCAGTGACACTTGAGCCCGATGCCTCTGGAAGGCGCGATCGAGACTTGGACAGTTAAATACGTGGAAGGGTATGCCTGATTTTACCACTAGTAGCACTTTTTCAAAGCAGCAACCCTTTTGTAGTTTTCAGTGGCGTGCAGTCACCTCCAAGGTATTGAAGGCTTTACATGAGGCCAGTTACCTGCACACGGAAAACAAATCCTTTTGTTAGGCACGGGGAGGTGATTGATTTGTCCAGAATCACAGGATGTTGAACGGACGCCGAGCTCGAACCTAGATTCCCAGCTCCAATTCGGCATCTCACTTCTTGCAATTTAACCTAGATATGAAGGCATCGGGGCAATATTGCAGCACGGACGGAGGCACGGGCAAAACTAAATTATTTGCCATTCAGACTAGGCGTATGAGATGATAACGAAACAAGAATACGGACGGAGCGCTGAACATAACAGACACTCACCCGTACATTCTTGGGCTCCCTCGTGTCTGCCCGGGGGCATTGCGGTGCAGACAGAGAGCCAGGCAGAGGCACGGAAATATTTTGCCGCTCGCTCGCGCTCGCCCCCGTTTACAGCAATGTCACATCTGCCGCTGCGGAGGGGAAAGCTCCATGTCTGCGGCTGAGCATCTGATCGCGGTGCTGCTTGACATCGGGTGCTGCATGTGAGGACTCGATAACAGATGCAAGGTCGGCTCGCTGACCCTGCATGTTGTGCCCCTGGGCCCAAAACATTGCTGATGCGCGCCCAGTGCGCCGGTTGGCGGGGCTGGGATGCCAGCTGCCGCCTGTCCTGCTTTTACTCTCAAAGGAGCGGGAGGGGAAGGGCAGTAACGTTCAGGTGCCTTCCGGAGCACCCGGTCGACCTAATCTGCCGCCCCAGCGTAGCCGAGTTGCTGGGGCGGTGGCCGCCGAAAACTGTATCCAAACGGGAGGGCCCGGGAATTCCCTGGGCCCCCTTGCGTCAGCCGTGCGCCACCCGCTCGGTCCTGTATGCCGCCCCAGCTTTGTGGATTTTGATGGCACAGAGCGCATCCCAAACTCTGGCCGAACCGGAGGGCCCAAGCACTCTCACGGCTTCGAGCCCGTGGTACCTCCCTTGTCACCAGGAGGCCAGGCACTTCTAGTACGGCCAGGGGCACCAGCAGCGAGCAACGCTGGGCGTGTAAGGCCACCCCTCGCCTTGATGGGATGGCCAGGCCGAGAGCGGGAGGAATCACGAGCCCAGGGTGGAGAGGCCAACCCCCGGTGCACCTACCCCAGCACAAGCCAGGCCAAACGGGCTAAACCGGTTGACCTGCCCCTGGTGCCCACCATTCGCGCCCGGTCCCTGCAAATCTCGTGCAATAGCCGCATTTGTGGCTGGGGGGGGGGTCGTTTTGGAGGAAGGGGCACAGACTCACTGCAAGTTACTGCCCGAGGCTCCGACCCCCTGCACAGCAATGCAGAAAACAAGCTCCCAACGACGACGACGTAGACGGCGTGACCAGACGGCGTGGGGGCCTCAGCCCAAAAGGAACGCCGGATGGGCGGGGGATGTGTATATACCTTGCCCCTCACCCACTCAGTGCACCGGACATGACGCAAGCAATGCGCCGGACCTCGGGACTCCGGAGGTCCAAACACTAAACAGGTTAGGTTGCGCCAAATGTGGCACTAAGGTGGCCGCCCTCTGATGGGGGCCCCCTCCGTGGGCAGCCTCAGAGAATATGCAATAGTGGAACTCCAAGCTCTACATTCCAAACCCCAATATATACATATACTCACAACAAATACCCAGCAGACATTGTTTAGGGGAATTGTCCAGGACTATCCCATTCGCTCTATGACTGCCAGCCAATAGGTCTGAAACTGAATGCAGTGACATGCAAAATGTAAGAATATGGCTCCTCCCTGTTCACAATCAGGATAGGTGGGGATCGGACGACATAAATCTTATGTAGTTTAATGGGTGTGACATATGTACAATACATGAGGTTAAAGTGGAGCAATTTAAAGGAGGCATTACTAGAGACCCCCTTAACTAATGTCCAGGTCATTTTCCAGTCCGCATCTGCGAGGTGCCCCTAAGTCATCCGTCCAAGCCTCCCTAACTGCCAACTGTCGTCTCGGTCTGTCTGTTTTCAGGGCTTTATAAACCCAGGAGATCAAGTGTCCTCCCTCTCCTATACCCAGGATCTTCTGGAGGGTCTCAGAGAGCATGGGAGCTTCCATGACCTCTATCCAGATCTCCCTGGCAGTTCAGTTGATTTTAGCATATTGTAGTTTCTGACCCTGACCCAGCAAAAAGGTCTCCTGTGCCTCCTGATAGGAGATGAATCGCTCCCCAGGATAAAGGTCTCCAAGCACGCAACATCCACCCTCCTGCCAAAGCACAATAGACATAGCGAGGGCTATGCCCGTTGAAGCCCGTTGATCCATACTTCGAGATCCCTGGAAAAGGGGGGGCCTCGAAGGTACCTGGAGACTATTTGCTCCCAAATCCGGGCGGTCTGTCGCACCAGGAAGGTGACCTCCTCACTCACCCAGAGCCTCTCATCAAAAGCTCCATCAAGGGTATGTTCCAGCATGTTTTTTAACAAACGGTTCTACCCATTATTGAGTTCTGTCGCCCTTTTGGCTCCATATTGAAAGTGTGCAGCATAATAATATAGCTCCATATCCGTGAGTCCTAGGCCATCCTCGTCCTGATCTAACTTCATGTTGCAGAGGGCCACTCGGCTTCTCTTCCCTGCCCACAGAAGCGATATCAACAGGCTATCTAGTTGTTTAAACGTGGCCCGAGGCAGGGGAACATAGAGTTTCGCATCACATAGAGGCATACCATCTTAGCGACGGTGTTGGAGGGTAATTTAAAATAAAAGAAAAAGACAGACTTCTCTTGGCAAGGTGAAAACAGCTCTTTTCTGTCTCAGCAAGGAGAGCGACCGTCTTAACACAAGTAAGCAGCTGGTCTCAATTTGCTGCTTCACAGGCAGCTACTGTTATACACAGTCAGACAATACTTGTTACAAAACATCAAACAATGAATTACTTGGCAGTTACAGATTATGGAAAAACATCAAGTCACCTGTGACCCTAAACTTTAACCTAATTCTCTATACATTCTTTATTGCAGTTCTTACAATGCTTAACAAACTATTCTCAAGTCTTGGATGCATGAGTATGTGCGTATGTGCGTTATCATTCTGTTCCCAAGACCTCTTATCTTCCATGTGTTCTTGGCTAATTCAATCTCCTGCTCCCATTCTTCAATCACATTCTTCAATTTGTTGAGACAACAGAATACGTGGCTGTGTGCTAAGGCCATAAATTCCTTCAAACTTGCCAAACACGGGTTCTCTTTTAACTACGACCTTGCAGGTCTTGCATTCTATTTTCAAGCGAACTCTTCACCTCTCCCTCGTCAGCATGAGATTTTAGGCCTGCACTGCTCTTTCAACACATATAGCTGTGTGATGCTCTCTACTGTTGTCTGCTGTTGCGCCACTTCTTCATATTTCATTTCTTCCATAATGATGGCCAACTTCCCCATCGAAGACAAGGGCAGTTTAGTCCAAAACTTGATGGATGCTTGCAGCCCCTCAATCACCCTCCCAGCGTTTTAGGCGTATTGCCTCTCTGGTGTCACCACCACCATCACACCGTGATACCTTAATTTGTCCGTCTCCCCTCTAAGCCCAAGGTCAGGCAAATGTTCTACAGGGGTCAATGACATGGCTTCCATGGGGAATAGTACAGTCTTATTCTTATTAACTCCTTTGCCTGCCACCTGCCAAATTCATCCAAGTGTGCCAGTAATTCTGACACAGATTCCCTGGTTTGTGCCAAGTAAAACAAGGTGTTGTCCATATAGAGAGAGAGCACATGTGTAGTGTCTCCCAGTGTATACTGCACAAAGGTAACCTGTCTAAGCTGCTAACTAAGCGGAAGATCTCGCTGTAATAAAGGAAAAGCTCACAGTCGCAATAGAGCCATGTGATTCAGACAATGTATATCAAAAACATTTCAAGCAAAAAGATAAATCTAATTTAATTTCAAAAACTTCAATTTTTAATATAAATGAAGGTCAAATAAATATTCAAAAATGCATGTCAAGAAAAATACATGGTATCTGATAAAATACAGACTAGATATTCATCAATACAGAAGATACAAATTTTTGTCTGAAAACCCCCCAAGGAATACCTCCCATCCACACACTCATACTCAAAACTGCATACCAATCATTCACACCGCATGCAAACTTGTTCCAACAATATACTTCAAATATCCATAAAACCAAATACAAAAAAGTGAAAATAGTTCAGAGTCTAACAAGGATCAGAGTAGAGCTCACTCCACTGACAACTCTAGGAATATTGTTCAAAACAAATATATATTGAGTGGCATTGGTGCCTGTCCCAGTTCATAATACATAATTGCATTCTAGTACAATTGTGTTAATCAAATATTCTAATCAATACATTTGACTTTAAGATTTCATCAATCGAATATTATGGTCCTCGTGTTTCAGTTCTTAATATGGGCCGATGTGCGTTTCGGTGAAGACCTCATTCTAAGTCACACCTTCTTCAGGAAGCACTTATATAAAAGCCAAAACTGAAAGGAGGGCACATGCGTAGCGTCTCCCAATGTAGTCCCCCACCCCCTTATAACCCTGCGGTGGCACTTTTAATTGACCAGTGTCACTTTATTAGAGCGGCAGTGTCACTTGCAATTTACCAACACGTAGATGTGCCTTGAAGTTGTGGATAAGGAGTTAGAACTAGTTTATTATGTAAAGCGGTGTAAATGGAGCTTCGCGCAATAACTCCACTCCACGCTGTTACTTGAAGCGTAAAAGGCCATTTTATTAGGACAATGTTGCAACAGTTAAACTTTATTAACAGTACATAAATGCAAATATAACTTTATCATAACCATACAGACTCATTCTCCCTTCGCTATTCTCAAAGCCAGCTCACCTGTTTCACTCCTCCCCTTTCACTCTGTGACCTCCTTCATATCCCCATTCTCACCTTCACTTGCCCTCCAAACATCCTCTCTTGAATTTCTTTCGTTGCTCATTGCATCCTGCGCCCTGCCATCAGTCACCTGTGTACCCCCCAGGGGGTGGATCCGCCCGTATGTGACTCACCCCCCCTCCAAAGTACCGTACCGCCTATGCCCTGCAACCTGTCCTAAACTGGCAAGCTAAGAACAATCTACACCCGTGCCCTTCTCCTACAACCCGTAGGGTGGATGGGTGGACTAACTTTTTCTCTACCCTCCCGGTGGTGCTAGGTGTCAGGAAGAGGCCGGATCCTCCTCTCCTGACACCTTTATACCCTCCCTACACCCGCCCCTGCCCCTTACTCCTCTGACCCCCTCCCCACCTTGCCCTTCCGGCCATTGCTCGAAGTACCCCGGGGGAAGACTGGTCTGCGACCCTCACTTCCCCCGGGGTCCGGCATTCTACCGGAAATGTTGTATTTAGTGACAAGGCAGGAAATACAGACACCTGCTATGCTCTGTTTACATTGATGTATGGTGGGGGTGACTGATGATAAATTGGACGCTAGTACATTATATAAAGTTCACATTCACACCTTTTCTTTACATTTGCCTAGAATCATAGACTGCTTGGTCAAACGGTACAGCCAGGAATCAAACCCACATATCTGGTTTCAAGGCCAGCGCTTTAGTCATAGGTCCAAATCTGCGGGTGTTTTTAAGTACCTAGTTTGTGATAGCAGACTGGAGGTTCTTTGGAGGCAGTGTCATGCACGGCATTGGCAAAAGGGACTGGCACATCTAAAGGCGAGACCTATTGGCTATGACAATCGTTGTTTTTAATGCTCTTGTCAGCGCTTGCTCCCCTGTCCTACCAAGTCACTTACATACACAAAAATAATAAAGAGGAACGGGCATCATGACGTCATTCATACCACGCGCAGGAGAGGGAAAACGGCAAGAGTAGTAGCAGTTTAAACTGAAAAAGTTTATATGCGTTTTGGTGATTTCACAGGAAGTAGGTCTGTTTTGCCTTTTTAATCTTATCTGGGGCTGCATGAGTTAGATAAGATTAGAGCATAAATCCCCAGACCGGATAAAATCCCAGAGCTGGGCCACAAACAAACATCTGGTAGCAAATAATAATCACAATGTGGTAGGTACTTTTTATAGGGCTCAACATCCTTATTAGGTATTCACATTGCTGCTTTGTAAATCAGCCACATGTATTATTTTTAGCCAATTGACATTTGTTATCATTTTTATCCCCTAAAGGAGAAGGGAAGGCAGAGTCTTTCAGTGGCATCCTCACAGAATCGGCCAAGATCGAGGAATCTCTTTGAGATAGGCTATTTTTTCACGACTTAAGTAAAAGCCCTTTCTCGTGCTTCTATATAGCTAAGTGTGCTACCAAAGTAACTCATTTAACGACACAAAAGGTAATTATTCAGCACAACAGTGGACATCATAGAAGCATGTTGAAAACGAGTGAAATTAATGAATTATTGAAAAAAAGAAATAAAGCTGTTTTATGATAGGCAGGTGAAGCCTTTTTAAGAAAAAGATTTTGGTTGAGTAACACAAAATGTGTGGAATACTAATTTTAATATCTCCGTATTTAATTGTTACTTAAAAGGTGAAATGTTCTAACAAACATGGACACTCTTCGAGGAGGCAAAACAAGGAGAATTATAGATGGGTAACTGAATAACAGAGATGTTTTTCACCAAAGGATTCTGAGTGACATCAAACAGATGAGAGGGAGGCATGAGTTGCCTATGATGTCACTCAGCACCTGGAGCGCATGTCTGCACGGGAGACAGCGTTTACAACGCTGTCTCCACAACGCAAAGCAATTACAACGCGGTCGTTACAACGACCGCGTTGTTACATCGCAGTGCCATTACAATGCAAGTCGTTACATCGACTTGCTGTAGGGGGGCGCGCTAACATAAGGAATAGTATAATTTACTATTCCAACACCTTTCCCACTGTTGCGCACACTGGAGCAGGAATAGTAAATTATACTATTCTAAGTCCAGCGCGCCCCCTACAGCAAGTCACGTTGTAAAGGTACTGCGATGTAACAACGCGGTCGTTGTAACGACCGCATTGTTAACGCATGCGATGTAACAATCTATATTCGTCTGCACAGACCAGTGCTGACATGTGGCAGTTGGCGCAAGGAGTATGCAGCTGTGTTATCCTGTGTTTCTCTCTCAAGTCTACAAAGGCACAGGATAGGTAATAGAATGCGGGTGAGCCCACCAGCCAACACTTTGACACCTTGTTTGGGTCTCTGGAGGTCTGGGCAAGGCAGCAGAACAGAGAGACAGCGAGCGCTTTCCCTGGTGATGTTACAACAATGGGAAACACCTTTTGTTTCCCATTGTTGTTACATCATAGCAGGGGCGTCGCTTGGTCAGTAAGATTGGGGTGGGGGGGGGGGGGTGAGCTTCAGATTTTCCAACAATCAGGCTGGCATATAATGTTTAAAATACATTATATGTCAAGCAGGGTTCATGAGAGAGGCCTAAGGGGTAAGGGAAAGGGAGAGGAATGCGGATTTGGTAGTACTGAGAGAGAAAACACAATATTTTGTAATATCCAACATTTTTCAGGACTTTCAAAACATAGCAGGAGAGAGTGTGTGTGTGTTTTTGTCTGTGTGTATGTAAAAATGCCTAGTAAAATACAACAGACATCACAGCATACCCGAATGAAAACACCTGTACCTCCGAAACGACGCCCCAGCGTAGCAACAGACAAACGGATTTCGATCTGGTTACTCATGCTAGCTTTACATAACATACAGCATTGTATATGGATTGTTGTCCGGTGGAAGTCTCTTACCTAGAGGGTTTCAATTGACATCATAGTCAGTGAAAGTGAAGATCTGTTATCTGATGTCGTTTGGAAACTTTGTGCAAATAGACAATTTCACATTATTTATGGGTTGCTTACATGGTTATTTTCACACATATTTTACAATGTTTGTAAATGATATAAGATACATTTCCTTTAATTGATGCGAATGGCAGCCATTCAGTTATAAATTGATGACCAATTCATGATTGTTTTATAATTTGTTTTCCTTTCCTTTTATGTTTCTTTTCTTCAGATTAAACTCACTTTTTTCATCCAAAATGTTTTGATCTTTCATCGTTCACTGAAAAATGTATCTTCTTTTTCAGGCCAATGCCCAGTTGTTGCAAGCGAGGCTTCCTTTACTTTTAACTAGAAGTTTCTTTGGACTATGTGTGACTTTAGATCAGTAAAGAACTGACTTTCAAGGAAAAAAGATGTTGAGCACATTCTTCAAAAGTCACAATTCAGCATCCACAGAGTGGAGGTTTAGGAAACTAAACTTTCCAGAAATACACCTGGGAAACTGATCCAGTCACAGGTTTTCAGGACTACTTTTCTGCATGTTCATAGAAATTGCCACCTGTGTCCTTCTATGTGTTTTACAATTACGCATGATGAAATGCAGTTCCCTGAGAGCAGTGTCACATATTTTTCTTTTCTCCAGAGGTAATATTTTTTTTCCCGATAAGAAAAAAGCTTCACTAAACCCCCATCATTTTCGAGATGTTTCCTTCCCCTAGCCACCATGAGAAACGATTTATCTTTGGCCATTTCAAGGGTGAAAAGAACTTTAGAAAGCAGTTTGAGAATACCCCAAAACCTTTGAGTTTGTGAGTGTTCTCAAACAGGACACTGGGGACCTGCTACGCACATCCACCATCACCTGAGTGATATTTATTCAGGCACAATATTACACAACTGTGGGGTAATATAACACATGACTAAAATGATTTATGATTGCAAGTTCACCTTTTGTGAATTCCTTGGACTCTTTTGTTTATTGGGGCCTTCTGTTTTTTAATTCTTGATAGCTCAAAGGGTGCACTTCTCTGGCAAAATACATGGGCCTTCAGGACCTGAGGAAGATTTTTTAAATATAATGGAAACTGCACTGGGTAATAACACTCAAATACAGATGGAAGAATTAGGCACTTTGATGAGCCACAATCAAAGATCCAAGTTGTTATGGCTCTCTGATAGCACACAGCTGTGCTGTGAAAAAGTGTGTCGCGTTACACTATGGCAAATCAAAATCAGTGTTTTGGTGCAACATGGCATTGTACATCCGTCGTGCACTTTTGCAGTGTGCCATCCTTTAAAATTTAGGACTTAAGTCAACGCTCTCCAATGCGGAGATAAAAGCACCAGAAGGACATAGAAATAGTCCTTAAATAAAATTTGGGCGCAAGTTTGAAACTACAGCAGGATTTCGGGTCAACACAACTAAATCCTTCCTCCTTAATTTAACCTTGCCCAATAGAGATATGGAGTCATTATAGACAACTTCGCAATCCCAATGGGCGAAGAAGGGTATAACATATCTAGGGGTTAGAATCACACACAAAATAACAAGTCTTTATTAAGACTAATTTCTCTCCACTCCTTCAGCAACTGAAAGCAGACCTCAGACGATGGACTCCTCTTTTTACATCATGGCTCGGATGCATTAATGCGGTTAAGATGATTATCTTACCTAGGGTTCTTTATCTTTTTCAAAGTCTGCCCATAACTCTGGAACATGACTTTTTACCGACTCTCCGCTCACTCATTACTCACTTTATCTGGCAAAACCACAGACCTCAACTACCGTATATGCTCCTTCGACTACTGAGAGGGGCCGGGGGGGCTTAAATCTTTATTATAAAGCGGCTCAATTACGAGTGATTGCCGAATGGTCTCTCGGAGCATCGCACAGGCACTGTTTACATATGGACAGGGCCATAGTGGGGAGAGTCATATGGGATGTTCCGTGGAAACCTAAAACAGAACAACCTCGGAATGCTTTCCTCAGCACACCTACAAAAACTACTCTGAAAGTATGGGATGAGGTGAACATTATAACCCTGCCTTCCCCCCCTGCATTAGAATCGGGCCCCTTTGACGCGTGGAAGGAGGGTGGTTGTCTGAAAATAGCGGATCTATTTCATAATTGGGATATCCTAACATTTGAAAATTGCAAACAGGACTTCCTAATGTCGGACTCTGAACAATACCATTACAGTCACTTGAAACACTGGGCACACCAACCCCAGTACAGAGCAGTGGCCACTAGGGATCTTACCCCCATAGAACGATTTGTTAAGCAAGCTGGGACTACCAAAGGGACCATCTCCTTTCTATATTCTCTGTTACTAGATACCCTTCACACTCCACAACCACGACATAAAACAATGTGGGAACAGGTGCTACAGATGGACATACCAGAAACAAAATGGGCACACCTATGGGGAGATATTGCGAAATGTAACCACTCATTAGACATGAGAGAAGCCCATTACAACGTCATGTACGACTGGTATTTGTACCCCATCAAGCTAAAGAAGATGCTCCCACACACGTCGGACCTCTGCTGGACGGGGTGCGGACCTCTCGGAGACTTTCATCACATATGGTGGGACTGTCCGATCATACGTCCATTTAGGAATAAAATCCTTGTGCAACTTAAAAGCATCCTAGGATACCCAATCCCTGAGACCCCGAGCTTCGCCCTACGTGATGATAGTCTGAAATATCAATCGAAAGGGGACAAAGTGATTATGTGGTTATGTCTGGGGGCAGCGAAGAGGACGATAGCCGCCGCATGGAAGAAAAAGGAAGCTCTAGTGCTCGCTCAGTGGCATGCTTGGCTATGGCAAGCCCTCACCATGGAAAGAATGGCAGATATTTTTAGATAAGATCTTAAAGCTTTTGAGTTTACATGGGTTCCACTGGTGACGTATCTTTCAATAGGTACTCCACTGGCGACTTGCCCCACCTGCACAAAAGCCCTCCATCTATCTCCATTCTATCTCCATCTATCCCCCCCGAGAAAGTATTAAACCTTGTTGGCGGGCCCTCCCGCAGTCCTCCATCCGAGATACCGCACAGATGCCTATGTAGCCTCTAGGTAACCACTCACAGCTTAGTTTTTACGGTTAGTTTTATTTCATTTTTATTTAATTTTCACAACCCTCCGGGACCCCATTCACTTTACCATACATAGTATGACATTTACACAATGGGGAGAAAGGGTGGGGCAGGGGGGATTGGGTTTGTTCTGTTATAACAGGAGATGCATACTCTGAAAGAGGGCGGAAAGTGGAGATTGCAAGTGTGTATTATTCTCATGTACGAGGCCACCTTTGGCTTCTGTTTTACTCTGACCCTGTATCTTGAAGGTCTCTTACGAGATGTCGAGATGTATACTGATTTCTCCACCGCATTCTGTGCTATTTTTTAATGAGCAAAATCTATTGAAACAGTTTTGACAAAAAAAAAGAAAATTTGGTCAGAGAGCTCCATTGCAGTCGGCCTGACAACTCACCTAGGCCTAGGTCAGCCAGAACCTGTTGTTTTCTTGATGGCACTTGACTTTTTTGGTGCTTTCTATCTTAAAATGTAAAAAAATTCATATCTCTGTTCCCCTTATCGAATTTTGATAATTTTGGTGTCTTTTCCCTCAGTAAACTTTCTTTTTTTTCTAAATTGATTTTGTGATTTTATTGTGTTGTTTTCTTGACTTTAAAATTGTTGGGGGGGCGTGGCCAAGATGGCGGACTGGTAGGAAGCACTGTCCTGCTCCTCCGTCCGACTGCCATTGCATAGAAAATCCACTGCTGTGCCTCAGCCTTAGAGAGGGGGGTGTGAAGGAAGCGCATCGTGGGGGAGACTGCTGAGGCTGCAAGGAGTCTCTGTTGCCCGAACAACCGAGCACGGACACCGCATAGAGGCCGGGCTCTCTGGACGATCATAACAAGATGGCGACGGCCGCACACAGTAGGGCCATGAACGGGCCATAACTGTGAGTTGATCAGGCCCGGGGAGCACCCGAGTACGAGACTGCATCAGTCCCGCCTGAGGGAGCGGGGCTCTGGTGAAGTTATGGCAACAGAGGCTGAGGTCCACCACTGAAGCTCCACTCCATGAGGCTGCGGCCCAGCGGTAAGGCAGTGAGTCGCCGTGATGCTGAGCCCTTTGGCAGACTGCAGAGAGAGAGGATGGCAGCCACGTGAAGGGAACACGCAAGTCGGCCACAGCGAAGTGATGAACTGCCCAGAGGAGCAGCCGGAAGCAGTGTGGCATTTGGCAACACAGGGTGAGGCCTAATACCACGGATTCTCCCAGCAGGCATGTGGTCCAAGGACCGAGCAGGGAGACGGCACTGCAGCCAACACCAACGAGAGAAGCGTCCCAGCAGGGCGAGAGGCCACATAAGGACAGCCATAAGGCCATCCTCATTGGAGGAGAGTGACTGGGTGCATCACAGCAACCCCGCCCCCACAAGGTACAAACGGTGGGTGGAGGTTTCAGGGGGTAAAGGCAGGAGTAACAGAAGCACCTCCCACTCAGCTCAGGGGGATCCTTAACTGAAGGGACCTGCCAGCATGAGCTGGCGGCTCAGCAGTGGCTGTGGCCTACAAGCGAACCCTGCACTGCCAGGACATGGCAGACAAGTGGGCCCTGCCACAAGCTGTGCACAGCTCCAAGGCCCCTCGACTGATGCTGGGGCCTATGCCTCCAGACGGCGCAGAAGGGTAGCAAAGCATGCGTTCCCCACCATCCACCCACAGGCCTAGGCCCGGGGGCTGGGCCCTGTTGCAGGGGGGAGTGACACTGAGGGACTAGGGAGGGTGCATGACACACAGTGCTGGACCCTGAGGGCCTCGAAGGGTGAAGGCGGAATTCAGCGGTTTGCTTGCGGAGTCCATAGCTGGAAGACACCATGGCATCAGCTAGAGGGAAGAAGGAGCGCTCGCTCAAGGACATGCTCACACGGTCAGCTGGTGCCCCGGCTGAGGAGAGCACACATCCGCCAAAGCCTGCCGCTGTGCCAGAGGGGGGAGAGGAGGAGGCCCCATTAACGAGATCCTTCATGGAAGCACTCTTTGCGCCCCTACAAGAACACATCCAAGCAGTGAAGAGAGAACTGGGCCAGGACCTCAAGGAAGTCAAACACAATCTAGCAGATGTGGGCAATAGGGTGTCCACCCTCGAGGAACATGAGACTAGCTGAGATGAGGAGATTGAACACCTACAGCAGGAAGTTCTCCGCCTGCGAGAACAGCAGGCTGCCATGCAGGCACACACCAAGGACCTTGAAAATCGTTCCTGCAGGAACAACATCCGCGGAGAGCCGGACAGGGCTGAAGGTTTGGTCATCGCGGCCTATGTGGAGGCCTTCTTCCTACAGATACTGGGCATACAAGATGAAAAGGAGATGCAATTGGACAGAGTTCATAGGGATTGCCTCCCACGAGCAAATGGGGCCTACTCGCTGGACATACTTGCTTGTGTCTAGGACTTCCAATTAAAAGAAACCATACTGCGAAAAGCACAAGATACTTACCCCGTACAGTTCAGAGAACACACACTGACGTTATGTCAGGATTTATCAGCTGTGACTATACAAAAACACAGACACTACCGACCCATTATCACCTTCCTCCGGAGCAAGGGGATCTCTTATAACTGGGGCCACCCGTTCCGCCTCATTTTCCACTGGGACAAAAAGCTTCATCAAATTGCATTCCTGACAGAGGCCCGCCGCCCCCTGTATATCGTGGAGAAAGGAAGAGAGAGCCCGCCCGCAGTCCTGGAAGAAGCAGGGAGAAACAACGTAATCAGTGGGGAAGAGTGTCAGGCCCTTCAAGGGGGCCTAAGACCCGACCGTGCTACTATGACTTTGAAGTGGCAGGAATTTATAGACAGTCTAGCTGGTAAGCCAGAGCAGCACGACTCAGTTTGAGATTCTTCGGGGCCAACATGGTCTCCTCGCGTCGGCGATGAGGCATCACCTGCCTCTTGGGGCAGGTAGGTGGGGGGTGGGTGACTTCGCCTCATGCTGCCAGAGGCGGCCCTTAAGGAGCCCGGGTGCCCCCATGGGACTTTTAACAGTACATATGGACAACCTTATGTCAATGTTTTGGTTTCGTTGCCAGTTGGTGTTTGTGTGGGTTTTTGTGGGTGGGGTACTCACTCCGTTCTTGATGCGCAGCCCGAGCCAGATGACCCCTTTCCATGCAGATGGCTAGTGTCGACTAGCCCTCAGGATCATGAACATACACGGGCCCACCTCCACCCTCACGAGTACACATCCACATCACATGAACACACACGCTGACTTGATGATCATCACATTAAACATGTCGGGGCTTAACAACCCGGTTAAACGCAAGGCAATCTTGTCTTACCTAGAATGCACCAGGGGCGATATCTGCCTCCTACAAGAGCACCCTTGATACCCAGGGACTGGCACCGATTGAAGTCACAACACTTCCTGCAACAATATTTCTCCCCCAATACTGCTAAAGCAGGTGAGGTCACAATCCTTTTTGCACATTCCTTCAGGGGCACGGTGGGGTGCAAAATTGCGGGGTTGAGAGGGCAACTATTAGTGTACCTGGTACACTTAGGGGACTTGACCCTCACCTTGGCTTCCATATATTCCCCTAATGATAAGAAGGAGCAGTTCCTCAAACGGGCCATATCTGAAGAGTTGACATCCTCAGATCAGATGGTCTTACTTGGAGGAGATCTTAATCTAGTGACGAGCAATGACATTGACAGGTCAGGGCAGCGCTAAGGACAGACGGAGCCCTTTCTCATGAAGGGGTGAGTTGGCTGCAAGACATAGGCCTGAGCGATTTATGGTGAGGCACACACCCACACACCTACACTTTCTACTCACACGCACATAGAACTCAGGCTCATCTTGACTATTTTCTGGGCACAAGGGGTATGCAATCGTAGGTCGCAGCAGTTGAGATTGAACCCTGGAATCTCTCTTGGCCATGCCCTCATAACCCTCACTCTCCACGTGATCCCACAAAACCAGGCCTTTCGCCCATGGCGACTGAGAGAGAGTCTGTTACACCGCCCAGAAACTATATGATGCTCTACCCAAGCAATTCAGGATTTTCTAGCTGTGAACGATCAGAAAGATACCTCAACTGGTACTCTATGGGAGAATTGAAGGTGGTGGTGCAAGGAGAATTAATCGCTACTTCTGCTGCCAACAATAAAATATGCGAAGAGAAAAGACTGGAGCTGGAGGGGAAAATGATGTAACTAGAGACCGTCCACTGCACGGGGCCCCCCAGATCTAGCGGCAACTAGAGGCAGCGCAGCTTAGACTTAGATAGGTCAACTACAGCACTCCTTCTTTATGGGGGGATAAATGTGGCAGGCTGTTGGCCAACAAACTGAGGGCTAAGAAGCAAGTGGAGACTATCCTTCACAAGGATGGCACTGAACTCACTGGGGATGTAGCTATAGCGGCTGCCGTCCAGGAATACTATATGTCCTTATACACAGCACAAGACTTGCCACTTGAGAAATCGGGTGATTACCTTCACAGCACACATATGCCCTGGCTCAAAGCTCAGCAGTCTAAAACACTGGACCAGCCCATATGCATTGAGGAGGTAGTGATGGACATAGCGTGCCAGAAACATTTGAAATCCCCAGGCCCAGATGGTTTCTCCACCCTCTTCTACAAAAAGTTCTGCCAGGTACTCACCTCTTCCTTACGAGGCTCTTTAACTCCCTGGCATATACAGGCACCCTTCCGCTCTCCATTCTCGAGGCTTCCAGTACAGTTATACCCAAACCTGGGAAAGACAAGAAGCAGTGCAGGTCCTATAGGCTCATTTCTCTTACAAATGTGGATGCAAAACTATTCACTAGCATCCTAGCAGCGAGGCTGGGACCCACATGCCGGGCCTAGTGGATCCTGATCAGTCGGGCTTTGTACCACATCGCCGGTGTGGTGATAACACTAAGCGTATATTCCATTTAATGGATAAAGCTAAGCGCTTGCAGAGGGAAATAATTATCCTTGCCATCGACGTTAAAAAAGTGTTTGATCGGGTACATTGGCTTTACCTGGAAGGAAGCAATGATTACCCATTTTGGCATTTATTTATTTATTTATTAATTAAACTTATAATGTGCAACAGCTACCCAAAAAGGGTTTCCCGGCGCAGACGCAGATCAGAGGCTGATGTCAGAAGCAAAGGCAGCAGGCTAATGATTGAAAAGCCATGTCTTCAAGGATTTACGAAATTGGATATAATTAGTTTCGGTACGAAGAGCTAAGGGCATGGCATTCCAGAGTGAAGGGCCAAGATATGAGAAAGACCTACCGCCCATCCGCGCTAGTTTGATTTTTGGGACAGAAAACCTCCCCTGCGTGGATGAGCGGAGGTCACGAAGAGGGACATAGGGATGGACCAGTGATTGAAGGTATTTAGGGGCCACTCCACTTTTGATTTTAAACATGTAGCTCAGGGCTTTGAACTTAACTCGGTTCTCCACCCTGAGTCAATGCAAGTCACGAAGATGGCCGGAAACAGAAGAAGTTCTGGGGATCCGGCCTAAAAGCCTAGCTGCGGAGTTTTGAACCAGTTGCAGCCTGCGTGTCACCTCTTTGTTAGATCCCAAGTACAGAACATTGCCGTAATCAAGTCTTGAAGTAATCAAGGCATGAACAACGGTCTTCTGAGTGGGTTCTGGTAGCATCCAGATAACTTTTTAGCCACTTCAGGATTGTGAAGCAGGTAGCGGCTACTTTAACGACTTGGTTGTGCATACTCAGTGTATCATCAATAATTACACCCAAATTACGAGCTTAGCGGACTGGTATAGGAAGAGCACCCATCTCGCAGGGCCAATGTTGAGGACCCCAAAGTTCCCTATTTTTCCCGAATATAAGAACCTCGGTTTTTCCTCCGTTCAGTTTGAGGTAATTAGATTGCATCCATGATGCGATATTCCTCAAACCTAACTGAAGGGGAGAAATCTCTGTCGTGCTCTTCATGGATAGAGAAAAATAATTTGCGAATCATCCGCATAGGAGAAGAGGGTCAGCCCAGATTTCTCTGCAATATCCGCCAGGGGTCTTACATATAAGTTAAAAAGTAAGGGGCTAAGGATAGAGCCTTGAGGAACCCCATGAGTAAGAGAGTGGATGTCAGAGCTGGTTGTGGGAGAGAAAACTTGGAAAGTACGATTTGTAAGGAAGGAAATGAGCCATTTCAGAGTCCGGGTCTGGATCCATAGCAATTATGAGGCTCTGCGGGCGACAGTGCGCGTTAACGGAATGGCTTCTGTCCTCTTTCCTATCGATAGGGGGCAAGGAAGGGGTGTCCGCTATCGCCCCTATTATTCACTATGTAAATGGAGCGGATGGAGCAGAGAGTGCAGAATAATCTGCACATCACTAGGGTGCAGTTTGAGGGTGAGGAGCATCCCATTAGCCTTTACACTGATGATGTGATAGTAGCATTTGAACACCCGCTAAAGACCTTGCTGGCCTTCCTAGAAGAGCGGGGCAATTTGGGGAGGCTGCAGGCTTTCACAACTACCTTCAGAAATCACAAGCTCTCAACCTCTTCATTCCACTGACTGTGCAGACCAAGCTGGCTACCCAATACCCGTTTCTGTGGGCCGACATCTCAGTGTCCTACCTAGGTGTGTAGATGGCTGCTATACTAGGGAATACTGTGGCTATCAACTACCAAACCCCACTCAGACAGCTCCGCACAGACCTTGCTCAAAGGAAACACTACTGACTTTCCTGGCTCGGGTGGGTGGCAGCACTGAAAATGACCATATTGCCGCAGACTCTTTTTTCGTTCCAAGCCCTCCCTCTAGCACCCCCAGTAGGCATTATACAAACTTTGCATAAAGAAATCAACCTCTTCGTCTGGGACAGCTGGAGGTCACATATGTGCAGCGAGAAGGCCTACCGACCAACCTGAGAGGGGGGTCTGTGGGTTCCAAGCCTCCAGCGCTACTACCAAGTGGCGTAACTCCACTTTTTAGTGGAATAGAATCGCAAGGAGTCAGAAAAGCACTAGTTGTTTCATGGCTAGGGCAATTGCGGGAGAACATCGCTGGAAGGTCCTCTTCTTGTGTTGGCAGCAGAGGGCCTGGGGCTTCTACTCCTCCCCCGTTACCAGAGCCACACTCGGAGTCTAGGACTGGGTAGCTCACCGAAACAGCTTGACCTCCTTCCCATCACCACTGACACCTATTCTGTTAACACAGAGTTTACCCCATGTCTCCACTCCACCGCTTTAGCAGCCTGGCAAATGGCCGGCTGCCGCTCAGTGGGTCATATGTTTGGCGCGGCAGAGCCCCTTCTTTTTGAATAGCTCAAAAATGATTATGGGCTCACAGAAAAGCAGCAGATCCGATACATGCAAATCAGACACTGGGTCACCCATCCAGATATATGTAGGGGCGCACAACGCCCACTCACTCCCTTTGAGAAATGGCTGCTGTCCAAAGACAATAACTGACACATCATTATTGAAATATACTCTTTCTTACTACACTCCCCAACTGAGGAGAAAGCCCTGGGGCAGAAACGATGGGAACATGAGATAGGGTGGACTCAGACGCAGAAGGAATGGGAAGAGATCTACTACCGGGCGAGACATACTGCGCGTAACACCGCAAGCATATATACCGCTGTTAAGATTGCAACTTAATGGTACCTAACTCCTGTTAGACTACACAGAGGCAACCACAGCTGTAGTGCAGACTGCTGGAGGGGTTGTGGGGCTCCCGGGACGTTGCTTCACTTCCTCTGGGATTGTCCAGAGTGCACGAGATACTGGGAAGTTGTCTTGGCAAGTGCCTTGACATGCAACTGCCACTTTCCAGCATACATTGTCCTGGGACTCCTCAGCCCGCTGACTTTTCCACTCAAATCAGGTAGTGGGCGACACATAGGCTTTGCATTAGGAGCAGCGCTGAAAGCCATTCTTTCCCACTGGGGAACGGAAAAGCTCGCGACGCACACAGCATCGCTCCATAGGATGTGAAGTATACTGGGAATGGAGCGCCTGATCTTAGCAATAACTTCTCAATTAGACAACTATCGGGATCTATGGCAACCATATATTTTGCTGCTCTCTGCTGATTTCTATGATTTGACATGTCCTAGGTACCTACGTATACTGCCATTAACCGAGTTTGATGATAATACACAAGAGCAGGGAGCAGCGCTACAGGGTGGAGGCCCGGGGCACACCACAGCGCTCAGGTGCTCTACAGCGAAGTGAGTACAAAGGGGTGGGTACAGTGGGGAGGAGTTGGCAATGTTTGATTGAGCTGCATTTCCTGTCATATAGTACAGCAAGGGTGAAGAGAGCTGTGTGCGGCCTCTCGGTCTGTCCTATGCAGCATTGTAATAACAAAATGCAATAAAATAAATCTGAACCATGAAATTGTTGGTACTCTTTAAACTTAATGCGCATTTCTCTGGGGAATTGCCTGCTGTTTGGCCTGCAGCTAACTAAACTGCATAACCTGTTAAACCAGTCTTATGCTACGATTATCTGAATTTGCTTAAAAACTTAAGAATATGCCTCTGGTTGATCGTTTTACAAAGGTACTCAAATTGTTTACCACCCTAGCCCTCTGACTGAGATGTCCATGTTTCAACACAGTTGCCTTCTTTGGCCCTACAGTCTGCTGATGTTCAGAGTTGGACAAGCGTGGAGAGGGTATATGTGCGTGTGTGTATGCATGTTTGCCTTAATTGTCTTGCGTATAGCTTTTCATGTTCAGCGAAAATATAGAATGTACCTCGATCAGAGAGTGGGATCTCATAAAAAAAACCTTCCTGCTTTACTCACTGTATCTTGTTTGTCGCATGCCATTAACTCTGAAGTGAACAAAAGACATTTGTGACTATATTCTCCTATTTGACGCTGTTACATTTGTATTGCTGGAAGTCACAATTAAATATCGTCAGTCTATATTATCTGTGACAAAGTGTGTTCTAGCCCAGTAAAGCTCCAGCTTATTCTACTTGTGGACCTCTAGTTGTTAGACATGTTGTCCTGTGAGTAAGTCTTCCTAAAGGAGTCTCATTCAAAGTAAAATCTATGGTAAAATTGATTTGAGCTTTAACCTCCAGTTCCTAAAATAAGCTATCCTGTTGTGTAGCTGGGTTAACAACCTCTACACAGTGGGTGTAGCTAAGAATACAAAGATAGTGTTTACTCAGAGATAGAGCTCTCTGTGCAAGTAGCCCCCAATTAATTCTGCTAGCTACTGGTGGGCTTTAAGTTCTGTGCAGCGGTAGCAGATAAAGCAGAAATTCACCCCACAGGACCTAAACCATGGTCTTATAATATGGACTCCCGGGCCTTGCGAAACACACGTTTAGGGGACCATGAGGACAAAACCTAGGCTGGCTGTTCGTGCTACTCCCTTGACCCAATGTCTCACTGGACTGATCAAGGAGACGATCGGGGACAGGGCAGACGGACCCACGGCCAAGCACTACGCCTAGGGCTACCACTTTTACCAGATCTAAGACCAGCAACGATACTTACCTGACTGGGCCAATAATACAGTCTCCATATTAATTACCAGTTTGATCCTCTGGGTCCAGACAGCCACAGCCCTGAGCGGCAAAAACTGCATGTCGAGGCTAAACCATGGGCAAAGCCAAGAGAAGCAGAAAGCTGCCCCACTAGCAGGAACCAAAACCTGACTCACTGGAGTTGAAGGAAGCAGCCCCTTCAACCACTGAAGACTGGCCTCTCTTCCCAACACGTACTTCAACATCAGACAAGCTGTATAAAGTCCCAAAATGCTCCAATAGGAAAAATAGACGCAGTGGCGATCAACTTAAATCTTCTAGAGAGAGGATTTAATGAAAACTCTCTAAAAGAGTTGGCAAAACTGAAAACACCCTTCTGAAACTGTAACCCATGACATATGACCATCAACAAAAATGTAAGACCTGATTGAGAGAATCCGATTTTTAGAAGAGAGAGTTGAAAATGCCGAAGGAAGGGCTCGCTGCAACGACATTTGCATTGTGGGAATGCGAGAAAGGGTGGAGGGCCAAGACCCAACTACGTTTATCTAAACAGTGGTACTCCCATAGTCCCTCTCACACCGTAGTAAGAGCGCATGTGGTCCCTGCAAGATACCCTGCCCCAGGGTGTCATTCCAACCTCTCCAAGATCGATAATAGAAAAGATTCAGGTGACTCAGGGGTCAAGAACAGCTGGTCAAATTGAATTACAAGGAGGCAAATCAATGATCTTCACAGATTACATGTAAGCAGTTCAGAGACCGGCCTCAGTCATGGGTAAGAACCACAAGTCCCCATAAAGTCTCTCAGAGAACTAAGGAGAGACCAAATCTCAAAAGATGTTGTTTGGGCAGAAAGGAGTTCTCCTGAGGCCCAGGGGTGGGGAGTTAGGTAGATATATAAGGAGAGTACAGAGAAAAACACATGTCTATAATGCTAGAAGTCTCTAACTGCTTTACGGGGCTTAGACAGGCACACTAAAATACAACATCAAGGAGGCATCAAACAAGCAGTCAATAACACCTGCTAGTCATGCCCCCAACAACTTACCTCATGATTATAACTTGGAAAGTGCAGGGAATTAATTAAATGAGCAATAGACATAAAAGCCATATGTTCCTTATATGGAGGGTAATGAATATTCAGTTTTACAGGAATCCCACTTAATGGCAGTTAAGAGTACCAGGTTAAAAAAAGGAGGAGATGTTAGTGTTATTTTACCAGCTACTCTGCATACGCAAGTGGTGTTATCACCTGGAGCAAACCGGGAATTCCCTTTGTGCCTACCACAGTAGAAACAGATAAAGAGGGGAGATATGCTTGGTAGAGAGCAAGCTGGATGGCATCATGATACTGTTAGGCAGTATTTACACTCCCAATGTGGATCAAGCATCTTGTTTGGCCAAACTATCCTTAAAACTAGAAAAACTGCTTCACTTCCCTTGGCTAATAGTTGAAGATTATAAAACTGTGCTGGGTATCTCCCTTGATTGGTCCTACCTCCCTTCCAGACACCCACACCACATAGAATGCTAAAGCTTTCATGCAATGGATCGCACATAGTATATTTGAAATGACAGAATATGGGGTGAAGGAATACTCATTTTAATTCTCTCCACATGATCTACATGTAAGACTGGACCAAATTCTTTACTATTGGTCCATGCAATCAATAGTAACGTTTTCAGAGGATGGCAAAACAGTCTCATTTTAACACAGGAATAGATGGATAGAATAGGTCAAGCCTCGGACCCACCTTCCAACATGGAGGCAGCAACTATACATGGTAGAAGACACTGTGTACAGAGGTACCCTGGCTGAGGCTATTGGCAAATACTTTGAGTGAAGACATTTAAGGTGGTAATTAAAGGGCAGTGCATTCATGCCACAGTAGGAGCCCATAGGGTCATAGAGTGGGAATTGAGGGATTTAGGAGGTACCATAGGGCTGTTAGAGAAAGCTGTTGTAAACAGTGAAGCGGAGAGGGCACCCGTGTCTGACGCCATAGACAAACATGCCTCCTTAGTTAAACAATTGCGGGGCAGAGGGTGATAAATCAGGCAGACTGTTTGCCTGCTTACTAGAAGGGATCAAATGGAGACATCAACAACTGCTATCCGCCAGACACTAGGCCTTATAATTTATTCTCCAGTAAGTATATATTTTCTATGAATACTACAGCAATATGTAGCGTCAGAGCTGAAACGCCTGAGGATACTTAAACAACACTCCTAGAGGGTTTGAGGCTTTCGCAAATCTGATTTGAATACATAAACACCATGGAAGAACTGATCATGGAGCAAGAAATTCAGGGGGGAGTCTGAGAGAGACTGCTGTTGGTAAAACCCCAGGACTAGACGGGTTACCCAATGAGTTTTACATCAATTACGGTGCGCACTTAGTGCCCAAGTTAGTTGCAGTATACAATATGATGGCTGAGACTGGGAAGCTACAACCCACTATGGCAGAAGCCTCGACTGTCTCACTGCTCACACAGGGAAAGACCTACTAGAGGTGTCCTCCAACAAACCCCTTGCTACTTTAAATAACTATTGCAAGATGCTTAGTAAGATCTGCCCCACAGACTCTTAGTGGCACTACCAGGGCTTTTCCACCCAGATCAAAATGGGTGTATTTTTGGTAGAGGCACCTCTGTTTCTATAAGACAAATCATGCATATATTAAACTCAGTTCCCCAGACTGGCCCCATTTGGCATGCCTGGTTTGAGACCTCAAGTAGGCTTTCAAAACCATGAGATGGCAATGTATGCGTTATGTCTTGTTGAGGTTTGTTCTAGGAAATAAAATGCTCAGCTGGACAAAACTGCTATATACCAATCCTATTTCCAGGGTTACAGTCAGTGTTTTCATCTCAGAAGTATTTAAAGTAAACAAGGTGGCACGGGACCTTCCTGAGCAGGGTTCTTGTGAAGGCAAACGACACTAAAGAGACGCGTTTATTCTGTACTGTAACTCCTTTTATTGTTATATGCAGCAGCCAGTTGAGATAACCGAAGAGTCCTGGTTAGAGGAGCAGTCCCGTAGTCACCAAGGTTCTCCACGAGGTATCCCGAGTTCACTGGTCTTCAGCGGTTTCTCGCGACGAAATGAGAGAAAACAAGAAAAACAACAAACAAAACCGGGGTCAGTCAGAGGGATTATAGCCCTTCTTTTACCGGGTATGGGACGTGAGGGGCTTTCACCAGTTTCCCAGCACCAGGTGTGACGCTGTTACGAGATTACGGTGCCCTCCCGTTACAGCGTTCCCTACTCCGCCCAGTGCTCTGAGAGGCCCCGTAGCCTGGACCGTACCTTGTATAGCCACCCTCCTCCTGGAGAGTGGTGGGGCGATGCGCGGTCTCGTTGGCCTCCTGGCGTTTCGCTTTCCTCTAGGACGGGGTTCTCGACTTCGTCTTACTTGGACTTCCGAAGCACTCTGTCACCGACCGGCGAGGGCGACTCCCGTTCCTCTTCCTCCCTCTCTGCCTCTCCTTCCTGCTTCTTCAATCCGCCCGACGTGCTTCGCCAGACGCAGGTCTCCTCCGATAGGCCTGACGTCACTGCGTACGCCCCGCGGGAGTCTCCCTTGTGGTTGCCGTGATAACTTTTAAAGGGCTCCTCCACAGCCTGCGTGTGAAGTGACAGTATGTCAGTTACGGTATCTATAGGAGAGCAAGGTAACTCAATCGGCTGTGCATCCTCAGTCTCGTGACACAAGGGCACTTGGCAGGGGTGCCCTTTATTGCCCTTGCTGTTTGCCCAGACCCTGGAATGAATGTTGGATAGACTCTACCTAGATGTGGAGGCCTGGAGAATACCATTGGCAGAGGGCATGCATGTATTGTCCCTTTTAAGCTGACATGGTGCTGTACATTGAGAATATCAGTTCCGACCTTACTTGGATTTCCCACACAAAAAGTGAATTCAAAACAGTGTCTGGACTAAAGGTTAATTGGACCAAATCAAGCCTCTTCCCAATACATCCCTCATGTTCTGAACATGAACTTGATATGGGGAGGGTGTAACTAAGTGAGAACCAACAATGTTCAAATGCCCAGGAATAAATATATAGCATTCAGATCAGGACCTGACGGATGGGAACAAAAACTGTCCCCTCCCTCATATCCCAAATTCAAACATGTAACACATTATCCTTATCCACAACTGCCAGAAATGTCCGTGCAAAAATGGTCAAGTTGCTTCGATTACTTTGTAACTTTGCAAAATGCCCTCACTACTCCCAAGACAATTCTTCAACAAGCTAGAGGGGATACTTGGTGATTTAAGCTGGAACTCTGGCAGACAGAGTTCCCCTGGACAAATTGCAGTTACCTATGGACCAAGAAGGACTAGGTGCATCTGACTGAGCAATATTATTTCGCAGCGCAACTACAGTGGGCCTTCTGCTGGCTAGCAGGTTTCTCCCAGACAGAAATCAGCCTGACAGCGACCCCCAAGAACAGATACGCTGCTGGAATTATTTCTTCTAGACTCCAGACTCCCAAGGAGGTCACAATGTCCTGCTACTGAGGAACCTTGAACTAACCAATCACATCATTCCATATGCTACTGCCATCCCACTCCAAAGTATCCTACAGACATGAGCTCTCCAATAACATAAAAAATTTGGGAAGATTCATACATCATAACATTAGAGGACTTGTTCCAGGACGGATATATGATCGTGTTTGATGCTCAGGTAGAGGATTATGAGGTACAAGATACAGAAAGGCCAGTTTTTAGTATAATGGAGTATATGACCATAGCACTTCGTACATACCGGAACATCATTGACGTTGCATTAGTTCAAACATTTTACACCGTGGGCAGGAGAAAAAACTTATCTCATAACTTAGAAAAACAATATAATTCCAAACTGGCACCCCTTTAAATAAATTGAGGGAAACCCAGGAAGCTGCGATGGACAGCTTAACACTAAGGAATGGCAGAAGTTATTGGTTCCCCTCACATGGTATCTCATACTTCTACGTTTAAATACATCCAATTCTATGTACTGCACATGGCTTACCTCACTGTGAAATGGCTTAATAGATTATACGCAGGCACCACCCTGGACTGTCCTAGACGTTGTCATAACATGGCTAGGCCCAAAAATATGTCGTGGGAGTGCCCAAATTTACAAGACTACTGGAAGAAGGTCCCCACTATGCTGTCAACTTCAACAGGATGCAAGACTTGTTCAGTTTTGAACGTTGTACCCTGGAGTTCCTGCAACGTTCTAAAGGAGCCAAAGATTCTTGGACCCAGCCCTCCTTGTCACTAAAAGGGCCATCACAAAGGATTGGAAATCATCTGCTACCCTCCCTCCCAATGGTCGCGACTTGGCATAGTTCCACTTTAGAGGGGTGGAGGCGGAGAGAACAGCTCTTTGAAGGGAGGAGCCCAGAGGCCTCAGGAAAAATATAATAGCTGGCCCAGGGATGACCTTTTGCATTTGCTCAGAGACATAATGAGAGATGATAGCAGACCTCCCTGAACCTGTAACACACCCTGGGGAAAACATTCTGTAACAGCATAACAGCGAGTACGTCAGAGATGCATGTAATCACCACAGTCCAGATCTATGTCCTTCTACATACTTTTCTATGTTCTTCTTCCATTAATGTTACAGTGGTTGGCTGTTTCATGACCTGAATGTTTAAGTCTTCTATCTAAATGGCATCTCACAGTTCTGTGATGTTACATCCTAAAACATAACTAGACTGCTATGTTGGGTTGTCTCTCTTAATGTACATAGTCTTATTTTAAAATGTACCAAGTATAGGATGGACATATGAAATCTTGCACACGTAACACCATTTCTGATGTGTTGATCGCTGAGAGATCTATTAAGAGTAATAACAACTATTTTTTTAAAGTAGGCTCAGTACATTGAACACATGTACATGTATATACACAAGTGCGGCTGAGAGAAGGAAGACTTTTGTCTGACTCAGTCGCATCTGAAAATAGGCAGCAGTGTTGCAAATTTAATAGGTTGTAGCCTGCTATGGCCTTAGTATTCAATTGGGAACGAAAGAAGAAAGTATCACTTTCTTTATGAATGAAGTGTAAAACCTGTAGTGTTTAAACTGGTTTACACGTTTAGTTAAGTGTGCCTAAAATATAGCTTTTGAATGACACGAGGTAGCAAGGTCACTAACGTGACCTTTCCTAACAGTTCCGTTGGTTGCAAACTTGTATACGGAGTCAGCTTACTCAGTATGAGCTTTTTCAAGTACACAGAAAATAGGTCATAGAACCAGGCTTAACGAAATGGAATTCATACTTTGAGCTATCCTACTGGGCAGGCTCAGTACCCTGCTGGCCAGCCGACAGTTGAAAGCTCTCCCTACAACAATATTCCCCATACTGGGAGATTAGCCTTCTGGCAAATCAAGGGGGTGAGTACGAAATATCCATAAGCTGACTTGCAGCACCTTCCTGGCATGCACTTGTAGGATATTCCCATGTGGCACAAAGAAAGGATAGGTAGACCTCTGGCTCCTCTCACCACAGGGGTGGCCTTTGTAGTTTGGAGGTAGAAACTACACTTTAGTAGGTGCATCCGGGCTCAGAGAAGAAGCATGCTGCAATTTCTCTCATAGTTGTCATCTTGCTTTCTTCCCAGATTGCTATTCCTGTGGTTGGACAGTGAGTGGGCTGATCCTTGAAAGCGCTAGTTTGTGGTGGATGGTGTGACACCAGAGGCTAAGGTAAGGACTACCAGATTCTAGAACTATCTACCTCCATTTTAAACACCTGCACAGGTAGGATAGAAAGCAGAAGTAGAGAAAGCAAAAGTCAGAGACCGGACCAGCATGCTGATTAATCCGTCTGGAGTGTGGGAGACCAACTCTGGGCTTATACTCTTATGAGTTTGTGAACTCTATCTGCATTACTAGTGGCATTAGTTTTCTGCATCTGTTTTCTCCCTCTGTCTCTGCGCCTGCAGAGGGTCGACTTCCTGGGAACCGTGAAGGAATGGGGTTCTCTTGGACCTATGTGGGCTGAGATGCGGCCTATGATTGGGCACAATATGGTCCTGCTGGACACACAGGCATCCTGCAAGAGGCTGAACGCCTGCCCGAGGAACATGGTAGCTGCTCCCAGGAAGACACCAAGCCAAGAAACCACCAGGGCTGGAGAAGATGGCAGGTCTAGGCCCCA
Source organism: Calotriton arnoldi (assembly GCA_963921515.1). Taxonomy (NCBI): domain Eukaryota; kingdom Metazoa; phylum Chordata; class Amphibia; order Caudata; family Salamandridae; genus Calotriton; species Calotriton arnoldi. The sequence goes on from CAWUFW010000285.1 coordinate 2,521,598, forward strand.
AAAGCCTAGCCAGTGTGCAAAAGCAGGAAACCGCAGTACCACAGGCTATGAAAGGCAACTTAATACTAGCTAAACTTTGGAATTCAGGAGATCATTATATAGCATTCTTGGGGGCTGAGGCACACCACAAAGAGCACACTGTAGAAAAGCCTGTGCAAATCAACGTACCTGGGACCAAGGTATTTTAAAATGAAGTAACTGTTCATGCCCAATATTATCGATGTCTCCAGTGGGTCCCTGAAGACTGTGAGCCCAAAGACGTAGAAAAAACATTACTACAATTAGCGGTGTCTGAGATTTTTCCTAGAATACCAGGGTAGGTAGAGCGCGGGCCTACACAAGTTTTAAAACATTTTTGCCGTTTGGATGTTGGGGGCTATTGCCACACAACATCTTCCTAAGACGCTCCCGGGTCCGCTTTCTTGTCGTAAGAGCACCTTTGTGCTCCCTTCCCTGCTCATCAGACTACTTTGTCCTTGGCTGCCAGCTGATGAGTTGTGAGAACTTCCAGTGTCCCCGTCGGCCGAGGCCTGGTTCCAGACATTATGTCATTGAGGGAGGGCCGAAGCCATAACCCTAGGCAGACTAGAGGCACGAGGCCTATGCCACCGCCCTATAGCCCAAGACTGCAAGGCATTGCTCTCCAGGGTGACTGACCCTCCTGACCATAGAGACTTTGAGATCCCTGCACTATCCTCCAGTTCTTCAATCAACGACATCAGCTCCCCCTGCCATGTCTCTAATAGTCCAAGGTAACCATCTAGGATCGTCTCACAGTAATGGGGCCGGCTCCGTACACTGACTGGGTCTTTCCTCAATGAGCACTAGTTGATACCCCGGGGTTCCCCTTTTATTGACCCCTCCCCATGCACCAACTTCACAGCCGATTAGGTGTACCTTGAGCACCCAGAAGTCCTCCATAGGTAGGTATCCGGGCTTTCCTAGGGTCTGAGCGACTACACTGTTGACGCGGCCTCCTTACCAGGTCTTTAGTCTACACCTCGTAGGACTTCACTGGGCCGGGCTGCTATCCATCTGTATTCTGCTGCTAGCTGTTGTTATGCCACCGGGGTCCTATCAGTATGTTAATCACTTTGTAGTGCTCTTGTATTACTTGTATCCCATAAAAAGCTGATAAAAGTCGTTTTTTTTTTTTTTTTTAAACAGATTTATGTGGCTTCACTCAAACAATGACAATTTAGCATTTATAGTACTCAGTTGTTTGTTCCGAGTCGGACCACAGGATAGTCAGTTCTTGTAGTAAAGGAAGAGCCGCTGCTGAAGATCGGTAATGCCCATGAATGGCTAAGACCTCCTTAAAGTAACAACGCACGCGTTTTAAATGAAGCTCAAAAGTAGAAGAAAGAGGCATGAGGTTGAGTCACGACTAAGAAGCCCTGATATTTGACAACCCTGGCATTGGCAGTACTGCCTGCTAACTAAGTAAACTTTGCTCCCCCTAAACTTATTTTTTCTTTTAGAACGTATGCACGGCCTGGAACACAAGTGATTAAAGATTGTACTTCCTTCGAAAAACTTTTATCAGGTTGCAAAAATGCATCTTTCTGGAAGCTGGTACAGCAACAGTCCACCGCCTTTGTTTCAGATTCCTGATAAACAGGGATGTGAATGAATCAAGGGCACAACCCCAATGTAAGCACACTGACATTCCAGTGATAATCATGCAGAGTGCACACACAACAATACAATACCGTCACTTACAACTCGTGCCATTTCTCCAAAGATTATGCAGGATTAATCCACAGTCAAATGTGTCAATATTTTTAATAGATGTCGTGGTCTGTGGCACGTTTCCGTGTTGGTGTTCAAGCTAAAAACATTTTATACTGGATTAGACATCTGCAAGAATGACCCTTATTTATCAAACTGGGTGATATATCTTAAGATAATAAAGGAAACGAAATTGTTTCCAAGCAATGCATTAACATTAGCAACAGAGAAGGCAGGAGGGGAAGGGTTATGTTGGTCAAGGCTTTCTTCAGGGAGTGTGAAATTTCGATTTTCAAGGCTATCATGAAGTTTACAACCTGATGCTAAGTTTACATTGCAGGAAAACAAATTCCAGTCTTGTGGAGGGACAAATATTATTCTTTTTTTTGGACTGGAGTTACTACGGAGTATGTAGGATTCATATGAAGAGATTGGAAAGACGAAAATCTCAATACTTACAAATAAAGAAGTTTCAGTAGCACTTAAAACTCCCTATGTACTCAAGGGTTTTCTTTCCACATTTAAAGAGGACACTAGCCTCATCATATGCCTCTCCTGCTAAAGTTTCCTCTTCAGGTTTTGGGGGTGTGGCGAGGTGCCACCTACTGACTCCCCCTCCTCGCCTTCTACAACAGATGAGATGCCGCCTTACCTGTCACCCTCTTCCCTCCTCTGTTTTCAGGCCCCTGCATATGACGGCCGCTGCCCCTTTAATTGCTCGCTTTCCCCGGCCTCCCGGCCCGATCACGTGGGTTGGTCAGCTGACGAAGGGTCTTCAAAACGGGACGAGACGGAGGAACGGTCGTTCGCGTTGGGGAGACGTATGCCCGGAGAAGAGAAGCCTGAAGCGGATCTCCGAACCTTCCTAGTGAGTCCAGGACTTGGAGGACTCAGGACTTTCCCCGAGCCGCGAGCCGAGTTGGAAACCGGAACCGAACAGGATACCGAAGTCCAGGAGACCGAAGGGGAGCCCATTGGTGACGAGGAAAAGAGGGAGCCGGACCCGATCCGGTACCACGTTGAAGCCCGCCACGGCCCAGGAGGGTCGTGGCTTCAAAAGGTACGGAACCAGCTGGGGGCCGCTTGGGACAAGGGGAAGTTGGGTGGAAGGGACGCGCAGCCTGCTAGACCGCGGTAGCCAGCCTCTCCCATGCGTTGCTGTTTATGATTCCGCATAGCGTCACTGGTGTCGGTCGGGTGTTTGTGTTCCTTCACTCCCCTCCCCTAGCCACCTTTAAGCGCCTCAGGCGTTTCCCTAAAAGCCTTTTCTTTTCTTTCTGGGGTTATTGTCCCTGTACACCGAGGCAAGGAGCGGAAGCACGGCTGTGAGGTAGTTCCTCCCGACCCATCGAGTCAAGAAGAACCAGGAGCTATACTCTCTGACGGAAAAGAGTTTAAAATAAACCCTGTGATAACTTTGTTATTTGAATTACCCTTCTCTGACTGAACTGAATAAACCTCTGAGTGGTTAAGACGTCCCTGTTTCCCTGTCTTCTTCTCCTCTGAGCCACACATGGTGTCAGAAGTGGGATACAAGCGCCTATTCCAACCATGGAGAACTTAATCCAACAGCTTATACGTGGCCAGGAGAAGCTTGAATGGGCCGTAGAAAAACAAATGGCGTCGGCTCAAGCAGACATGGAACTGTTTAAAGACACCATGACCAATCAAGGAGAAAGGTTACAAGGAGTTGCGAACGACCGTGCACACCGATCTGCCCAACTGCAGAATCGCGCGGGGTCAGGACCCCATATCTCCTTACAAAAGTATAGTGCGGGGGAGGATCCTGACGCATTCCTCCTAAACTTTGAAAGGGCAGCTCGAGCAGCGGGGTGGCCAGAAGCCAAATGGCCCTTTTTCTTAGCACCTCTCCTCACTGGGGAGGCACAAGCCGCCTACCAGGTGGCTAACCCCGCTGGACATACACTGTACCAAGAGATAAAAACCGTCATCTTAGACCATCTTGGTATGGACACAGAGGCCTATCGAGTCCACTTCAGGAAGGAGAGGGGCACTGCAGCAGACAACCCGAAGACCCTCTATTATAAACTTAAGACAGCAGCCGAGAAGTGGTTGAAGCCGCAAACAAGTACTAAGGATGAAATTATGTCGCTGATCCTTTTGGAACAATATATCGAGGCTTTGCCATATCCCATACACCGCTGGCTTAAACAGCATACCCGGTTGACAGGCGAACAGGCTGTAGAAATGGCAACATCTTTTTATAGGGCACAGCCCCGTGCTCAGCCCTGGGACCCTGACAAGTCTGTACGACCCACCCCTTCACTCGTCAAACCAGAAAAGAAACCCTTGAAACCTAGCTACGAACCCCTGAGGCCACGGCAGTTTCGGCCAGAACCTATACCCGTAAAGGGCCCCCAATGTTTCGAGTGCGGTGACTGGGGTCACATCGCCAGGAACTGTCCCAGAAAAAAACCCACCGAAGAACCAATGGACATAGGCTGCATTCCCCGATCCATCCTATATACAGAGGAAATGGGACCAAGCTTCCATGTAAGTGTACAGGTGGGGGGGATACCGGTGAGAGCCCTGTTAGACTCCGGGTGTGGACAGTCTGTCATCCGACGGTCGTTGGTGCGGTCCCCTTACCCCAAAGCAAGAGAAAAGGTGCCCATTAGGTGTGCACATGGGGATGTGAAGCTTTATCCGTTGGTGTCCCTTCCTATCACCCTTCCAACTGGGGTGACTCTTGACGCAAACCTCGGGGTTCTTCCCACTCTTCCTGAAGAAGTAATCCTAGGTAGGGACAATCCCTCCTTTTTAAATCTATTAAGGAAGAATCTTAGCGTTCAGGGTTCCCCTCCCTCACCACGGCCCTCATTCCTTACCCAGGCTCCCTGGCTATCTGATAGAAGTTTCCATTACGCTCAACATAACGATCCCACTCTCCAGTTGGCATGGGTTCATGCCCGTCAGACCCCTGCCTCCCAAAACCCTGCCTATCCCTTGTTCCTTATCAAAAATGACCTGCTCTACAGGGTGGCAAAAGACGGCGACAATCCCCAGCTGCTGGTACCTCAGTCTTTCAGAGATCAGGTGCTTTTCTTTGCACATTCACACTTGCTTGCCGGCCATAGAGGCGCCCAGAAGACCACAGAACTGCTACTGCGTCACTTCTACTGGCCTGGTATTTACGTTCATGTTACACGGTTCTGTCAGGAGTGCGAGGTCTGCCAAAAAGGGAACCCCTACAAACCTCCTCCTGTGCCATTACAACCCCTTCCTATTATTGGGAGGCCTTTTGAGAGAATAGGCATGGATCTTATAGGGCCTCTTCCTCGAACCAAGAAGGGCAATCTCTACGCATTAGTGGTCGTTGACTACGCCACGCGCTACCCTGAAGCCTTTCCCCTACCTGCCCCCACCTCCCAAAACATCAACGATAGACTCCTGGAGTTGTTTTCCCGGGTCGGATTCCCGCGGGAGATCCTTACGGATCAGGGGACTCCGTTTGTCTCCAAAATCATGCAAGAAGTGTGTAAGTCCTTAGACATCTCACACATAAAAACGTCTGTGTACCACCCCCAGACGGATGGCCTGTGTGAGCACTACAATGCCACCTTAAAACTTACCTTAAAAATACTGCTGACTGTAGAAGGGAGAGAGTGGGACAAGCTCCTCCCACTGGCCTTGTATGTGGTGAGAAGTCAGACTCAATCCAGTCTAGGGTATTCCCCACTCCAACTGCTATATGGTAGGGAACCCCGTAGCCTCCTTGAAATAACCAAAGAATACTGGGAACATGAACAAGAGGAAGAAACAAGGTCTTTCCTGGAGTATACACAGGAATTGCGCAACCGCTTACAAAAGTTACGAGAGTTTGCTGACGCAAATCTCGAGAAAGCCCAGATCAGACAACAGTCGATTTACAATAGAGGAAAGAAATGGCGACATTTGAATGTCGGGGAGTGGGTGTTGGTCCTCACCCCGTCCAGCATACCAAAAATAAGATCAGGGTGGCAGGGTCCTTTTCAAATCATGCAAAAGGCAGGGCTTACCTCTTATCAGGTCCAAGTAACCCCGAAACGAACCCAGCTCTACCACATAAATCTCCTAAAGAAGTGGTTGGGTCCCCCTCCCAAGGTTCTCCTCGTTTCTCATCCCAAAGTAGTGGACGAGAGCACACTATCCCAACTTGTAGTCAATCAGGACCTTACAGAAGAGCAAAAGAGATCCCTCGTGAATGCGATATCCAAGTGTGACTCCTACCCGCTCCCACGTGTAGACGAACTAATTGAAAGACTCGGGGATGCGCAGTACATCACGACCCTCGATCTTACTAAAGGATACTGGCAGGTGCCTCTGAGACCCAGCGACCAAGAAAAAACGGCCTTTTCCACTCCATCGGATTTATTTGAATTTACCGTCTTACCGTTTGGGTTACATGGGGCACCTGCCACATTCCAACGCCTTATGAATAAAGTGCTGTCAGAACACCAAGCCTATTCATCAGCCTACATAGATGACATCGTCATCTATAGCCCCACCTGGGAATCCCATCTCCATCACTGTCATCTCGTCTTTCATGCCCTCCAGGAAGCTGGCCTCCACATCAATGCAAAAAAGTCAAGAGCAGGATTCCAAAAAGTGAAATACCTGGGTTACGTTTTGGGAAAGGGGTGTATAGAACCACAGGAGGAAAAGGTGAGAGCTATAGCACAGGCCCCTTTCCCGACCACAAAAAAAGAAATAAGGGCGTTCCTAGGCCTCCTTGGCTACTACCGCCGCTTCATTCCCCAATACTCCGAATTATCCTCCCCTCTCACTGATCTCCTCACAAAGAGGGTAAAACCTCAACACCTTCTGCAGCCACCTCCTGAAGCCCTACAAGCCTTTCAGACTCTCAAGAACGCCATTACCTCAGGTCCCATTCTCCGATCCCCTGATTTTACCAAACCCTTTATGCTACACACAGACGCCTCTGATAATGGGTTGGGGCTGTTCTCTCTCAGGTCTTTTCTGATGGCATGGAACATCCGGTCCTCTTTCTCAGCCGTAAACTGTTTCCCAGAGAACGTAACTACCCCATCATAGAGAAGGAGTACCTTGCAATTAAATGGGCGGTGGACAGGTTGCGGTATTACCTAGAGGGCTCCCATTTCCTCCTGTATACGGATCATGCCCCTCTCCTTTGGATGAGCCGGAACAAGGGTAACAACCAGAGGGTCCTTCGCTGGTTCTTGGCTCTCCAGCCCTTCTCTTTCGAGGTGCGGCATCGCAAGGGCTCGGAGAACGGGAACGCTGACTTTCTTTCCAGGCTCTCCCTGTTCCCCGATCATGAACAGGCTGGGGTGGGGATGTGTGGCGAGGTGCCACCTACTGACTCCCCCTCCTCGCCTTCTACAACAGATGAGATGCCGCCTTACCTGTCACCCTCTTCCCTCCTCTGTTTTCAGGCCCCTGCATATGACGGCCGCTGCCCCTTTAATTGCTCGCTTTCCCCGGCCTCCCGGCCCGATCACGTGGGTTGGTCAGCTGACGAAGGGTCTTCAAAACGGGACGAGACGGAGGAACGGTCGTTCGCGTTGGGGAGACGTATGCCCGGAGAAGAGAAGCCTGAAGCGGATCTCCGAACCTTCCTAGTGAGTCCAGGACTTGGAGGACTCAGTTCTTTCCCCGAGCCGCGAGCCGAGTTGGAAACCGGAACCGAACTGGATACCGAAGTCCAGGAGACCGAAGGGGAGCCCATTGGTGACAAGGAAAAGAGGGAGCCGGACCCGATCCGGTACCACGTTGAAGCCCGCCACGGCCCAGGAGGGTCGTGGCTTCAAAAGGTACGGAACCAGCTGGGGGCCGCTTGGGACAAGGGGAAGTTGGGTGGAAGGGACGCGCAGCCTGCTAGACCGCGGTAGCCAGCCTCTCCCATGCGTTGCTGTTTATGATTCCGCATAGCGTCACTGGTGTCGGTCGGGTGTTTGTGTTCCTTCACTCCCCTCCCCTAGCCACCTTTAAGCGCCTCAGGCGTTTCCCTAAAAGCCTTTTCTTTTCTTTCTGGGGTTCCTGTACACCGAGGCAAGGAGCGGAAGCACGGCTGTGAGGTAGTTCCTCCCGACCCATCGAGTCAAGAAGAACCAGGAGCTATACTCTCTGACGGAAGAGAGTTTAAAATAAACCCTGTGATAACTTTGTTATTTGAATTACCCTTCTCTGACTGAACTGAATAAACCTCTGAGTGGTTAAGATGTCCCTGTTTCCCTGTCTTCTTCTCCTCTGAGCCACAGGGCGATAGATAATTTTCAATGCGTTCTGGATGAAGGAAAGGCCTTCTGGCTCATGTTGCTCCCATCTGAAAGACCGTCTAATATGGTGGAGCAATGGTCACTACTGTTCATGGCTCTACTATGAGATGGTGGAAAGTTATTTTAACATTTTAATTTGTTTTGTACATAGCACAGGTTTTAACCTTTCAGGTATCAGTGCGCTTCACAAAGAACAAAGATAAGTGACTGGAGCGTCCTTCACAATCAAACTAAAAAATAAACATCAAAAGGAGGTGAGGTGGAGAGGACTAATTAGTAGAGCAGGGGCAGATATCAATGTATGTGTAGGGGAGAGGTGTTTGTTGAAATAAAGACCCTTCACATTTTTTTCCTGAACTGAATGAGGTGGTCTACAAATCTCAGTGTTGACCTCAGAGTGTACGGCCTATATACAAGATTATGAAAAAACACAGGTTGGATTTATGTTCTTTATTTCATGTTAAAAGAACAATTGATGGACAGAATGCAGAACAATGACACCCCAGTACAGAGATCTGGGCATAAATACATCGTGTTTTTTGCTCACCATTCCAGTTTGGACCAAGCCATATGCAAATCAGTCTTGACCCTGCACCCATTGGGAACAGTCCAGTCCGAACTGCAAGGCCAGGTCCTCCCTGGACTGGAAACAAGCATCCTAGGACTCGTTTCGGGGTTTCACCCCTCCTCAGCCAGGATAGCTTGACTCCAGTGGCATGGAGAGCACAGGACCCACGTCTGGGCATACCCGTCCCACTCGGGGTGACAAATGCAAAAAACACAATTGGTGGACAGAATGCAGAACAATGTCATATATTCACCCCAGTACAGAGATCTGGGCCTAAATCCATCCCCAACAGGTCCTAGGATGCTTGTTTCCGGTCCAGGGAGGACCTGGATTGGCAGTTCGGGCTTAAATTTTCCCATAAAGGCACAGGGTCAAGACTGATTTGCATATGGCCAGGTCTAAACTGGGATGGCATGGTGAGCAGAAGAATGATGAATTTAACCCAGATCTCTTGACTGAGGGTGAATGTTTTGATTTGTTCTGCATTCCGTCCATCAATTGCATGTCTTTTGCTTTCTAGCCCTAAGTGCGCCGGGCATGCCCAGACATGGGTCCCGGGCTCACTGTGCCACTGGATTCAAGCTATCCAGGCTGATGAGGGATGAAACCCCGAAACTGGTCCTAGGATGCTTGTTTCCGGTCCAGGGAGGACCTGGCTTGGCAGTTCGGGCTGGACTGTTTCCATGAGGCACAGGGTCAAGACTGATTTGCATATTGCCAGGTCTAAACTGGGGTGGCATGGTGAGCAAAAGAATGATGGATTTAACCCAAATCTCTTGACTGGGGGAGAATGTTTTGATTTGTTCTGCATTCCGTCCATCAATTGTGTGTCTTTTGCTTTCTAGCCCTAAGTGCACCGGGTATGCCCAGACGTGGGTCCCGGGCTCACTGTGCCACTGGATTCAAGCTATCCTGGCTGATGAGGGGTGAAACCCCGAAACCGGTCCTAGGATGCTTGTTTCCGGTCCAGGGAGGACCTGGCTTGGCAGTTTGGGATGGACTGTTCACATGAGGCACAGGGTCAAGACTGATTTGCATATGGCCAGGTCTAAACTGGGGTGGCATGGTGAGCAAAAGAATGATGGATTTAACCCAGATCTCTGGACTGGGGGTGAATTTTTTGATTTGTTCTGCATTCCGTCCATCAATTGTGTGTCTTTTGCTTTCTAGCCCTAAGTGCGCTGGGTATGCCCAGACTTGGGTCCCGGGCTTACTGTGCCACTGGATTCAAGCTATCCTGGCTGATGAGGGGTAAAACCCCGAAACCGGTCCTAGGATGCTTGTTTCTGGTCCAGGGAGGACCTGGCTTGGCAGTTCAGGCTGTACTGTTCCCATGAGGCACAGGGTCAAGACTGATTTGCATATGGCCAGGTCTAAACTGGGGTGGCATGGTGAGCAAAAGGATGATGGATTTAACCCAGATCTCTTGACTGGGGGTGAATGTTTTGATTTGTTCTGCATTCCATCCGTCAATTGTGTGTCTTTTGCTTTCTAGCCCTAAGTGCGCCGGGTATGCCCAGACGTGGTTCTTGGGCTCACTGTGCCACTGGATTCAAGCTATCCTGGCTGATGAGGGATGAAACCCCGAAACCGGTCCTAGGATGCTTGTTTCCAGTCCAGGGAGGACCTGGCTTGGAAGTTCGGGCTGGACTGTTCCCATGAGCCACAGGGTCAAGACTGATTTGCATATGACCAGGTCTAAACTGGGGTGACATGGTGAGCAAAAGAATGATGGATTTAACCCAGATCGCTTGACTGGGGGTGAAAGTTTTGATTTGCTCTGCAATCCGTCCATCAATTGTGTGTCTCTTGCTTTCTAGTCCTAAGTGCGCCGGCCCAGACGTGGGTCCTGAGCTCAATGTGCCACTGGATTCAAGCTATCCTAGCTGATGAGGGGTGAAACCTCTAATCCAGTCCTAGAATGCTTGTTTCCAGTCCAGGGAGGACCTGGCTTGGTAGTTCAGGCTGGACTGTTCCCATGAGGCACAGGGTCATGACTGATTTGCATATGGCCAGGTCTAAACTGGGGTGGCATGGTGAGCAAAAGAATGATGGATTTAACCCAGATCTCTTGACTGGGGGTGAATGTTTTGATTTGTTCTGCATTCCGTCCATCAGTTGTGTGTCTTTTGCTTTCTAGCCCTAGGTGCGCCAGGTATGCCCAGACGTGGGTCCCAGGCTCACTGTGCCATTGGATTCAAGCTATCCTGGCTGATGAGGGGTGAAACCCCGAAACCAGTCCTAGGATGCTTGTTTCTGGTCCAGGGAGGACCTGGCTTTGTCAATTCAGGCTAGACTGTTCCCATGAGGCATAGGGTGAAGACTGATTTGCATATGGCCAGGTCTAAACTGGGGTGGCACGGTGAGCAAAAGAATGATGGATTTAACCCAGATCTCTTGACTGGGGGTGAATGTTTTGATTTGTTCTGCATTCCGTCCATCAATTGTGTGTCTTTTGCTTTATTTCATGTTAGGCACTTAGGCTACAGCAACAGCAGATAGGTCCTGTCAGGGCTCCATCCTCCCGCCAAATATATCTCTCTCCTAGCCACTACTCCACACCACACACTAACATCATTCATTCTCAGCATTCTAGACACCAACTCAGACATACTGGGAATGGGGACACATAGGATACAATACATCTCCCTTATTTATGAACAGTAAAATAAGGAACCGCTATTTCCTGGCATATAAAGTACTGGGTCAATCATTCACAATCACTCAATCTCCAACATGTTTAGCTTAAACATTCCCCAAAAAGAACCTGGCAAACTCTCCAATGCCCATGCAGACTCATAAAGACAACAGATAGCAATCACAGAAACACTGCGACAGTAACAGGAGGCCCCCCACACCTCATGTGAGCTAAGTTGTAATTACTATTACACAACGGTCCAAGACGTGCAAGTCTTCAGACCTCCTAGGACAAGAGGTCCTACCACCACTTATCGGCACACTCACAATGACACCATACAACGTTTATGACCACAGGACATGTAGTCATGGATGCTCAGTCACGTGACAGCCAGGCATGTAACCAGCCTGCTTCCTGCAAAAAAAGGGTTTCCCTGTCATCCCTAAGTCTACACATTCAAAGCACAAAACAAAAATGGGAAGTTTAACCATACTCAACTCCCTTGACCAGATTCCAACACAAATGCTGTTATCGCAACTACACTAACATCCACCTCACTTTACTAAACTACACAGCACAATAAACTCTCACATTTTCTCCATCTTCCACAAGCAATACAAAAGCTCACACGGACAAAACAGTGCACTATACACTCATGCACAAATGCAGCCCAGCACTCCAACAAGACCCACCGAGTCACACCAGCTGGCCAAACCAACATGACTAAGTGCCAGGCGAAGAAAGCATTATTCTGCACCGAGCACCATTCCCTCTGGAAGCTGCACTAGAAAAACGTGGGACGTCTTCCAAACACATCCTGCATTAGATGTATACTTAAAAGTTATTGACAACGCTCAAACACTAGAGCCGCACAACATTACAAACACTGAAAGCCGACCACGTCAGCCGGTAAAGAAGTACTCATCTACAACACACTAGAGCTACATCAAACACTGCCATTCAAGCACAACACTGACCGACTCCATTATAAGCAAACTAAATAAAACACACTACAAAACAATCACAAACATACTCTGCCTCCTATACCACACATCTTTCAAATCTTGCCATTTGTACAGCATGACGGGTCAGGCGAAACCTTCGGCTATCACCTACAACACTCAGGCAAAGTCTGTGGCGATTACCCACCAGTCCACAGGGTACTATATTTCCCCACATTTTCAGTCCATGGGGTACTTCTCATTGCAACCTCTTCTAGCATGATACTTCCTCAATGCACACTCTTCTGGCATGATACTTCTCTTCTTCTACATCACGCCATGGGTTACCCCCATCCAACGTCTTATGACAGGGTACTACTCTTCACCAACTTAGCACACTACGGGGTACTCCCTCACGCAACTTCTCACAACAGGGTACTTTACTTACACAACTTTACATACCACGGGGTAACCCCTGCATAAAACGTCTAGCAACAGGGTGTTACTATTCTATAGTGGCGTGGCAAAAATCAGGACGGGCGAAAAAAGTATGCCCTTCAAAAGTCCTCTTGGCGTCTGGGCGAGCTTTATCAATAATGGCTTGTCTCAAGAGAAAGTTCCCAACATAAATCAGGATCGCTCTAGGGTACGCGTCTTGCCTGGATGAAGCATTCCTCCTCTGCACCATTGGGAAACGATGAGCCCGTTGGACCTCCATATCCCAGTTCCATTGGGCAAGGTCCGGAAAGGCCCCCTTTAATAAGGACACCACGAGGGCACTATATTAGCCCCCTCCGCTTTTTCAGCAACCCCCAATAAGCGAACGTTGTTCCGCCGCTGGCGGTTCTCGAAATCTTCGAGTTTCCAGCAGACATCCAGTGCTTGTTTTTCCTGTTGCACCTTGAATTCCTGTAACCTGTTAACTTCCTCTTCCAGAGCCACAGTTCTGTCCTCCACATGAGTAACCCGCTCGGCCATTTCTGTGCAGAGTTTATTAACTTTGCGGATAGAGGTTTGTAATTTCTTGGTGGCTTGTAGCGATCTTCTGCTTTCATTTCTGGCCTCTCCCTGCATTTGTTTAAGAGTGGAATACACTAAGTCCAGAGTGGGTGGTGCGGGCGGTCCTGAAGATACACCTGAGCCATCTAAGTCTGCTTGCTCATTATCCTCGTAGACCATACTGGTGGCCGAGTAATCCCATTCCAGTTTCCTCGCTGTTTCCACATTATTCTGAGCAATGCCACCCCTAGATCTATTCCTGCGCCGTTAATGTGCGGCTTTACCACGGGGACCTTTTTGCACAGTTGCGGATTCTTCAGAGTCAGTTTCTTCCGTGGTGTTAAGATCGCTAAGTGCAGGGGAATCAGAATCATCATTAAGAGAGAAAAATTGGTCCCCCTCTGGAGACCCATGAGTCATCTCGTGATGCTGCCGCAATGCTTGGCCTTTCGATATAGTGGCAGGGGCCCCATTGATTAATTCAGAGCTTGAGCAAATATTATTTTCGCAGTTAAAATTTTCAGCCGCCATCCCATTTCCTGCCACCAAAGCAGGTAGCTCTGTATGTACTGGTATGTTATCACTTTCCTGGACAGATACCGCATTATAGCCTGGCTTAGTGCTGTAATCCTGCTCATCACCCTGCTCTCCACTATCGCACTGCTCATCCTGTGTCTCCACACAAGCAGCTTCCAAAATGACATGCTCTAAAGTTTCAGCCACTGAGACAATACAAGCTCCTTGTGATTCTTCCACCAGTTGAAGCTGAGCACAGTCTAATCCCGATCCCTGCTCCAGTCCGGTTTTTGCCTGTGGTCCGTTCTCAGGGCTCGGTTGTGTAGGCTGTTTCAAACCCTCGGCTCTGGTTACTCCCGCCGTTTCTCTTTCTGAGGGACTCACAGATCCCCCCTGAAGACCGGTGGATGGTGGAGACATCAAGAAAGCCTCTGCCACCGTAGTCTGTCTCATCGCTCCCGCTGTTATCACCGCCGCTACCCTTTGCCGGGTCCCACCAGCCGCTCCGATGTCTCCTCCGGCGGCCTCCACTCTCTTTGGCAGCAGTCCTCCTCGGCGAACTTGGCCCCCTCCACGACCCAAACCGGAGCCGGCCTTGGGATTGCCGACATTGGAGGCACCGGCCCTCGCCGTATCAGCAGGAGTATTGATGTCGTCTTTATTCTTGTTGGCCGTTCTAGCCGTTTTTTCGGCTTTGATCATTTTTGGGGCCATATTCCCTGCGAAGCAGTGACTCCCACGCGGTAAGCCGATACACCGCCTGGCACTCGGTGACAACAGGAGCACGACGGTAGCAAAACACCTTGCCTTCAGCTGACCATCAATGCCCAGCAGCCGCATGTCCACATATAAATAGTAAGTACGGGGGGGGGGGATGTTCGCAGATGGTCTTCAAATAGCCGGCATATCAAAATCTCCTAAAGGTCCAGATGGAGAGAAGCAGCAGCAGCAACTCTCACTGAAGTCAGTTGGCAGCCATCTTGCCCCCCCTAGAAAGCAATCTGCATAAGTTTTGGATGTCATTTTGTTAAAATTAATAAAAATCATTCATTAAAAAAAAAAAAAGCACTAACTGCTAAGGCGGTTTCTGGGGAGGCCGGGCAGAAAGAACTTCTTTAATGAAAGCGTATCTTCAGCAGTGCAGGATCAGGGAGGCCACTCATAGAATACTCTTCAGAAGTGTCATGGCCAGCTGGAAGATGGTGCTTTTGACCAGTGAATTTACTTGAGAGAAGCATATTATACCAAGGTTGAAGTTTATGCAGTGGTTCCTTACTTCCACTGCTGGTAGTGTGGTTGCATCCAGGGATGTGGCGGGAAACACAAATGGGAAGACCTTGGAATGGGTTCCACCCAATAAAAGGTTCTATGCTTGATGCCACAAAGACAGAGGCAATTCCTCTTCTCCTGGCAGTGTACATACTCCAGGTACTTTGCTATACAGACATAGCTATCCATTTCATAGTCGGGATGGAGTTACTTCAGGAACTGCATAATGATGCTGTTTCATTCCATGTTCCAGTGCGTGCATACATAGATCATACAGACTTTAAATTAAAGTGTTCATATGGAAAGTCCCTGGGGAAGACCACAAGCACCACTAACCTGGAAGATTTGACAGACTTCGCTATGGTTTGTTGACTGTGAGTATGCAATATTGGCGCAAAGGCACATATTGTAATTCAATACACACATTTAAGGTTAATTCAATTCTCGGTATTCCACCCTTTGTGATTAAACTGCAGATACAGTTGCACTGATTAAAACTAATTTCAAATTTCCATATTTTAGGGAGAGTCAAGAAGCAGGAAGACGAGGAACGCACATTCCGAACTGGTGCATGAATTTCAATCAAGTCTTTCACAAACAAAGGAAAAGGTCCATAAACAGCTTTTTGACAGATAGTAAGTGCTTCCAACTTGATTCTCTTCTCATATGGCAACCAGTATGTTATGTTATGTTAATGGGTTCTTGGTATAGCACAATGACTCGCCCCCGAAGGGGCTTCTTGGTGCTGAGAGTTGGTTGAGATGCTAAGCAACAAATGTTCTTAGTGGTAAATTCTGAATAACTCTCACTACCATATTTTGAACAATCTGAAGTCAGTGCAGAGCATAATTATGCCGAGCAAACTATAGGGAAGTACAGTACTCAAGTTGGGACCCTCCTTTTGCTCGAATTAATGTAAATCTATGCTCAGGGAGCAGAAGTGCAATTATCTTAGGTGACAAAACAAGAAATTATTTTTACAATTTGTGCAGCGCAATCGAGATCTCTGTTAAATGCGAACCCCAGATTAGAAATGGAGTTCACCAGCACACTGTAGTTTCTGAAGGAGAACAAGCACCATAAGTTAGTCCACATAGAGAGGCATCCTCCCACAATCAGGACTTCTCTTTTGTCTGAATTTAAGACAGCTGTCTCTCATCCATCTGGCCACCAAAGACATATATATTTGTTAAACGATAATTTGCATGTCATCTGTGTAGATCATCACATCTAGATTATATAATCTGCTAAGGAGGACCAGTGAAGCTACGTATATATCAAATAAAGTTGGACTTAGCAAGGACCCTTGCAGAACTCCAACCTCCAGCCAAAAATCAGCAGACGTAAAAGTGAGCATTGAAACCACTTGGTTGTGTTTTTGGAGAAAAGGTTTCAGTCATTTCAACACTAAAGCTTCTGTATCAAAAGCTACAGACAGATCCAGTACGATAAGTGCTGCTACTCTTCCTTTACCCAGGATCATCCGCAGCTTGCTCAATACTGACAGGTGGACCACCTCCATCCAACAAAAGGCTCTAAAGCCTGCTAGGTCGTCATCCAAAATCTTATTATTAATATTATTAATAAATGTTGAAAACTGATAATTCATCATTTTCTCTACTACTTTTGACATTGGCTGAAAATTGTTAGAGTTGGATCGGCTGAAGAATTATTTTTTTTTTTTCTAACAATTGATGATGTTTGTCAATCGAGGAGGTAATGTCTCTAGGGCATGCTGTGCATGGGTCTAAAGGGAAACTGGATTTTACCTTAGTAGCTATAGTACCTAGTTCATCCACTGACATGGCACAAATTGAGTAAGTACCTCTAATCCCTTATCTTTTCCTCTTGAAGGGTTTGGTTCGCCAGTATATGCCTGTTCCAAATCTTGTGTTTGAAAAGAGAAATTAGAGTGTTCTAAATATTATTTGTGAAAGGAGGAATAAATTGTCTTTATTTTGACAGAAAAGAAGATGGCTAATGAATCACACAATTTTGCTGTGGGAGTTATTCGAATGGCGTAACAGGGTTGATCAAGTCATTTACAATTTTTAAGATTTCTCTAGAGATGGAGGCATAAAAAGTTGCTTTAGTTCTCTAACTAGTTATCTGTATGTGTTCAGAGTTTCAGCATATCATTTTTCTGTGGATTAAAGACCTTCTACCAATTTCTCTCTAATGCCTTGTATTTCCATTTCTTTGATCTTAAGGTCCAGGTGTTACAAAACGTAACAGGGTATTTACAAAAGAATGATACAATCCTCAATGGTGCTATTTGGTAAATTGCATTTGCTATCCATTGATTAATCTTTCTAGTGGCTGAATTATTATCTGCTTTCATTCAGGGTGAAGCTGCTTCTGCCAATTTAACATTCTTTTTTTTCTTGTGTGTTTATTGATAAAGCATATTTGAGTTCTTTACTCAGGTATAACTGAATTTCAACAGGTGTTTTATTAAGTTGCACTTCAGCCATAATAAAATAATTATTGTCTGGACCTTAGGGATGATGTCTAGGACATTTAGAAAGTTTGAGTTTGAGAAAACAGGATCTAAACATTCCCCTACAATGTGCATGGGGTATTTGATCAATCGAGCCAACCATAATCCCTTTAAAGACATAAAAAAAAGTTTTAGCTTCACTGGAACCATTTAAGTAATTCAAATATTGAAAGTCACCAAAGACAAGAAGATTTTGCAGCCGTCAGTGCAATCAGAGCTATTAGCTGACCGAACTCAAGGATAAAATCCTTGGCTTGGCATGGTGGGCAATAAACGAAAATACATGATATCAACTTAGCCTCCTGTCTGTAAAATTATAATTACGTCCCCCTCCTTTTTCCCAATTCTATTTAGCTGGAATGTCAAGAGCCAAATCTGGTTTGGATGCTTCCATTAATCAAGTATTTGTAATAAAATCTATATCCTTATCTAACTTGTAAACTTGAATAAGCTCCTAGATCTCAACTTTGGGCCTGATTACGATGTAAGTCAGAAAGCCTCCGACCGCTTGTCAGAGACTTTCCGACCTACATGGTAGGTTTACATTCCGACTGCCGAATTATAATGTCGATGATTGGAGTGTAAACCGGCCGTGGAAACCAACTGGGTTGGAAAAGCCACATATTCCCTTTATGAAGGTGTTTCCGCCTTGGGGATTATGATGGCACTTTCCAACAACAGTTCCATGTCGGCCTTTCTGACATGGAACTGCTGTGGGAAAGTGTCTTTGGGGTCCCTAGCAGGGCCCCCTTCTCCCCTGACCTTCGGGTTGAGGCCCTGGGGGCACCTATGATGCCCCTTTACATCCCTGCACAATGTGGCAGGCAGCTCACGGTGCAGGGATGTGTAAAAAACTACCATTTCTTAATGGGAGCTTGTGCTGCAGGCAGTTTCCGCCCACAGTAAAAGCTCCCATTGAAAAATGGGAGTTTACGACCGCATCATGGGCGTCATTACGATGTCAGTCGGAAAGGCTCCGAAAGGCACGCATTCGGATTTTCCTAACCAGTGTCGGAACTCATGTTTCCGACTGACTCGGAAACATTTCCGACCGACCGATTACGGTAGAAGGTAACCGGTCAGTCTTTCCGAGTCGGTTCCCACCGGCATTCGGAAACTCCGAGTCGGTCAGAGCCGAATTGTACAGGTCTATGGACCGCGTTTCCGACCGATGTATTACGATGTCAGATTTGGACAGCCTTTCTGAATCGGTCTGTCCGACACAAAACGCCTGTTGGAAAGGTACTTTGGGCACCCGTAGCAGGCCCCCCTTTATCCTGAGGCCTCCGGTTGGGGGCCGTGGGAGTACCCATGGGACCCCTCTTTCCAACCATGCACAGTGTGGCAGGCACCATGGGGTGCCTGCGACAGGGTGCAAGGTTTTCCAGAACCACCCCTTTTTCCAATGGGAGCCTGTGTTGTCGGTCAGAACACAGGCTCCTATTGAAGTCAATCGGAGTCCGACCGAACGGTGTTCGGAAACATCGTAATCGGTTGGTTGGACTCACCGAACCCGAGTTGGTCAGAATCGATCCCGACAGGGAGTCGGTAGGAATGTTTCTCCAACCGACATCGTAATGAGGCCCCATGTGCGGTCGCATCATGATAAGGTATGCGGAACCGCCGACCTATGGACGGTCGTCCGCTTGACATCGTAATAGGCCCCTTAATGTTTACCAATGGCTCTTGTGTTTATTAACCGAATATGGTAGGTACAATCCTTCGTAACTTCCTGTCCCTGCTATATTTATTCTTTCTTACACCTAGCTATTCCTGTCTTGAAAAGTGCAGTGTGATCATTTGTGGGGAGATACGTTAGGGGCTCTGTCTGCAGCCAGATTCAATGGGCAGATAAGCTTGCCTTTGGCATTTTTTCGGTGTGCCACTGGAAAAGTTTTTTCATATATTAGAATGTTTGTATTAATACGCCATTAATGCATTAAAACAGTACCGCTGTTTGTAGAGAGAAAACATGATCATTTAAGTTTAGATTGACTATAGTTAATGTAGGCCTGAATTTTAAAATGGCTAACATTGGTTGCAATCTTGCTTTGTGACGTGAACATTTTATTTCTAGGTGAGCTGGAGTTCAAATTAACAAACACAATGTCATCTTTCCTTTTTTCCCATGTGAAGAAATGTTTTCTTTTCTTTGGGATTATCATGGAATGGTTTAATGAATACCGCATTCAAGAAGACACCTGCAGTGTACGGTCTGGTTCCTGTATCTTATTCTGTTACAAATAGCGTACCTTTGAAGGACTCAGAGAGAAGACTGTATTATGAAAAGTCCTGAGAAATAACAAGCACATAAATGTATCATCTTATTTTGACCTGATTGGAGAGTTTTATGAGAAGTGCATGTAGGTGTGTAAAATATTACGATTTGTGTGTTTTTAGTTAGTGCACTGCAGATTAGAGTTGAGTTTGATGCAGCATAGAGCAGAATAGGAAATTTAGAGTACTCTACCAGAGAGAGGACTGACTTTCCTTTGTCCTTTCCTTCTGAACCCCATGTTGGTTCATCTTCTCAATTCTAAGATTTTGATTACATTTGAATTGCACATTAATCGAAGTATACGTGTTTTGATTATTAATCAGTACTAATCATTTTGCCTTCTGTAAACAATTCATGGTTTGCGACTAATATGGCCTTTATCTTTCTTGTTGAGCAAAATGCTCTTCACATATATTAAATGTTTTGATTTATTGACCAGGTTCAGTTGTGGAACTCGATCCATGTGACCAGGTTCAGTTGTGGAACTCGATCCATGCAATAGCGCTTTATGATCCTCCAATTTACAGAAAGATGTAATCTTGTCTGATGTGATCACTATTACAACACTAGTAATATTAGTAGCTCTCGATGAGTTTCATTGAACATTAAGTAGCTCTTATTACTGAAAAGGTTGGAGACCCCTGCTTTACGGTACATCACGGTACATCACAACAGGAGTACCACAGGGCTCGTCGCTGAGCCCGTTACTGTTCAACATTTACATGACCCCACTTATCTCTTTGGTATCATCTTTTGGGATTAAAGTTACCTCCTACGCAGATGATACCCAAATGATTCTTTCGCTGGACAATAATTCCACAAATGCCGAACTCAATTTTAAACATTGTCTATCCAAGGTCATTCAGTGGATGAAGGATAATCACCTTAGATGTAATACTGACAAAACGGAGATTTTGCCAGTAGGAAAAGATGTCCTATTCCAGCCATATGAGTGGTGGCCAGAGGGGACGACACCGCCACCTGACATGGTGAAGGTAGCTAAAAATTTAGGAGTGCATTTTGACACTGCCCTATCCTTTCATCCACATGTAACGGCAGTAGCAGGGACCTGCTTCAGCCTTATTAAATCTCTGAAAAAATTCTTTGATTTAATACCACTCTCTGCTAGGAAATCAGTGACAGTTGCTTTAATCCTCTCACGTTTGGATTATTGCAACAGCCTCCTAGCTGGAACAAAAAAATCAATCTTGAAAAGACTACAAATAGTCCAACATGCGGCAGCGCGTTTAGTGCTAAAGCTGCCTCGTAGGTCCTCGGCATCGGCAGCGTTGAAAGCTCTTCATTGGCTTCCACTCCACAAAAGAATACTTTTAAAAATGCTTTTAATTACTTTCAGAGCCTCGCTCAAGTTAGGACCCAAGTATCTTTCGGAGAGATTTACTCCTTACATTACATCCAGAACTCTCAGGTCCTCATCAGCTAACCTCCTTAAACCACCTACATTTAGGTGTAAAACTAAAGGGGGAAAGACAGTAGCAGTTCTGGGAACCAAAGCTTGGAACAAGTTGCCAACTCATCTGAGACTGCAAAAAAATGAAACTCAATCCAGGAAATTGTTGAAAACATGGATATTCAGCTCCACAGACGAACTTTGCCTCTCCCTCATTTAATCTCTATGGGAATCTCCTCTCACCTCTAACCAGCGCCAGGATGCTCCTTTCGGAGTGGCAGCGTGCGCTATATAAATAACCCCATTACATTACATTACATTAACTCCTTTTGTGCGGCATTTTGCCAATGGCCGACAGTCAGTTTTCATCAGCCATTGGCCGACACTAGGCTGGCATGAAAACGATCTGTAGGTGCTTGCACTGGAGAATTCCTATCTTTTTTTCCCAAATGGCAGGGCGAAGCAGAATTGCTTTTGCTTCAGCTCCCACCATCCTCCAACCCATCTTTGATGTCAACACCCTGCGAGGAGCGCTGACGTCACAGATCCTCAGAGGAGGAGGAGTCAACAGGGGAGTGCTCTCTCTACTAGCCAGTAGGGGTATTGGGGGCCATGATGCCTCCTCAGGTTTCAGGGACGTATCGTTGGAAAGGGAACAGCCTCCCACTTCCAACAATGCCTTCCTGAAACAGTTTCCTGGTTGTGGATCACGGTCGTGTTGCGATTCACAACCAGGAAACAGACCACCAGGGACCTGTGTTTGGGGAGGGGGGTTCGGCCCTCGTGGTGAACGGGCCGACTCCACTTTCATTAGAAAAAAAGTTTTTTTCCTGAGGGTGTGCAATAGCACACCCCAGCGGAAAATTTAAAAAGTTGTTTAAAAAAAAAAGATGATGAGATTGTCAAGGGGGTAGGGCAATCCCCTTTTGGCCCCAATTATTTTGTGGTAATGTGTGTTTTCCTTGGGAGGGCAATCGCGCCCACCCAAAGGAAGCCACACATTTCCCCCCAAAAATAAAAGAAATGTCGGTAGAGTGGTTGACCCTCAGCATATGGGTCAACCCCCTTTGGGGACCATACATATATATTTATCAAATGTGTGTTTTCCGCTGGGGGAAGTTTGACCCTCACGGGAAAATGCCACATTTACCACATAATCTACCACCTGCTGCATAATTTGCAGATGGTAAAAAGCAAACATTTGTTTCTTGGTTAGAGGGATCAAAAGTTTCTAAAAGTGTGGTGACGTGTTCAAGCGCAGTAGAAGACCCTGCGCAAAGGTTGACTAGGCATCTTTTAGTTGCTTATTTCTGCATTTGGTTACTGAACTGGTACTAATGAGTTGAAATCTTTGCCCAGACAGTATTACTATGTTTACAATTCACAAATGAATGAAGTAATGCTGTCAAAAAAGTGTTGAATTATGCCACATAATTAGCCTTTTCTTACCGCATAATCTAGTCACCCTGTTGCATAATTTTGTGCTCTCCCGATGCATAATTCCTCATAATTCCAGTGACCTTGATAATATAACTGTGAGTTTTCACAAGGAGTACGCCTGTGCACAAAGTTGTAGGGGCTACTATGTGAATGTGTGCTTCTTGAGATCAAAGGCAGATTTTTGGCTTCAGGAAAGTATTTTTTATACTGGCAATGTCCCAGCATCTTCCCCAACAATAATGTTTTGCATAAGCCATGACAAAAGAATGCTACGGCATTGGGTATGTGGCAAGGTGAAGTAATACTGTGTCTTTTTTGTCTTTTTTAGTATCTTGGGAGACCTTGCAGCTGCAGCGAAAAAGATAAGTCTTTTTTTGCTTATTTACTGTTGCACACATCTCAGGGACACACAACCTACAGACTGATTTAGAACCACACTTCTGCCTTCTATGTAGGGCAATGTTTTAGAAGAAAGGTTTTAGCCCATCAACAGAGATGGCATCTCAGTGGATGACTGCTGCCCAAGCATTAACTTGAATTATGGAGGATAGCTCTGAGGCAGGATCAGATACTGAGACAGCAACTGAGGGAGAGGAAAATGGAGCAGAATCTGGTGATTTTTCAGTATCCAAAGTTCCATCTGACGACTCGCCTTCCAGCGATTATGAGAAACATGGTCACGGCAGTCGTGATGTCCCTTCACAAGCAGTCAGTGCAGCGGGCCGACCGTAAGCAGGGTAGACCAACCCAGACAGCACATATGTACAGCGGCAAGCACAAATGGCATGCTCTCTTGGTAGTCCCCCAAATTAGTGTAGCTCCAAATTCCCCCATTCACTGGAGACGCTGGATGTAAAGTTGATACTACAATCCATGATGAGAGCACTTCCCCCGTCACGGTTTGGGGTCAGTTGGCCGAAGATCACAAGCCCAGCTGTATACTTGATTACAACAAGTACAGGGGCGGAGTGGATAAGAATGACCAGGTCCTTCAGCCATACAATGGCAGTCATAAAACTCACACTTGGTATAAGAAGGAGTTTACCCACCTAATCCAGATGGCAACATACAATGCATATTTTAACTGAATCAAATCAACTTGCGGAGAACGCACACAAGGAGTCCCCTACAAAATTACAACACTCTCAAAGGAAGGTTCTCTACCTGGGACACCACATTGAGAAAGGAGCTAGGAGAGTGTCCAAAAAAAGCATCTCCACATTCTTACAACTGAGCCCTTCTGCGACACAGAGAGAAATAAAAATGGTCCTGGGAATGGTGGGCTACTGTCGTCAGTGGATACCCAACTTTTCCCAAGGGTCTAATCTCTACAAAGACTTACACTCTATGATGTGAATGATGAGCTACCCTGAGACAATGAATGCTTGAGTGCCTTCCTAAAGTTTAGAGAGAAACTTGGCGTATACCAGCACCAGTAATGCCAAATTACGACAAGAACATTGTCCTTTATTGCCATTAGAGAGAATAGTGCGCACTGTCTGTGTTGACACGGGTCCACTGGGAAGCAAAATGGCCAGTGGTTTATTTCTCTGCCACGCTCAATCCAGTGGCCATGGCACTTCTTGGATGCCTGAAAGCCACAGCTGTAGTGAGTGTTAGTATCCGACACTGCGAGGGCATAGTTATGCGCTACTCACTTATTGTAACAGTCCCACATTCAGTCAAGAACTTACTGACCCGCACTCAAACTCGGCACATGACAAACAGCAGGCTCACTAAATATGAAGATGTGATTTTGGCAGCAGAAAATGTTTCTCTCAGGAGATGCAATATTCTAAATTCTGCAACTCTTTTGCTCCTCCCAGAGAGTTACCCAGACACTAATGATGCTGACCATGACTGTCTTCATGTAACTTAGTTATGCACCAAGCCAAGACCTGACATTCGAGATGTTCCACTGGAAGTGCCCAATTTTAGCTTGTTTGTGGACGGCTCTTGTTTAAGAGACAGACGAGGAATTTTGAAAGCGTTATATACTGTGTGCACCATATATGGCATTGTGGAAGACTCCTATTTGTGCAATGTAACTTCAGCACAGATGGCTGAACTGATCACATTGACTAGAGCATGCTGCATTTCCAATAGTTTGCGTGTCACTATTTACACCGACAGTCAATATAGTTTGGTCCACGAATACGGACAGTTGTGGTCACAGAGGGGTTTCCTAACCTCCTGTTGCAGCTGCATAGAGACATATCAGTAGTAAAATGTGCAACATACGAGCGGATGAGATTTTGGTACCTCTTGAAATGGATCCATGGACGAAATGTCTCGGTATTGCGCTCCTGAGTCCTGTACATTTCATCTAGATGAACAATGTGAATTTGACAACCACCCTGTCTCAAACGTACTACTAAATTCTGTAAACATCGTTATATATGGGTGTTCCACACATTGAGATTGGCGCAGTGCTCATGTAAGTGAGATCACAACAGAACAATGTACAACATATCTTCACTAAGAGACTGTGACAGGCTTATTGATGTAATATATGTTGTACATGAGCACTGCGCCAATCTCACTGTGTGGAAAACCCCTATATAATGTTGTTGACTTACAATTCCTAAATATAGCGTGTTTTGGCTAAGTGATGTGTTGTAAGTCACTGCACCATCTGTTAAGGAAGATTCTTAGAACCCTTACCAAATAATTTGTTGTAAATTTTTTATTTTCTTACCTTCCCAGCATAATCGGACTGGAATTATATACAACATCTTGTACAGCATGGGCAGTGTTTCAGAGGAGGATATCTGAGCATGCCTGCTAGATTCTCAAGTATAGAAACTCATACCCGAGCAGGCAGCCCTGTTAAAATAGCCTATTAAATTGGTGGTCACTTGAAGAATACCTTGTCTTAAATCAGGAGAGGCTCCGGGCTCGGAAGGCTATAGATCCATGTTTTTATAAGACCTTGCTTAACCCTTGCTCCATTACTGACACACCTCTTCAATTCTTTCCCAAGGGTGGCACAGTCTCCACTTCTATGCTAGAGGCAATGGCTACAGCCATCCCAAAGCCAGGAAGAAAACATTACTATGTACTTAACCTAGATCAATCTCACTTTTTAAATTTGACGTCAACATCTTTTCTAAGGTTCTGACAGCCAGTTAAGGCTCTCTTTTCCACGGCTTGAACCAGATCAGCCTGGATGTATCTATTGGTGACAGTAGGGTGAAAATACAAAAAAAATTACACACATGTTCAGTGAGAAACAAACAGACCATCATGTTATTGTTGGATGTAAAGAAACAAGTGGACCTAGATAACTGGGATTACAAGAGATAAAAGCTGAGGAAGTTTAGCCTAGAACCCAGGTTTGTTGTTTGAATCATGGTGATATATCGAACTCCAACGGCACAGGCCAGGGTCAAATTGGAAACCTGCTTCGATTTGTGCCGGCTGAGCGTGATGGATTGCCTCATTGCACCGATCAGACGCCAGTTTTCATTTTGAGCGATCCCGATTTCATCCAGAGTAAATTGAGACTACTTGGGTTTGGCCATATTAGCTTCTGATTGTACAAATGGAAGAATCCCCTTAACATTACTCTATCGCCACACCTAGAATATACTATCCTATTCTTGATGATCTAATCCGATGACAACGAGTTGTTAAAATTAAAGCACTCCCACTTCAATTGGTGTGTATCACAGAGGGTGGACATACAGCAATCGTCCATTTGCCACACAAGTTACCTGTGGTAGAGATGGCCTAAATAGTCTTACTGATCATTTGACGGTTTCTTTACCCACTTCACTGTGCTTACTGCCCAAGAGGCACATGCCTTCAATGATGGTTCCAAGTGACTCCCCGTTACGCCACACAATTCAGTTGTGTTAATTACGGGCACAAATTTTTTGGTGCTTCCATCATATTCTTTCGCCCTAATGACGACCCTTGTTTGAATATTCCTTTTGAGGGGCGAAACGTCGACAACTATTTCAGTGGACTGTTTTTTTATTGATTTAGTATAGCAGCACTTGTACAACATCCATTTATCCTAATCAGTCACATGTATATATTTGCTTTATGTACAGCACTTTATACTCACCTTTTCACTTGCACTGCGCCACAACACGATTTGGAGCACCCTATTTAGCAATTGTTTGTCAAACTGAATATAAGACATTCTTTAAATTATATTTTTGGAAATGTATTGAATAAATTGTTTCTATCCAAGATTAAACCAATCTAGTGATGGGTTTTTACATATTGCCGTGGAAGTTGAGGCTTACACATCCCCCATAGGGACCTTTACTCTGTTACTAATAGTAATTGGAAGGCAAGCCAAAAACTTTGCAAACATTCGAATATGCCTGCTCGGCATGTGGAGCTGTGCACTGAGTCCCACCCATGGCACAATTACACCCTTGGAGCTCTCCCCTCAGCTCTGTCGGATAGCTATAGTTGTTGCTGCCTACATCCTGACTGTGTGGGTGTGACTACATCAGTTACAACAGATAGTGTTATTTTCTGCTGTGGGTTTGTGTGTATCAGTACTGACAGAGATTTACGTTTACTTTACAGATAAAAAAAATTAAACCACAGACAACGGACTGTAAAATGTTGGTCCATTCTTCAGATAGGACAAGTAAGAATCTAGACAATGGTTCTTAACCTTTTAGCTTCAGTGGACCCCCACTTAATCATTACTGGAACCTGGGGACCCCCACTGAATCAGTATGGAATCCGGGGACCCCCACTGAGTAATAACTGGAATCTGGGGACCCCAGCCTAAGCAATTTTGATCATTTGAAAGGCAAAATATTAAACAAAAATATTGAAACACGCATTCATCATATACACAAACTATGTAATATAAGTAATTCACAAACAAATATAAAAACAATGAACATTTTGATGGGAAGGTTGGAACTTTCCTAAATTCAACTTAGACCACTGATTGTCCATACTATATTCTGCTTAACACACTTGCACTGCTCCCGTAAATCAATCTGAGGATACCGACTTAAATTTAAAGCCTCCAATCTCAAATTCCTTAACATTTACAGAACGTTTTAAAAGTTTCATTTTTACATTTTTCTTTTTATATACACATTGTTAAAAATGGGGGCTCTCTAGTTGGCAATGGTTTGCACCTTTGACCAAATAGGGACCCTTCCTTCTAGTCAGGATAAGGGGAATACACTACTGGAATAACCCCTGCTCACCCCCTTGATAGCTTGGCACGAGCAGTCAGGCTTATCTCAGAGGCAGTGTGTAAAGCATTTGCACATAACCAACAGTAATACAGTGAAAACCCTACAAAAGGACACCACACCAGTTTTAGAAAAATAACCAATATTTTATCTGTGCAAACAAGACCAAAAACGATAAATATTCACCATACAGTTCTTAGAAATATCAATAAACAAAAATAGACTTAAATTACAGTTCCTTGAAGTCAATCGCTCCGTCCAGGGCATTCACGGCGTCGTGAACAACAAAGCCAAACAGTTCTGGCTGACCGCGGTGTCGTGGGCCAGCTACGGTGTCGAGAAGACCCGCAAAACAGTACATGTATCGGCAGGTATCAGGGCTGCGGTGCGAAGTGCAGCGGTGCGGCGTGCAGTGCCCTCAGGTCGCGGTGCAGGCAGCGGCTCGGTGACGGTCGTCCAGCAGCGTCGGTGAGACCAGGGCTGCGGTGCGAAGTGATGAGGTGCTCTTCGCGGTGCTGGCAGGTCACGGTGCAAGCAGCGGCATTGTCGTTGCGGAAGCGCTGTCGTCGGCTGACGAACTGGAGTCGATGGCGCCGGCCTAGGCTGCGGTGCGGGATGAGGGTGGTGCGTTGTGTAACCTACGAGCAGTGCCACCGAACCACGGTGCAAGTAGCGGTGTCGATGTCAGCGTGGAGTGGTGTCGTCGGTGATACCAGGGCGGCGGTGTGAAGCGAGGCGGTGCGGAGTGCGGTGCCCACAGGTCATGGTGCAAGCAGCGGCTCGGTGGCGGTCTTGGATGGCGTCGTCAGTGTGACCCGGGTTGCGGTGCGGAGTGCGGCGGTGCCCTCTGCGGTGCCTTCACGACACAAAGACAGCAGCGGCATCGTTGAAGGTGTCAGGTTGCTTTTTCTTCTGTTGCAGCACAAAACACACAGTTCCCAGTGCTGGTAGCAGATGAACTTGAAGTCTTTGCTGTTCCTGAGACTTCTTGAACAGGGGGCAAGCTCTACTTCAAGCCCTTGGAGAAACTCACACAAAGAAGTTGCAGAAAGTTCAGTCCAATCCTTTCACTGCCCAAGACAGAAGCAGCCACTGCAGGCCAACACAGCAAAGCACACAGCAAAGTAGTAGTTCCTCCTCACAGCTTCTCCAGCTCTTCTTCTTGGCAGTCTTCTTGGTCCCAAAAGATTTCTAAAATTCTGGGGTCTGGGCCCCAAAATATATACTGCATTTCTCTTTGTTCTCTCAGGCAGCAAGTGTCTGTGCTTAGTCCAAACCAGTTTGGTCCTCTCTAGCCTAGCTTCCCAGCAGGAGGTGGAGACAGCATTGTCCATGGCAGACCAGGAGAGGCAGGACACACCTCGACCCCCCAGTGGCTGTCTGAAGAGAATGCACATCTCCAGCCCCTGTCACTCCAAAGTCAGACAGTCAATCCACAAACCAGCAAAGGCACACAGGATGGCTAGGCAAGAAAATTCCTACCTCCTAAAAGTGATATTTTCAGACACACAATATAAAAATCATCTTTACTAATAGATGCATTTTCATATTCTGAGTTCAGGCATACTAAACTCCATCTTCCTATCTTGTCCCAATGGGAAGTTATTCTTATAAGATCTTATATGGGGAGAGGAGTTGGCCTAACGGCTAGGGCGGTCGACCTCGAATCTGGGGAACTGGGGTCGAGTCTCGGCAATGACGCTGAACATCCTGTGATTCTGGGCAAATCACTTAATCTCCCCGTGCCTAACAAAAATGAATGTGTCCTCATGTAATGCAACTGGTGCTATGTAAGGCGCTCTGATACCCGATTCGGGTCAAGTTCGCGCTATATAAAACTCTGTAAAATAATACAAAAAAAAAATACATAAAAATATGTAAACTCCCATTTCAGATAGCCTTTCAATAGTGAAAAACGAAATACACTGTATTTCACTATAGGACATGTCACACACACCAGAACATGTCCTACCTTTCACATACACTGCACCCTGCCCACAGCGGTACTTTGGGCCTACCTTAGGGGTGACTTACATGCAATAAAAGGGAAGGTTAGGGCTTGGCAAGTGGGTGCACCCGCCAAGTCGACATGGCAGTAAATATTGTGTGCAGACACTGCAGTGGCAGGTCTGAGAACCCTTTTGTGAGGCTGCTCGTGAGGGTGGCACAACCAGTGCTGCAGGCCCACTAGCAACATTTGATTTACAAGCCCTGGCACTCTTAGTGCACTTTACTAGGGACTTACCAGTAAATCAAAAATGCCAATCATGGAAACACCAATCCATAATACAATTTACAACAGGAGCACTTGCACTTTAACACTGAGCAGCAGTGAGAGAGTGTGCAGAGACATTAAACCAGCAAATACAGAGTCAAAACCGGGAGGTCAGAAAGCAAAACGACAGGGGAAACATGCCAAAAGAGGCCAGGTCTAACACACATTATGAATCTGTTAATATTATTTCTTTTCTAAGCAGTCAGAAACCCCCTGACATGGACGTCATTTAAGGGTTGCCAAGAGTTGCAGCTGTGACCCCTGGCTTGCACCTTGTGACCCCTGGCACTGCTTTTATGACCGACGGTTCAGATTGGCATGATAATGCCAGAAACGCAGGGGCAGCTTGTCCTTATGGACATCGGTTGGGGCTTCATACACCTTGTTTTCTGTCAATTTGTTTATTACACTAATAATGAATAATATTGCATTATTCATTATTGGTTTTACACTGATAATGAATAATACTGCATTATTCATTATTGGTGTATTAAAAATGGAGTACAATTAGCTGGGATCTGACATTCCTTTGCAGCTGAAGTAAGTAAAAAAAATGATGCTTTTAAATATATGTTGGGTGCTTGCTTGTGGGAGAGAGTGTGTTTATGTGAGAGAGAGTGTAAGTATGAATGTGTGTGTATGTGAAAGTGTGTGTGTGAGTGAAAGTTAAAGGACATGGGATGTCACTTCTGCTACCCCTGGAATTTTGGTGAATTGACGTCAGTGCCCCCTGAGTAAGCGTCGCGGGGCCCCAGGGGTCCCCAGACCACAGGCTAAGAACTGCGTTGCGGACCCCAGGGGTCCACAGACCCCAGGCTAAGAACCGCTGATCTAGACTACACATTTTCGCAGACGACTTCTTGATGAAATTTCAACAGGTTTAGAACTTGTTCACACCACTGTATAGAGGAATAAGAATTATACCACTGTTGATACCAATGATTGGTCGGCAGTGCAATTGTGGTCTTAATTTACCTGCCCCTGTCCTTTCACGTAGATTAGGATCGTAGTGTTCAGTTTAGGGCTGGCTCTTTAGCAACCATGTGTTAAACTAGAACATTAAAACAACCTCATAAATGCTTTCCACTTTTAAATGTTTGACTCTCGGTATTTTTGCTACTTCTTTTTCTCTTCACTCGAGTGGGGCCATCCGAGGCAGCTCTCGAGGATACAGTGCAATTAAACTAATTGGAAGAGCTCCTACTTTACATCTTTCAGAGAAGCAACTGTTGTCAAACCAATTCTCTCTTGTGGCAATATTTGAATTTCCTGTGGGGAAATGAAGAACAAGGAAGATAACTGGAAAAAAAGCTGTGGCCTATTCTGAAAAAGAAGTACATCAAGTGAGGTTTGATGTTGTAATGAAGATAGAAGCACTGACTACTAGCACCGCGTTTAAAAGCACGTCTGCAAGAAGGGTTTGGTAAATCTTCATTTAAATGGTTCTTATCTTCAGTACCAGCATTAGGTATGTTGCTGCCCTGGAGGTAAGTACCTAGAAGTAACACCTTAGATTTGTAATTTGTTGTCAATTTACTGGAAGTGCCCCATTCTCAACCAAACCCACGGAGGGGTGGGGAGGGAGACCTTGAGGTTCCACCGAGGCCCCAAGAACAGTTGACTACAGTTCTCACCCAGTCCCACGCACAATACAGAATATCCTAGTCATACCACCAGTGCTTACTTTGTGTCAGAGTTGATAGGGGGGGCAGGCAGGGTGTCACCAGCACAGAGCCTCGGACCTATTTTTTGCTATTAAACTCTGACCTGTTACAACAAGAGAGAAAAGATACAAAAGAGTGAAAGAAGGAGGAAGCGAAAGACAGTAAAACAGTGCAAAAAGTGGTGCACCCCTGGTGCTTGGTGATCCCTGTCCGAAAGGAGTGGCACCAATGCGGCGGGAGCCGGCCTGTGCCTATTCTGGCGAAAGCTAGTCGAGGCGACCACAGCGAGATCCCTAAGGAGAACCTGGGCAGCAGCGACATCATTCTGCAATCCAGCAACTCGAGGCTTCTGGTTTGACTGGCGGCAGCCACCACCTTGATGAGACTGCGGAACCCAGGGACCACCTACAAGCGGGTGCAGAGGGGCCAGGAACGATCAGCAACATGAGTCTTGCGTAGCGCCCAGCTCAGAGCCGCGATGCCAGGGCCCCTCCCTTGAAGAGTGACCCGGCCGCTGCCAGAAAACCTGTGGCGGACATCGATCGGTGGTGTGGTGTTTCCTCTTTTCTGGGGGGTTCCTTGATTGGTTTCTGGGATTGGTGTTATACGCCAGCTGCCGGCAGATCGTTATAGAGGACCACATGAGCCACGAGACACGCGTTCCCAAGTAGGAGCAGCAACCCGCTGGCCGCACGGTGTGAGGAGCCAAGTGATGTCACTCTAGGAGGTGATCCAGTTGCCCTCATCCCCCAGGGCCCCGGAACAGCCTGCCAAGAGGGCCACAGGCAGCAGAGGCAGAGACCATAATGAACCAGTGTAAGCCCCCTCTTTTGCGAACCCGACACCTGATATCTTCGGCTTGCTCCGAACTTCAGAGTAAGTGCACTCAGGTCGGGGCTCCACCCTCTCCATGCTGACCTGACTGAGACAGACAGAGTCCCAGGGCCTTCCTGCCTAACTGCATCAGCTGCGGGGTCTTCACGTGACTCCTCCCCCCTTGTCCGGATGGTTTTGGTGACCAGCAATGGGCACGGAGGAGGCGGCACTGCTGCGCCTGTCGAGGGGGCTTGGCCTGGGAGTGTGTGCAGCGAGTGGGCACAGCTATCACACCAGGGTGACCGTCTGAGGGTTCAGTGGACGCCTTCGACCCTCTGGAGGCCACCGGCAGGGAGACCGGGAGAACATTCACCGGGGGGCAACAGACCCCACAAAGCCCTCCACCATGGTGGCCCACAAGTCCAGAAAAGACCCTACCCTCAAGGACATGCTGGCTAAAGCCAAAGTTAAGCGCACGGAGGCACAATGTGAACGCAGCCCCGAAAGTCTCTCACCAGCGCCAACGCGGGGAGCCCCTCCTGACCTGAGCTTTCATGGACAGCCTATTTGGCATACTCTGCCAGGACATTTAATCTCTGAAATAGATCTTGAAGGACTTAAAAAGATATCCGCCATGACGTCATGGAACTGGGACAGTGAGTCTCTTTTTTTGGAGACCAGTGGCGGCACGAGGAAGGAGGAATTGGAAGCCTTCAGGAGTGAAGTGGTGAATTTACTTGACCAAAACCTCACTCTATAGGTGCACCTATAAGATTTTCAAAACAGATTTCGGAGGGCCAGCATCTGCAACTGGGGCCAGAAAAAGGCACTGAGACATATGTGAAATGCCTGCTTCACCACATTCTCCCAGATCTGGCTGTAGCGGACATACAATTGGATAGAATTCACAGAACAGCTAGATCTATTGATCCTTGAAGCATATTCCCAGACATGCTAACATGCCTGCACTATTTCCGCCAGAAGGAGGCTAGCATGGAGGCGGCCGCCCAGAAAGCCCCATCCAATTTGAAGGGGCCACAATACATCTCTATCAAGACCTGGAGTTGGAGACCCCACTATGCTACTGACAACTTAAGCCCATCACGACGTTCCTAGATAGCAAAGAGATGACGTACCACTGGGCATTTCCGCCTTCTCTTCACATGGAATGGAGATCCCCAGGCGGCTCGATCTCTCGCAGAGGCAGCATCCATTCTGGACCTCCAGGAGCTGATGGAGGGAGTTATAAGCTCTTCTGCCCACAGCTCAGCCCTCTACTGACCAAGCTCTAAAATTCAATTGCACAAACTAGATCAGTCACTCCTACCATGCACATGATGGCCATCACGGTCATTCATAAGCCAGGGAAAGACCCTATAATTGCACCTTCTACCGTCCAATCTCCTTGCTCAATATAGACGAAATATCTTCACAGGCATTTTAGCAAGGAGGCTGGGTCCCTACATGCAGGACCTGGCGGACCCACACCAAACAGGCTTTATCCCCAAAAGGGGTTGCCCAGATAATGCAAAACAAATTACCCATATCATCGATAAGACCAAGAGCACCAGGATTCTGACAGTTCTACTGTCTATAGATGCAGAGAAGGCTTTCAACCGGGTCCACTGGCCTTTCCTTCAAGATGTCCTCTGTAGGACTGGAATGTGGCCAAGATTCCGGAAATGGTTGATAAGCAGTTACACACCCCCAGAAGCTAGGGTGAGAGTTAATGGGGTAATGTCAGGTTTATCCAGATACAGCAGGAGACGCATCAGGGATGCCCCTATCCCTGCTCCTTTTTGTCCTCTACATGGAGCCCTTCGCATACACCATCCGCTGCAACAACCAGACTGTTGGGGTGACCTTTGGCAAAACAGAACACATAATAGCCCACTATGCGGACGACATCCTCCTGACACTCACTAATCCAATAAGCACACTCTTTTGAGAGAGCTGGAAGCTTTTGGCCTAGGGTCTAGGTTTAAAGTGAACGCACACAAATCTCAGAAACTGGGGATCGGGGTACCAGAGGAGCTACGGAATGCCCTGCAGGATGCCTGTCCTTTTATCCTGGCCAAAATGGTATATCATCTTCCTTGGTATAAAACTCTGCCTCACAACAGGGAGTACAGCTGAACAGAACTGTTTGGAACTCCTCCAAACAGCCCGCAGAGCCTTGCAGAACTGCAGGCTGGAGGAATCTCCTACTTCAGACTCATAGCAGCTATTAAGATGACCCTCCTACAGAAAGTACTGTACAAGACACAGGCCCTTCCTCTACTGCCGCTAAAGGGCACGATACTTGTCCTACAGATGCTAATGGAGAACTTTATCTGGAAAGGGAGGAAGGCATGGACTCCCAGGTGACACAAATATGCTCCACCAGAGTTAGGGGGGCTACTTTGGCTTAAGTATTACTACATAGCCACCCAACTCAGACATATAGACATATTGTATGGTGCCATTGCTCGGCCTCCGAGAAACACTGGTGCTTCATGGACCAATCTATAGCCGACATGCAAGTTTTGAAGCTCCCATGGCTCCCCAAGAAATATAGGCTGTGGGGAGTCTATAGTTCTCCAATAACGCAGGCCACAATGGCAGCTGGGAATGCTATTGCGCCCCCCTTATGCTTGACTGCTATGCCTTTCCCAATGTCTCTGATCATAGTTCACATCGGCCAAAGATAACACCGACTTCTAAACATGGCAAGTAGCAGTGTGAAGTGGCCTTCAACGCAGTCTTCCACTCCACTCTGATCAGACGACTTCATAAGACTGGCATTCAAAGGCCCTCATCTGGATCTGCTCCTTCCTCAATAGAAGAACACCCTACAATTCGACAGACAGAAAACTCATGTGTGGAGCCCACCAAGGATCATCCATCAGCCCAACCCTATTCAACATCTAAAATGACTCCACTAGTAAACATCGTCAAGTCGCAAGGCACCAATAGCCTCTCTTGCCCAAATGCACAACTGATACTCTTCCCTCGTGACTGAGGCTCCCACGACTAGAACCAACTTCACCACCTGCATGGCTGAAGTTCTGACATGGAAGAGAGCCAACTGCCTCAAGCTCATTAGGAACAAAACTGAAGTTGTGATCTTCGGAAAAAAGACCTCCCCATGGGACTCCTGGTGGCCGGTTGACCTAGGACCCACACATACCCACACATTGCCCATGGCAGAAACCCAGGAATCATTTTAGACAACAAACTCAACATGCCTGCCCAGATCAACTCAGTGACCCCACCTGTTTCCACATTATGAAGATACTGCAAAAAATCTTCAAGTGGCTACCAGAGAATACTAGGAAGGGAGTCACACAGGCACTCATAACCAGCAGACTGGACTACAGAAACACTACTCTGGGATAACCAAGCAGCTCCTAAACAAACCCCAAACCATCCAGAATGGAGTTGCAACACTTGTCCTCAACCTACCCTACCACTCCCATATCACACCTCACAGAACTCCACTGGCTCCTAATACACAAATGCATCCATTTCAAACTCCTCACTCACACATACAAAGCACTACATAACATCGGCCATGCATAGCCAAACCACAGCAAACACTTCCATCAACCCTCCAAACACCTCTGCTTGGCAGGACGTTCACTTGCACAAGTAACCCGAATACACAGCAGCAAAGCAGGAGGTCATGCCTTTTCCTTAATCTCCCCATAAGCCTGGAACAACCTCTCACAGCACATCAGAGCCTCCCTATCGCTTCTCGAGTACTGCAAGAAGCTGAATACCTGGTTTTTCAAAAAACTTTCTGGGAGTCCATCGCCTACCACCTTGCTGAGCACCTCAATACCCTCACTGTGGTTATTACACTATACAAGTCTTCATAACATAACAGTGTTGACTTGAAAAGCACCCCTAAGCTTTTCACTGCTTACTCACAAAAGCCTTGCTCCTCCTAATCTGCAGTTAACTTAGTTAATAGGCTGATGCCTCAAAATGCCTTGACTCTCTTATCATAGACAATGCATTAAAATCACCATTTTCCTCTTAGGATTTTCATACCGTCATGCCCTGTGCCTAACGATATCTCAAGCTCCTCTTCCAATTTTAATATGTGCTAGGAGTTCTTGCTGGAACAATGTTTTCATAATGGAGAATTCCACCCATTCCACAATTTGACCGCGTGACCCATGCAACAAAGACAGAGGGTATACACACAGAGAAAGAGAGAGAGAACCCATTTTGCTATGCTTTGGAGTTTGAAATAAAATCCACCCCTCTCTTCATCTGGATGTGACAAAGACTGTGATCCAGGTGTAAGTCTATCGCTCCTTGATTATGTAAATGCCACTTTGTAGGGCTTGCCTAGCTACCTTGTAACCAGACTTTAGATCATGCCGGAGGCCCATTTAACCTAGGGTCCAAGTGGATGTATGATATTAAAATGCATGCCTTTTCCACACATGCCTTTGCCACGCTAGGTAAGTATATAAAACTTGTGTGTGTGTATATAATTTTAATTAATTTTAAATGTCGTTTTTAATTTATTTCTTTTTTCGGGGGAAACCCCCTTTTATTAAATTAACCTTGCAACCCTTTTCCACTACCCACCCCTAAACCATAAAATTCCCCTTACCACCCTTTACCACTACTTACTCCATAACTCTAAAATTAACCTTACCACCCTATACCACTACCCACAAACCCTAAAATTACCCTTTAGCACCATATACCACTACCTAGCCCTTAACCCTAAAATTCCCCAAACTACTCTATACCAGCACCACCCTTAAACTCTAAATTTCTGGTAGTCGCCAGTAGGTAGTTATAGTTAGGACCTAGTTTTCATACACTGAGCATTTTTTGCTTTGCTAATAACTTTGGCGCTGTTTGACGGAGCTTCACGAGCGTTTCACAACTAGTTTTCCACTCACTTCAGCTCCTGTCTTGAAAGTTTAAGGTTGATTTGTCAAGCGGGGGCCGAGAAAAAGGGGAGTTCCCAAAACACGTTCTCCCCATGCAATTTCCCATAGGGATTTTAGACATGACTACAGCCCGAACCACTGAACGGAATTAAACAAAATTTGGCAGAAAGATAGATCTTGGTCCAGAAAGATCTCTTTTCATAATTTGGTGTAAATCCATTCAGTAATTTGGGAGATAGTAAAGAAAAAAGATTTATAGATAGCTCATGGTGAGATCTGATTGGCTGCCAACACTTCAACCAGTAAGTGTTGGCAGCCATCTTGGGACTCGGACTTGGCAGAGTCCCAAGAAAAAACATTTTTAAAAAAGACAAGAGGGCAGGGTAGGAATACCCTGACCCCTAGACCTGGTGGTAGGGTCCCACAGGGATCCTGCCGGGGACAAAAATGATCCCCTCCCCCGCGAATTCACAGAGGATCCGCAGGAAGATTTTTAAAAAATGCAAGCAAGGTTACCTGTGCTTGCTTTTTTTTGCCCCCCAGGTGGGACAGGTCCTCGGGGGATTTTTTTTATTTATTAACGAAAGGGGTGCCCATGTGTCTCCCCTCCCCAGGCCGATTACGGCCCCATGGGGGAACCCCTCCCCCGGGGCATGGCCACATATATAAATGGGCAGGGGGGCCAATCGGCCCCCTCCTTGGCCAATTTCGGCCCCGGGGACCACATCACCCAGGTCCCGGCCGAAATCTAAATGGGGAGGGGGGCTGTGCAGCCCCCTCCTAGGCCGATTTCGACCTGAGGACATCCAACCACCCCCCCAGGCCCAGCCGTGTTCAAAAAGGGGGAGAGAGGCCACGCACCCCTCCTCCCTGGGCTGTTTTCGGCCTTGGAGACCTCAACCCCTGGGGCCCGGCCATGCACACAAAAGGGAGGGGGGCCTCTCTCCTGGAGCCAGTAATGGCCCTGGGGACCCCATCCCTCAGGACCGGCTCCAGCTATGTCCTGGGGTGCCCCCTCCCGGGACATAGTTGTTTCCCTGCCTGCACTGGTGCGGGTAGGAAGACCTGTGTATGCTCTTACTTGGCGGGAGCAATTTTAAAGCTCCCGCCAAGCAAGATCAAACACTAAATCCGATCCCAGCGGGCGGGAGCATGACAAACGCTCCTGCCGCTGGGAGCAGACTTTTCATCTGTTCCCCTGTACCCTGTGAAGCGGGCAGGGGAACAGATGAAAAAATTGCTCCCACCTGTAGGATTTGCTCCGGCCCTGGGGAAGGGGGTTGCGTGTCCCAGGTATATGTAACCAATATTAGGAAAAGTATCGGAGTCTGGGAATATTAGATATACTATTCCCACTCTAGTTTATGCAACACTAGGCAAAGTGTTGGACTTCAGAGTAGTAAGATTAACTATTTCCACTCCAAACAACACAACAGTATGGAAAACGTAGGACTTTAGAGGGGGTTAGATTTACTATTCCTACTCCAGTTTGCGCAATAGTAGGGAAAGTGTTGGACTTTGGAGGGGCTAAATTTATTATTCCGACTCCAGTCTAAGCAACAGTAGGGAAAGTGTTAAACTTTAGAGGGGTTACAATTACTGTTCTACTCCAGTCACCCCAACAGTAATGAAACTGTAGTATTTTAGATAGGTTCAATTTATTATTCCCACTTCAAACAGCATAACAGTAGGGAAAGTGTTGGACTTCGGAGGGGTTAACCACTTCCATGATCATGACGGAATAGTTCCGTCATAAGCACAAGTGCAAGTGTGCTCATGACGTAACCATTCCGTCATGAGCACGCTTGCAAAAAATCCCTCTGCTGTAAACAGCAGAGGGATTTCCCATTTTTTTTTGCTTTGGGAGGTGGGGAAGAGCTTTCCCAACCTACTAAAGCATGGTTTGTGTTTTCATTGTAATGACGATCGCGCGCATGGCGCACTGTCGTCATTACAATGAAAAGAAGTTTCAGTTTCACAGTTTCAGTGCTTGTGGGGCTATCTCAGCCCCCAAGCACCGAAACACATGGGAGAGGTATCGTTGGAAAGGGGAGAATCTCCCCTTTCCAATGGTACCCTTCCCCAGGAGGGCGATCCCCAAGCAGGGATCCACACACTAGCCACCAGGGAGGGGGGAGCGGCCCCTTGGGCAAGGGCCCTTGCTCCCCCATAATATATTACCACAGACAGTCGTTCTGCCCCCCTGGGGGGCAGATGGGGCAGTAGCCCCCAATTTGCCCCTCGGGGAGGCAGAAAGCACCCTAGACGCCAGGGATAATTTTTTTATAGGGAGGGGGTGGGGGCTGCCCAGAATGGGCATCCCAATCCCCCCACCCTACCCCCCCAAAGAAGGAAAAAGACTTTCTGCCTCCCCCCAGGAGGCAGATGGGGGCAATAGCCCCTAATGCCCCCCGGGGGGGCAGAAAGCCCACTAGGCACTAGGGATTTTTTTTGTTATATACGTAGGGGTGGGGGCTGCCCAGGAAGGGCATGGCAATGCCCCCACCTAAAAAAAAATGCTACAGTCTTTCTGCCCGCCCTGGGAGGCAGATGGTGCAATAGCCCCTTATCTGCCCCCTAGGGGGGGCAGAAAGCCCACTAAGCACCAGGGATTTCGGGGTGGGGGCTGCCCAGAATGGACATGCCAATGTCCTTACCCCCCACAAAAAATGCCACAGTCTTTCTGCCCTCCGCCAGGAGGCAGATGGGGGCAGTAGCCCCCTATCTGCCCCCCCCCAGGAGGGGGGGCAGAATGCCCAAAAGGCACCAGGGATTTTTTTTATATATACATAGGGGTGGGGGCTGCCCAGAATGGGCATGCCAATGCCCCACCCCCAAAAAAATGCTACAGTCTTTCTGCCCCCCCGGGGGGCAGAAAGCCCATTAGGCACCAGGGATTTTTTTTTTCAAAAGTTCGGGGTGGGGGCTGCCCAGAATGGACATGCCAATGTCCCTACCCTCCCCCCCAAAAAATGACAGTCTTTCTGCCCCCCGCCAGGAGGCAGATGGGGGCAGTAGCCCCCGATCTGCCCCCCGCAGGAGGGGGGGGCAGAAAGCCCACAAGGCACCAGGGATTTTTTTTTTATATATACATAGGGGTGGGGGCTGACCAGAATGGGCATGCCAATGCCCCCAAAATGCAACAGTCTTTCTGCCCCCCGGAAGGCAGATGGGGCTATAGCCCCATATCTGCCCCCCCGGGGGGCAGAAAGCCCACTAGGCACCAGGGTTTTTTTTGCGTAGGGGTGGGAGTTGCCCAGAATGGGCATGCCAATTCCCCCACCCCCAAAGAATCGCCACAGTCTTTCTGCCCCCCCCCCGGAGGCAGATGGGGGCAATAGTCCCTTATCTGCCCCCTCGGGGGGCAGAAATCCACTAGGCACCAGGGGTAAATTTGTTTAAAAATTCAGGGGTGGGGGCTGCCCACAATGGATACGCAAATGCCCGACCCCCCAAAAAAGATGCCACAGTCTTTCTGCCCACCCCAGGAGGCAGATGGGGCAGTAGCATCTGATCTTCCCCCCGGGGGGCAGAGAGCCCACTAGACGCCAGCGATTATGCTGGCTTTTTTATACGTAGGGGTAGGGGCTACCCAGAATGGGCATCCCAATGTCCTCCCCCCCAAAAAATAGCCACAGTCTTTCGGCCCCCCTTGGGGGCATATCAGGGCAAAAGCCCCCGATTCCCCCCTCCCCAGGGCGGCAGAAAGCCCACTAGGCACTGACTGTTTTTTCAGAATGTGCCTACCTGTGGATTTTGGGTCATAGTGCAGCTGGCACCCAAGGAAACCTAGCAAACCTATACCTTTTTGAAAACTAGACACCCAGGGGAATCCAGGATGTGGTGACTTGCGTGGCTCTCACTAGGTTCTGTTACCCAGAATCCCTTGCAAACCTCAAAGTTTGTAAAAAAAACACATTTTCCTCA
Organism: Calotriton arnoldi; assembly: GCA_963921515.1. Taxonomy (NCBI): domain Eukaryota; kingdom Metazoa; phylum Chordata; class Amphibia; order Caudata; family Salamandridae; genus Calotriton; species Calotriton arnoldi. Next base: position 2,562,909 of record CAWUFW010000285.1, read on the forward strand.
CATTTCTGTGATGGAAAGTTCTGGAATCTGCGCAGATCCACAAACTTCCGCCCACCCCGCATTCCCAAAACGCGTCCGATAAAAATGATACCTCACTTGTGTGGGTAGGCCTAGTGCCCACGACAGGAAATGGCCCAAAACGCAACGTGGACACACCACATTTTTACAGTGAAAACTGACCCATTCTTGGCAAAGTGCCTAGCTGTAGATTTTGAACCCTAGCTCTGCCGGCACCTAGGGAAACCTAGCAAACCTATAGATTTTTGAAAACTAGACCCCCAGGGGAATCCAGGATGGGGTGACTTGTGCGGCTCTCACCAGAATCCCTTGCAAACCTCAAACTTTCTTTAAAAAAAAACACATTTTCCTCACATTTCTGTGATGGAAAGTTCTGGAAACTGCATGGATTCATGAAATTCCTCCCACCCTGCATTCCCCAAAGTCTTCAGAGAAAAAAGGTACCTCACTTGTGAGGATAGGCCTAGTGCCCGCGATAGGAAACGGCGCAAAACGCAACATGGACACACCACATTTTTACAGTGAAAACTGACTCTTTTTTTGCAAAGTGCCTAGCTGTAGATTTTGAACCCTAGCTCGGCCAGAATCTAAGGAAACCTAGCAAACCTTTACATTTTTTAAAACTAGACACCCAGGAGAATCCAGGATGGGGTGACTTGTCTGGCTCTCACCAGTTTCTCTTACCCAGAATCCCTTGCAAACCTCAAACTTTGTCACAAAAACACATTTTCCTCACATTTCTGTGATGGAAAGTTCTGGAATCTGTGTGGATCCACAAAATTTCTCCCACCCTGCATTTCCCAAAGTCTTCCGAGAAAAATGGTACCTCACTTGTGTGGGTAGGCCTAGTGCCCGTGACAGAAAACGGCGCAAAAGACAACGTGGACACACCACATTTTCACAGTAAAAACTGGCCCTTTTTTTGCAAAGTGCCTAGTGTCACAACTTGCTCCCTGCGTTCTCGTGTCCACCACCAGGGGGCTGAACTGTGGGACTCTCCAGTGTTCTAATAAGCTTCCAGACCCTCCCCTTCATGTACATACTGTCTTCCAGCCATTTGGACACTATTTGGGAATTGACATCCATTCCCAATCCATGCTGGTTTTTGTGGAAGCCAGCCTGCTCATCCCTGAAACTCCAGTACCTAGAATTCCCTGCTCACTGCTTCGTCTCCACCCCTGCAGGCCAAGGATGGGTGGAGGAATTCAGCTCACCTGTGGCTGGCTGCTGCTAGCCTGCTCACACCTGATGCATGTGATTACTGTGAGCTCTTTTAAGCCCCAGCTCCCTTTAGGCCAAGGTGGGTCATTGTAGCTGTGTACCGGTGAGACCGACCCTTGTTTCCAGTGCTTCCTGAGCTGTTGCTATCCTTATTTCCAGTGTTTCCTGAGCTTTAGATATCCTTGTTTCCAGTGTTTCCTGAGCTTTAGTTATTCCTTGTTCCTGAACTGCAGCAGTTTCCCTTCTTCCTGAACTAGCACTGCCTGCAGTGCTACCATGAATTCTGAGCCTTAGCATTCCTTGTTCCTGACCTGCTGCAGTTTTCATTGTTCCTGAATTAGCACTGCCTGCAGTGAGTGCTACCTTGACTCCTGAGGTTTAGTAATTCCCTGCTCCTAAACTAGCACTGCCTGCAGTGCTACCTTGACTCCTGAAGCTTTAGTAAATCTCTGTTCCTGAACCAGCACTGCCTGCAGTGCTACCTTGACTCCTGAGCTTTAGTAATACCCTGTTCCTGAACTGGCACTGCCTGCAGTGCTACCTTGACTCCTGATCTTTTGCTCAATTCTTGTTCCTGCCCCAGCACTGCCTTCAATGCTACTTTGTTTTCTTGATTCCGGAACCTGCACTATTCTAGTATACCTTTGTAGTCTCCCCTTCTGTATATCCTTTTCCAGTCCCTGCCTTTCTTCCCATTTCCTTGGTTCCAGTTCCTAGTTTGCTGTCTTTCTATTCTGCTGTTTTGCTTCTATTACCTTGTATGTTTGTTTCTTGCTTTCTGCCAAGTGTGCCCTGTGATTTCTTTCCTTTCCTGTTAAGCACTCCTCCTTGCTAGCTCCTTGTCTATTTTGCTTGTGTTTAGTTCTACCCCCTTGCTGTTACTGCCTTGCGTGTTCCTGTTTGATCGCCAGGATCCGTGGGCACAGCTGACTACCTAGGTTGTGTTTCTTGTTCACTGTGAGTATTGTCTTTGAGTTGCATTTATAACATCACCATTGGTATCAGCTCCACAGACCCTGCCTTTGCATGCATATCCTATATGTGGGTATTTGCTCTCAGTATCTGTAACAGCAATTGTGGGTGAGGAACTTACTGAGCTTCAGTCTTATCGTGTGGAGCTCCCGAGTGCTTTACCCCACATTCCCTTTATTGTTAATGTTGTTTTATATATAAGTGTATTGCACATCCGTCCTGGGTGTAGTGATTCTGAATGCTGAGCCGCCTCACGAGTGCCTGTCCTTTCTGAGTCTCACCCATCTTGTTCACTTGTACAGGCTTCCCCTTTGGATCCCTTTGTCTCCTCTGACTTCCTGTGTGATCCTGGGCAGCGCTGTACTACTCTTTCTGTGTATGTTTTCTACCCAGTTTCCAGTCCTTGCCCAAGTCCCTGACTGTGTTCCCGACATAGTCCCGGACAGTCCCTGACACCTAGCTGTAGATTTTGAACCCTAGCTCTGCCGGCACCTAGGGAAACCTAGCAAACCTATACATTTTTGAAAACTAGACACCCAGGGTAATCCAGGATGGGGTGACTTGTGTGGCTCTCACCAGGTTCTCTTACCCAGAATCCCTTGCAAACATCAAACCTTGTAAAAAAAAAAAAAACATTTTCCTCACATTTCTGTGATGGAAAGTACTGGAATCTGCATGGATCCACAAAATTCCACCCACCCCGCATTTCCCAAAGTCTTCCGATAAAAATGATACCTCACTCGTGTGGGTGGGTCAAGTACCCGCGACAGGCAAGGGCCCAAAACATATTGTGGAGACATCAACATTACCTATCACAAAACGACCTGCTTTTGCAAGGGGGGCACCTGGGTTTTTCGCACCGGGCCCAGCGGCCATCTAGGGAATCCTACCAAACCCACACATTTCTGAAAACTAGACACCCTGGGGAGTCCAGGGAGGTATGGCTTGCGTGGATCCCCCAACGTTTCCCTACCCAGAATCCCCTACAAACCTCAAATCTTGCTGAAAAAAATCACATTTTCCTCACTTTTCTGTGTGGGAATGTTGTGGGATCACCGGGCTGAGACAAATTTCCTATCACCAAGCATTCCCCCAGGTCTCCCGATAAAAATGGTTTGTTCTCAACTCTGTGGACCTCCGCGTAGTCCCGCTCCACCCAGGGTTATTGTTCTCCCGAGTAAAATGATACCTCACTTGTGTGGGTGGGCCAAAGGCTTGTGACTGGGAAGAGCCAAAAACATAGGGATTAAAGGTATAGCACTGCGCGTTCTAATCGCTACATTTTTAAAACAATAAGTTTTTAGCTGATTCTGCATTGGACAGCCACACAAGTGAGGTATCATTTTACTCGGGAGATCATGGGGAACGCTAGGTGGTAGGACATTTGTGCCTGCACAGTGATCCCACGCAAAAATGTGTGGAAAAAGTGATTTATTTCAGCTAAATTTGAGGTTTGCAGGGGTTTCTGGGTAGGTAAACGTTGGGGGATCCACGCAAGCCATACCTTATTGGACTCCCCAGGGTCTCTAGTTTTCAGAAATATGTGGGTTTGGTAGGTTTCCCTAGATGGCCGCGAGCCCGGGGCCAAAAAACCCAGGTGCCCCCCTACAAAACCAGGTAGTTTTGTGATAGGTAATTTTGAAGTCTCCACAGTACGATTTGGGCCATTTCCTGTTGCAGCCACTATGCCTACCCACACAAGTGAGGTACCATTGTTATCGGGAGACCTTGGGGAACGCTAGGTGGTAGGAAATTTGTCTCAGCCCGGTGATCCCACAACATTCCCACACAGAAAAGTGAGGAAAATGTGTTTTTTTTCAGCAAAATTTGAGGTTTGCAGGGGATTCTGGGTAGGGAAACGTTGGGGATCCACGCAAGCCATACCTCCCTTAACTCCCCAGGGTGTCTAGTTTTCAGAAATGTGTGGGTTTGGTAGGTTTCCCTAGATGGCCGCTGGGCCCGGTGCCAAAAACCCAGGTGCCCCCCCCTTGCAAAAGCAGGTCATTTTGTGATAGGTAATTTTGATGTCTCCACCATAAGGTTTGGTGTCTTTGCCTGTCGCGGGTACTTGACCCACCAACACAAGTGAGGTATAATTTTTATTGGAAGACTTTGGGAAATGCGGGGTGGGTGGAATTTTGTGTATCCATGCAGATTCTAGAACTTTCCATCACAGAAATGTGAGGAAATTGTGGTTTTTTTTTTACAAATTTTGAGGTTTGCAAGGGATTCTGGGTAAGAGAACCTGGTGAGAGCCACACAAGTCACCCCATCCTGGATTCCACTGGGTGTCTAGTTTTCAAAAATGTATAGGTTCGCTAGGTTTCCCTAGGTGCCGGCAGAGCTAGGGTTCAAAATCTACAGCTAGACACTTTGCAAAAAAAGGGTCAGTTTTCACTGTAAAAATGTGGTTTGTCCACGTTGGGTTTTGGGCCGTTTTCTATCACGGGCACTAGGCCTACCCTCACAAGTGAGGTACCATTTTTATCGCAAGACGTTGGGAAATGCGGGGTGGGTGGAATTTTGTGGATCCACGCAGATTCCAGAACATTCCATCACAGAAATGTGAGAAAAATGTGTTTTTGTTTTACAATGTTTGAGGTTTGCAAGGGATTCTGGGTAACAGAACCTGGTGATAGCCAGACAAGTCACCCCATCCTGGATTCCCCTGGGTGTCTATCTTTCAGAAATGTATAGGTTTGCTAGGTTTCCCTAGGTGCCGGCAGAGCTAGGGTTCAAAATCTATACCTAGGCACTTTGCAAAAAAAGGGTCAGTTTTCACTGTAAAAATGTGGTATGTCCACTTTGCGTTTTGGGCCGTTTCCTTTCAAGGGCACTAGACCTACCCACACAAGTGAGGTACCATTTTTATCGGGAGACTTAGGGGAACACAGAATTGTAGAGCATCTGTTATTACCTATTGACTTTCGATGCATTTCTGCCTTCCAAATGTAAGACAATGTGTAAAAAAGAAGTCACTTTGAAAAATGTCCTATAATTCACATGTTAGTATGGTTACCCCCAATTTCGGAGAAGTGCAAATAGCTACTGTTTCTAAACTCTATATTCTGTTCCCATTTCAGAAATACATAGGTGTCTTTCAAACCGATTTTTCACTATTTATATTTTCCCAAATGAATTGCTTTATACCCGGTACACAATAAAAACCGTTGCAAGACGCTGCTCAGTTATTGGCTCTGGGTTCCTTGGGTTCTTGGTGAACCTACAAGTCCTATATATCCCCACAACCAGAAGTGTCCAGCGGATGTAACCATCTATTGCTTTCAAATATCTGTCATACTTAGAAGAAGTTACAGGTGAAAACGTTGGCACAAATGGCTGTTTTTTTCAACTCATTTTCAATTTTTTCTATTTTCAACTGTTAGTTTCTATAAGAAAACCTTGAAGGATCTACACAATTGACCCCTTGCTAAATTCAGAATTTTGTCTACATTTCAGAAATGTATAGCTTTACAGGATCCAATATTGCTTTCATACCCATTTTTACCATTAACTGGAAGGAGGTTGAAAGCACACAAAAATAACAAAAATAGGCTATGTCCCAGTAAAATGCCAAAACTGTGTAAAAGATTTTGGTTTTCTGACAAAAGTCTGTCAGTCCCTGAAAGCTGGGAAGATGGTGATTTCAGCACCACAAACACTTTGTTGATACCATTTGCAGGGGAAAAACCAGACGCTTTCATCTGCAGCACTTTTTTCACCATTTAAAAAAAAAAAAAAAAGAATTTAGCTGTATTTTGGCTAATTTCTGGGTCCCCTCCAGGGGAATCAACAAACCCTGGGTACATTTAAAATCCCCATGATGTTGGAAGAAAAGGACGTAAATTTGGCATGGATACCTTATGTGGTCAAAAAGTTACAGGAGCCTAAGCGTGGTCTACCCCAAATAGCCAAAAAAGGCTTAGCACAGGGGGGGGGAAAGGCCTAGCAGCGAAGGGGTTAATAATACCATGTTTACTCCAAACAGCGCAACAATAGGGAAAGTGTTGGACTTCAGTGGAGGTAAATTTGCTATTCCCAATCCAAACATTGCTTCAGAGAGGTTAAATTTACTATTTCTACTCCAGTCTGTGCAGCAGTACGGAAAGTGTTGGACTTCGGAGGGGTTACATTTAAAATTCCCACTTCAGTCTAAACAACAGTAGAGAAAGTGTTATACTTTGGAGGGGCTACATTTACTACTCTTACTCCGGTCCGTGCAACAGTAGGGAAACTGTTGGACTTCGGAGGTTACATTTATTATTCCTACTCTAAACAGCGCAACAGTGAGGAAAATAATGGACTTAGGAGGGGTTAAATATACTATTCTCTTTCCAAACAGCACCACAGTAAGGAAAGTGTTGGACTTCAGAGGGGTTACATTTACTATTCCCGCTCCAAACAGCACAATGGCAGGGAAAGTGCTGGACTTCGAAGGGGAAAGATTTACTATTCCCACTCCAGTCTGTACAACAGTAGGGAAAATGATGGACTTCAGAGGGGTTAAATTTACTATTCCCACTCCAGTATAAGCAACAGTAGGGAAAGCACTTCATGTCAAACACATTACATATTTGAATAACCCTATTAATTTAGAGAAAAAATGTAACTCTTAATATAAACATTATTAATTAACATTATATATATCTAATATAATATGCAAAATAAATACAAAAGAATTAAACAATTTACATAAGTAATATTCAATTAAATAATTAATTAGCAATCATTTTTCGATGTCATTATTACTTAATTAACTTCCCACCCTATACCCCTACATATATAGCAGCCCACACCTAAAATACAACTAAAATAAATAAGTATAGCACAATTTAAATAATTGATAATAAAATAAAGAATTATTTAACAATAAATAATTGATTGTTAATGAATTATACTTAATTAACTTCCCACCCTAGACCCCTACAAACCCAGCATCCCGCACCTTAAAATATACCTAAAATATATAAGTATTAGACAATTTACATAATTATTCATCAATTAAATAATTAATTCTAAATTTATGATTATTACTTAATTAACTTCCCATCCAATAACCCTAAAAACCTAGTAACCCGCACCTAAAATATAACTAAAATAAATTTGTATTCCATAATTGACATAATTAATATAAATCACATAACTAATTAAAAATTATTAATTCATTATTATTTAATTAACTACCCACACTATCACCCTACAGCCCAACAATGCTACAACACTATACATTAATATTAATCATTAAATAAAAAAATCTAAATCACTTAAAATGACAAGCTATATTTAAAAAAACAAAATTATACAAACAACAGTAACAGATAAAATTAATATATGAACTAAAACACATTAAAAGAATTAAAAAATATATTTTTTCCAACTATATCACTGAGAATGATATAAAAACAACGGTGTTCTTAAAAACAATCTTACTATACCAAAAAAAGATACTCTTGACAACGATATTCTTGCATCATGACATTTTAGTATCACACTATTTTATTTCCGATAAATCCGTCTCCGATATTTACAACTCTATGTTTTGTCCACGCTCTACCCCATGTTTGGAAGGATCTGGGAGAGGAAAAGGTGCTATCAGACTGGAAGGAGGGATATCTGATCAAGATCCCCACGACAGGTGACATGAGTAACTGTGCAAACTACAGAGGGATAACTCTTCTATCAACCCCAGGCAGTATTCAACAGAGTCATCCTGGAGAGAATGAAGCAGCAAGTCGACGCTCAGTTACAAGAATAAAAAGCTAGCTTTCGCAAAGATAGATCCTGCACAGACCAGACTGCAACACTGCGCATCATCATTGAGCAGTCGAACTCACCCCTCTGTGTCAACTTCGACTATGAGAAGGCATTCAACAGTGTGGTCAGGGAGACCATTTGGAAACTCCTCCACTGCTTACAGTGTGTCATATAAACTTGTCAGAATCATCAGGAACTCTTATGAGGAAAAGGCCTGCAAGATAGTCCATGGAGGACAACTCACGGAAGCCTTTAAAGTGAGGACCAGAGTCCGCCAGGGTTGTTTGTTCTTGCCTTCTCTCTTCCTGCTTGCCATAGACTGGATCATAAAGACATCCACAGCAAGAAAAATAAATGGGATCCAATGGACACCTTGGACGCAGCTCGATGAACTGGACTTTGCAGACTACTACACCTACTCTCCCATACCCAATTTTAGATGCAAGAGAAGACCGACAAAGTGGCAGCCACATCAGCACAACTTGACCTCAACATCCAGAGGGTAAAAATCAAGATCCTGAAGGTTCACACGACCAGCACAACTGCAGTCACTCTTGCAGGTGATGCACTGGAAGAGATTAAAGCCTTCACCTACCTGGGCAGTATCATAGACAAGCAGGGTGGCACTGTCAAGGCAAGAATCTGCAAATCAAGGGCTGCCTTCATTCAGCTAAAGAAGATCTGGAGCTCCAAGGAACTAACGCTGCAAACCAAGATCAGGCTTTTTAACACTCTGCTGGCCAAACACCATCAGCAACAACGAACTATGGCAGCAGACATTCCAACCCCCTGACCATGAAGAAATCAAGAAAAGACGCTGTGGATGGATAGGTCAAGCCTATATCAAAGACCCCCAGACAAACCCTCACATAAAATCCTCAAGGGAAAAAGAAAAAAGGAAGGCCAAGAAACGCCTGGCGTCGTGGCCTTGAGGCTGATTGCCAGGAGATGGGTTACACCTAGAGTCAGACTGAAAGAAAACCCCAGGACAGCGATGGTTGGAGAGTCCTAGTTAATGGCCTGTACCCCAGAAGGGGTAGTAGGCATAGGTAAGTATTTTGTTCAAACACCTGTCTATCTCTCTCACTTTCTCTCTCTCTGCATCCCATTCCCCAATCCCTCCAGTATTTAGTTCTGTCTGGAACACTCTCCTTGGTTCAGGCAGATCTATATTCTGAGGAGTAGGGAGCATTGTCAGCAGAAACTGAAGGATATCATCCAGAAATCCTGACAGTTTGCCAGCCCACCATAAGGCATGACTTCTGATCCCAATCCATTGTTAAAAGATATGGTATAAGCCATCACAGACATTTAACCCCTTCGCTGCCAGGCCTCCCCCAACCCCCCGTCATGCCTGTTTTTTGGCTATTTGGGGTAGTTCACGCTTAGGACCCCATAACTTTTTGTCCACATAAGGTATCCACGCCAAATTTACGTCCTTTTTTCCAACATCCTTAGGATTATAAAAGTACATGGGGTTTGTGGATTCCCCTGGAGGGGACCAAGAAATTAGCCAAAATACAGCTAAATGTTGTTTTTTGGGGGGGAAATTGGAAAAATGTGCTGCAGAAGAAACCATCTGTTTTCTTCCCAGCAAATGGTATCAACGAAGGGTTTATGGTGCTGAAATCACGATCTTTCCAGGTTTCAGGAGCAGGTAGACTTTTGTCAGAAAACCAACATTGGCATTTTACTGGGGCTTAGTCTATTTTACCTATTTATTTTGCTTTCAACCTCCTTCCAGTAAGTGGTAGAAGTGGGTGTGAAACCAATAATGGATCCTGGAAAGCTATACATTTTCAAAAAGTAGACAAGATTCTGAATTCAGCAAGGGGCAATTTGTGTAGATCCTTCAAGGTTTTCCTATAGAAAGTACCAGCTGAAGTTATAAAATATTGAAATTGAGTTGAAAAAAACTGACATTTGTGCCTACATTTTCACCTGTAACTTCTAACTATGGCAGAGTTTTGAAAGCAATATACCATTACGTCCGCGGGACGCTTCTGGTTGGGGGGATATGTAGAGCTTGTAGGTTCACTAAGAACCCGAGGTACCCAGAGCCAATAACTGAGCTGCACCTTGCAATGGTTTTTCATTGTGTACCGGGTATACAGCAATTCATTTGGTAAAATATATAGAGTGAATTTGTGGGTACACATACTAGCATGTGAATTAGAAGGCATTTTTCAAAATGTCTTCTTTTTTACACACTGTCTTACATTTGGAAGGCAGAAATGCATAGAAAGACAACTGGTAATAACACTTGTTCTACCATTCTGTGTTCCCCTAAGTCTCCCGATAAAAACAGTACCTCACTTGTGTGGGTAGGCCTAGTGCCCGCGACAGGAAATGGGTCAAAACGCAAGGTGGACACATCACATTTTCCCCCTGAAAACTGACCCTTTTTTTGCAATGTGCCTAGGTGTGGATTTTGAGCACTAGCTCAGCCGGCACTTAGAGAAAGCTAGCAAATCTGTACATTTTTTAAAACTAGACACATAGGGGAATCCAGGATAGGGTGACTTGTGTGGCTCTCACGAGGCTCTGTTATCCAGAATTCCTTGCAAACCTCAAACTTTCTAAAACAAAAACACATTTTCCTCAAACCTCTGTGATATAAAGTTCTGGAATCTGTGGGGAGCCACAAACTTCCACCCACCTAGCATTCCCCCAAGTCTCCCGATAAAAATGGTACCTCACTTGTGTGGGCAGGCCTAGTGCCCACAACAGGAAACGGCCCAAAACACAACGTGGACCCAGCACATTTTTCCACAGAAAAATGCCCCTTTTTTTGCCATGTGCCTAGCTGTGGATTGTGGGCCCTAGCTCAGCAAGCACCTAGGGCAACCTAGCAAACCTGTACACTTTTGAAAACTAGACACCCAGGGCATTCCAGAATGGAATTGTGTGGCTCTCACCCGGTACCATTTTCTAGAATCCCTTGCAAATCTCAAACATTGTAAAATAAGACACATTTTCCTCATACTTCTGTGATGGAAAGTTATGTAATCTGTGGGGAGTCACAAACTTCCACCCTCCCAGCATTCCCCCAAGTCTCCCGATAAAAATGGTACCTCACTTGTATGGGTAGGCCTAGTGCTCGCGACAGGAAACGGCCTAAAACGCAACATGGACACATCACATTTTTCCACAGAAAATTGACCCTTTTTTTGTAATGTGCCTAGCTGTGGATTTTGAGTCTCTGCTCAGCCAGCACCTATGGAAACCTAGCAAACCTGTACATTTTTGAAAACTAGACACCTAGGGGAATCCAGGATGGGGTGACTGTATGGCTATAACCAGGTTCTGTTACCCAAAATCCCTTGCAAACCTCAAACGTTGTAAAAAAAAAACACATTTTCCTCACATATCTGTGATGGAAAGTTCTGGAATCTGAAGGGAGCCACAAACTTTTACCCACCCAGCATTCCCCAAAGTCTCCAGATAAAAATGGTACCCCACTTGTGTGGGTAGGCCGAGTGCCCGCAACGGGCAACGGCTCAAAACGTACTGTGGAGGCTTGAAAATTATCGATCACAAAAAGACCTGGTTTTGCGAGAGAGTCACCTGCGTCTCAGGTCCCGGGTTCGGCGGCCATGTAGGGAAACCTATCAAACCCAGACATTTCTGAAAACTAGACACCCGGAGGAATCAAGGGAGGTGTGGCCTTTTACCCAGAATCCCCTGCAAACCTCAATTTTTGCTAAAAAAATGCACATTTTCCTCACATTTCTTTATGAGAAAGTTGAGGAATCACCGACTGACACACATTTCCTGTCACCCAGTGTTCTCCCAGGTCTTCCGATAAAAATGGTACCTCACTTGTGTGGGTGGGCCAAGTTCCTGCTACAGGGAAGCACCCAAAACTTATTTTGGGGATATCAAAATTATCTATCACAAAACGACCTGACTTTGCAAGGGGGGCACCTGCGTTTTTGGTCCCGGGCTCGGCGGCCATCTAGGGAAACCTACCAAGCCCAGACATTTCTGAAAACTAGATACCCGAGAAAGTCCAAGGATGTGTGGTTTACGTGGATCCTCCAACATTTTCCTACCCAGACTCCCCTGCAAACCTCAAATTTTGCTAAAAAAATCAAATTTTCCTTACATTTTTTCCTGGGATCACCGTGCCGGCACAAATTTCCTACCACCCAGCGTTCCCCTTTATCTCCCAATTAAAATGATACCTTGAAATTTTTATGTCGGCGCGGTGATACCACCACTTTCCCACACAGAAATGTGGTAAAAACGTAATTTATTTTCCAAAATTTGAGGTTTGCAGGGAATTCTGGGTACGAAAACGTCGAGAGATCCACACAAGTGAGTATCATTTTTATCAAGAGACCAAGGGAAATGCTGGGTGGTGGGAAATATGTGCCGGTGCGGTGATCCCACAACTTTTCCACACAGAAATGTGAGGAAAGTGTGACTTTTTAGCTAAATTTGAGGTTTGCAGGGGATTCTGGGTAATAAAACGCTGGAGTATCCACGCAAGCCATGCCACCAACCAAGCGCCATCCATGTACACCACCAGCCATGCGGCATCCACGCACACTGCCTGCCAAGTGCCATCCACACACACCGCCAGCCAGCGCAATCGACGCACATCACCAGCCAAGTGATAGTCAATACACCCCGCCAGCCAAGCGACAGTCCACACACACCACCAGACATGTGCCATTCATGCCGACCACTAGCCAAGCACCAGTCCACACACTGCCAGTTAAGCGCAAGTCCACACACACCGCCATCAAAATGCAGGTTCACACATAGCCAGCCACATGCCAGTACACACAGACTATCATGAACTCCAGTTCACACACCCACAGAAACTTTCGCTGGTGTCTGGTGGTTTTCTGCCCCCCTTGGGGATAGATGAGCCTAAAAATATCACTGCCCAGGCAGAAGCGGCCAAAATGTTTGCAAAAATAAATAAATGGAAGCGCCCCTTGCCCATAAACATAACTCTGGTGCCTAGTGGGCTTTCTGGCTCCCCAGGGGGAAGATTGGGGGCTAATGTGCTTATTTGGGGGGGGCATTGGCATCCCCATTCTGGGCAGCCCACACCCCTGACTACTAAAATAAATAGTACCTGGCTTCCTAGTGGGCTTTCTGCCCCCCCGGGGGCAGATCAGGGGCTGTTGCCCCCATATGCCCCTGGGGGGGCCAGAAATATTGTCCATTTGTTTTTGAGTTGGGTGGGGGCATTGGCATTCCCATTCTGGGTAGCCCCCACCCCTACTCTGGCAAAAAAAAAATACCCTGGTGCTTAATGGGCTTTCTGCCCTCCCCCCCCCCCGGGGGTCAGAAAGACTGTGGCTATTTGTTTGGGGGTGTGGCATTGCCATGCCCATTCTGGGCATCCCCCACCCATAAAATTCTGTTAAAATGTAATAATTGGTTCCTAGTGGGCTATTGCCCCTATCTGCCCCCCAGAGGGGCAGAAAGACTGTGCCTGTTTCTTGGTGGGGTGGTGCACACAAAGCCCATTCAGGGCAGACTCTCACCCCTAAATATACATTTTTAAAAATCCCTGATTCGTAGTGGGTTTTCTGCAGAAAGACTGTGGCTATTTTTTTGGGGGGGTGAGGGCATGGTCTTGCCCATTATGGGCAGCCCCACCCCTCTTTTATTAAAAACAATTCCTGGTATCTAGTGGGCTTTCTGCCCCTCCCGTGGGCAGATCAGGGCTAATAACCCCCATCTGCCCCCTTGGACAGGCATAAAGAATGTCCCTTTTTTGTTTGGGGAGGTGGGGGCATTGGCTTGCCCATTTCGGGCAGCCCAGACAAATACATATTAAAAAAAAATCTCTGGTGCCTAATGAGCTTTATGCCCCCTCGGGGGGCAGAAAGACTTCTGCTTTCATTATTGTGGGTGGGGCATGGTCCTGCCCATTGTGGGTAGCCCCCATCCCTTTTTTATAATTTTAAAAATATCCCTGGTGGCTAATGGACTTTCTGCCCCCGGAGGTAATTCCCCCATCTGACCCCAAGGGGGGCAGAAAGACTCCCTTTTGTTTTGGGGGAGTGGGGGCATTAGCATGCCCATTTTGGGCAGCCCCCACCCCTTTATATTGCAACAAAATAATCCCTGGAGCCTAGTGTGCTTTCTGCCCCCCCCCCCAGGGGAAAGATCGGGGGCCCCACAAGCACGTAGGCAGTGAAAGTGAAATGAGCCGATCAGCTCATTTAATTGGCTCATTTCACTTTCACTTTCAGTGTAATGACGTCGGCACGCCATGCATGGGTTTAAACCCTTTCTTCGGGGTGAAATACCTAAAATGAAAAAGTATGGCTGTTTTCATTTTTTTAAAAAGGGCTATTTTTGGGCGTGGCTTGGACGGCAGAGCCGATGGCTGCCTGATCCTGTCGCTCTGTTGTTGACGGAGAAGAAGTGCAGACATTCCGGAGTTGATGGAAGCGGCGGTGTTTCATTGAACCCGATTTCGATTCCTGGTGGAGCACTGCTCCTGTGGAGATCGTCGCCGCTAAGAATGGTTTACATTCCACCGAGAAATCACTGTCAGTAATTTTGAAGAGCTGGGAGACCCGTGGGCTCAAAATGGCGGATCTCGTGCGTTATGCACTCGAAGTTTGTTATAAGCCCATCTGAGTACCGGGTTCCATATCAGACAGCGGATTCATGGGACTGATACTCAATCGCACCCTCGCTGAGGTATTTGTTACTGAATATGTCCAGATTTGCGATGTTTTGCGATCATTTGATGGTTGCGACCTGACTTCAAAATGGCGGCTATGAATGATTGATTACGGAGATCGCTGTATTAACGCTGAGGGGCTGAGCCGCGCGGTGTGAGAGAGTGAAGAAACAACTTAATGTCTCTGTAAGCAGTGCGGTTGAATGTGGGAAACATTCTAGAGCGAGACAACTTCTAAATCTATGCCGCCCTCCAGCTGATCGTTGCTTGACCTCATCATGGCTGCCAGGAGAGATCCTCGTGAACGCTATTTCTTTGTTATATGCTCAGTGCTAGGATCCCCGGTCCTGACATTCATGACCAGCGACTTAGAACTTGTGGATTCCGAGATCTAGTGCAACTATTATCAAAGTCTTCTGTGCTTAAATGTGAACTGGAACAACTTGATGTTCAGCACCGGTGTAGTCTCTTGGCTTAATGTAGCCCTGCAATTTGGATATGTTTACTTCCCTTCCTATTTGTCAATTTTAGCTGTGAGGTGTCTTGTTTATTTCCTTCATCAGGCTTCCATTTTTCATGCTGTATTGTGGAGGAGTCATCCATTACCAGTGTAATATACAGATGTTTTAGATCATTGTATTATCAGATCAACTATAATAGTGGGCCACAGTAGGGTTGTTCTTCACTATACCGCAAGGAATTGGATTAACTCTATATTCTTCACTACTGTTTTGTTGATAAGCAATCCATCAGCCAAATTTATTGGTCCTACCAGCTGATGCCGAACTGGTTATTTCTGTTTGTTTATTAGCTGTGGTCAAACTAAGCACTCAAAGCTCCGTGTTCTGCTGGTGCATTTTCAGCATCATATAACTGGTGTCTCCACTTAGTCAGGGTAATTTCTTCAGCTAATTTTTTCACCATTATTTTTTGCTTCGGTCCAAGTGTCCTGATTCCTAAATAAGTTGGTGCTTCGCTTAACGATAACGTCTACTCCATTATTAAAGTTGGTTGTATTAGCAAGTGCAAGTCTACACCCTTTCCTTGCAAGTCCGTTACCATGGCAGAAAAAGAATCTAAAATTCAGTTCAAAAGAAACAAAGGTGACCCCTCACCATCAGACTCTCCCATCAAGGCCAAAGCAGACATTAATAGTACAATGGACATGATTCTCAAAAAATTAGCGGACGTTCATGACCTTGCCAGGTCCACCAAACAGAATCCGGATGCCATGCAGCTAGAATTAACTGCTTTTCGAGCGGACATGAACACAATTAACTCTAAAATAGCATACGCTGAACAAAGAATTAGCGATGTTGAAGATGTTTCTTTTAAGACCTGCAAAGACCTGAAACCACTTAGGGAGCTGACGACCAACCTTAAAAAACAAACAGCCGAGCTTGAAGATAGAAACCGGAGGGGCAACATTAGAATTCTAGGTGTTCCGGAAGGTTCAGAAGATGCCGCAGGATCATGTATAGCTTTTCTGGAAGACTGGATACCTCAGTTCACTGGCTTAAAATTTGCAACCCCTTTAGAACTAGATAGGGCGCACAGAATTCCAACTTTTAACACTGCCTCACGGCAAACAACCCGTCCTATCATCTGTAGACCATTGAGATTTCAACACACCGAAGCTATCCTCAACTATGCCCGCAAAAATCGTCAGCTTATCTGGAACGGCCACAAAATAATTTTTACGCAGGACTACTCTAAACCTACTGTAGATACTAGGAAGGGTTTCCTTATTTTACGAGACAAGCTAAGAGACAAAAATATTCAGTTCTCCTTTGTTGGCCCGACTAAATTCAGAATCACAGTTGATGGTTGTCATCATTACTTCACAGATCCTATGGACTTATCGAACATTCTAGAAGGCCCACCCACTCAGGTCATGGATTTTACCCAGTCCTCTTCCAATAAGAGGAAGTCGTGATATGCACGTCTCTAATTTTTTCTGTTTATAAGTTCAGTGTTCTCTGATGGTCCTTTATGGGTAACAGCACTAAACACCTAGCACTCACTGATTATTTTTCTTATACCACGTGAGTATTACGAGTTCCGAAGTTAGTTCTTATTTACACCGTTAACTCTCTTCGATATAGGGAGTGTCTATTTTTGCTAGGTTTACCGTCCTCGAATTGATTTAAAATTGTAGGGATTATCTTTCGCCCTTAATAACAGTCTGGTTTCACGATTTCGATTGTATGTACCATATAATTCGATTTGACTTGTATGATGTACTCTGGAAATCTTTACTATGATAATTGAAGTAAATTCCGTTCGACAGTTCGACGCTCCTGCCGTCGCACCTCCTACATTCGAGGTTTGCAGGGAAGGGTGGGGTGGGAGGGGGGTGTGGGGAGGTTGGGTGGGAATCCCCAGGAGTTGTGGATTAACATTGGGTTTGCTGTATTTTGTTTCTTGGGTATTCCCAGCTGTTTTTTGTTTCTTTCTCGCTTTTCTTTTCTTTTGTTCTTTCTTCAGCTTTATCTATTATTGGTTTGGAAATATTATGGCTTTACTAAACAAGAGTGCCTATGTGCTATTTTTTTCGTAAATACTGTTGGTATATATAGCTTATTCGTTGCTAATACGAGATATCTGTCTGTACTTAATGTGTTTTTTGAAAATGATCCAGGGATTATGGTGACATCCGTTACTTTATATATAGCGCATGTGATTAGTACATCTTGTTCCCAAATATATATGTGATGGCTCAAGCTAGGTCATACAATATTGCAGAAGATCTTAACATAGTATCATTGAATGTCAAAGGTCTTAATCACCCAATTAAACGCCGGAAAATCTTTGATTATTTAGCCAAAACTAAAGGGGACATCATACTGTTACAGGAAACAAAATTATCGGGGGAAGATGCTGCTTTTATTAAACATAAATGGATTTCACAAGTTGCCTGTTCACCGGCAGATCATAAAAAGAAGGGTGTGATAACTTTGATAGCTAAGAAAGCCAATATGTCACTGGAATCACAAACTCATGATAGTAATGGGAGACTACTGGTTACCCACTTAAGGAAAGGAGAAGATCTCATTCATGTTGTGAATATTTATGGTCCCAATATAGACGATCCAGATTTTTGGGAGGGTGTTTCGAACACTATAGAAAATCTTCCCCAGGATGATCTTATCATAGTCGGTGGAGACTTCAATATACCGTTAGATCCGATAATCGATCGACAATCTACATGCAAATATCATCCCACAAGATCGCACACTATAGTTCATAATATATGTTCTAAATTTAACCTCAAAGATACTTGGCGCCTTCAACACCCAGATTCTAGATATTATACTTTTTATTCTGCCCCACATAATTCATATACTAGAATAGATTACATTCTTATTTCCGGTTCGTTCTCACACTTAATTGATCACTCAGATATATTACCCAAGTTAGGGGCCGATTCCGATCTCGGCCGGTAGGGCTCCGAATAGGATTCGGCTTTACCGGATCCGATTCGGAGCCCTTTTTCCCGACCGAATCGTACGCGGGTCCGGCCGAGCGAGTACGATGCGAATTCGCCGACCGACTCGTCCGGGCGACCCGACCGCTCCGACCGACTCGTACCCGGATCGTACCGCTCCGACCGACTCGCTCGGACCCGATTCGCACCGCGCAATGGAGACGTTTTCCGGCCGGGTGAGTACGATGCGCACCTCGACCGCTCCGACCGACTCGCGCCGTCCGACTCGAACTCGCTGTCGGAGCCGTACTTTGGGGGTCCGTGTCGGACCCCCTGTACGCGCACCCGCGCGAGTCGCACACAGGGGGACCCATGGGTCCCCCTACCTGTGCGTGTACGCCGCGAAGCGCTTCGCGGCGTACTCGCTGTAGGGGGCGCCCTTGTCCGCCTCGCACCCATTGAGTCAATGGGAGCCCGCGTACGCGTTGTACGACCGGCTCCCATTGACTTCAATGGGAGTCCGACCGACTCGTGTCCGGTGGCATACGAATGCATCGGACTCGTTCGGTCGGACTGCACGGGTCCGATTCGGTCGGAAATCTCTCCGGGTCCGGCTCGGTCGGAGAGATTTCCGGCCCGAATCGGAATCGACCCCTTAGTGTCTGATCATTCGTGTATCAGTGTCAAACTGGTTGGCAGCCACAATGAACCTTCACCAAAAAGATGCCGTTTTAATAACGATGTTTTATCAGACCCTGTGGACAAAATGAAAATTGAAGAGGCTATTGTAGATTATCTTAAACATAATGACATAGCTGGAACTAATATAAATACCCTTTGGGACGCACTGAAAGCCACCATCAGGGGGATAATTATTGAAATTAAAACAAAAAAAACAAAAAACCTTAACTTCGAATTAATTAAATTAGAACACAAAATTAAAACCCTGGAGTCCTCCCATGCCACTTCATTGGAAGATAATACTATTCTTTCCCTTTCTTACGCAAAAGAAGTATGAACATAATAAAATTCTGAGTGAAAGAGCAGGAGTATGGGTGAATACATTTAAAGCCCTTAACCTCTGCGAAGCTAACAAAGCTGGTAAATTATTGGCTTCATATCTTAAGCATAAACAGAATCAAAATGTTATCTCATCCATCAAAGATGTCAATAACCAAACACACACAAAAGAAAAAGATATCCTAAACACCTTTAAATCCTTCTACGAGGACTTATATAAAAGGGATCAAGGATTTAATTTAGAAGACTGTACCCAATACTTGAATAGATTGAATTTGCCCCAATTAAACGAAACCGATAAAATAGCTTTAGGAAAACCAATCAGTTCATTGGAGGTAGCAAACTCGATTAAAGCCTTGAAAGATAATAAGGCTCCGGGTCCTGATGGATTTACAGCCACTTTTTATAAAACTTTTTCAGATCAATTGCAACCAACTATGCTGAGAGTTTTTAATAATATAGCTAATAATGGATGTACGACAGACTCCATGACTGAAGCTAACATAATAGTTATACCTAAAGAAGGGAAAGATCCCCTGCTTCCAAAGAACTATAGGCCAATATCTCTTATCAATGTTGACTGTAAAATGTATGCAAAAATTTTAGCCACAAGACTTAACACTGTTCTCCCACATTTAATAAGTAACTCTCAAGTCGGCTTTCTTAAAAGTCGTATGTCTAATGACAACACTCGTTTGCTTTGCCAAGTTTTGGAAAATGCCGTGAGTAAACAAGATCCAGCAATTGCAATTACGTTGGACGCAGAAAAGGCCTTTGATAGGGGATCATGGTCTTTTTTAAAACAATGTATGCATACGTTTAATTTAGGGGAATCTTATATAAATATGGGGATGTCCCTCTATCTGGCGCCCTCGGCCCGCATTGCGATCAACGGTTCGCTTTCGGAACCTTTCACCCTGCAACAAGGAACCAGACAAGGCTGCCCCTTATCCCCGTCTCTGTTTCTTTTAGCGTTGGAACCTTTAATTCAAGATATTAAGTCGAATACAGATATAAAGGGTGTAGGATTTAATGATATTTATGTTAAGTTAGCTGCCTACGCAGATGATATCCTAATAGTAACTGAAAATCCGGGCCCTTCAATCAAGGCCTTGATGTCTACGATTGGAAAATACTATGCACACTCAGGTTACAAACTTAATAGAGATAAATCGGAGGTAAAACCATTAAATGTTCACTGTACCAAAGAAATTTTAGGTGATTCAGGCCCAGCATGGCAGTCGGGGTATATAAAATATTTAGGGATCGAATTCGGATGCAATATAATTGACACCCTTCACCACAATGAGAAGCTAACTTTGGAAAAGATTACGAAACTTTTAGACTCTTGGTCACCTAAATTCATCACTTGGTGGGGAAGAATAGAAACCATAAAGATGATGATTACACCTTTGATTAATGATCTTATAAATATGCTCCCTCTTATCCTAACAGAAGACTTTCACCATAAATTAGACATCCTCCTTACATTGGGGCCGATTCCGATTCGGGCCGGAAATCTCTCCGACCGAGCCGGACCCGGAGAGATTTCCGACCGAATCGGACCCGTGCAGCCCGACCGAACGAGTACGATGCGCACGTATGCCATCGGACTCGAGTCGGTCGGACTCCCATTGAAGTCAATGGGAGCCTGTCGTACAACGCGTACGCGGGCTCCCATTGACTCAATGGGTGCGAGGCGGACAAGGGCGCACCCTACAGCGTGTACGCGGCGAAGCGACTCGCGCCGTACACGCACAGGTAGGGGGGACCCATGGGTCCCCCCCTGTGTGCAACTTGCGCACTACGCGTACAGGGGGGTCCGACACGGACCCCCAAAGTACGGCTCCGACTGCTCTTTCGAGCCGGAGTGCGCGGCTCGGTCGGACTGCTCGCGGCGCGCATCGTACTTACCCGGCTGGGGAACGTCTCCATTGCGGGGTGCGAGTCGAGTCCGATCGAGTCGGTCGGTGCGGTTAGACCCGGGAACGAGTCGGTCGGAGCGGTCGGGACGCCCGGACGAGTCGGTCGGCGATTTCGCATCGTACTCGCTCGCCCGGACGTGCGTACGAATCGGTCGGGAAATAGGGCTCCGAATCGGATCCGGTTAAGCCGAATCCGATTCGGAGCCCTACCGGCCGAGATCGGAATCGGCCCCTAAGTTTCTTTGGAAAGGCAAAAAGGCTCGAATTGCAATCAAAAAATTGAGGCTTGACAAAACCTTGGGTGGAGTTAACCTGGCCGATTTTAAATTATACCAATCAGCTTTTTTGGCTAAGCAGGAATCCTACTGGATTTCGCCTCCGGCCCATTATACTCCGGTGTGGTTAGAAGTTGAAAAAACTATCCTAGGTAATCTTAATCACTTCGAGTCAACTTTATCCGAGTAAGTCTAAATCTATTTTTAAAAACACAAAAATGGCGTTACTACAGATAGATAAGAAGCTAGAATCAAGTATTAAGGGATCTAAAATAGAATCTTTATGGTATAATCGTAACGTTTTGTACAAAGGGAAAAGTTTAAAACTTGATACTTGGATTAATAAGGGTATATTTTCCCCCCATCAGTTAGAATATTCTTCATATCCCATTACGTTCAAGGAACTTCAAACCAGATACAAATTAGATATATTGAATTTTATAACTTTTTAAAAGTGAGAGCGGCACTCACAAAAGCCAAATTACATAACTCGCGGCCATCTTTACCAATATTTGTGTCACAGATTAACAAATTAGGTCACCAAGTTTCACATATTTACAAACTTCTTCACCCCAAAACCTCCAAACTCAACAAAAGCCTTGTGGTTTTCTGGGAATCGCATTCCTCTGACCCTTTAACCGAATCAATATGGTCACAAGTGTGGAGTTCTACTACTAATAATAAAATATCCCCAGTATTATCTCAAACTAAATTCTGGCTATTGCATAAGGCATTTTGGACACCTGCTAGATTACATTCTCTTCATATTCCTGATGATCCATTGTGCTGGAACTGTGAAGAAGAAACTGGAGATTTAGCCCATCTTATTTTTCATTGTAAGGCAGTGTTGACCTATTGGGACAACGTATTTGGATTTCTCTCAAAACTATTCAATTGTAAGTTGAAAAGAGAGTTCGCTACTTTGACCACTGGCTTTTTGGCGATTGATACATGTAATGATACAGCCAAAGCCCTTTTAGATCTTTTATTTACGTCAGCAGTAAAGATGGTACTTAACAATTGGAAGGACACACATAAGACCTCATATAAAGGATGGATGAACTGGGTCATTCATCTCAGGGGTGCAGATAACATAGCGCTGCAGAATTCTCCATGGAAATCCTCATCTAGAGCACTGTGGAATTCTTTAGACATTTATTTCAACACACACAAACCTCCGTGAACGCTCCATATTTTGTAGGTTTCTTGATTATAGATACTATTACGGTACAGTCTTTCCTAGCCTTTATCCTATGCATAGTACGATTTCTTGTTAAAGCTGTACATATTGTGTTTGATTTAATTGATCATAATTTCATATTATTTCAGTAGGCCTCTCGATTGTACTATATAATCCCTATTGGTTTGATGCCATGTGCTCTCTATTTTTCATTATTCGTTTAGTCTTCTGTTTTTCTTTCTTTTCTATTCTTTTCTTTTCCTTTCTTTTCTTTTCGTTTCTTTTTCAGTCACTCAGTTGTTTGGATTATATATGGTTTGGAATAATAATTATCGCGGAAAACTGTTAAAATGTATGCTATGGTTTAATGTAACATTGATTCAAGTGTCTAGCCTGTACATTTTTCCAAACTTGTATTCTTCTGATTATTATGGAAAATTTAGTAAAGTATTTGAAACTTTAAAAAAAAAAGGGCTATTTTGATAGGTCTGCCTGCAGGTTTGAAAGCTGCAGCATTCAAGCTAAACAAGTTGGCCTGGAGACATGTTTTCCTTGTCAGCCTAGTGGATGGCACAATAGATTCACAGGTGACATTTAACTACTTCCATGCCATTGCTGTATTTCCTGCACCATATACTATGGCCTTACAGGAAAGGCAAATATGGCAATTGGGAATTAGTCAATTTTATCATGTTTCAAGAGTGAGAGCACACACGTTGGGAGCTGGTTAGAAGTGCCCCGAGTGTGGAGTTCAAAATCCAGCAATACCAGTCCGCAAAACAAATGTGGCTGACTGCACAAAAAAGAGAGATTTAATCACACTGTTCTACACCTTTAGCTAAAATTCAAGTAACAACTTAGCCATTCCCTAGGCAATTCTCATTGTCTGAGAAGAACGCATGTGGAAAAACCATCTACATTGACATGGTCAGTTCCAGACTAACATTTTACTGTCAAGTCCACTCCGTGTAGGGAGAGAGACGACCTCAGCAGTTTTGTACTTTCCCACAATGTGTGGCTTTGACTGTACTGCCACTCTGTCAAGCTTACCCCAGCAATTATTCTTACCCCTGGGGAACCTGTCCCTCATCTATGGACCGCATCTGGGAGAGAGATACATCTTCCCTTCCCACAAATGCATCCCAGCATGTAAACAGAACCACTGTGGCCGACAAGGTGATGCCACCTATCCTGCCGCCATCTGCCCCCAGTTTAGGGTCGGCTCTGCCCAAAATGGAAGCATTTAATAGAATCCACTGGCAGCTGTAAGTATCAGGAAATCTGGAAACTGGCCATCCACTGACAGGCAGATGCTTCAATCCAGTGCCTAGGGTAGGTCTCATTTTCAGATTATGGGCTGGCATGGCGTCTCCCACTTGCTCCTGAGGTCTCTTTGTCGATTTAGGTTTCTCAGACTGAGGGGTTACACCCTTAGGGCCTGATTACGATGTCGGTCAGGAAAGCCTCCGAACGGCATTCGAATTGTCCGAATCCGATTCGGAACCTGCGTTTCTGACCGACTCAGAAACATTTCCGACCGACCGATTACAATGGTAGGAAACCGTTCGAACTTTCCGACTCGGTTCCGACTCGCTTCTGAATGGCATTCGGAGACTCCGAGTTGGTTGGAGCCGATTCATACAATTCTATGGACCGCGTTTCCGACCGACGTATTACGATGTCGGATTCGGACAGCCTTTCCGAATCAGTTGTTCCGACACGGGTCGGCTGTCGGAATCTGACTTTGGGGGCCCGTAGCAGGCCCCCCTTCACCCGGAGGCCTTGGAATGGGGCCCGTGGGGTACCCATGGGACCCTTCTTCCCAACCATGCACAATGTGGCAGCCACCATGGGGTGCCCGCCACAGGGTGCACGGTTTTCCGCAACTTTCTAAAAGTGGCATTTTCAGAATTGTGAGTTAAAATCCGTCTTTACCATTAAAGAGGAATTTCAATTACAATTCCTCAGATGCCATACTTGACTTTCCTACCTGCTCACAATCAAACGTTAGCACCTATTAAGTGTAATAAGGTAACCAAATGTTATCCTATGGAAAGAGTAGGCCTTACAGTAGTGAAAAGCAAATTTGTGAGTTTTTCACTACTAGGACACGTAAAACTTAAAAGTATATGTCCAACTTTTTAATTATATTGCACCCTGCTCTATGGGCTATTTAGGTCCTACCTTGGGGGTGACTTATATGTAATAAAACAGGAGTTTTAGACTTGGCAAGGCATTATATTGCCCAGTTAAATTGGCAGTTCAAAACAGCTGGCAGGCTGCAGTGGCAGGCATGAGACATGTTTGATGGGGTTACTTAAGTGGATGACACAATAAGTGCTGTAGGCCCACTATTAGCATTTAATTTACTGGCACTGGGTATATGGTTTACCACTTTACGAGGGACTTATAAGTAAATTAAATATGCCATTTAGGTGTAAGCCAATTTAAACTATGTTTAAAGGGGAGAGCACAAGCACTTTAGCATTGGTTACCGGTGGTTAAGAGCACAGAGTCTAAAAAGGCAGCAAAAACGGGTTTTGCAGCCAGGCCCTATGTACAACCCCCAATGCCAGATAATGCCCCACAGACTTTTACCTACCTTACGTTCGTTTTTTTAAAACATTTTTTTTGCAAGTCCTGTGGAACTCCTGCAAGAGTAATCTGGGAGGCAAGCTGGCTCCCACAGAAGTCCAGCGGGACTGTGACAATCCAAAAATATTTTTTATAACTTCCGGTCCAGGGGGTCCCGAGAGCTAGTGGTCAAGGTATCTCTACCCTGCCCCCTTTTATTCAATTTAAATGTAGTTTTAGGACTCAGAGACCGAATTCCTGAGTCCTGCAATGGTGGCTACAACATTTCTCTTCATGTTGCAGCCAGCCAATCAGATCCTTTGGTCCAGCAGGCTTACCATGGGACCAGTCAATCAGAACACTTTGGGCCTGAATCACAAAGGGCCGCCGCACTCGTGATGGAGGCCCAGCACTTGTGGCAGGACCTCTGCACTGCAATTACTCACTGTGGAGGTCCCACCATGAGTTCAGGGCCCCCGCCACGACTGTGGGGCCTCCGTGACGAGTGCAGAGGCCCTTTGTGAATTGGCCCCCATATTTTCCTGCTGGATTCCTCAGGCATTAGATATCTCTATTTTTTTAACATAAATTTCTCAAAAACGGTTGAACAGATTTACACCAAATCACAATAAGCTCACTTTCTGGGCAAAGATCTAAATTTCTGCCAAATTAGCTGTAATTCTGTTCTGCCATCTTTTTTCTGTATCGTTGTTTAATTTTCTCTAAGCAAATCATGCTCAGGACACCAGATGCAAAAAGGTTTCAATTTTTCTGTTTCTGTTTTATTGGGCATTTCGCTCTGGTTTCAGACAAGATTTCAGTCTTCTGGGATGTATAGCACTTGGAATTCAATGAATTCAGGCAAACTAAGACAGCATGGATCCAGATGGAGAATCTCCTTTTCCGAAATAAGAAGTAACTCCATGAATCAGTACTACGTGGGCCAACATGGATCTATTAGGATGACGTAGCAGGGTTCCCTCCTCATTTTGATAACACTTTTGAAATCAGAGGAAATGCGATCAAAGTTCCCTGAATAATTTATCGAAAATGCATTCCCCTAGTCCCCCTCGCACGAGTTCTATTTTACCGGATACTTGCCCTTTCTGTATAGTTACTAAGTGCTCTCCTTGTTATTGCTTGCTGCCCTACCTAGCATTCTTTCCTCGCTGGCATTATTTACCTCTGTACAAGTACATCGTTGTTCCTTCTCCTTTACTTTACAGGAATGCACAAACAGATTGTAAATCAATAACCATAAGATATTCCTCCCTTGACTTGTATTTCACTTATGTAATGTCTTTTTTTCTTTTCTGTGATGTTGTTCTGTTTTCCAAATAATCAATAAAGAAAAATATATAAAAAAGAAAATGCATTCCACCACAACCCTGGCAGGGAATGCCTGTTGGCAAAGTACTGTCTTTTTGAGTTCTGGTTGGTAACAAACAGATCTAGCTTTGGTTTGCCCCAACGATGAAATATACTTTCTGGTGAAGCTTCATTTAGCGCCTACTCATGCCTTTCCTTTGTTGATCCGCTGAGACTGTCTGCCCAGACGTTTGTTATGCCTGGAATATGCTCCACTTCTATGCAAATATGATGCTGTATTGCCCAATCCCACATCTTCTAAGCCTCCCTGGACAATATGCAGGATCGTGTTCTCCCCTTTCTGTTGCTTGTTGTGTTGTCTGTATGTATTAGTACTGAAGAAATGTGTGTTCTTGGGAGGAAGGAGTGCAATTCTAGTGGAACCACACTCAACTTGAGGATATTGATAAGCATTTCAGCTTCTTTCATTGTCCATCTGCTATTGGCCTGTAGCTCTTGCAGGTGCACTCCCGAACCCTCTAGGAAGGGTTTCGTTGTCATAATAACATAGGCTTTTTCCTGGAGAATAGATAGTCAGGCTGTAGTGTTCTTGCTCTGAAGCTACTAGGTTACAGGCCATTTTATCTGACGCATTACTTCGTTGAATGAACCTATTTTTTGCAACCACTCTTTGTCCAACCCCTCCTGAAATAGCTTCATGCTAAGGTGGTAGTGTGGGATCAAAGGGATGCAGGATGAGATCATATCTATAAAGAACTTGAAAATGTGCAAAGTTATTGTATTTTTAGGTCTCGCGCCTAGTGTTGCAGTGCTAAGCACTGCTCGCGCAGCGAGACTTATTGTTAGGGGTTTCAAAAGCTGACCAGACGCTCGTAGCGTCATGGCCTTTTTCCTGCGGTTACGCGCGCAGGGCCAACATCTGTTTCCCATTATCGTGCCCAGACGCGGGCGCGATAATTGGAAACACATGTCTGCCGCGCGTAATCGCAGGCAAAGGCCACGACGCACTGAGCGTCTGGTCAGCTCTGCAGGCTGCCGCGCCGCTCGCCCCCGCTCCTCTCGTTTCATTTTGTCTTCGGCGGTATGGTTTTCTTCCCCGCTGCGCAATGTGTGAATGGGTCACATTAAACACCTGCCCGCCCATGGCTTACAGTGTACAAGAAAAATGGGCAGAACACACATAGGTACAAATGTGAAGATCACTCGTCATGGGCTTGAGGGCCAGGTAGGCGGAGTCAGCATTTTATCCTTCCCAGGTCGGTAGTGTGTGCACCGTCGCTTCGGGAATTGCGAGATCTGTTCTTTATCAGCGCTTAGAATCAAGAGAAATGCGGCATGAAGCGCCATACAACATAAGATCTTATGCCAAATTAGGTGTGCAGTAAACACAACAGAATTGTGTCAGATTGTGGCCTTGAAATTGCCCCGGAGCGAGTTTGTGACGCTTGACCGACACTTGGAACTTGAATTGTTTAAAGAGAAATGCTCGAAAATCCATAACTCTGGCCCCAAGGGTAAAACAGATCTACCCCAGGCGCGAAACACCCGTTGGCCTGAGAGGGCTTTAGAATCCCTGGTCAGCCTCCATGGACTGGGCAGGGCGTGGCAGTCTCATCTACTCTAAATGCTGTTTACAGCTCGTCCACCCTTTCCTGTATCTTTGAATGGCTCCCCGTTTCCAGCAGCCCTCATCTCTCTGCCTGAGCAAGATATCCGAGTTATTAAATAAAAAACACACCATAGCAAGCCAAATGTTGTGTGTGAAATCAGCAGCTCACACAATGATATATAACGCAAGTTTTCCGCAGTACACAGGACTTTTCCCTTTTCAATAAAATTTAACAAAACGTGAATGGCATTGGAATGTCATTCGATAATTCTTAACGGCTTTTTTTTATTTTATGAGTGCTGTGAGGCCAGATATATCATGCAACTCTTTTTAAATGCAAATAAAACAAAAGAAATGTTGCATTCTGTCTTTTGGTTATCGAAGATTGTTCTATCAGCCTTTTTACTAATGCACGTGTGTTTGTGTGCATGCTTGTGTATATGGTATTGGTATAAGAATAAGGACATTTGTAGAGTGCCTGGTTACTCCATGCACTAGGAAATCAACCACAAGGGTCCAGGACAAAGAAGAGCTCATTAAATTTGTCTAAAAAAACAGGTCTGAAGTTTTTTCCGAAAAATCAGTTCTGAATGGTCTTGCCTCAGATCTAGCAGAAGGTTATTCCAAATATTGGAGGCCAGATGGCTAAAAGAGCGAGCACCCATACGTGCTCTCTTCACCCTACGGACTGCAGTGAGCCCACCTTCAGCAGATCTGGGACAACAGCTAGGTTGATAAGGCTTGAACAAGACATGAAGGTAGCAAGAGCCTTTGTTGTTCAAGATATTATGACAAAAGCATAGAGCTTGAAAGGATACTCTATTTTTAATCGTGAGTCAGTGAATTAGGACAACAGCTGGACCAAAGAGAAGCATCTAGGCATGTTCAGCATCAGACGTACTGCCGCATTCTGTACCCGTTAGAGCATCCTTAGCCTACCTTGAGGGGTGCCGAGATAAAGTGCGTTTGCAATAATCTAACAAGCATTGGCATAGCCAATAGGTCTCGCCTTTGGGACCTTATAAGTGTTTAGCCATGCAACAGTTGATGTTGTTGCACCAAGGATATTGTGCTGCTTAACTAAATACTTATAAGGTCCCAAAAGCGAGACCTATTGGCTATGCCAATGCTTGTTCTTTTTGAAGGCATATAGTCGATGCTGTGAGGCAAGTTACTGTTTTCTCGGATAGGAATGCTTTGTTTAACTTTGTATCAAGAACAGCACCGTCCCAGAATGGCGAACTCTTGCCCTGGGTTGAGTTGAACCAAAAGATCGGGGTGCGGGGGTCTGTCAAAATTTAAATACATTCAGCTGAAACGTTGGGAACAAAGTTGCAGATCCCCCTTGGGCAGCGGAAATGCTCTGGAGGACCAATTGCTGGGAAACCCCCCTGGGAGTAAAGGTGTCTCAATGTGGTACTGGGCACTTCAGGAGGCTACCGATGGAGAGTTTACCCTGGCTGAGGATCTGTAGGGCGAGTACTTGCCACAGGAGCAGTTGCAACACATTTGGCAAGTATCAATGCGCACATTGTATTCTACGGTTAAGCCTGCTTGGTTAAGGAGAAACCACCTTTTTTCACTCCATAAGGCCTACATAACTCCGGAAAGGCTGTCCAAGATGGCGAGGGATGGTTTGGCCAAGTGCAAGAAATGTGGACTAGAAAAGGCATCTGATGTCCATATGTTTCAACAGTGTCCGGCTATTTCGAAATTCTGGGAGGAAGTGGGTAAGACCATCTCAAGCATACTGGGGTCCAGGTCAAAGTAAGCCTCTGATTGATTATTTTTGGAGTGGAGGAGGCTATTAAAGGCACGTCCAGATAATTATTTTCTGTTTTATGCTATATTACTTGCGAGAAGGAAAATTTGCCTTAAGTGGGTAGGAGTTATCCCTCCTCAGCATGTAGAGTGGCTTGACCCTTTGTACCACGTGTCTAAAATGGATTTAATGTGGAACACTGTAAGCAAGAAGAAGTTCTGGAGCTTTCTATTGAGATGGCAAGGCAAGAGTTGGGGTGAAAAGCTATGGTACATATGCTTTTCCAAAGATTACACCTATGAAATCTCTTCAAGCTGCTAGGGCCTCTGTTTCTTCCTCTCCGTTATGTGCAGCTACAGTTTACTCGGATAAAGCTGAGAGAGACTTACCCATTGGGGGCAGTGTCCATCTGTTCGCTTGCGTACCCGAAGGTGGACTTTATTTCAATCTTTGACCTTCGATTCCGGGATCGGGCAATGTATTCAGAGGTGAATGAGGACAAAAAAAAAAAAGAACAGCACCTTTATTTTTTTGCGAGGGAATAGAGAGGATTAGTCTCTGTTTAACGTAAGCTCTAGCAAGTAGAAGAGCTGTAGCCAGTATCTGGTAGATTCTGTAGCTGTCTTGAAAGTTTTTCTCTTGACTAGCCAGTCATCTAAATAGGGAAATACCTGATGACCTTGTCTTCTGAGATAAGCAGCTACTGGTGCCATGCACTTTGTGAAACTCCTTGGGGCAGATTTGAGGCCAAAAGGTAGGACTTTGAACTGATAAAGGGGATCATCCACTTGGAATATTAAGAACCATCGATAAGCAGGGTTTATATGGATTAGAAAGCACTTGCTGGAGGTCCAAAGATGTAATATAATCTTTGCTTTGGAGAAGTTGTAGAACCTCTTGTAAACTAACCATGCAGAATGTCTACTTTTTCTGATATTTGTTGAGATTTCGAAGAACTAATCTCGGTCTCCCTTCTCCAGATTTTTTTCTTATTGGCAGAAAAATGGGAGTAAAAGCTGAAAATCTTCTGTGATTTTGGAACTAATTCCACCTCCCCTTTTTTTTAACATGGTGGGGATTTCCTTTGGTGATATCAATGGGGGTTCTTGGGTAGTGGTTTATAAGAACCAACACCCAGCATTTTGATGTTATGTTGGCCCACTATTTGTAATTAAGAGAGATCTCTCTACCTACATGAACTTTCCAATGTTTCATGACCAGCGCCATCTTGTCACTCTCTTCTCAAACCTTTGTTGTTCCGAGATTTGTTTCCCATCCTTCTATGATGGTCTTGTTTATAGTAGGAGGTAGATGGTCAAGTCCTATACAGTTGTTGGTAGGATTGGCAGTAGCGTAGTTGAGGGGCAATATACTGCTATATACAGAGCTGCTAGACTCCTCTGTATGAGTACATGCCAATTCCTCATATTCCTCAATAGGACTGTGGGCACTTTTGTTAAAGGACACCCAGAGATCTCCCTGTCTCAGTGTTTGACTTGATGAACTGGAGAGCTTCATCAACATGATGCCCAAACAAGGTTTCACTATCATACAGCATGTCTAAGATTTTGCAGTCTACTTCTGGCCTGGAAGAAGTAAATCGCAACCAGTCCTGTCTTTGCAACACAGACGTTTTGGCCAGTTGCCTCAAACCAGTAGAAGCGATATTCATCCCGCTCCTTGCAAAATACCTTTTGCCACAGACTTTTGGACCTCTAGGAAATGCTCCAGATATGGTTCAGTATCTGACCACATCTGGCGAGTATTGCTAAGTCATTGGAAGCTTGATGGAGATAGCTGCTGTGGCAGGAAAACGTTTGCCAATGTTGTGTAGTCTACTGCCTTCTCTGACTGGGGGTGCTGCTCAAGGCGAAGTTGGATTTCTGGAGCGTCTTTAAGCAGCTTGCATGACTACTGAATTTGCACAGGGGTGACCAATCAGACACACAGGAGAGTTTTCTGGTGCTTTATATTTTTTGTCGAGTTGTGTGATTAATGTCTACAGTGTGGCTGGTATTTTCATGATTTTAATCCCACTGATCAAATTTGGCAGATGATTGGTATTGCCTTAACAGATTTTTTAGCTTGCTCTTTAAAAATGTAAAGAAAACGATCAGCTTTCTTTGTAAGCACCAGTAGGTCAAATCTCTTAGCTGCACTCTTCGATTGTGAAATCAACAAATATCAGCCGGTGGAAACTCTACTACATGGGCGGGACGTCACCTGAAGAAGATGTAATGTAGTTGTTCCATTCTGGGTCAGAATACTGAACTGACTGTAAATCCTCTTCTGTATCTGGACCACGTGGCAGAATAGATTGGGGTGGCAAAGGAAAATTATGTTAAGGAGTTAATGGGCTGTGCCTGGGTGGTAAATGTGTTGGTGTGCAAGGTGTTGTTGGTCTTGCTTGCGGTCTGGAGTCTGTGTTGTATGCTTCTAAGCTTGCATTTTAGGATTAGAAGGAGGTTGTTTTGGAAAGCGCTTAGAGTAGTCAGCAATTATCAAATACAGATCCTTGATCAAGGGTAAAAGCATCTGCATCATCTCCTCAGCTAGTGCTGGCATTGTTCGTATGTGTTCAATTCATAATGCCATTCTTTGTCATCATCATCCTACTGCTTGTCAAAAGGCTGGTAAGAGCCTCTATTGTCCACGTTATCTGTGTGTCCCTGAGCTGTTGAAAATATGCTTACTTTGTATTCTTCCTCTTCTTCTGGGTCATGGTATTTTACTTTTAACTCTGTAGAACTTTATGCAAATCCAAAAAGCCCTTCTTTGTCTGAGTCGTCTGTCTCAAGAGATACTGCTGTGGATATGGCAAGACCTTACTTGGCAAAGTATGTTCAGGCATTATTGTCATTGGAATACCCTTATCAGAAATTAGGGCTATTCTTGTGGATTTTGGTGCTGTCAGTATACCCACTCCCATCGACATTGTGGTTGTCGTCAGTGCGTAAGATGACATTTTGGATAATGTTGTTGCAGGCATTGTATCTACATTTTTTGCTGGATGTTTTCTTGTCAACGGTGTAGTATTTTTTTTTTTACTGTTTTTTATTGAGTTTTATACATAGCAACCTGAGAACACAGCTTAATGTTCATAATAGTGAGGTTTTACAGAGGAACCGGTTTCAATGGCTAACAGAGCCAATGGTGTCCGCATATTCATGAGGTTTTTACAAAATCACAAGGTGTCGTGAATGGTGTAGTTGTAGACAGTGTAGTCGATGTTAAGGGTTTCGTTGACTTAGACATTTTCATCTATGTCGTTGTCAATGGCATTGCTCTCATTGATGGTGCTTTCATCAACAATGGCTTCATGTATGGTGGAAGTCAACAGTCTTGTCTCTGACGGTGCCTTCTTCATCGTTTGCAGTGATGCTGATGATGTTTAAATCAACACCAAAGATGACAAGTTTCTTAGACAACTTCATGATCATTTTCTTCTCCTTAGGAGTTGCTTGCTCAGAAAAAGTCTTGAGATGCTTTTTTGATGGCGTTCTTCTAGATAGATCACAAAATCAGTGGGGGGGGGAGAAGCTCGCTGTCATCCCACTCAGCTTCCCAAGTAATAGCAATAAATCAAGAGGAGTGGGAAAACACAGTATAAATTCACAGGATCTCCAAAAGAAATTGTTGTGGGACATGGTGTGTCATACAGTCTACAGGAATATTACGTCTTCTCTCAAGCTACGGAAGATAATGGGGAAATAACAGCTTCCTTTGTCGTTACAATTTTTTACTGTTTCATAACCACCTTTAGAGGGCTTATTTTCACTGCACATGCATTTTTGAATTTAAGTACTGTATATACCAGCTACATAGGGCCCAAACAATTATTATAAATAAGAAATGAAGTGATATACAGTTTATAGGCATAATGCAGCGTCTTTCAAGCCCAGTATGCGCGTGGGGATATTAAAGCCCCTTGGCTTTTTAGCCCAAGCATAGCTTTCCACGAACGGTATATCAATTTTATTTTATGATTTTATTAGTACTTTCCTTGGCTTGCACATGATGCATTTTGATTGC
The DNA here is from genome assembly GCA_963921515.1 of Calotriton arnoldi. Classification (NCBI taxonomy): domain Eukaryota; kingdom Metazoa; phylum Chordata; class Amphibia; order Caudata; family Salamandridae; genus Calotriton; species Calotriton arnoldi. The sequence goes on from CAWUFW010000285.1 coordinate 2,596,668, forward strand.
ACACGCACTTTATTGAAATTATGCATTGTATATACAAGCCAATTGAATCTTAAATATGTCTTCACTGTGCCAACTGTTGAACCGCAAAATGTTTTATAGTTTTTATTTGATTTTATCTCAGGTCTTAACTGCAAATAATATTGATAGAGATGGCTTATCGACTATAACATTATGTACAGTGAGAGGCTGAGTGCTCTTTCTTTTTGACATCGCATGTGTATAATTTGTATGACTTTGCAGCTTGTATGGGATTTTTTTAACCAAATAAAGAATATTATCTATCTATCTATCTATCTATCTATCTATCTATCTATCTATCTATCTATCTATCGTGAGACCCTCAACAGTTATGTCAGTGGCATGTTTTCGCGCTGACATACTGATGACTGATGGTAACATCATTGGGTCTGTCCTCCACCAGGAGGGAACATCTCTCTCACACCAGAGACAGTTTGGGATCCTTGATATAGAAATTGTGTTTAAAATTACCTCTGACCTCCAAAAACATGTGGCTTTATTAAAAATGGGGGTAGTAGCAAGGTTCAAATAGAGAAAGGATGTGTATAGGGAGAGATTAGTTGTCCCGCACTCTAAGTGAAATATCTGGTCAACATGTTTAAGCCTATCTGCGCCCTCTAAGGTCGGTGACTTTGGTCAGGACCATGAGTCAATATTCGGAACCCTCTAGTGAACCAGCTGGGAATCTTTCCCTGGTTACAGATATGTTCTCTCATTCGAAAACTTGGAGGATATTATGTCCTCATCTGGAAGTAGAAAAACATTAGTAGCATGTACATATTTGGCTTTGACAGTAATTCTATGTTAAGGATTACTGGTGACTATTAGACCCGATCCATCTTATTGTGAAAATGTAAAAAACAACTTTACGCCTATTTTGCGTGTGTACACCGAATGTGTGCAATTTTTATTGTCATAGTGGGTGTAAAGGAATGAGAGAACTTGTGGGACATGGGGAATATGTGAGTCAAAAAAATGATGTTTCGTAATCTGTCATTATGGCGATAGGTGCGCTACCGATCAAGTTGTTAATTGGGAAAAACAGCAACACCTTGTGCCCTTTGTGTCCAGGAGGGAACAATTTAAAATTTAAAATTAAAAAGAACAAATTTGTCATTCCTTTTCTATGCATCCTACTCAATAGTATGGGCTTATGCTCTTATGCAACATTCTTGTGCCTTGACAAAGTGAAATTAACATTCCTTATGCTTTGTATATACTTAGGCTTTATCTAGGTCTTAAAGCTCTAGAGAGGTCTGTGCCTTAAGTGGATAACCATTTGTCTAGTCTGACTCTAATGCAGATACAATGTTAAAACACGGTCCAAACCGTCGGAAAAGACTATTAAAAATACCTTAAGTATGCCCTGATGAGGCTCCATAGGTATCAGGAGGAGGTGGGCACCTCTGGAAAGTAAGGGGAGAAGAAAGGGGGGTGGTATAAAATAAATACATGCAAAATTAGTTAGAGAACCATGCTGCATTCAGGGCCTTTGAACGTACACTCACCGCGGAGCAGAGTTTCCCATTCTGATGGATGTCCAACTTTTTAAATACACTGCACTGTGCCCTTGCAGCTTTCTGGGACCTACCTTAGGGGTGGCTTATATGTATTAAAAAGGAAGGTTTGGGCCTGGCAAAAGGTTTATTTTGCAAGGTTGACTTGGCAGGTTAAAACGGCACACACGGCTCTGCAATGGCAGGCCTGAGACATGTTTAAAGGGCTACTTAAGTGGGTGGCACAATCAATGCTGCAGGCCCACTAGTGCAAAAACAACAATTGATGGACAGAATGCAGAACAATGTCGTACATTCTGTCCATCAATTGTTGTTTTTGCATTTGTCACCCCGAGTGGGACGGGTATGCCCAGACGTGGGTCCTGTGCTCTCCATGCCACTGGAGTCAAGCTATCCTGGCTGATGAGGGCTGAAAGCCCGAAACCGGTCCTAGGATGCTTGTTTCCAGTGCAGGGAGGACCTGGCCTGGCAGTTCGGGCTGGACTGTTCCCATTGGGCGTAGGGTCAAGACTGATTTGCATGTGGCTGGGTCCAAACTGGAATGGCATGGTGAGCAAAAAAACGATGGATTAAGGCCCAGATCTCTGTACTGGGGTGAATGTACGACATTGTTCTGCATTCTGTCCATCAATTGTTGTTTTTGCATTTGTCACCCCGAGTGGGACGGGTATGGCCAGACGTGGGTCCCGTGCTCTCCATGCCACTGGAGTCAAGATATCCTGGCTGATGAGGGCTGAAAGCCCGAAACCGGTCCTAGGATGCTTGTTTCCAGTCCAGGGAGGACCTGGCCTGGCAGTTCGGGCTGGACTGTTCCCATTGGGCGCAGGGTCAAGACTGATTTGCATATGGCTGGGTCCAAACTGGAATGGCATGGTGAGCAAAAAAACGATGGATTAAGGCCCAGATCTCTGTACTGGGGTGAATGTACGACATTGTTCTGCATTCTGTCCATCAATTGTTGTTTTTGCGGGCCCACTAGTAGCATTTAATTTGCAGGCCCTGGGAACATCTAGTACACTTTACTAGGGACTTATAAGTAAATTAAGTATGCCATCTGGGTATAAGCCAGAGTTACCCTGTTTTAGGGAAAGAGCACAAGCACTTTAGCACTGGTTAGCAGTGGTAAAGTGTGCAGAATCCTAAGGTCAGCAAAAACGAAGTCAGCAAAAACAGGAGATCTGAAGGCAAAATGTTAGGGGGAAACCACACCAAGGATGCTAGGTCTAACACATGTTCTCTTCACTAAGGCGTAAGAACCTGGAGAGACCATCAGCATTGGCGTGGTCTGTTTTAGGACAGTGTTCTGCCAAAAAGTCCATTCCCTGTAGGGAGATGGACCACCTCAACAGTTTGGGATTCTCACCCCTCATCTGCATAACCATCTCAGGGGGTCTGTGGTCTGTATGAACCCTCAAGTGAGCCCCAATCAGGTATGATCTCAGCTTCTTCAGTGCCCAGACCACTGCAAAGGCTTCCCTTTCTATTGCACTCCACCTCTGTTCCCAGGGAAGTAAACTCCTACTGATGAAGGCTACAAGTTGATCCAGGCCCTCTTCATTCAGCTGTAAGAGCAAGGCCCTTATGCCATGCTCTGAGGCATCTGTCTGCACAATTATTTATTTGAAGAAGTCAGGGGCTAGAGCATGGGTACTGTGCACATGGTCTCCGTCAGGGTGTCAAAAGCGTTCTGGCATGCCTCTGTCCAGATCACCTGAAGTGGCTGCTTCTTGGAAGTCAGCTCTGTCAAGGGTGCATCAATGGTGCCATAGCCCTTGACAAATCCACAATAGTAGTCCGGTGAGGCCTAAGAAGGCCCTCACCTCCATATGGGTCTTGGGGGGTTCGCAAGCCAGAATGTTTGAATCTTGGCCCGAAAGGGCTGCACCTTGCCTCCTCCCACTTGGTGACCCAAGTAGACCACTGACCCCTGCCCTATCTGGCACCTACTAGCCTTGATAGTAAGGCCTGCTTTCTGCAGAGCCTGAAGCACTTCTCTGAAGTGGCATAGGTAGTCCTCCCACCTAGAACTGAAGATCGAAATGTCTTCAAGTTAGGCGGCACTGAAGTTCTCCAATCGAACCAGGACCTGATTGACCAACCTCTGGATGGTGGCAGTGGCGTTCTTCAACCCCAAGGGCATCACTCAAAACTGGAAGTGGTCTTCTGGGGTAGAGAACGCAGACCTCTCTTTGCCCCCCTCATTTAAGGCAAACTGCCAGTACCCAGATGTCAGATCGAATGTGCTGAGGAACTTAGCATCCCCCAACCGATCAATGATCTCATCAGCTCGGGGGATGGGGTGAGAGTCAGTCTTAATGACTGCACTGAGCCCCCAGTAATCCATGTGGAACCGGAATTTGGGGGTGGTACCTGGAAGCCTTAGGGACCAGCACCACTGGGCTGGACCAAGGGCTGCTGGAGGGTTCAGTTACTCCTAGCACCAGCATTTTGAAGACTTCCTACTTATGCTGGCTTTTACCTTGTCAGATAGCCAGTCTTATTCTTCACAGGCATACTGTCCCCAGTGTCAATATCACGGTTACACTCAATCATTCTCATTCACTTTGTCACTCTCAACCACATTCAAAAACACACTCACGCGTGCACAGAGAAACAATATTTTTTTCATTATTTACCTTTCTTACTTTGCTGGCAAGTTGGAGGCTCCATGGCAGCAGCAGGGTAAGAATTCAGACCTGGACATCAGAACTAGCAAGGCATGATTCCCAACTAGGAGCCTGCCAGAGCAGCAGTGCCAGGATTAAGTCCCCCCTCAAGCCCTCTCCCAGCTTCTTGGTAGAACTGGGACCACAACCCTGTCAGAAGTTGGGACAGTGCTTGGAATCCTGCACTGCAGCTTTGTGAGGCTCCTCATTGGCTTCAGGTATGCGTTGATGTGCACCCTGACAGCCACATTTTAGCATCTATACCACACTACCCAAGGCATGTGTGGTATGTCTGCTAAATAAAATAGATTGTGTCTGCGTGAGGTGACCACAATTGAATTAAACCCCTCAGACATGCACAATGTAGACATCCACCTAAAGTGACATGTTTTTAAATGGCACTCTATACATGGATCGTGCTTTCCTCCTGTCATCAGGAGCCTGGAGAGGCTGAGAGGGCTGTCCTGCGACCCAGCAGTGTTCATGAAAACACACAAAAGTCATGTTTTCATGAAGACTGCTTAGTTAAGTAATCAGCAGTTCTTGGTAGGGGCAAGGTGCTGGAAGTGGTGGCTCATAGGAGCAGTGGCGGCTCCTCCACTATGGCGGAGGAGCGTCACCCCACTGCTTTTGAGTAGTGTAAAGGAAAGGAAATATCAAATGATAATAACTTTGAGTTATTATCATTTTATGTTTCCTTTGCAGGCGGGCGGGTGGGCGGGGCTGCGCTGCTCATGGAGCAGGGGAGGAGTGGTTTGCCCACTCCTAAGTGCGCAATGACTGTTTGGTCGTCCCTCTCGGGCCGCCCAAAGCAGTCATGCGTACTTTCCCCATTCTCCATACAGGCTGCATTACATCCTGCATGGAGAACATGCCCAGGCCCTCATCCCTGGTTGAGAGTCGAACCATTACGCTCAAAACCAATCACAACGCTGAATTGCAGCGCTGTGATTGGTCAGGGGAGCCTGGGTGCTTACCAATCATAAGCTGAAATGCAGGGTTGTGTTTGGTCAGGGGAGCCTGGCTGTTCTTCCTGGCTTCCTGTCCCACAAGGAGAGCTGGAGCAAGGAGCAGAGACGCAGTGGCGGGACCCGGCGGTAAGGTAAGTGTATAATTTTTTTTTTAATGTTTTGTTTTACATTTACCTTGCGCCCTGCAACTCCCCCCCGGCCGCCTCCGCCCACCACCCACGAGTCATGCCGGCCGCCACTGCATAGGAGGTAGGGCTGCTCCGTAAAACCCTGTTAATAATCCTTCACTGGGGTGGAAAGTGAAAAATCTGAACACTTTTATAAGCCAGTGTGCAGGAAGAGACGTCATGTGGAGTTCCTGTCATACCAATGAGCATAAATGTGGCCCAGTAACACGTTAGTTTGCGCAAGTGTAGAAACAGTGCAGTGCAAAAGTGAAATCACATTTTATTACCATTGTAGAGTTCCAAGATCTGGAGCTTCTTTACCAACATTCCCTTGGATCTTCACTGCTCACATAATAAGTTAATCTAGAGTGATCGCGCTCTGCTGCTGCTGAAACACCTGTGTTTATACTAATGCACTTGAAGACAAAGCATGGCACAAATGACCCATGCAGGTGTGCAGAGAATAATATGCTATTTATTACCATTGTAAAGGGAGGGGAGGGGCATCAAGACCCACTCAAGGCTTCGCCTCTTGTGAGTCATGGCCCCTCCCAACATCAGCAACAGTAATAACATAAATGTATACCATGTATGCTTTCATATTTTAGTCAACTACTTAGACATAGATACATTTTTATTGGGTTGTTGGTTTGATCTCCACGGAAAATTGAGTGACAACCAGCAAGGAGAGGAGAAAGGAAGAGCACAAACTGAAAGATCTTTCTAAATCGATGGGCAGAGGGATACTGGGTGAAATGCTGCTGTGTTCTACAAGGGAACTGGCCGGGGGTGGGGGCTATGGTCCTCCTCTTTCCCAGGGATGCAGCCTCAAAGGCTTATAGGGCCGGAGTGGGGAACCAAAAGCAGCCCTGCAAAAATGCTCAAACAAGCCACACTCCCTCCATCTTCTCGTGCAATCTCTCTTTCCATCCATCCATTCTCTCTCATTTTCTCTCCTTCCTCTCTGATCGCTTTCTCTCTACCTTCCCTCTCCCTCCATCTCTTTCGAAGCCTCCCGTTCCTGCTGCAGCTAACCTAGTGATTCAACTCACTTTTGATCTGAATACCAGCGCGCCGCTGAGAAAGAAATGCCATGCAGTGTTGCACAAACGAGTTATTATTAAAGTGTGTAACATAACACGGTAATTCATGAGAAGACACACATCTCAGGTCACCCTTCCAATCAAGCTCTTTTAAAGTCCATGCACTGTGGCGCCATGTTGTAGTTTTCTGTCAACCTCTGCAGTCTTGTCACATCTGCTTTTTCCCACCAGATTGCGCAAACAGGAATGTTGTTTAAAATGACACACGAATAAAGGTGTCAGTTAAAAGGTGCGAATGCCCCTGAACGCTACCCACATTATAACTGCTGGGCATGAAAACACAAGGGACGAAGGAGACAGACACGTGCGCAACGACAATGCAGGCCTGAGCGTGAACGTGACGTGCTCTGGAACAATAACCGGCGCGCGCTGCGCCTTATCTGCTAAGGGCCACGTGCTCTTAGGTACAGCTATTTTCAGAACGGTTTCATATTGTCCACGGGCCAAAGAACTCAATGGCTTTTAGATACCGCCCCTATCGCCGGATTCGCGGTCATTGTGTCTGTTCAGATTTTGCTGATAAACACAATGGGAAACCATGACATGTTTTCATATGTTTAGCCTTCCAATAGTAAGCAGCCACAATAACAGGAAACCGCGTGTATCAATATGCAAGTGCACCTAGCTAGATACGTTTGTTCCCAATACCCAGAGGTCTCTCTGATGGCCTATGTCGCACTTACCAAGTCTCGATGAAGGACCCAGTTTGCGTGGAGGTAGTGGATTCCGTCGAGGATCTGGTACAGAAGCGACTTCACCATCGATCGAGGCAACTGCATTGGCTTTTTATTTGCTTTCGAGGCACGATGGAACTTGATGATGTGCTGGGGAGAAATAAACACAACCAAATATTACATTTTATTGCTAATTCAAATGGCCAGGTTTGCGGCGACACAAAATAAAAAGAGCTTTTTCATTATGAGTTTTCTTGCACTTCTGGTATTTTTTTGTTTCTTCGGTTGGAAATGATAAAGTCGTTTTATGTGACACAAGAGGAGTGCCGCAGGGTCTAATCCAAGGGTTAGGCAGACAAATATACTGTTATTTGGAGTGTAGAGGGCCCCTCAAGTCCACGGGACTCGGTGCCACTGCACCTGCCGCTTCACTAATAATCGTTGCGCCCCTTAGAACAAGATGGGTAAGAGTGGTACTGCAACTGCAAGACGTACATTTCCCATAAAGAAATCACTGACACCAGTTTCTTTGGGAAACGCGGTGTCGGATTATAAATTACTCAATAATTGTGAAGGATACTAAGAACCCTCCTACAAATCACGATGCATTTTTCATCTGTTGTACCTCTCCAGGGTCATAGGTGCCAGTGTGTGCACTTGTCCGCTTGCCCCTCACAATAAGGTACTAAAAACAACTAGAAGCATTATCCTCACTCAAGAGGCATTCTTGTAACCCTCAGCAGGCTCAGTTGGGGGTCATCATGCCACCCTGCCCTCCACTTGTGAGCATCTAAGGTGTCTGGTCCCACAGATCTTGGCCTGAAGGAGCCCACTGCCAGTGCCTGGCGATAAATTCCTATTGCTCGTGTCTAGTACCAAAGCCACGAAGTCCTGGAAGAACAGAGCATACGCTCCATTACACACCAAAGTCAACAATACGCATAACAGAATTAAATCAGAAACCCTGTACAACATTGTAAAACACTACGTGAAAAAAACCGTCAGCAAAAATAAAAAGGCAAAAGGGGTGCATGTCTTTACTGCTACGTCAGCACCGCAGGCAGCACAACAGTCCACACCCAGCACAATATGGAAAATGGTGGGTATGAACAAAAGCAACCAGAGTAATTGGACAGACAGTGACTGTGTGTTAGGATAATACACTAGGATTAGTTCACTACTTTGCTGCTATTTTACTTATCCATGAAAGACTAAGGAAGAAGTGCAGCCTAAATGTCCTACGGACTGAAGTGCTCAATTTCAAATCATTTTTTTTTTTTAACCAAAAATCGTTTCTTCTCTGGTGCTGCGATGCCAGCACAGAACTCACTACCAATGTCAGAACTAAACATTCCTCCCTCACTTTCAGAAAGCGGTTAGGAACCTGTTATTTTCGTCGCTTCCTAGACAATCCTGTTTTTGTAAGCAATCCTATTACTTTCCCGCCCACTTCACCTTCCTCAACTCTTCTTCCCTCTCACGTTTTATTTAACAACCGCCTCAGATTGGGTCAATAAACGATGCGGTTTTTGGCACTGCGCAGCTGGTTTGCTACCTTGCCGCTGCATTCCTTGAAATGTAGGTCACGACAGCTGTGTAGAAGTGACAGATTCGGAGCTACTTCGGCCATTTCCTTTACCCTAGTTCTGCCAAACTGATTCACAGGGGCCTGAAGCAGCTTGCGTAGTCCCCAAGAGTCCCTTAACTACACCTGGTTGCCACTGTGAATTGGCTCTTCCTCCTAAATCCTCAAGGGTGAAGGGGAAAATAGAAGCAGCTTCACAGACAAGATGGAGTGCACAGCACTCAAAATACATATATTAAACAAACCCACTCAACCAATGCTGTTGTATTCAAAGTAAACTTGTTTATATGTGTATGGTTTTCTTTTTATAAAGTACTAAATTAGAACACATGTATCGCACATTTAAGGATTAATTTATTTCCCTGTCCCTGGGTACTGATTAAGGGGCTGATTTATAGCTTGGCGACGGAGTATACATACCACCAAGATAGAGGCCCGAGTTTGATGCCTGCAGACCTTAAGCTTGGCTACGGTGGTGACTACTCTGTCGCTGCCAAAGCCAAACTTCTCAGACGGCCCAACGGGGTAAGGGCCATCAGAGAAATGGCTATATGTCAGCCAGCCCAATCGGGATGGGTGGACATATAGACGTTTTTTTATACTGTCTGTTACTGCCAGGCAAACCCAGTGTGGGACAGTAAAATGGTAATGATGCTTCCCTCACTATGGAAAATGACTCCAGTGGCGAGGGGAGCATTATATTATTTATTTTAAAAAAGAAAATCCATTTTTAAAACAAAACAAACTGTTTGGTGCAGTGCTGTGTCAGCTTACCACAGCCCTTCAACAAACAGCGAAATCCATTTGTAGGAATGGCCTTGACAGCGGGTTCCGTCAATGCATTATAAATGATTGCCTGCTTGCCGGTCATTTATAAATATGGCAGGCGGTCCCTCCACCAGGGGGACAGAGTAATTTACTCTGTCCCCCAGGCGAGACATGCCATCCGTCCATTTATAAATCAGGCCCTTCGTTTCTCTGCACTCCTGTTTCTTTCCTTTACGCCCTTCAACATACCACCATTTGTCACTTTGCTGGACCTCTGGAGTATGCATGCACTAGGCAGTGGCAAAACGCAAAATGATGGGGTCCCCCTGCAGAATGTGAGAGGAGCCCCAGAGTCTCCCATTTATTACACATTCATTGGCCTTGGGCTGATTGGGGGCCCGGATGGGCTGGGGGCCTCCCTGCGTCACAGGGGGTTGCGTTACGCCCCTGGCATTAGGATCTGTACACCAGCCAACATATGAATCATTTAAGCAGGAGGGTTTTGCAAAAAATCAGGAGAATTTGCGTTCTACTGTAGAACTTATTTCCTTCCCTGTAAGCAAAGTCTGCAGAGTGATTACAAGTGCACTGTTTTGTCCGACCATGGGCAAGCCACTGTTAGGAGGACCAGGAGGAATCACAAGACTGCATATCCCACAAGGAAGGAAGAATAAGGCAATCAGGTATGGAGCCAAACCCATCTTGAGAGACTAAAGCGTGGTGATTGGTGTGTTCCTGCAGCAGGAAGCGGCATGGACTTGGTCCAAAGTTATTCGAGGTTTGGGTGGTCTGCCAATATACAAGGTCCGAGCCACCTGCAGGCAGAATCAATGGGGCTATCCATGGTATAGATCATCCTCACCAAGCGTAAATTGCAGAAAAGTTACCAAAATGCTTAAAGTGATACTGTACTGTAGGTCACCAGTGTTAGGACTACAAACCTTGGGGGGCAAGTATGAAGGCACCAGATGGGATCTTGCTTCACTCTGCAAGAGGTAGGACCTGGTTAAGACATTGCCCCATCACCATGTCATAATTACCTACGCTCTCTTGAGAGTAATTCTAGGCACAAAATATCATATAGAGGGACTATTAGGGACCTATGGGTGAATGAACCTCACACCTGCTCACGTCTTTTGCCACCTTACTATATACCGTTCGACCACCACAGAGTAGGGCATAAAGAGGTGCCCCTTGCCTCTGGTAAGAGGAAAAACTGTAACAACTTTGGGGCCGATTCCGATTCGTGTCGGTAATTTCTCCGACCGAGCCGGCCTCGGAGAGATTTCCGACCGAATCGGACCCGTGCAGTCCGACCGAACGAGTCCGATGCATTCGTATGCCACCGGACACGAGTCGGTCGGACTCCCATTGAACTCAATGGGAGCCGGTCGTACAACGCGTACGCGGGCTCCCATTGCCTCAATGGGTGCGAGGCGGACAAGGGCGCCCCCTACAGCGAGTACGCCGCGTAGCGCCGCGCGCGACGTACACGCACAGGTAGGGGGACCCATGGGTCCCCCTGTGTGCGCTCGCACGGGTACGCGTACAGGGGGTCCGACACGGACCCCAAAGTACGGCTCCGACAGCGAGTTCGAGTCGGACGGGCGCGAGTCGGTCGGAGCGGTCGAGGTGCACATCGTACTTACCCGGCCGGAAACGTCTCCATTGCGCGGTGCGAATCGGGTCCGAGCGAGTCGGTCGGAGCAGTACGATCCGGGAACCAGTCGGTCGGAGCGGTCGGGTCGCCCGGACGAGTCGGTCGGCGAATACGCATCGTACTCGCTCGCCCGGACGCGCGTACGACTCGGTCGGAAAATAGGGCTCCGGATCGGATCCGGTAAAACCGAATCCGATTCGGAGCACTACCGGCCGAGATCGGAATCGGCCCCTTTGTGTTTTTGTGCAAATACCAGGGTCGGATTGGCAAGGCGGGCAATCTGTCTGACGGGCCTGTGGCAGAGGAGACCTAGTGGGCCGTTTTTTATCATCTGTGGATAAAGCAGCCCCACATACCTGAACTGATTTTTCTAACCAATTGACTGCTGCAGCTTCAGGTGAGCAGTAGTCTAAGCAAGCCATATATTAGGCCCATTGGTTGTTATTTGCAAAATGACAATTGGACGGCTGGAGGACGCACATCATGTGGTGCATCTCCTTACATCCTGGGCCTAAGAAGGTGACAGTGAGACTTTGAACACAACATTTTTAAATAACTTTGCAATTTAAAAAAAATCTGAATAGAAACGAATAAACGGAAAATACCTTTTTGGCAGAGTTGCTGAAAAAAAAAACATTCACACTCTATCCTGGAACGAAAGGGGAGGGAAAAAGGAAAGGGGAGGGAAAAAGGAAAGGAGAGAGAGAGAGAGAGACAAAAGGAAACAAGAAGTAGAGGGGCAGAGAGACAAACAGATGAAGGGAGTGGAAAGATTGAGTGGCAAGAAGGGTTGATTGATAGACTGGTACAGAGAGTGAAGGATGGAAAACAAAAGTGGACAGAAAGGAGATGGCAAATGGAGAAAAAAAGTGTACAGCGAATGATGAAACAAAGAGTTGATGGAGGAGAGGATGTCAGACGTTTCCTGGTCTCGGACTATAAGGAACAGGTAGATTAGTGCCTCATACACAATCCTTAGTTCTCTGACAGTCAAGTATTCTATGGCTTGATTTAAAAGTTGGGGGACACCTAGAGGAAGTGCTGAATCCACAGTAGAACCCACCAATGGAGTTTCCTTCAAAAAACGAATAGTATGGTAAAGGAAACACCACCAGTCGATTCTCCCCTGGTTTTAATACTTCCTTCAGAAATAGATGGCTTCTTCATTTCCATCCTACTCAAAATCAGGCTCTTGGTCTGGCCACTACCAGAGCCAGCACAAGGTCCCTCCACTTCCTCAAATCATCTTTGGAAGACTGCTGAAATCAAAGTACTCACAAAGACCAAAATCCATTGAACTTCTATGACGAATGTTGGTCTTCTGAAAATGTCAAGGTTTGCTAAAGCAGGTAGTTACTGACTGCAGGAGTCATTGGTGCAATAAGGAGCCTTTAGAACCTGAGAGTGAGCAAGGCTATGAGTAACTGAGAGTGAGCATGAAGCCCAGGAACCTGAGGGTGAGCTGCAGGCTCAGGGATCAAATTGAAGCTATATTCCTGAAGAAAATATTCATCACCCCCCTCCCCCCCTCCAATGAGAGTAAACAGGAGCTTTAGAGATCTGGTGGTGACTATGTTCCAAGCAGCAAGCGAACTACACAGAAACATAGCTTTGCAAAATCTTCTGGTGAACATGGTTTTCAGTGAACTGAGGGTATCCTGAAACTTTTAGTTAGGAGTGAGCAAGAGCTACTGAGCCTAAAGATAAACAGGGAAATCGGGTGGCCTGAAGATGAGCTTGACCAAAGGCTCCCAAGAGTGAGCAGGAGCCTCAGAGATCTGAGGCTGAGAAGGGTCCTCAGGGGACCAAAGAGTGGAAGTGAGTTAAAGGGTCCTATTGGTAAGTGGGTAGTTTAGGGACCAACTGATAGGGAGTATGAGTCTCATATCCTTAGGATTCACAGAACCCATGGGTCCTTGAGGTGAGAAGAAGCCTACAAACTTCAGGATGAGTGCGAACCTCTGGAACCATATTGGTTAGAAGTGTCTGAGAATCCCTAAAGATGGCCAGGAGTTTTAAGTCCTGACAGGGGATACAAGATCCAAGGGAAAGCAAGGACTTGGGTATCTAAGAGAGAGCAATACGTTCAGGGACCTGACGGTGAAAGCTTTATTAATCTGAAGGTATGTGTCAGAAGACATGGGTGATTTGTAATGAAATAATGGTGTTTCCAGTCTTGGATGATGCTACTAGCCTTTGAAACTTTAAAAAGCATAATTTACCACAAATGTCTCCCCAAAATAAGCCCCTAATGCTAACCACACAATGATTCATGAAAGGTTGCGATCTGCAAATGTAGGCCACTTTTTTTAGGAGCAGGTCCAGCTCTCACCTTCGTTGTCAGCCCCCGAACCGCCGGATTCTTGCCCTCCATGTGCCTTGTTTTTATTTCTTCTGGTCTTTGGCTCCTATGACTTTTTCCTTGCCTTAGTGCCTTTCCCTTGTGCGCCTGCCTGTGCATCATTTTTTCCCTCCTTTTTTCTCCCACTGGTTTTGTTCCCTCCTTTTCTCCCACTTGTTTTGCCACCGACTGTTCTCCGCCTCCCGCCAGTCTCGCCCGCCACCACCCAGCAACCCTCTCCCAGGACCTACTTAATGGAGTTAACCATTAAGATTACAGAGACTGCATGCAGCGGGCATGCCACTGGTGAACTGAAGGCGTGCCAAAGGCAAACCCGTCTGCACTCGTCCGCACCTGGCCCGCGCCCAGCGCCTGGAACCCTGGTTCTCCTACACCCCACAGATACAACGCCACAGAACTCCAAGCCCTGGACCACGAATGCCACGACAACCGCTGCTGCCAAAACTCCCCACAATCTATGGTAGGACCTTTCTCCCGGATCCACTGCTCCTTCTCCTGTATCATCTGGTCGCCCACCAACACGCCATCCACCACCATACGAACCAAAAAACACAACGCACCTACTTCACAGCAACTTGCCTGCGTCCTCCTAAACACATGCTCATTTGCAAACACGCCACAAAGATCTGGGACCTCATGATCACCCTCACCTTGACGTTGTCTTCCTCACCATGACCTTGCTCACACCCGCATCCACTCTAGACATCGCCACAGCAACACCCGACGGAAACAAGATTAAACACCGAGACCGTACCAGCAAACCCGGAGGAGGGATTGCCATCATTCACAAAGAAAACATCCACGCACCACCGAGACAAAAGACACCATCCAGACCATGTAACATCTCAACTTCAAACTCCAAACAGACGGAAAAACTATTATCAGAGGCACCTTCGTCTACAGACACCCTGGACCATGCCCCAGCTTCTGCACCATCATCCCCGACTTCATCGCCTATCTCGCCATTGACTCCAAAGACTACATCTTCCTCGGAGATCTGAATTTCCACCTCGACAACCTCAACGACACCAACACCGCCAGCCTATTTCGACAGCATGAATAACATCGGGCTCACCCAACTTGTCACCGACACCACCCACAATGCTGGACCACATCTTCACCTCCAGCAACAGGGTCAAGTACAGCCACATCACCTAACTCACCTGGACCGACCACTCCATCATACACTTCAACATCTCCAGCCCCTGAACCTCCACCGCCGAGCCACCCAGCACTCCCCACTGCAGTTGAAGCAAAGTATCAGAGAGTCAATGGACCAACGCCCTCAACACATCATGCCCTAACATTGCATCAAACCTGGACCAAGCTGTCAAAAACTTCAACTCCTGGATCACCAACTGCGCTGACATCATCACTCCCATCAAGACCAGCAGACACAGGAGATTCACCAAGCAGGCAAGATGGTACACCAAGGAACTAAGAACAGAAAAACACCACTGTAAGCAACTGGAAATAAGATGGCGCTCAAGCACGGATACCACAGACAGGTCCACCTTCAAGACCCCCTAAACCTCTACCGCCGGCTACTGAGAGAGACAAAGTGGAAAACCCTAACCGAATGCATCGAGTCCATTTCTAACCACAGCAAAGAGCTCTTCAACATTGTCAGAGAGTTTGCCAGCACTTTAGCCACAGAAAAGAGCATGACTACCTCCCAAGAACTATGTTACAGACTCGCTGACTTTTTCCATGACAAGTTCACCACCATCTATAAGAACTTTGAAACCCAGCCCAAGCACTCAGACTTCCTTTACCTTCCAGCACTCACCGAAAACAACACAGACCACTGACTTACCTCATGGGGCTAGCTCACCCCCCCAGGACACCATCACCCTCATGAACTCCATTCATTCAGGAGCCCCCACGGACCTCTGCCCGCAGCACATTTTCAACCTTGGAAGCTGCATGTTCAGCAGCGAGCTCACCATCTGCTTCCAACTCTTCACTTCACTGAAGAATGGAAACATGCAGAAATCAAACCACTCCTCATGAAACCATCTGCCGACCGAGTGAACTCAAAAACTGCTGCCCCATCTCCCTTCTCCTGCCCCCCTTAAATTCCTAGAAAAAGCCATCAACCAACAACTCACTAATATCTGGGGCAGAACCTTCTCCTAGGCACCTCCCAATCTGGATTCCACACCTACGACAGCACCAAGACTGCCTTGATCACAGTTACTGATGATATCAGAGCCCTTTTTGACCGGGGAGAAACAGCAGCTATGATTCTCCTCGACCTCTCAGCAGCCTTTCACACCGTATCTCATCGCACCCTCATCAGAAGACTGCATCACATCTGTATCCAAGGAAATGTCCTTAAGAGGATCGCCTCCTTCCTCACCGGAAGAAAGCAGAAGGTCCACCTACCTCCATTCACCTCCGAACCCAAGGGCATCATCTGCGGTGTCCCTCAAGGTCCTCCCTCATCCCCACTCTCTTCAACACCTACATGGCCCCCTTGGCCAACACTGTCAGACCCTACGGACTAAACATCATATCCTATGCAGACGACACCCAGCTCATCCTCTCAGAAGATCCCACCAACACAGGAATCAACTTAAACAGGTGCATGATGAGCATTGCCAACTGGGTGAAGGACAACTGCCTGAAGCTCAACACGGACAACCTGGAAGTTCTGATCTTCGACAACAACACCACCCTTGGAAGGACTCCTGGTGGCCCTCGGAACTAGGACCATCACCCATACCGATCGACTATGCCATAAACCTCAGCATAATCCTGAACAGCACAATGATCATGCAGTCCCAGATCAACGCAGTCGCCTCTGCCTGCTTTCACACACTTTGCATGCTACGAAACATCTTCAAGTGGCTCTCCTGAACACCAGGTGTACTGTCACTCAGGCCCTAATAACCATCTGACTAGACTACGGCAACGCACTCTACGCTGGGATAACCGCACACCACCTGCAGAGACTCCAGACCATAGAGAACTCTGCTGCCACACTCAGCCTCGACCTCCCCAGATGGACCAACATCACCCACCACCTCAGAATACTCCACTGGCTCTCCATACAGAAGAGAAGCCAATTCAAGCTGATGATCCATGCCTACAAAGCACTGCACAACCAAGGACCAGCTTACATCAACCATCATCTGAACTTCCACCACCCTACCAGACAACTGCGCTCTGCCTCCCTCTCACCCGCCCACCACCCCCGCATCCACCGAAGCAACAGTGGAGGAAGCTCGTCACGCCAAAACCTGGAACATCCTCCCTCTGCATCTACGGACCTCCATCTCTCTACTGGAATTCCGGACAGCACTCAAGACCTGACTATTCGACTGAGTCACCTTTACCATCATGACCCCCAAGCACCTGGATACCTTCTCGGGTGATTTGCAGCGCTATATAAATCCACTTGATTGATTGATTGATTGTTTAGGTGCCCAAGCAAATTTTTTGTCCAGATCCGACCCTGGCTGATACCTACATGCAGTACGAGATGGATTAGCAATGGAATCAATACCTCACACAACAGCCATGCAAAGCATAACTCGAATACCAAACACAATGACTATGACCTCACAAAATGTATTCCAATAAGTAACATAATATAACGTGTATTTGTAAAGCGCACGTCCACCCAAGGGTATCTTGGTGCTGAATAACAGATGTTTATTGTTACCTAACTCAATGGTACTCATTTTATTGACTTCAGGAGGATGAAAGGCTGAGTGGACCTGACTGGATTTGAACCTGTGACCATGAGGGCGAACACAGGCCCCAACAGTGGATGCATTAGTCCACTAAGACACCAGACCCGGATAAATAAGATCACCTGACATCATGGTTATATGTGGGTTTTTTTTTTCAATCCATTTTATTGATTTTTTTTTAGCAAATGAATGTACAACTAGGTGTTCATTTGAGGCTGCTATAAATGTATGGTTTACAATGCAGAAGAAGTAAAAGAGTTTTTGGGATAGGTATTTAAATTCCATGGTCAGTGTTAGAAAGATAGATAAAGCCCGGTAAGACTATTCAGTACACTAAGGGGCCGATTCCGATCTCGGTCGGAGGCGCACCCAATACCATTCGGTCGGGAAAAAAGCCATGCGAATGCCTGTTTCCCGACCGATCCGTACAGCATACCGAACGAGTAAGTACGATGCGCACAACAGCACAGAATCCGGCCGAGTCATACTCACCCAATCCAGGTCCTGTTCTCCGACCGAGGCGAATCCGGAAACGCAGAATCGAGTCGCACGGAAGGGAAAATGCAGCACCGTCCGGCCGAACAAGTACGATGCGCTTTCCGAACGCGCCGAACCCGTCGCTACGCACGGCACGTCAAAGCATCCGGGAGAGGCGCACATAAGCTCCGATTCGCGCCACAACACGATTCCCGGCTACGAGGCGAACACGCCAGCGACGAGGACGACGTGAAGCGACGAGAAAGACGAACGACACGAACCAACCATGAATCCCTTCGTCCCGATCATACCAATATTCTACATTTACTACCGGAACAGGCACGGACGCGTACGGCGCAGAAGGTAAGTCAGACACCAATCACAAAACACATACAACACGTACACGACACATCACACACACACAGAGGGATGCAGAATTTACTTACACCAGCAACAGCAGCACCATAGGGGCGGGATGCCCATCACCAATGCCACATATGCACACAGGGGCCTGAATGCGCACCACCACCACCACCCCTACCCAGGGGGGGCCGGATGCCAACCACTACTACCACCCTTACCCAGGGGGGGCTGGATGCCTACCACTACTACCACCCTTAGCCATGGGGGTGCCAGATGCCTACCACTACTACCACCCTTAGCCAGGGGGGGCTGGATGCCTACCACTACTACCACCCTTAGCCATGGGGGTGCCAGATGCCTACCACTACTACCACCCTTACCCAGGGGGGCTGGATGCCTGCCACTACTACCACCCTTAGCCAGGGGGCTGGATGCCTACCACAACCACCACCCTTACCCAGGGGGGCTGGATGCCTACCACTACTACCACCCTTAGCCAGGGGGTGCCAGATGCCCACCACCACTACCACCCTTACCCAGGGGGCTGGATGCCTACCACTACTACCACCCTTAGCCATGGGGGTGCCAGATGCCTACCACTACTACCACCCTAAGCCAGGGGGCTGGATGCCTACCACTACTACCACCCTTAGCCAGGGGGTGCCAGATGCCCACCACCACTACCACCCTTACCCAGGGGGCTGGATGCCTACCACTACTACCACCCTTAGCCAGGGGTTGCCAGATGCCCACCACCACTACCACCCTTACCCAGGGGGCTGGATGCCTACCACTACTACCACCCTTAGCCATGGGGGTGCCAGATGCCTACCACTACTACCACCCTTAGCCAGGGGGGCTGGATGCCTACCACTACTACCACCCTTAGCCAGGGGGGTGCCAGATGCCTACCACTACTACCACCCTTACCCAGGGGGGGCTGGATGCCTACCACTACTACCACCCTTAGCCATGGGGGTGCCAGATGCCTACCACTACTACCACCCTAAGCCAGGGGGCTGGATGCCTACCACTACTACCACCCTTAGCCATGGGGGTGCCAGATGCCTACCACTACTACCACCCTTACCCAGGGGGGCTGGATGCCTACCACTACTACCACCCTTAGCCAGGGGGCTGGATGCCTACCACTACTACCACCCTTAGCCAGGGGGGTGCCAGATGCCCACCACCACTTCCACCCTCACCCAGGGGGGCTGGATGCCTACCACTACTACCACCCTTAGCCATGGGGGTGCCAGATGCCTACCACTACTACCACCCTTACCCAGGGGGGGCTGGATGCCTACCACTACTACCACCCTTAGCCAGGGGGCTGGATGCCTACCACTACTACCACCCTTAGCCAGGGGGTGCCAGATGCCTACCACCACTACCACCCTTACCCAGGGGGGCTGGATGCCTACCACTACTACCACCCTTAGCCATGGGGGTGCCAGATGCCTACCACTACTACCACCCTTACCCAGGGGGCTGGATGCCTGTCACTACTACCACCTCTACCCATGGGGGGCTGGATGCCTACCACCAACACCACCCCCACTCATAGGATGGACAATGCATGACACAACCAGCACACCACAACCTAGGGAATGCAAGAAAAAGACATCCCCCAACACCATGACAAGCGTGTGTAGACTGTGTCAAATGCCTACAACACTGAACATGACTTTGAACATACAATGTGACCCCCTATCACATGTGCCACACATATATGTGTGTGGCCCCCACAATGCAAGCAGGCCATGACCATTGTGGCAATGGGGTCCAAACCCCCATCATCACAGTGACCAAAATGTAAGTGTGGGGTCCATAGCTGAAGCACATTTTGAACATTGTGGCAATGGGGTCCAAACCCCCATCATCACAGTGACCAAAATGTAAGTGTGGGGTCCATAGCTGAAGCACATTTTGAACATTGTGGCAATGGGGTCCAAACCCCCATCATCACAGTGACCAAAATGTAAGGGTGGGGTCCATAGCTGAAGCACATTTTGAACAGTGTGGCAATGGGGTCCAAACCCCCATCATCACAGTGACCAAAAGGTAAGTGTGGGGTCCATAGCTGAAGCACATTTTGAACAGTGTGGCAATGGGGTCCAAACCCCCATCATCACAGTGACCAAAATGTAAGTGTGGGGTCCATATCTGAAGCACATTTTGAACATTGTGGCAATGGGGTCCAAACCCCCATCATCACAGTGACCAAAATGTAAGTGTTGACAAAGAAAAAGCTGCAACTGCCAAACTGCATGGATGATTCCTGGTCATAGAACATAAAACACATCAGTGGCAAAGTAGTGCATGTGTCCCATTGCAACATAAATTGGGGGAGGCAAATACTGCAGTGCAAATAAGACATACCTTTGGCCATGTGCAGACAAACAACACCCATGGGGGCTGACACTATCAACATTCATCAATGACACAATGACAGAAGTGACCATCAGAATGCAGACCCACATATTTGCACCAATGGGCACACAAATGCAGATACCCTGTGGAGACTGTAGATGTGAGGTGAACAGATACCATACCATGGCAGCAATGGGACACACAAACCATGATCATTGTGCTGACCGATGACCTAGGAGTCCCAGGGACAGCAGGGGAAACCCACCAAACTACATACAGCCAATGGCACACCCAAGATATGCCAATGCAGTGGTGCAGATGCACAAACACAAACAGGCAGACCCACACTGCACATCATACACAACAGGTGAGGGGGGTG
This sequence comes from Calotriton arnoldi, assembly GCA_963921515.1. Classification (NCBI taxonomy): domain Eukaryota; kingdom Metazoa; phylum Chordata; class Amphibia; order Caudata; family Salamandridae; genus Calotriton; species Calotriton arnoldi. Next base: position 2,617,455 of record CAWUFW010000285.1, read on the forward strand.
CCAGTGTCCCCAGGCAACCACACAACACATGAGGAGGCCTGAATACCAATCAAACAGATGTGCATACAGTGCCACACAAAGGTAACTCATGGATCCAAATGCCCTATGTGGGCAAGCAGGCATTGTCAGATGAGAGGGAGCACAAATCACACATGTCACACAGGCACGTAGGAACAGCAACTGACACAGCAAGACACAGACACACCACAGCACTACCCCCAGGGCCCCCACAATGTGGTGACCCTGGGCTGCATTACAATCCCACTGTGATGACAAAGCTAAATGTCGTTCACACTGTGAACCACAGTCATGTGTCCTGAGCAACAAACTACCATCACACCTACACAAGCACAAATCAATCAGCACGGCCAGTAAGCCAAGGCCAACATGGAGGCAGGGGTCTAGCCGGGCAACAACTCTCATCTGCACACACTCAACACCACACACCTCGACCTCCAACAATGTGCAGCAGTGAAGCACACATGCACTGGTGACATTGCACATGCACCCATGACTATTCCAGGGTGGTGGGTGGGAACCAAGGTGCAGAAACACATCACACATGGCCACTCAACAAGACTCCTGAATGTCTGACACACTGCACACTACGCTGTACATGGACATGACGGCAATACCACACCAACCAATGGGATCCCAGCCACAGTCACACACCAATGAAGAAGCCAAGGTCACCCACAAAGAACACACTTAGACAACAACCAACATTGCAGCCCGGACCCTGAGGAGTGCCAGCAGTCACACACAACGTGTCACAATCACTGAAAGATAACACAAACTGGAAATCACATGACAGGGGCAAACAACAAGTGCCAAGGGGAAACCTGACTGTGACCCATCTGCGTCTGCACACAAACTCAGCCCTGACAGCAAACACACCTATGGGTGACACCCTGATGACCAGTAATGTGCCATGCACCCACATCACAGAGAACCCAGGGAGAAGACTTTGGGGGAACATAGGTCAACTCAGCAAGCATCACAAACAGGTACAACACTAGGGATCACAGCATGCACAGCTAAACGGAAGTGAACACACAGACATGCTCATACAACACACACCTTGGGCGCAGGCAATGTCACAGGAGTACACACTGCCATGAGGGGACTCCACTCCTGTGTGAGGAAAGCTGTGCCATATGTTGCCTCAGTAGGGCCCCATCATGTCAGCTGAGCACCTGGTCACACAATCAACAATTAGCACCAAATGAAGGCTCCTGTCACATCAGCCTGGTCATGGAAGTGCCAACGAAATCATCAGCACAGATCCAACACACTTGTATAGCAATGTTGCACTGACAACACAGATGAGTCCTTCCCCATTGATGCCCAAACCTGCATGTCCAGTGGAGATGGCCACACGGTCAGGGAAGTAGACGAATTGAACAATGGCAGGCACAACAGATGTGCAGGGGTGGAAGCCACAGATGTGAAATTGCTAATGTAAGTAGGAAATCCCATTGCCAAATACTGAACACATGACACCCTCAGATGCTGCTATGGATGACATGGATACACCACAGGATAGGACACATTCCCCCTGGACCACATGGGTTCCTGCACAGTAACACTTCATTATCATGAGACCAAATATCACCATCACTGCAGCAAGGGCATGGTTAGCATCATCAACAACATGTACATCAGAAGCATAAGCACTAGAGAACAGAAAGTTGCTTTATTCAGCATATGTGTGTATTGAAAAGTGAAAGTCCAGAAAAAACACAAAGGCCAATGGCCAGTCCATTGTCAAAGTCCAAACAGGGTGACAGTGGCAGATGTCACCCTACGCATGCCTGCACTGCACAAAACCAGGGACAATCCACTAGGAGGGGCAACCGGAGGGGCAGGCCAGGCACCGCAGGGACAGGATCAGGGCTCACCAGGAGGAGGCAGGGAAGGGGTGGTGGGTGCTGGAGAGCCACTGACAACTGCAGTGGAGGTGTCTGACATGGTGTGTGCCGGCACAACTGGGGGGCATGACTCAGATGTTGTGGGTGCCGGCACGACTGCAGTGGACCCTGCAGATGGAGTGGACAGGTCCGCCACTGCAGTGCCCAAGTCAGACAGGGTGGTAGTGGACTCCACTGCAGTGCCTACCACCAGGGGAGGAGAATGGGGAACAGGCAAGGTGGGCTGGACAGAGGGGGAGGACACCCTCACCACATCAGTGGCACAGACAAGCGCAGCGGGGGGTGTGGTGCCGGGAGAGCAAGTGGCAGGGGGAGAAGGCCGGATCCTCTTGGGGATGGTATATCTGTGGGTGGGGGAACCTGGGGCAGGGTGTGGTGGGGGCACCTGTGGAGTGGGGGCCTGAGGGATGGAGGAAGGAGACCTGGTGCCTGAGCTGCAGGGCGGCGGCGGGGTCTTGCTCTTACCACTCCGGGGGACTTGCGGGTTGGGGCCTCAGTCTGTCTGCGCCTGGGGGAGGGTGTCCGGGGGCGAGGGGCACTCTGCTCCATGTGGGTGGGCTTCCTCTTCCCCCTGAATGCTGTATCAGCTGGATCGGAGGGGAAGAGGCCGAGGTCACTGAGGAAGAGCCGCTGGGTCTTTGGGGTTGCAGGTGAGGCAAGGGAGGGTGCTTTGGAGGGAGAGGCAACTGAGGACTGCGCAGTGCTCGTGGATGCGTGTGTGTGTTCCAGGGCCCCATCCCCTGTGAGTCTGGTTTCAGTCCCCTGACTGTGCGTGCGTGTGCGTTTTGTTTGTGGCGTGTGTGTCTGTGTGCTGGACGTGTGTGTGCTGGTGTGTGCCTGTGCCGGTGTGTGTGTGCTTGGGACGGGTAAGGTGCTGGGGAGTGTGGATGGAGCAGAGGCAGGAGGGGTGAGGGACTGTCTGAGGAGGGACACTGCTGCTGTCAGGGAGGAGTCCATGGACCTATTGCCCCTCTGTAGGTCAGACATGCCCGATGAGATGCCCTCCATGAACGACACCAGCTGAGTCAACAGAGCGGTGTGCGCATGGAGGACACTCAGCATGGCTGTCTGCCCTACATGGAGCTGGCGAAGGAGGTACACAGACTCCTCACTCAGGGCAGCAGGGGACACAGGGGCAGGGGGTGCGGTGCCTGGCCCAAAGGAGACACGCTCCCGAACATGGGAGCCTCCACGGACCTGGGGAATGGGAGCCGATGGGAGGGCGGTGGTGGTGCTGGTGGTGGCGGGGACAGCAACACTAGCTGGGGTGTGGTGGCTGCTGACACCCGCCTCCATAAGGGAGTCATCCTCCGAGCTGCTGTGGTCCTCAGCTGAGGTGGATGGTGCTGAGGACTCCTCGGTGTGGCTCCCCTCGCCCTCCGTGCCACTGGGTCCCTCCGACCACTCCTCGGCTGCTGACCCAGTCTGGCTCTCCGGCTCCTCCTGGTCCGTGGAGCTGTCCCCTTCCGTGGCCGTGGATGTATCTGCAAACAATGGGGAAACAGACAGACATCAGTCACCTGCACCAAACGCACACACCACTGTGAGCACAGCACATTACAGAGCAAGCCCTGGCATCATTAGTTGAACATTGCTAAAAGTGCCCTAACTGAACAGGAGAAGCCAATTGTCAGTCTGATGCCAACCATGGCACTCACATCCCACATGGCCTTGCACCCATCTGTCTGGTGTCTGTTGGATAGCAACACCCCAGTGTGGACACATGCACCACCTACACAGTAGTTGGACAGTGCAGAGGACACGGTGTAGCATGTGGACATGCACACATCACAACTGTTGCCACTGAGTCAGTACAGGTTTCCGGATGAAAGGGATGCCCAGAGTCAAATAGGAAATGCATGTGATGCATACCAGCGACAGACACCATGATCCACCCATGTCCTGATAGCCATCGCCACAATGGTGTGCATGTAGCACATGTCACTCCCCTGCAGGATCACCAATAAGTAGACACATGCCATGGCGGAGGCATGACTGCTAAGTCATACATCACTGTCTCAGTGATGTATGTCTTGGCAGCCAGACAACAACACTCTGCACTGTGTCACAATAGTAGGTCATGGGGAATGCAAGTCCTGGAGCTGCACAAGTGCACATGTACATCCCCCACACAACACATCATCTTAACCCTCATCTGTCCAGGTCATACCGATTGGACATATGGGAGACCTGTGACACTACCCTCTGAACCTGAGCCCCTCACAATCTGCTGTGAATGGGAAACAGCTGCCTGAACTTCACATTCGCATACCCCAGTCTGCACGGGCAGCTGATCAAACACCTATGTGACACACAAGTATTGTCTCCTATGGTCACATCTCCAGTGGCATGCTGAGCCCCTACCGAGAAACACCCCAGCAGTCCTGGCAACAAATCCACAGCACACTGATACAGAGGCAGACACCTGAGGGGTCAAATCACTGCGCACAATGTGTCAGCTGATACACGGGAGTGGGAGTACAGAGTGCATTGCATGGCCTGGAGTAGGCATGACTGTCCTGCCCCACATGAATGAGGGATGAGCCCTGGACAGTGGATAGCTGGCTATGTATGTGTGACACACATAATCTGCACACTCCTGGGGCCCAAACATTGTTCCCACCCGCTGCATGGGTGTGTGCCAGATACCCCAGGCACATGTGGTGGCTCAGCTCAGCAAGTGGACCGCATATCAAAGCAACACGCAGATTACATGTCCGAACACAGGCGTTGTGTGAACAATGGACCCACCCATGATGCCCACAACAGAGTTAGGGAAACAGATGCTGTCCCCCACCTTTAGTGAAGCAAACTGCAAGGACACAGTCCCAAGTGACACAATTCCCTGAATGTAAGGGCCACACCTGGGTATCAGATGAGGAGTGGGCGGTGCACAATAGAGGGACATGGCTCCTGGACAACATGACTGCTGTACTGTGGCAGTTTAACCAGGCCAGAGGAGGGCACATAGCATGTAATACAGAGTTCACAGTGCAGTCTTTGACTCACCCCTTCCTTGCTGCTGTCTGGCCTTCAGCTGCCCATCCAGGTCTGGAAACACCACCGCCAGGATCTGGAGCATGTGGGGGTCAGGGTCCGTGTTCCGCCCCTCCTGCGAGGAGGCGACAGCTTCAGCTGGACCCGTGCAATCCTCCGGGTCCAGCCCCGAAGGTCCTGCCACCTCTTCTGGCAGTTGCGGATCCGGCGCTTGTAGACCCCCACGGACCGGACAACCCGGACGATGTCCTTCCAGATCTCCTGCTTCCGATGGGCATTAACCTGTCAGGATGACAAAGTGAAAAGGCCATTACTACACATGCAACATATCCGTGCATGACACAGTTGTATATACATGTCTCAATCACAGGGGCACATGATGTACACAGGCAGTGCAACGCTGCCCATGGACAGTTTGCCAGAAGTCACTACATGGTATCATTGCATGGGAAGTAAAACCTTGTTCAAATGCACTGTCACTGCACCATACCTGTCCAGTGCATGTCACTACACACTATGGGGGGTGACAACTACTCAGTGAGCCTGCTAGCCAGTGGCGTGCAGACTTTCAGCCTTGCTAGTCAGACAAAATGCACATTCAGAAAGGCAGTGCACAGAACACTCACCTGCTCCCCTGGTGTCCCATACAGCTTGCTGTACTGTGGAAGTAGGCTGTCCAGCAGGGCCTGGTTCTCCTCAAGGCTGAAGGCTGGGGCTCTCTCCACAGTACGTGCCATTGCAGGGTCCAGAGGGGGCAGAGACAGCAGCAGTGCAGTGGCAGATGTCGTCCTGGAGCATGTAGTGCAGGCAAGTGAGCTCTCAGGGGAACAGCCAGCAATATATATGTGCTGCAGAGGCAGATACTGTCCCATGTGTCCAAAGTGATAGGTCCAAGTCGTTTGCATCTTCTGAATCTGGCCAATCCATGGAATAGCAGCACCAATACACGCCCACAGCATCCTTCAAATCTTCAACTTCATGACATACATGATTTTGCAACATTGTTGTGGGTGACCAACTGAATTTCCAGCAACCGACTCGTTCTAATTTCGAAAACGCGTCCGTTGCCAGGCTAGGCCATTGTCAATGGGTGCGCACCGATCGGTCCATTGCTGTTCAACGCGTACAGGGGTACAACGCGTACCCGCACACATTGAATGCAATGGGCCGGCCGGGGGCACCGATCGGTCCATTGCGGTACAACGCGTACAGGGGTACAACGCGTACCCGCACACATTGAATGCAATGGGCCGGCCGGGGGCACCGATCGGTCCATTGCTGTTCAACGCGTACAGGGGTACAACGCGTACCCGCACACATTGAATGCAATGGGCCAGCCGGGGGCACCGATCGGTCCATTGCTGTTCAACGCGTACAGGGGTACAACGCGTACCCGCACACATTGAATGCAATGGGCCGGCCGGGGGCACCGATTGGTCCATTGCGGTACAACGCATACAGGGGTACAACGCGTACCCACACACATTGAATGCAATGGGCCGGCCGGGGGCACCGATCGTCCATTGCTGTTCAACGCGTACAGGGGTACAACGCGTACCCGCACACATTGAATGCAATGGGCCGGCCGGGGGCACCGATCGGTCCATTGCGGTACAACGCGTACAGGGGTACAACGCGTACCCGCACACATTGAATGCAATGGGCCGGCCGGGGGCACCGATCGGTCCATTGCTGTTCAACGCATCCCTGTACAAGTGACTGGCATATGTCACCATGCCTGTCTCAGATGAACATATGCCAGCCACAGATAGCTCCCAGGGAGTGAGGGGCACACCTACAACACGACAGCCTGTCCAAACTGTATCATAAGGCATGTAAGGCTGCATTTCCTATTGTGTGTATGTTGGTGTACATGTTGTCCTGTGGGTGTCACCTGGGGGCAGCCACCCCCAGGCTGTGCACGTGTTCATGGGGACAGGATCCTGGGTGTTACGTGTACATGACCACTGTGATGTGCAACTGTTCATATCTGTGCATGTGCCATGGTCACATTTCACGGTGGTGTATGTGTATGTCATGTCACATACCCCGTGAGTCCCATGTGGGACGGTATGTTTGAGCCAGGGTGTCCCAGTGGCACAATAGTGATGGTCCTCCACAGTCTGTGTGCATGTAGTGTTTACAATGTCTCTGATTTCATGTGCACAATGGGAGACAGTCTCCACATCCACGTTGTGTGTGCATGGACTTTGATGTTGTGCGTGTGTGTGTCACAGACGTCCATGTCTGTCCTGCAGTGGCAAGTGGGACCACTACCTGTGGGGGTCATGGTTGTTTTGCTGTGGTGTATACATGATACTCCATGTAATGCCAGTGTCCATGTGGCAATACAGGGTCCCTGGGAATGTACCTGTCGTTGAGCTGTGATGCCTGGGGCACATCTGTCCTCACATGTCACTGTGGGGGGTGATTGTGACACGGCAGCAGGAGATGGGAACTGTGACACGGCCTCATGATATCCAACGGGCCAACCTGGGACTTATTGATGCCACTTGTTGAACCGTGATGACAGATGTTGGCCATGTATGTACCATACATGTCCTTATGGAACTGCACACTTCATGTAGTTGTGCCTCATAATGATGTATGTTGTGATATTGAGTGTGTTCAATGCCGCATATGTGGGGTGACTGACAATCTTGCTTTCTTCTCCTCTGCACTGCAGGGCTCCTGCTGTCCATAGACCATTCCCAGACCTGGCAACGATGGTGGAACGGGACAGCATCCGACGGTACCGCTTCACCAGGCAGCTGATTGAGGATTTGGCAGTGCAGTTGGCCCCACATTTGCAGCCTGGCCGGCCGTATCCTACAGCGCTGACCCCCAAGGTGAAGGTGATGGCAGCCCTACACTTCTTTGCCACCGGTACCTTCCAACATACTGTGGCGACTGCTGGTGGGATGTCACAGACCATGTTGAGCCGTGTGCTCCGTGATGTTTTGGAGGCAATGTTGCTATTCCTGAACCGGTACATCTATTTCCCTAGACTGCAATGACTCACTGACGTGAAGAGTGACTTCTATGCCCTGGGGAGGATGCCGCATGTCATTGGCTCCATTGATGGGACACATGTGGCTTTGGTACCACCACAGGCCCAGGAGCAGGCCTACCGTAACCGCAAGCACTACCACTCGGTCAATGCACTGGTGGTGTGTCTTGCAGATATGACCATCACACACGTGTGTTCCCGTTTCCCTGGTTCAGCACACGATGCCTTTGTGATGAGGAGTAGTCGCATCCCCAGGATGATGGCACAGATGCAGAACCAGCGTGCTTGGCTTGTCGGTGTGTACTGACTTTGTGCCATTGTGTGTGATCTGATCTGTAGTATTCCGCCCACTTTTCCAAGTCAGCTAATGTGCACTTGTCTGTCCGTAGGTGACTCGGGATACCCCAACATGCCGTGGTTGCTGACACCCCTCAGGAACCCTGTGACACCAGCCCAGATGCGCTACAATGAGGCACATGGTCGGACCAGGAGAGTGATTGAGCGGACATTTGGTCTCCTGAAGAGCCGCTTCCGCTGCCTGGACAAGACAGGAGGGTCCCTCCCATATGCCCCAGCGAAGGTGTGCAAGATTATCATCGTCTGCTGCATGCTCCACAACCTGGCAGTGCGGAAGGAGTTGCCTCTCATCCAGGATGACAATGACCAACATCCGCCACCTGTGGAGGATCCTGGCCTGGACCACGATGCCAGTGATGATGATGATGATGAGGGTGATGTCCGCACACAGCTCATCACCAACTTCTTTAGCTGAATGTGAGTATCCTGAGGTGTCATGTCAATGATGTGAGTTGGCATGATATGTGTAGGTGGTGCTCTGGTGCTGTTGGAGTGTGTCCATGGGCTACTTGACTGGATGTGTATAGCGATGTGTGCTTACAGGTGGTCTGTACTCCCCAACAGTGTTGACATGCTAACTTGGTTCTGGGTGGGTATCTTGTAACATGTATTGTGCATGAGTTTTGCTGTTCTGTCCTGTTCTCCATTGCTTTTGACTGTGTGTCATTTCTGTTCTTCACAGGGTACTTTCAGATTCGTTTGGTCAACTGTGTCCACCGACGACGTGATTGTACTTCCAGGGTGGTAGCTGTTGTGTCCCTACAGGTGATGTGCGCCACACCCATGGACTTCCTTCCTTCTACAGTTGTTGACTGTGTGCCTGCTGCCAGGTGGGATTACCTTGCATCTGTAGTGGTTACGACATGTTGCTACTGTGTAATAAACCTGTGCTTCACTTTGTGATGTGCGTTGTCTGTGGTCACACATTTGACTGCCATTTGCTTACTGCACCTGTGGGCTACTTGACTACAACTGGGAATAGGTGTGGTGTCTGTGCATTGAACCGTCTTCCCTGTCAACATCGGTGTAGGCAATGAGTCAGATGGCCTAGGTGTGTATGTGTTGTGTAGCCCTGGTGGTGTGTCTCCCTCATATGTGTCACGTTGCCTTTACTCACATGCCTGTGTTGTACTTGCTGTTGCAGTTCGCATACACAGTGTAATTTTGCAGTTCATCATCCCCATGACAGCACCCACGTTGGAATCACAACAGAGGCAAGTATGGTGTATTAGTGTGTTTATTGTGATAAATTTGTGTGAATAGTGCATAGGATGGTTAGTGCTGTACATATATATTGCAATCAGAAGTTCCTAGGTGAATTGAAAGACCTGGTAGACAAAATCCCCAGTATCGGGGCCACAGTTGTCTGAGACATTGGTCCAACTTGTACTCCCCATGTCATGTGTGGGAGTTGTGTTGCCGTCAACAGGGTGAACAGTTTGTGCACAAAGGTGAACATCCAGAACAGGTTCAGGCTTCCTGGGGGTTGCACTTGGCCATCGGCCTCTCACTTGCCCCTCCTCGGACGACCCCTCTTCTTTGGGGGGGGCCCCTCAAGTACAGGCTGCTGCGGTGCAGGGGACTCTCCGCCAGAGTCATCGTCCCTCCCTGTGGCAGTTGCAGTTTGTTCAGCACCAGATGTTGTTGGCACACAGGGAGGTGTGTACTGGTTGCTGTTCATCTGGCGGAGGCATTGTAATATGTCCCTGTGCACCGCCGTCATCTCTTGCAGTGCGTCCCACTTGGACTCCACGCGGGACATGTGTGAGTCCAAGCGGGCATGATGGGCAGCCTGCTGCTGTTTCATGTCTCTGAGGAGCCCCACTACCTGGCTGAGATCTCCGGTGCTGGACTGGTACGCATCGGCTATGCGTACCAGTTGTGGGTCATCATGCACACCAGCAACCTCTGCAAGCAGCGACCTCTGTCTCCCACCCCTCCCACCACCCCTGCCGACATGTGCAGTGCGTGCAGTGGCACGCACAGATGACCCTGGTCCCCCTTGGGGGTTGGTGGTGGTGGTGGTGTCCATGGCCCCACGTTGGTCCAGGGTCCCTGTGCTGGTGGTGCTCCTTGTTCTGTCCATGTCGGCAGGGATGGTATTTGTGGTGACAGTCGTTGGAGGGGTGGGTGCAGGGGGTGCAGCTGGTGGTCCTGCTGGTGCTGCAGCTGGTGGTCCTGCTGGTGCTGCATGTTGACTTGCACCGGATGTGCCAGGTTGGTCTTCTTCGTCCGAGGAGGGCAGAGGCTGTACGACACCAGTGAGCTCCGCATCCTCTTGAGCCTGGGACTGGGACTCCTCAGCGTCTGCTGCTGTGCCCCCATCATCACCTGTTTTGGGAGACACACACACTGTATGTTATGTTTCTGCAGGCATCAATGGTTGACACACCTGACAGTTGTGACTGTGCCTCTGGGTGCGGGCCTGTACATTGCATTGTCCTAAGTTGTCACAGTCAGGGGTTGATATTGGTGTAGCACATTGTCCTGCATTATTTGGGCATTTCTATGTATTTGTTGGGGTGTGAACATGGTCTGCATTGGTTGTATTTGGTTGACAGCCGGCCCTCCTTCCCACACAGCCAGTCAGTTATCCCACCATGGACTGTGCTTGCATTGCAGGGAGTGCAAGTTGTCTTTCAGGATGTCAGTCAGTGGTGTCCTGCTGTTGGTTGTTGCACAGTTGCCAGCAGGGCCTTGTGCTCCCCACAGCAGTAGCCAGTGTCAGCCATCTTGTCAGTCGTTTTCCACTCCCTGTGATGTGAGCATGGTTCAGGGTGGTGTTGATGGGCCAGTTGTGAGGCTGAGCAATATCTGTGCCTACTACTCCCATCATGCTATTGCCTCCACCTCCCTTCCCAGCATGCCCATACTTACTTGCTTTTGTGGGGAGTTCAGTGTGTGTGGGTGTGAGAGCAATGGCAAGATGGCTGACAGTGGTGTCCTGCTGTTGGTTGGTGTGCAGTTCCCAGCATGCCCTTGTGCTCCCCACGACACAGCAACAGTGTCAGACATCTTTGATGGGCCTTTCCACTCTCTGTGGGATGTGCATGCGTGAGTGTGAGCTTGCTGGGCCATGTGGTGGGGGATGTAGAGCTGTGCCTACGACTCCCATCAGGCTATTGCCTCCACCCCCCTTCCCAGCATGCCCATGCTTCCTTCCTTTTGACTCTGCTTCCCTGTGGGGTGGGCTGCCTGTGCTGACAGGATGGCTGGGAGTGTTGTCCTGGCAGTTGTTTGGCTAAAAGTCCCAAGAGTGTCCCTGTGCTTCAAACAACATTACCCAGGGTGGAGGATCTTTGTAGGATCTTGAGTTAGGATGTGAGGCATTGCATTCTCCCAGGTGGGTTCTGTGGAGTTTGTGTTGAGGGGTGTGTGAGGGGAGGTGCTTGTGACTATGGTCAGTGCTGCGAGTCCTCCTTCCCACCCAGCCAGATATCCCACCATGGAACGTGCTTCCATTGCAGGGAGTGGAAGTTGTCTCTCAGGATGTCAGTCAGTGGTGTTGTGCTGTTTGTTGGTGCACAGTTCCCAGCAGGGCCTTGTGCTCCCCACAGCAGTAGCCAGTGTCAGCCATCTTGTGAGTCCTTATCCACTCCCTGTGATGTGAGCATGGTTCAGGGTGGTGTTGATGGGCCAGTTGTGAGGCTGAGCGATATCTGTGCCTACTACTCCCATCATGCTATTGCATCCACCCCCTTCCCAGCATGCCCATGCTTCCTTCCTTTTGACTCTGCTTCCCTGTGGGGTGGGCTGCCTGTGCTGACAGGATGGCTGGGAGTGTTGTCCTGGCAGTTGTTTGGCTAAAAGTCCCAAGAGTGTCCCTGTGCTTCAAACAACATTACCCAGGGTGGAGGTTCTTTGTAGGATCTTGAGTTAGGATGTGAGGCATTGCATTCTCCCAGGTGGGTTCTGTGGAGTTTGTGTTGAGGGGGTGTGTGAGGGGAGGTGCTTGTGACTATGGTCAGTGCTGCGAGTCCTCCTTCCCACCCAGCCAGATATCCCACCATGGAACGTGCTTCCATTGCAGGGAGTGGAAGTTGTCTCTCAGGATGTCAGTCAGTGGTGTTGTGCTGTTTGTTGGTGCACAGTTCCCAGCAGGGCCTTGTGCTCCCCACAGCAGTAGCCAGTGTCAGCCATCTTGTGAGTCCTTATCCACTCCCTGTGATGTGAGCATGGTTCATGGTGGTGTTGATGGGACAGTTGTGGGGGTGAGCAATATGTGTGACTACGACTCCCATGATGCTATTGGCTACACTGACTTGCCCAGCATACACAGAATTCCTTCCTTTCAGTGGTCTTCACTGTGTGTTGGTGTTGTAGTGGTGGCTACATGTCTGGATGTGTTTGTTAGTTCTATTTGTGCCACTGCCTAGCTGTAGTTGTAGTTGTGTTTGTACATGTGATGACACGGTTAAATGTAACTTTGAGATGGCATGTGTTGTGTTTATCTGACTGACATACACATTTTGGGATGATTCTGTTCTGGTTGCTGTGTAATTGCTATGAGTGCATGGTTTGACTCTCCCCTTGACAGTGATGTGTGTGTGTATTGTGGCAGAATATTGTGTACATTTGTTGTGTACTCACCAGGCTCTGGGATGTTCTCTAGTCCATAGACGCTCACTGGCGGAAGGCTGGCCCGCACCTTCTCCTCCCAGGGCCTGAGGTATACTGGCTTGGCAGGAGGGCCACTGCCGGTGTATTGGCTCAGGAGGTAGTCCTTCTTGAGCAGCTCCCGTACCCTCCTGCGCACGTCATACCACCTGTTCTGGATGTCAGTCTTTGTGCGCAGACATGGTGATTGTGCGTTCACCTGTTGATGATCCTCTCCCACATCTTGGTTTTCTGGGAGATGGGTGTCTGTTGGACCAGTGTGCCAAACAGCTGTGGCTCTACCCTGAGGATCTCGTCTACCAGGACTTCCAATTCACAATCTAGGAACTTGTGATTCTTCTTGGGGGGCATGGTGATGGGTGGTGATGGTGAGTGATGTGTGTGTTGGTGTGCAGGTGAGGGTGTGTGAGTGTGTGTTTTGCTGGGTGTATGTGAGGTAGCTATTTGTTGGTGTGTGGCTTGTGTGAGGGATGAGCTGTGGGTGTGTGGTTGCTGTCTGTTGAGTGCTGGCAGTAGAATAGCATTTGCAAAGGATCATGGTTGGGATTTGTTTCCTTTATATGGGTGGAGTTGTGGGTGTGTCTTTGTTCTCTGAACCCACCCCCCCAGTATTTATTGGCTTTGTAATTGCTTGTTTGGCCTTTTTTTGTGTATTTTTCCTTAGTACTTTCTGTGCATGTTGGAAACGTTCTTGTGACCGAGTCGGACCCTGCATTTGTCTCGTACGGTCTTCTCCGTTTCGTTCACGCTGTGTTTGTGCAGTTTTCTATGCTGCGTACGCGTCGGTCGCGGTGTTTTGTGCTACTTCAGCTCGGTTTTGTATGCGTGTCGGTCGTACGGCTTGTCCTCCGTTCGACTCGGTCGTGGTTTTCGCGCCTTGCATCGTACTTAGCGGTTTGGAGTTCGCGTGTACGTTTCGGTTGGATTTGTTCCGGGTGCGTGTCGGTCGGTTCGATTTGCGTGTTTTTCCAGCCGGATTGCTGTTTTCCGTGCGGCTCGGTCGTTCGGCTTGGGTTCAGTACGTGTCGGTCGGATTTTGCACGCCTTGCATCGTACTTGGCGTGTCGGGCGCCACAGGTTCGTGTCGGTCGGAATAAATTCCGGCTCCGAGTCGGTCGGTGCTTTTTTCGGCCCGAATCGGAATCGACCCCAAAGTCTTGAGTATGATTTACAAAGCCACGCAAGAGCTGATTTGTGCCACCTTATGTGACTTTGTAAAGGAATGTTAAGCAACGCATTCCATGGGTGGAGCATGGATGTCCCATGCATTAACTCATGGAACTTGATGCAATCCCATATCTACTAAAAGTAGTAAATCTGGGGTTGCACAATAATGGTGCACCTACCATTCAGCAGCACACAGAGAAAGAGGAAATTGCCTCAAAGGACTGTTTTTGTGTTCAGAAAATTTAACCCATCCTGCAAAAAAACAATCCTACCTGTAAAGTAGACACAGTTGCAGCATGGTGCAATGGTCTCTGCATTGGGGCTAGGCAGCACATAGTGCGCCAGCGCTCGGATGGTGCAAAAGTGTGTCATATCTTAGTAGATATGCTGAATATCTGCTCACTCTGTTTCAAGCAAAGCAGCAACTTTGCTTCATGCCCTGTGCTATGTGAAATATTAGTAAATATTCCCCTTTGATTGTGCCAAGCTTTTGGCCCACATCCTCAACTGAAACCACAGGCATCCGCATCCTACGTTATTGTATCCATTGTCTGCTGATTATTCTTTTTCCAAATCCTTGCTATTCACTTTGCTTTGTAAATACTTTCAGAATGCCATCAGGGCTGCATAAGAAATATTGAAAAAACACCAAATAAAATAAAAAAGGCATATCTACACTAGGGTATCAGGAGGTTAGGCCACTCTTGATGTCTTGAGATGAACTGTAAATAAGCTCATTTGTGTAGATTTTTTTAAATTTTATTTGGTGTTTTTAAATAGTGCTTGTGCAGCCCAGATTACGTTTTAAAAGTATTAACAAAGCAAAGGAAGTAGCATGGATTTTGAAAATATAGCCATCCTAGGGAATCAGGAGGTTAGGCCACTCTTGACGTATTTAGGTGAACTAAAAATGAGCCAAAAAAATGTGACTCATGAATGTAAAGTGGTTTCAAAATAAGAAGTAGATTCAGAGGCAATGAAAGTAATATATATGAAATAACCATCCCATTAGGAAATAAAAATAATAAATGCTAAAAAACATGTTTGTTATAGAGTCAAAAAGATAATAAGACAAACATCATAAAAATAAAAAAATAGATGCAGAATTAAAACATTATACACAAAACATAGACTCTTGCATTGGACAGAATTGAAATAAAGTTGTCCATGTTATATTCCTAGAAATGCAAAACCTGTAAATGCAGTTGAAAGATGTTTCTTTCAGCTAACCAGATGTTATTAAAGTGGATGTAAAGGTTGATGTTTGACTTCATGGAACTGTGTCTGGAGGAAAAAAGGTTTAGGGAATTAAGCATGGATGCATTAGTAGCAAGGGGGTTCACAAGTTCTGAAACACTGGTGGAGTGTCCTTGTCTTGGCATTAAAGTTTTCACCAAAAACTCCAAAGAAAAGTCAACATTAGCATGAGACCATCAAAGCTGTTTCTTTTTCAGGAAGTGTCCTTGTGATCCAGCGGTATACCAACAACAGATACTCCACTACCATATACTCACCTGGGCCCATAAAACACACAAATTCAGTAAACCGCTGGAGTGTTAAAGTTTTATATTTATACTTCACAATATTCAGGATTAGTTATTTAATTTTCCTAACTAACCTTTCACTGATCAAAAGTTCTTTCCTCTGGTCGATGGACCATTAGTTGAACTAGTTGATGGTGATAATTAACATAACTCTTAACTATTCTTTTGTTTGAAGTAAATGATCACAGACTCAGGAAGGTTTAAAATCTTTATCTAAATTAAATGCATGTGAACCATTTCAAAAATACAGTGCAGTCACCATCATTCTTAGGAGAGAAAATTCAATTGATTAAACATCAAGCATATATTTCGGACTCATACAATAATTAATGCTCAGAAAGGGAGAGGACAGAGAGAAAAGAACATTTGCAAATAACGTGAAATTATAGTTACCAAGAATGGTGTGAAAGACCAACCCCCTGGCCAAAGGGCTGGTAAGGGTCCCCCAGGATAGGTCAGGAGACAAAGACTTCAGGACAGGATTCAGGACAGGATAGTTGACCTCTCTAGAATACCGATGATTGCGCCGCACCCCTCTCTGACACTCTCTTCCTCCTCGAGATTCTTCCACGATCTTCGTATCTAACCCAATTAAGTTAGGATAGAAAGTTTTTCTTCAGAGTCTGCATTCGATTCTTCAACAGCATCTCACAGCATCTCTCCCAGCAACAGCATCTCTGACTCACAGCATCTGCGCCTCCTTCCTCTAACTAACTAACTAAAGCTACCTTAGTTATACCTTCGTTTCTTCATGTTCCACCCACTAAAGTTTCAATATCGTAAAAATACGAAATATGATTGGTCAGGCAATGGGGAAGCTCCATCACACCATGCTTACATGTCATTAAAATTAGTTCAACTATTGTTCGCAAACCCATCCCCTTAATTTTTATTCATGTATTGGGTTCCCATACAGTTTCACATTTTACTTGCAACATTATTATAACTTTATGAATAAGAGTCTTCATCGTTGAACTTTTCACCATCCGTTCTCAGGGTATGTCATTTGCGACCTTGGCTCCCGTTCAACCTCTAAGTCATCATTCCGGGTTAACTTTCAGTGGACATGCGCAGTCGCTTCATCACTCAGCTTAATTCAGCTATGCGTAAGAGGCCCAAATACTCACTAATAATAAAGTCAGAAAGACAAATATTAATTTCACAAATAAATGGTCACACTGTATACCTCCCACCTCTACTCTATTCCCCTTTTCTTATTAATACTTTTCCAGCATTAGCATTAGTAAAATAGCTTGTTTTAGTTTCAGCTAAGCAGATGCCATGCACGTGAGTCTTCAAGACTCCATTTTAGTGTCTTCTGCTCATGCGCTAGAATTTCCCTCCAAGCGTTACCTCGTCATACTGCGTAGATGCAGTTGACGCATGCGCACAACAGTTTCCCCTTTTAAAGCGGTATTAGTCCGTTTTCATTGTTATCCGTATTAGTACACACATAAGCAAGCTTCACTAACCCGCGTGTTCATGTGGTGCATATTAGTAATTCACCAAACATATTTAATAATCTTGTTAATGAGTTAAACGAGTGGATTGCCTCAGAGCAAGTATCTTTCTTACGAGACCTTGCTCAATCACTTGTCCCCAACAGGCTTGCTGTAAACCTTCTAGTTCCACTGCTACATTCACGTACTCGTTTCACAAATGTGGTGGATATTCCGACTGGCATATTACAAGTGCATTATAGCCTATGAAACTTTTATTATGGTGGATGAGATATCCATCACATATTGATGAAGAATCCAGCTCACCAAACTCTAAATAAGACCAAGGGGCCTATTACCAACAGCGTGCGTTAATTAACGCAAACCACGGTTAGCGTGGTTTTTTTTATCGCTGGATTCGTTTGCGGAGATAACGCGTTATTAGCAACGTTTTATCTCCAATGCGAAACAAATCCAGCGATAGCGGCGATTCCCAGCATTAGCGCGAGAATTCCTTGCGATAAATTCCCATCGCTAAGGAAAAACTCGCTAATAGGCAGGTGGGGACTTAACCGTAGAATCCACCTCCCATAGACTATAACGGCTAAGTCAGGTTTCTAGCAGGTGTTAAAATCCAGCGCTAATCGGGGTTAACACACATTTTTTTATCGCTTCGCGGGCCTTGCTAATAGTGTGAAGTTGTGTTTGCGACTGTCTGCGTGTATTTTTAGTGAGGAACGCCCACTTTGCATGTCATTAGCGATAAATATCGCTGACATGCAAAGCGGTAAAAAAACGGGCGCTAATGCCCGAAAACTGTCGCTAACTGCTGTTAGAGACAGTTTGCTGATAGGGCGATAAAAATATCGCCGCTTTAGCGGCAAAAAGTGCCGCTAAAGCGGCGATAGTGCCCTTGCTAATATGCCCCCAAAGTCCCCTATTTAGAAGACTGTTCTTCAGATCCAGTATATGCGTTCCTGGTTGAAGAAGGGTCCCACAACTCTTGTGTCCTACATATCCTCATAAATCCCCACAGAAAGCAAGAGCATTCTCTGTTTTCAGGATGTGCCATATTTTTCAGTCACAGGGAAAACAACGTCTATACTGACAAACATGACACACTTCAAGTTGTGACAGGCCCACTGGCATTCTCTTAAGTAGGACATATCTTCCTCTGATTCATGGCTTTCTGATTTCTTCAGCCAAAGGAGGGATGTACCACACAGGAAAGCAGACTCCACTGGTAGGTCCTGGTTCCCTTAAATCTTGTGTTTGAGTGGGGTCAGAAACACTGTAAGCAGAAAAGTGCAGGAGCAGAGATGAAAGACCGAGTTGGGGATACATTTCTACACTTCACAGGCAAGCACTTAGACTTCTTACAGTGGAGAAGCAGGTCTTCTTGAGTCTTCTTTTGGTGGCAGATTCTAGTGAATGTTGAGCAGAGTATTTCAAATGGTAAACCATTCAGTGATTCAGGATGAGGCCTAGCTTGTCATAATAAAGTTCCCGGATGTCCTGATCTCAGCTTTTCAGCATTGTGATGCATTTTCTATCAGACATGCTTGAGGGTAACAGGACTATGCCAGAGTTCAATGCTTCCAAAAACCAAAAAGACACAGCTACATCCCAGAATGACCCAGTTAATTCCTTCATTGTTCAAAAGCCATCCCCTCACATAAACCCCCGTTTGGCATTCTCATTTTATAGTGTCTGGCTCCAGTAAGGCTTTGAATGCATCTGTGCAGAGACAACAAGGTCCCATATATTACTGTTACAAGATAAATGTCCCCTTGGTAAGCATATGAAACCTCAGCGCCTTCCATTCTGGCTATTTTGTAGCAAATCCTTTGGAGGGCAGCATGTGTTAGAAATGGGATTCCTGGTTGTGGTATGCAACCACCACTCTAGTCGGGGTAAGCTAGATACACACTAAAGGATAACCTGTGCTCACCCCCTGGTAGTTTGCCACACAGTAGTCAGGCTTATCTAAAGAGGCAATGTGTAAAGTATTTGTGCAACACACACATACACACAGTAACACAATGAATACACCACAAAAGGACTCCACACAGCTTTAGAAACATATAGAATATTTATCTGAGGTAACAAAAATCCAATCAGTAGAAGTCAAGATATGAATTTTTAAAGATTAAGGGCCTGATTTAAATCTCAGCTGATGGGTTACTCCATCACAATGGTGAGAGATATCCCGTCTGCCAAAATATAAATACCATTTTATCTGTCACAGTTGTAATGGAGTAAGCCATCCGCCGAGATCTAAATCAGGCCCTAAATGCAAAAACAGTCCTTAGAAGTCACTAGCGGTCAAAAGGTTACTTGAGGTTCTGAGGGACCTGTGCAAATTCCAAGTTCAGGCCTGCCCTGATGGAGAGCTTGCTGGCTACAGGACCCACGCAGGGCCTGCTGAGGAAGTACCTTAGATGGAGCAAAGCATCGACGCTGAGGCCACTCAGTTGGGTGGCTGAGTCGTCGTCGAGCTTCGCTGAAGTGAAAGCAATGCGTTGTCATCGATCCACACAGAGCATCATCATCTTGCATCGCAGGCTGTAGAACTGCTGTTATTGAGCAGCCTCTGCGTCAGCATCAAAGGGCGATGCATCCATTCGATGGGTGCAGTAGGGACAATGCATCAAAACAACTGCAGACCCCACTTCTGAGGCCCAGAACTTGGGGAGGGCACCTCAGGGAAGGATAGGACTCACAGATTGCAGAGTTCAGCAGCACCAGCAGGATTGCAGGAAGTCTTTTGTGTCCCTGGGACTTCAGGAAACAGGAGGCAAGCCTGCAAGCCCTTGGAGTTCACTTGGAGGGAAGGCAGATTCCAGCTCTCCTTCAGCAGAGTTAGGGAGCAGCAGGCAGCTGGGAAACAAGCAGATAAGCAGTCCTTCCAGAAAAGCAGACCAGTTGAGTCCTTTAAGCAGCACAGCAGTCCTTCTGACAGAGGTTCAATTCAAGTTCCAGAAGTGTCTGATTTTAGGGGGCCCGGGACCCAGTACTTATACCCAAAAAGTACCTTTGATGTAGGGGGTAACTTCAAAGCAGCTCTTAGAAGTACTTAAGGATCCCTTGCAACCCAGTCCTGTCTGCCAGGCTATCTGTGGGGAGTAGCTTTGTGTGTGGACAGGACACTACCTATTGAGGTGTTTGTGTCAGACCCTCCCATTCCTCCCTGCCCAAGAAAGCCCATCAGAATGCAGATGAGTGCTTAGAATGCACATGAGCCTCACCTTCCTGTGTTTGTGGCTGTCTAGAGGGAATGTACAAAATTTAGCTGTCACCCAGGCTAGACGTGTATTAGAGACAAGCTGTAAGGCACAAAAGAGCTAAGAGCAGAGAAATGTCCACTTTCTGAAAGTGGCATTTCGAAAACAGTAATGTTAAATCCAACTTCACAAGTAAAGAAGATTTATCAAGACCTTTCGAAACATATGAAACATGAAAAAGCTACTCCTCTCTGATCAGGAATTATGTCTTAAAAGTGTATTAAGGAGTTCCCCATGCTAACCTATGAGAGGATTAGGCCTCACAGTAGTGAAAATTGAAATAGGCAGTTTGTCACTGCCAGGACATTCAAAATATAAATGTACATGTACTACCTTTTACTTACATATCACCCTGCACTTAGGGCTACCTAGCGCCTAACTTAGGGGTGACTTATATGCAATAAAAGGGGAGTTTAACGCTTGGTTAGTAGTTTTATATACCAAGTCAAAGTGATAGTAAACTGCCAACACAGGCACTTCAGTGGCAGGCCTGAGACAGGTATAAAATGCTACTTCTGTGGGTGGCACAATTAGTGCTGCATTCCTACTAGCCTGGCTGATGAAGGGTGATGCCCTGAAACCGGTCCCAGGATGCTTGTTTCCGGTCCAGGGAGGACCGGGCTTGGCAGTTCGGGCTGGACTGTTCCCACAAGGAACAGGGTCAAGACTGATTTGCATATGGCTGGGTCCAAACTGGGGTGGTGTGGTGAGCAAAAGAATGATGGATTTAACCCAGATCCTTGTGACTGGGGGTGAATGTTTGCATTGTCCAGCATTCCGTCCATCAATTGTGTCTTTTGCATATGTCACCCTAAGTGGGAAAGGTATGCCCAGACGTGGGTCCCGTGCTCACTACACTACTGGATTCAAGCTAGCCTGGCTGATGAAGGGTGATGCCCTGAAACCAGTCCCAGGATGCTTGTTTCCAGTCCAGGGAGGACCTGGCTTGGCAGTTCGGACTGAACTGTTCCCACAAGGAACAGGGTCAAGACTGATTTGCATATGGCTGGGTCCAAACTGGGGTGGTGTGGTGAGCAAAAGAATGATGGATTTAACCCAGATCCTTGTGACTGGGGGTGAATGTTTGCATTGTCCAGCATTCCATCCATCAATTGTTTCTTTTGCATATGTCGCCCTAAGTGGGAAGGGTATGCCCAGACGTGGGTCCCGTGCTCACTACACTACTGGATTCAAGCTAGTCTGGCTGATGAAGGGTGATGCCCTGAAACCGGTCCCAGGATGCTTGTTTCCGGTCCAGGGAGGACCTGGCTTGGCAGTTCGGGCTTGACTGTTCCCACAAGGAACAGGGTCAAGACTGATTTGCATATGGCTGGGTCCAAACTGGGGTGGTGTGGTGAGCAAAAGAATGATGGATTTAACCCAGATCCTTGTGACTGGGGGTGAATGTTTGCATTGTCCAGCATTCCGTCCATCAATTGTTTCTTTTGCACGCATTCCTACTAGTAGCATTTAATTTACAGGCCACTGCTAGGATGGGAGAGAGGAGCTGGGCCCAGCCTCATTTATACCTGAATAGGCTGTGTGTGTACTGTCTCCACACAAAGGGCTGCATATCCCCGTAGTTAGTCTGGAGCCAGGGCAGGGAAGGCAGGATGCCAGGGGACTTCAAAGTGAAACCTCTAGAAGCTTCTCCCCCACTTCAACAGCACAACTGGTTATGAATATGGACCTCAAACACAACCACTTAGGAACACATCTGGATCTGTGGATACTCTGCCAGGAAGAAGGGCTGTTGTGCTGCTGAAGGACTGTCACTCTGCTAGACTGCAATCTGCTGGACTTCTGCTTGGCTGTGCTGACCTGCGCATGTTGCCCTCTTGCCTGTGTGAGAAGGACTGGACCTGCATCTCTTGAACCCAGAGTGACTCCAAGGGCTAGTTGCCTGGTCTCCTGATCTGAAGCCTCAGGGACATAACATGCTTCCAACAACCTTGAATCTGCATCTGGACTCTGCCATCTGTGAGTCTACCCTGCCAAGTGGTGCCACCACAGTCCTGGGCTTATGGTCCTTTATCAGCATCTGTGGATCCAGCAGAACTGCAAGGTTCTGCACAACCCTGAGTAGAACCGACGCATCTTGTCATCTATGAATACCTCGGAGTCGATTTGATGCTCAATTAGGGTCCACCTCTTGATCGTCTCAATTCTGCCGTATAAAATACACAGAATTTTGATTGGATCAAGCGACGGAAGGAAAGGAAGGGAACAGCGGGGAAGGAGACCTAGAAGAGAAATACACACATTAGCTACCTTTATAAGCACCTCAAATAGTACAAGCAGAAGAACAGACCTCTATATACCTGTAAAGAAAATAAAGGCAGGCTGCGTAGTAATACGTCCTTATTAAATCCTTAAGCACCGTAAGAATACAATCCTGGAATACACAGAAGGCACAAAAAAGGTTGATGAACAAAAAACACCCTCAATAAGTCTCGCTAATTCCTGTATGATTTACAGAAGAACCAGTACCTACCAAAAGGTCTGGAATGCGGAGCATCACAGGGGAAGAGAAGATACTTCACCAGAGATCCTCCCCTGTTAAATTGGCAATAGAGAAAATATGGTACAATTAGAGCCTCAATGAATCCATGCCACAATACCATAAATCATGTTAGTAGATTCCATGAATGAAGTATCTGCAGGGTTGTTCCCACCCATGCAGTGGTGGAAGAGGCAAGGACACCAAGATCAATATAAGCAATATCCAAGAAAATAAGTACAGACTCCTCCAAGTCTTTAACAAAAACAAAACACCTCTCCTTGAGGTTAGGAAAGCAGCGCAGACTCTACTGAGTCAATCCGGAAACCTGACACCGCTCCTTGAGGTGAAAGTAATGCCCAACGTTAGTAGAGATGTTTAATCAATCAGAAGCAATGTACACAGCCCAGAGAAACCACTGCACCAAGAACGTTGAGTCAAAGAAAATGCAAAGCAAATGTCAAGAGTCTCTAGGTACGCACGAACAACTGCGCACCAACCCAGATACGTTACCCGACGTAGAGCAGTCGATTACAGGTCTTCAGGAACTGTTCCTGACACAGGTCACGCTTGAGCGGCAGGAACGAATAATCTGCCTCAAGCCGTTCGTGTAACCGCACTTTAAGGATTCCATCCGGAAATCCTTGCCGTCCTCCGAGCCCGGAAACCGGAAGTGGTACACGGACAGCGTGACAAACTCCGGACCCAAGGTAAGTCATGACACATCTCCGCTTCTGCGGGGATTGGCCCCTTACAAAGACTCTTATTGCTGCCATAACCCCCATCGCCTTTGGAACTGCCGCTGCACAATGCATCCATGGCACAGTCCTTCACATCTGACATCGACGGCAGCCTCGACAACGGACTTTGCATCGCAGCCCTGCAGCTCTTGGAACCCGACACATTACCTAGACTGCACTCCACATTCCCCACACCAGATTTCACATCGCAAGCCCTGTCAATAGGATCCTCGACGCAACAAGACCTCGCACCACAGCCTTGCTGCATCTTGGAACTGATGCATTGCTTGGGTTTTGTGGCGCTGTTCCACAACAAGGATTTAAGGTATTTTGTTCAGCAGGCCTAACTGGGACCCTGTAGCCGGCCCGCACTCCATCACAGTCGGACTGAACTTGTTTTTTTGTCCCGTTTTGGCACAATCAGATGTCCACAGTCGGTGCTTAATGCTTTTTGGTGCTATTTTCACTGAAACCTTAAAAATGGAATATCTCTGGTTCTACTGATAGGAATTCTGTCATCTTGGTCTTGTTTTATTTATTGAAAATAACTCTATTTATATAGATCTGCTGTGGGCTCCTGTTGCGTTGTGTTTTTACTGTGTTACTGTTTGAAGTGTTGCACAAATACTTTACACATTGCATGTAAGTTAAGCCTGGCTGCTCTGTGCCAAGCTACCAGAGGGTTGAGCACAGGTTAATTTGGGGTTTGTTTGTGCCTTACCTAGACAGGATTTGTGGTTGCTGCTTGACCAGGGCTCACACCCCAGTCAACCAACAACATAATTTCTTACTACTTTGTAGGGCTTATGCCAGTGACTGTGCCTGTTTAAAAGTATGTGCATTATTGACTGGTGTTTTTGATAAAATGTAATTAAACTAACAACCACTGGGCACACCTTTACTGTGAAATTAACTGTTGGGCCTTCCTATCTCTCATCTACCCACATAAAATGACATTTAAATTCTACTTAGCTTTCACCAATGTTGCAGCACTAATGTATGTAAAACACACACTTTAACATTAAGTTCTCGAACATTCTAGAAGAATATTTACCAATATACCTGTAAGGTTGATTTTAAATTAGTGGCATATGAAGTTAAAGCTTTTCCCACAAAAATTCACCTTTCATGAAGACAGATAAAGTTTAATGACTTTGCCTTACGTGATGTTTATCCATTCTGGGTGTTCAGAGTAACAATTCATTTATGTAAATTGACCTGGATACATTATCCCTTGGAAAGGTGGATATCCACTATCTTAGGTAAGAGGTGCGGGAGGAGGGCTCCCTGTAGAGGCCAGCATATTTTTTTTTTTTAAAAGGAACATCACAAGCTTCAAAGTTCATTAAAAATGGAAAGTCTTCCGGGGGAGTTACTGGTCTGCTCTCCCCCCCACACAAGTATGGGTATGGGAAACGAGCACTCTGCGCTGTTGGGGAGGCGGGTAGTTTTAAGTCCGTCATGCAGGGAGGTAGGGAGGAGGGTGGGTAAGGGGATAGAGTTACACAGTTCTCATTCACCATATTTTAATTCTTTGAAACAGTTCATGATAAGAATTCAATGCTTCCACACAACGCCTCCGACACAACATCCAGCTAATTTTCCTTCCATAATTACAATATATGACTCAGCCAGTATCATCAGCTGACACGGCGACCACGCCGCCACTGCCCCACCCTGCAGCTGGACCACCTTTCTCAATTCTTTCATGGAATGTCAATGGCCTCTGCGATAAAATAAAGAGAGGGCTGGTCCTGCAATATCTTAAGTGTCAGGCACCAGCGGTGGCCCTGATCCAAGAGTCGCACTTAGTGGGATCAGCATGTAAGGCCCTGGACAGGTGGGGTTTTCGGATGGTGGCACACTCCGAGTTCACCTCTGGTTCACGAGGGGTGGGTATCTTGGTGAGAAAGCAATTCCTGTTCATCATTAAAAGAACATGGACAGATGACCAAGGGCGGTTCACAGCCATCTCATGTCAAAGGGAGGGACGGGCATTTAACATAGTATCTGTGTATATTCCTCCAGCACTACACTCTGTGGCACTCCCCGCCCTCAGCACCTTCTTACTCGCTCTTCCGCAGGGGAAACTTCTCATGGGAGGAGATTTCAACGCCACGGTTGATGACACTTTTGACCGTAAGCCCCCCAGAGACCGAGGCAATATAGCTTCCCGTTTTGCAGACTTCCTCGACGCACTTGGCCTCATAGATGTTTGGCGTTCCCGATTTCCGCAGAAACAGCAGTACACCTTTTATTCCGGGGCGCATAGCAGCCTCTCTAGAATAGACTACATACTCACGCTGGCAGATAGTTTGGGGAAGCTGGAGGGTGCAACACACTTACCTAGGGGCATCTCAGATTATTCCCCGGTCTTTGTCAAATACACGTCACATGCCCCAGGCCAGCGACGTATATTCCCAATATACCTGGGGTTTCTTAAAAACCCAGACATCTGGAAAGGCCTAACCAAAACTACACAACATTATTTTAGCGAAAATGAACACTCTGTAGCCTCCCTGACAATTTTATGGGACGCATATAAGTCAGTTCTGCGAGGGCAGGCAATTTCGTTAATTGCAGCTCACAAAAAAGAAAAACGGAAACAAGTAGAGGCTCTTGAGCAGGAGGTGAGTCAGGCAGAGGTCATACATTCCCAGACTCCCAATGAAATCAATGCCCACAAGTTAAAATTGAAAAATCAGGAATATAGAGACTACATGTGGGAGGAAGCAAAAGCCAAGCTTATAGCCGCTCAGCATAAGATTTACAAAGTCGGTGATAAGGCGGGCAAGCTTCTGGCCTGGCTGGATAAACGAGAACGAGCTAGTCGCTGGGTGGCACAGTTCCAATTAGAAAACGGAGACACCATAACAGACCCGCAGCGGATAGTAAACACACTAGCACATCACTACGAGCGGATATACACCCCGACGGCCACAGCCACACTTGGAGAGGCTCTGGCTTTCCTCAGAGATATTCATATGCCCACGCTTTCCCTAGATGACACCCAGGTGCTCGAGGCAGATCTCACATCGGACGAATTAGCATTAGCCATAGGTACCATACAATCAAGGAAAGCTCTGGGACCTAATGGCATACCCATTTAACTGTACAAAAAAGCAGCACCTAAACTCACACCACACTTGCTCAACATGTATGAGGCCAGCTTAGACGCAGGTGAACACCCCAGGGATCAGCGACTGGCGACAATAGTGGCTATGCACAAACCTGGAAAGCCAGCGCAAGACTGTACGTCCTATCGGCCAATATCACTTCTTAATGCAGAGGCCAAAATACTGGCTAAAACACTGGCCGCCAGATTGCAACCCTATCTTACAAAATTAGTACACCCAGGTCAATCCGGATTCATGCCTGGGAGAAACACGGCACTCAACCTGAGACACCTTCACAGCGTAATGGCCCGTATACCTACCATCCGGGAGGATGCTGTCATTCTATCCTTGTTCGCGCGTATGGCCTTTGATATGGTTGAGTGGCCTTTCCTTTTTGCCATCCTTAAGCACATGGGCTTCGGCCCCAAGTTTTGCGCCTGGGTACAGTTGCTATACACTAAGCCTTTGGCGCAAATAGTGGTAAACGGCCGAATCTCGGCTGACTTCCCCTTTGGGCGTGGAACACGACAAGGCTGCCCCCTGTCCCCGCTACTATTCGCCCTAGTGCTGGAACCGCTAGCAGCCTGGATAAGGAGAGACCCGGTTATTCGTGGGCTCCGCTGGACGGAGGGGTGGGAAGACCGCATCTCCTTATATGCAGACGATGCTCTGCTGTACTTGGCATCCCCCAGGCGCTCGCTTAACAGGCTCCTGGACATTTGTGAGGTGTAGTAAACAAAGTGCACCCACAGCGGCGCAGAGGCGGCTGGGTGCAGGATGCTGTTTTGGCATCGGGTGCCCTGTTGTTTTCAATGGGGATTTTCGTTTTGGTTTTTAGCTGCAGGCTCGGTCCAGGAAGACTTCCGGGAGGAACCAACAGCTGGGCAGGTAAGTTGGAGGGCTCGGGGACGTAGGTGCACCTCGGGTTCCTTTCTCCAGGGCGCAAGGCGGCTGGATGCAGGGGTGTCTTTTGAGGTTGGATTTCACCTTACCGGGCCACTCGCGGTTGGGGGGGTCTCCGTGCAGAGGCTGCAGGCGACGTCGGGGAGTCCTGGAGGGGTCAACCCACGGTGGACTCGGACTTTGGAGCCCTGGGGGACCCTGCTGGGACTGGTGGGCCACTTGAACTCGGGCTGTAGGCGACGGGTGCATTGGTGGTTCCAGGCGTCGGGTTTCTTTTTCCTCAGCAGGCTCGGAGTCTTTGTTTGGTGTTTCTTTTGAACAGAGCTGCTGTTCACAGGAGATCCGGTCTTTGTTGAAGGCAGTCAGTCCTCCCAGGGGTTCTGGAGGTTGCTGGCTGCAGGACAAGACGATTTTTGGCGCAGGATCTCCGGAAACTGCAGACGGGCCGGTAGGGCTAGGGCCAAGTCAGTTGTTCTCTGCAGTCTCCTCTGCTGGGCGTCTTCTTTCATCCTTTTTCTTCTTAGGTTGCGGGAATCGGCTTTCTTGGTTCAGGGCTGCCCCCTAAATATTGTATTAAGGGGGCGTTTTAGGGGTCTCGAGGTCAGTAGCCAATGGGCTACTGACCTTAGGGTGACTACACCCTTGGTGTGCTCACCCCACATGGGGGAGTGAGCACAATCCCTAATCCTGATTGGGGAGTGCCTGCCATCTGCAAGCTGGCGGGCACTGAAGGGAGGGCTTCACCTCGCCTCCCCCATCTGAGGGGTGGAGCTGGCAGAGGTGGGCACACCTTCTGGGCTGGCTAGTTTTTCCCGCCTGTCTTCCCGCCGAAAAGGAGGGGAGACAGGAAGGGGGCCTGCTCCTGCTAGCAGGAGAGGCTGGGGGTCGCATTACAAAGGCTGCCAGGCCTTTGAAGCTCCCCTACCACAGATGGCTCTTCCTGGCCTGGGGGAGGTGTGAACACCTCCGCCCAGGAAAGGCTTTGTTTCTGGGCTCAGGGAGCGAAGGCTCCCACCCTAGGGGTCCAGAAACATGTCTCGTGGTGGCAGGCTGGTGTGTACCAGTCAGGGAACCCACCAGAGGCTGGTCGTTTTTCAGGGGGCATCTCTAAGATGCCTTCTGTGTGCATTTTTCACTAAATCCCACACTGGCATCAGTGTGGGTTTAATGTGCTGAGAAGTTTGATACCAAACTTCTCAGTTTTCAGTGTAGCCATTGTGGTGCTGTGGAGTTCGTGATGACAAGCTCCCAGCACCATATACTCTTAATGGCAGCACTGCACTTACAATGTCTAAGAATGGACTTAGACACTGTAGGGGTACAGGGCTCATGCACCTGTACCCTCACCCTTGGTATAGGGCACCCAGCTAGTGGGGTGACTGATCTATGCCAGGGCAGTGGGTTGTAGGCATGGCACACAGGGATGTGTGCCATGTCAAGTCTTCACTTTGTTCTGCACCAAAACACGCAGCCTGCAAAGGCAGTGTGTGTGTGTGTAAAGGTACTCTAAGGGTGGCACAATAAGTGCTGCAGCCCTTAGAGGTATTCCCTGGTCACAGTGCCCTGGGTACCTGTGGTACCATTTACCAGGGGCTGACCTGTTGCCAGAGATGCCAATTGGGTTAGGTTTGGGGAAAGAACACAGGCCCTGGGAACCTGATTGGCAGGGACCTAGGGCACATCAAGTCAAAGTGCATCAGCAGTCTGGCAAAAAGTGGGGGGGTTACTGCAACAGAAACCCACTTTCCTACACAAGCCCCCCTCCCAGCCCAAAGGCCAGGCGACTCAGCCAAAGCTGGGAGAGTTTTCTAGTCTTTCAGGCGAGGAAGAGTAGAGAAAGTGGTTTGAAAGTTGCAGGGCCTACTCTGCCTTACATCCTTCTGTCCAGGTCAGTCCCTTTGGGGAGCTGGCCTACCTCAACAGTTTCAGGACCTAATTCCCAATGCTCTTTTCCTAGCTCTTTACCCCATCTTTTTAGTTTGGGTTCAGAGGTGTCTACCTCTGCAAATTCTAACTTAGCTAGGGCAAAGTCCAGCTTACCCACAGAGGTCACCCACAACTTGAGCAACCCCACCATGATCAATAGGGTCAGGCGGGCTAACTTGCTATTTGGCAGGGGGCTAGGCCACCATGCCAAGGACAGTGCTGCCATGAAGGCTAACACCCGCAGATGCTACTGACAGCTGTCAGTGCCCAGAACCACACCTTTAGCTCTTCACTGATAGGTGAAGTGGCTAACTTACAGGCTTCTTTGGGTTCAGGGGGCCTGTCTGCTGTTTTAGGGTGGGGGGTAACTACACTTGGTAGTGAACATCCTTCTTCCACCCTCTGTTCTGCCAGCTGAGGAGCCACCAGTTCAGGCTGGACAGTTGCCTGAGTAGTCAGGTCTTTTTGTTGGCTTGGGGGGACTTCACCAGTGCCAATTTTGGAGTTCTCCATTACTGGGATAGAATCTCCCTGGCTCACTGGAACTGTGGCTAACAGTTGCCCACCCTTCCTACACTGTTTTTTCTTTTTCTTTTTGGGCTTAGCTGCACTAACTGCAGGTTGAGCCCCCCCGCCCCCCCAGGTTTCTTGGGTGAGGTCTGGCATTGGACCAGTACCTCTTTTTGGCACAGACCAACCTCTGGGTGGTAATTCACAAGGAGACAATCAAGGGGGAGGTCTTTACTGACTACCGCCTTTTTCCAACTAAGGGACCCAGCTATTTCTAGGGGCACTACAGCCATAGGCCTAATAGTGACACCCCCTGGGACAGTCCTTACTCTTTTTGCTTCCCCTGGGGAATACTGGTTTGAGAGAACCAACCTGTCATGCACGACAGTGTGACTGGCATAGGTATCTCTCAGGGCAATGGTTGGGATTCCATTCACCAGTAGGTGGTGGAAGTGTCTACTCCCCTCTGGAATCTCCAACTCACCTTTTGGGCTCATTTTCCAGTTGAAGGCTATGAGGGCTTCCTCATCTGAGGAATCACCTTCTAAAGCTACACTGGCAACTCCTGGAGCTACACTAGGGGCTGTAATTTTTTTAGGACAACTAGGGTCCTTGGTGTGGTGTCCTGTCTTTTGGCAGTTGTGACACCATACCCTGTTGGGATCCCAATTCTTACCTTGGTACCCAGTTTTAGTTTGTGAGGTGCCTTTGGGCCCTCCCTCCTGGTCAGGTTTATAGGGGGCTACCTGGGACTCCTTACTTTTATCTTTTAGAGGCTCACTGTCTTTCCTCTGGTCACCCCCAGTGGACGTCCTAGTCACCCTTGTCTTGACCCAATGGTCCGCCTTTTTTCCCAATTCTTGGGGAGAAATTGGTCCTAGGTCTACCAGATACTGATGCAACTTTTCATCAATGCAATTACTTAATATGTGCTCTTTCATAAACAAATTATAAAGATCATCATAATCTTGCACTTTACTTCCAGTCAACCAGCCACCTAGTGTTTTAACTGAGTAGTCAACAAAGTCAATCCAGGATTGGTTTTGGGTTTTATGAGCCCCCCTGAATCTAATTCTGTATTCCCCAGTTGTGAGTGCAAATCCCTCAATCAGAGTTTTCTTCATGAGATCATAAGACCCAGCATCTGCCCCTGTAAGGGTCAGGAGTCTGTCTCTGCACTTACCAGAGTATAGTTCCCAAAGGAGTGCCCCCCAGAGAGTTTTCTTCACCCTTCTGGCTTCACATGCCCTCTCAAAGGCTGTGAGTCACTTGGTGATATCATCACCATCCTCAAATTTAGGGACAATCCCTTTGGGGATTTTGGGACCATAGGATCCTTCTTTTTCTATGTTTTTTAAATTGCTGCCACCATTGATGGGTCCTAGGCCCATCTCTGCTCTTTCTTTTTCTAGAGCCAGGAGTCTGGTCTCTAGGTCTAACCTTTTGGTCAACCTGGCTAGCAGGATGTCCTCCTCATTGAGGCTGTCCTCAATGTCCTCAGTGGTACCTGATCCACCTGTGTGGGCTCTAGGTACTGAGAGGTTGATTCTTGGAGTCAAGGGTACTTGGACCCTTTTCTCCCTAGGAAGTGGAGGGGGTTGATCTACCAGGACATCCTCTTCCACTCCTTCCTCATCTGACTGGTCTTCACCATTTTCAGATGGGTGGTCCTTTGCATACCCAGCCAACAGCTCCTGGAGCTTTTGTTTGGTGGGATGGGGACCCATGGCTATGTTTTTAAGTTTACATAGGGACCTTACCTCCTTGAAAGACAAGTGAAGGTAAGGGGTGAGGTCGAGCTCCTCAACCAAGTCCTCTATGTCATTGTGGTTATTTTCATTAACAGCTGGGTTCTTGTTTTGAGACATAGTTAAAAAAAACTTCTAGCCCCTCTAACTCTAGCTACAGTGACTTTTTATTTTTCTAATATTCTAAAGGGACTTAACCAAGGCCCTAACAAGACTTTTAGTAATTTTGCAAAAAATGCCAATTTGAAAAAATCAGAATTCTAAAGTCGATTTAAGAGTTCTGTTGTGTGATCAGGTGGTAACCAAGTAGTCCAACAAATGCAAAGTTGTATATCCCACCGCTGATCCACCAATGTAGGAAGCTGGCTCTGTATATACTATACCAAAGTGAGGTATAGTGTGCACAGAGTCCACTGGAACCCCAAAGGTAGGCAGAGGTAAAGTTAGATAGAACCTTACTCTCTTTTTGTGGTAGTGTGGTTGAGCAGTAAGGCAATATCAGAGGACAGTGTTAAGCATTTGTTGTACACACTCAGTCAGCAAATGAATTCACACACTCAAAGACTGACCTTCAGACCAATTGTTTTTGTATAAAAATATTCTTTTAGTTATTTTATTTTCTAGAACCAAGCAAGCCTGGCACAGGTTAGTTGATAAATACTTTGCAGTAAATATACAGTTTGAAATGCAATTGTAAATGTACTTTGAAATGGTTACAGTTTGAATTACTGGTAATGCAATACTGTGAAATGCTGTACATATACTTTGTATCGACTTTGCAATGAAAATTACAGGTAAGTTACTTTTACGTTACTTTTGAGATTACTTTTTAGATTACTTTTTCTACTCAGTGTGATATGCCTAGATATCACACTGGGACATTTCCTAGAGAAAAGGTAAGTAAAATCAGTTTTGCACAATAGTTATTTTTTAGGTTTCCATACATATCAACTCCACACTTAGAACATTTTTCAGAGAAAAACAGTCAATAGGTTCCTATGGAGAGAAATGAAGTTAACGGTTACCAGGTAAGTAATCGGTCTGTGTAGTTGAGCTTCTGGGGTTGGAACAAGGGTTCCCCCAGGGTCAAGGATGCACTCTCGTTACACCCTCAGCGGCACTAGGGCGGCCGGGTGCAGAGTGCTTAGGCCCAATGTTACCCAATGAGGGATAAGGGCCTCCGGTTGGTGGCTGCTGGAGAGCAGGCCACAAGGTTGTGGGAGCCAAGCTCCTGGTGTTAGGCTCAGGGAAAAGGGGGATCCGGTTTAGCACACAAAGTGCACCCGCAGCGGTGCAGGGGCGGCTGGGTGCAGGGTGCTGTTTTGACGTTGGGTGCCCTGTTGTTTTCAATGGGGATTTTCGGTTTTGGTTTTTAGCTGCAGGCTCGGTCCAGGAAGACTTCCGGGAGGAACCAATAGCTGGGCAGGTAATTTGGAGGGCTCTGGGACGTAGGTGCACCTCGGGTTCCTTTCTCCAGGGCGCAGGGCCACTGGATGCAGGGGTGTCTTTTGAGGTCGGATTTCACCTTACCGGGCCACTCGCGGATGGTGGGGTCTCCGTGCAGAGGCTGCAGGAGACGTGGTGGACTCGGACTCTGGAGCTCTGGGGGACCTCGCTGGGACCGGTGGGCCACTTGAACTCGGGCTGTAGGCGACAGGTGCAGTGGTGGTTCCAGGCGTCGGGTTTCTTTTTCCTCAGCAGGCTCGGAGTCTTTGTTTGGTGTTTCTCTTGAACAGAGCTGCTGTTCACTAGAGATCCTGTCTTTGTTGAAGGCAGTCAGTCCTCCCAGGGGTTCTGGAGATCGCTGGCTGCAAGACAAGACGATTTTTGGCCCAGGATCTCCGGAAACTGCAGACGGGCCGGTAGGGCTGGGGCCAAGTCAGTTGTTCTCTGCAGTCTCCTCTGCTGGGCATCTTCTTTCGTCCTTTTTCTTCTTAGGTTGCGGGAATCTGCTTTCTTGGTTCAGGGCTTCCCCCTAAACACTGTATTTAGGGGGCGTTTTAGGGGTCTCGAGGTCAGTAGCCAATGGGCTACTGACCTTAGGGTGACTACACCCTTGGTGTGCTCACCCCATGTGGGGGAGTGAGCACAATCCCTAATCCTGATTGGGGAGTGCCTGCCATCTGCAAGATGGCGGGCACTGAAGGGAGGGCTTCACCTCGCCTCCCCCATCTGAGGGGTGGAGCTGGCAGAGGTGGGCACACCTTCTGGGCTGGCTAGTTTTTCCCGCCTGTCTTTCCGCCGAAAAGGAGGGGAGACAGGAAGGGGGCCTGCTCCTGCTAGTAGGCGAGGCTGGGGGTCGCATTACAAAGGCTGCCAGGCCTTTGAAGCTCCCCTGCCACAGATGGCTCTTCCTGGCCTGGGGGAGGTGTGAACACCTCCGCCCAGGAAAGGCTTTGTTTCTGGGCTCAGGGAGCGAAGGCTCCCACCCTAGGGGTCCAGAAACATGTCTCGTGGTGGCAGGCTGGTGTGTACCAGTCAGGGAACCCACCAGAGGCTGGTCGTTTTTCAGGGGGCATCTCTAAGATGCCTTCTGTGTGCATTTTTCATTAAATCCCACACTGGCATCAGTGTGGGTTTAATGTGCTGAGAGGTTTGATACCAAACTTCTCAGTTTTCAGTGTAGCCATTGTGGTGCTGTGGAATTCGTGATCACAAGCTCCCAGCACCATATACTCTTAATGGCAGCACTGCACTTACAAGGTCTAAGAATGGACTTAGACACTGCAGAGGTACAGGGCTCATGTACCTGTACCCTCACCACTGGTATAGGGCACCCAGCTAGAGGGGTGACTGATCTATGCCAGGGCAGTGGGTTGTAGGCATGGCACACAGGGATGTGTACCATGTCGACTCTTCACTTTGTTCTGCACCAAAATACCCAGCCTGCAAAGGCAGTGTGTGTGTGTGTAAAGGTACAGGGCCTCTAAGGGTGACACAATAAGTACTGCAGCCCTTAGAGGTCTTCCCTGGTCACAGTGCCCTGAGTACATGTGGTACCATTTAACAGGGGCTGACCTGTGGTCAGAGATGCCAATTGGGTTAGGTTTGGGGAAAGAACCCAGGCCCTGGGAACCTGATTGGCAGGGACCTAGGGCACATCAAGTCAAAGTGCATCAGTAGTCTGGCAAAAAGTGGGAGGGTTACTGCAACAGAAACCCACTTTCCTGCACACAGCCAATTGAGATCCCGAAGATGCGGCCTGATGCATGCCCTACTTGGTAGATTGAGCAGGAGTCGAACTGCCGCATTCTGGATGACCTGAAGTTTGGCCAGGAGATATTCTGGAAGGCCTGCATACAGAGCATTGCCATAGACGATACAGGATGTGATTAGTGCTTGAATGACTGTTTTCTTAGCTTGGAACGAAAGGAGATGCAGAAATTTCTTCAGAGATCTCATGATCCCAAAGCAAGTTCCCACAAACCTTTTGATTTGGGGACCAAATGACAGCGTATTATCAAACCAAATCCCCAAATTATTTTACCAGATCTCCTTGGGGATCCAACGGGGGAGCATAATCTGGCCAAAAGGATAGGCAGAACTGAGGAAATTCCCAGAAGAGGAGAATTTCAGTTTTATTCTGATTGGCTGCCAACACTTCAACTAGCCATCTTGGGACTCAGCTTCAGCCGAGTCCCACAAAAATGTCAAAAATTAAGAAAAGGGGGCAGGGTAGGAATACCCTGACCCCGGAGGTGTGGTGGTTGGGTCCCACAGGGTCTCTGCTGGGGATTAAAAACCTTTTGAATGAATGAATTTGATCTTTATTCGATTATATATCATAGTCATAAAAGATAAAAAAAAATATATATATATATACATAAATACCACATTAAAACCATAAAAGCCTTATTAAACATGATACAGTACAGTTCATTCCTAAAAACAATGTGTGGGCAATTAAAAACATTTTAAAATTTAACAACCCGGCCTGACCTAGACAGCATTATTCAGTAAGCACACATTATTTTACTCCAGTGTAAGGCACCTTTTAAATAACCAATAACCGCCAACATCACCTCCTGATCAGATAATCACTGTAAATATAAATAGGCAGGGCGAAACTGGGTAAAGCCCCTCGCTCTTAAGAGTGGTAATAAGTACCTTCTACATAGAAATTCATAATATGTACAGAATAAAACCAGGTGTATCAAGGTCTGGGGTGAACTATCATCACAAGGGCAGGTTACAAGAGCGTGGGGATCGAACTAACCCGGAGGGAAACAGACCATTGTATGTTTGGAACCCAAACAAAATTTAGCAAGCAATGTTCTGTCCCTGGGATGTTTAACTGCTGTGAGATACGGTTCAATGCCAACAACGTATTTCAGCAATAGATAGGATCTGTTGGCGTGTTTCTCGAGCGCCCAGGCTTCCCTATCATCTTTGAACTTATTTAAAATTTGTTCCTTAAAAAGACCACGGTCAACCTTTGTAAGTAGGTATGGTGGGTTAAAAATGTCCATACAGTCCAGGGAGCCGGCAACTCATTTTATGTAATTAATCCACGGTATTTTATGGCCAGACGTGCATTCCAAGCAATCCTCAATCACACTCCTGTTGAACCCCAATCTCCCATCTACCCAGACAGAGATCCAGAGTAACAGTGGAGCCAGATTAACCTGATCCTCCATGTAGTTCAAACCCAGTTCCTCATGGGTTGCGAATGAGGGGCTATTTGGACCCAGCACCAAACGTTTTCTACAAAATCGGTCCTCTTCAAAAACATTTTGTTTTTGCACTTTTGTCAGGAAATTGCAGCAAAATTGGGAAAAAAACAAACGCAGTCTCCAACACAGTGCAAGGCACAAACAACTCAACGTGGGATTTTCCTAGTGTGTAACACGTGTTTTTCAAATGACAAGCATCATATGAAAGAATTGGTAATATCTAAATAAGAGTGAATGACAAACCATGTAACTAAAAGGTTAAATAAAATGCTGCAGTCATTAGAATTTAGTGCCCCCTTTGATGGGAAAATGCTTGGGCAAGAGAGCAGCTACCAGCAATACACATGTAACTCCTAAGCAATGGGCCCTTCATTCTGCCACTGTCATCAGTGCCTTGATTGATACATCAGTGGCACCACCTACCAGATTGACTGTTGATTTCGAGGTAAGCATGTGGCATGTGATTCAAAGCACAGTGTGCATGCAGCAGGGGCTGTTTCAAAAGTTTGCCCATTCATCTGTCTTTATCAATGCTTGACAATGCATTACCAGCCCAACTCCATGTGCCACCTTCCCTCAGTGAGCAAAATATGAGCTGCATGCATGGTATACTGCTCGGGTCCCAAATGCACTAAATGGGATTTACAATATGTAATCTGTAATAAGGCACACAAACATAGTTATTAAATAATTGTAGTTTTTTATATACCGCAAACTAGACCCAAAGGTTTTGGAGCACTTTACATGAGCACCAGGTGCATTGCAGATGGACACATTCATTTTTTAGGCACAGAGACATTAAGTAATTTGCCCAGAATCACAGGATGTTGAGCCCCCTGCCAAGACCCAAACCTGGTTCCCCAGCTTCAAAGTCGGCTGCTCTAGGCATTATGTCACATACTCTTCATAATTAACCAGTTGAATGTGGTTTACAGAGGAGGAGCACCTATGTGTTGTAAAATGTACATATCTACCTTTGGACGGATCTTGCTCCTACTGGTCCTCAAGCTTGTCTTTGGCGGGGTATACGAGTCAGTGAACAACAGCATAAAACATTCATGCACGCCGCTGTCGCACTCCTAAGTATAGGGTTTGCAAGGGCTACAAAGGAGATCAGGTCAAAGGAACGAACACATGCACAGGGGAGACAGGTCTTCAAGTGAAAGGGACTCAAAAATCTAGAAGCTTTCCCTATAAACAAATGAGGGAAGACTTGGAGTGTGAAAACAAAATATAAAAGACCGATAAATAACCTCTCAACAAGTGTGTGTGTTTGAGGGTGGGGTATCTGATGGAATTAGAAGCAGTGTAAACTGCAAAGCAGACTTGGGTTCAAGAAGGGAGAAATCTTAAAGCAATGGAAAAACAAACCAGCATATGTGCCTGGATAAAAACTATTCCTGATAGTCTGCTATATGGATGGAACATCCTCACTGCACCAACCTCAAAAATCCAGAAATATTTCTCACATGTCACTGGTACAGGGCCTCGAATGACGTTAACATTTTGATGGCACACATGCCTGAAGCTGAGAAGAGTCTACATCGGCTTCACTGTCTTTACATCAGCCTCCCTTAGACTGGAATGGCCTATGTTCACCAATAAACCTTGCCTCCTTTCCTACCTTAGGGCACTGTGTCAGCTATGCCTTGAATGGCCTCTTAGGGTGAGGCAAAGAAATTCCTTCCCTTTCCCCTCAAAGGACTTCTGTGTGGGGGGCGCTAGAGAGCCCGACGCCAAGATGGCTGCTCTGTAGCTGAGCTCCGGCGGCGGGACTAACATTTGGTCATTTATCTGGTCATTCAGTCTTCACTGACGTCTAGTACAGCGAATCTGACCGGAGACACTGCTGCCTCGATTGAGGAAATTTTGGCCGCGGACAGGCTTGTGGGGCAGCGCCATTGGCGCTGCTATCGTTCGGCAGAGTCGCGGGCTACCGGAGGGCGGAAGAGATGAAGCAGCAAGCAGAGCGTGTGGCTGGAGGCGGCTGCCCGGAGAGAGAGGAGAGGCATGGACCCCCTGGTGCTCGGCCGACGGCTGTGATGGTAGAGCGGCAGAAGACCGCAGCCTGGTCTGCCTTCAGGCACGAGTGCCCGGGTCCTGTGGAGGCAGCTGGCTCCCCTGCGTGAACCCCGGCCGGTCGGCCCTGCACAGATTAAACTGCAGGAGCACGGCCAGTGGCACGCACAGTCCCGGGGCAGGGAGCACCACTGGCCCGGACTAGTCTGATAACGTGGGGCTGTTGCGGCAGTATCTGGAGCTTCTCCTCCCCCGGTGCCTGCTGAACAAGATACGTGCAGCCTGGAGGTGCGGACCCTGGGCAGGGAGAAGAAAAGGGGTGCTGCAAGTTGTGGGGAGCTGCACTCTGCCTCCCAAAAGCACCTGGGATCTATCCGAGATGAAGGAAGACCCTGCCCATCGGTGCTGGAATCAACAGGTGAGAAAGCTTGGGAGCACCCCTGCTGCACAGAGACACTAGTTTCACGCCACCAGCAACTATATTGACCTACTGAGCATTTGGCCCCAGGTCAGCAGATTCTGGGTGACCACGGACGGGGAGCGCCCCCGCGGCTTTGAGAATGGCTGCATTAAGGCTGCACGATGACCTTCGCAGGCAGGGTTTAGGCATGGGACATTCAGCGGCCGTGCTTTTGAATACTCATATTTATTTATTTACTTATTTATTTGAAAAGTTTTATAAAGCGGGAACAAGACCCTTACGAGTATCAGAGCGCTGTACAGATGTGGCGAAAGCACGAATAAAACCAAACACAATGGTACAAATGGTGTAGTTAAGTCCACACACTGTCAAACAAAGGGGGGAAACAATAAAGGTCAGGGGTTGGGGATTTGGCCTGACCCGTACAGTATCAGAAGTGCCCTAGAGCAAGATAACAATTTAACAGACAAGCATACAATAAATCGTAACAACGGTGTTAAATAAGAATCTAATTTGTAGACAGAGCATGAGAACAAGTTGATGCTGTTAATGTTCACTCAAGAACAGCCGTTTGACATGTTTCTTGAAAGATGCAGTGGAAGGATTGGATCTGATCTCGGGAGGCAGAGCGTTCCAAATTCTTGGAGCAAGACCGGTGAAAGCAGGATTGTAAGATCTTTTCTTTTTGAATTTGGGATGTTTCAAAGTAGGGTGGACGTACTTCTTAAGTTCCGACATGAGCCCGATAGTTTAAGCTTATTTGTCAAGTAAACCGGAGTGTTATAATGTATGGCTTTATGCATCAAGCAAGCTATCTTGAAACGTATCCTAGCTTCGATAGATAGCCAATTTAGTTGCAAAAGGTCGGGGGAGATGTGTTCATGCTTTCTGGAGCCAGTTATGAGCCTGGATGATGCGTTTAGAGTAGC
This sequence comes from Calotriton arnoldi, assembly GCA_963921515.1. Lineage (NCBI taxonomy): Eukaryota > Metazoa > Chordata > Amphibia > Caudata > Salamandridae > Calotriton > Calotriton arnoldi. Next base: position 2,657,286 of record CAWUFW010000285.1, read on the forward strand.
TCTGAGCGGGGCCAAGCTAGCTTTAGGAAGCCCAGCAAGGGTCACCAAACCATATTCCAGTCGAGAGATAACCAGGGATTGTAGAGCAGGCCTGATGTCTTCGGGGGGAAGGAAAGGCTTGATTTTCTTAAGGGTGTTGAGTTGAAAGTTGGCTCCCCTATTAGTTGCACTGATGTGTGCTTGCCTATTTAGGTATTTGTCCAAGGTGATGCCTAACGATTTAGCAGAGCCTACCACATGAGGGATGCAGTTACAAGCAGTGAGTTGTTTAAGCCAGTCCAGGGTAGGTGCAGAGTGGTTGGGGCAGGCAATCAGAAGGAATTCAGTTTTGAGAGTATTTAACAAAAGATAGTTCTGGGCTAACCATTGTTGAGTTTGTGAGAGAGCATCATTTAGCGTTTTTATGTCCTTTTGAGAGGAGATCTTCAAGTACAGTTGCGTGTTATCCACATACATGTGGTACTGAATGTTAGAATGGTTTAGAATGACGGTAAGTGGTTCAATAAGAAGGTTGAAAAGAGTGGGCGAGAGTGCGGATACTTGCGGAACTCCAATCGTAACAGGAGTACTGGTTGCAAGGGAGTGGTTAACTTTGATTCTTTGTGTGCGGTTATGTAAGAAAGAGGCAAACCAATTTAGGACCAGGCCCGTGAGACCCATCCTATGTTGAAGAAGAGCAATCAAGTTTTCATGTTTGATGGTATCAAATACTGAGGACAGGTCAAGAAGGATCAGGAGACAAGGGACATTTTGATCAAGGGATCTCAAGGCGTCATCCACAATGTGCATTAGTGCTGTTTCAGTACTGTGCCCCGCTCTGAAACCCAACTGGTAGAGGTCAAAGAGTTGACATTTCTCTACGTGGTTGCATAACTGCAAGTGGGCACATTTCTCGAGCAATTTAGCTAGAGTCATGATGCTGGTGATAGGTCAGAAGTTGTTAGGATCAGATAAATCAGAGTTGGGCTTCTTAGGGATGGGAGTAACTTGCCCAGTCTTGAGGCAATCAGGGATCCTTCCCTGTAAGAGAGATTCGAGAATGATCTGGGACCACAGAGGGAGAATGGCCGAATTTAGATCTTTAAAAAACTTAGCAGGTAGTGGATCACTGAAATGGTTGGAAGGTTTAAGGGATGCCATGTCATGGAGCAGCTCCGTGACATCTGGAAGGAGAAAGTAATTCCTAGGGGCGTCATTTGTGAGAGAACAACCAATGGGTAAGGACACTGCCGAAGGTTCCGCCAACTCAGCTGATGATGCGGTGAGGTTCAGAGGCCGCAAAATGGGAGTGTCAGGTAGCAGCTCCAGTTCAAGTTTCCTTGTTTTTTCAGAGAAGTGCACTGAGAAGTCCTCCCAACTAGGAAGCAAGGACATGGGAGTTGAGATAGGGTTGGAAGAGTGGTTAGCTTGTTGCTTGATGATTTCAAAGAGCTTCTTGGGTCTATTCTTAGCACCATCCAGCTGAGCCCTGAAGTGGTCTGTTTTAGCAATGCGAATGTGTTTGTTGTAAGTACTTCTCACCTTCCTTAGCTGAATGAGGCTTGTGGTGGAGGGCGTGTTTCTCCAAAGCCTCTCTGAGAGTCTAAGATTGCGCCGCTCATCATTTAGGGCACCATTAAACCAAGGTTTGGATTGTTTGACTGGAATCCTTTTGAGTTGCTTCCATGCAATAGTATCAAAAATGTTAGCCATAGTGTTAATGTAGTGATCAGAAAGATCGTCAAGGTTGGTCAGGTTAGGAGGGGGCTGAAGCCTATTTTTGGTGATGGATGTTAGAACATTGAAGTTGATGTCTCTCAAATTGTGAGTAAGTTATTTAGCTTTAAGAGGTTGGCCCTGTCTGCAAGTGACCTTTTCCAAGATGTGGAAGGAAATTTGATGATGATCCGACCAGTCACAGGGTAGGATGTCACCCAGTTGTATGCTATTGTCTTCGGCAATGATAAGGTCGAGAGTGGCGCCCTTGTTGTGGGTAAGTCCCTTACAGACCTGTGTGAAGTTAAGATCAGAGAGGAAAGCCTTAAAGTAGCAGACTAAAGGATCATGTGTGTCATTCCAATGGAGGTTAAAGTCTCCGAGGAAGATATGGCAGAGTTGGCCAGAACTCGAGCTAATGACCTCCATGATTTGCTCTATGAAGATCAGATTATCACCCGGTGGATGATAAATCGAGTGAAGCACACGGGCAATCTTGCCCTTATTCCAAATTTCGGTGACTAGTTGCTCACAAGAAGACAGCAAAGCACATTGCGATTGCTTTATATTGAGGCTGGAGCGATGAATGCATGCAATGCCCCCTCCCGTTTTAACAAGTTGATCGCGACTGATAATGGCGTAATCAGGAGGGATTAAGATGTCGAGGACAGGGGAGGAGGCATCATTGAGCCAGGTTTCAGTGAGAATCAGAAGGTCCAAGTCTTGTAAAATGATTAGTTCCGAAATATCCGCTGCATGTTTCACCGCCGATCTGCAGTTGAGTAGCATCGATTTGATGTGATGGTTTGTAGTGATCACTTCATGATGAGAGGTAGTTATTTTAAGTAGGTTTTCCTTGTTAACCGATCTATGGTTGACACTAGGTTCCCTGTCAGGGTCTGAGGTAATAGTAGGGATGTTGATAGTAGAGTTAGAGGAGGAGAAAATCCTCGAGCCACTGTACAAGAATAAAAGAGCGAGAGTGTCCTCATCCGACAGCTGAGGCTCGAGCCTATGGGGCCTAGAATGGTGGTTAGGGAGAGGTGTAGAACTCCAGCTGGAGCTAAGAGGGGAGTGGATAGAGGATTGATCATCACCAGCGTAGAACACTTTCCGTGGATTGTGTTGATCGGTCCACTGGGAGGGGTGTGTATTCCAGAGCTTCTCCATCTTCATGGAGAACTGTAGAAGGGTCTATATGATCTCTTTGACAGCAAGGAGATCGTGCTTGAGGTCAGCAATCTTCTCCTCAAGGCAAGGGCGGTTAATGCCCTTCTCAGCTGACCCAGAATGAGACGATAGGTCTGACCCAACTGTGAGAGGGGTATTAGAGGGTAGAGTAAGTCCCTTACCACAGTTACAGGGGGAGATAGAATCCCGCTTGAGAATGATCTCGACATCTCCCACATCTCGACATCTCCCAAGGAAGGAGGATTAGCATGACGGGGCTTAAGATCAGGTGCAAGGGGGAGCTGAGGAGATCCTGGAGTGGGATTAGTAACAGGCAAGGTGGATTTAACAAAGGTGATAGGGGATGCACAGTAGGAAGAGGAGGGTGTGTGTGGGTTATGGGGCGACGGACTGGAGACAGCAGCTAGGTCCAAGGCTCTCCAGTTGGTAAAACCTGAGCCTAGGGGTAGAATAGCAAGGTTATCATGGTTGTTTGTGCTGGTGAAGTGCCCAACCCCCCTGTTGTTGGAGATCACAGAGCACACAGTGGGTGACGTGAGATTTGACGGGAGGAGTGGGAAAGGAGGAGAAGTACTGGGGACAACAACTTGGTGGAAGGCACTCGAGTAGGAAATACCATAGCCCAAGTGAGGAATAACAGGGTTGTCCGGGATAGAGGTGTGGGTTATATACACATCCTCCTTGGTGTTCGAGAGAACAGAGTGGTGAATAGGTAAAGATGGAGATGCAGAATTGGGGGAAGAAGAGGCATAAGGCACAGAGGGTGCAGATATTGTAGGTAGACAGCTATGGTGGAGAGTGGCCGGGTTTGAGTTATTAAGTGTGTTCTTAATCCTCAAAAAGATAGAGTCAAAGTGCTTGAGGTTCAGGTCCGAGGCTTGAATAATGATGTTCCCATTATTGTATAAGGAAATGGTCAGATCTGCCTTAAGGGCAGGGGAGGGTAGTGTGGTTAAATGGAAACCGTGTGGTGTTTTGGTCAGCTGTTTGGATCGAAGCTCAGAAGTTAGAGACTCCACTGGGCTCTTCTGTTAGTGTAGAAAATGAGGTCTGTCACCACAGTGCCCTTTAGTGGAAATATATGTGTCCGAGATAAGCGTTGTAGGACATCGTTTGAGGAGATTGTGTTTGAAGGTCTTTTTTGCATTCTTCAACAGGTTGGAGGGTAGATAATCTTAATAGAATTCAGACCTACTTGAGCAAGGTGGTCAGAGGAGCGAGAGGTGTGTTGGGCCATGATGTGGGTAGCGAACAGAAAGAGGAGGTGAAATAGACCAGTTTAGAGGAGAACACTTAGAGATAGAGGAGGTAAGGTAGTCCAATTAGAGGGGGGCACTTAGAAATAGAGGAGAAAAAGTAGTCAAATTAAAGGAGAGCACTTTAAGGTGAGCATTGGGTCGGTAGCGCAGAATTCCCATCCCTCCGTAACTGAGAGTTAGGAAGACGTTCTAGACACTAGTAGCAAGGCTGCATACAGAATAAAGTTACCGTATTGTCTCCAGGTTGCTCTAAACCCTACCTCGGAGATGAGATAAGAATTAAGATAAACCGGGGAGGCATATGTGTTACAGATGAAGCTTGTGTGCAACCCAAGGAGGCTCATGGATTACGGAGAAAGAGCTGGCCCCTTTCCAAGATAGCTGCCCCCTTTGACAACTGGGATCCTAGGATGCCAGAGGTAGACTTAGTCCTATTACTATTTCCACAGAACACTTCACTAGGACAGAGTCCTATGTTCCTTTCCGCAACCCCTGGAGGCCATCTTGAGCAACTTCTTGTGGGGGCCAGGGAGCGAGGAGCAGGTTGAGGGACCCCTAAAATGGAGGCCAAGAGTTCACATCCATAGAGTTCAGCTAGGTGTGCAGACAGCCACAAACAGCCCAAGTCACCTTCATTACCAAATGCAGAGCAGGCGGTGGGAGAGGCATCCCAGACTCCAGCATCCGCAGTGCATGTAAAATCACGATGGCCCCAAAGAAATCAGGCCATCAGTTCATGCATGGGGGAGGTCCCCGTATATGGGTCCAGTTGCAGCTAAATACCACAGTCACCAGCAAACTACCCACACGGAGTGGAGACCTGGAGCCCTGAGCACCTGGAAGCTGCATATCAGGCGTAATCTGGGGGAGATTAAGTAAAGTGGCCTGAAGAGCGAAGGGCCCATCAGGCTAGACTGAGAACCCCAATCCCAACCACTAGACAGATAACCAGAGACACAAGGAAAAGCCACACACCACAGGTGATATCTCCAGTACAACCGTTTATAAATGCACCCTCAGAGAATGCCGCCAGCGCGTCCAGCACAGGACACTGCAGTGGGTCACAGCGTACTTAGGGAAAAAATCAGAATGGGGAAAACGGACGCCAAGCAACAAAAGCTGGTCTTTGAACAGTGTAAACCCACTCGAGGAACTTCAGCCATGGAGGACAGCCAGCTGGAGCTGGACTCGGCGGGTGCAGCGCCTCCCGAACCGGACATCCGGGAAATGTTCAGGGATCTTAAGCAATCCCTTACCGCCATAGATTCCAAAATCGACTCCCTGTCAGATAGATTTGATCGGCTAAAGGAGAAGGTGACCTAACATGGGGAAAGGCTAGAACAGGTGGAACAGCGCACCTCGGCGCTAGAAGACAAAGGCACGGCCACCCGGGAAACACTACTTAGCTTGGAGAAAGTGCTGGAGGTGATCAGGTCCAAAAATGAAGACTTGGAGGCGAGGTCGCGCCGAAACAATCTCCGAATCGTGGGCGTGCCAGAGTCCACTGCCATGATAAGGGTGGAAGACAATGTAGAAGAAATGCTGCGGGCCCTTTTCGGAGAAGCGATATCACCTGTTTGTATCGTGGAGCGAGCCCCCAGATCACTGGTCCCCCGCCCCTCTCCAAGCACGCCTGTAAGGCCCATAATCGCACGCCTTCTGAACTATTGAGGCAGAGATACGGTGATGCGCTTAGCCAGAGACATGCGAAACATATTATATGTCAGGGTGTCTCGATCTCCTTTTATCCCGATTTCACCTTGGCAGTGCAAACAGCCAGGAGAGACTTTTTGCCAACCAAACGTGCCTTGCAGCAGCTAGAGGTCAAATACTCCCTACTATACCCGGCCAAGCTTTGGATATTCCATGCTGGAAAGACCACATTCTTCGCCGATCCGAAGAGCGCAGCACGCTTCGTAAAAGACCTGCGACTGGCCAGGAGGACCGTCGGGTCTAGAAAAGATGCGGAGGAAGAAAACCATGCCAGCGACAACGACTAAAACCAGCAAAGCTGAACTTTGAAAAAAAGACCGCGGATGACACACCACAGAAGCGGGCATGGCCTGCGCCTAGGGACATGATCTCTCCTCACCTGTATCCTTTACCTCTATTTTATATCTGGAAGCTGATGTTTTGACTTACTTTAACTACCTTTTTTGACTGGCTAATTACACTTGCAAACCTTGCCTTGCTGCTGGACTTTCGCAGACCGGCATGCCGGGCTCTCGGGCCGTGGGAGGGTAGGGATGTATACTCGGCCCGATTGGGGGGCTGGAGTGGGTGGGGGTGGGCTGTGGTTTGGGTATTTACAGATAGCAACTGTTTTAAGTGCCATCCCTTCCCCTTATTTCCCTCCCTTTTCTCTGACCTTCCACCATGTTTAGGCTGGCGGCACCATATGCATGCAGATGAGCAACGTAGAAGGGCAACATGACTAGGGTGAAGTTAGTTGCTTGGAAGATCCGAGGCTTAAATGATGTGCGAAAGATGAGAATGATAGCCGTGCAGCTGGACCGCCAAGGGGCAGACATAGGCTTCCTGCAGGAACTTCATCTTACTGAGGCTACACGTGGGCGGTTGCAAGCGAGGTGGGTGGGCAAAAAATACATGGCATGCTATTCAAATTACGCGCGTAGGGTTGCCATACATTTATTGAAAAGGGACTGCACTGGCGCACGTGTACGGCGATATGCAACAAGACGGGTAGATACGTTGTACTAGCAGGCACGCTAGGAGGACACCCAACTAGACTCATCTCCGTATATGGCCCCAATACAGACGACCCGGGCTTCTTTGCAGAGGTCTGGAGAGTGGTGCACTCTATCGGGCCTGGCACCATAATCTGGGGAGGGGACTACAATGTAGTGTTGGATGCCCAAAATGATAGATCGGGAGACTCCCGCCGCCCTCACCCCCGAACAGCAGCACAATTGCAAGCCATCATTTCCGAGGGTGACCTGATAGATATATGGCGCCATAGGCACCCCGGAGAGAGGTGAGAAACATGCTTGACGTCCGTAGGGCCCTCCTGGTCGAGGATAAACTGCTGGTTGGCCTCCCAAGACATGGCGACATGGTCCACAGAGGTGCCACATCTGCCCAAAACCCTCTCAGATCACTCCCCGGTGATGCTCGTGCTGGAGCTCCCAGACTAACCGACCAGAACGTTTACCTGGAGACTGCCACCAGACGCACTACGTGATCAGGTATTCCACGAAACCACTAGACAGGCCATATCTGAATATTTTCATCTCAACGAAGGGACAGTCAATTCCCCTTTTCCCATTCGACCCTCTGGGAGGCCTTTAAAACAGTCATGCATGGAGAATGTATTGCCAAACAGGCGGGAGTGCTCCGGTCGCTTCGGGGGGATCTCAAACGATTAGAAGGCGAAATACAGACCCTGGAGCAGGAGTTCTTTGCTAGCAGAGATAACAATCTGGTGTGTACCATTAGAGATAAATTAGATGAGTTTCGGGAGGCGGCCTTCAGGGAAACTCACTTTCTTGGCAAGGAAGCCAGAGCTCGGCGCTACGGAGAGTGAGAGCGCGCAGAAAAGACGCTGGCGGGACTTCTCCGGTAGCTCTGGGCTAGTGATTATATAGCCCAGCTAAGCTAAGCTAAGCACGTCTGACGGAGATCTGGCACTGGGCCAATCAGCTGTTCAAGCAGAAATGATCTCTTTTTATGGTTCCCTTTATCGGGCCCAACAAGAAACGTTACCTCCTGAGCTGGGGGAGTAGTTTGATACGCTGCAGTTACTGTGGCTAGAGGAGAGACACATGCTTACCTTGATGAACCATTTACAGAAGAGGAGGTCATTAGGACCATCCAGGCGCTCCCAGGGGACAAGACACCTGGACTTGACCGCTTATCGGCTGCTCTTTATAAGGAATATGCCAATCTACTTGCCCCACATCTAATAATTATGTACGAGAAATCGGTAGAGCGGGGGACTCTCTCCTCGTCGTTATGGGAGGCATTCAGCATTCATCATCACAATCTTAAAACCAGACAAAGACACCCTTAAATGCGACTCATACTGGCCGCTCTCCATGATCAACGTGGACAAGATCCTTGCCAAGTTTGTTGCTATGGGTCTCCTCCCTCTGCTGCCCATGGTGCTGCACCCGGACCAGTGCGGTTTTGTACCTGGTAGAGCCACCGCCCATAATCTCTGCACGCTCTTCGCCACAATGCAGGCGGTGGACCCATGGCTGCAGGCCGCCGTAATTTTTCTCGATGCCACTAAGGCATTCAATTCTCTTGAATGGCCATATCTATTTGCTCTACTCAGACGCATAAGACTTCATCAGGCTAATAACGCTCCAATACTCTCTCCCCACGGCACATATCAGGGTCAAGGGCATAATAACAACCCCATTCTCGACCTCTCGAGGTACCAGACAGGGGTGCCCTCTGTCGCTCCTATTATTTGCTGTGGCCATGGAGCCCCTGGTGGCCCGGCTGCGGCAGCACCATGCGCAAAGAGGTCTGGCATTCTCGCCTAAGGTAAGTAATTCTGGTCTCGCTATACACAGATGATGTCACGCTATTTGTCAAACACCCGACAGTAAATATCAACCCCCTGGTCAAAGAGTTTCTCAGATTCTGTGGGTTATCTGGGTACAAATCAATTGGGCTAAGTCAACGATTCTTCCACTGATGGCAGTCACCTCCCAGTTTAATTTGGAGTTCCCCCTCCAATGGACATGGGAGCCTGTGAAATACCTTGGCATATGGATCAGTCAGGACCCGGAGGAGCTATGGCGCTCCAACTATAGGTGACTGATGGACTGGCTAGAGCGTGCTGGATTACATTACCTCTGTCCCTTACCGGGCGGCTGGCCATCGCCAAGCTGGTGGTCCTGCCTAAGCTCCTTTACCTCTTCACAAATATTCTACTTCCACTTACCCACAGCTTTAGAAAGCAACTCCGATCAAACATGATTACCCTTGCATGGGCAGACAAGCAGCCCAGAATAGCCTGGGAGATTCTTACCCTACCATTAGAGCAGGGCAGCCTGGGCGCGCCAGACTTCGACGTGTACTATTGGTGTGCCCAAGCGCAATTCGCATACCATTGGATATACCCCACTCAATTCATGGTTCACACCGCACCTGAATATGATCAGGTGGCCCTGCTTCTGCTCTCAATGACACTGTACCAGGCACGCCCTGACATCACAACGAGATCGATACGGTGGGATGCACAGTTAGGGCATGGCATGGATTTCATCAGAGAGCGCGACAGGATGTAATGTATGCTCCAATGGTCCCCTTGCCCAGACACCTGGCATTGCAATTCCTGGCAGACGCAGGCACCTGCACTAGATTGCGTGCAATGAAGATTACTAAAATGGGAGATGCATTCCTGGAAGGCGCGTTTATCGCATCTCACCAGGTGAAGGAAGGGGAAGCGCTAACTACGCTAGAGCAAATGACATATTACCAGCTGTGCGCCTCGCTACGAGCTTACCTCCCCTCTTTTCCAGCCACACCCCCCACATTCCAGACGATGGAGCGCTTTCTAAAAAAACCCTCCCCGCGCAAGATCATTACTAGCCTATACTTTGATATGCAACACATGGCCCCAGTTTGCACACCGTGCGCGCGTCGGGAGTGGAAGGCAACGTTGGGTATTTCAATCACACAGGAACAATGGACGTTCTGCTGCATGCAGGCACGCGCACTCTCCCCAAACTACAGACTATGCCTTATACACTTTAAGATCCTCTGCCGCCTTTACAGGATGCCAGCTTGGCTTCACAGGATCGGACTGATCCCTGAGGCGCTATGCCAGAGATGTAGCACCCTCGACGTGACTTTCCTTCACCTTGCATGGGAGTGCCCCCAAATACAACACTACTGGGTGACCATTTTTGATGCTATTGAGGAAATGACGGGCCTGCCCATGGAGAGATCCCCCCTGACAGCACTGCATGGCTACGTTAGAGACCTCCCACCTGCAAGTAGAAAGTTGATAGCTATGCTTCTTTTGCTCGCTAAGAGACATATAGCAATGAGTTGGGGTAGGACTCCGACACCACATAGAGAAGAATGGCTAAGGGACGCAGCATTCTGCCAAGAGCAATTTGCGGCGTATTGGGACCTAATGCCTGTGCAGTCCCAACCTAAAGACATATGGAGCCTGCTGCAAACATATATCCGATCGCACGAAGAAAGCGAGGACCCTTCACATCCCCAGACCCCGGGAGAGCAGGGGTAACTAGACAGGTGCCGGCCGTGCAAACAGCGGCAATAGATATCAGCCTTAATGGACCGACACTAATAGGTCTTGCACCTCCCCTACCTACCCTCTACCTTTCCTCCCCCCTTACCTGTTTGACATAATAGCAACTTTTGGTTTGTTTTGGAATCACGGAATGTATCCTGTAGCCAGATATTGCTAGTTGCAGAGAAGTGCATTGAATACGTGTACAGAGAGCAACTGGAACAAGGTCATAAGAACAGATAAATGTAATATACACATTAATCTTTGTCACTGAGGAAAGTAGGCCTATTACCAGTGTTGTGGAAACTCATTCATGCACTATGTATAATTGAAACTTTGAATAAAAAGAATTATAAAAAAAAAAAACCTTCTGCGCCCCAACACCCTCCTCTGTGCATTTACTTGTTGACCCCATGGCAAGCTGGAACAGCTGCTGGAAGCAGCAGGTCCTTTGCAGATTGCCAGGGTTGTGACCCCGAGATCCCCTATCCTCTCCGTCCCAGGAGCTGATGAGTCAGTCAGATTGGTGAAGGCAGTATCTGCACAGACAAAGACAAAAACGCTATCCAGCTGAGTATCATTGTGCCTACTGGCATGGTTTGTTATATGGTGTAAAGGTGTCTTCCATGCCTCAGGCCTTAGCATTTACCTGCTGGTACGTGGGCAGCCGTGCCAGAAGTGTGGCTTCTCACCTAACACACCCTGGAAATGTGAACACTTGCTTATGTGAGTTTATTGACCCACTGGTGCTTCCATTCCATTTTAGGTGAAATCTGCAAGCACATGATTTTCCCATTCAGTGCAAATCGTTCTGCTCTCATCAATACAAATTATGCTTCCCTCACAAGCCCTTGCCCATACTTTAATCCGCTACAAAACCTATGGATAGGATAGGCAGAGTAACAAAAGTAAGACATAACATGTAAACTCAGGTGTAAATACAAGTCAAGGCAGACAATTCATAATAATATTTCCCACATGAAGAAGGAAAAGGGGAAAACTCAGACACCCATACAGACACTCTCACACCCACTCACATACCCATACAGACACTCTCACAACCACTCTGATATCTATACAGACACTCACACCCACTCACATACCCATACAGACACTCTCACACCCGCTCTTACATTCATACAGACACTCTCATACCCACTCACATATCCAGACATTCTTATACCCACTCATACACACAGACAGACACTCTTACACCCACTCACATATCCATACAGACACTCTCACACCCACTCAGACACCCATACAGGCACCCACTCACAGGTGCACTGAGACACTCATGCACCGACTCACAGACCCACTCGTGTACCCACTCACAGATCTACTCTGAGACTCATGCACCCACTCACAGACCTACTCGGACTCATGTATCCATTCACAGAAATTCTCAGAGACTCACGTACCCACTCACAGACTCACTCAGACACTCACTCACAGACCCACTCAGACACTCACACACCCACATACAGATCCACTCAGACACTCACACACCCATTCACAGACTCACAAAGACACTCATGCACCCGCTCACATACCCACTCAGAGGTTACATTTAGGAAATAAAATGAAAAAAAACCTTAGAAATTGACTGAAAAAAGCAAAGGTTACAGGGACGTTGTAGGTAGGATCAGATTTCACTCATACAAAACCTGTGAAATTCAGCAGTTATAGTTACCTGAGCTAACTATAACTTACGCCCTGCAATGCACTGCTTAAGACCTCACATATTACATCACTCATAAAATGGTCAGTGACATCACTGATGACATCCCAAATGGCATCAAAGATGACATCACTGATGACATCATCCATAGTGCTACTCACATACCCACTCACATACCCATACAACCTCTCATACACCTACTCACACACCCACACAACCACTCACATACCCATTCAGAGACCCATACAAGTACTCACACAACCATTCACTCATCCATAGAACCACTCACACATCTCCTCACTCACCCAGACATCCACTCACATAGCCACACATTCACCCATGCAGCTACTCACACATATACTTATTCATCTATACAGCCTCTCACATACCCATTCACTCACCCATTCAGTCTCTCACTCAACCATACAACCACTCACACACTTAATCACACACCCACACAACTAGTTACATACCCATTCACACACCCATACAACCACTCAAACATCCACTCACTCACCTATACATCCACTCATACAAACACTCACTCTCCAATACAGGCACTCACACACCAACTCATGTAATCAAACAGCCACTCACTCACCCTTACAGCCACTTACACAGCCGGTCACTCACTCACACAGCCATTCAGATACCTAACTACTCACCCATGCATTCACTCACACACCCACTCATACAGCCACTCACCCAGTCACTTACTCAACCATACAGAGCTAAGACACCCATCACTCACCAATACAACCACTTGCACAGCCACTCACTCACCCACACAGCTACAGGCAGTCAGACACCCACTCACACATGGATACATACAATCACTCCACCACTTACATATTCTATGATAAACAAATAGAGTTACTCATTATTAGTACAGAATGTATAATAATTAAGATTTTTTGGTAACTTAGTATATATGTTTAACACTCATAAACATGTAGAAAACACTCACAATGACTTAATGATGTCATTAGTGATGTCATTTGAGATGTCATCAGTGATGTCATGAGTGATGTCTCTGACCATGTCATGAGTGATGTAATATATGAGATCATAAGCAGTGCATTGCCGGAACATAAGTTGTAGTTAGCTCAGGTAACTATAACTGCTGAATTTCACTGTCTTTGTACAATTGTAATCTTAGCCTATTTATAACGTCCCTGTAACCTTTATTTTTTTCAGTGAATATATAATCACTGAAAAAACCAAAGCCTACAGGGACGTTATAGACCCGTCTCCAAATTCGGCTGGAAACATGCTCGGGGGGCCTTTTAGTAAGCCTTCCATCATCCTGGGAGAAAGGAGGAAAGACGTTAGATACCACTAATGTATATGGGTGGGACCAAATGCTCGGGGCTTTTAGGCAACTTTACATACTTCCAGTTTTTAAAAGTTTAGAACACGATCTCTGGTCTCAGTGGCAGATGACAAGAAAGAACCTTCTTATCACAGACACTACATTAGATTTTGCACTCAGGAAAAGCAAGGATGCAAACACCTCCATCATGGATTACAGATAACTTTTCAGTGAAAATGCAGAGGAAACACACTTGTTTTATCTTGGCCATGCACACAAAGTTAGAATGATTAGTACTTTACACAAGTGGAGCTTGAACTCGGGCACCTGCTTTGTTTTTGTTTGTAATTGCTTTACGTTGAGGGCTCATTACTGTGTAATCAGCATTGTGCCAGAATCAATCCTGCCCTGCGTATTTATCCAAGAAGAGGTCAATGTTTTGTGCAAAACCTCTACCCAAGTGGAGTGCTTTCTACTGGCTAATTAGTAAGTCCTACCTTGTTGGGTAAATGCATAGTGTGTCTCCTACACTACAGCTGCATAAAGGACGCCGAGAAAAGGTCTCCAGGGATCTTGTGTGTCTACTTCTTTGCCAATGCAATTGTTCCTCGAGCATGTTCACCAGATAACCTTCCAAGGTAGAACTGCAGAGAAAACACACTTGGGTAATTTGTACTTTACAGAAGTAGGTGGTTCTTTGTTTGGTGCAGATATGATTGTATTCCTAGGCATCAAGACCCGGTCTCCGAAATCCGCAGGATACGCACTCAGGGGGCCTTTTAGTAAGCTGTCCATCATCCTGGGAAATTGTAGCATACTGCTAATTTACATGAGGCGGGACTATACGGGCGGTATTTCTCGGCAACGTTACATACTTCTAGTTTTTAAAAGCTTAGAACACAATCTCTGGTCTCAGCAGCAGAGGTCAAGAAAGAACTTCCTCGGGGGAGGGTGGCCTTGCACCCCCCTCCCCCTGGGGACCCCATCCACCCTGGCCCGGCCTTTTTTAAAAATTATTTTTATTAGGGGTAGGGGCCGATTTTGACCCCAGGGACACCAGCCTCCAGGGACTAGCCTTTAATTTTATTTTTTTTATAGGGGAGGGGGGCCCACACAGCCCCAATCCCCTGGCCGATTTGGGCCTCTGGGACCCCATAGCCCGGGCCCTGGCCTTTTATCTTATTTTTTTATAGAGGAGCCCACGCAGCCTCAAACCCTGGCTGATTTGGGCCCATGGGACCCCATCCCTGGAGCCTGGCCTTTCATTACATTTTTTTATAGGGGAGTGGGCCCGGACATTTGTCCTGGCTACCCCCAGGGCACCCAGTCTTCACTGGGACCATGGGGAGAGCCTGAAGGCTGCGGGAGCCGGCATTGCTTTCAGATACAGGGAGCTGCTAAACATGCAGCTCCCTGTGTCTGAAAGCAATTTGTCTATTTCCCTGCTCGTTTTACAGTGGGCAGGGAACAGACGAATGCTCCACTTTCAGCAAGCAAGAGCATTTTCACTGCTCTTGCTTGCTGAAAGTGGAGTATTTGTTGTGGCTTGGCAGGAGCAGTTAAAGCTCCCACCAAGCCACAGCAAGCAGTTATGTCCCGGGGATGGTAACCCTGTGACATAGGAGCTAGCCCTAGGGGGTGGCACCCCCTCCTTACTTTTCATTTATGCCTGCATGCCCCCGGGATCTGACCTGAGTGGATATGAGAGTATCTGTGTGGGTATGTGAGTGGGTGTAAGAGTGTCTGTCTGTGTGTGTGTGAATGAGTGTAAGAGTGTCTGTGTGGGTGTGTGAGTGGGTGTGAGAGGGTCTGTATAAGTATAAGCATGGGTGTGAGAGTGTCTGTATGGGTATGTGAGTAGGTGCTAGAGTATCTGTATAAATGTCAGAGTGGTTGTGAGAGTGTCTGTATGGGATTGTAAGTATGTGTGAGAGTGTCTGTATGGGTGTCTAAGCTTTCCCCTTTTCCTTCTGTATATGGGAAATATTTTTTATTGTTAGGAATTGTCCACCTTGTCATGTATTTACTCCTGAGTTTATATGTTATATCTTACTTTTGTTACTCGGCCTATCCTACCCATAGGTTTTGTAGTAGATTACAGTAAAGGCAAGGACTTGTGTGGCAAGCATAATTTGCAGTGGCGAGAGCAGAAGAATTTGCACTGACTGGGAAAATCAGATGCTTGCAGATTTCAAATGAAATGGTTTGGAAGCACCGGTGGCTCGTTAATCTCACATAAGCAGGTGTTCATGTTTCTAGGGTGTGTTAGTCGAGAAGCCATACTTCTGGCATGGTTTCCCACTTAGCAGTAGGCAAACCCCGTCTAAGAGAGACTGATGTAAATACAGTGAAGTGGATGCAGAGTGCCATCAGCTACAGTAATGTGTGCCATTAAATGTTGACGTCATTCGTGGCCCTGTACCAGTGACATATGAGAAATATTTCTAGATTCTTGAGGTTGGTGCAGTGAGGACATTCCATCCATGTAAAAGACGTTCAGGAATAGTTTTTATCAAGTCATATATACTGGTTTGTTTTTCCATTGCTTTATGATTTTTCCCTTCTTGAACCCAAGCCTGCTTTGCATTTTGCACAGTTTTTAACCCTTTCGCTGCCAGGCCTTTTCCCCACCTCATGCCAAGCCTTTTATTGGCTATTTGTGGTAGTTAGCCATTTGGGGTAGTTTGCCCCTATAACTTTTTGCCCATGTTAGACTTGGCTTTTTCAGCGGGTTTACCCCCAGACCTTTTGCTTTTTGGCCTTCTGTTTTGACCTTGTTTTTGTTGGTTTTAGGACTCTGGGCACTTTACCACTGCTATTCAGTGCTAAAGGGCATAAGCTCTCCATGTAAATTGTGTTTATGGATTGGTGTTTCCATGATTGGCATAATTAATTTACTAATAAGTCCATAGTAATGTGCATAGGTGTGCCCAGGGCCTGAAAATCAAATGCTACTAGCAAGCCTGCAGCACTGATTGTGCCAACTACACCAGTAGCATTTCAAAGGGTTCTCAGACATGCCACTGCAGTGTCTGCGCGCAGTTTTACTGCCATGTTGACCTGGCAAGTGCATTACTTGCCAGGCCCTAACCTTCCCTTTTCTTACATGTAAGACACCCCTAAGGTAGGCCCCAGGTACCCCCATTGGCAGGGTGCAGTGTATGTGAAAGGTAGGACATGTACTGGTGTGTGTGACATGTCCTGATAGTGAAATACCCATATGCTTAACATGGGAGTTGCCTTGTAACATTTTACAAGCATAACTCTCCATTGGGATAAGATAGAGAAATGGAGTTTAGTATGGCTGAACTCAGATTTAAAAATACATCATTTAGTGAAGATTATTTTTATGTTGTGGGTTTGAAAGCGCCACTTTTAGAAAATGGGTATTTTCTTGCTTAACAATTCTGTGTGACTCGGCCTTTTGTGTATTTACCGTCTGGGTTCAAAGTGACAGGAGCAGGGATGTTCTTTCACACAGACAGACACAAGGGGGGGTTGAGGTGTGCCTTGCCTTTCCTATGTGACTCATAGCCAGGCTGAATAGACCTGGTTGCATTTAGAGTAGTGGGAGGAGTTGTTGCTTGCACCTGAATGGACTGTGGCTGCCTCTCACAAAGCAGTCTCCACCTCCTGTGGCGAACCTGGCCTGAGCCAGGCTGAACTGGTTTATGTGTGCCAGAGGAACTTTGTTTGTACCAACTTCAAAGGAAAATGTGGTATAAATATTGGGACCCTGACCCCAGAACTTTAGATTACTGCTGGAATAAGGAACCTGCCAGGAAGAAGAGCTAGAAGAGCTGTGAGGAGAGACTACCACTTTGCTGTGTGCTTTGTTGGGTTGGCCTGCAGTTGCTGCTCCTGTTTTGTGCAGGGAAATGACTGGCCTGTGCTTTCTGCATCCTACGTATCTCCAAGGCTTGATGTAGAGCTTGCCTTCTGCTGGAAATCTCAGGGAAATCAAAGACTTCAACATCTTCTGGGTACCGGCTTCTGGAACTGGATGTTTCAGCTGCCACAGAGGAGAAAATGGTAACCCAACGCAATCAACAATGCCACTGCAGGGTTTGTGACCTGAAGGCACCGCAGAGGGCTCCTCCGCACTTCACTCCGCAATCCTGGTCTCACAGATGACACCGTCCACCGCTGCCACCGAGCCACTGCTTGCACCGTGACCTGTGGGCCCCACACTCTGCACTGCCTCATTTCAAACCACTGCCCTGGAATCCCCAATGACACTGCAATGCCATCACTGATGCCGCTGCCTGCACCCTGACCTGTGGACTCTGTCCATGGAGAACACAGAGCACTGTCCAATTTTGCACACACAGCCCTGGTCTCACAGACACCGCCGCTCCAAGCTGACATCAACGACGCTCCCGGCACTGTGGTTTGAGGGCACGGCTCGTAGGCTACTCGATGCACCGCCCCGTCCCTCACAGCAGCCTTGGCCCGTTGACGCCATCGACTCCAGATTGTTACCCGACTCTGCTGCTTGCACCAAGACCTGTGGGCCCACACAATGCATTTCCCATCTCATACCGCAGCCTTGGGTCTACCGACGACATCGCTTCGGCAAAGACGACGACACTAGTTGGACCATGACCTGTCAGCACTGCAACAAGCATCGCCCCACTTCGCACTGCACCACTGGTCCCACCGGTGCCGCTGGACGACCGTCACTGAGTCGCTGCCTGCACCGCGACCTGAGGCACCGCACGTCGCACCCCTTAACTTCACACCACAGCCCTGAGACCTGCCGACACTGGAACTTCTGACTTCAAACTCAAGGAGTTCGACCTGCAACGCGTGTGACTTCAAGGGCCCGATGGCTCCTGCACCGACTCCCAGAACCGACGCGCTGACGACACTCCTACGGAGTCCACCGCAAGGTCCGACGTCCTGCATTTCCAAAGGTACTCTTTTACGGGTCTCCCCGACACCATAGCTGACCCGTGATGCCGCGACTGGCCAGAACGGTTGGATTTGTTTGTTAACAATGCCGTGTTAGCCCCGGATGGAGCTATTGACTTCAAGGACTGTATATAAAGTTTATTTTTGCTTTATTTATAGTTTGATCACTGTATGTTGGATTTTTATCGTTTTGGTCTTATTTTACAGAGATAAATATTGGATTTTTTTCTAAAACTGGTGTGATGTCATTTAGCAGTGTTTTCACTGCTTCATTACTGTATGTCATATGCAAATGCTTTAACCACTGCCTCTGAGATAAGCCTGACAACTCGTGCCAAGCTACCAAGGGGGTGAGCAGGGGTTATTTTAGACGTGTAATCCCCTTTTCCTGACTAGAGTGGTGGATTCTGCCTGGCTTAGGTGCATACCCTAGCCAATCAGAAAACTCATTTCTAACAGTCCACATAAGGTATCCACGCCAATGTGTGTTAGTTTTTTCCAATATCATGCAGATTCTAAAGGTACCCAGGGTTAATTGATTTACCTGGAGGGGACCGAGAAATTGGCTAAAATACAGCTAAATATTGCGTTTTTGGGGGAAAATTGGGAAAAAGTGCTGCAGAAGAATGCATCAGTTTTTTCGTGTTATTTTAGACGAGTAATCCCCTTATCCTGACTAGAGTGGTGGATTCTGTCTGGCTTAGGTGCATACCCTAGCCAACCAGAAAACTCATTTCTAACAGTCCACATAAGGTATCCACGCCAATGTGTGTTAGTTTTTTCCAATATCATGCGGATTCTAAAGGTACCCAGGGTTCATTGATTTACCTGGAGGGGACCAAGAAATTGGCTAAAATACAGCTAAATATTGTGTTCTTTGGGGAAAAATTGGGAAAAAGTGCTGCAGAAGAATGCGTCAGTTTTATCCCCTGCAAATGGCATGAACAAAGGGTTTTTATTGGGAGACGCAGGGGAAAGCTGGTTGGTAGAAAATTTGTGCCGGCGCGGTGATGCCATTACTTTCTCACACAGAAATGTGAAGAAAATATGACTTTTTTTAGCTGAATTTGAGGTTTGCTGGTGTTTCTGGGTAAGAAAATGCAAACCACACCTCGTTGGACTCCCCTGGGTGTCTAGTTTTCAGAAATGTCTTGGTTTTGTAGGTTTTCCTTGATGGTTGCAGAGCTCGGGACTAAAAATGCAGGTGACCCCTTGCAAAACCAGATCGTTTTGGGATCGATAATTTTGATACCTCCACAATACGTTTTGGGGCCTTCCCTGTTGCAGGCACTTGGCCCACCCACACAAGTGAGGTAGCATTTTCATTAGTAGACCTGGGGGTATGCTGGGTAGTAGAAAACCTGTGCCGGTGCAGTGATCCCACATAGAAATGTGAGGAAAATGTGATTTTTTTAGCTAAATTTTGAGTTTGCATGGGATTCTGGGTAAGACAACGTTGGCGGATCCATGCAAGTCACACCTCCCTGGGCTCCCCCAGATGGCTAGTTTTCAGAACTGAGTTTGGTTGGTTTCCATAGATGGCCGCTGAGCCCAGGACCAAAAATGCAGGTGACCATCTTTCAAAACCAGGTCATTTTGTGATAGATAATTTTGATGTCTCCATAATATGTTTTAGACTCTTTCTTGTCACAGGGCACTTGGCCCACCCACACAAGTGATGTAGCATTTTTATTGGGAGACCTGGGGGAGCTCAGGGTGGTAGGACAATTGTGGTTTCTTTCTGATTCTGATAGAATATGGCACAGTAAAGCAAGAAAAATGTGTGACTTTTGTCACATTTTGAGGTTCGCAGGACATTGTTGTGATCCACAAGAGGCACACCACTCTGTACTCCCCTGGGTGTTTAGTTTTCAAAAATATCTAGAGATGGCACATTGTCCCTAGAGACAATGTACACTTTGGCAGAGAAAGACAGAAAAGAGAAATATTACTTCACAACCATCTATCTTCAAGTACACAAGCATACTGGTTGGATATAGCACAAGGATGAGTGAAAGGCTCAAAATGTATGTTTTATTAACAAGAGATTTCACAAAAATGAAATACACTTTTAATAATTGAAAGGTAAAAAAATCTGAACCAATGACTCACAGCTTGTGAGCTGAAAAGTCACGTCAAGGCACCAACTGCTTTACAGACCATTCACACACCTTTCATACGTGGAACACATAGGACAATTCACACTGCCAGGCATGGGCCCAGTACATCACAACACTCATATCAACAGATAGTGCCATTCAAGCACCCATCACTTTCATATGCCCACATGACTGACACAGAAATCACATCAGCTGATGGCTGACGGAGTGTTTGCACTGGTGTTTGGCTAGCAGTGTTTAAAGTGACCAGCAGCAAGTCACTACTAACACACCAGCAGCCAAACACCAGCCCACGCACTCTGCCAGCAAAGTGCCAGCCCATGCGCACTGCCAGCCAAACGCCAGTCCACACACACCACCAGCCAAGCACCAGTCTATGCACACTGCCAGCCAAGCACCAGTTCACACACACCACCAGCCAAACACCAGTCCACGCACACCACCAGCCAAACGCCAGTCCACGCATATCGCCAGCCAAGCACCAGTCCATGCACATCACTTTTTTTTTTAACAATAAAGAAAACGCAAACCACTTGGAAGTAGTTACAAAACTATAGCTACAAGCACAACAGCTCTACCTAAATACATCACAATAATGCCAACCATGAAATCTGAACAAGAATTACAAAACAATGCAGACCAGTCTGTTTACTTTTATGCTCACCATTGCTCCCAAAAACTCTGTTGCATGTGGTACAATCTAAAACATGTGGGCACACACAGCTCAGGGTTAGAAGGGCAATCGGGGCTGCACATACAAGTCTCATGCTGGGAAAGTCTAAATTGGCCATGGGAGAAATGTGATCAGGAAAGTGTTGATCATGCAATCTAGCCACATCCTCCACCACTGCAACTCCAGGAACTCTTGCCTGTTCCACTACAAAAAGGCTCATTATCACAGACTTCTGAAACTGAACGAATGTCATCTTTGACTCTGGCAAACAATCCTTGAATACAACAAAAGCACTGAAGGTTGCTAAATGGAATAAAGGGATAGCCAACTTCTTATACCAAACATAAGCCTTACCAACAGCAGGGTAAGGTTCTAACCTCTGATATACTCTATCTATACCACTCATGTGCTTATTGTAGACTAAAATGTACACAGGTTTGTGCACTTCAGCAACCTGACCCCAAACAGTCACAAGTGAAGTACTTTCATCATGGATGGTAGTCGGCATGTAGACATCTCTCCTGTCTGAAAATTTCACAGCTAGAAGTTCATCACTAGGCAAGGCACTGTACTGTCCCCTCTCAAGTTCTTTTACAAACAAGCTCTTTTGGGTAACCCTTTATGGTTAGAGCGGATTTTGCCACAAGCAACAGTTTCCACTTTGAACAATTCACTGAACAATTGCACACCAATGTAGAAGATATCTATGTATAAATGGTGACCTTTGTTAAAAGGTCCTCTGCCAAGTTCAAAAACAAATTTCTCACTAACTCCAAAAGTGGACAGACAACCAGGGGGGGTCAATACTGGAATCCTTACCAGTGTACACCCTGAAATTATAGACATATCCAGAACTACTGAGGTTCTCTCTTGCTAGGAATGTACTACCTAAAAACAAATCAACCCTTGAACAAGACAAAAGACTCATTCACAGCTTTTTCCTTCCCTGGAGCATAGATCTCTGAAAATCGATCTACAAAGTGATCAAGGGCAGGTCGAATCTTAAGAAGACATCACAATCAGGGTGATCTTGTGGCAAAGATAAAGTATTATTAACAAAATGCAGTATCCAAAGAAGCAAATACTAATTACCACTTATGGTTGCAGGAAATATAGCCGTTACCATCAAGTTACTAGTAGACCAATATGAAAACAGCGATGGCTTCCTTATCAAGACCATCAAAAATGTTAAACCCAAGTACTTGTTAAACTCATCCAGATTTGTAGCAGTCCACCGGCTAGCTCTACAGTGGGGCTTAAGTCTGGAATTGTTGTCCCTCAAATAGTGTTCAGCATACAAATTAGTCTAGTCAACAATCTCATCCAAAAATACGTCGTCCATAAACAACTGAAAGAAATGTTTAGGCAAAAAGTTTTCAGTTTTCACTCTACACCCTGCAGCACCACTAAACCCTGCTGCACCATGTTTGGGTTTAGCTCTTCTACTCGGAGACCTTTCAGCCCCAGGCTGTAATCCAGATGCCTCATGCTGCACTATTGGCACATCAGTATCCTCCTGTAAGAGAGGCACTTCCTCCGCACTGAGAGTGGCTTGATCATCAGATGTTCCTCTTTGAGCGAAAATTCACTGCCAGAATTCTAGACTTCCTCCTCTGCCTCATATGCAGAATCAATCGCACAATCATGGTCAGACCAAGACTTGAAAAGCATACCAACAACCTGCTGAGTGGTCATCCTGCAACTAGCCATATTCCTTACTAAGAAAAGTAACTTAACAAATAAGTCAAAAATATCCAACACTGTGTAAAATAAGTAATAAGCAAAGTTTGGTTTACCAAACGGAAAGTCCACTGTACTGTGTGGGACACCACACTTGTTTTTTTTTCCAATTTTGCAATAAATTTGTGGATCCACCTGCATTTTTGTGGCAAAATTGTAAAAAAAATGCATTTAATCCCCAGCGGGGTTCCTGTGGATCCCACCACCACACCTGGAGGGTCAGGGTATTCCTACTCTGTCCCCTTTTCTAATCTTTGATGTTGTTCTGTGGGACTCAGCAGAAGCCGAGTCCCAAGAAGGATGCAAATACTTACTGTCTGAAGTGTTAGCAGCCAATCAGATTTCAGCACAGGGACTGTCCATGGAGGATCCGCACTCCTAGATATACAAATTTCAGTTTCAGTTAATATCTCTAAAACAACTGAACAGTTTACACCAAACTACCTAATGGCACTACTCTGGACCAAGATCTAGCTTTTGATGAAATTTGATGTAGTTCCATGCAGTGGTTCGGACTGTAGACTTCTTCAACAACCCTATGGGAATTAACATGAGCAAAAAAAAATTTGGGGCCCCTTTTTTCTCTGCCCCTTCTTCACAAATCACCCCAAAACTTTCAAGACAGCAGCTGAAGTGAGCGGTGAGAAACTAGGTCCTAACTATAACTACCTACTAGAGACTGCCAGTAGGTAACATATATGGTGGTCGTCACTAGATAGTTATAGTTAAGTCTGCTTTTCCATTGAAAGTGCATTTTTTGGTTTGCTGATATCTTTGGCCCCGTTTGGCAAATCTTCACAAAACATTCCAATAATAAAGTTAATCTATCTGGGATCCTTCTTGAAAGATTCAGGATGATCCGTCAAGTGGGGGGCAAGAAAGAAGGGGGTTCCTAAAAAATGAAATCACCATTCATTTCCCGTAGACTTCTTTAAGATGGGTTACAGCAAAAACTGCTGAATGGAATTATATCAAATTTGGAATTAAGCTAGAGCTTGGTCCACAGATTGTGCTTTCTATGATTTGGTGCAAATCCGTTCAATGTTATTGAGAAATTTAGGGTAAAAAACATTGAATATTTAGGCATTTGGGTCTGCAAGTGTCTTGAGAGACTCTCGCGGGTGCACCAATTAAAAAATGAAGTGTTCTGATTGGACCAACGAGCTTTATGTCCTTTGGGATAGCTCGCTCCTATGGGAGTTAGACTCCCATGGGAATAATCGCTCTGACTGACTGACAGCAACATGAGGAAAATTTAGCTGCCAGCCATTGCAGGAGTCAGGGATTAGGGATTTAGATCTCGGTAGTAATGGCCCCGCCATCGCTTTGCCAGCATTTTGACCACCCACCTACTTGGCAGTCCACCCACCCGATTTAGATGTTGGTGGGTCCTTAGACAAAAGGCCACCAGAGTTGTGCTAACTCCGCCAGCATTTCTTCCCTGACTCAATGGTGTCAGAGGTAGAAGCGGCTGGCTGCAGAAGTCCAGGCAGGATTCCCGCCAAGCTAATCAAGAAGTTCCTTTCAGCCAAGTAAAGTGTGGAAGGAAGACCCCATACTTTGAGTTGGCCAAATCAAAGGAAATTAGGTAAAACCATACCTATTTTCCTGCTTCTGAATTCCGTTTTCATCTTAAACCCCATTGTCAAGGTCCCTCCTTCACTGAGACAGCTTGACCACGATGCCAAACCACTCCGTTTTTGCCAGGATCAGAGGTATGTTTTTCAACACCTGTCTTACAATGAATCATGTGTTAACATTTGCTGTAGCCTTGTGTAATTTTGCATTGCTCCTACATGCAATTTATGCATCAAGCATAAGTGTTCATCTTGTCACCTATCGTAGTAAAATATATACACCTGTATTGACATATAAAAAAATATTTATTTATAGGTGGTGTTGTGGGTGTTGTGCTTGTGGTGCCTGTGGGTGTGCATTCAATAGTGTGTGTATGTTCTTTCTGTGGCATGCAATATGTAAATATAAATGGCATAACACATCACCTACAACTGTATTAGAAGCACACACAATGCATGTGTATTGACACATTACAGGTAGTACTTCACAGTCTCCACTCCACCAGGGACTCACTCCATCGCCAAACCACTGCCAGCACAATGGGGACATCTAAATAGACTTGGCACAACACCCGAGGCATGATGGCAATGGAGAACTGGCAGCCAGCAGAGGAGTCCACTGCTGCGACGGAATGCGGTTCATACAGCACACATCTTAATTCAACGGACGGGACTCCATTGACTAGATAGAGTACTTGAGACTGCCATGGCAGTGGGATAACCCTAGTCCTGCCAACATCTAAATCAGGCCCTTACTCCCTCAGGCCCTCAGACTCTCACGAGATCGAGAAAAAGAATGTCAGCTGGGCCGCATTAAATACTTAGAAGCCCTGGGGTGCCCACCCCCAGGACTCTATTCATTAAGGGGAGGGGGGCTATGTGGCCCCCTCCCCAAGTTCCAGAGACTCTGAGGACCCTACCCCTGGGGCCAAAATTTGATTATATTAGGAGGGGACCCACACTGCCCCCCCTCTGAGCCTTGAGAGGCCAAAGGTAACCCACCTCCGGGGCCAAAAATCATTTGTATGGGGAGCAGGTTAGGTGGCCCCTCTCCCCAAGCCTCAAAAGGCTCCCAGGGAGCCCACCACAGTGCTGAAATTTGTGGAAATGGGACAGATTACTGTAAGGAAGGGGGGCATGCGGCCCCCCTCCCTGAGCCATTAATGGCCCAGGATACCCATCCCCCGGGCAAGCTCAGTATCTGTGCCCCATGTGGCCCACCTCCCTGGTCCTAATTAGTCCATGAGATCCCATCCCTAAGGGCCAAAATGCAAATAAAAGGGGAGAAGGTTGTGCAGCATCCCTCCCCGAACCTTTACAGACCCGGAGACCCCATCATCTGGGACCATGCCTTATTTAAATGGTGAGGGGACAATGTGGTCCCCTCCCCAATCCTTTTCAAGCCCTTGGGACCCCATCCACTGGATCCTAGTAATTAATAAAGGGAGGGGGTGTGTGGCTCCCCTCCCTGAGCCCATTATTCCCTGGGGAGCCCATACCAGAGGCTGGGTGGTTTTTTAAAGGGGAGGGACTGCCTGGCCCCCCTCCTCAAGCCCATTCAGGCCCCAGGAACCCCATCCCCCAAGGGTGTGTACTTTTTAAAATTGGAGGATGGGCCACGCAGCTCCCCTCCCGAGTCTATTTTGGCTCTGGGGACCCCATCTCACAGGGCCACCATTTAAAATAGGTATGTGCTCTGGTGCCCACCAGGGGCACCCACCAATCACATGTTGGGGGCAGTGAGGGGAGCCACAGGGCCCACGTCCCCTGCCAGCTATCCACCTGCTGCAGGAGCTGTCATTGCTCCAGCCCGGAGGGAGCTGTCATTTATGTTGCTCCCTCCAGGTACTAGCAATATGTTGTTCTGTTTCCCTGCCTGCATCAGTGAGGACAGAGAATCATATCTCATGTCTGCTCCCAGCCTTGCACCAGCATTTTTAAAGCTCCTGCCGGCTGAGAACAGATTTTGTGTTTGCTCCCGTTTGGTGGGAGGTTTGAAAAAGTTCCTGCCAGACAGAAGCAAACACATGTTTCCCTGTTCGCAATGGTGTGGGCAGGAAAAACTACTGTGTTCCAGGACACAGCAAGTAAGCCACCACATGGCTCAGCGAGGGGAGTATTTTGAGCCCCAGAGGATGGGGTCCCCGGGGCCAAAATGCCACGGACAGGGGTCGTGCGACATGGCCATGTTATAAATAGTGAATTAAGTACTCTGGTTCTAAGAAACATTGACGAACGAAGGAGCTCTGAATGGCAAAGCATTTTTGTGAACGTTCCACCAGTAAACAGGCCACTTCATTTCTATCTGCTCACTGTTCATATGTTAAAATTCAAGATTGGATAAGCAGGCTAAAGAAGCATTCCTTCCAAAATACTTTAGAATTATGACTTGTTGACTATCCTAATTAGTAGTTACTGCAGCCGGTTCCAAACCGTAAATGTTTTCAGTGTGTACATACAAAAAGTAAAAAAAAATAAACATAGTTGTGTTATGCACGTGGGCAATATTCGAAGAACAAAACTTGCTATTTCCAATTTCAATGTTGCTTTTTATCTGAGCTTCATGGTTACAATGTGTTAGTACTTACATATATTTTTCAAGGACTACAAACCCTACACACGTTTTTTCAAAAACGTTATTCGTGTATTTAGCTGAAAATATATAAATAAATATTATTCTCCAGGCAGATTCTTATAGAAATTACATTTTTACAAAGGTCTCATTGCTAAATAAAAATAATTAATGTGCAAATGTGTAACAATTAGAATCTTTCAGTATCACATTGAGTTCAATGACCTATATATAATCTGGTTTCCTAAAACTTTGAGCATGATTCAGAAGTTGTTAAACATTTAGCATTTTCTCTTTTTACAGATCTTTGTCTATGAAGTCATCCATGCCATTGCCCTTCTTGTTTGCCTCAAATGATTCCCACGCCCACCCATCCACCTTTGTTCTCCTTGGAATTCCAGGCCTAGAGAATGACTACCTTTGGATCTCAGTGCCTTTCTTGGTGATGTATTTGATAGCACTGCTAGGAAATGGAGCTATGCTTCTCCTAATAGGAATAGACAGAGGGCTTCATGCACCAATGTATTATTTCCTCTGTATGCTGGCCTTCACTGATGCCGTCCTATCCAGTTGCATCATGCCAAAATTGTTGAGCATCTTCTGGTTCGGGTCTATGATTATATATTTTGAAGCTTGTCTATTTCAGATGTTTGTGATTCACATGTTTACATCATTAGAATCAGGGGTACTGTTGGCCATGGCTTTTGACCGATATGTTGCCATATGCAACCCACTGAGGTACGCAACAATCTTAACTAATCCAATCGTATTGAAAATCTACATTGCAAATGTCATAAGGGGTGTTCTCATAGTCATCCCCTGCCCTGCTATGGCTAGCAGGCTTCCATACTGCATGACCAACATCATCCATCATTCATACTGTGATCACATGGCAGTGGTGAAGCTTGCCTGCGTGGATACTACAATAAACAGCGCTTATGGTTTAACTGTGGTACTATTGGTGATTGTGTTTGATGTTATATTCATCACTTTTTCCTACGTTTTGATACTGAGGACAGTTTACAGTCTTCCATCAAAGGCAGCACGCAGCAAGGCTATCAACACCTGCACTGCCCACATCTGCATTATTCTACTGTTTTATACACTTGGGCTCTTCTCCTTTTTAACTCATAGGGTGGGTCACAATGTATCTCCTTATGTCCACATTCTCCTGGCTAACTTCTATCTTCTTATTCCACCAGTGATAAATCCTATCGTGTATGGAATAAAGACAAAGGAGATACAGGAGAAAGCATTTAAAATATTCTACAAAAATGCCTTGCCAACTTCTCATTAAAGATAACTGCACTTACTTGAACATTATTACTTGTTTTTGCTACATATTTGCATTATGTTGTAACATATCCACTACAAGATTAATTATTTGATCACTGCAATTGTAACTACAATATTGGCTTACAAACTGGAAAGCATAAAAAAGGTGCTAAATGTGGGCTACTGGCTTGTGCTGCTGACTTTGGAACCTGTGGACCCAGATACAAATGGTGGTTTCGGGCTTGGCATAACATTGTGTGATTTTGGACAAATGACTTAATCTCACATAAAATACATTTGTATTGTCCCCACTTGATGTACAGCATCCTGTGGACCATCTCCCATTTCATCATTTAGTATACATTGATCCATTGCTTCTTAGGTAGGATTAAGCTATACTAATACATACAATAATTTCAATTGACTACAGTTCATATTACCATTCTTAGTCTTAATAGTCCTTATTCAGAATAGGGCCTCATCACTTTGGTGACTGGCTCCTTGCTGACCTTTACCATGAACAATCTAAAATGTACTTTAATAAAAACCAGTACACCACCAAAGCTTCCAATAAACATAATCATAAGCACTCCTGACAGCTCCAAATACAGGCACTCTACTATCCCTTCCTACACAAGTGTGCGTTTCCCTTCTTTCACTTGGAAAGCTATCTACTGGACAAAGACGTTTGAGATATGTCAACATGAACTCTTATAGGCACCTAATCCGATTTTTAAAGACGTTTTTGATAGACATTTGTTTCTTTTTTTGCAAAACGCACTACTGCTCCAACTGGGGCAACCTAGTGCTGGAATTATGCTCAGAGTATGCGTTGTTACAACACAAGCCATTACATCACAAGTCGTTTCACCGACTTGCTGTAGGGGGCGTGCTGGATTTAGGAATAGTATAATTTACTATTCCTACTCCAGTTTGTGCAACAGCAGGGAAGATGTTGGATTGTAAATCCAACACCAGTGCGCCCCCTACAGCAAGTCGTTGAAACGACTTGCAATGTAATGGCTCGCGTTGGAACAACGCAGTCGTTGTAACGACCGCGTTGCAAAAGCATGCGATGTAATGCATGCAATGTTATGGCTGTTTCCCTTAAAGGATCTTATGGTAGATGATGAAGGAAGGAGATACTGCTTGAAGAATGTGTGGCTCAAGCACAAGCCTTGCGGAACCCCGTAGGTTAAGGAGTATGAAGAGGAAAAGATGGAGTTCAAGCTAACCACACAGGATCTATAAGTGAAAAAAGTTTTTAAAAAAAATAAGATCAATTTGGCAGTTTTCTTGCTCATAAAGCTGATTTAGAAAAGCAGCATGTCACAATATCGAACACTGGTGACAGATATAAGAGTATACGAGCACTGGTACCTCTTTGGTCTAGAGAAGCATTTAGATGTTTAGTGATGGCTAGCAGGGTGGATTAGTTGCTTGTCAAGGTGATGGAAACTGGATTGGGATGGCTCCAGATAATTGTTGACTTCTAGATACTGAGAAAGTAGTGAATTGACATAATTTTCAATTATTTCAGCAGGAAAAGGCAATTAGAAGAGGGGCCTGCAGTTGAATAATACAGGTACATACAGCTTAGGTGTTTTCAATAGAGGGACAACCACCACATGTTTTCATTTAGCAGAGATGGTGGAAGCCTGAAGTGATCTGTTAATTCTATTAGTGTAAAACATGTCTGCGGAATGAATAGCATTATGGTTGATTTTAAAAGCCAGTCTGTAGTTCAAGTCAAATTGTCAGTATATAGTTAGTTTTGGTCATGAGATAATAATAGGTCCTCCAGACTCACCTGAGGGCTGTAGACTTATATTTCAGAACTTTGAGAGCATCAGCATATGAATGGTCCATGGTCTGATGCTTGAAAGTAGGTCGTATTTTAAACGAATAGTATCATCTACAGCCATAGTGATTCAGTTATTGAAATTAGATGTAGCCTCATTGAATACCCCAGGATTAAGTTTGAACCAGGCACAAATACTTACTGGACCAGGGGAGAAGGAACTGGTGGGAGTGGAGGTCTGGTGTTCTTGGTGATTGGGGGAGATTGCAGAAGTTTCTTGGTGCCTGATCCATTCTGGGGCAAGTTAGTCAGGGTCTTGGTAGGGTTGTATATCGGCTCGACGCAGACTGCAGAGAATTATAATGTGTTGGACAAAAATAAAACAATCTGACAAAGGTCATTTTCATTGCAATCTCCTGGCCATACAGTCAAGCTGAGGGAGGCCAGGCACCCAGTGAAAGAAACCATAAGATGTTTAGATAATAAAAATATATATTTACCTACAGCTGGGGTGATACCTATGGCCAAAGACAGGAAGTCTGAACTGGCATTTTGCTTTCATTTGCTTTCCAGGATGGACTGAACCCATAAAACCCATACATTTGTAGTATACCACCACTCAGTAGACCTAGAGGAAGAATGGGCCACTGGCAAAAGCAATTAAGAAGTATGATTTGTTTGTGGCTGCTATCTCATCAGTTCAAATATTCTTAATTTAAAAACTCATAATTCCTTATGCATAATTTTAAATAGATTGTTTGTTGTCAGGAAAACCGAGGATGAAATATCTAGTGGCCACAATATCGTAACCTAAAAATTAAAAACTAAAATATTGAGGCGATAAGGTCATAGTGATTACATGTCATCAATAGGTCATTTGAGATGCAGAGAAAAACATTCAATGATGTGAAGGAAAAACCTAAAGCACTTAGAGGCGGATTCACAAAAGTGTCATGCAACGCAGTGCAGCACCCAAAGAGGCTGTGCTGCTTTGAGTGTCAGGGAGTGATTAGGAGAATGCCGTATCTACAGAGATATGGCACTCTCCTCCCCTCTCCATAGCACCGATGCTGATTTGTGCTGCCGAGCCCAACACACACACCTTAGCACCATAGTGCAAGGATGTATGCGTGCATCTAGCAAAGGTTTTGTACTGAGGGGTTCCCTTCCTGTACAAAATACTACACCTGGACAA
Source organism: Calotriton arnoldi (assembly GCA_963921515.1). Lineage (NCBI taxonomy): Eukaryota > Metazoa > Chordata > Amphibia > Caudata > Salamandridae > Calotriton > Calotriton arnoldi. The sequence continues at coordinate 2,688,526 of CAWUFW010000285.1, forward strand.
GTTTAAATTCTTATCCTACTTTGTATGTGTGCTATAAAGTACAGCACACATACAAAGTCAGAAAAGCAAGGAGAAATAAAAACCTTTCTCCTTTTAGCACCTGCTTTTCAGCAGCGTTAATTTTTGGTGCAAAACCCTGTCTACTAATGTTAGTAGATAGGATTTTGCATTGAAAAACATGAGTGATTGCATGGGAACACCCAGGTACCACCCATGTAACACCCCCTTGATACAAAGAAGCATTTATCACTGTTTTAAGTTGTTTTGCATTACTTTTCTATCCAAACCAATGCAAATACCAATTTGCATTGGATTCTTAATCCCCAAAAAGATTTTTCATTGGGCAAGTATAAAAAAAGTAATGCTAATCCGACGCAAACCTTTGTGAATCTTGGCCTTAATCTCAAATCCATGCTATTGTATCCAGCATCCCTTAATATTATTGTGAATCTGAAAAGTAATTTCTTTGATACACTGGATGATGTGTGGGCTTGGCTGGAGCTATGGCTCAGTGTGCCCCCAGAAGGAGACGTGAATCCTGCAGAAACTCAAGTAGGAACTGTGCAACACAAGCAACAGATCCCAATTCACAGAGTCAGACTAAATAGCAGGATATGACTCTGGGAGTCCCAGAATAGTAGTACCCCATGTTGGAAGAGTGTTCTGATGCTGGAGAGTATCTACCTGATTCTGAAACATTGTCAGGTTATAGGGTATTGATATGGAACAGCATGGACTGTACCTAATCTGGGGATGGTAAAATGAAGCACAATGAAGTGGACTTTGAAATTACCCAGGCTGTGTGCTACTCTTGTGGTGCATTACAACTCATAAACGGCCATCAGGATGAGTTTGTATTGCATGCCTCATTTGAGAGTTGATGTATGATTTTGACTGTCTAGAAATAAGTTTTAGGGGGGAAGAAAAGTAGTCCTTTGGGTGCACTATTCACAAATAAAAGGGAGGGTTATGTCAATACTTAGGACAGATGGAGGTTGCTTGATTCGCACAGTGTTAATCTTCCAAAAGGAAGGATACTCGGCTACTCACAGCTCTCCCACTAAGTATAGTTATTAGAACCTAAACTCAAGGTTGGTTCATGGTAGGAGTAGTCCAAGAAGATACAGAGATTGTTTCTACAAACTTCTTTTTCTAGTTACAGGGGAAGGTGGGAAGGTTGTGTTTTATGTTGCTCTAATAACGAGAAGCCAGTCATGCAATCACTGGACGGGCACACAGTTTCCAATTTATAATTGTGTTTGCCAGTGGGTGCAACGAGGGAGGGAAAAGTGTTAACTGTTGTTGTCTAACTATAAACTTACCAGTCATGTGAAGTTAATAGTTTATTGCCACAAGACACTGCATGCTGGTCATCCAGTATACACATCAAAATGGTCAGGGCTTGGTCTGACAAATACTACATCTGTTATGTTATATTGATTTGTATACTGCACTAATCACCCAAGAGGGTATCCAGGCTCTTGGGCAGGTATGTAGATTTGTGATCCCCAAGGTTTTTATATGAAGAACCACGTCGTCAGCTTCTTGAGGAAGTGAGGAGGAGGCTCTGATGTGTTGAGGGAAGTAATTCCATGTCTTGGGTGCAATGTAGGAGAATGAGGGGCCTCCAGTTTTGTTTTTGTGGACACGGGGAATGTGTGTGACTGAGAGTGAGGTAGAGCATATGTGTCTGGTGGGTTGGTGAAAGTGTATGCCACTGTTCAGGTATTCTGGTCCTTTATTGTCTAGAGCTTTGTTTGTGTGCATGAGAAGTTTGAATTGACTGCACTTGTGAATGGGGAGCCGGTGAATCTTCCTGAGGTGCAATATGATGAGGGTGCAGCGTGGGTTGTGTCAAGTATGAGTCTTGCAGCGGTGTTCTGGATGGTCTGGAGTCTGTGTAGGAGATTCCAGCATAGAGAGTGTTGCAGTATTCCAGCCTGCTGCATCTCAACTACATATAATAGATACTTGTTGGAGACAAATAAAACATGATTTTCCTAGAATGTACATGGTCTGAATCACCACCCAAAATCACTGTAGAATATGTGCTTATCCTAAACAATTCACAATTGGAATGTTACCGAAAATACCCTTATTGCAACCAGAGCTGGAAAAATTGAAGATAACAAATAACTGCAGTGCGGGTGTCCCCTTTCAGAAAGATGAGGCCATTGCAGACCCACAGGGCTGATATGTTGTGGGCATCCTGTTCTTACAGAAGACAAATTAATCTTTAGGGAATTAGCATGAATTGTGCCTTCACACCTATAAACTAGACTTATTTGGGCAGGTGACTTTAATTACAACCTTAATGTGCAGCTGGATAGATACACAGGCATGATATCAGCTCTGAACCAAAAAATGTCCGCAATAGACATGATGGACGGTAAAACAATGTTCATGCTACTCTCCCACAGACCAGCAGACCTAGAGCAGAATTTACTATTTTTGACAACACAGTGTAATTTACAAGATTTCAACGTAGCTGCATATCTAATCAGATTGCTTCCAGACTACTCACCAGTGGTGCTTGCACTGAGAAAGATACAAGCCTCTCAGAGAATCACTTTGTGCAGACGGGCTTGAGGCCATAACAGATGCATCATTTATATACCATATAAAAGATTACACTACACATGTTTTTAATAAAAACAATGGTACAACACAGTGTAAGTCAGTGAAACGGGAGACCTAAAGAGTTGCCTGGAGAGGGGAAAAGACCTCCTAGATTGCAGGAGTCAGGATGACAGTGGCGTGTACACCCCGAGACATAGAACCACACTTGCTGAAGGCCAAAAAGCATCTGGCTAACACCAGTGACAGACTGGACACTTTCACCCGAAAGAGACTATACAGAGAAAATTATAAGTCTGACCAGATGTTGACTTGGAAGTTAAAAAAGGAACAGCCTCATACACGTATGCTGCAGCTATAGCAGGCGAGAGATGCGGATATTGTGGCATATTTATGATGGTTTTGCATCGCCTTTGTAGGGTGCAAAGGCGATGCAAAACCTATGTGGGATTTATCAAGTCACAAAAGGCCACCTTGCATGGCCCTGCATGGCTTGATAGATCCAAAGTAATGCAGCGCAAATTGCTGAGTTGCGTTACTTTGCCACAGGAAGTCGTTCCATGAGTGGAGTGTGGGTGTTCCCTGGCAGTGACATCAGCGAGGGGTGGAGCTGAGACCCCCAGAGCATATTTGGCAAGTGACTCTTGGGTAATGCCATCTTGTAGTATCACTGAAGGCTGTGCAGGAAGATTGAAACGGGGCGGAGAGGTGTGGCACCTAAGGATAGGCCGGAGGTGCATCCCTGCTGGAACCTCCCTAACACACTTAAAAGGTCTTGTGCAGGGGGAAGAGCTCTCTTGGTTGTTCTTTTCTGCTGAACACTGGGACTGGAGGTGGCGCCACTGACAATTGGAAGGAAGAACTTCCATACTGGTATTTGGACTAAGGACTCTGACTCTGTTTGACCCCAGGACCAGTGGGGCACTCCCCAGGACTTGGGACGCTGGTCCGTTTACACCCCCTGAGGACCAGTTGGAGGAAAGACTGGGCTTCTGCTCAAGGAGGAGAAAAAGCCCAGAGGAAAACAAAGTGAAAGTCTGGCACAAGGAGCGAGTGAAACCAGCTCCCTGCAAAGTTTATCATCCTTTGAGGATTGGAGGAGTGAAGAAGGTACTACAGGTGGCTAGGGCTCATCACCAATAGCTTAACAAGACAAAGATCGTCAAAATCGGCCTAACAGGGCCCAAATTAGTCCTAAGTCCAAACAATGGTAAGGCTCACGCACTCACGTGTAGGTACTGTAATTAAGTACTCCCTTTATGGTGCACAGTGGTTAGTCCTCCTGAGTATGAGGTACTAGTGAACCAAAAAATGCGATATCCCCAACAAGTGGGGAGCGTCCTAATCCGCACCCTAATTCAAATAATTAAAATGATTCAAAATGTAGTCCAAATGTGATTCAAAGAAATTTCTTTTATTTTCTTGTGTTTTCTTTTCTTTCTGTTATCTGGTTCATTTAAACCTTAAGTGTCCATTTTCAACTTTTTCCCTTTGTAGTTCTTTGTAACTCAAATAAATATGCCCAATGCATTTCGGGCTGCGCCCTTCATCAGGGGATGAGTCCTATAAACATAGAAGAAACTTAACTCAGTAAAGATCATACAATTTTCTCAATTTGAAAACAGTCCACGCTCTGCTAGTGCTGTTAAGAGCTGATGAGTAACTCCAATGACTCCTACATGCATGTTCCTTAGCGTACTCAACTGTGTGAATTAGATGGCACTACTTTTATTCAAAATGATGGAAAACCAGTGGGACAATGCTTATGCGTAACGTGACTGAAGAAGGTTAAAGAGTTTGATTAAAATGGCGTGCGCATTCTTCTAAAGAAACACAAGATAAAAACGAACTGATCTACGATATGCATGCTTCTGGCTAGACATGTTTAATCATTGTGAAACAAGAACCCGTGAAATACAAATAAAATACCATGAAAAAACGCGTGTTACATGCTTTACGTGACGATTTCACATATCAATGAAAGCGACTGTAGAATGTAATTCGCACTCCGCCAATAGACATACCTCGTCGGTATTGTAAAACCTGTGAAGTTAAAATCTGTGGGATTAAATCCAGGTTACTAATCACGTCAGTATCACTGGGAAACCTGAGAACACGCTATATGCCACACCAGTTCACCTACTGTGTTAGACACGCAGAAAGATTCAGGAATGCGTTACACGCCGTAACGGATAAGCACATTGGGGGAAACACGAAACTGTGGAGTTTAACTTGCATGACCATAAAGTAATTTTACACCGTTATAATTGCAGAGTCATATTCTCGGGCAGATCAAAGTGTTTTTAAGTAACAAACAACACAATCATACCGACGAGGTATGTTAATTGGCCGAGAGCTTATTACACTCTACAATCACTTCCATTGATATGTGAAATTGGCACATAAAGCATGTAACATGCGTTATTGCAAGGTTTTTAACTTCACGGGTTTTACCATACCGACGAGGTATGTTTATTGGCCGAGAGCAAATTACAAGAAAATGAAAGAAATTTCTTTGAATCACATTTGGACTGCATTTTGAATCATTTAAATTATTTGAATTAGAGTGCAGATTGGGGACCCTCCCCACGTGTTGGGAATATCACATTTTTTGGTTCACTTTGTTAAAATAGCCATCAATATTGCAACTAAGTAGATAGCTAACCTGTTCCACAGGGCCGGACTGGAAACCCAAAGCAGCCCTGGCAAATGTTGTCAGACCAGCTCTCATACGGTGCATAGCGAGCGAGCACAGCAAGCATGCCTGACCACTACAAGGGGGTTTGGAAGGGTTGTCCCCCTAAGAATATTTGGGAAAATGGTGCACTCTACAACACATTTTTCATTATATATTCAATTGTATTGGTATTTACAGCATAGTAAATGATGACCTTACAGTGCACCAGGATACAACAATCTTCCTTGGGGCTCGTCAATGATTCCCTCACTATCACCCTCCAAAAGTGCCTCTCATCTCTCCATAGCCCCTCTCTCACATGTATTTCATTTGTTTTTATAGCGCCTCTCATACAAGTGTAGGGTGCCGAAGCATTTAACATCACACTCACATACAATGACAATGAGTCATACGTGTGTAAATCAGTGTATAGAAATTTTACATAAGACAAAGGGGACTACAAGGTGTAGGATTCACATGGCATCCGTAATGGTAGGCATTTTTAAGAGTCCTTGGCCTGGGGAAGCACAGACTCAGGATGCAGAACGTAATACAGTGGCTAGGGTGAACTTTACTATTAGGAATGTATTTCTACCCAAACAAACCCTTTTTAGCAAAAGTAGGATAATGATAGACTGGGAAAAAAACTCATACATTTTTAACCTAGATTACAATAGTAACTTATGAACTTCACAGTAACAATAGGATCTCTGTGACAAAAGCAGTAACCCACTGAGCTATGCACATAAAATACAGTTCTGTCATCTCCATTGTGCACACTCTTTGCAGCAGGCATATTACCCCTCTGCGCTACCTTAGACTAGTCAACACTGTCACTAGACACATCTTTGATCTCTCTCCAGCAGATACATTAATCACCAGAGTTATCTTGGCACTTTTATTGTTACCTTAGCACTGTTGGATATACTAGGAACTCTGCAGTGCTTGTAAAAGTGCTGCCCTGCTACAAAACTGGCCCCAAATAAGAAAAGTAGCCCCCACCCTTCCAGCTTCCGGGGAAACGCCTGATGCCCTGTACGGCCTGTCTGGCCTTGCTATTCCATGTAAACACTCCGAACGGTCTCATCATCCTACCATCCGTCTAGCCCCATTTAGATTGTATTGTTCAAACAATCGTCTCTCTTAAGTCTTTGAGTAGAACACAACAGACATGTTTAATGTCTTCTTTGTTTGTCCTTGGTTACCCACTGAGAGCCATAAAACACAAGTTTTCAATGTCTTCTTTGGTCAGCTCAGCTACACTATTGATTACAGTAAAATACATGTTCAATGTCTTCTTCCATCAATCGTGTTGTACCTTTGAGTAGAGTAGATCCCACATGTTCAATATCTTCTTTGCTTGTCCTTAGTGAAGCACTGAGAGCCATAACACACAAGTTTTCAATCTCTTCCTTGGTCAGCTCAGCTACACAATTGATTACAGTAAAACAAATGTTCAGTGTCTTCTTTCATCAATTGTGTTGTAACATTGAGTAGAGTGAACACACATGTTCGATGTCTTCTTCCCTGGTCTTTAACCCTTTCGCTGCTAGGCCTTTTCCCCCCCTGTGCTAAGCCCTTTTTTGGCTATTTGGGGTAGTTCGCGCTTAGGCCCCTGTAACGTTTTGACCACATAAGGTATCCACGCCAAATTTGTGTCCTTGTCTTCCAACATCATAGGGATTCTAAAGGTACCCAGGGTTTGTGGATTCCCCTGGAGGGGACCCAGAAATTAGCCAAAATACAGCTACATTTTGTTTTTTTTGGGAAAAATGGGAAAAAAGTGCTGCAAATAAAAGCGTCTGGGTTTTTCCCTGCAAATGGTATCAAAAAAGGGTTTGTGGGGCTGAAATCACCATTTTCCCAGCTTTTAGGGAATGACAGACTTTTGTCAGAAAACCAAAATGTTTTACACAGTTTTGGCATTTTTCGGGGACATAGCCTATTTTTGCTATTTTTTGTGCTTTCAACCTCCTTCCAGTTAATGGTATAAATGGGTATGAAAGCAATAATGGATCCTGGAAAGCTATACATTTTAGTAAAGTAGACCAAATTCTGAATTCAGCAAGGGGTCATTTGTGTAGATCCTTCAAGGTTTCTTTATAGAAACTAACAGTTAAATATAGGACAAATTGAAAATTAGTTGAAAAAAACAGCCTTTTGTGTCAACGTTTTCACATGTAACTTCTTCTAATTATGAAAGCAATATACCGTTACATCTGAGGGACCTTACTGGTTGTGGGGATATATAGAACTTGCAGGTTCACCAAGAACCCGACGAACCCAGAGCCAAAAACTGAGCAGCGACTTGCAATGGTTTTTTATTATGTACCAGGTATATAGCAATTATTCTGGGAAAATGTATACATGGAAAAATCGGTATGAAAGACACCTATGTATTTCTGAAATGGGAACAAAATATAGAGTTTAGAAACAGTAGATTTTTGCACATTTCCAAAATTGGGAATACTCATACTAGCATGAGAATTATCGGTCATTTTTCAAAATGACTTCTTTTTTACACATTGTCTCATTGTTAAACTCAATAGGTAATAACAGTTGCTTTACAAATCTGAATTACCCGAAGTCTCCCGATAAAAATGGTACCTCACTTGTGTGGGTAGGCATAGTGCCCACGACAGGAAACGGCTCAAAACGCAACGTGAACACACCACATTTTCACAATGAAAAATTTCCCTTTTTTTGCAAAGTGCCTAGCTGTTGTTTTTTAACACTAGCTCTGCCGGCACCTAGGGAAACCTAGCAAACCTATACATTTTCGAAGACTAGACACCCAGGGGAATCTAGGATGGGTTGGCTTGACTGGCTCTCACCAGGTTCTGTTACCCAGAATCCCTTGCAAACCTAAAAAAATGTCAAAAAACCCACATTTTCCTCACATTTCTGTGTATGGAATGTTCTGGAAACTGCGTGGATCCACAAATTTCCACCCACCCCTCGTTCCCCAAAGTCTTCAGAGAAAAATGGTACCTCACTTGCGTGGGTAGGCCTAGTGCCCGTGACAGGAAACGGCGCAAAACGCAACGTGGACACACCACAATTTCACAGTGAAAAATGACCCTTTTTTGGCAAAGTGCCTAGCTGTGGTTTTGGACCCTAGCTCTGCCGGCACCTAGGCAAACCTAGCAAACATACACATTTTTGAAGACTAGACACCCATGGGAATCCAGGATGGGGTGACTTGACTGGCTCCCACCAGGTTCTGTTACCCAGAATCCCTTGCAAACCTAAAAAATTGTCAAAAAAAACACATTTTCCTCACATTTCTGTGGTGGAAAGTTCTGCAATGTGTGTGGATCCACAAATTTCCACCCACCCCGCGTTCCCCAAAGTCTTCCGAGAAAAATCATTCCTCACTTGCGTGGGTAGGCCTAGTGCCCGCGACATGAAACGGCACAAAACGCAACATGGACACACCACAATTTCACAGTGAAAAATGACCCTTTTTTGGCAAAGTGCCTAGCTGTAGTTTTTGAACCCTAGCTCTGCCAGCACCTAGGGAAACCTAGCAAACCTAAACATTTTTGAAAAGTAGACACCCGGGGGAATCCAGGATGGGGTGACTTGACTGGCTCCCACCAGGTTATGTTACCCAGAATCCCTTGCAAACCTAAAAAATTGTCAAAAAAACACATTTTCCTCACATTTCCGTGGTGGAAAGTTCTGGAATCTGCGTGGATCCACAAATTTCCACCCACCCCGTGTTCCCCAAAGTCTTCTGAGAAAAATGGTACCTCACTTGTGTGGGTAGGCCTAGTGCCCGCGACAGGAAACGGCGCGAAACGCAACGTGGCGACACCACAATTTCACAGTGAATAATGACCCTTTTTTGGCAAAGTGCCTAACTGTAGTTTTTTAACCCTAGCTCTGCCGGCACCTAGGGAAACCTAGCAAACCTATACATTTTTGAAAACTAGACACCCAGGGGAATCCAGGATGGGGTGACTTGACTGGCTCCCACCAGGTTTTGTTACCCAGAATCCCTTGCAAACCTAAAAAATTGTCCAACAAAACACATTTTCCTCACATTTCCGTGGTGGAAAGTTCTGGAATCTGCGCGGATCCACAAATTTCCACCCACCCCGTGGCCCCCAAAGTCTTTCGAGAAAAATGGTACCTCACTTGTGTGGGTAGGCCTAGTGCCCGCGACAGGAAACGGCGCGAAACGCAACGTGGCGACACCACAATTTCACAGTGAAAAATGACCCATTTTTGGCAAAGTGTCTAGCTGTAGTTTTTGAACCCTAGCTCTGCCGGCACCTAGGGAAACCTAGCAAACCTATACATTTTTGAAAACTAGATGCCCAGGGGAATCCAGGATGGGGTGACTTGACTGGCTCCCACCAGGTTCTGTTACCCAGAATCCCTTGCAAACCTAAAAAATTGTCCAAAAAAACACATTTTCCTCACATTTCCATGGTGGAAAGTTCTGGAATCTGCGCAGATCCACAAATTTCCACCCACCCCGTGTTCCCCGAAGTCTTCTGAGAAAAATGGTACCTCACTTGTGTGGGTAGGCCTAGTGCCCGCGACAGGAAACGGCGCAAAACGCAACGTGGCGACACCACAATTTCACAGTGAAAAATGACCCTTTTTTGGCAAAGTGCCTAGCTGTAGTTTTTGAACCCTAGCTCTGCCGGCACCTAGGGAAACCTAGCAAACCTATACATTTTTGAAAACTAGACACCCAGGGGAATCCAGGATGGGGTGACTTGACTGGCTCCCACCAGATTCTGTTACCCAGAATCCCTTGCAAACCTAAACAATTGTCCACAAAAACACATTTTCCTCACATTTCCGTGGTGGAAAGTTCTGGAATCTGCGCGGATCCACAAATTTCCACCCACCCTGTGTTCCCCAAAGTCTTTCGAGAAAAATGGTACCTCACTTGTGTGGGTAGGCCTAGTGCCCGCAACAGGAAATGGCGCGAAACACAACGTGGCGACACCACAATTTCACAGTGAAAAATGACCCTTTTTTGGCAAAGTGCCTAGCTGTAGTTTTTTAACCCTAGCTCTGCCGGCACCTAAGGAAACCTAGCAAACTTATACATTTTTGAAAACTAGACACCCAGGGAAATCCAGGATGGGGTGACTTGTCTGGCTCTCACCAGGTTCTGTTACCCAGAATCCCTTGCAAACCTAAAAAATTGTCAAAAAAACCACATTTTCCTCACATTTCTGTGGTGGAAAGTTCTGGAATCTGCGTGGATCCACAAATTTCCATCCACCCCGCGTTCCCCAAACTCTTCCAAGAAAAATGGTACCTCACTTGCGTGGGTGAGTCAAGGACCCGCGACAGGCAAGGGCCCTAAACCTATTGAGGCATCATCAAAATTACCTATCACAAACCAACCTGGTTTTGCAAGGGGGTCCCATGAGTTTTTGGCCCGGGGCTCGGCGGCCATCTAGGGAAACCTACCAAATCCACACATTTCTGGAAACTAGACACCCGGGGGAGTCCAGCGAGGTATGGCTTGCGTGGGTCCCCCAACATTCTCCTACCCAGAATCCCCTGCAAACCTCAAATTTCGCTGAAGAAATCACTTTTTTCTCAGATTTCTGTGTGGGAAAGTTCTGGAATCTGTGTGGATCCACAAATTTCCTCCCACCCAGCGTTCCCCCAGGTCTCCCGATAAAAATGGTACCTCACTTGCGTGGGTGGGTCAAGGACCCGCGACAGGCAAGGGCCCTAAACCTATTGAGGCAACATCAAAATTACCTATCACAAACCAACCTGGTTTTGCAAGGGGGGTCCCATGAGTTTTGGCCCGGGGCTCGGCGGCCATCTAGGGAAACCTACAAAACCCACACATTTCTGGAAACTAGACACCCGGGGGAGTCCAGCGAGGTATGGCTTGCGTGGGTCACCCAACATTCTCCTACCCAGAATCCCCTGCAAACCTCAAATTTCGCTGAAAAAATCACTTTTTTCTCAAATTTCTGTGTGGGAAAGTTCTGGAATCTGTGTGGATCCACAAATTTCCTCCCACCCAGCGTTCCCCCAGGTCTCCCGATAAAAATGGTACCTCACTTGCGTGGGTAGGCATAGTGGCTGCAACAGGAAATGGCTCAAATCGTACTGTGGAGACTTCAAAATTACCTATAAGAAAACTACCTGATTTTGGGGGGGCACCTGAGATTTTGGCCCGGGATTGGTGGCCATCTTGGGAAAGTATCAAACCCAAACATTTCTGAAAGCTAGACACCCGGGGAGTCCAATGAGGTATGGCTTGCGTGGATCCCCCAACGTTTTCCTACCCAGAATGCCATGCAAACCTCAAATTTAGCTGAAAAAAACAAATTTTCCCATATTTTTGTGTGGAATCACCGTGCCGGCACAAATGTCCTACCCAACAGCGTTCTTCTTAGTATCCCGAGTAAAATGATACCTCACTTGTGTGGCTGTCCAATGTAGAATTGGCTAAAAACATATTTTTTAAAAATGTAGTGCTTAGAATTCTCGTTGCAATACCCTTATTCCCTATGTTTTGGACTCTTCCCAGTCACAGGCCCTTGCCCCACCCACACAAGTGAGGTATCATTTTACTCAGGAGACTCAGGGGAACGCTGTGGGGTAGGACATTTGTGCCGGCACGGTGATTCCACACAAAAATATGTGGAAAATGTGGTTTTTTCAGCTAAATTTGAGGTTTGCATGGCATTCTGGGTAGGAAATCGTTGGGGGATCTACGCAAGCCATACCTCATTGGACTCCCCCAGGTGTCTAGCTTTCAGAAATGTTTGGGTTTGGTACTTTCCCAAGATGGCCGCAAACCCGGGGCCAAAATCTCAGGTGCCCCCCCAAAACCAGGTAGTTTTCTTATAGTAGTACGATTTGGGCCATTTCCTGTTGCAGCCACTATGCCTACCCACACAAGTGAGCTACCATTTTTATCGGGAGACCTGGGGGAACGCTGGGTGGAAGGAAATTTGTGGATCCACGCAGATTCCAGAACTTTCCCACACAGAAATTTGAGAAAAAAGTGATTTTTTCAGCTAAATTTGAGGTTTGCAGGGGATTCTGGGTAGGAGAATGTTGGGGGACCCACACAAGCCATACCGCGCTGGACTCCCCCGGGTGTCTAGTTTCCAGAAATGTGTGGGTTTGGTAGGTTTCCCTAGTTGGCCGCCGAGCCCAGGGCCAAAAACTCATGGGACCCCCTTGCAAAACCAGGTTGGTTTGTGATCGGTAATTTTGATGTCGCCTCCCTAGGTTTTGGGCCCTTGCCTGTTGCGGGTCCTTGATCCACCCACGCAAGTGAGGTACCATTTTTATCGGGAGACCTGGGGAACGCTGGGTGGGAGGAAATTTGTGGATCCACGCAGATTCCAGAACTTTCCCACACAGAAATGTGAGAAAAAAATGATTTTTTCAGCGAAATTTGAGGTTTGCAGGGGATTCTGGGTAGGAGAATGTTGGGGGACCCACGCAAGCCATACCTCGCTGGACTCCCCCGGGTGTCTAGTTTCCAGAAATGTGTGGGTTTGGTAGGTTTCGCTAGATGGCCGCCAAGCCCAGGGCCAAAAACTCATGAGACCCCCCTTGCAAAACCAGGTTGGTTTGTGATCAGTAATTTTGATGTCGCCTCAATAGGTTTTGGGCCCTTGCCTGTCGCGGGTCCTTGACCCACCCACGCAAGTGAGGTACCATTTTTATCGGGAGACCTGGGGGAACGCTGGGTGGGAGGAAATTTGTGGATCCACGCAGATTCCAGAACTTTCCCACACAGAAATTTGAGAAAAAAGTGATTTTTTTCAGCAAAATTTGAGGTTTGCAGGGGATTCTGGGTAGGAGAATGTTGGGGGACCCACGCAAGCCATACCTCGCTGGACTCCCCCGGGTGTCTAGTTTCCAGAAATGTGTGGGTTTGGTAGGTTTCCCTAGATGGCCGCCGAGCCCAGGGCCAAAAACTCATGGGACCCCCCTTGCAAAACCAGGTTGGTTTGTGATAGGTAATTTTAATGTCGCCTCAATAGATTTTGGGCCCTTGCCTGTCGCGGGTCCTTGACCCACCCACGCAAGTGAGGTACCATTTTTATCGGGAGACCTGGGGGAATGCTGGGTGGGAGGAAATTTGTGGATCCACGCAGATTCCACAACTTTCCCACACAGAAATTTGAGAAAAAAGTGATTTTTTTCAGCGAAATTTGAGGTTTGCAGGGGATTCTGGGTAGGAGAATGTTGGGGGACCCACGCAAGCCATACCTCGCTGGACTCCCACGGGTGTCTAGTTTCCAGAAATGTGTGGGTTTGGTAGGTTTCCCTAGATGGCCGCCGAGCCCAGGGCGAAAAACTCATGGGACCCCCTTGCAAAACCATGTTGGTTTGTGATAGGTAATTTTGATGTCACATCAATAGGTTTTGGGCCCTTCCCTGCCACGGGTACTTGGCCCACCCATACAAGTGAGGTACCATTTCTATTGGGATACTTGGAGAAATGCTGGGGGGTTGGAAATTTGGTTTTACTTTCTGCAGCGTGAAAATTTGAGCACAATAATGCAAGGAAAATGTCACAGTCACATTTTGAGGTTTGCCGGACATAGGGGGTAAGATAACTTGTTGGGATCCACAAGAGAGACATCACCATGTACTCCCATGGGTGTTTAGTTTACGACAAAATCTACAGGTGGTAGGTTATTCTTAGATGAAATGTACACCTTGGCAGAGAGTCAAAAAAGACAAAGATTACTGCACAGCCATCTATCCCTCAAGCACACACACATACTGGTTGGATTTGGCACGAGGGCGAGTGATGGTTCAGTATATAACATTTTATTAACAGGAGATTTCGCAAAAATGAAATGCACTGTCAATAATTGAAAGGACAAAAAACTGAACCAATGACTCGCAGCTCGTGAGCTGTAAAGCCACGTCAAGGCACCAACCGCTTTACAGGCCATTCACACACCTTTCATACGTGATACACACAAGACCATTCACACCACCAGGCACAAAACCAACACATTACAACATTCACAAAAAGGGACAAAGTAAACCCTGCTTGACAAAAACAGAAAAGAACATGTTTTCTACACAACCACCTATTCCTCAAGCACACATACATACTGGTTGGATTTGGCACGAGGGTGAGTTATGGTTCAGTATAAATAGTTGTATTAACCAGAGATTTCACAAAAAAGAAATGCACTGTTAATAATTGAAAGGACGAGAAACTGAACCATTGACTCACAGCTCGTGAGCTGTAAAGCCACGACAAGGCACCAACCTCTTTACAGGCCATTCATACACCTTTCATACGTGTGACACATACAAAACCATTCACTCCGCCAGCCGCGGGCCCAGCACATTACAACACTCACACCAGCAGACAGCGCCATTCAAGGGCCCATCACTTTCACACGCCCACATTCCTGACACAGCAACCACACCAGCTCACGGATTGCGTGGAGTGGCGTTTGGCTAGCAGTGTGTGTAGTGACCAGCAGCTAGTCACTACTCACACACCGCCAGCCAAGCGCCAGTCCACGTACACCGCCAGCTGAGCGCCAGTCCACGCACACCGCCAGCCAAGCGCCAGTCCACACACACCGACAGCCAAGCGCCAGTCCATGCACACCACCAGCCAAGCGCCAGTCCAAACACATCACCAGCCAAGCGCCAGTCCAAACACACCGACAGCCAAGCGCCAATCCACGCACACCACCAGCCAAGCGCCAGTCCAAACACACCGCCAGCCAAGCGCCAGTCCACGCATACCGCCAGCCAAGCGCCAGTCCGCGCACACCACCAGCCAAGCGCCAGTCCAAACACACCGCCAGCCAAGCGCCAGTCCAAACACACCGCCATCACATTTAGGATTTTTTTATACAAATAAGAAAACACAAACAAATTGCAAATAGATACAAATCTACTAACACAAAATCTGAAACGAAATACACTACACAAATGCCAACCTTGAAACTGAACAAAAAATATTAAACAATAGAGACCAGGCAGTTCACTTTACCACTCATGGATGCTCCCAAAAATTCTTTTGCGTGTAGTACATTCTAAAACAAGCAGGCACACACAGCCCAGGGTTAGAAAGACACTCGGGGCAGTACATCCGAGTCTCCTTCCGCGTACCTCTTCGCCAACAGACTCTACATCTCCTACTGGGAAAGTCTTTTGAGGGTGTGGGAGGAATGTGATCAGGAAAGTGGCGATCTTTCAATCTAGCCACATCCTCCACCACTCCAACTCTAGGAAAACTTGCCTGTTCCATTAAAACAAGGCTGCCTATTACAGACTCCTGAAACTTAGCAAAAGTCATCTTTGACTCAGGACAAAAATCCTTGAAAACAACAAAAGCATTAAAGGTTGCCAAGTGGAAAAGATGGATAGCCAACTTCTTATACCAAATGTAAGCCTTACGAAGAGCAGCGTAAGGTTCCAACCTCTGATCTACTCTGTCAACACCACCCATGTGCCTATTATAGTCTAAAATGCACACAGGTTTGCGCGCTTCAGCAACCTGACCCCAAACAGTCACAGGTGAAGTGCTTTCATCATGGATGGTAGTCAGCATGTAGACATCTCTCCTGTCTGAAAACTTCACAGCTAGAAGTTCCTCACAACACAACGCACTGCACTGTCCCCGCACAAGCTTTTGACAAACAAGTTCTTTTGGGAAACCTTTACGGTTAGAGCGGATTGTGCCACAAGCAACAGTGTCCACTTTGGCCAATTCCCTGAACAACCGCACACCAGTGTAGAAGTTATCTACATATAAATGGTGACCTTTGTTAAAAGTCCTCTACCAAGTTCCCACACAATTTTCTCAGTCACTCCAAAAGTGGATGGACAACCAGGGGGGTTAATCCTGGATTCCTTACCAGTGTACACCCTGAAATTAGAGACATATCCAGTCCTACTGTCACACAGCATATACAGCTTAATTCCATAACGTGCCCTCTTACTAGGAATGTATTGCCTAAAAACCAAGCGGCCCTTGAACAAGACCAAAGACTCATCTACTGCTATTTTTTTCCCTGGAGCATAGATCTCAGAAAATCGATCTACAAAGTGATCAAGGACAGGCCGAATTTTAAAAAGACGGTCACACTCAGGGTGATCACGTGGCAACACTAAACCATTATCGACAAAATGCAGCATCCGAAGCAGAAGCAAATACCTATCAAGACTCATGACTGCCGGAAATATAGCCGTTGCCATCAAGGGACTAGTAGACCAATATGAAGACATTGATGGCTTCCTTAGCAAGCTCAGCAAAAAAGTTAAACCCAAGAACTTCTTCATCTCTTCCAGATTTGTGGGAGTCCACCGGGTAGCTCCAGAATGGGGCTTAAGGCTGGCACTGTTGTCCCTCAAAAACTGTTCGGCATACAAATTAGTCTGCTCAACAATCTCTGCCAAAAACACATCGTCCATAAACAACTGAAAAAAATTTATCGGCAAAAAGTTTTCTGTATTCACTCTATCCCCTGGAACACCAGTAAAGTCTGGCAATGCCGGCTGCACCATGCCTGGGGCAACCCAGAGGTCATCACTTCCAACTGGAAGCCTTGCAGCCCCAGGCTGCAACCCAGATGCCTCTTGCCGCACTATACCAACGGGAAGCCTTGCAGCCCCAGGCTGCAGCCCAGATGCCTCTTGGCGCACTTTCGGCACATCAATGTCCTCCTCCAACACAGGCACTTCATCCGCACTAAGAGTAGCTTCATCCGCACTGAGAGTAGCTTCATCATCCGATGATGCCATGTGGAGAGAAAACTCACTGCCTGAATCTTCCCCTGCCTCCTCTGCCTCAGATGCAGAGTCAGTCTCTGAACCATGGTCAGAGGAAGACTCAAAAAGCATACCAACAACCTGCTGAGCAGTAATCCTGCGGCTAGCCAGTATCCTTACTAAGAAAGGAGACTGCACAAACAAGTCAACAACAACCAACACTGTGCAAAATAAGGAAGTAAAAAAAATGTGTGCCTTTATCACAAAGATCTATATACTCAAAAACTATACAATTCACTTGCAAGAGACCGCTACACTCACCAGCACCTACTCTGCAGAGAGACAGCAAAAACAATATCCCACTAGAAAGAAAAAAAACAAAACCAATTACTCACAAAACAACAAAATACACATCGAGCACAAATGCAAAAAGTTTTTGACACTCAAAAAACAGAAGCCAAACATACTGCAATTATTACACCATTTTCAAAAAACACATTCATGCAGAGAAATGAAAAACATTTACATTGTACAAAAAAGGTCTCTTACCAAACACAAGCAACTACACAAACAGCAGAACCAAAAGTAACGAAACCGCAACCTGGAACAGTCTAAAGAGCAAAAAGCTTTCAACTAGAACAAAAAGGGAGAAATAAAGCATTACAATTGCAATTCACAAGAAATAAAAGAATTAACATTATAACACACTATGTCACTACCCAATTGGTCAATCTGCCAGATGGGCCTTCAAATAGGGCTGTGCAAAAATGGGGGGTGAACTTGCCCAAGGGATCGGGTGAGCTTGTCTGAGGGTGGGGCAGAAAACAGCAGACAGAAATGTGCCCTCCTTGCAAAAGAAATAAATCCCTGGTGCCTAGTAGGGTTTTCTGCCTCCCCCCACCCGCAAAAAGGCCAAAAAAAAGGGACAGATCTGTCCCCAGGAGGGGCAGAAAAAACATTAACCAAATTTATTAAAAAAATCTGCCCCCTGGAAGCGACCCTTGCCCAAGGGGTCGCTTCCATTTTAATTTCAAATAAGTCCCTGGTGTCTAGTGGGGTATTCTGCCCCCCCCCCCCTGGGGGCAGAAAGGCCAAATACACGGACTGATCTGCCCCCAGGGGGGGCAGAATACACATTTTAAAAAAATGAGGCCCCTGGAAGCGACCCTTCCCCAAGCGGTCACTTCCATTTTATTTTTAAAAAGATCCCTGGCTCTAGTGGGCTTTTCTGCCCCCCCCGGGGCCTGAAACGCCAAAAAACCAAGGCAAACAGTCCCCAGGGGGGGCAGAAAAGTCTTTAAAAAAATGTGCCCCCTAAGGAAGCGACCCTTGCCCAAGGGGTCGCTTCCTTTACATAATTAAAGGACTCCCAGGTGTCTAGTGGGGTATTCTGCCCCCCCTGGGGGCAGAAAGGCCAAATACATGGACCGATCTGCCCCCAGGGGGGGCAGAATACACATTTAAAAAAAAGGAGGCCCCTGGAAGCGACCCTTCCCCAAGGGGTCGCTTCCATTTTTAAAAAAAAAAAAGATCCCTGACTCTAGTGGGCTTTTCTGCCCCCCCTGGGGCCAGAAACGCCAAAAAACCAAGGCAGACAGTCCAGGGGGGGCAGAAAAGTCTTTTAAAAAATGTGCCCCCTAAGGAAGCGACCCTTTCCCAAGGGGTCACTTCCTTTACATAATAAAAGGACTCCCTGGTGTCTAGTGGGGTATTCTGCCCCCCCCTAGAGGCAAAAAGGCCAAATACACGGGCCAATCTGCCCCCAGGGGGGGCAGAATACACATTTTAAAAAAATGAGTCCCCTGAAAGTGACCCTTCCCCAAGGGGTCGTTTCCATTTAAAAAAAAAAAAAGATCCCTGGCTCTAGTGGGCTTTTCTGCCTCCCCCCCCTGGGGCCAGAAACGCCAAAAAACCAAGGCGATCTGGCCCCGGGGGGGGCAGAAAAGTCTTTAGTTTATTTGCCTCCTGTAGGAAGCGACCCTTGCCCAAGGGGTCGCTTCCTTTTACTGAAAAAAACATCCCTGGTGCTTAGTGGGGGCATTCCTGCAGCACGATCGCGACGCTGTGCGCGATCGTGCTGCAGGAATGACCTGTATTGAGACATCAGGGGAGAGGAAATACTCTTTCCTCTCCCCCGATGCCTCAATACATTAAAAAATCCCCCCACCCACCCCACCGGAGCACACAAACTTGCCTGCTCCTCCTGGACGCGCTGGAAACAAATGGTTTCCAGCGCGTCCAGCGCTTCCTGACGACGTCGGCGCGCGCTCTGCGCGCTGATGTCATGGGATTGTGTGGGGGGGTCGGGGTGGCAGCGGAAACTCTTCCGCTGCCATCCCCCTCTGTGGGGGCAAGATCGGTAAACCAGGGGGGGAGCGCCAGCGCTTCCCCCATGGGCTGTGCTCATGACGGAGCGGTTCCGTCATGAGCACAGCCCAACCGATGCTCATGACGGAACCGCTCCGTCATGAGCATCGAAGGGGTTAATTAACTAAGACTAGAGTAAAACACACACTCAACACATTTTTCTGGGAAGAGGCATGGCCGTAATTTACGGGTTGCCAGGGGTCACATTTGCGACCCCTGTCTTGCCCCTTGCGACCCCTAGCACTGCCCTTGCAACCCCTAGCACTGCCCATGCAACCCCTAGCACTGCCCTTGGGACCCCTATACTAAGAGATCACAAAAGCACTGCTAGAAACTTTAAAACAGAGATTTTATGTGCTTTTTGTAAAATGATGTTAACTTGCAGAGAAAACCAACAAGTGACTGCCAGCAGTGAAACTGAACTGCTCATAAATCTAATGTTACCTTTTGCAGCATTCGTCTCCAGCAAGAACCGATCAAGGTGCTTTTAAAATGAGAAGAACAGACTTGCACCCTAATGTCTTGTTGCTGATTGAGAAAGTCCGGTAAAAAGGCGTATTAATGTCTCCAGGCATGGCAGGGAGAGCGAAAATAAAGCAGAGAGAACAGAGGAAAGAAGTGTTAAGAAAGGTCATGGGAGAAGCAGAGAGAGGAAAGATGTAGAACACAGAACATATAGGCGAGACACAGAGGAAAAGGTTAATGTGTGTAAATGTAGAGAGAGCTTTAGACAGTGGAGGAAGATGGAAGGATGAAGCGATATATGTTGGAGAGACAGACAGGTGTGAGAGGGAGAGACAAGAAAGAAGTTTAAGGCAGTCAAAAAAGAGACAGCTGACAGACCGATCGAAAGACAAAGACGTAACAGGCATAAAAATGAGAAAGGCACAGCAGAGAGGAGTGACAGGTAAAAAAAGAGGCATCTAAGAGATAGGTGAGAGAGACTGAAATGGAGAAGTAGGAGACAGGTGTAAGAAAGATAATAAAGAAAGCATTGTCTGAGAGAGCTCAGAGAGAAAGAGAAAGAAAGAGGGTACAGGTGAGAGAGAGAAAGAGTAATAAAGTGACAGAGGGGAAGAAACAACTGAGAGGTGAGGGAATGTACATGTGAGAAATAAGTTAGAAAGAGCCTGCTGACAGGGTTGTAGGTGAGACAATCTAGAGAGACGTGATACAGAGGTAAGAAGCAGCTCAGAGAGAGGTGGATAAAGAGAAAGGTGAAGGTAGATGATATATAGAGAGGTGAGAAAGAGATAAGTGAGAGAGTGAGCCAGAGGTCAGTGAGACAGACGAGAGAAGTAATGAGTTAGTTGAAAGACACAGGTAAAAAGAAATAGCTGAGAGAAAGGGTGTGAGGGGAGAGACAGGTGGGAAAGAAGGAGTGAAAGTAGGAGATTGTTCTGAGAGAAAAAAGAAACTGATGCAATCACTTAGAGAGAGGGAGACAGGTAAGGGTTGATAAAGAGACAGCAGCTTAGATAACAAGCGGCACTGAAAGCGATCGCGGAAGCGATCGCTATTTTTAAACAAGCGCGCGCGCCTCGCACGGCAGCAGGGGGAGGGGGGAGAGGAGGGGGCCTGCGCGATTCCCTTGCGGGAGCGAGCGGCGCCATGAGCGATAATTGCTACCATATGGCGCCAGCTGCTCGCTCCCGCAAGTGAATCACCAAACGTGCACGCGTTGCCATTGAAGGCAATGGAACGCGTGCACGTTTTTGGCTGAAAAGCCGAATCGATTGCAAAAGGTCTTTTTGCCTATGCATCGCATGCGCGCTGCGCAGGCGAGACCTAAAAATAGCTTATTGGGGTAGGGAGGATTGATAGGTGAGATATATGTGACAAAAACAGCTGCAAGAGAGGTGAGTGTAGAGCAGAGACAAAAATGGAGGACGTTGAGAGATAGCTGAGAGGGGAAGACATATGAGTGCATTGATAAAGACGCAGATAGATGAGATAAAAATAGCTGGACGAGCTGGAAAACTAAGAGAGAGTAGGGCAGGTGGGAGATAGAGAGTTGATATACAGACAGGCAAATGTGTGACAGATAGGTAAGAGAGAGATGGCTGAGGAAGTGAGACAGGTGGGAGACTTGTGAGAAAGGGATGATAAAGTGATAGAGAAGTAAGAAAAAGGTAACTGAGCCAGAGGGGAGACAGGTGGGGTAGAGAGGTGGTAAAGGCTCAGCAATAACTAAGAAGGAGGCAGTTGAGGGAAAGAGGGGTGATAAAGAAAATACAGATACATTTGAGAAAGAACCCCTAGTCGTGGATGAGAGATTACTGAGGAAAAGAGAAACATGATAAAGAGTCAGCTGAGCAAGAAAGATGTAGAGAGGGAGGCAGGTGACACAGTGACAGGTGGTATTGAAAACGGAAAGAAGAAAGAGGACTAATTAGATGGGGCAGACAGGAGATAAGAGTAAAAAAATGTCAGGAGAGAGGAAGGGGTTGGAGAACAAAGTGAGATGAGAAAAACCACAAAGGGACAAAAAAACAGGTTAGGAGAGAGAGACACACAAGATGGTTGACAAGGGAGGAAAGACAGATTTGAGAAAAGAGGTGAGAGAAAGATATCGAGAAGCACAAAACGTGGCACAAAAGTGTGCTCATAATCTGACACATTAGTGCATTTGTACCTTTCTCTATAATGAGATGATGGGCATGTATTGTGCACAACCTTGGGATACCAACGGCAGGGTGCCAGTCTATGCCAATTTGCACCTTTTTTGGGCCGTGTCCAGTGCCACCATAACCATCAAATAGATTCCTACAAAAAAACTCTATCAGCATACATGCCAACATTTCCAAACAGGAAAGAAGTGGCTTGTGAAAACAATTGGGGGAATTTATTTTCCCCATTGACTAACTATGAAACAGAGGCAATTTTAGGCAGGAGACAGCTAAAATAAAGCCTTCTTTGGCTTTAAAAATCATGAGTCTTCTGCGTAGATCGGGTTCTACTAAAGAAACTGTTGTCGCCTCCTTGCTTCTGTTCTGTCACAATTGATTTTGCACCCTATTTGCTTGGAAGTAGTACTTGTTGAGACGTTGTTTGTTACATAAATCGGGTCCGCTGGCATGAATGAATCAAACACTCGTGTAAATGGAGAGCCCGCATCTGCACTGGAGAGAGTGCAGCAGTGAAAGGCGGAACAGGGGCTTCAAGCTGCCGCTCCATGGTTCACTGCTTGTGGCCTGGCCTACCCTCAGATGGTGCACCTGGGACTCCCAGTGACCTTCCACATCCCATCGGGAGTGCACTTCTCACTTAGCACAATTTGGTGCCAGCTGAAGGGCAAAGGTTTTGCTTCATTTGAATGGGGTATGCCACCAATGAAATAAGGGGGTGCCCTCTTGACATTGGACAAGAGTGGAAGGTGCACTTAAGCTGAGCCATTAACCAAGGGGCTCTTCATGCATCTGCAGCTCCTTCTATATAACATAAGAGTCTGGCTGAACTGAATGTTTTAGAAGATAGAGGGGCGAATATTCTGTGATAAGAAACTGAATATCCTTTCACAGTTTGACAAAAACTGTTATTAGTTAGTAACAGTTTCTTAAAGTTTTAAAAAATGTAATAGAATAAAATAGTCTTGGTTTGGACTATGCATGTGGGTATGCAGGCTTTGTTTCTACATATATGTAGGGGATTACACCTCGGTTTGAAACTGGACTCTGTCTTTTGCCATGACTTCCTTGCGTTCAGGGACTGGTCCAGCCCCTTGTCAGAGAGTCGCTAAATAGATGCCTGTTCACTGATACATACACAATGGGCCCCACTGAATATGCTAACTGCACTCGCTTTTGTGGAGTTACTATTTCTTTCTTTATGTGTTTCATCCCCAAGTGGCCATGTTACCTGTGGATTTTTCAAAGCTTTAATAGATCATTTGCAGACATGTTTAAACCTACATAGATTGCAAGTATCGCTGATGTAAATCCAAAAAGTCCAAGCAAAGTGCTAATCATGTGATCCTTGTTACAACATTTGTTTAACTTTGATTCTGACCTTCTGTTGTATCTGTGGAGATTAAACTATGCCTCTAGTTGAAATAGAGATTTATTTGCTTTTGTAACTGTTGTTTCTTTTTATCTGCTTTGCCCTGATTGTTTGGTTTGTAACTGCAGTGAAGACACTTTTAATTATGTCATCAGAGTAAAATGTCATGACATCACTTCCTAGGATGACAATGGTGAAAGGTTCATATGATGTCACCTACGCTAATGTAATTGAGGGTCAAAGGGCAA
Organism: Calotriton arnoldi; assembly: GCA_963921515.1. Lineage (NCBI taxonomy): Eukaryota > Metazoa > Chordata > Amphibia > Caudata > Salamandridae > Calotriton > Calotriton arnoldi. The sequence goes on from CAWUFW010000285.1 coordinate 2,712,106, forward strand.
GTGATGTCACTTCCCCTACCCCTGGGATTTTGGTGAATTAACGTCCATGGGAAGAGCATCTTTCTATACTGGAGTTCCTTAGGAATCTTCCTCAAATAAAGTCTCAGAAAATGTAGTCCCTGAGTGGATATCTCTGTCCACTCCCTGAGCACTTTGTCATTTACTATGTCCCCCAATATTTGAATCTCCAATCTACTTGACAACTTCAACATTACTCATTCAAAATCCCTAGATAAGTTTAAACTGTTTCACAGTGTGGTGTGTGGGTCAAGCATGGGGCCTATTATATAGCCTAATATCTCCCTCTTTCATAAAAACATACATATATTTGTAATAAATGAAATACACACTTTTGTAGTTTCAAAGAGGCTCCAAACACACAAGTTTTTCTATTATATGTAGATCTAAGCTTGGGGTTAAACAAATGTGCATCAGGGAAGGTCTGCGGGTCATTCCTCATGAATATGTGCAATCTTTGCTTGTATGCCACAAAATAATTGATCCTTACCACAAAGCATAGTTGTAAAATAATAATCACCTTTCTACTTCATTTCAGAGGAAAGTAAACAAAAAAAACAAAAAAGGAACAGACATTTGGTTGTGGAAGGATTCCTTCACTAATCCTTTTCAAGAACATCAAAAAGACTTAGAAAAACAAATTATTTTTTTAGGAGATTGATCTCTGCCTCTTCCCAGCCTTCCCCCTCTTGCATATATTACTGGTTAGTGTTCAAGTGCTTTTGACTTATGACATGACAACATTTGCTTTTCCTTCACTGCACTATTATTAAACTCCCTTATGCCTTCGTACATTGCACAGTAAGACAGAAAACTAGTGTCATGACAAATCAACATGCATATTCCAAACTTAACCATAGAGGGCATCGCTCTTTTCACAATGTCTGTAAATTAGAATTCGGTACATAATATCATAGGAGAGACCTATCTTTTTATGTGAGGAGTTCTTCACCCGGACTGCGGAGTCTCCACACTCATAAAGTCACTATTAAGTCACACTATTGTGAGTACCAAAAAAGAGTAAACTTGCACAAACATGCAAGTTTATCTTTGTGAAACAGGGCCTCTCTGAGTATCTTTAGAATCAACGTGTGGCACAAATGACACAAATGTGGCCTGTAAAATCTTTATGTAAAAAAAAAAGATATGAGAACATAAGTGCGAAGCGCCACACACAACAAAAATAGGCACAGGACGAGGGCAGGAAATGCAAGTGCTCTAGTTATGCTTTTGTAAATTGTGTTCTTTACATTATTGGAGTGCATGGAATGATGTTTACACAAACCAGTGGTGTTATAAAAGACCTCTTGGGTGTTTGTTCATTTGTAATGTGTGTTGTGGCACTCAAATTGTGCATAAAGAAATTGGCTTCACACCCTTACAGCCGTAAAAGAATCCGAGTGTTTCACATTCCAAACAGCCTTCCAATTGATTCACATTGAGAAGCAACAGATTGCTATTTCTAATTTGCAACCTACAGTGTTAGCAGGGATGTCCATTCAAAGGATGGTTGTCTGAGGCACACAACTAAGTAGAAATGAAGGGAGCCCATTCGGGGGAGGGGCAGGAAGGGCACTGAAGTAAATGGAACTGCATGGAGCTCCATTCACGGAAGGGCATCAGCAGCATACTGAACTGAAACTGCACAGATGCCTACTTAGGAGTTTCAGCAGTGTAGTCAAATTTATTTGAGAAATATGAACATTTGCTTTATCTGCAGATATTATGACCCATGCTGTGATGTGTCTCAACCAAAAATGGGACTGGTGTAGTTCATGAACGGAAGAGAGTTGGGGGGGTGCAATTTTCACTCAAAAATATTGGAAAGTGAGCTGTGCAGGCAGGCAAACATTTCCTCTAGAGCATAAATGTCAAGTAGGAGGGCCGTTGAACTTTGTTGTGCTGCAATGGAAGACCTGAGTGTTATCTAGTGAAAGAGCCCAAAGTAAACCAATCACCTTGTATTGTATTGTATTGTATTCAAACTTATAATGCGCACTGTAACCCTACGGGCATCCTGGCGCTGCAGTACATATGCACTGTCACCATAGTTCCGAATCAGCATGTTGCTAAGCAAAGCCTGTACTCTGGGGAAAAGCCATGTTTTGACTTTCCCCCTGAACTTCAGCAGATCCTGCGACTGTCTCAGTTCAGCTGGGAGAGCATTCCAAAGGCGTGCTGCCGCATAGCTGAAAGCTCTTCCGCCTGATTTAGCTCTCTTAATCTTGGGTATATTCACCAGGTTGGCCGAAGAGGAGCAGAGACTGCGGGTGGGAGTATACCAGCTGAACTTAGACTGCAGCGGTATGGGCCCCATCCCGTGCAGTGCCTTAAAGACAATGCAGAGTGATTTGAATTGTATCCTCTGGAGTACAGGGAGCCAGTGCAGCTCCGCCAGCGCCAGAGATGTAGATGACCGTCGTGGTCTTGATAAGGCCAGCTTAGCCGCCACCGTCTGGATTCTCTGGAGTCTCCCAATCAAGTATCTTGGGGATTCCAGCAGTAGCGCATTACCATAATCAAGCCGACTCAGAATGACGCTCCTTACTACTTGTGCTCGTACCTGATTTGGGAGTAGCGGGAGAATCTTCCGGAGAACCCTGATGAGCGAAAAGCTGCTTCCCACAATTTTATTGACTTGAGTTTCGAGGTTTAGCTTGTCATTAAAGCTGACCCCAAGATTGCGTACCGTCGTAACGGGTAGCAAGGGTGTCTCCGTGGGGATGGGCCAGAAGCCCAGAGGAAGAGAGCAGGGGACTTTACTTGCTGCACAGCAGAGTATCTCAGTTTTCGCGCAATTAAATTGCAAGGAATTGTTCTTCAACCAGTGCACCGTTTCTTGCATACAGGCATGAAAATTTTCCAGCAAGACCACTTGGTCTCCCTCCAGTGACAAGATAAGCTGTGTATCGTCAGAATAGTTTACCAAGCTGACCCCGTATGACTTAATAATCGCAATCAGGGGACTCATATAGGCGTTAAACAGTATCGGGCTTATTGCCGAGCCCTGGGGGACCCCATGCCTAATCTCGGCAAAATCCGAACGATAGGGGGGAAGAGCCACCGCCTGACATCTATTAGTCAGGTAGGATCGAAACCATTCCAGGGCTACTCCCACCACCCCTACTGTCTTCAACCTTGCTAGGAGAACTGTGTGGTTGACCATGTCGAATGCGGCAGACAGGTCCTTCTGCTACTGGATCTCCATTTAAAGGTAATTTGCCCCTTATCATGGAGTTGGGAGTGTAGTCCTGTGCCAGGGTCTAGGGGGTGTGTGTCAAATGGATGGGATTGAATGGCCAGGGCTGTGGTTTGTAGGGCCAAGACATGCAAAGGTGGGTCCAGGGGTGGGCTACTGGGGACTGTGTGGTCAGGGAAAGGCAGGGCTGCAACAGACAGTGTGCCATCCTGCACTGTCAGATTAAGGCAGAGGATGTTGGGTCAGCGACTGGGCTGCAGGGGACTGTGAGTCCAAGAGAGTGGATAATGGGTCAAAGGCTGGGCTGTATGGAACTGTGGGCCTAGAGGTGAGGACAAGAGAGCCAGGGCTGGGTACATGGCTACATTGCAAGGGACAGTAGACCCAGGGGTAGGGAATGTTGGAGCAGGACTGGGGGCTATGGACAAAGTCAGGATAAGCTTTATTAAGGCATGGCCATTTCTGGGCTACAGGCAGGGGACTGTGGGTCATGACTGCAGTGGCGGCCACTATTTACCGGGGATGGTGGGCCAAGGTGGGGGATGGGGAGGGTGGTAAATGAAAAAAATAAAAAAACACTTACCTCCAGGCCAGCCATCTGGCCGGCCACAGCCTCTCAGTGCGCTCACCGCCGCCTCTCGCTCCTGGAAACAGGAAGCATCCAGGCTCCTGACTACCCTAGCCAATCAGAATGCTGCAATGAAGCACTGTTATTGGTCTGAGCACCGTGGATCGGCGCTCAGGCAAGAATGGGAACCTGAGGCATGTTTTGCACCCAGGCTGTAATGCAGCCTGGAATCAGAACATGCAAAGTGTGCATGACGGCTTGGCCGGCCCGAGAGGGCCGGTCAAAGCGTCATTGCGCATCTTGGAATGGGCAAACCACTCCTCCTCCCCTGCCCTGCTCTGGCAGTCCAGCCCAGCCCCACCCCGCATCAGGAAAGGAAAGCTAAAATGATAATAACACCAGTTATTATCATTTTAGTTATCTTTAACTACTGCTCAGAGAGCAGTGGAGCGATGCTCCTCTGCCTTAGCGGAGGAGCCGCCACTGCATGAAAGTTTTGCAAGGCATTGTGGAGCCGGGTCTGAGGCTTGTGAGGCCAGGTCAGGGATGCTGGGTCCAAAGTAAGTCTGGAGGGAACTGTGATTGCAGGGCTTGCACCTCTGGGTCTAAGTCAGGGGACGCTGAGTCCAGAGCAAGGCTGAAAGAGACAGTGGGGAGAGGACCGGGCTGTTGGGGATTGAAGGGCTAGGGCTGGGTTGCTGGGGAGTGTGAAATTAAGGTTGGGGACAATGGGTCAAGGACTGGGCTGCACAAGACTGTGGCACCAAGGCAGGGGATAAGGGCTTAAAAGCTAGATTGCCAGGGACTATGTTGTGAGAAGGTGGCCTGGTATATGCTGTCGACTAATTAAAGTGGGCACCTTGTACCAGTCCACACGACCCTTATGATGTATGAGGTCAAAGATAACCTTTAGAAAGCTATCCTAGGGGTAGCTGTGGAGAGCAGCCTTCAGGCTTAATCTTGAAGGAATGTAAAGCAGCTTGTTTTACTAGAATATCACCTCCTGAATGACTAAATGAAAGGAGAACCACACAGTAGGTATATAAAAATGGCTTTTAACCCCCACAAATCTTTTAGGAATAATTTTACACTGAATGGTACCCCCCTGGAGAGAGTCGGGAACTTTGAATATCTTGGCATACGACTCTCTGATAAAATGCACTGGAGGCCCCATTTAGCTAGAATGCTTTTGAACCATAAACGCGTGACCGGGGCACTAAGCAAAGAACATTGCTCCTCGTATAGTAGGCCAGTTGCCCCGGCGCTCGCAGTTTATGAAGCAAAGGCAGTTAGCTCGGCTCTATACGGAGCCGAGCTATGATGGTTCGAAAACGTGGACGAGTTAAGTAGGTCTGAGCACAAATTTTTGAGGGATTTGGTAATGCTCCCCCGTAATACCCCATTAACACCTTTAATGTATGACATGGGTAGGCGACCGTTTAGAGCAATTGCTAGGCTATGCCCACTGCTTTTTTGGGCTCGCCTAAGGCGTACTGAAGAGCTTACCAACTACGCCTCAGCTCTAACGGAGGTAATGAATTTGTATGTGGACAAGTGGATATCATATGTGAAGAAAACCATGATGCAACTTGGCCTTAAAGAATCATGGGACACCTAAATTCCCCCTAGTAAGGTGGAACTTAAGCGTTATTACTGGGATTGGATTGATAGCCAAGAGCTCAGCAAGCCAATTATGGGGAGATTGACAGAGGAGTTCCTTATGTTTAAGCAAACTAGAAGCTTAGAGCCCTACCTAGACGGGATCCAGGTCCCACGAGATAGGACTCTGTATATTCAGTTTAGGTTCGGCACGCTCCCTGTTAATACCCTAATGGCAAAGTGGCACGCAGCTGAGAACACAACAGAGAGTTGCCCCTGCTGTGGAGCTCCGGTTGAGTGTGTTGCTCATGTCTTGTTTGCTTGCCCTGCTTACAACAAAGCAAGGATCAAATGGTTAAAACCAATATGCAGTGACATGGGCACCCGCGATCACCGGTTTGCTCTGTGCATTTTAAAATCTGACCCAAGTGTTTTATTCTCATGTGGAGTGGCCAAGTTTTTAGGTCAAGCTTGGTTAGTTAGAATCAATGCCCTACGTGGTGTGACTTCAATTTAGGCAATTGTGTCTAGCGGCAGTTAAAAAAGCTGTGTTACATAATAAGTGCTAAAACCACAGATTACATTGGGATGCTCTATAATTTTTGAATACCGCTTATGATGGATATAGCACTAGCACTTTATTTACTGATTTACTGTGATGGACTATGCCCCTTTTATCTTTCCTTTTTTTGTATTTTATTATAACTATTGAGTACCTGGGGTGGAAGGGACTCGTAGAAAGCGACATGTATATATTCTTCTTAGACTAATGTTTTTAGAGAAACTTGTTTTATGCTTTGTATTTTAACACGCTGCTAATAATGTTATGCCAAGATATTTTTTAAACAAACTTTTGTATCTAAAGATCTTTTTATCACTGATCATATATTGTTTTATTGTATAAATGTCAAATAATGCATTTATGATACATGTTGTCGAATAAAGCTATTTGAACTGAACTGAACTATATAAAAATATGTATTTATTAATATAACACTCTCTACTAGTCTCTACACGGGATTAGAACACAAAGCATATAATACTGAATCAATAGAACATTCGTAAGTAGCACAATACACATCGGGCTCCAGGGGGAGACCGAACCATATACTAAAAAAATGGTATAACAATCACAACTTGACTAGACACAGTGCCTAGACCACGTAGAATCGCTGGGACCCCAAGGAACCACCCAAGGCAGTGACACAGGGAGCCCACGGAGGATGGGTGCAGTGAGGAAACACGACCGTGTGCTCCGTACAACTCTATGGGAAAGTCGCGGTTGCAAAGTTATAGTTTAAGGACACTTCTACGAGGACTTCAAGCAATCCCTTTGGAACATAGGAGGTTCTAGAGCCAACCCACCAGTGAGTACCAAGGTACCCGTGTTACCTAACCGAGGGGCCGGGTGCATAGGGGTCAAGTGGTGTCGGAAACCTTCGTCGTTTTCAATGGAGAGTTATGAGGAAGTACTGCTGCCGGGAAGGTGAAGAGTGTCTGGTGGAATCCAAGCCTGCATTCTAGGTGAGAAGAATCTGAAAACAGAGGGGACAGAGTCTGGGTCACTTCAGGTGACCAGGGGCTCGGTAGTCGAATGCCCACCATTGTCGGGTGCTTCAGGTGCGAAGAAGGGATGCCACGGGGACCAGGAGACACCGAGGACAAATGCAACACACGCAGGAAGGACAAACAGGTTATGGTGTGGACCAGCAAGGTCCAGGGGACTCTCCAAGCAGGGCACGTCTGGAGCAACCAGAGAAGCCCAAGAACAAACAAGGTGACCCTCGCCAGGACCCACAGGCCAACGGACCAGGGTTCGCGAGGAGACCTCAAGCAAGTCTGCAAAGCACCAGCCCACGGAGCACTCAGTGCGAGGAGGCCGGATTTCTTTGGTGCAAATACTGCTCGGGTCAGGACTACTCGCAGTCCAATGCACAAGCTCAGGGGTCGCCAACAAGCATATGCACTTGCAAATGTACGCGGTGCACAGGGGTTCGGGTCACACAGTCCCCACGAGGGATACTGGTTTCAGAATCGCTGAGAGGGAAGATCGACCTCAGGGACCATCGGAAACCCATCTCCTATGTTGCTGAAATCTTCAGAGTCCTCAGGAGCTCGGGAGATGCAAGCCAGTCAGATGCGCATAGGTGCCTGCTAGTGCAGGGGAGTAACTCCTTTACTCCAAGGGAGATTCTTCAGTCGTCCAGCGTCATGCAGACAGTCGAAGTACTTGTTTCTTCTTAGTAGAATCTTGTCCAGGTAAAATCTAAAATCTAAAGTCCTGTAGCCAGGTAACCCACTTTAAACCAACAGGAAAGGGTTGGACAGATTCAGGGGACTCTCCTAGGGGAGGGGCAGGACAGAGGGGTGGCTACACCCATGTCCTTTGTCCAGTTTCGCGCCAGAGCAGGAGCCAATGGCTCCCAGAACTGGTTTGAGCTGGACTATGCACAGGGACACCAAATGTGCCCCCAGTGCAGACTTTCTGGCACTCTCAGAGTGCACCCACCCAGCCCCAATACACTAAACCCTGTCTGGGAGGTGGTCACACCTCCCTGTGACAGGATGCCTATTGTCATGCCTTCCTCTGCTCGAGCTTGGCTCAGCAGCAGGAGAGCAGAATCGTGTCTGTGGCTGGCAGCATCCATTTTGTGCTGCCCGGGTCAAGAAAGCTGGTACCGGGTACCCCGGTGACCCATAGTAGTGGTTTCAGAAGGGTGGAATCATACCTCCCACACCAGTTACTGGTGTGGAGGTATGATTCCAAGGTGTTTGACATGTTTCTAAGCAGCCGTTTTAAAATTAGCATTAACCGCGAGGTTATAATGCAACTTAACCTATATGTCTGGCTGCATCACCGACAAACCCAGAGAATTGTCTACGAAGGCTGCAGAGGGGCTCTTCTCATGCAGGGGCACCCTCTCACATAAAATTCAGCACCCTGCCTTCAGGATTGATAAGGCCTGCCATAGGGGTGACTGATAGGTTTTTAAGTGTAGTGATTTAGATAGATATAGTGAACCTATATCTAAGTAAGTGGTGCAAGCACCAGCTTACACAGGCTGCTGTAGCAGACCTGTTGTGTCATTTTGAATGGCCTCTCATGGGTGAAATAATACATGCTTCAGCCCATGGGAGGCCTCTGGGGTACCTATGCCCTGGGTACATGGTGTACCATATACTAGGGACTGATAAGGGTACCCCAGTATCCAATCTGGAGTGTACCTAAAGTACATACATAGCAATTTAAGGGAGAAAGCAGATAGACTGGGGACCTGGATAGCAGGATCCCAGTCAGACTAGTCCAAAAACAGTGAGACATCAGCAAAAAGTGGGGGTAACCATAAGAAACAGATACAACTTTCCTACACAACCCCCCCCAAACGCACGGACATTAAACTAACCTTGACCAGTTGAGTCTTCATGTTCTAAGTGCAATTTGGGTATTTCAGTGTCCATGCTTTCATATTATTTACCTTTTAGCATTTTTTTTTACTTCTTGTAGTGTACACACCTCTATACTGGTGAAATAAATATGTTATATAGTTTTATTTATTTGTTATCTTAAAAAACATTTTTCTTTTTGTTATATTTTAAATCTTCTTTCGTAGAGTTGCATTAGTTGCAGACAACAGAGCTATGTGTTGTTTCAGTGAACGATCTATAGAAAGGTGCCTATCTATCTGATTATCTGTCTTTCTCTGACACTGTCTAGTCTGTCTGCCTGGTCTGTCTACATTCATCCAACTCTAGCAGAGAGCATGGGATATAGATTCTGAAGAGTAATGATTATCGAGGGACAGATAAACAGGGACTAACTGATCTCTGGAAATGAGAGCTTGAAAGACAATTCTTGTCTGAACAGAGAAGCTTGGAGATGACACCGCTGGAACATCAACAGGACAGGCAGACAAGGGTACAGGGAGCACAGGGACAGTGCACACATGAGTGAAAGTAAGCTAGTAAACATCAGACACAATAATACAGGGATGTCGCTCCCAAGAACAACCAAAACAGCGTAGGATAGAGACAGACCTGTCTCAACTCCAAAAAGATAAAGAGGGAGACTGCAATATGCCATTAGGGCTGCACAGGGCTTTTATTCTAGCAGGCATTTTTCCAGTGGGCTGGAGCCCTTGGAGGTCAGTTTTGAAAGTCCATGACTGCTCCTGGTGCTTCTGTCACTTTCCCTGAATAATTGCAGAAGGCACAGGGAGGCTTCAAGATAGAGAGAAAAAGAGGGTGGCATCCAAGAGAAAGCAATCAGAAAGGGAGAAGAGAGAGAAGAGAGGAGAAAGACAATGACCGGATGGAAAGAGAGCAATTACACTATGAGGTGAAGGGAGCGGGGCAGGTTTGAGCATTTTGGCAGGGTTGCTTTTGGTTCCCCATTTCGACCCTTCTTTATGCCATTTTCCATATGAATTTAAATAAGAAACAATGCATTCAAATGGGAAACAACAGATCCAGAAACACTACATAGGAAAGACACTGAGACGCAACTGCAAAGTCATTTGGAAGGAACAGTATTGATTGTACCTACAAAGTAACATTGCAGACACCGGAAGGCCTGAAGACCCGAACCCTCACTGCAGACTACCGGCTAAGCACTGAATTTAAGTCAGGCGGGAAGGAATTCAGCATGGAATTTCACTCAGAGTAATTCACACTGGATGGGGTTTTACACGCAGGGGCCACATGTACAACTAAATAATTTTGTGACTTTCTAATTGCGACTTTTTCTGACTCGCAATTAGGAACTCACAAAATGAGATGTACTAATACGTCTCAGACACATTTAGTGATTTCTAATTTTGTCGCAATTGACCTATCTCGCAATATGCAATTCATTCGGTATCGCTGAAAACACAGGGAGAGTGGGCTGCTGGGGACAGCCGACCACCATGTCTGTGTTTCGTTTTCAATAAAGCAACTTTTTTTTTAAATGCAGCCCGTTTCCTTAAAGGAAAACAGGATGCATTTCAAAAAGAAAAATGAAATGTTTCAGATTCATTTTTAGGAGTAGGCATTGGTCCGTGGGACCATTGCCTGCTCTTAAAAACATTTTCGCTACCATTCACAAAGGTGAAGGGGTCCCCAGGGGACCCCTCCCTGTTTGCGTCTAGCTTACCACCCAATTGAGGTAGGCGGTAAACTGTGAATGTTTACCACATTCCAGTCGCAAAACATTCATACATCCCCCTGCAACTCCCTATTAGGAGGGACACCCTTGACTAGCCCCTTCCTAATACCGACTTGCAAACCTCGTTCCCCATCCTTTTTGACAGTGAGAAATAAACAATAATCCTCCCTCCAGGAGAAACCTTCTCCTTACCATCCCTAATACCCCACCTACCACCCTCACCTCCTACATGGCAACCACAGGTCCCAGCATACATTTACCACCTGCTAATTTGAAATGTCATGTTGTTTAATGATCAGACAAATCAGTCCCACATAAGTAACTCCCTATTCCTTTTCCTTTTATATATGAACGGCCTTGAGGACTATCTGTGTAGTACAGGGAAAGCCTTACCAAAAATTAGATTGCGTCAAGTCCCTGTACTACTTTACGCAGATGATGCTGTCCTCATAACGAGAACAACCAATGTCCATTAATCTTTGTTTGTTGCTTTTAACAGCTCCCTGACTAATCTGGACCTCAAAACAAATAGAGCAAGATTGTTCATAATGGAATGTGGCTTGCAATTAACTAAAATGTCGAAATTTGTGCTTCGTTGCTCAGAGATTACAAAAGTCCCCCATTTTACATATCTAGGTGTGCCAGTGGATGTAGGTTTTAATTCGAAATTTCTACTGATTATCAGGGCCTTACAATTCTAAAGGCCTATTGATGCTATTTTTTAGATTCTCCTAAAGACTGGGGCATAAACCCGCAAAATAATTACTCTGGGTTTTTGTGGAGCAAGTGTCTAACTATTTTGGTGCTGGTTTGTGGGTCTATACCAACAGTAACTGCCTCCAAATTGTAGAAAATAAATTCCAGAGAATGCTGTTTGTAGTTCCACTGTCGACCCCCACAATGTTTTGTCACAAAAAAGTGAGTCTGAGGCTCATAGAAGACCACATCCGATTGAGGCCTCTGCTACTTTGGCTTAGAGTTTTGGATGAAGCCATAAACCAATTTCTGTAGACGAGTGCTGGCTGACTGATTAGCCCTGGATATGGCCTTAGATATACTATGGCTTGAGGTGGTTAGAGATACCTTTACAACTTTAGGCATCCCAGAATATTTTTCCAACCCTGATGCTCTCACTGGCAGAGCAGCATCCAGAATAAAAGAGCTTTCTTACCAACATACTCATGCTTCTCGTATGACGAATAGGGTAGTTGGGGCGGCGGAGGACTTGCAAGAATCCACACATGCCAAATTAAATCCTGCACTCTACTTGCAAATAATTTCACATAAAAGGCATACATTTCTGCTGACCAGATTCCGCCTAAATACCATACATTTCATGGCAGCAATCCCCATCCAGAGTACATGGTTTTTATCACTGCCTCCCTGTCCCTGTGATGGGCTCACACCCTAAAGCACAAACCACTTTATCCTATTTTGTATCTTATATGCAGTGCTGAGGAGGCAGTTTCTCTGTCCAGTTATAATACTGTCAGAAATCAGATCTAATGAACTAGCATGTGCTTATTTCCGATTCCTGGGAAGTGTTATCCATGCAGTCCTGAATTTCATTCTGAGTGCCATTCAGACTTGCAGCAAATCCTGAGATTAGAGGTTTTTCTTTTTAACAAATGTTTTTACAATTAGGTTTTTAACGTAATTTAATTATGGGTAATCATGAAATGTATTGCATTTTATCAGATGTCAACTTTTTTGGTTTGTTTGAGCTGAATAAAGTATTAAAAATATTTATTGGATCTAGGGGTTAGGGTTTGGATTCTGATTGGCTTATAGGACTGGGGTTCTGATTGGTTCCTAAGTCTAGGGTTCCTATTGGACCTGTGGTTTAGGGTTTGAGTTCTGAATGGGTAAAGGGGCTAGGGTTCCAATTGGTTTCTAGGGCTAGGATTTACTTTTGGACTTAGGGCTTAAGGTTTACATTTTGATTGGTTGGTAGGGCTACGGTTCTGACTGGTTCTTAAGACTAGGGCTCCCATTGGTTTTGAAGTCTAGGGGTAGGGGTCTGATTGGCTAGGGCTGGGGTTCCCATTGGCCCAAGGTCACCTGATCTAGGTCTATTTAACCTCAGGGTTTAGGGCATCTCACCTCTAAGAGCTAAGGCTAATGGCAGAGAGGGCAAGGCCAGTTGCCTTTTTGGGTCGGACCTAGGACGAGAAATGCTGACCTTTTTTCCATTTACCAGCTACTACCTTAAGCCATCCACATCCTCAATCCCAATACCACAATCTCAGCAAATGCACACTGCTCATTTACAACAAATAAACTCTAATCACATTTCAATGTCTCAGCAACAGATACAAAGCCTCACAAACCACATCTATACTCCCTTCTACAACTGCTGCTACACAATGGCACCATCATTCACACAAACCACCACTTTATCCTATACCACTATCAAATCCACGCATCACCAACACAACAGAAACCCACATTATACACAATCTTACTCCCTTCATATACACCCTCCCTGTTTATACAAAATTACAGCTCTACCCTCTACTTACTCCTCATAGACCCCTTTCCCTCACCCCCAAACCTATTCTCAACCCTCTCACATATCAATGGCAGACAGTACCTCCTCCTCTTTTTACCAAAAACACACAAATAAACAATCCTTACAGTCCACTCCACCACATATATATTACCACTTCCTACTACCAAATCTAATATTAACTGTATTAACCCTTATCCATCCCTTCTCACACACCCATTATGCTCTCCTCCAGCGCACATTACCACCCAAATTCCACTCACCAACAGTACTTTACAATCAAATCCTTCACAGAAATTTACTACATCAATATCTCATCTCACTACTCCACAAAACCAAAACATAACAGACACACACCAGTACATAAACAACTCACACCCACACACAGCTTATTACTACATTACATCACAAAATAGAAACAAACACCTACTCCCCCATCATGACTACACAAATAATATTGATCCTAAACCAACATTTCTCACAAATTCTCATTCACCAACACCTAGCACGAACACCCCAACACAAAAACACTCATTCACCAGCCTCTCATCCATTGCATTATTTAGAGCCGTACAACATGACCCACATCCTCCACCACCATCCATAACCCATACACCTTCCATCCTAAACAGACGCAAATGAAATAAACAACAGGCCACGCTTCACAACTTTGCATCTCCTTGTCTATTACACAAGAAGACTACTCTACAAAAAAGCCCACTAACTCACTCTCAATCACCATCTCCACCAGCTACACACAAAGACCCAACAAAATGCCTGCTAAGCCTGCTGGATTAGGATTACGATATAGACAAACAACACTATTGCCATCCTGATACAGTTAATACCAACACTAATAATACACGTGCTACTAGTTTGAAGAATACTATTCACTCTTCTAGAAAATAGTCACACCACCAACAATGCACAATCTCTAGACTGCTTACTAATAAATGCTTGATCACTCTCTAAAAACAAGCACCACATCTATGACCTACTCACTGACACACAACCTGACTGACGATTCATAACTGAATCATGGTTGGGAGATGACATGGCTCCAGTGTTGCATGAAGCCGTTCCTCCAGGCTTTCAATGTGTCACAAAAAATAGCATAGGAAAAAGAGGAGGCAGACTAGCTTTTATATTCAAGGAAACAATAAATCTCACTAAAGCTGACATTTCCATAAAAGGTTGTGAGGCCCTCATCACCAGATACAACTTTACACCAACTTTCTCCTTCTTACAGACCTCCACCTAGCAATGCAAGATTCCCAGATTCATTTCTAGACACAGATTCAACCCTTATGACACAACACTCCAACCTATGTATCCTTGGTGACCTAAACATACAGTTTGAAAAACCCAATATGCCACATTCAAGAACTATCATCACTGGCCTAGACACACTGAACCTACAGCAGACCGTCCACAAACCCACACACATCAGTGGACACATCCTAGATGACGTATTTGCAAGTCCAGAACTAATTACCTTTCAAAGGATTACTCCAGTTACATGGTCGGACCACCATCTGGTAGCTTTCCAACACAAAACTCTGCAAATCACCACACCTAAGGCCACCTTACATGCAACCATCTATCGACCATGGAACAAACTCAGGGGCAGATTTACAAGCCCCTTACGACACTTTTACGCTGCCATTGCGTCACTTTTGTGACATAGCGGCGTCATAAACAATGCGCCACGTTGCGACACATTTACAACGTGACGCATCTAGGGAGATGCGACACGTTGTAAAGCTCTGCGTCACATACCTGCATCAGGTATAATGTATGCAGAGTGGGCGTTCCCACGCAAGAAAGCCTCGTAAAAGTGATGCAGTGAAATCTACAAGATTTCACTGCGTCACTTTTACGACGCCACTGCGTCAAAACCTTACGCCTGCTTGAAGCAGGCGTAAGGAGTGACGCAGCACAATAAGTATAGGCCGCCCCTGAGCATTGCTGGAGTTGCGTCTCACTTGCGACACGACTCCAGCAATGCATTACCTTTATGCCAACAGATGTGTCACTCATCTGTCAATCCTTGCCCCACGTGCGCCGCAATGTAAATGTGACGCATCCATGGTGGCGCAAGGTTTTTTTTTACGTGACGCAAATTAACTGACGCATCTGTGCTGATATGCAGAGATGCGTCAGTTCTTGTAAATCTGCCCCTCAATTTCAAATACTTAGAAACACAACTAACATACAACACAGATCTAGATATAACAAATTCATTTCAAAAATACAATCAGTGGCTCCAGGAATCTTTTGATATCCTGATACCACTAAAAACAACAAAAGAGAACAAAAGAAAACAAGCACCTTGGATAAATGCTGAACTAAAAAAGTTAAAACAAATTGCAAAACTGCAACACACCTGGCTCAAAACACATAACAATTAAGACAAACTTCACCTACACAAACTTAACAAAATATACAAGTTAACAATCAAAAAGGTTTTAAAAAGGTACTATTTAAACAGAATTTTAAATGTTAAATGGGCAAATAGACAATTTTATAAATTTCTATCTGAATTTCAGTAAACCTAAATGCACATAAGGAAGTCATCCCATTTCTCAAGAATTTACTGACAAACTGACAATTCATTACACAACCAAAGCAGACATATTTAACTCCTATTCAAAGCAAAGGCAAACAAACAGGACCAACCCATTTCCAACAATACCCTCCAAGGGTAGACTAACCCAACCTCAGTTTTCCTTCAAAATACTGAATTTATGGATCTTGTCAAAGCAAGCATGCCAGACAAATGAGAACAATCATCAATAAGTCTTTCCAGAAGACTTAAAAAAGGCATACATATGCTCATTAGCAAAGAAAACAAGCTTGGGCCCACATGACCCAAACAACAACAGACCGATTACAAATGGACCTTTTCTGGGCAAACTGAGAGAAAGAGCAGCATTCACCTAGATGTAACAATTCATTGAAGACAACTCCATACTTTCTGACTTCCAAACAGGATGAAGCACAGAATATGCCCTCATCCCCATCTGGGATGACCTAAAAAACACAGTAGACCGAAACGGGGTCGCTGCACTTCTTCTTTTGGATCTTTCAGCTGCCTTTGACACAGTTGACTATGACATTCTAATCCCAAGACTCTATGAAGCCGGCATAGAGGAGACTGATCTCTACTGAATCACACCCTACCTTCAAAACAGAACAAATGTCATCCATACTCCCGCTGTCTCATTCAAGCAGTACTTCACAAAAGCAGAGGTCCCTCAAGGCTCTATCATCTCCCCCATGCTTTTCAACATCTACATGAAGACATTACTGGCAATCATCAATGAATTTCAGCTCACATGTTGTAACTACGTAGATGACACACAAATACTTATTTAACTAGAAAGTCCCAAAGAAATTGAGAACTCAAAAAACTCTTTAGTTGCCTCGAGCCATTGATCAATGGATGACATGGAGCCATCTCAAAATGAATATGCCCAAAACTGAAATACTCACTTGTGGTGATTGTAATGACACACCCTGCACCTGGCCTAATGATCTGGGGCCAACTCCTATAATATCCAAGGAAGTATCCTTGGAATTACTATGGACTGCAAGCTATCAATGAACGCCCAAGTGGATACATTAGCAAGAGCAAGCTTCATTACCATGACAACTCTGTGACACATCTTCCCCCACCTAGGATTTCTGCAAAAGGTCCAAGCTACTATCTCTCTAGTACTGTCTAAAGTTGATTATGGCAATGGCTTTTTCCACAGATCATCTTTGTCAACTATGAAAAGACTAAAACGAATTCAGAACTCTGCTGCCAGAATACTCTTTCATATAAAGCCACAAGCCCACATCTTCCCGCCTTAAAGGCCCTATGTTCGTTACCGGTTGCCAGAAGATCCACATTTAAGCTGCTTCATTTGTCTTACCCACAATGCAATACATGGAACAGGGCCGTTCTTCATCAGGAATAAAATCACTAAATACATTCAACAAAGGAGACTCCGCTCTAGATAGGCACCTCGCCTCAAAATCCCACCATACAAGGCAAATTCTTGTCTGTTCAAGCAGCCAATCTATGGAACTCTTTATCTCCAAACATAAGATCCACAGATAACTACCTTATCTTCAGAAGCCTACTCAAGAGTTGGCTCTTCCCCACATCACCACCATACTCAAACATAAATATACAACATATCCCTGTGTGTATAAGCATTTATTTGGATTATATATGTGTACTTAGATGTGTGTTTTCCATTGTATAAATGTGTATAATAATTATGTTTGTAAATCTATAGATATTCATTAGTTCTGCTTAACAAATGTACATATTACTTATGGTTATATTATTCTATGTTTAACATGTATATAGGTTACTGCTCAGTATCATTAATCATCTTCAGCAACTCCAACCTGGTTATTTGCACCAAGTGGGCATTTGCCTTTGTTTGCATGATGGAGAAGGGTATTGACCCTCCGGCTCCCCTTACTTTAGGCTCTGTGAACAGTCTAAATTCATTGGGAATGTCCTTGTACTCAGCTCAGCCATTATAATCAGCCGTTCTTCTCCTTTGAGCCTGATGGAACATAGTTGGTTTTTACTGTAACGGATGTTGAGACAACTCAGACAGATCTTCTCCAGGGATGACCAGGGTTGGGCTGTGAATTTGTAATGAGGGTGCAGAGGACCCGCTGGGTATAGGCAAGGTTGCCACATTGCCAGTAGAGATCCATCAACTTGGAGTTGCCCAATTACAGGTCCGGTACATACAGTTTCATACTGCAGTTCTCATTATTGCCGAACGGTATGGTTCCTTTACCTCTAAAACATAAAGAGTACAGTGTAAGTTTCCATACAATTAGGGGCTGCCCCTTCCACTCCAACCATGTCTACCTATTCTCAGTATGCCTGACTTGGGGGGTCTATGCTAGCACTGGACCCCCCATCCCATGGGACTCATTTCCTCCCACATGATTGAGATGAGTGGCCCTACAATGGAATTCCATGTCTGGGGTCCACTTGTAGGTAAAGAAGGTGTCCCCAAAGATAATAAGGGCCACCCTGGGAGCGCAGATGGAGGCGGGAGTGGACAATTTATGTGCTGGTGCGGTGGTCTTGCTACCTCCAGGAACCTCTTTTGTATGAAGCCCCGTGGCCAAACAGTATCCTCCCCTATGATGCCCCTCCTGCCCATCCTGTCTACCTCGGATTGGATGTCGTTTGGCTCAGTGAAGAGATACAGTGCAGTGGGGTTGGTCTCATACTGGGTGATGTTTACTAGGGCCCTACGGGGTTCTACTCTATGGGGTTGTACCTTCGCCCTGATCCTACATAGGTACAGAGGGATGAGGCATTTTGCTCTTTCATGGCTCTGACAGATTGAATCACTCTCTGTCTTAGCCGGCTGCTTTAATCCTGACCTGTGGATGCCATAATAAAGTTCCTTAGCATACCACTGAGTTTGTTTTAATCACATTTTCACTCTTATCTTACTCCCGTATCGCCACACCCAGCTCATCTAGAGGATTAGGACTGCTCATCATCTCTATACAAAACATCCCTGGTCTCCTCCCTCTCAGTGAGGTGGTTGTAGCCCGCACTACGACTAGGTTCGTAGTGCGAGGAGATCCCTGATGATGAAGCATGCCACCCTTGGGTGGGTGAGGGGAATCGTCCTAAGAAATGGATACTCCTATGCCCCATCAATACACTTTTAGACCCAGTGCCCCATATTGTGTTTTTAATTTGGAAAAAACACAGCGTTAGGTAGTAGTCTGAAAAATACCTGCGTATACATTTTCCAGATTTGCTCATTAGTTTAGCTGTGAGCAAATTTTCCCTCTTGGTGTACTGAAACGAAAATGTTAATGTTTTAGGAGGATGGTGAGTTTTAAGCTGTTTTAAGAGGTGCTAAAGCTTTTTGTATTTGGGTTTCCCCCCTCTCCCATCTACAGTGTGGACAGTGTCCTCCCTTATGGTGCTCCTTCCGCGCACCCTATCTACCTCGGATTGAATGTCTCTGGGCTCGATGAATAGATACAGTGCAGTGAGGTTGGTCTAATATCGGGTGATGTTTACTAGTGCCTTACAGGGTTCTACTCTATGGGGCTGGATCTTGGCTATGATCCTATATAGGTACCGATGGATGAGGCATTTTGCTCTTCCTGGGGCTATCTCCTGGGATAGTTAAAGCCAGTCTGCGTCTGCAGCGTGAGGTATCAGTGAACATTTATAAAATGACCATATCGTAGTTTGTGTGCCAAAGGCGGTCATGTGTTGATACCAGGTGTTGTCTAGGAGTGCGCTGTGAAGGGCATGAGGAATACTAGTGTTTGGTTCAGTGTAGGTGTATGTGAGGTGAGAGAGGTCTCTACGCATGCATTGCAAGAATGTAGAAGTCGAGTTATGAGATTAGGCATATGTCTAGCTCTGCAGGGGCTCAAGTGCACCCCGGCTAAAAAGAATGTGTTCAGAAATACAAAAGCATGTAACTTAAAAAAATTTTTTCATGCTGTAGGGTCGTCTTGGGGTGAGGTGTCTGTCATCTGGGTGCCCAGAGATTTCTTGTCTTGGTGCAGTGCAAAAGATGTTGCTGGAAGGGTTGTTCTCTGTGCTACTTGAGGAGCGATTTGCCATGTGAAAATCCTTTTAAGAGCTCTGATCAAAGGAAGGGTGGGCTGCGACAGTGTTGGTGCACTTTCAGCATGATCACAGACCTGTAGGATAAGATCTGTGGTCTGTAGGTTAGTTGGGAAAAAACACAGTGTTAGGTAGTTGTCCGAAAAATACCTGCGTTTACATTTTCCCGATTCCCTCGATGGTTTAGCTGAGAGAAAATTTTCCCTCATGGGGTACTTAAAAGGAACTGCTAAGTTTTTAGGAGGATGGTGAGTTTTAAACAGTTTTAAGAGGTGCTAGAGCTTTTTGTATTTTGGGTTCCTCCCTCTCCTAGCTACGTTTGGGACGGTGCCCTTTTCCTGTGAGCTGCTCCATTTAAAGGTATGATGCTTTGATCGGGGCAGGGGTATCCTTTTGACCTGCATGTGCAATTGTGAAGGGAAGTGAATGCTTGAATTTTAGGTTAATGTGTCCATTGACATGTGAGCATCCCTTTGGTCTCCACATGTGGCGTAGAATGAGTTTGTTCTATAAATAGGCTGAGTTGCTCCCTTCTTCTGGAAGGATTGAGAATCTTGGGCTGTTTTCAGGCTGTTTTGTGTGGTCCTGGTGGGCTGTTACCTGTGTTTTTAGATGCTGATAATTTTAACAAAGGATGATGGAGGTGGGTGGAAGGTCATGTGTGGACCCCCATAGGAACCTGCAGGGAAATGGCTGGAACTGTGTTTGATGGCTGTGTTTTCTCTGCCAGAGTCAGGGGTCTCATTGGATCTTTGTGTGCTCGGCCTGATGGAGGTGACACTAATGGCTTCAATAAGTTTTCCTATGGACTGGAGTCATGTGATTGGATTGTCGTAGGAGTTTTGAAGATATTGCTGCCATCGTGGCCATCGCTGCCCTCTGCGTATAAAGGAATCCAGCTCCCAATGACGATACAGGAGCTAATGCCTTGTTTTGGAACTAAAGGAGGGCCTCCATTTGGCGGTAAACCCTGAGGCGGTTGTGACTTACTTAGCCCACCCAATACTGGACTTGAGTGAACGCTCCTGGGTGCCTGTTTTATACACTGGCTGGCTGGCCTGCTATGCTCCCACGTCAGACTGTCTTCCCCTGGGACATGGTCAGCCAATCCTTCCCTGGGGGATCAGCAGCAGTGAGGGCCCTGGGCCCCCTGTGGGTACCCAGATGGTGAATTCTCGCATGGACTCCAGGTCGACATAGCATGGCCGTCCTGAAGGCTAGCGGTGGTAGCAGGTAAGGAATGTGACTGGTAGTGGTTGAAGGGGATAAGTCGTTTCGGGGGATGGTCTTGGAGTTATGGTGTATTTGTAACCTGTGATTGTGTTAGGGCACTGCCATACCAGACAGTCACCCCAGCTTGCTGCGGCTGTGTGTCCGGTCCCTGCTGGACTGAACTCCCTGTGTGTTGCAGTGATTGCCCAGTGTTCATACAACCACCCGATGGGGTGGCTGAAGCCTGATTTCCTTGACACTGATTTTGTGATGCATTTGCATTGTTCTGAGCTTGGTTTTGGGGATAGATGCTCTTTGCGGGCTCTTCCGGTACTATCCCATTCTGATTTTGATACATTTTTAGACGCTACCAGTTAGCCATGTGGTCCATTTCTGTGACAATAGTGGCACTCTTTGAGGCCAGTTTGGACCCAGCCTCCCTGACCTCAGCCACTAGGGTCCATAAGTGGAGCTCTTTTTGAGACAGGTGCCATCTGGACATTCGCGGCTAATGCGGCCCTCTCAATGTTGGTCTTTTTCAGCTTATGTTGGACCAGTTTGGCGGTGTCTCTTTGGGCCTGCTCTTGCTTATCCCTGCCCTTCTCCTGTCTCTTCCAGTAATAGTGTACTTTGTGGACCTGTATTTCCCACTAAGGTTTGGTGTCCAGCCCTACTACACTAGTTAAACCGGTCTGGATCTCAATGGGTAATCCTCTCTTGAGAATGTTGTAAAAGAATGCAACCTGGGGACCCTTGTCTGTCCAGGGCTGTCCTGTCTCCTGCCCCATCATTCTCTCATCCTGTCTAGGAATTCAGTCATGGTCTCCCTGGGCTTCATGCTCTCTGACATCAGTCCTCCTACATCTGGGTGGTCAGTGAATATCTCCCTTAGAGCCATCCAGATCTGATGTTTGAATGAGTTAAATGCAGCCCCATTATGCTCGATGTTGATAAGCGTGACTGTGGAGATGCAGGCTCTGGAGAACAATGTGTTGGTCTGCTCCCCAGTGAGGCTGCTGAGCAAATATTTGATGTCACCTAGAGCTAAGTTTATACCTGCAGTGTTATTTTCAAAGCATGAGATCCATTTTCCTGCCCTGTCCTTCAATCGAGGCCTTCTTTGTCCATCTGTGCCCAAGGCACGTAGATGGTTCCTGCTGCACCTTTCAGCAACAGCAGACAATTCCTGCTTTGGGGCAGCTCTGTTGGTTTCTTTCCGACTTTGCACTCCCATCATCTCAGGCACTCCTGCATGTAGGAGTAGTTCCATTTTGGATCTCCCCCTCCATGCTGAATGCAGTCCTCCGCAATGGCAATGTCTTCGGGTTTGAAGGATCCCTTCTCTAGCCAAGTACGATCATACTGGTGGCCCTTCCTTTTGGTCCAGCAGGACAGTAGATGACAAAAAGGTTGTGCGAAGGCCTCGCCCTCTTCTTGGGATACTATCACTCTAGGTGTTGGTCTGTCTGACCAACGCTTTCAGGAGAGCAGCAGACATCCTCATCATCGCTCTCCTTGTGCACATGCCATGCTGCTCCTTCTGTGTCTCAAATTGTGTCCCTGTCAGGCTTTCTAGGCTATTTATTTCGGGGTCAGCCCCTCTCCTATGCCGATGGTCAGGTGTTGTGTGTGACTCGGTTAGGGGATTTCCTCCTGACTCATCCTTGGGCTCATCCCTATGTGGGGCCCGAGACCTTGATCCTGTTTCCACTGGGGAGTTGTTTCCCCTCTTTGCTGGGCTTCCCAGGCAAGTGCTCTCTCTCTCTCTCCATCCTTAACTCTTGCCTTTCCTCTAACTCCCACTGGGTTGGCTCCTCTTCTCAGTGCTATGTGCTTTTCTTTTAGGTCATGTCTTGGCCTCAACCTCACTCCCTGATGCTTCCTCTGTGCCATAGGCCTGCCTGGTTTGAGTGTAGCCCGCTGCTCCTCCTTTGGAGTCGGACCTTGCGAGTCTGGTGCACCTTTCTTCCCCTCCACAATTTCAATCACCTTCCAGGAGGTCCACACACCTCCCTCTGACCTTATGGTGCCCGGTGGGGCAATCAGTAGTGCATGCTCCTTGTTTGGCTCAGACCTGATGGGTCACAGCCTATGGGTGAGAGGTTGAGCCCCAAGGGGGCCTGGTACTGGACTAGGCCAGGGCTGATTGCATCCGGGCTGGTGGGACCTGTGATCTTCTTCCCCGACTGGCAGCTTGCTGCCCCGGGGGAGGTCCAGCAGCCTCCTCGACCAGTGGATTAGTGTAACCCAGCCCAGCAGCGACTGAGCTGGCCGGCATTAGCGAGAGCAAATCCCTCATGGTGTACTGTGGGGGGGTGCATATGCCTTACTTACAGGCTCGGGGATAGTCTTGTAGGCTGGAGCCACCTCGAAGATGGTCCCCAGTTCTAGCAGGGCCTCCAGTTTAGCCTTTTAATGTCCCGTATACCTGGCCCATGTATGAGGCTTCATATGCTCTATGGTGTTGGTGTCGAGCCGTCTCCCCTCAGGCCAGGGAAATGTCTGGGTTTTGGTATGGACGTGCCAATTGTTGCAGTGTTTCTCTAGTTTCCTAGCCAGGGTGGGGAGCCTCGCTTGCTTCTAACTTAGTGGAGTCTCCATAATGGATTGGGAACACGTTTTAAGGATTTTGCAAATTTGGATTGTCTTGAAATTCTTTAAATAATTACACATTCTACTCTAATTTTGGGGAACAATGTACACTGGGTGGTACCAAAAACAATCTACTGGTTACGAGCTCTATAAAAATCGATGCATAGTGAAAAAGACATTTAATGATAAACAAAAAAAATGCAATGAAATAGTAACAACCTGTAACAGATTGCCAGTGTTAGGTCAGAGCAGTAAGAATTGATTTGTGGCAGTAAGCTAGCAAATGTAAAATACTGGTGAGGAAAAAATAGTCATTGTTTCATAAAGCATAGACTTACTTAATATGACATAACATTTAGACTTTCAGCATATTACAAAATATAACAGCATCACAATATCAATAAATGCATAAAAATTGAAAAATCTAAAAGAGACTAAGAGAGAAAGGTTGACAGAAAAATGATTACTTTCCCCTGCGAGCGCCTACAGCCCGAGCAGAGGGGATGCTCCTTGTAGTAAGCAGAGATAAGTGAGCTGGATAGTCTGTTGCTATGGGCTCGGCAGACAAAGAAAGTCATGCTTTGTGCAGGATAAGGAATAACCTAAGAACTATCAGCCCTCTGTGACCAGACACAAGCAGTGCCTTATTTCACCAAAGTAAAACTTTTGCCTAACTTTCCGAATTACAACCTATATCACACCTTGGGGTAGTGCATACCGACTGCCTGATACACAGCGGTCCAAACGCAAAAACCCACCTTTTTGATCCTTGCACTGTTGAGAAACCCCTGAAGTCTCTAAGAAAACAAATTTGACTAAGACATTAGAACGAGGTGGTGAAATGAAATGACAAAAGGCATTTGGCAAAACAGGAACAAGTTGATTAAATTAAGCGCAGCGGCCGGGAGAGTCTCAAAAGAATATATCTGAGGAAAGTTTCTCGATGTAAAAGGTTTTGGCTGATATTATATACATCTCGCGACGTACAATAAAGCAATTTCTGCATTCCTGAAAAGCATCTCAGTCATAAATAACAAGCTCAGGCATCAGATAAGGACACAGATAGCTCTCGAACCTCGGCGAGAGCTAGTGTGGGCCAGTGTGTATGTGTCCAGATGTCCGGAATGAGGAGCACATGATCACTGCGTGTGGTGTGCATGTCATGTTTTGATTGGCTGAGTGTTTGTATCTACATGTGGTATCTAACTTTGTTGTATTTTTGGGGAGCACAAGCCTTTGGCCAAATGTGTTTTATTTGGGCCAATTGCCTCGACATGTTTGTGATGCAACTATCTATCTGTGGGATCAATCAGGGTATTCCCTGGGCTCACGTTTGGCTTTGGGTTAAGAAAGACCCCCACCTGTGACCTGTTATTCGATAGTCATGAATGTGGGTCGCAGGACCTGCCTGACCACGTATCTCTGACTCAGGGTTGAAAGGGAGGTCACCTTGGGTAAATCTGACAGCAATGATACAAGTTCACTGGAACTCCTATAATAACATGGCAGTCACTGGTATCATTTTATCGACATTCTCAACATTGTGCGTACAGTTGTCGTAGCGTACATCGATATTTTCTTTACTGATATTGGCATAGTTATGCATCCCTAGATTATGGCGTATATTGACATTGCTTTTACTGGTAACACCATTGTCATTAGGGCATGGATTATGGCACACATTGACATTGTTACTAACAGTATCTTCGCTGTTGTGCAGGCATAGATTTTGGCGCACATAGACATTGCATTTCTGGGCATTGACATAGTTATGCGGCACAGGTTACGTTATACGTTAACATCGCCTTTATTGCTATTGCCATTGTCGGGCCTGCACATATCATGTTATTCTTTGACATCGTATTTACCCATTCCAACACCTGTATTGAGAGCCCTTCATTGGATACAGGTTGCCAGAAGATCCACCTTCAAGCTGCTTTGTATCACCCACAAAGCAATACATGGAACAGGATCACTTTTCATCAGTAATAAAATCACCAAATGCATATAACAAATGCTCAACGGGCCTGATTCACACAGGTAAACTTAGACCAAAAGTCTAAGTTTAGACCTGAAGTTTAAGTTTAGACCTAAAGTCTAACTCTACTACTAGTAACGTTAGACTTTTGGTCTAAGTTTAGACCAAAAGTCTAACTTAGACCAAAAGTCTAAATTTACCAGTAGTAAAGTTCGACTTTTAGACCAAAAGTCTAACTTTACTACCAGTAAAGTTAGACTGTTGTTCTAAATTAGACTTTTGATCTAACCTTGAGCAAAAGTGGTACTCTCTGGAATACTGCAGAGTAAAACTCCACGAGTTCTGTCCACCTCTAATCACAATGAATAAATATTATCATAGCAACTGTATGTATAAGTGCTTCATTAGTGAAATATCGAGGTAAATATAAAATAAAAATAAACGTTTGCATAAAATGTCCCCCAAAAAATGTAATACAGATACACAAAAAATAGCTTTATATGTAGCAACACTTGAAAGTCTGAGTTTCTAACTATTTATCCATACATGCACATATGGGACTTTATATAATACAACTTCATATCACTTTATTATTTTCCGAATACATGTATACCTTTCTATGTAGTTTTGTATTTATATATTAATATATTACTCCCTTCAACTCTTCCCATTACACTACTTTGTCTCACCCTATACCTCTCTCAATATATCATCTTCCTCCACTCTCAAACTCATCCCAAACATCATTGTACTACTATCTCCTAATAACTCTTTCTAGATACCTCCCTCCGCAATCCCTAATTTGACTTATCTCAAACCTCCTTTTACTACTATGATCTCCCAAATAACACTTTCTAGTCTTTTCTGCACTCTATCCCTCCTTTGACTCATCCCAAGCCTAATTTTGACTACTATGATTTTCCCTAATAACCCTTTATAGACTCTTCCCTGCTCTATCCGTCTTTTGGATCATCCAAAACTTCTTTTAACTACTATGATATCCCAAAAAACACTTCCTAGACTCTTCCCTCCGCTATCATATTAAATCCAACTAATAGACTGACATGTCCAGCGCTCAAATTAGCAACTTATGTTCCCCTATATTAATCCATTTTGAGTTTTTGAGTAGTGTACTACTTGTAGAAAAGCACTTCAATGCCTCGTCAGGGTAATAAGCGCTATATAACTACAATTACAATACAAACGCTTGGTAAGCCCAGGTAAGCCTTAACACAGTCTTTTTTGATCCTGGACCAAGACAGATTTTGAGGGCATTCTCAAAAAAGATAGTTTAGTCATTTGCCACTCCAAGTCAAGATTCTTCACTTTTGCGCTGTGCCCACTCTAAGAACATATCAAATGCTGCTTTGATCAGTTCAACAGTAGCTCTTCACAAATTGATGTGAAATCAGGGCCACATTTATATTGATACAACGAATATGCCTCCTTATTACGCATGCTTTCACTCCGCATGCAATTGCAACGAGGTCGTTACAGCGACTGCGTTGTAAGAACGCATACCATTACCCCGCAAGTCGTAACAACGACTTGCGGAGGGGGGCGCTGGATGTTGGAATAGTATAATTTACTATTCCAACTCCAGTTGTGCGGACAGTAGGGAAGGTGTTGGATTTTAAATCCAACACCTTCTCCCCCCTCCGCAAGTCGTTGTTACGACTTGCGGGGTAATGGTATGCATTGTTACAACGCGGTCGTTGTAACGACTGCGTTGTAATTGCATGCGGGGTGACGGATTCGTTATAAGGGCTGTTTACCGATAAAACTGATATTTTGAGGGGATTCTGTGCTCCTGGATTTCTTTTGGCATAAACTTTCCTGTTGGATCGAGCTTGTCTGTAGGATAGAACATTCCCTTGAAACTGAAGCATTTTTATTATCCTAACCTTGATCTGTTGGGTTCCTATGCCATACACTAAAGGATTCACCATGGGTGGAAGTAGGAAATAAATGTTGGCTACAATAATATGAAGGCAGGGTATAACATCATGGCTTAATCTTTGAATGAAGGTCGTGAAGAGGACTGGTACATAAAACACAGCCATGACACAGACATGGGACAGGCAGGTGTTGAGGGCCTTCCAGCGATTCTGTTTGGTGGAAAGGCGAAAGACAGCCCTCAGAATCATAACGTATGAGATGATGATAAAGGAGAAATCCTGAGCCCCAGTCATTAGGATCACAGTCAGGCCATAGGTGATGTTCACTGTGATGTCTGTACATGCCAGCTTTGAAACAGACATGTGCTCACAGAACGTGTGGCTGATTTTGTTTTCACAATATATTAACCTCCCATAAGGTATTGATACGGGGCAACATATAGAGCACTTTTTAGAAGACATGCTAAACCCAGTAGGGCTATCCGCTGATTAGTTAAGATTGAGGCATATCTTAGTGGACTGCAGATTGCAAAGTAACGATCAAGTGCCTTCAAGGAAACAATGCCTGACTCAACCGACGTAAACACATGAGCTACATACATCTGGATCAGGCAACTTTTAAAATCTATGGCCCTTGCCAAAATATGCCCAGTGCTTTTGGCAATACTGTGTTAATGATAACTAAATCAGTTGCTGCTAGCATGCAAAGAAAAAAGTACATTGACTGATGGAGGCTGCCTTCTGTTCTTATGATGAATAAAATGATACTATTTCCAACAACTGATATAAGGTAAATGAAGCTAAAAGGGATAGAAATCCAGGTGAGTACATACTCCAATCCTGGAATGCCAATCAGAATGAACAGTGAAATTTGAAGACCTGAACTGTTTGTGCTGGAACAAGTCCTGCTGAAGTCGCAGCAGGGGTCATCTCTGAGTTCACCAAACAGTATTATTTTCCTGTGTATATAATGCAATTATTATTGGAATGCCATGGCATAACTAAGATTGAAATGAAATACTCTGTAAGTCATAAATAACATCCCATCTCATAAAACATATAATAATCAATTGACACATGATTAGGAAATTTATCAGCTGTAGGCTTAGCCAACATTTCTTTGAAGTTACTGCGTGTTTATATTTTGCAATATTCTCTAGGTATACATATACAAATGTATACCTATCATGAATTTTAATATATCCCCCTGACCCTAAGTGAGTGGATTTTTTACTTTACAGTTCAGGCCTTATTACGAGTTGCCCAAAGAGGATCCCCAGGGCATACCGCTCTGTCATTACAGGGTTTTCAGTACCTCTGTGCCCAGATTTATCAGCCCTTAAAATACCAGACTGACAATCCTGGGCCCAGAGATACCATACCTGGACAAGCCAGAGCAATTGCTGGGGCATCAGCAGCTTCTGCACCTGGCCTCAACCAGCCTTCCTATTGCAGCAAAGGGTCAGCAGCAAATGACCTCCCTGCTCTCACCTCCATTCTTGACCGCCTCAGCCCTCAGATCCTGCACCACAGCCAAAAACAAGGCCCCTGCATTTATTTAACCCGGCTCTAAGCAGGAGGTATATGGCTGTGGACTTGGCATACTTGGCATAGGTATATTCATAGAGGATAGGGGTCAAATTCAATTGATTGAATTGATTGATATGCTTGATATCAAAAGCTTAACTCTTCAATATTTAAAAGTAAAATTCCCTGTAGGATGATTATGAATATTGTCAACATGTATAAAAGGGAAAAATACCACCTTGCTTCTCTTAGATTCCTAGGTAACTCATCTTGGACGTGTCTCCAAATGTATAGTGAAGAGAGAATCTACCACATATACAACTCTATTAACAAATATTTGATATTCATAAATAAGAAAGGGTCTGAGAAATTCTGGCCCATATTTATCGCATTTTCATGCATTGCCATGCAGCAAGACACCTTGCAGCACTGCGCTGTGTGAAAGAGGGAGGGCAGGAATGCGCCATATCTATCAAAATAGATGACAGATTCCTCTCCTCTGCCTGCGCCGGAATACAATTAGCAGCCTAGCGCCAATACACGCACCCTTGCATCATGGTGCAAGATTGCCTGTGTTGTAGGGACACATTTCAGCACAAAAACAATCAACAGAGAAGAAATAAAGATATTTCTCCTCGTTGCGCCTCACCTGTGGAGCCGTAGCATTTTGACACATTCTCAGGTCTACCAGTAATGGTGAATCTGGGAATGCGCCAAAATCCATGGGTGGATGTGTGGGAGCACCAATGCTCCACCCATGGAATGCCTTCCTGGGACAAAGTAACGCAAGGCAGTGATTTGCACTGCCTTGTGTTACTCTAGATTTCTCAAGCCATGCAAGGTGGCCTTGCATGGCTTGATGAATTACACTTAGGTTGTGCGTTGCCCTTGCACCCAGTTGTGTGGTGCAAGGGAGATGCAAAACTTTAATAAATCTGGCCCTCCATCTTTAGTATCCCTGGTCCTGAAAAGACTGTTGCCGATCAAATAATAACCTCTACTACTTAGAGCCATGGTTTACATGCCTGTGACGGACGCACTGTTTCAGATTCCATCCCACAGCTAACTTACAGAAACCGTAAAGTGAGCAGCCATATCTATTATATTCTGTCCTACCTGCGGGATTGACATCACTCCATAGATATGACGGTTGACAAATGTCCCAAAACTGATCATTATCTATTGATTTTGTTTTTGAAATCAAAGCCATTTCAAAAAGTGGACCAGATTATTGTAAAAAATGAAAATTATGCAGACATTTGTTTATCTAATGATCACAGAAGGGTCAGCTGCGATTGTCAAAGGCTGACGGACAGACACTTGAGGACTGGACCCGATGACAACCAGGGTGACACCGACAGTTGGCCAGCAATAGCAACTAGGTGAAAACATTTTAATGAAAAGGCAAAAAAGACTTGTAAGACAAAACACAGAAAGATGAATAGGACATGAAAGCCAAAAGAGAGAATAAATGAAAGATAGGCAACAAATAGGGAAGGGAAGCAGAAAGGATATAAGAAGAGAGCGGGAAAAAAGAGACTCACGTTTTCCCAGTGGAAGGCCCTGACAGAGAGAGAATGACGTCATCAACAACTTTTCAGGAGATCAGGGTGACAACTCAGGAGAACCCTGGAGAACATAAGGTGAAAACCTCTCCTGAAACAAGCCAGCTGTGATGGACCAGAAGGAGATATCCCCAGAAGTGGCAAGGAAACGCACGAGCCTGAGAAGGATGAGAAGAAAGTAGACAAGACCTTGATGAAGGACTTGTGGTTCCCAAGTGCTCCCACCAGTTGAGGCCAACTATCCTCCCACTGCTCGAGGTGGAACAGATACTAAAAAGGCTAGGGGTGGCTGGGGATATCCATTATATAACTAAAAGAAAAGAAAAGGTGGTGATCATCAAGAGGGGAGGGAATAGAAGTTTTCCATATGATTTATTTATTCGTTTAAAAAATTGTGAAATCAACACTTGGGACAAATTACTAACAAAAAAGGGGATATAAATATAATCAAAGATAAAAAGGAAAATAAAGTGTGAAGAGGAACTAGAAAGTTCTAAAAGACCAGGAAAAGAGTGACAAAATTAGAAAGAACCAGCAACAGATTGAAAAACAAACAATATATCTGGAAGGAAGATTATTAAAGCTTGATTATTCTTAGAACGCATTTTATTCCAGAAAGAAGGGGGAAAAAACAAAAAGCAGACATTTGGTTTAAGGAATACAACTGTAACCATTATTTGTTGATTTCAACTCTTGTTCTACATTAACTTACCTGTGTTTTCTCAAAAGAATAGTCAGATGTGGAGTACCTGAATCAACATAAGCCACACGTTTTTCCTGGAAGAGATGAGAAGAAAACAGAACTTTCAGGAGAGTTGTTTTTCGCTCTTTTAAAATACTTTTTTAAGACTTGAGAGATCTTTTTGTCACGTTGTAAAGATATTCAGCTTTCATATTGGGTTGTGTTTTCAAAATATGGAGATATAACTCTTTTCATTGTTGTATTAATCACACCTCAAACCCCAACATGGATGGTGTGGTTAATTAGGACAGCATAGATCTTAATCATTTTTTTTATTCTGTCTTATGGTCCTTTGATTCTGCCTTTTCTACTTCTAATGATGACTTCTTAGTTGTTATACATCTCATCAGATTGGCTTATGCCCTAGTACCTGTTTTGCCAAGGGCCTAAGTACCAACAAAGGATGTGTTAATAAGTGCACACCTTTCATGACCGGGATTGTAAGATCACTATGAATACTTTGTTGGCAGCAATTCGGGTTATGTGAGGGTATTACAATTTTAGCATGTAAATCTTGTAAAGCAGAAAGGTATTCTGGAAAAGCATTCTGTGGTTGGACCTTTTGGCTGCAGCTAAGTGCAGGGACACCCCATCTTCTCTGGCACGATTGCCTATGGCCATGATCCAACTTTTAATAAACCTGATGTCCACGTAACTCCTGAGGCATAGACAAATCATTTTACATAGTTTCACTAAGCAAAATCTTAATGAACTGTATACTGAAAACTATTTGGAAAATGTACATGAATGTTCCTCTTTGTTCTGTTCTGCATAGGATGATAAAAAGCTTTAATGAGCTGGAAAATGAAAAATACCTCATACATTTCCTGCTGACATATATACATCAGAGTTAAAGGTTCAAGGGCCAATATATTCAAGTGGTAGATAATGCTATCTCCTGTGGATTGCCGATTCCCAAGACTTGGAAAGGTGCTGAGATGATCCCTGTCTTTAAAACTGCAAAGCAATATGGGTCAGAGGATTACTTCCAAGAAGACTTATGGGACGTCTTAGGCATATTGGCAATGCCAGGGATATCACTACTTATTTGATTTCACTCCAATTAGCATGCTAAGGTGAGATGGGTTCCAAAGACCACTTTTCTGATCACTGTAAACAATGATGTGCATCAAGCGCATGTCTTGACACCATCCCATTTTACACTATGGGCCCGATTCCGATCTCGTTCGGAAGGCCTACGAATCGGATTTGGCTTTAACGGATCCGATTCGTAGACCTTTTTCCCGACCGAATCGTACACTGGTCCGAACGACCAAGTACGATGCGAATATCGCGTACGCGTCGAGCGACTCGTCTCCCAACCCGATCCTGTCCGTACGACTTGTACGCAGACGCTTCGTACAGCTCAATGGACTCTGTTTCCGAGCGAGCAAGTACGATGCACGATTCAGACAGCCTTCACGATTCGGTAAGTCCGGATCGAAAAGGC
The DNA here is from genome assembly GCA_963921515.1 of Calotriton arnoldi. NCBI lineage: Eukaryota > Metazoa > Chordata > Amphibia > Caudata > Salamandridae > Calotriton > Calotriton arnoldi. The sequence goes on from CAWUFW010000285.1 coordinate 2,744,737, forward strand.
TGCCAGAATCATTCTTTGGGGGCCCGTAGCAGACCCCCCCTTCACCTGGAGCCCTCCGATTCAGACTCGTGGGGGTACCCATGGGTCCACCCTTCCCAAGCATGCACAGTGTGGCGGGCACCATGGGGTGCCTGCCACAAGGTGTACGCTTTTCCCCAACCACCCCTTTTTGCTATGGGAGCCTGTGTACGCGTCCAGTATACAGGCTCTCATTGAGTTCAATGGGAGTCTGAGTGAACCGAGTCCGTATGCATGAGAATGTATCGTACTCGCTCGCTCGGACCCCAGGTGCACGATTCACTCATAAAGCCCTACGGATCCGAGTCGTACGGAGGGCTTTACAAGCGAGATCGGAATCGGTTCCTATGTTTTTTCAGTGTAAGCAGTAATCTCTTCAATGGTTTTAATATTACCACAACCCTGACAGGTGAAAATTAAGTTCCCCACTTTCAATGATGATATTGTGATGACATAAAATACACCAACTTATAGAATCCAAGACCATAAACAAGAAGATTTAATAGAAACTTTTTTCAGTTTCAAAAGCACAATGCACTCTGAGGTTTATCTTTCTACTGTTGGAACCTAAAATGTTAAGTTATTATATTTGAAATTTAGGCTAGTGATATGGCATATAGATACTTTTACATATAAGGGTGGAAAGTTTAATTTGCACAATCACTTTGCACTTTATTTTTGTGGCAAGGACTGTACCAAATGTCTGTACCTGACAAGACTTTTGTGAAATATGTTTTTAAAAGATTTTATGAAATGCTTTAATGGTTCTTTGAACCAAATAAAGATATTGGGCCACATGCATTAAGCTATTTTGCGATCGAAAACATTGCGAATCGCTAAAAAGGGTGATTGCAATCGCAAAATAGCCCTAAGCAATGCATCAAAAAATTTCGCAGATTTTCCATGTAATTCGCAAAAATAGAGAATCACAAAATTGCCATTTCCAATTTACCGATTCTGTAATTGCAAATTGGGAATCGCAAAGCTATGCGTGACAAATCGCAATTTGCAATTTTGTTGGAATTCGCTATTTTGCGATCGCAAAATACCGATTTTTTCAGGCAGGTAGTAACCAGGTGAAAACAATAAAAACAGGTGAGAATCATTGGTAAAGTATTTAAACAGGCCCAGAAGGCCTCAGAATGTTTCACAATGGCAGCTCTCCACGTCATGGCGAGGAGGATGAGGCTACGAGCAGCAGCACAGAGAAGAAGGAGGATACAGGAGCGCATTTTTAGAGTGCGCATTACATTGTTGGGGCAGACAGAGGAAGAGATCTATGACAAGTATTGGTTAAATGCAGACATGATCTATGATCTGATTGCTGAATTAGGTCCCCTACTGCAGCGTCAGGATCGCAGGACACATGCTATACCCACTCATGTGCAGATCATATGTTCCCTGCACCTCCTAGCATCAGGTAGCTTCCAGGGTGTAGTAGCTGGAGCTGGAGGGGTGTCACAAAGTGCCCTATCGCGCTTTTTCAAATATTTCATTGACGCCATGTTGAGCAGGATACACCACCACATCAGCTTCCCCTCAACCCCACAAGAATTGCAGGAAACTAAATTAGACTTCTATCAGGTAGCCCAGTTTCCCCACTTAATTGGTTGCATTGATGGAACGCATGTAGCCATTTGTCCCCCATCAGTGAATGAGTACATTTATAGGAACAGAAAATCTTACAGTTCACTGAATATCCAAGTCGTCTGCAATTCCAAAAACATCATAACTGACATAGTGGCACAATTCCCTGGCAGCACACATGACTCATACATATTCAGACACATTGGCATACACACTCGTCTCCTTGGGGGTGAATTTGGCGAAGGATACCTGCTTGGTAAACATATGTTACAATGTCTTGCATACTCTGGGCAAATGGTGATACATATCAGTGAGTAACCTGTTGCTTACTACCCTGTAGGTGACAGCGCATACGCCGTGCACTCTTACATCCTGACGCCATACCTCAACCCAAGTACCCCAAGTGAGCAGTGTTACAATGCAGCGCACATCTCCACTCGAAACGTCATAGAGCGCACCTTTGGCCTACTAAAATGTAGGTTCCGCTGCCTCCACAAAACTGGCGGGGCGTTGCCGTACCGACCAGATTCCCACTGCAGAATTGTGGCCACTTGTGCCATGTTGCACAACATCACAACTAGAAGAGGCATACCCCTGGAACTGTTTGACAGCGAGCCAGAGGAAGACAACCAGCCAGGGCAACCACCACAAGCAGCAGCTGGGGCAAGCTTAGCAGAAGGGAGACAGAGACGTGCTGAAATAACACAGCATTATTTTTACGGTGGGTAATGATGAGACAAGACACTGCATGGTTTAACTGTAGTGGATGTTTTTAATGAATAACATGTGGTAGTGTTAATGCACACATACCAGGTGCTAACTAGCATTGTGAGTGTAAAAATAATACAACATGACATGTCAGTCAAGACAAATGGCATGATAATGGTTACATCACCATATTGGAGTTTGTCTCTCAACACCACACTACTTTTTACGGCCATGCACTCCCAAACGCCTTTCTGTGGGTTCTGTCACGTCCCTTGTGGAGCCTTCTGATGATGTGGTACTCGTAGTATTGCGCCTCCTGCATGTGGTCACTGGTGCCAAGAGACTACTGAGGCTGGACGCCTCCTCACTCTCCCCTCCAACCAGTACATTGCTGCCCCCAGAAGAAGCAGTCTGAAATTGCTCCACTGCATTGGTGACCTGGATGAGTCCCCTGTCCACATCTCAACAGCAATGGCTCATTTCTACCTGCATGGCCACCGAACGACGGGACAGCAGAGCTGTGTTGGTGCTCAGCCGGTTGATGGCTCTAGTGGAGCCATCTAAGCGCCCTAAGAATTGGTGATGCCTTCTGTGTTGGGACACCAGGTCCTCCTGCATCACCCTGCATAGCTCTTGTATGGCTTCATATGTCTGTCTATGTACTTCCACCACTGCTGTAGTGAGCTCCTTCAAGCAGTCCCTCATGTCTGCCATGTTAGTAGAAATTGTGCCAAGTTGTGCCTGCATTAAACGCATGTTCTTGCCTTGCAGGCACTGCACCCTCAGCATTTGGCCCTCCAGCCCACCCCAGACATTTGGACTATCATCTTCTGCAGATCCCATCTGTGCCCTTGACCTACGCCCCCGGTTTTGGACATTGCTGCGCTGCACCTGTGAATGGGGTCTTGGTGTGGGGGTATGCCCAGCCTAGGATGTCCGGGGATCAGGTTGGCTCTCCTCCTCTACCTCCATGGCAGGTAGTGGTGGCACTGTGGTCCTGCGTCTTGTGGGCGCAGGTATTGGGGTTTCTGGGGCCACTTGTCACTCCACTCCAGACTGTGCCTGAGTCTCCATGGTGTCACCGCCTTCACTTTCCTCTCTCCTGTGCAGCTGCATCTGTGATGTTAAACAGTGCAATTTTAGTTAACTTTTTCGAACATGTATGTTACATTGTGCATTGTTTTGTTTCATTAAATTAGATTATGACGCACATTGTCTATATGTTTCACTTGCTTGTTGTACTTGTAAGCAACAATGCTGTCTTGCTCCCTACTTGCCTATCCTATTGGAGTTGCTGTCTGTTAATCCCATAATGCATTTGTGTGTAGCAAGTAAAATGTGGACTGGAGTATGATTCTGAACACTAAGCCTGATCTGTCTTGAGGGGTTGTTTGTTAGATTCAGTATTGAATGGTCATTTACATGCATCTTACCTTGTGAAGTACTGGCCGGTGCAGAGGTGTCAAACTCCGTCACTCCAACTACAGCTTCAGGCTGAAGTGTGGACTCCACAAGGTCCTCCAGGGGTGTATTAGCAGTTTGGGTCGGTGGTCCTCCTCCAGTCTTCTTGGCCTCCGCAAGCCTGGCAGCAACCCTTTCCTTTGCATGGCTGCGCAGGTCATACCAGTGCTTGCGCAGATCTTCTATGGTGCGGTGTGTGACCCCCACTGCGTTTACTCTCGATTGTATTCCGAGCCAGATTTTGCGCTTCTCTGACTCAGGGACACTCAGGGACCTGGAGTGACTGCTTCCCAAATACCTTATCATGCCTCCTCACAAATTCCTCAATGAGGATTTCAATCTCCTTTTCGCTGAACTTCAGCTTCCTCTTGCACTTTGCAGACTTCTCCCCAGCAGGCTCGGTGCGTCCATTGGGGCGTTGCCCCCCAGCCCGTGCCCGCAGCTCCCTCGGCATCTCTGAACTTAGTTTACTTAAGTTCAGAGACGCCGTCGCCGAGGGAGAACTGAGTCTGACAATCATGTCAGTCAGCATGACGTCGGACCGCCCACCCCCTTCAGAGTCTGAAGGGGGTGGGCGGTCCGGCGTCATGTTGACTGACGTGCATTGTCAGACCAGCCAGGGAAAGGCAGCAGCACAAGTGCGCATGAGTGGGGAAGGTGAGCGAATTTTTCGCCCTTGCCCAATCATGCGCACTTGTGTTTCCACTGGCTTGCGCATGCCCATTAAGAGCCCCTCGGTCTCCTAATGGGCAGGCGGCGGGCGAAGAGTAACCGTGCCCTCTGCCACTCCAGTGCTGTTCCTGTTTGAAGAGGCGCCATTGCCAACGCGGACCAGGAGCAGAGGCGGTCAGGTAAGTTTTTGTTTTCTAAATTTTATTCTACCTCGGCCCCCACCCCCGCGCGACCCCCCCGAGAGTACTGCGAGCCGCGGCTGGATTTGTACATCACGTTTCCGTGAAAATATGCGCTCTACTGTTAGGCACTGTTGTTGGTAGAAATGTGCACTCTGATACCCTGATTTGCAGAGTGGTGGTCGTTGCAATAGTTATTGTGTGTGACTAGTTAAAGAACTCGAATGTGTAAGCGGCTAAGCACACCGATCTCCTGATCGTAGGACATTTTAGTGGACATGTACATTGATTTGCACAGATACGAATTTCACATCGTGCGGGCACCTCTGGCTAACTGGTATCAGAATAAGTGTGTTAGGCAACTAGGTCTCACAAATCTGTTATCAAACTATATTTCCTATTGAGGTAGCCCAGAAGTGCGAGTAGCGTGTGCAAGGGCTGAACCTGGAGTGAGTCACACCACTTTACACTGCCTCACAGACTGGCGGTGAGTGCGCGGGAAGGACCGAGTGCAGAGGGAGCGGCAGTTCACCGAGGTGTCCCACATCACTGATGCCGCCAGTTTGTGATAGGGGATAGTTCAGAGGCTAGCTGCTAGCATAGTGCCGAACTCGCTACAATACTGTGGTGCGAGCGCTAAAGATGTCAGTGGTGTGAAGCGGTGGTTCACCACAGTGTGTGTTGGGCACTAGGCGCTATCTCGAGATGTCACGCAAACACTTATCATGCAAGTGTGTAGTGGGGGCAAACACAGGTGAATAGTGTGGCGAGCTGCATGTCCTTAAAACATTGAAGGCAGGTGTGTGTGGGAAGAGCAAGGGTGCAGTTCATAGACAGGTGAGCTTTCTCTGGAGCCCTGAGAGGGCTGTCTTCTGCTCTGTTTGCTATGTTAAGTGCCTCTAAGTGACTCACCCACTTAAGGTTCCCTGGCAGCTCAAACCCAGATTCACGAGCAGCGGGCCTTAAAAACCATAGAGGTCATTGATTGGGGATATTCCTTAACTTTGCTGTCGGCCTCTAATGCTGCCACTGTGTTTGCCAAGCAGTGCCAACTGTCTCGCAGGTGTTAGATGATGTCAGCAGCAATGAGCGTGTGATGCACACCCGTTGCCGTCCCTTAATCCCCCGCACTGAGGCGCCTATGGTCACATAAGTGTTTAAAGCGGGTGTGAGCCCAGCTTGTGTTGCACCCCTACGTCATACTGTTAAATTAATAGCTTTCCCATGCCAGCAGTGTTTTTTGCCATTGAATCGATATTGATAATGTAAAGTGTGGCTTTTGTTCAGTAGAAAGGTTTTATTACTTGGCAGGGAGGAATTCCTGCATTGAAAGCAAATCTTCTTCAGCCACTTAACAGCAGAATACTTTTGCTTTAAAATTCACCATTTGCCAATCTTTTTCCAATTTTCTCTTGGGAGGAGGACCCAACCTGTACCCACTTTTGTTAGCTTCGCTTGCTCGCTTTGCTTGCGGCTTAAAAGTCATGCCCAACTTTTACGCCCCACTGCTTTCAAATGTCACCAGCCGCCCCTGCTCCCCAGTTGTTCCTGAAGCCATGCTGCTGTCCTTGAACAGGTTTAAATATCCCAAAATGGTTCCTTGAGCTGTGCTCCTGCAGTCTGCCTCCTCCTCTGACTCTATCAGTGCACTGGATTCAGCATGGAATGCATCACTTCCTGGTTGTGATGTCATCAAGCTGCATCTGAAGCACAGAATCGCTTATAGCGATTCTGTATTAGCGGATTCGCAATTTTGCGATTCGGTAACTAGAAATCGCATTTAGCAATTTTTACCGAATCTCAAAAAATTCACGATTTTTTTCATGCATTGCTCTTTGCGATTCCTTATAAGCGATTCCTTAAAAAATGCTTTTAAGGAATCGCAATTGAGGATTTTGATGCATGTGCCCAATTATGATGATGATATAAGGGTTCTAGGGAACTGAGGACAACAAAGTAGAGTCAGCACTCTTGTACTGTTGAAGAGACTAAACTGCATTTTTTCTTTTTTGTCCCAGTGTCTTGTGGCTCATGGCCTGCCTGGCTACGTTGGCGCAGGCCAGGCTGCCATGATGACTTTTTGCGCATGTTACTCTTAAACTGTTGTTCTGTCGCCCTCTGCTACTGCCAAGTTATTTTACAACTGTCTGCATTTTCTGTTTCTCACCTTTTCTCCTATTCCCTTTTGGGCTCAGTCTGAACAACAGTTACAAGGTCGAATAACAAATCCCTGGTTCCTACTGATTTGGCCCGTCCCTCGCACCTAGACATAACACCATGTACAGCTGCCATTGAGAAAATAGTGTGCTTTTAATAATGCGGTCGCCTGCTCTAGAGAGCACTTGGAGACGAACTTTCCAGAGAGAAGAGCTGTGATTGTATGCTGATGTAGTTTTGCATCTAGAGACTGAGGTATGGGGGTTCGCTAGTCAAAGCCCAAAGGTCTTCTATTATCATAATAAACTGGCTTCCAGCACGGGGAGGGTGGTAATGTTAGTTAGACATATATCCACTGCTTTATGAGATGCTTTCCCCGTTCGTATTCTATGGAGTAGTAACTATGCTGATTATATTATTCATATGTATTATGCTATTAGTACTGACACGTGTACTGTATCTTAGAGCACGTAAGTTGAAATAAATATTTTGAACTATACAGTGTCTCTTCTTACGCATGTTGTGGACAGATACGAGTGTGACGAAAGAGTGTTCTTGCCTCTGCAAGTCCTGGGTGAGAGAGAGATACCGTGTTCTAGGTTGTCTAATCATTGGTACATTAGTGCTAATGGGACGCTAAGGCTAGTTGGGTTGGGGTTTTGGGTGCTAAGGTCTATAGTTGGCTCACCACTATATTCCAAGGTCCTATTATCCTGTGCATAGCTCTGTATGTGCAGAAACCACAAGACACCAGCATATTGTTTGCCAAGAAAAAAGTAGATTGTTCTGGCACTTCAATTCTTAGGCATTCGTGACTACTTAGTAAATCTCACACTTTGAGTCCCTTAGTCCATACACTTTAACATTGTCTGACTTTTTTTTTGCATGGAATATTAGATTTTGCCATATATAGCTTATTATATGAGCTATCTTAAAAGATATTGAATGCACATTGCAAGTTGAGCTGTGGTAGCCCTATGAATTCCTTAACTGTCCTCACATTTATGCCAAATGCATTTTTTTATTTTCAAAATGCATTTGCATGTGTCTAGTGTGAACAATAATGACTTTTATTTTGGTTTTAAGATATTGATTTGTAAACTACGATATTTTCCAGATTTTGTCATTTATCTTGTTTTGATTCTTATTTTATTTCATTATGCCTATCAAATGTTGCATGGGTATTGTTTTACCTAAAAATATTTTTAAATGATTAATCATAGTGGATATTTAAATGCCATTACCACAAAGATGAAGGTATTTTGTGGATAGGGAAGCTTTGAGTAGCTGTAGTCAACTGCACTGTATGTCCTTTACTACACTTCTGTTCCATGGGCACAGGGCATTCCCCACATTTTATTTGCTATCTTTTTCTTCTGTTACTATCATTTTCTTTCTAATTCTTATGAACATTACAGTAAGAGAGCACATTATTGGTACTTCATAGTGGTGCTGAGACAGAATATCGAGTTGGAAATGTCGACTTACACAAATATGGAGTTGGAAATATTGTTATTCAGAAATATCAACAGCAAGAATATCGTGGTTAAGAATATCGAATTTAAGGTAAGAAATATATGGGCCCATTAGGATGGCGGGCGGAAGCACCACCGCCGTGCTGGCGGATGCAAAAACCACCAGTTACCGCCCGCATGCCGCAGCCCACACGCCCGCCAAATTACGATGTGAAAAGGCAGCCAAACACCGCCGGCAAGCCAGCGACGCCGTCCGCCATCAAAGTGCGCCTGCTCACGTAGCGGCGCAGCCTAATGGAGACACACCGCCAGACGAAATCACGTACCGCCCGGCGTACAAATTACGATGCCGCAAACAAACAGCTCCCACGGCTAAGAGACACCGCACGTGAAAGTGAGGCGGAAACCCGAACGCCGAGCACAGACACCGAAGAGGCGACCCCCGAGCATGAATCCAGCACTGCAGGCCCTCCCCATGCTATACCTGATGCACCACCAAGGAGGCAACGTACCGCGGAGACGCAGGTAGGCACACACACAACAAGGGCACGCAAACAGCGCACACAGTGCAAGTGCGGAAAAGGAGGACATGGCACCCCCCAACACCCCTGCGTGGACAAGACACATCCACCACTGCACCCACAAATGTAACACAGGGCAAAGTGCAACATCTCGCAACTATCATGGGCACACCACCTGGGACCAGGAACTAACGACCCCGTCACGGCACCGCAGCACAGCGGCGATGACGCAGCCACACATGCGCACAACTCAGCGCCCAACCATAACGCCATGTATGCGTCGCACACAAACAACACAGGGACACAACCAAGCACCACACACACCAGCCACACCCAGAACGCACATGACACGTGACAGGCCTGCCACAGTCATGTCCCCAACGCCCAATTCACGGACAACACCCAACGTCACACAACCGACGCCCACATGTCAGTGAAGTCACGCAACATCAGGACACACCCCTGTGTGACAAACATGGCGAAGCACACAGCGGCGGCAACACCACCCAGTAGAACATGGGCCCCGTCGGGAAGAGGTACGCCAGTACCACACAGAAACACCCATACCACCCTGCACCCATGAACCAGACATACAAAACGGAACACCAAAGAGCCCGGGGACCGACAACAGGTGGACCCAAGAATGACACCCACACACAAGGCCCAACGCATAGCGGAAACACAGCCTGCCGCCCACACACGGGAGAGCAGACAGCACTGAATGACCTTCCATTCCAACTCCGAAACCACATCCCGACTAAACAAGCCGGAGAATACAGCCATTGTCCCAAAAAAGACCAACACAGGCATGCAGAGGAAACCGACCACAGGGCAGATAGCGCATATCACCTAAGAACATACCGAACGGGAAAGAAAAATATAAAACTCCCCCATGCCGTTCCCATGCAAGTTATCTGGAAGGAGTCACACACCACTGACCTTGAACATTCAGAGAAGCACGTGGGATGAGGGCCCGTGTCCTCCGCACAAGCTAACAGAACACAAGTCCTGCCCCCTACGACCATCACAGACCTCACAGCAACCTCGGAGCTTGCACACTGCAGACTGCACACACAGCCGGAGCACGCCACCACATCGCCCCGCAGCAAAATGGCACCTACAACACACCTACCCAACTACGCCAAACAGGTCAAGCTGTACAAACACAACCTGATACAGCTAATGGGATGCGAACCCCTATCCCTGCTGAACGTAAGTTACCGACTGACTTACCGCATCGCATTGTTCAGCTGCGTCATACCCGTCTTCTACTGTCGGAGGTGTCCCTTCCACCATCCTGTGGAGTTGTGCCTCTCCAACCCGGCATGTCCAAGGGCGGACCTGCTACCACTATTCCACCCTCTGGACGCACACGACAGGGTCTGTTCAGCCTATGGGGGCATGGCGTATGTGGCGAACATCGGACCCACACTGCAATGGGACCACTGTGCCTCCACACGACGGATCATGGATCACAGCTACATCGAATGTCACCCAGCATGCCCCATCATGCTCCTACAAGGGACAACTTACGAACAACACCGTGACAGCCACCATCCGCTACATTGGCTGGCAAACATGTATACCACCAATGAAATGGAAGCCCTGCAGGAAGCCATCGCATACCTGTCAACCTGTCAATTCGTAGGACCCCGACGCAATCCCCCAATTGAGCCATGATGTCCGACACTGTACCCATGCTTAGCTTCCGCACGGACTGGCCAGTAACCACCACAACAGCCATACCAAACGACCTGCAACTGATACCACACCATCAACGACACTGCCATGACATCGGATGTGTCCGGGACATGCACTCCGTTCCCCATCACATCCAGGAACTCTGCATGTATCGGGGAGGCAGTGGCATGGGATATGTGTATCGCACCCACATGGACAGAACTGCACGTACAACTATGCCATGACATGGATCCTGCGCCCATGGACATATGCACCGCACAGTGGACAGGAATCGCCCGGCTGGAGTATGTGAGAGCTGCACCCCTTCTCCCCCTCCCCGGAAATCCCGTAACAGGACCTTTGCATGGACGACAAGTGCATACAACAACAACACGACCCCAGTGACTGTGACATGTCCAGTATCCACCATATGGCAACAACAAGTGGGACGCCGTTGCATGCACGTAAGCCCATGCCCTGATGTCAACTCACACGCACGCGTGCATGAGTAACAACAGCAGCACACCTGTCACATGGAACTGAGATGGACTGTGCCCATGATGCCAAGCGGTCTGGTAGGCTAAATGTATACCGTCTGTGTCAAAGTCCGCAGCACCGCAGCTACTTGCAAATGAACATTAGCACAGCAACGGCCAAGCAGATGTAACTCTGAAGCCCACATCCCACATGCAACAGCTAATCACATGTACCCCTACACCCTTAGCTATGTGTAATCATGCTCAGTATATCCTCCACATGCATACCGCTGCCAGTAGTGTCCACTATACTGCATCACAGAGGACATAAGTCACAATACATGGTTTGAAGAAAGAAACTGTCTCTGCTGATTCCTTTCACAAGTACGAATGTGAGATGATGAGAGTGTGTGATGTACACGGCAGTCGTGACATGACTATGTAGTCCACTGTCATTCGATGTCAACGCAAATGAGTAGCACAACTGTGGAAGACACACATGTGTCGTGTGAAGCGGGAGTGACGCTTCGCTCAGGTGGGTGGGTGTGACGGGTAGATGCGCACATGCAAAGTTGAAACACGCTGTGTCGGGAGGGGTCCGGAACTGCACATTACCGCTTCCCTGGGCAATGTTAAAGGCCACCCGTCGGGGGGGATGTGAACACGTGTGTGCACAGCAGCCGGGCACACGAACAATGCGGTATCAGGCGTACACGTCAGCCCACCCTCTGTGGACAAGCTGGATCCTGTTGTGCGCCCGCCAGGCCCTTGACAAGGCACACACAGCCCCTGCCGACCAGGTGTATCCCCAACATTGTCAACCTGCACAGGCAATCCAGGGCACGGGATGGCAGTGGAGCATGGTGGGGGAGAGGACTCGGCGCGCTCCTCCGGGACACATCACGCAGGCAAAACATCCTCAATGTGTAGCATGGCTCAAGTCATATGGAAGTATTGGGGGACGCACACATCACGAGCAGGAGTGACGTCACGGAAGGTGGCTCGCACCATCCCACCCATTGCCTACATCTCCACACACGTCACATGCCGTTGCAACAGAGAAGCCAGCGCGTGCACAAGCACCTCCGAGCCCGCCCCAGTGAGGCAAAAGAGTGAATGTGTGGGTCCATCAGCCCCAGATGGACGCGGCATGGGCCGCTAGGGCAGCTACAGCCTCTGTGTGTCGCAGGTGGTGTATCCGGACTGCGGAGACTGCAATGCATTGTCTATGTTGCCCGGGTCTCGAGTTGGGGCACCACGCAGGTGGACGGCGTCCCGCCACACATCATGCCGTGAGACAGACCACTCGTTCAACTGGACCCACACATACACTCCTTGGCCTCTCCGGGGCGAGCCTGGGGCTGCATCTGCATGCGCTAGCCCCACAGGTGCAAATGCATATTGGGGGAGCGAGGGGAGGCCATGAGGACAGGGACAAAGACGACTGTATTACTGTCAGTGAGTTCAAGGAATGACCCTGATGTTGACAGGAAAAGACGTGCCCCGTGTGTATTGCAACTAGTCGCTAATCCGATCACCCTCCCATGTCCTGCATGTAAGCCCGCACCTAGCCCCGCCCACCTACCACATTGAAATTAGCACCAGCACAACATCATTCACATTCGAAGCACTGACTGGGGGTGACAACCATTGGACACACTTGTTGAGGCCACCCACGCGTACATGTGGGCCCTCCATGATCCATGTCACCTGCGGCAAAGTGATGACATGCGCAATGACGGAAGTGAGGAGAGCTGTCCGCCCCACGCACAGATGGTGCATCAGCTCCACAGACCCAGCAGCGAGTGCAGCAGGGGTCACATGTGCAGGGGCAGCTGTGCCTGGTGTGAAGGCACATTCAAATTGACAGCACATCGACCAATGTGTAGTCTGCCCACATCTACAGTCCATTATCATGCGGACATAGAAAATGAACATAGGGCAACACATCTGTGTGGGTGCACCCACTGTGACCAACACTGCGCAATCATCGACGTACTCGCCCTGTGCATGGCCCACCACGCAAAGGAGGTCACATTCAGTGCCACCATCCCACACACACATCCCTATCACGAGACATGGTGTGTCCAATAGTCAGTACTGAGTTAGCGCCCATCTGGAGGGTCCTGAACAGGAGACACATGCAACCCACTAGGCAGTCGGTGCTGTCACCTACTGGCATTGTGCAGTCAATGTGCAGGCCAGGCTTGCTGGGACTGAGAGGGGCAGCATGGCCCAGCCTGACATTCACACGAGCAACAAGTGCACTGAGACCTGCATTGGCAATTGCAGACGTTGGCCTGCACCCAGCTGGCCCGGGACGCCTACCTCCATAGTGGAACACGCAGGGTGCAACCGCGAGGATCATCGGAGTTGGCCGTAATGGCCTGGCCCATGTTGGTGACAGTCCGCTGATGCCATGTGCACCACACAGTATGATGTGCGCACTGCATCTGCAGGTGTGGCCATGATGTGCGTGTGGGTGCAGGTGCACAATGGACGGGGCCACAACATGCCGTGTGCATAGGCAGGGACGGCCAGTGGCCGGCCCCCACATGTCTGTTAGCATGTCATCATCTGCACATTGGCATGGGTGCATGGTATACGCATATGCACACGCATGTCATCTCTCACTATGTACATCTGCCACTTGGCACGTGCAAGGTTACGTGTCACATGTGATGTGTATTTGCAAGCACACAGCCGTGTTGGCATGGGGCTGTCAATGTGTACACCTGACAATGCTTCTGGAGGTGTGATCCGTACAGTGCTGCACATAGGGTGCAGTGGTGACACCAATGACTGTCTCATATCCCCTCGTGCCACAGGTCCCACTTGTCTTGGCCGCTCAGCCTGTGCCCACATCGTCGTTGGTGTGTGCCATACTCATCCAGCCTCGGAAGCAGTGTGATGCACAGCAGCCAGTCATGTTGCCGTGGTGTTGCCGCTTGCCGGATATGCAGTCAGTCCCCATCAGCACGCCTCACAGGTCATTGAGGCCTGGATCCCCATGTGCATGCACATAGCAATGGTTTGTGTCACTGCCCATTGCTATTGGTGGGAGACCTGTGTAAGTGTATTGTGGCTGTGCTGTCCCTGCATGACAGCTGTTCTGTGACTCATGTTCTTGCTCTGTCATATCAGTAATGTGTATGTGAAAATGCCATGTGTCGTGTTGCTTTGACATGTGTCCACTTCCATCTTTCCTAGGCGGAGACCAAACATTTACCGCCCTTACCAATTGTTGGCGGACATGGAGGATTCTGAGGTCATCCGGAAATTTCGTCTGGATCGACCAACCCTGCATCGACTATGTGCCATGTTGGAACCCCACCTCCGTCCTCGCAGGGTGTATCTGACAGCATTCACCCCCACGGCTAAGGTGATGGCTGCACTGCATTTTTTCGCCACTAGGTCATTCCAGCACACAGTGGGCAGTGGAGGTGGGATGTCCCAGCCCATGTTCAGCATGGTGCTGAGGGATGTACTGGCAGCCATGATGCTGTACAGGAACAGATACAGCAGATTCCCCAGGGCACGTGAGTTGGCGGCAGTGAAGGGTGCATTCTATGCCCTTGGACGGATCCCACACGTCGTTGGTGCCATTGACTGCACCCATGTTGGCCTTGTCCCACCACAGGCCACTGAGCAGCTCTTCCGCAACCGGAAGCACACGCACTCCCTGAATGTGCAAGTGGTGTGCCTTGCGGACATGTTCATCTCCCACGTGTGTGCAAAGTTCCCAGGCTCGGCCCATGACGCGCACATCATGCGAAACAGCATATTACCACGACTGATGACCAATCTGCAACAGGACCGTGGCTGGATTGTCGGTGAGTATGTGGAGTTGTGTAGCGTGCTGGCTTAAGGATGCTGTCTACTGTCCTGTTTGAATTGCAACGGTTCTCTGTGTCCCCCACGCCCAGGTGACTCGGCTTACCCGAATGGGCCCTGGCTGCTCAGTCCATTACGAAATCCTCGGACCCCAGCAGATGACCGCTACAATGAGGCACATGGGAGGACCAGACGTGTGGTCGAGCGTACCTTTGGCCTCCTCAAGTCCAGGTTCAGATGCCTGGACCGCACCGGGGGCGCTGGCGTACTCCCCACAGAAGGTGTGCCAGATAGTGGTGGCTTGCTGCATGCTGCACAATCTGGCCATTCGAAAGCAGATCCCCCTAATTGTGGATGACGGAGATCAACCAGGGCCCCAGCCTGCACACCAGGACAGCTCCAGTGAAGAGGACAGTGGAGAGGATGAAGCTGTGAATGTGCGTCAGCAGCTCATCGCCCGCTACTTCACTTGACGGTGAGTGACCATGTACGACGGCTGATGTGGCTGTAGTTGTGCAGGTGTATGTGTGCTCTGTTACTGGGGCCTTTTGTTCACTGAGTGCTGTGTGTCAATGGTCCATGTCCAGGTTGGTATGCCACTGTCAGTGGCTGTAGCATTGTGCCCTGTTGCTCTCAGAGATGTGTGTGCATTGCTTGTAGTTGGTGACAAGTACTGTGTGATGAGTGTGTGACACACTCATTGAATGTACTCTTGTTCTGTTTTTCACCCCTAGGTCCCTGCAGCCTCTCCTGTCCCATCGACATGCCACACAGCAGATGCTATTCTGCTCATGGTGGCGATTGCACATCGTGGAATAAACCCAGGACACATTAAGCCGATTGTGATCAAGGTGTATTTATTAACAGCGGTGACATGTGATTGTGTGCAAGGTGATGACAAATGTGGTGCATGCTGTGACAATGAGTTGACGGTCATGGCTGCGTGATGGTCAAGGTGTACCCATGGAGTTCTATGTCCACAGTCCAACAGACACATGCCATTCACATGGCAGTGTGGGCTAGGATCGTATTCCAAGTCAATGCAGTAGGTGGTCAAGGTGGCTGGCTGACTCACTGGCGTTTGGTGCGGGCGAAGTCCTCTCTGGACACCTGTTTCCACTCTCGGACGGCCCCTTCCACGTTTGGGAGGGGGTGTTGATGTTCCGCTGGTGGTGGTTGAGGAGTGCTCACTCGCTGTGGACGCAGGGGAACGCGATGCTGCACGAACCTGCGCCACAGCAGGTGGTGGCGGAGGTGGTGTTGCTGGCCTTGCTTGTGCCCTCCCCCCCACCACCAGCTGGCCCATGAGGTCCGCGATTTGGGCCATGTGGGCGTCCATGGACCTCAACACCGCAAGGACCTCCCGCGTGTCGCTTGCCGACCTGGCCCATTCGCCTTGGGCCTCCTCATAGGCCCCAAGGACTCTGTCGATTGGCGGCAGGGCTTGGCTCCCAGGCACAGTTGGCGTTGGCCTGGCCCTGCTCCTCCTACCAGTACTGCTGCCACCGACCTGCCCACTAGCCACATTGCTCACCACGGTCCTCGCTGTGGCTCCCAGGGTGGACCCAGTCGGCCGGACCACCACTTGCGCTGGGGCCAGTGATGACGTGGTGGTGGTTGCGGCAGTGGGAGTGGCCGCAACGACCGTGGGGGTGGCCGCCACAACAGTGGTAGTGGCCGCTACGACAGTGGCAGCAGGGGGCTGTGAGTGGTCATCAGCCCTGGATGATGGGTTGGTGGGTGGGAGGGTGCCTGGGGTGCGGTTGGGCCCTGCCACACCAGATGGGCCTGCTGGGTGGTCCGTGTCCGAATCGGAGGACAGATCCTCCACATCCGTGAGTCCTTGTTGGGGGCTTGCAGGCTGGCTGTGCTGGCTGCTGTCTCCATCTCCAGCATCCAGCAGTTCGTCACCTGTGGGGGGAATGAGATATGTTATTGTGTTGCACATGACAAAGTATGTATAGGTTGTCTGACATCCACAGTTCGTGCACAGTCGTGCACAGGTTTCCTGGAGCCGTGTGTGTGGCTGTGCTATTTGTTGTTGTGTGGGCATGCCAATGGGACTGTGTGCTGTGGACATGTGGCATGGGACGGATTGGCAATGCCGATGGGTGTGTTGCTGTGCTCCTGCTTTTTGTGGCTCTGGTGTATGCGGACTCCAGACCCATCGTGGAGGTTGGTTTGTACTATGCTCTTGGGGTTCAAATGTAACGCTTCGAAACGCAGATGGCAAAATGGGGGTCAGCCCCCTGAAACGCATTTGAGATGAACTATGCTTTGGGGGTACATACTGTGTGCCATGGGTGCAGAACGTGACATGTGTTGTGGCAACATGACAGTGCATGGTCTGAGGTGTGTGTATGTCTGACATACCCTGCATATTTGCTGTCTGTTGTGATTTCTGGCCATGTAATTGGACGCATTGTTATGAGTGAGTGATGGTTGTGTGCCACACGACGTATTGCAGATGGTCCAATTCCTTGGTGTGCGTGCTGCCCTGTGCCATGTGCATCACTGCAGTGCTCGGGGTGTGTGGCCCATGTTATGTGTGTAGTTGCTCACAGTGTGACGTGTGCTTCATTCACTTCTGGCACATGATTTATCATGGGCATGTTTCTTTGCGTGACTACTGTATGTGGACCAGCTGTTCGGATGACATACCTTTCATGTGACTGGGGCTGACGGATGAGATGGATGGTATGTTGTATGTGCATTGTGTGTCTGTGTGTTTGATGGGTCCAGTGGTGTTCGTGTGCATTTATGTTGTTCCACGCTGTTGCGTCTAGTGTGGTATGTCTTACATGGGCATAGTTGTGGGATGTGTGGTTGACAGGCAGTGGGGGCTACATGGACAGGACTTCGATGGTGTTGCAGTTGTGTGTGATGGGTTGCACTGTGCCTGCCGTGTGGTTCTGTAATCAGTGTGACTTGTGCATGCAGACGTGGCTCCTTGGGTGTTGCTGTGTCTGTGATGGGTCATGTGGGGTGTGACTCTGTGGTTCATGTCCGTGTGCACATTGTTCACATGGTTGTGGCAGGGAGCAGTGCTGCGTGTTCCTCTGCTACTTGACATGTCCCATGTGTTAGTCGTAATTCAGTCCTCATGCCTCCAGTCACCCCGCCCTGTCCAGTTTCCCACCTGCAGGTTGTTTTTGAGCGTGCACTGGACTGGATGCAACATGGTTATGGGCGGGGGTGCTCCATGTTGCAGGTCTGTGGGGGTGGGGGCGGTGTTATGGGTCGTGGTGATGGCTGGACACCCACTGACACCGTTTGTCCTGGGGCGGGATGTCTACCTGTCGGCTGCCGGTGTGCACTGCAGTGGCTGCTACGTGGGTGTGGGGTGTGGGCTGTGCTCCTCCTTGCTGTGCTGTGGGACTAGGGGCCTGGTGTGTGTTGTACTTCAGCTGTCCCCCTCCCACCCACTGCGCTTTGTGTTGCTGCTACTTACCTGTTACTTGTCGGTTAGTGCAGCTACGGCTGCCACATGGGTGTGGGGGTGCTCCGCCTTGCTGTGCTGTAGGACTAGGGGCCTGGTGGGTGTTGTACTTCAGCTGTCCCCCTCCCACCCACTGCCTCTGTGTTACGGCTACTTACCTGTTACTTGTCGGTTGGTGCAGCTACGGCTGCCACATGGGTGTGGGGGTGCTCGTTGTGGCGCTTCTGGAGTACTAGGGGACCTGTTGGTAGTTACGTGGCTGGCTGGGTGTACACATGCCCCCATGGTTTTGTTAGTTGATATGTTTGGGCTGTGTGTGTGGTGGTGCCTGTTGCATGTGTGAGTAATGTGTTGTGTATTGTGTACTGGACATGGGGGTGTTTGTCCCTCGGAGCTATGGCATGGTGGTAGTGCATGTGAGTACATAGCGGTGTGCTGGTATACATTTGTTTGTACTTACCAGCCTCCACTCCCCCTGGTAATCCGGTGAGGATCTCCGGATGGATGATGACTCGCACCTTCTCCTCCCACGCTTTGAAGGTCTTGTAATGCGCGGGATTCCCTCCGCCAGTCGTGGCAGCCAGCATTCGGTTTTTGCTCTCCTTCTTCTTGACCAGGCTTTTGATGTCGTTCCACCGTTTGTTTATCTCTCCTCTGTTTCTGGGTACGGTCCCGACTGCATTGACCTGGTCTACAATTCTGTTCCACATTCTGTTTCTGGTGGCTAGTGGTGTGTGCTGGACCTGGTTGCCATAGATTTGTGTGTGCACCTTGACGATCTCGTCGACCATGACCGTCAGCTCAGTGGAAGTGAACTTGGGCATTCTGTGTGATGCCATGGTGTTTGTGGTGCTGGTGCGGTGTGTGATGTGTGATGTGCAGGGGGTTTGTGGTGCTGGTGTTTGGTGGTGGTGGTGGTGGTGGTGGGTGTGATGTGTGCGTATCTGTGGTGTGCTGCTGTCCTTGCTGTGTCACTGTGTCCTCTCCTCTCCTCTCTGCTTTGCAATGTTGCAAGGGGTTGTGGTCTGTGGAGGGGCTGCTTTTGTACTTACCTGTTTGGGTGTGTCCTGATGGTCTGTTGTTTTCAGGTGTGTTGTGGCTGGTGTTCTGGGCTTTGTGGTTTATTTGTTTGTCCAGGGGTGGTGTGTTTTCGGGATGTGTACTTTGTCTGTGTATTTGTGCGTGGGTTGCTGTGTGGACTTGTTTGCCATGTTGTGTGTGTTTGTTTGAGTCCGGGGCTGTTTCTGTGCAGGGACGTGGCCGCCATGGCTTCTGCCGTGTCCATTTTCTTCAGTGTTGTTTACGCTGGCGGGCGGTGTATTTGTTGTTTTTCCGCGCTCATGTCGGTGCGATCGTAATTTCACGTGCGGTGTCTCGACCGTGAGGGCGGGCGGTTTTGTGTTGTCGTGCGTCTTTCCGTCCGTGGCGGGCGGTTTGACTCCGACTCGGGCATGGGCGGGCGGTATTTTGTGTGTTTTTCCGCCGCTGGCGGTTTTCGGTTCGAGGCATCATAATTGCTGGGTCGGTATTCAGAAGTTGTAGGCGGGCGGATTTTTGCCGCTTTCATGGGTGGCGGATTTTTTTACGCCCGGTATCGTAATGGGCCTTATAGTTTTTAAAAATATAGAAGTCATTTATATTGTTTGCAAAAATTTAGATGTTTAAAATATCGATTTTTTAATTAGTGTTATGTACTTTAGTTTATATTTTTAATGTATGTGATGTATGTTTTTTTGTATAAGTATTGTTTATGTTTTTTAATATGTGTTACATTTTTAGTAGTTATGAATTTTATTTTAATTAAATTTTGCATTTTTTAAGTAGGGTGGGAAGTAATTTAATTATAATAAATTAATGATTATTTTTTATTTATTTAATTTAGATTTTATAGCCTAAATTGTGGAAAGTAATTTATTTGTAATTAATTATTAATTCGTTGTTAATTAATATTAATTCATTAATTGACAATTATTTGTAATTGTGTGATTTTTTTTAGGTGCGGGTTGTGGGGTTTATAGGGGTTAAGGGTGGGAAGTAATTTATTTTTGATTAATTAATAATAAGTTGTTAATGTATATTAATTAATTGATTGAAAATTAATTATGGAAATAGTTTTATTAATTTTAGGTGCGGGTTGTGGGGTTTATAGGGGTAAAGGGTGGGAAGTAATTTATGTTTAATTAATTAATAATTTGTTGTTAAATTATATTAACTAATTAATTGATAATTAACTATGGCAATTGTGTGATTTTATTTAGGTGTGGGTTGTGGGGTTTTTGGGGTAAAGGGTGGGAAGTAATTTATTTTTAATAAATTAATAATTAGTTCTTATTTAATATTAATTAATTGATAGAAAATGAATTACGGAAATTGTGTAATTAATTTTAGGTGTGGGTTCTGGGGTTTATAGGCGTAAAGGGTGGGAAGCAATTTATGTTTAATTAATTGATAATTAGTTGTTAATTTATATTACCTAATTAATTGATAATTATGGTAATTGTGTGATTTATTTAGGTGTGGGTTGTGGGGTTTATGGGTTAAAGGGTGGGAAGTAATTTATGTTGAATTAATTAATAATTTGTTGTTAATTAATATTAATTAATAGAAAATTAAATATGGAATTTGTGTAATTAATTTTAGGTGTGGGTTGTGGGGTTTATTGGATAAAGGGTGGGAAGTCATTTTTGTTTAATTAATTAAAAATTAGTTGATCATTAACATTAATTAGTTAATTTATATTTAATCAGGGTATTTGTTTATATTTTTGTGTGTGCTGGTTTTATTGTTATAGGGGTACAGTGTGGGGAGTAAATTAATTCTACTTACTTCATAATTAGTTGTTAAATACTATTCGTTTTTTAATTGAAAATAAATTTTAATTGTGTAATTAATTTTTTTACAGTTTAATTTTAGTTGTGGGTTGTGGGGATTATAGGGGTAAAGTGTGGGAAGTTAAATAATGTTTATGAGTTTTAATTTGTTTTTTAATAATACAAGTTCTTTAATTGGTAATTAATTATGTTAGTTGAGGAAGTACATTTTTTAAAACATTTATATGTGGGTTTTGAATTGTGTGGTGTTATAGGGTAGGAAATAAAAAAAGTAAATTTATGTAATAATTAATGTTTTTGTTTCTAAATAATTTTTAATTAAAAATATTTATTTGTTTGGAAATTATTTTTTAATGAATTTAATATAATATGTATCTAACATTCTTATTTTTATTTTTAATGTAATATTAAATATATTTGTATTGAATTTTTAACATGTATATATTTTTTAATTAATTTTGTTTTTCAAATATTATTATTGTTCTTAAAATTTTGTTTGTATTTAATTATGAACTGACTGGAGTGAGAATATTAATTGCTACGCCTCTGCAATCCAACACTGGAGTGGGAATAGTAATTTTTACCCCTCTGCTATCCAACACTTTCACTACTTTTACAATTATTGGAGTGGGAATAGTAATTTTTACCCCTCCGCTATCCAACACTTTCTCTACTGTTGCACTCACTGGAGTGGGAAAAGTAATTTTCACCCCTCCACTGTCCAACACTTTCCCTACTGTTACACTCACTGGAGTGGGAATAGTAATTTTTACCCCTCTGCTATCCAACACTTTCCCTACTGTTGCACTCACTGGAGTTGGAATAGTAATTTGTAAACCTCCGCTACCCAATACTTTCCCTACTGTTGCACTCACTGGAGTGGGAATAGTAATTTCTACCCCTCCACTATCCAACACTTTCCCTACCGTTACACTCACTGGAGTGGGAATAGTAATTTCTACCCCTCCGCTATCCAACACTTTCCCTACTGTTGCACTCACTGGAGTGGGAATAGTAATTTTTACCCCTCCTCTATCCAACACTTTCCCTACTGTTACACTCACTGGAGTGGGAATAGTAATTTCTACCCCTCCGCTATCCAAAACTTTCCCTACTGTTGCACTCACTGGAGTGGGACATTTAAGTAAGAAGATTTTTAAACAGTTTAATGTTTTAATTTATAATAGAATGTTTTTTTAAATTAGATTTTATGTTATTGGTACACACCTTTGAACTGTTTTGGTATATATATATATATATATATATATATATATATATATATATATATATATATATATATATATATATATATATATATATATATATATCCAAATGAAGATGCCCACAATTGAGGTGCCGCACACAAGCGTGTTAACAACCTTTCTTTATTGGTAAGTTGCAGGGAAAACCGGCTTTGTCTCCACAGCGAAAAGTTCACCAAACATGTTTCGGGCTGTCTCGCTCTTGATCTCTGGCATCCGAAGGAGACTCAGCTGCATGAGTATTGCGCCGCACTTGCAGCGATTAAGTATCGTCCCGCCCAGTGGGACACACCTTTGAACTGTTTTGGATATATATATATATATATATATATATATATATATATATATATATATATATATATATATAAACATATATACATATATGTATTTATAATTGTGTATATAATTTTAAAATTATAAAAATAAATTAAAATTAATAGTTTATTAATTGTTTTAAAGTGAATATATATGAATTATTATGTATGTGTGTTTAACTTTTTTTAATTATGTTTATGTATTATATTTTTTAAAAATTTATATTAAATCTAGTTTATTTTTTTATATTAATTTTATAATGTATCATACTTAGGGGCCTATTAGGATGGTGGGCGGATCGCCCCCGCCGGCCCGTCGGTAGCCACCGCCGGCCTGGCAGGGGCGATCTGCCCGCCATCCACGCCTGAATGACCCCCCGCCACTTTAGGATGGCTGGGGGGTCCGCGGCGGACGGGAAGTCCGTCCGCCGGTTTTCCGCCCGTCGACGAGTCGACTGGGCGGAAAAGGGGCTTAATATGGTGGCGGTGTCTGCAAGACACCGCCATCCATATTAACATGCAGGCGGAGTCTTGCCTTTCCATGGCGGGCCCCCAGAGTGTTGGGGGGGTGAGGGGTGCACATGGGGGGTACCTATGGTACCCCCCCTACATTGGCATGGACAAGGTGGCAGGCACCGCGCGGTGCCTGTCACCTTGTGCATGCCAATGCACAACGTGCATCCACAGCATTGTGGCGGGCGGTGCTATGAGCACCGCCTGCCACAATGTTGTGGATGGGGGATGCCACACCACAGTGGCGGTGGCATCCTAATGGCCACAGCGGGACCGCCGCACCTCTGGCGGACGGTCCCGCATGACGTTACGGTGGCGGGCGGACTTTGTCCGCCCGCCATCGTAATAGGGCCCTTAATCTTTATTGTTTTATTTTACATATATATAAAATTCGATATTTTGTACAACTATATTTTTTACATCGATATTTTTTTTGTTTTTTGTACTTACCTGTTTAAGTATAGGCAGTCAATGTTTTTGCATTCTATATTTTTGCATCAGTATTTTTGACTTCTATATTTTTAACATTGATATTTTGTCAGTGAACCCTTCATATCTTCTCACATTATAGTGTGTGTCTCAACATGACAGCGCTGTTCATGCTCTGGGCCTCCACGAAGAAAAGAAAGGAATTGAACTCCGGATCAGCTCGACTAGGCAGGAAAGAAGTTTACTTAAACAATAGCATCCATAAGGACCTATAAAACTAAGCCAGGAAAACCCAAATAAGCCTTAAACTTCACAGGTGGTCTAAGGATCACCTGAAAGCTGAAGCCTGTCTAAATAGTAGTGAGAAATTTAGAAACGGCTGTTCCTGAACCTAATGTCAAGTAAACTATTATTGGTGGGCTCCGTTAGCCCCATCCTTCAACCACATAATTGGCCATAGATCTTGTGACTACAACCTATACTAACCAAAAGGTTCATAACAAAGTAGTTATTTCATCATTGCTCTGTTGTTCAAACCCTAAGTGAATGCAGAAATGACAGTGGGCTTCTATCATCTGTATCTGATACATCGGCTCCTCAAAAAGCTGCTGAGCGAGGAGGCGCGCAGACCTTCGGCTAAGATGGTCGACTAGTTCGGGAGCTCCTCCAGTCGGCAGACAAACAAAGTCAATAAATAGCTGTCCCTTTCTTCTTTTTACCACATGAGCAGCTGTTTTGGATATAGGAAGGCAGGGTGAGCAACCATAACTGCTTGACAACTATTTTTGTCCCCCCTTGAGGCCAAAATCATGTCTTTTTCTCTTTCCTCTCAACGGCGGCCATTTTACATATTATCAGCATATGTCTGATGAAATTATCCTTTATCCTGCATTTTTAGTTATGCTCCTCCAGAAAGTTTTTTTTCTGCTTTTACATACTTGCCTCACTTACTCTATGGCTTCCTATTAGTGTGGTATGTATTTTTTTTTAAAACTCTTTTTATTAACATTGCTCGAGAGACCATACATTACAAGAGTCACTTCCATTAGTACACAGTGAGGTGACCATCATACATCAATGACATTATTTTCACCGGAAAAGAGGAGACTACAAAACCAGCTAGCATTCATTCCCCCATACTCATCCCTCTGTACTTTCACCAGGGCGCCCACACTCTTTCCCATTTTTTAACACACCCCCTACTCTTGTATACTGTTTCCTCGGCCCGCTGGCACCAGTCGAGGTCTCTTTTCCAGTCCTCCAGCGTCAGAGGCACAGGCGCCCCCCATCCCCTAGCAATGTTTCGCTTCGCAATCCCCGATGCAAGAGCCAACCATATTCCCTCATATCTGGACCAATCAGATTCGCCTAGAATCATTAATAAAAGCCACTTCGCATCTAGTGGAACCGTCACACCCACCACTCTGGACATAGTATCTGTGACTTTCTGCCAGTACCCAACAATCTCTGGACACTCCCATAGGATATGTAGGAAGGTTCCCTCCCGCTGGCATCTCCTAACACACAACGCTGTAGGGGTCCTGCCCAATGTATACAGGTGAGTGCGAGGATAGTAGGTGCGGTGTAATATCTTAAGTTGCACCAGGTGAAATCTGGAGCAAATTGCAATTTCTCTCAGACTCTGGATTGCCTCCTGCCACTCCTCGTCATCTATACTGCCCAAGTCATTAACCCATGCCTCTCGGAGAGCAGTCAGGGGGTCTGGTACATTGTTTATCAACTTACGATATATCGTGGAAGTCACCTTCTCTGCAATAGGGTCAAGTAACAACCTGTCCTCTAATGGGGAATAGTCCGGGACAGAGGCACCACTGTGAATGTGGGTGCGTAGTGCATGTACGAGCCTCAGGTGTTGATATCTCTGGGTGTGGTGCAGATTGTATTCACGCTGGAGATCCTCAAAGGTGAGGGGAGTGTCCCCTTTCCATACATCCCTCAAATACTCGATGCCAATCAATTTCCACCCTTTAAAGCCCATGAGGGCAGCCACTTCGTGCAATGGATGTCCCACCCACAACGGAGTTCTACCAGTCAGTTTCCCTGTCCACCCAAGTAGTTTATTAACCTCTCTCCAGCACTGTATCACCACTTTAGTATGTTCCGGCCACTCTCATCGTGAATTCCGGGGGTATAGGAGAGGTTCACAGTTCCCTCCCGGTATAACGGCCCTATCTGCCCTATAGGCCGGTTCCTCCGTGTCTGCATACACCCAGTCGTTTATAACCTGGAGCTGCGAGGCCCAGTAGTATAGCCTGATGTCAGGGATTGCCAGGCCACCATCATACACTCCCTTCTGCAGCTTATGGAGTGCAATTCGGGGGGATCCACCCTGCCACAATAACGAACTGACCTCCCGTTCTATCCGTGTGAAGACTGATGGAGGGATCTGATAGAGGGTATTCTGGAGAACATATAGGAGGCGCGGTGTCATCATTTTGAATAGGGCCGCCCTACCCACCAATGAAAGTGGAAGGGTGAGCCAATGGCTGACATCAGCGCCTAGACAACTCATTTGGGGCCTGAGGTTCCTATCTAAAAAGGCCGTCTGGTTCCGCGTAATGAGGATGCCCAAGTACTTAAAGCCCTCTATCACAACTGGGGCCCTTTGAAGATCTTGACTGGGAGCCCATTTGGGCCCTATGCTTTCCCGGATTTAAGGGAGCCCAGAGCGCTACTCAGTTCCTCCTCCGTGAGGTCGGCCTCAAGCACTGCACGCGCTTCCCCAGACAAGGTGGGCAGGGCAAAGTCCCTCAGCAATTCTGCGCAGTCATCTTCCGACCTGGTGCACACCAGCGCATAGACTCTCTCAAAGTGTGCGGCGAAGGTTTCTGCGATTTCGTTGCTCGTCGTTTTCAATGACCCCAATGTATCACGCACCCCCGTCACCCACGATCTCTCCCTATTGCGTCTTTCCAGCCACGCTAGGAGTTTCAGGGCCTTATCACATACATCGTATACTCGGTGTTGCGTCGCTAACGCGTATGCTCGCGCCTCGCCATCTGCCAGGGCCCTCAGGACCAGCCCATGACGCAATTCAGCACATGAAGCCGTTGCAGTGTCGCCCTCCAGTAGGCTAATTTCTTGCTCTAGTGCCCGAATCTGCAGGGATTCCTCCTTTTTCTGAGCCCCGATAAGCGCCTGTGCCTGTCCCCGCAACACCGTCTTGTAAGCCTCCCATAGGGTAATGTGTGATTCTACTGACCCGGTGTTTTCTTTAAAATAGAGCTCTGAGCCCTCCCGGAGTTTATCTCTAAGCGTTGGGTCCCGCAGTCGCCAGGGGTCAATTCTTGGGAACGCGGCTCTATCCAGTATCGGGCCTTTAAAAGTGACAAACACTGGAGAGTGGTCCGAAATACCCCTCGCCATGTGTTTAGAGTTAAGGAAGTCCCCCACCTTGTCGGTACTTGTAAAGAAATGATCAATCCTAGAGAAGGAACAGTGTCGTGCAGAGTAGTATGTGTAGTGCCTAAGGGATGGATTATGCGCCCGCCACAGATCTACCAAGCCCATGGCTATAACGAAGTTCGCCAGGCCACGTTCTCCCTGTCGGCCCGCATGGAAGCTAGACCGGTCGAGTTCCGGGTTCATGACTGTATTTGTATCCCCACCAATCAGGAGAGTGCCCGAGGGGAGATCAGTTAGGAACGAGCTGAACTTCGGTAGGATCACCGCATGAAGCCCCGGGGGTATATAGCAAGAGCACAATACGATCAGGCGCCCCTCCCATTTACCTGCTGCCGCAACAAAACAGCCTGCATCATCAGTCCAGGTGGCCGTGATAACTAGGGGTAGCGTGTTGCATGTCAGGATCCCCATCCCCTGAGCCCCAGATGAGAACCCGGAGTGGGCTATCAGTTTGTAACCAAAGCGATCTAATGCCTTACATTTACTCCCTTGCAAGTGCGATTCCTGAATTAAGACAACGTCTGGGGAGTGCCTCTTAATATGCTGCATGACTAATGTGCGTTTGATCTTGTTCCCCAGACCATTCACATTCCAGGACCAAATCTGCATGCTAGCCGGGTCTCCCATGACTTTGAACAAAGTAAATAATATTTGGGTGCTTCCTCACCACCCGGGTTCCCTTTGTGTCAACCTCTGGTACCTGTTGGATATCTTGGTCTCGAGCGTGGTCCCCGTCCCCCCCATAACATTCAAACAGCAAACACAACTCCCCCCTCCTTGCAACCCTGCTGGGTGAGTCCCCAACCACCCACCTCCCAAACGTGCAGAGTGCCTGTTGCCCAAACTGTGTAGAAAGAAACATTTGTGAGGAGCTGTGAGATAGCCTCCAGCATGAAGTATTAATTGTCTGCTGACGAATATTGTCAAGCCCACATAATGGAGTTCGAAAGCCTCCCAACTCAATAATAAACAGAGGCGGTCCATCAACACCTATATAGAAGGGAGAGGCCAAGGGGGGCCATACGTTACGTGAGTCTGCTAAACATCACAGATGCCTTGCACAAGCGGGTCCCAATTCTCATAGCATCCCTCTCCGACCCCCATTTTACGCCCCCCCCAGGGTATATCGGGGTGAAGTTCAGTTCCAGCAAATCAAGGAGTATCCCACAGGTCACTTATCTGTCCGCTGCCGTTGCATCCGACCACTGGAAGCACTCTCCACCTCCCGCTCGTTCTCTTCGCGGCCATTTTCCGTCGTCGGTCTATTTTTCCCCCCTTTGCGACAAACAGTCCGCCAGCCCTCCAACCAGTCGCTTGCTTCTGATGGTGAGTCATAGAAGTATGTCTTTCCCGCATCTATTATTTTAAGTTTGGCTGGGAAAAGCATCATGTACTTCACGTTATGTTCCCTGAGAACTTTTTTGACGGCATCGAAAGACCGCCGCTGGCGCTGGACATGGAGCGTATAGTCCGGGAAGAAACGGATGTGGCATTCTCGTGTCGGAGGTCGCCATGCATGCGCGCCGCTTGAAGGATAACATCCCTATCCCTGAAGTTCAGGATGCGGGCTATGATCGTGCACGGGGGCGCCCCAGTGCGAGGCCTGCCTCCTAAAGCCCTATGGGCGCGCTCTACAGAAAAGAAGTTTGAGAGACGTTTGGCCTTCAGTTGGTTTAGTATCAAATCTTCCAGGAACAAATCCATTGACGGTCCCTCCATTCCCTCCGGCACCCCAACGACGCAAATGTTGTTGCGCCGGGCCCTTCCTTCCTGGTCCTCAAGCCGGGTGTAGATGTCTGACTGATTCTTTGTGAGTGTGGCAACCTGGTCTTCGAGACGTGTGGTTCTGGATTGTAAGCCCCCAATGCCCGCCTCTGCCTTGGACACCTTCTCTGAAATTTTCCTCAGGTCTGCGCGCAGGAGGTTCACCTCCTCTGTGACGGAGTCGAGATTTGGCTCCAGGGTTCCCTTCAATTCTGTGATCGCCCTCATGATGTCTTTTAAGGAGGGGTCCGGGGTCTGGTCTCCTGATTCCTCCTGCGGACCCCCTCCTACTGCTCCCTCCTCACGTCCCATAGCCGCTGTATATTTATCTATTTGGTTGGCCTACCCGGGCCCCAGCACTCTATTTCGACCCATGGCGCAATCCGCGGGCCGTTAGCTACGTGACTTGCTGATCAAGGGTGCCCGCGTAGCTGCTGGCACCCCGGGACCCACACGCCGGCCTCTCAGGAGCGTGCCTCACCTTCGCTTTCCTTGCTGCAGGGCCACAGGCCACACACCGCTCTCCGGCATAGGGGGATTATGCACACTCTTTTGAGGAGGATTAGAATGCCCTCCGCAATTCAACAGTTCAGGGCTGCTGCATAAATCCAGGCGTTTCAATGCAGTTAGCAGGCGGTCTCCGTTGCCCAGCTCCCAGAGACACCGCCGATGCGCACGTAAGGTGGGGGGAACGGGGGTGTCGTCATTGGCCCCCAGGCAGTCCGTTTATATTATTTACCCCAGTTGCCGGAGCCCAGGTCACCTTCAAGTCCTGTACACCTACTGGTGTCAAGACCACTGACACTCGGCCGGAGACCAGGAGCGAAGCGCGATCTCCTGTCCCCGGCTTCACTGACCCGTCAGCACTCCGCAGATCGGGACTTCAACCAGCGTCTCACTCCCACCGGTAAGCACGCACAATTGCCCAGCTGTCTTCCGATAAAGGCTGCAGAGTCGCGGGTGCCTTTTTTGCCTGGCCGAGCACAATCACAGCGGTGGAGCTGAATCTATGGGCCACCCCCGTATCAGAGGTCCCAGGGAGGCGCCATCTTGTCGTCGCGGGCCTCTCGCCTGGTCTGTCCCTCGCTCGCTTCCCAGCCCTCGAGCGCGATAGTGAAAGGGATCGCCAGGTCGCCGCTGCATTTCCGCTTAATTGCTCGCTGGAGCGGGCCTGCTAGGCATCGGATTATGCTGGATGTAGGGGCATGAGCGCTGTCAGCTAGCGCAGCGTAGTTAAAAGGCAGCCATCTTCATCGGCTGCTAGCCACGCCCCCGTGGTATGTATTTTTGACTTCCCTGCTGTATTTTATGCAGCATATTCTGGTTCTTCACGCTGAGGTGATTCTTTCCACTCAAAATTTCTGCAGCACTCTGCTTTGTTCCCTTGCAAGACTTTGGTTGGCTGTTGTTACAGTAGCCCACGTCATACAGTGCACTGCCCAGTGTTTTATTATAATATTCAGGGAGGTTTATTTGAGCACTTTATGGGCAGACAGAAGAAGACCAAGACTTCTCCTTATCACACAGCTTCCTCTTCACAGAAATTATCGCTATTCTTAAAGACTGACAACTGTCCAGTGAGGTCCTTTTTACCTACACTTAATATGTCATCCTCATCTTCTACTAAAACTGGTCCGACTACGACCTCATCTACTCACAAGAGAGTCAAGCAAGACCCGCCTTCTTGTTCTGGTGCTTGAGAAAATGTATGCACTACGCCCATTTGTGGAAGAAACCAATATAGGCATTCAGAATTTGGATGACAAATGGTCTCAACTGGAAAACAGAGTCTTGAATCTTGAACAACGTATTAGTGACGTACAAGATGAGGCGACAAATATTTTAGCTTTGGAAAAAGATGTGGCATTGTTGAAGGCTCAGTTTGAAGACTTAGAAAATAGAAATTGGCAAAATAATCTGCACCTTTATGGTCTTCAAGAAGGTTTGGAAGGAATGTAACCTATTTCCTTTTTTACTTCTTTTTTACCTCAGTTGGTGGGCTAAATATTCAGAGAGCTCACTGTCCAGGTCTATGCTCTCTTTCTTCTTCTTTATCACCCAAGCCCAGAGGAGTCCTTATCTTTTTTCTGGAATTTACTGGCACATGCATCAAGGTAGGCTTTTGCGATTCCTTAATTGCGATTATTAAGGAATCGCAATTAAGGAATCGCAAAAGCCTATGCATGTAGGAATCGCCATAAAATAGCGATTCCTAAACATTCCTTAATTGCGACTCGCTAATTGCGAGTCGCAATTAAGGAATACCTCCCATTAATTCCTATGGGCCTAGAGGCCCATAGGAATGAATGGGAAGACATTCTCAATTTGCGATTCGCAATTAGAGAATCGCAAATTGAGAATGCAATTTCAAGGGTGCCAGGGTGTCAAAAGGACCCCTGTTGCACCCCTGAAATCTGCATATGAGTACATCTTGCACACACACATGCCCCAAGGGCATGTGTGTGTGTAAATGGAACTTTGAAAAATGCACTTTAGTGCATTTTTCAAAGTTTTTGCAAATTACCATGAAGTTCAACTTCATGGTAATTTGCGCCCCTATTAGCGAAATCGCTAATTTTTTTACTTTAATGCATTGCATTTAAGGAATCTCAATTTGCGATTCCTTAAATGTAATCGCAATTTGAGAATTCGCAATTAATTGCGAATTCTCAAATTGCGAGGGCCTTGACCCTTGATGCATCGCAAAAGGTAATTTTGCGATCGCAAACGGCTGATTTTTGCGAATCGCACCGTTTGCGATCGCAAAAACCTTTGATGCATGTGCCCCTTACTGTTTTGCCGCGAGTCCTCAATTCGGCAAAATCTAAAAAGCAACTTTTGTGGCAGGGAAGTAAGATTTTCCTCTCACAGGATGTCTCAAGAGCTGCAGCAGCCAGGCAGGAAGAGTTCCTGGATCTTCGTCCTCAATTATGCTCTTTAGGTGCCTGCTTTGGTCAATTCCACCCCTGCCTCTTCAAAGTAACATTTCAGAATAAAACCTTTTCCTTCACTGCTCCTGTGCATCTACGCAAATTTCTTAGGCTTCATTCTTCCAGCTCCATGGAGACATCTGCTTCCTTGTTGAGATGACTGTTTTTCATGTTTACTCCTGATTTTTGCATATTATCTTAGCTTTTGGTGTTATTTTTTTAATTGCAGTCTCATGCTAATCTTTGATGCTTGGTTTGGTTTTACTTTTAATGAATAGCCTTCTTCTTTTTTTACTGGTTCCTTGATGTTCTATCCAATCATTTTATCTTGTTTGTGTTCCTTCCGTCCGTCTAAGTGTTCTCCCTAGCTGTGCTGTCTTTACCCTGTTCTGTCATCAATCCTTTTCCATGTTCATCCTCAACAGGTATGTTTTTGCAGTCATCCTTGTATGACATTAACGGTCTCTTCTTTTTGATCTTCTCCTTTCTTTCCTCTCCTCTTCTTCCCTCTGATCTATGTTTTCTATTGTCTGTTTCTGTCTACTTTTTCGTTTTCTTAATGACTATTGAATTTACTATCTTAAAAGACCGATTATTGGTACATATTTCTATTAGTTCTTCCATTCAGAGTTATCTCTTGGAATGTTAAAGGAGTTATTAAGCCTATAAAGAGGCAGAGAATTTTGTCTTATTTGGCTAAATATTCCTCTGACCTCGTTCTTCTCTAAGAAACTCATCTATCTGAACTCGAGGCTTTAACATTTTAACAAAGTTGGGTGGATTCTGTTTTTGTTTCTTCTTACTCGAATGAGAAAAATGGTGTTATTCTTTTTTGTCACAAGAATTTAAAATTGGTAACTTTCTCTCAAGAATCTGATATGGAGGCAGATGGCTTTTAATTGTTAATGATACCCCCTTGACTATTTGTAATATTTATGGCCCCACTCAAGTTGATAATTCTTTTTGGCCTACTATTTCCAAAAAATGTGTGCAATATGCTGATGACTTTTCTATTTTGGGTGGTGACAGTAACCAAGTAATGGAACTCTTCATTGATCGTCAATCCCCATTTAAATATATTCCCCAAAAAATGCACAAGCAATTTTATTTCTTTATATCCCATCGTCTTTTGGTGGACTCATGGAGAATTTGCAGTCCTTCTAGTAGAGAATTTTCTTTTTTCTCGCCAACTCATGGCTCCCTCTCTAGACTTGGTCATATCTTTGTCTCTAAATTGCTTTCCCATAATCTCATTAGCTCTGCTGTTGAACCAAATGTTATTTCTGATAATGCCCCAGTCATTACAGATTTTGATTTGCTCCCAGTACATTCCAAATCTAATAGATGGAGATTTTAACTCTCTTTTACTTGACCCTACTTTCTCTTCTTCTTTTTCGGCTTTTTCTGAGGATTTTTTAGTATACATGCAGACTCTACTATCCCTCCGCAATCATTTTGGGATACTTTTAAAGCTTCTGCCCAAGGTCACATTATCTGTGCAAAACTGCAGTTCAATAAAATCTCTACTGATAAGGCCTCCTCGATTTTACTTCGAAGTAGTGCCTGTTATTATCGTGGCCGTAATAGGATGAGTAAGCTTTTAGCTAATTATTTGAAGGTTCATAAGCAAGATCACAATTTAAATTCAATAAACACTGATATAGGAATCCCTGTCTTCAAAGATACTGAGATTCTGGCTAAATTTGTAAATATTATCATTGTCTCTACACACCTGAATCTCCACCCCTCCCTTCCCAGATAGATGCTTATCTAAAAGATTCCAAAAATCCCATTAGTGAGCATAGAGATTTCTCATCCTTAGAGGTTGACATATCCTTATCAGAGATTCTTCCAGCACTTTAATCTCTTAAGAAGGGCAAATCCCCTGGCCCGGATGGTTTTACGTTCAAATTTTTCCTACACTTCTTTAATCTTCTTCACAAATTATTACATCTTTTTCAATTTTTTTCTGACTCTGGTTCCGCTGGTGACTACTATCTCTCTTATCCATAAAGAAGGTAAAGACCCTGCTTTTTGTAAGAACTACAGGCAAATGTTGTTAGTTAACTTGGACTATAACATTTTTGCCAAATTCTAGCATTACGTCTTGAACCCTTCCTACCTTCGATGATTGACAAGGAACAATCAGGCTTTATTAAAGGAAGATTTACATCTGATAATTCTAGACTATTTTTTAATGTTCTAAATAAGGCCTCTTCTCTTCCATATCCCTTGGCAGCAATTTCTATTGATGCTGAGAAAGCATTTGAACGTATATACTGGCACTTCTTACTTAAATCCCTGGCCTGGCATGGGTTGGGTCCCCATTTTATTTTATTTATTTCTTTACTATATCAATCCCCCATGGCATCAGTTTTGGTTACAGAGAAGATTTCTAGTTATTTTCTGTTCAGTAGTGGTGTTCGTTAAGGTTATCCTTTATCCCCTCTTTTATTTATACTTGCTTTGGAAACTTTCATATCCCGTATCAGAAATAAAGCTGAAATTAATGGATATAAATATAGAGATAATCACCTAAAAATTACAGCTTATGCTGATGACATACTTCTCTCCATCTCCTCTCCCAAGCAATTCATTCCAGCTCTTCTTCAGGAAATTTCTACCCTTTCCTCGGTTTTAGGATATAAGATTAATTCTGATAAAACTGAAATTATGCCAGTTTCTAAGTTTACTTTTAGTCATTCTTTCATCGCCACGGGTTTTCATTGGGACAATTACAAAATGAAATACTTGGGCATCAGATTCACCTCTTCCATTAAACAATCGGTCATGTTGAATATTAATGATTTTTTCGATAAAGTTGACAAAACTTTTTTCCTCTTGGAATCCTCTCTTTCTTTCCTGGTGGGGTCGTATGGACTCCATCAAACGATGACTTCACCCATAATACTGTATGTCCTTTCCATGATCCCAGTTTATATCCCTGCTACAGTTTTTAAAAAAAGATTCAAAATTATCTACATTTCTTTGGATGAATAAAAAATCTAGAATCTCACTTACTTACCTTATGAAATCTAAACAAAATGTTGAAGTTCATTTCAAGTCTCTAGATGGCTTTCTATGTCACACACCTCATTTACTTTTTGAGAGTTTTATATAGCGCGAACCAGACCCGAAGATATCAGGTATCAGAGCGTTTTACATGAGCACCAGTTTCGTTACAGAAGGACACATTAATTTTTGTTAGGCACGGGGAGATTAAATGATTCGCCCAGAATCACAGGATTTTGAGCGTCCTCGCCGAAACTCGAACCCAGTTCCCCAGCTTCGAGGTTGGCCTCTCTAGCCGGTAAGGCTACATCCTCTCGCATTTATTGGCACTAAGCAGCAATATTTGTACAAATGTCCTACCCCACAGCGTTCCCCTCAGTCTCCTGAGTAAAATGATACCTCTCTTGCGTGGGTGTCCAATGCAGAATTGGCTAAAAACTTATTTTAAACAAAATATAGCGCTTAGAATTCTCGGTGCTATACCCTTAATCCTTATGTTTTGGGCTCTTCCCAGTCACAGGCCCTTGCCCCACCCACACAAGTGAGGTATCATTTTACTCGGGAGACCGAGGGGAACGCTGTGGGGTAGGAAATTTGTGCCGGCACAGTGATTCCACCCAAGAATATGTGAACAATGTGTTTTTTTCAGCTAAATTTGAGGTTTGCAGGGCATTCTGGGTAGGGAAACGTTGGGGGATCCACGCAAGCCATACCTCATTGGACTCCCCAGCGTGTCTAGTTTTCAGAAATGTGTGGGTTTGGTAGGTTTCCCTAGATGGCAGCGAGCCCGGGGGCCAAAACCCCAGGTGCCCCCCCAAAACCAGGTAGTTTTGTTATAGGTAATTTTGAAGTCTCCACAGTACGATTTGAGACCTGGGGGAACGCTGGGTGGGAGGAAATTTGTGGATCCACGCAGATTCCAGAACTTTCCCACACAGACATTTGAGGAAAAAGTGATTTTTTCATCTAAATTTGAGGCTTGCAGGGGATTCTGGGTAGGAAAACGTTGGGGGACCCGCGCAAGCCATAGCTCGCTGGACTCCCCTGGGTGTCTAGTTTATAGAATGTGTGGGTTTGGTAGGTTTGCCTAGATGGCCGCCGAGCCCGGGGCCAAAAACTCATGGGACCCCCCTTGCAAAACCAGGTTGTTTTGCGATAGGTAATTTTGATGTCGCCTCAATAGGTTTTGGGCCCTTGCCTGTCGCGGGTAATTGACCCACCCACGCGAGTGAGGTACCATTTTTATCGGGAGACCTGGGGGAATGCTGGGTGGGAGGAAATTTGTGGTTCCACGCAGATTCCAGAACATTTCCATACAGAAGTTTGAGAAAAAAGTGATTTTTTCAGCTAAATTTGAGGTTTGCAGGGGATTCTGGGTAGGAAAACTTTAGGGGACCCATGCAAGCCATACCTCGCTGGACTCCCCTGGGTGTCTAGTTTCCAGAAATGTGTGGGTTTGGTAGGTTTCCCTAGATGGCCGCCGAGCTCGGGGCCAAAAACTCATGGGACCCCCCTTGCAAAACCAGGTTGTTTTGCGATAGGGAATTTTGATGTTGCCTCAATAGGATTTGGGCCCTTGCCTGTCGCGGGTACTTGACCCACCCACACGAGTGAGGTACCGAATTTATAGGGAGACCTGGGGAGAATGCTGGGTGGTATGAAAATTATTTTTTTTTTTACAACAGAATATTATGACAAGGAAAATGCGTGACTATAGTCACATTTTGAGGTTTGCATGGCATTGTGAGTAAAAAAACTTGTTGGGATCCATGAGAGGCACACCACCCAGCACTCCCCATTTTTTTTTTTTAAATTTACAAAAATATCTAAAGTTGGTACATTATCCCTAGAGACAGACTACACCTTAGCACAGAAAGACAAATGAGACAAATATGACTGCCTATCCACCTGTTCCTCAAGTACACACACATACTGGTTGGATTTGGCACGAGGGTGAGTGAAATGTTCAAAATGTATATTTTATTAACAAGAGATTTCACAAAAAGGAAATGCAATGTTAATAATTAAAAGGTTAAAAACCTGAACCAATGACTCACAGCTCGTGAGCTGTAAATCCACGGCAAGGCACCAACCACTTTACAGGCCATTCACACACCTTTCATACTTGACACACACTTTCACACCACCAGCTGCGGCCCCAGCACATTACAACACTCACATCCACAGACAATGTGGAGACAATGTACACCCTGGCAGAGAGCAGAGAGAGACAGAAAAGACAAATATTCCTTCGAAATGAACAATTCCTTAAGTACTCACACATACTGGTTGGATTTGGCACAAGGTTGAGTGAAGGTTCAGAGCGTAAAATTCTATTAACAAGAGATTTCACAAAAAGGAAATGCACTGTTAATATTTAAAAGGTTAAAAACCTGAACCAATGACTCACAGCTCGTGAGCTGTAAAGCCACGGCAAGTCACCAACCTCTTTACAGGCCATTCACACACCTTTCATACGTGACACACAAGACCATTCACACCACCAGCCGCGGGCCCAGCACATTACAACATTCACATCAACAGACAGCGCCATTCAAGGGCCCATCACTTTCGTACGCCCACATGACTGACACAGCAATCATACCGGCTGGTGGTTGACATAGTGTCTGCAGTGGCGTTTGACTAGCAGAGTGTGTAATGACCAGCAGCAAGTCACTACTCACACACTGCCAGCCAAATGCCAGCCCACGCACACCGACAGCCAAGCACCATCCCACCCCAACTGCCAGCCAAGCTCCATTCCACGCACACCGCCAGCCAAGCGCCAGTCCACGCACACCGCCAGCCAAGTGCCAATCCACGCACACCGCCAGCCAAGCGCCAGTCCATGCACACCGCCAGCCAAGCGCCAGTCAACGCACACCGCCAGCCAAGCGCCAGTCCATGCACACCGCCAGCCATGCGCCAATCCACGCACACAGCAAGCCAAGCGCCAGTCCACGCACACCACCAGCCAAGCACCAGTCCACACACACCACCAGCCAAGTGCCAGTCCACGCACACCGCCAACCAAGCACCAGTCCACGCACACCGCCAGCCTAGTGCCAGTCCACGCACACTGCCAGCCAAGCGTCAGTCCACGCACACCACATGTCCTGAGCACATACAAGATGGCCGTCCGGTGAGGAGCTCCAGCCGGGAGCTCCCGGTCAGGGATTGCCGTTTTGGCTTAAATCCCCCTTATTCCCTGTAATTTTTCCCGTATCCTGACTGCGGACATCGATACGACATGGCCGATGCCCGGTGGAGCCGCTTGGTTCGGCTATAGAGGAATCTGACCCGGGTTTCTCCCAAGGCCGTCACCTATCCAGCCGGACATTGGGGCATGGCATTCCTCGTCCTGCTGCTGCTTTTTTCTCCCTCTACTGCCTCCCTCGGAACGAATCGCCGCGGATTGCTGATAATTGAACCAGCCTTGGCGCAGCTCTGGCTTCATCGGAAAACTCCGGATGGAGGCTGATTGATCGGGGGCGAGATTCCACTCTTCCGGACCATCCCCTTGCCCTCTGGGTCGGGAGTAGCTGTCTGCCCCGACGCCTGATCACCTGCAGCGATGAGCTGTATCGAGGGTGAGTGCCATGGCGCTGTTGGTCCGGTGGACCCGAATTCCCACCTGCAATCTACCGATCTAGGGGCGGCTCGCTCTCCCAGTCCCCACTGCTGCCTCGCTGCCTCCACCATACTGGCCGTCTGCTTGGGTGTGTTCCGCCTCAGTTCCGACTTCTGGGACCCGTGAGTCCTTTCCAGGTATGGGGGTGCGGGAGCTACGCCCTGCGGATTGTCAACACCGATGCCCCCGTGGTCCTGAGCCTCTGCACGCCTTCTACAGCCTTCCGCCCACCTTTGGTTTTGTGGCTGCGTCCCCCCTCTGACTCTTCACACTTAAATCCTGCTCTCTGGTTCTTCGTTATGGATTTTTTACTTTTGTGCATCCCGCCATCTTGCTTGACCTCTGTCCGTTCCCCCTTCCCTCCGGTCTCCCCCTGACGATCCTCAAACGTTTTTCTCCTTCTTTCTGGTCTGCCTTAACTCCATCCCCCATCTGGTTCCCTCCTCTCCACTCACCCTCTCTCAGAACACTATTCTTGTCCCCCTCTACCTTCTCTCCCCCCCTATGATATTTCCACTCACTTTGTAATGACTGTGCAACTAATGTTTAAATTATTGTACCTTGTAACTCGCTATTTTTGTTCCTTATATAAAGCGCTCTGATACCTTGATTCTTGTGACTTTTGTGCATCCCACGATTTTTTGGGAGATGGTCTCCGTCGATTCCCATGATCCGGACCCGCCATCTTGTCTGACCCTTGTCCGTTCCTTCTTCCCTCCTGACTCCTCCTGATGACCCTCGAACGTTTTTCTCTTTTTTGCTGCACTGCCTTTACTCCATCCCCCCTCAGGTTCCCTTCTCCCCTCTCACCTATTCTCAGACTCCTATTCTTGTCCCCCTTTTCCTTCTCTGCCTCTTATGATTTGTCATTTACTTTGTAATTTCTGTGAAAAAATGTTTTAAATTGGTGTACCTTGTAACTCGTTTTGTTGTTCCTTATGTAAAGCGCTCTGATACCTCCGGGTCTAGCCAGCGCTATATAAAACTCAATAAATAAATAAATAAATAAACACCACTAGCCAAGCGCCAGTCCACGCACACCGTCATTAAATTTTTTTTAACAAGAAAGAAAACACAAACCAATTGCAACTCGATACAAAACTATAACTACAAAAACAACAGCAGTAACTAAAGACATCTTTCTATTGCCAAACGTGAAACTGAACAACTATATAAAACCATACAGACCAGGCAGTGCACTATTAGACTCACGGTTGCTCCCAAAAACTCTTTTGAGTGTGATATAATCAGAAACATGTGGGCACATACAGCCCAGGATTAGAAGGACAATCGGCACAGTGCATACGACTCTCCTTCCGCATACCTCTTCGCAAGCAGACTCTACAACTCTTACAGGGATTGGTTTTTTTGGGCGTGGGAGGAATTAAATCAGGAAAGTGGTGATCTTTCAATCCAGCCACATCCTCCACCACTGCAACTCTAGGAACACTTGCCTGTTCCACAACAACAAGGCTGCCTATCACAGACTCTTGAAACTGAACAAAAGTCATCTTTGACGCAGGAGAACACTCCTTGAACACAGCAAACGCATTGAAAGTTGCTAAATTGAAGAGATGGATGGCCAACTTCTTATACCAAATGTAAGCCTTACGAACAGCAGTGTAAGGTTCCAACCTCTGATCTACTCTATCAACACCACCCATGTGCTTATTGTAGTCTACAATGCACACAGGTTTGCGCACTTCAGCAACCTGACCCCAAACAGTCACAGCTGAAGTACTCTTGTCATGAATGGTAGTCAGCATCTACACATCCCTCCTGTCCACAAATTTCACAGCTAGCAGTTCCTCACTATGTAAGGCACTGCACTGTCCCCTCTGAAGCTTTTTGCAAACAAGCTCTTTTGGGTAACCTTTACGGTTAGAGCGGATTGTACCACAAGCAAAAGTGTCCACTTTAAACAATTCCTTAAACAATTGCACAGCAGTGTAGAAGTTATCAAGATACAAATGATGGCCTCTGTTAAACAGTCCTCTAGCAAGATCCCACACAATTTTCTCTGAACTCCAAAAGTGGACGGACAACCAGGGGGGTCAATAGTGGAATCCCTACCAGTGTACACCCGGAAATTATAGACATATCCTGTCCTACTCTCAGACAACATATACATCTTAATTCCTTAACGTGCCCTCTTGCTAGGAATGTACTGCCTAAAAACCAAACGGCCCTTGAACAGGACCAAATACTCATCAACAGCTATTTCTTTCCCTGGAGTATAGATCTCTGAAAATCGATCCACATAGTGATCAAGAACAGGCCGAATCTTAAAAAGACGGTCACAGTCAGGGTGATCGTGTGGCAACGCCAAAGCATTATCAACAAAATGCAGCATCCGAAGCAAAAAATACCGATCACGACTCATAATTGCAGGAAATATGGCTGTTGCCATCAAGGGACTAGTAGACCAATATGAAGCCATGGACGGCTTCCTTATCAAGCCCATCAAATAAGTCAA
Organism: Calotriton arnoldi; assembly: GCA_963921515.1. Lineage (NCBI taxonomy): Eukaryota > Metazoa > Chordata > Amphibia > Caudata > Salamandridae > Calotriton > Calotriton arnoldi. Next base: position 2,785,532 of record CAWUFW010000285.1, read on the forward strand.
ACCCAAAAACTTCTTCATCTCATCCAGATTTGTGGGAGTCCACCGGGTAGCTCTAGAGCGGGCCTAAGTCTGGCACTGTTGTCCCTCAAAAACTGTTCAGCATACAAATTAGTCTGCTCAACAATCTCAGCCAAAAATACATCATCCATGAACAACTGAAAAAACTGTATAGGCAAAAAATGTTCACAATCCACTCTACACCCTGCATCACCACTAAAGGCAGGCAACACCGGCTGCACCATGTTTGGATCAACCCAGAGTCCAGCACTTCCAGTAGGAAGCCTTGCAACCTCGGGCTGCAATACCGATGTCTCTTGTGGCACCATCGACACATCAGTGTCCTCCTCTAAAACAGGCACTTCATCCGCACTGAGAGTAGCTTCATCTGCACTGAGAGTAGCTTCATCATCAGATGATTCCTCGTGGACAGAAAACTCACTGCCAGAATCTTGCACTGCCTCCTCTCCCTCAGACGCACTGTCAGTCTCATAATCCTGCTCAGAGGAAGATTCAAAAATCATACCAACCACCTGCTGACCTGTAATTCTACGGCTAGCCATAATCCTTACTAATAAAGGTAACTTGTCAAACAAGTCAACAACAACAAACACTTTGTAAAATAAGCAATAAACAAAATGTGTCTTTATCACAAAGACCTATATACTCCAAAACTATACCACTCACTTGACAGAAGCAGCTAGACTCACCACCACCTACTCTGCACAGACACAGTAAGGATCAACAATATCCCACTAAAAAAGAAAAAGAAAAAAGAAAATTACACATAAGACAATGCAAAACACATCGCAAAGAATGTCATGCTCAGAAAACTAACTAAATATGCTGCCATTATGACACCACTTACAAAAAAGTTCATTCATGCATGACAATAATACTCATTTGGAGTAAACACAACAAAAATGTTTTTCTTACCAAATAAATGCAATTACACAAAACTGCAGAACAACCACTGCCAAAACCGCAAACAAGAATCAAAAGCTTTACACTAGAATAAAAAGTAGAAAAAAACATTACAATCACATATGCAAATAATGCACCAGTCCACAGACAATCCACCAACCAAGCTAAGGGGTAGGTGGGCCTAAGAGTATAAATAAAATATTCACCCCCGTAAAAGGGGAGCAACCCTTGCCCAAGAGGCCACTCCCCAACACCAAAATTTAAAAAACCCTGGTGTCTAGTGGCATCTGCTGCAGATGGGCATAAAAACATACTGCTGATCTGCCACCCAAAGAGGGCAAAAATGGCCCCAATCATTCTCCCATAAAGGGGAGCGACCCTTGCCCAAGGGGCCGCTCCCAAACATAGCAAAAAAATTCCCTGGTGGTCTAGTGGGCCCGATATTTAAAAAAATGGCGAGATCTGCCCCCCCAGGGGGGCAGACAGCCAAAAACATTGCCCCCAAAGGGGAGCGACCCTTGCCCAAGGGGCCACTCCCCACAAATTAATCCCTGGTGGTCTAGTGGGCCAATACAAAAAAAACATAGCGAGATCTGCCCCCCCAGCCAAAAACATTGCCCCCAAGGGGGAGCGGCCCTTGCCCAAGGGGCCACTCCCCACAAATTAATCCCTGGTGGACTAGTGGGCAACTACATAAAAAAAATGGCGAGATGTGCCCCCCTAGGGGGGTGCAGACAGCCAAAAACATTGCCCCCAAGGGGGAGCGACCCTTGCCCAAGGGGCCACTCCCCACAAATTAATCCCTGGTGGTCTAGTGGGCCACTAAATTTAAAAAAATGGTGAGATCTGCCCCCCCCCCCAGGGGATGGACAGCCCAAAAAAATGCCGCCAAGGGGGAGCGACCCTTGCCCAAGGGGCCACTCCCCATAAATGTATCCCTGGTGGTCTAGTGGGCCACTTTAATTTTAAAAAAAATGGCACGATCTGCCCCTAGGGGGGCAGACACAGCCAAAACATATTGCCCCCAAACAGGGGAGCGACCCTTGCCTAAGGGGCCGCTCCCCCCAAACAGGTAATCCATTTTTAAATTAAAAAAATGAAAATCCCTGGTGTCTAGTGGGCATTCCTGCCGCACGATCGCACGATTGCACGATCGTGCAGCAGGAATGCTCAAAAGAGGCATCAGGGGAAAGGAAAGCCCTTTCCTTTCCCCTGATGCCTCTTTTTTTAAATCCCCCCCTTCCACGAGGAGAAACTTACCTGTTCTCCTTCCGACGCGCTGGAAGCAAATGGCTTCCAGCGTGTTGGGAATCCCCTAATGATGTGAAGGGGGGTCAGGGGGAGGCAGGGGAAGGGCTTCCCCTGCCATCCCCGGTGGGGGCACCATAAAGGGCAGCCCGCGGGGGGACCACCAGCGCTTCCCCCGTGGGTGGGTGCTAGGACGGCCGGGAGCCGTCCGATGCACACGCCCACCGTGACGTCGGACGGCTCCCGGCCGTCCGACGCACGGAAGGGGTTAAATGTTGTTAGGATAGGATACTTAGATATAACATTAATGTAAATATTATTTCTTTAAGATTATGGGTAACGTGGTATAATCATTCAACTAATGGCTGTTATTAATTTAATTTTTTATTTTTTAACTGTTCACAAGTCCTGCGGTACTCCCAGCAGGTTTCTAGATCCAATAGGAAGGATCTTGCCTTTAGTTAGAGGCATGACAAAAGTGTGAAATTGTCCTTTTTTGACGGACTTACATCTTAGAGGGTTAGACAAAGAATGTCTTGGAACAGAATTTGCCATATAAACAATTAATGAGTTAAAAACAGGAGCACAACTCTGTTCTGCGACACCAGCTCACATGTTCATGATACGGCCCCTCAAAGTTCGTAAATATGAAGAGGCAATTAATTACTGTGCTGTGTTTCCGAACTCTGCTGTCTCATGCCCATGCACTAAATTGGAAATGTTTAGAATTAATGTATGCACTGAAGACAGGAAAAACAAATGCACAGACCCCCTTCTACGTCAGTGCAACACATAGAACTGGATCATGATGTGCCCCTAGAGCAGAGGTCTTCAAACTTTTTGATGCCTTGAACCCCTGTCAACATTTGTTAGGCATAAGAATCCAATCCTGACAAATATTTGTAGGACCTGGTACTCCTCATCATCAACAACCATCGACAACCATAAATACCTCCAATTCCCAAGGCAAATAATTTTTACAGTGGGGAAATAATATCAAATAGTAATTAGCAAACCAAAGGTTTGTGGGTGACTGTGGTGCTGTGTCAGAGGCTTACCACACAGTAAAAAAAAAAAAAAAAAAAATTACCTAAAAATGCACAATGGTACTTTCTTTTTCACAAACAAAACATAATTTGACAAAACATATTCAGATGATAAAACCATTCTGAACTAATCTTGTGGGTGTGCCTTTTTCTCTCTAGAGAAATGGTCAATCCGTGATTGCATCTTAATAGTACCAGTTTAACATCCAAATATAGCAATAAGCAATGAAATGGTGACCAGTCCAGCTTTGCAAAGGGCCTTCTACTGCACAGCAACACGTGTCGTTGCTTTTTAGTAACTTTTGAACTGTTTGAGTAATACGAAAACTGTTTTTGTTAAGATCAGAAGATTATGCGGCAGATGATGGATTATGTGGCAAGTGCGGAAAATCTATAATTATGCTAAAATCGCCGCAGCCACACAAAAGCATATTTCCAGTGGCCCTGGGTATAATGGCTGTAATGCTTTAGTGCAAGGCATCTGAGGAGAACCATACTATATTTCATGGGATGCTGATGGATTGGCTTTTACAGCTGCATAGAACTGGAGGATGCTGAACATCATTCATCATAATTAAAATATACCAGTTACAACCATTAAGGATGAACTATAAGGTCCAAGTAGGAAGCTTTCTTCAATTCTAGGGGAGGAAGTGTTTTTCTAAAAAGGGGTTTTATTTTTAACATCATGAAAACAGACGCTTCTATTTCAGCAAAAACGGACTCCTGCTTATATTAGTTTGCTGCTGTTGTTGACTTCAGTCTTGTTTGAGGGGGCTAGAGTGTCTTGAGAGTCTGAACATGGGGCAGGGTCAAAGATGTGGCTAAAAACTAAGTAATCTGTACATTTTGTAGGTCTTTCACCGTCAGGTAGGTACTTGTAAAATAACAGGCAGCTTAAATGAAAAATAAATATAAACAGTTGTTACTCAGTGGGAAATGCACTATAGTACATTATGAAACCTCTATTAGGTAATGCACTGTAGAGGTCAGTGTGTAACCAGAGAGACACAGAATTAAATCTTGGTTGGTGCAGTGAGGAATAGTGACTTGTGTATAGTACGCGCACAACGTAACACTCACTCCCCTCCCTTCTGATGCCTTTTCAGCGCCCACTGGGGCGGCCCAAGAATATCCGGAAACCAGTTATGTTGTCCAAGGCGTAGACTTTTTATTCACATCAAACATATAAATCTCCACAACCACTAGGAGAGTAAAGTATTCCACTTGGATATATATCATTATACACAGCATCAGATTTTGCGACATCCACATGTCAAAGGCAGAAAGGAAATTAGGCAAACATTACAATTGACTTCAGCTCTGCCGTACATATGTACTTCAATTATTGGCCGACTCGGCCGACCCACTCAGCTGCGCACATTGTGCCAGCAGGCTCCAACGCGCTACAGCAAACATTTGCATTACTTGAGAAACAGGGCACCGCATAGCGCACCGGCCCACCGAGGTACCTGAACACAGGCATCCTCACCAAAATTGTACACAGTCCATACGTTGCGGGTTAGGGCAGTAGAGTCCAGGACCACCAGCAGGTCAGTCCCCTCCCCGCCTACCCTCGGCAGCAGAGTCCAGGACCACCAGCAGGTCAGTCCCCTCCCCGCCTCTCCTCTGCACAGTTCCAACCTACCCCTTCCTGGGGTCTATCCAGTCGCTTATCCTCCATAGCTGCGCATGCCCCCTTTGCTGTTATCTGTCAGCGCTCTGCCCTGTTCTGCTGTCGGGTGGGAGGGTGGTTTCCAATGTTCCTGCGGCTTCCCTGGGGTCCAAGGAGACAAAGAGGATGAAACCCCAGGGCCGCCGCCTTATATAACGTTAAGTTTCGGTTTCCAAACGTGTGGTGCACGTCACCAGAGATAAATCCCAACCACGACCAGCCCCCCCATGGAAGCTCGATTTCTTGGCGCGACTAAGGGCGCCCCTCCCCTAGGTGCGGGGGGCACCTACTCATAGTACGCGCACAACGTAGCACTCACTTCCCTCCCTTTTGATGCCTTTTCAGCGCCCACTGGGGCGGCCCAAGAATATCCGGAAACCAGTTATGTTGTCCAAGGCGTAGACTTTTTATTCACATCAAACATATAAATCTCCACAACCACTAGGAGAGTAAAGTATTCCACTTGGATTTATATCATTATACACAGCATCGGATTTTGCGACATCCACATGTCAAAGGCAGAAAGGAAATTAGGCAAACATTACAATTGACTTCAGCTCTGCCGTACATATGTACTTCAATTATTGGCCGACTCGGCCGACCCACTCAGCTGCGCACATTGTGCCAGCAGGCCCCAACGCGCTACAGCAAACATTTGCATTACTTGAGAAACAGGGCACCGCATAGCGCACCGGCCCACCGAGGTACCTGAACACAGGCATCCTCACCAAAATTGTACACAGTCCATACGTTGCGGGTTAGGGCAGTAGAGTCCAGGACCACCAGCAGGTCAGTCCCCTCCCCGCCTACCCTCGGCAGTAGAGTCCAGGACCACCAGCAGGTCAGTCCACTCCCCGCCTCTCCTCTGCACAGTTCCAACCTACCCCCTCCTGGGTCTATCCAGTCGCTGATCCTCCATAGCTGTGCATGCCCCCTTTGCTGTTATTTGTCAGCGCTCCACCACAGGGTGAGAAGCTCCCTGGTGCACTCGCCCTCCCCCCCTGACGCTGACTGTGCTCCACAATAGCCCCCAGTATAGTTTGGATAAAGATCGCCATCCCTTTGGGAGACAGATGCACCCCATCCTTATGGAACAACTCCCTCATTCCGGAATGTAACAAGTTGTGCCTAATTGTACCCATGGTGGACTTTGCCAATATGCTTTTGATCGAATGGTTCAGTTTCTTCACCGATTGGTTCATGGCTTTTACCGGAGCCCCACCCACCCAGGACATCCGCGGTATCCCTTCCGACCACAATATTGCTGCTTTTGGAAAGAATTGTCGAAACTTAGACATGACTACAAACAAGGCCTCTCGCACCCCTCGCCTGCCCAGGGGCACCATATCATTCCCACCAGCGTGGATGACTAAAATGTTAGGGCGGGGAAACGCTCCAGATTGAAAAGCTTGTTCAAAGTGACCAAACAGATCCTGCAATCTCAGACCCTCTACCCCAAGCCAATGGTGTAAAAACTCTGCAGCTTTTTGTGCTTCTTCCAGACTGGACCCGCGGAATTGCTGCTCCGCTCTGCAAATCAAGGAATGCCCACACCAACAAATGTGCACCGAGCCACAGGCATCAACTGAAAGAAAGAAAGAATTGCCGTTATCACCAAGATTGTTGCGCCCCTGGGCATTTTCACCGTCTACACGAGATTGGGCCGCACGTACTGCTCAAAACATGCCGATCGCCATCGACCCAACCTCTTAATTGCTTCTGATGGCAGACCAATTGCCTCTGCTGTGGTTGCTGCCCCTATACGGAAAGAATGGGAACTAAACTGAGCAGAATCCTCACCCAGGCTGGCTAACGCCCTCCTGCACACTTTAGTGAATTGGTATTGCGTCATTGGTGTTCCATCCTGGTGTACTAAAAACCTGGTTGAGGCCAACATTGGGCGCCCCCTGAGGTACTCCTTTGCCAATGCCACTGGACAGAAAGCGGTATTGTGCGCAGCATACAATTTAACCCATGTGCCCTTCCCTAACGGGTCTGTTTTAGACCTCCTGATCCTGAGCTGGATCGCCCCGACTTCCAAGTAGACATCCGCCACACCGAGCCCCCCTTCACCCATTCCTGACGATGGTACCAACTCGGAAATGCGTAGGGCCCCAAAAAAGGCCAGCACGTAGGCAAGAGTGAATAGCTCTGTTTCATAGCGGGAATGGCAGACCTGGTGTAGGGCTCCCAAAAGCCTCCCAAGCCTCTCCACATCGATAGTACGCCTACTGTCTGGTACACCAGGTTCCATGCGCTCCCAACCCCTGATGGCCTTCCGCACCCTAAAATCTTTGGTAGGATCCTTGACTCCCTGCAACCCAGCAAAGAAAGCAATGGCGGACAATTGCCGGCGCACTAATGACAGCAATTTTCCCCATCCTTCTGCCACACCAAGAAACCTAGCACACCTTCCGGGGAGAACCTGTCTACGTGGGTACCTGATTCAAATGATGCGCTGTACACCCCCCAAGCTTTCTCGTACATACGTTTTGTCTTGGGTGCCAGCGCCGCTGCAATTCGGTCTGTGGCAATGGGGCACCAAGCCTCCACAACTCCTCTGGGAACTCCGCCATCACCTCGTCCGCCTGCGGCCACCGTGCCCTGAACTCTGCCAACTTAGATCGAGACAAAGCGTCAGCCACTGCATTTTCCACACCTGGTACATGCTTGGCAGAAAAATACACGTTATGCAACAGACATAGGCAAATAAGACACTTCAGCAACCGCAGCACCCAACTGCATCTCGCACTCTGATTATTTATGGGCATAACCGCAGACATACCGTCCGACCCAAAAATTATTCTGGTGTTTGCAATAGACGCCCCCCAGATGTGTAGGGCAACAATGATGGGAAACAATTCAAGAAAGGTAACGTTGCGTGTGAGCCCAGACGTAATCCACACCCCAGGCCAATGCTGCATGCACCACCTAGAGCACAACACTGCGCCAAAACCAATGCCACCCGCCGCGTCTGTGTAAAGGGCTATCTCCTCATTGCTCTGGGCTGGTCGCTGCCATAACAGTGTTCCATTAAAATTATCTAAGAACCCCTTCCACGTCTCCAAGTCCTCTCTGACCTCTGCAGACAATCTGGTATGGTGGTGCCTTGCCCTAAGGCCTGACATAGCTCGCGCTATGTTCTTTGAAAAGACTTTCCCCATTGGAATCACTCGTAAAGCAAAGTTCAATTGCCCCACTAAAACTTGCAGTTGATGTAACGTAACCTTTTTGGCTGCTAAGCAAGTGGTCACTGCATCTCTGAACGCCCTCACTTTGTCCTGCAGCAACCTACACTGCCCAGCCATGGAATCAATCTCAATACCCAGGAAGCACAAACAGGTGGTGGGGCCTTCCATTTTGTCTTCAGCCAACGGGACCCCCAATGCCTGAGCCAACTGTTGGACACCCTGCAGGGCCCTCCCACATGCCCGGTCACCAGGGGGACCCATGAACAGGAAATCATCTAGGTAATGCACCATGTCCTCCGATGACACCAAGTCCCTCACGGCCCACTCAAGGAATCTGCTGAACGTCTCAAACACAGAACATGCAATGGAACATCCCATGGGCATGCATAAGTCAAGGAAGTATTGACCCTCAAAGGTGAAACCTAACAAGCGAGTGTCCTCTGGGTGGTCGGGTAAAAGGCGGAAGGCTGACTCAATGTCAGACTTTGCCATCAGGGCCCCCCTGCCTAACCTCTGCAGCTTTGAAATGGCATCGTCAAAGGTGGTGTATCGTACTGCGCATAGAGTGGGATCCAACCCATCATTGACAGATAACCCCGTGGGATAAGAGAGGTTGTGAATCAAGCAGAATTTGCCAGGCTCCTTCTTGGGAACCAAACCCAGAGGCGAACATACCAATGAAGCACATGGGGGGATATTAAAAGGACCCGCCACTCTCCCCGCATGCACCTCCCTCATGATTTTTTCCCGGACCACCTCATGGTGCTGCAAAACTGACAATTGATTGTTTGGAGGGACTGATGTCGGGGGTGCGAGGGAAGGAATGCGGAAGCCGTCCCTGAAACCATAATACAGCATGTGTGCATCCCTGCTGTTTGTATATCGGCTGAGAAGATGTGTGAGCACATGTAGGCGAATTGGGGAGGGGAGCTTCGCACCATTAATTGGGCAGTCGACCCTTAGGGGTTGTGTGCTCTCTGTGTTTGCCAAGCTTCCTGAAACATTTGAACTCTGGATGTCCTTGCCCCCCGCAGAAAGCGCAAAGGTGTTTAAACCTACATGTCGCCCCTTTGCTACACTCTTTCCTGTTGTAGTTCCAGCAGGCCACTCTCTTGTCTCCCAAACTTTTGTCGAACCGAAAGGACTGCGGCGACCTCCCCTGCGCTTGTGACATATGGAACTCTGCATGCCAAATATTGATCTTCCTCTGGTCCCATGCTATTTCTGGCCTTACTGCTTTCATCTGCCTAAACTTAATGTCGTACTGCATCCAAGCTGACCCTTGAAACTCAGATGCCGCCCCATGTATGAGGGACATGTACCCAAATAATTGGGGGGCCAATGATGGTGTTTTCTCTGTGAGAATCGCCGCGTAAATGGCGAATCCCGTCACCCAGTTCCTCAAAGACCACTCTACCCACACTGTCTTAGGCTTTAGCTCACTCTCCTTACTAGCTCTCGGCCGACTTGGGACAACCCCTGCGTTTATCAAGTCAAAGACGTTCACAAATTCCCCTTTGTGAATTCTTTCTCGCGTCTCGGCTGGAACATGCCATGCGATTGCTGAAGAAGGGGCCAGCGCCAGGGACGACGACCCAAATATCAATGGGGTCACTACAGGTGGTGATTGAACTACGCTCGCCGCCGCTGTTGGTAGTGTGATAGAAGGCAGAGCCGGTGTCCCTCCAGGGTGCGCCCACACCTGCGCTGCCACCCCTCCTTGTGCTCCCGTGACCGACAATTGTCCGGGTAATGATGACAAAGCTGACCCAGCTGCCCCTTCCAGTATGAATGGGGCTTGGTAGGCAGTCGTGCTCCCTGCCGCGTGTAACCCCCCTTGTACTCCTGTAGATATGCCTGTCACATGAGGAGGCGGCACAGGCATCCCCCCGCTACTACTGGGGTCTGGTGGACCGTGGCGCTCCCTGCCGCTTGTGTTACCACTGGCGCTCCCCCCACCTGCGGTGACGCTACTGCTGCCGCCGTTGTCGAGATTGCCATTATGCTCTGCCCCACTGCACCCACACTCATGTTAAGTATGTGCCCCTGCACCGCCTGTTCCGAGCTGGCAGCGGCCATGCTTTGAGGAAGTGACTCACCCCCTACTGCGGCTACTGCTATGGTCTGCGCGCAGGGCTTGACCCGTTGCCCTTCCCTAAAACGAGCCGGGACCTTCCGCTGCCGCTTTGGTGCCCTCACTTCTGGCTGTTGGTCAGGCTCACCTGCTAACTTCTATAGCGCCGCCTCCATGCCGTGCCGCTTTGCCGCCTTCCAAAGTTCGTTCAGTGCTTGAAAATCCTCCTGGGACGCAGGCTTTCCAGGATTTGCGCGTGCGCGCTTTGGCGCCATGCATTGAACCTACTAAGTAAAAGAAAGCAATATGTTATACACTAAGATAAAACCCTTCAACAAAAACGCGCCACACCCCACCTGTCCTGCATTGAAAACCCCTGTACTTAAAAAGGTCCCACTTGACACCTTGTGAGAACCACCCATTCAGCCCAACAATCAAGTTTTTTGTTGTTGTTTTTTTTGGAGTCAAAATTGCGCTATTTAAAAGGCATAATTATATATATATATATATATATATTTTTTTTTTAAATTATAATTAGGGCTCCCGGTTTTATGGTATTTATTTTTTGGACATTTCCGTCTGTATTTATCCATATTTATTTTTTGCTAATGTTATCTGTATTTATCCATATTTATTTTGGGTTTCTTGAAAAAATGAAGTTGAAACTAGTATATTTCTACATTTATGTAACCAATATATGTGCATGCATGCTTGAATGGCTAATATGTTTCAATGACATGAACACCCACAGATGATAAATCAATGCACTAATATGAAAACATGAATTTATTGTTATTAAGGTTGTGCATATCTACTCCTTTACTAAAATTCCTTTCTTTTTTTAACCCCTTACCTGTTAATCTGCACAGCTAATGGCCTGGCAGTCATGGCTGACAGCATTTAGAATCACTCAAAGAAGAATCCAATTTCCGTTTTTATCCACATCTAAAAAATAAATACAGACAGGAAAATAAATGGTTTTCTGTCTGTATTTATCTGTAAAAACGGAAAACAGGAAGCCCTAATTATAATATACCCCTCTCACCTAGGGATGGGAGGAATCGAACCCCCTGACTGCAGACACCGCAGTCACAGGCCTAACCACTGTGCCAATGATGTTGCTGCCCCAGGAAGTGAAAGGACAGCCATTCCCATCAGAATAGGTGACAGCGGCATGCGAGAAGTACCGCCTTCTCAAACATCCATACAGCGAGGGGGCAAAGAAGACCGCCCCAATGGCTTGGCATGGACCTCCAGGGGGGCAAAACAAGACCGGCAACAAAAGATTAACATTGCGGCCAATTGAGGGTAAGCTAATTACAAGATCCGTTTATGCCCGAGGACAACTGAAAACATCCTTCGGTAAAGTAAAACGCATGCAAAGAGAAGTGGCAATGCATAATGAACAGAAAATAATTCACACAGTCAAAGATGTTCGCGCACACAAATGCACCATCATGCCCGGCGCTCCGCCCCTTTCCAGACGAGGCGGGCCCCTGCATCTCGGGCAGCCATGCCATTTGAGCCTGCTTCCCGCCGCTGCTGCCCACTGACGTAACTGAAGGCATGCCGAGGCAACGACACCGGAGCCACAACCCCGCTCCACTTGGGCCACGCCCCCCTATCTACGGGCCCGCACCGCAGCACTCCTCAAAACTGGCCCGCAGCTTACACTAAAAAAGCCACAAAAATGCGCACTGATCGGTAATACAATTTATTTTTCTTTCTTTAAAGATACCACTTTGGCAGCAGAGGGAATGCGAACACTGCTTGGAAACGCGGAAGCCCAGCACCCAGCCCTCGAGGCTACTCTGATCATAATGACAACTGCAACCGTTTCCTGAATAAAGGCCCAAAGCACATGGGCGACAATGACACACTGCCACTGCCCACGCCCCCCCCTACAGACAGACCTGCCCCGGGCGGCGCAAGTCATACTTCTCAGTAGTTACACCAGAGGTCTTCAAACTTTTGTAGGTTGAGCCCCCCCAGCTGAATTTTTTTAGATGTTGGGCCCCCCCACCACCTGACAGAAATTTCTGGAATCTGGTACACTACATAATCGACCGCCACGCGCATATTCCGGGCCATATCCAGCAAATAATGTTCAACACAATAAGAGTGTTTAGTAAACTGCAGGTTTGTGAGTGGGTGTGGTGAAATGACAGAGGCTTATTACTCTGCTCCAAACACCATTTTCCAAAGATAAAATGTGCGCAAATTGTTTTTACTAGGATGCTTTGTTTTACACATGACATAGATTGATAATAACACCACCAACATATATGTGACGGGTGTGCCTGTTTTTCGCCACAGAGACGGTCAAACTGTGGATGGATTTTTGCTACTGCCATCCTCAGGTTGTGCTCCACATCCAGTCTTGAACGGTACTTAGTCTTTAATACCGCAAGTGCTGAGAACCCAATCTCACATAAATAGGACGAGCTGAAAGGCAAGAGAGTTTTGATAGCAGTTTCTCTCAAAGCTGAATATTCTGCAGACATTTTCAGCCAAAACGGGGATTGTAAGGAGACAGTGTTGTCAGATTTTCGAGCACTCCCTAGCTCAGAGCTGGTACACGAGAAACAAATCTTCTCTAGAAATCTTTAACAAACGTTTTAGGCAGCATTATAATGGGATAATTGCCCACCAACCAGTTATGGATCCGAAGACAAAGTTGAAAGTCCACAGAGAGGGCGCTGAACGAGACACCTAATTGAGAATTCCTTAGTGGTACAATAAGTTGCTTGCCTGAAGCAGTGGGGGTTTAGGACACGTCGGGCTTATGGCTAAAAAAAATAGAACTAATAATAAATTAATGATGTTGTCTATTTTACTTCAGAGCAATGTTGTCTGACAGACTTTGTGGTGGCAGGGACATGTTAAGGATTTTGGGTGCCCTGGGCCAAAACTATTTTGGGGGCCCCTGTTCAGTACAGCTTTGAGTTTAACTGATTTACTTTCAGCTCTGCCATACACTCTTTAGCCAGGCTACTAGCGGTGCACAGGCACTATGGTCGAAATTCTAAAAGCGTTTACATCTAATATTCAGAGACAGTGATGTGTTTTCACTGTTGTAACAAAGCAGCAGCCCACTAATTTTACAGCGAATAATATCTGTGATATCCTCCAATTTCTCATATGCGAGGACCCGCTTGGATCTAAAATAAACTTTTTATGGTTGTTGCATGAAACAAACATATTTCTTTGCAAATAGTAATAGACTCCCTCACATCAATCACATTAAAAAGAAATTAAACAAAACGGTATTTACAAGAATCTGTTTAGGAATTATTCCAGGCCATCGGGGCAAAAACAGAGCTGTCTCTATCTGAATCGCTGGATTGCAGTGCATGTAAATGTGTCCTTTTGTAATTTAGGATGAAAACCTTGATGGGGCACAACATGCCCATACTTGTGTACAGGGGCGCAACTAGACCCGAACTTCGGGTGGGGGCTAACACTCCCAGCCAGGGCTGGCCCTAGCACTGGTCGCACCCAGTGCAACAGTCTTTTTTGGCGCCCCCTCCCCCATTTCCTCCATCTCCATGAATTTCCTCACTACCACTGACCAACGATGCACCTCGTCTCTCCATAGCACCTTTCTGGCAAACATTTCATTTTTTTATAGCACTACTCATTGTTTACTCCCACTCAGTTCAGTGATCTGCTTTTTACATGTTCTTTGTAGTAGGCACATTAAACCTCTGCACTGTGTGGGTGGCAGGAGTGCCCATGTGAGTGCACGGTGAGCCATGCAACAGTGTGAGAGTAGGGTAAGAGGAGTGACTGCAGGGTGAGTGAGGTGACCATATGAATTTGGGTGCGGATGTAAGTGCAGATTGGGACGAATGAATGTATGGTTAGTGATGGGCTTATTTGAGTGAGATTGCAGATTGAGCAGTGAGGGGGACAGGTGAGTGAAGTGTCACAGTGCAGGTTGAGTAGTGTGCTTGTGTGACTGCAGGGTGAGGTACAGGGTGAACAGCGCAAGTGCATTGTGAGTGCAGAGTGATCACTGTGAGTGCATGGTAAGCGGGTAAATGGTGTGAGTGCATTGAGATCAGTGTGAGGGCATTGTGATCGCTGTGGGTGCAGGAGTGAGCGTGAAAGTGAAGGGCGAGAATGAGGAGCGAGTTGTCTGAATGCAGGGTGCATTCCCAGACACTAGAGTAACTCAGCTTGTTATTGACGACGGCGTAGGGTTTCAGATATGCTAAACTATTGCTATTATGGCATTAACCAGGGATCAGGGTGGAGGAAATAAATGTGCTGATCTTGCAACAAACTTCGAGTTTTATGATTAGGGTTGCCAGCTCATTATTTGGATGGCCCAAGTGGTACAAAAATAAGCAGTCACCCAAAGCTGTATTGTCAGCACTTGTCTGTGCATACTTTGAACAGCAAATATAAATAGAAATAACTTTTAATTGTGTTCTAGGGCTGACTGAATGATCCATGACTGATAATACAAGGGAACAAAGACAGAAAAGTCACATTACAAATGAATACATACTTACTTATAACAATATTTAGTGTCAAGACAAGCAATTTGCAGGCTGTTTAAACAACACATGGCTGGCTGGCATTTTGCGCACCTGTCTGTGTCATTTTAAAAGAAACTTTGTCTCCTTTCTGGGAAGAGCTAACCCTCCCAGGACGGGGTTAAATTCGTATAGCTGAAATGCTTCAGCTGCAGTGGGAGGCAGGGAGTCTCCTCTGTTAAAACTGAAAGCAATGAACAGACAGTCATTTCAGCTGCAATGGGAGGCAAGGAGTCTCCTCTGCTATGAAATCGAACGCGAAGGAACAGGACTGTCTGTTCGTTTGCTTTCAGTTTTAGCAGCGGAGACTTCCTGCCTCTCACTGCAGCTGAAGCATTTCAGCTCTATCAATTAACCCCCTCCTGGGACAGTTAACATGATAATGACAAAAAGCATGGGCACGTCGTGCCCCATCGATTTCCCCTCCCTCCCCCCTCCAACCATACCGGAGTTCTCCAATAAAACAAATCCCCAGAAGACTTGCAACGCAGGACAGTGCAGAGGAACAAAGGTAAGAATAGAGTGGAGTGCGCGCCCCCCCTGAGATGGTGTTGCGCCCCCCCAGGGGGGCGCGCCCCACAGATTGAAGAACTCTGAGTTACACTATAGATAGCTACCCTTTCCTTTATTTTTTTTTATTTATTTTTTTATTTTATTTTTTTTAAAGAGAAAAACAAAAAGAATGCCATTTGGGATCGAACCCACAACCAACATCCAAGCACCACTATATTAGTGTGCTGAGCTAACCACTCATACAATGCTAATGCTACGCCAGGCCTCCTTAACACACTGTGCCACACGCCTCGTCGTTTTCCAACATTCCTGCGGCTTCCCTGGGGTCCAAGGAGACAAAGAGGATGAAACCCCAGTGCCGCCGCCTTAAATAACATTAAGTTTCGGTTTCCAAACGTGTGGTGCCCATCACCAGAGATAAATCCCAACCACGACCAGCCCCCCATGGAAGCTCGATTTTGTGGCACGACTAAGGGCACCCCTCCCCTAGGCACAGGGGGCGCCTACTCATTGTTAGTGCTACGTGGTCACAGCCTGTGACAGAAAGCACTGTGAATACGTAAGTCATTATTTTATACTTGCATTACACAGAGTATAAGATAGACTGCTACAAAATGCGCAAAATGTTTTACAATAAAATGGTGCTTGCAAAATATAGATTTTAGTAATACCCAGACCGTCCATAACTGTTCCTTCATTTCCTCCGCAGGGATAGTAAACACAATGACAACTAGAAGCATGCACGTCACATCTCAGTTGTTAACTCTTTGCACTACCACTCAAAAAGAAGCTTCAAGTGATTTGATCAATTAAAGCCAGTACCTGCTCCCAAGCATACTTTACATTTGCATATTTCCCTTCGCAATTGCAGATTAAGTTGTTGTGCACATTTGCATTTCTTTCAGGCAAGCAGAAGACTGGCAGAAAGGCGTGTTTAGCTGTCTGTCAGGCTTTGGTTTTACAGTACAGGAGAGGTCCCTGAATGACACGTCAGCTGAAGAGACTGAGGAATGCACACCCCCTTCCCATGACTCCACTCCCCCCCCCCTCCCCGGAGTCTTGCCCCACAGATTGAAGATCTCTGCCCTAGTGCAACCCAGAAAGGAGCTTGCTGCCTGTTTTCAGGGAAACTATTCTCTTTTCCCAGAAAATATTAACTCATTCTCTGTGCAATGTAGAGCAAGTGCAGCATGCATCGAAGCTTAGACATAGTCAGAAGAGGTTTCCAATCTGTGTTTATGCCCTGCAGCTTATTCACTAACTCACACAGATGCAGACTTGGAGGCATATTTACAAAGATTTTATGGGATGTTTGTGTCACAAGCAAAGTCTTTTTTTCTCAATCTACTTTCCAGCAGAAAACTTGTTTTTGAAAGTAGCACAAATCAGGGCTTAGTGCTGCTTTGCATTACTTAGCACAAGGGGGCATTCCATGGGTGGTGCATGGGAGTTCTCATGAAACCACCCATGGTATGTTGACTCAAAACCCTATCTATTACAAAAGTAGACAGGGTTTGCAAAAAAGAAATAGTGCCCTTTTGAAGTAGTTTTAAAGTGAGTGTAAGAATAGTATTTTGTATTGGAAGGCTAACTTTCCAGTACAAACCTTTCCTAGACATGACACAGACACCTTTGCACTATGGTGCAAAGGTGTGTGCATGGGTCTCGGCAGCCAATTGTGCGCTGGCACTAGGGATGGAGAAGGAAAGTTCCATATCGCTGTAGATATGGCTATGTCCTGCTCTTTTCTTCTCAAGCAAGACAAGGCACCATTTTTGGCTGCTGTGCTGTATTGCATGAGAATTTAGTAAATAGACCCCTTGTTGTACTGTACAGTTTCAGGACAAACTGGGGCTGCATCATGATAGGCTTAGCGGATGCATGCAGAACTGAGCAACTGCAGTGTGCAAAGTGAATTCAGATATTTCCCTGAGTTTGTGCTTTATTTTCATACAGCACCGATCATAAACAGAAAGATGCATACTTTGTGCACTGCTTCCGAGCTGTAATATATAAAAATAAAGAACTAAGAGAAATATTGGGTTAAATGAATTCACTTTACGCACTGTAATCGTATAAATCAGGTGCTTGGCTCTGTGCTGCACCATCAATGGCCATTATGATATGGCCCTAGGCCTGAAACTCTATTCAATGCCAGCAAGCATGGCCATCATAAGACACCATGCTTAATTTGTAAAAATTGAAGTGTTAGGGCCCAAGTACTTCACACAGGTCTAATGTAGCAAGGGCTATCAACATGTTAATCAAAACTGCATGTTTAATGGCCTGATTTAGATATTAACCGTCTTTCCGCTGGCCCGCCATGGTAGTGGGCCCAAATACTCCGTCAAGCCAACGGCATCCCGCTCGCCTTATTAAGTGTATGCAATACACAGAAGACCGCCAAGCCGGTGGTCATCTGTGCTGCCTCCATTGCCGTTGTGACGGCGGGGACCCGCTGAGCCAATTTAAATGTGCCCATTGGGCTGGCGGTGTCCTGTTGGCGGAGTCTGGACGGGGGCAACCGCAGTGCTGGGGAGAAAGGTAACTGACATTTTGTAATCAACTGAAAACATATATATGTAGTGTATGTGTACAAAAGTGTGTGTAGGATATCAGTAGTGATTCAAAAATGTACATAATGCTGTGCATACAACCAACATACACACAACATGCAATGTATACCCACATGCACCACAAACACCTACTATTGATTCTGTCAAAAAGGGGTGCCGGTCTATCGCATTCATGGTGCAGCAAGACAGGGAGGACCAGGACAACAGCGAAGAGGAGGAAACCACATCCCGTGCCCCCGTAAAAGGTGAGTTGTTATCCCTTTTCATACCTTTCCACTGACTCGAAGTAGGAGGGATTCCCATCGGAATTCCTGTAGAAACAACCCAGATCCAAATCTAGAGGGCAGGAATCCTAGCTGAAGTCCCTCCGCCACCTGCTGAAGCCCACATTGCTGTAGGGCGCCGGTACCGAAATCCTGGCATAGTCGGAGGGACTGCGGCGATCTCCTCTCCCATTGCCAGCCAACATCTAAATAAGGCAGGCAGACCACCAGGTTGGCGGGCGGGAAGACCGCCAAAAAAGCACACTCTGT
Organism: Calotriton arnoldi; assembly: GCA_963921515.1. Lineage (NCBI taxonomy): Eukaryota > Metazoa > Chordata > Amphibia > Caudata > Salamandridae > Calotriton > Calotriton arnoldi. The sequence goes on from CAWUFW010000285.1 coordinate 2,803,853, forward strand.
TGCAGTCCCGCCAACATCTAAATAAGGCCTTAAGTCCTAGATTTATCATTTTTTTTAAAAAGGAAACAGTTAAATGCTCCACTAAAAAAAACTCAACTAAAAATATATTCACACAGCGACACCATGAGGTGGATTTTCATAACTACTTGTCAGTGTTTACAATTAGGTCCCAAGCACTGGCAAACAGCACCACAAATTGAGCTATGATAAGGCCCCAGGGTATACTGACCTGTTGCGCAAAGTCATTCAGCTACAGCAAGTACTAGCACATTTTACACACCAAAGACTTCTTAGCAGATGCTACTTGAATCAAAAGCTAGAGTTTTCAAGGTCCATTTTGTAAAAAATAGACCTGCTCCAGCAAGAAAAATTACAATCTACATGCATGCTAATGTGCAACTATTTAACAAGCTGTGCACTAGAAGCTAGCTTCAGCATTAAATAGCAATTGCAAAGAGTTTTTCCATTTGCCTATTACCACAACCAAATGTTAAACACCATTGAAATGCAAAGGGTTATTTACTAAGGTTTTTTTCAGGTGCTTCTGTGGCACAGCCACACAAAGCATTGAGTTGATTTACTAACCACTATAAAAGCCCATAGGTATTGAGCATTACCTCCCGTCCCTCCCTCGCCTTCCTTCATTACAATTGAGGCCCCGCCTCCCACCCAGACCCACCCCCAGCATAAAAACTCTGCCCACCCCCACCTCCACCTGTTTTTTTTCTGTCTCCCTAGTGAGACTTACCCTTTCAGCTCCTCCCTGTGGCGGTGCCGGGGAGTCTTCGGTCTGGTTCTCTGCGACGGCGGTGCCCTCTGCAGCGTTCTCCTGGCGGTGCCTCCTCTCCTCGTCTCCCTCGTGGTATGGGGGCGGAGCGGTTGCTCGGGAGGCCGCGACGGTGTTCGACGGTCCTCCTGTGGCTGGGGCTGTGTTTCCGGGTCGGGCCTGCTTGGATGCCTCTGCTCCCGGACTGCACACATCTCGGAGGCCTGGTAGGCCGGGTTTTTGACCCGTTGTTTGTTCCTTTTCCTGTTTGGAGTGCCATGTGCTGTGAATTGCTGTTTCTCTTGACGGGCGTGGTCGTCTGTCTGCCTTGTCTTGGGGCTGCTGGGGGCTATTTTTCCACTTGCTGCCCTGGGTCGCTTGAGGTTGTTGGGGGCATTCTGGTGTCTTCTTCCTCTGCTGCTTGGTCTCCGGTCCCCCTGGGGCGCCCTGGACACATGGGCTCCGCGGGGGGTATGGTGCCTCTCATGTCTGTGGCTGGTGCGGGACTTGATTGAGGCTGCTCTGTCCGGTGCTTACGGGCTCGGCCGCTGCCTTCTGGTCCATCCCGTCCTCGTCCGGCAGATCCTGGGGCGGCTGGTTTCCGTCTGGGTCCTGGGGTATTGGGCCTTCTCCCGCCTCTGGCGTTGCCTTTGGGTCCGGGGGGTGTGGAGGGTCGCTTGGGCTCCTGTGCTGGTCGGCTGGGCTGTCCTCTTCCCTGCTGGGCGGGGTCTGTGGTATTCTTCCTTGGTGTTCCCGGCCCTTCTGGTTGGGCTTGCCCTTCGGTCCCGGTGTGGGGATTGGTGCTGTGGGAGTGGCGTGCGAGGCCCGTGCTTGCTGTATTTCGTGCTATTTCCACTTTTGTGTGCATTGTGCTTGCTGCTTTGTCCACTGTGGACCGCCCGGCTGGCGACTGTTAGTCGGTTGCCTGCGGAGCCTGCTGTGTGCGATCTCTTTTCCTCAGCCCTGAGCGTTCCTTCTGTGCTGTGTTGGTCCTGATTGGTTTCAGGTTCCTTTACGCCTCTTTTGCATCAGTGGGTTTTTTCCTGCGGTGCGGCGGGTCCCTTGCTTCCTCCGGCGGCTTTGCTTGTTGGGGGTGTTCGCCCCTTTCCTCCCTTTGGGCTGTTGGACTCTGTCCTGGCCGCTCTGCTTGGCGGGTCGGGTGTTCTGCTTGGCTGGTGCTGTGGCGCTGGCCTGTTCTCGGCTTCTTCTGCGCCCTCCTTGGTGTGGGGTTTCGTGGCTTTGGCGGCGGCTGTTAGGGCCTCTGGCCGTGGCGCCCGGTACCCCCCTGCTCTTGTCGGATCTCTGCTGTTCGGCGGGGTCGGGCCTGGTTCGTGCCTGGATGGGTGGCTGCCTGGGACTATTCGGTGCTGTGGGCTGCAAGTCCTCTGTCCTTCTGGCCGCCTTGGGGCTTCTGCCTGCCTTTCCTTTGTGGGGCGTCCTGCCTTTCTGGGGTGCCTTGTCCTGGGGCCTCTCCTTTGTCCCCGATGTGGGCGTCTCCTCCGCCTTTCCGGTGGGTACGGTTTTGGCCTGTTTTTCGCCCTGGCTCCCTGCCTCCTCGCCTGAGGGCCCTGCCCGGCTGGGTCCCTGTCGCTGCTGTCTGGACGGTTCCCTGCGGTGGGTGGTCGTCTGCGGCCTTTTCTTCCTCGGTGGCGGCGGCCCGTTTCTGGTGGCTGGGTCCTGTGTACTTTGGTTCTTGAGTGCGGGGTTGTCTTGGTGCAGGTTCCTCCGGATTCGGGGGTTCGGTTGACTCCACTGCCTGTCTCCGGTCCCCGCGGGGTGGCTCTGCTGGACGGGGTGTCCTATTTGCTTGCTATGTGGTCGGTCTGCTGGGTTCCTGTCGTGGAGCCCGGGCCTGGGGCCCTCTCCGTTCTGTTTCTGGGGTTGGGGGTGTCCGGCGGCTTCGGCCTGTCCTGGCTCTCCTGTGGGTCTGCTCCTGCGTTCGGCCCCTTCCCTTCCTTGTGTTGGCCCTTTCGGCCGTCATTCCTCTGGTTCTGCCTGGCATCTTTTGGCGTGCCGTGGGTCTCGGGGATGCTTCTCTCCGCTTCCCAGTTGCCGCTTCTTTCTGCGGTTCGCTGTGGGTGACGCCCATTTCGGTTTTGCGTCCTTCCCTTCGGCCTCCGGCCCTCGCCCTGGGTCTTCCCGCTGGTCCTGGTGCCTCTCGTGGCTCTCCTTCATGCGGGGGTTTTTCCTTCGTCCTTCTCTGTCGGTCGGCCTCTTGCTGTGTGCGGCCGGAGTGTCTTTTTTGCTCGGGCTGTTCGGGGGGACCTTGGTGGTTCTTCTGGGGATCGGGTTTGTTGGTGACCTGGGGTGTGTCTTCTCTGGTCCCCTCTCGGGGCTTGGTGTTCGTTGAGGCTCGTTTTCAGCCTTTGCGTGGCCGTGTTCCCTTGTCCTGCCTGCACCTGGTCTCTCTTCCTTTGCTGGCTTGGGCCTTGTTGTCCCAGGGGCTCCTCCGGTGGTCCTGTGGCTACAGGGGCGGGGGCTCCTGGCTTCTGGGGTGTTTTCCGGTTCCCTGGGCTCGTTTTCTTCTTCTCCGACTGACCGTCTGGATCCTGTTGGGTTGGTCTCCGGGGTCTTTTGTTCCCGCTGCCCATGTCGGTCCGTGTCCGGGGGGGTGCTATCCTGGTGGCTCTCCCGTCGTCGCTTTCTGGCTGGCTGTTTGCTGCCTCCTCCGGCTCCGCTTGTGGTGGCTTTGGCCGCTGGCCTGTCCGGGTGCGGGTTGGCTGGGGTCTGTTCGGGTTCGGAGGTGCCGGTCCCTGCTGGTCTCCCGGTGTTCCTCCTGCTGGCGGATGTTGGGGGCTTGCCCCGGTGCTCTTTCGGGGCTCTCTGCAGGGCCCCTGGGGTGTTGGTTCGGTCTGGCGTTCTGGGGGCAGGGTCCTCTGTCCGCCCTCTGGGTGGGTCCAGGTTCTGGTCCTTGTTCCTTGTTTGCCGGCGTCCTGTTTCTCTGGCTCCGGTCTGGGTGCTGGGTCTGTCGGCTCTCTCCCTTCGGCGAGTGGCCTCTGGGCTGGCGGTTCTGTTGTGCTGGGTCCTTCCTTCTTCCCACGCATTCTCTCTTCTTCCCCGTGTGGCCAGCCTGTTGGTGGATCGTTTGGGCCTCCCTTTGGTGGTCCTGTTGTGGCTCCGGGGAGGGCCTTGGTGGCCCAGTTCTGGTCTCTGGGCTGGAGTCCCGGGGCTCGGGGGGGTCGTTGGCCTTCCCTCTCCTGTGCCTCGGGTCTTCTGGGTGCCTTCCTCCCCCCCCTTTTTTTCCGCTGCTCCGGGCCTTTTCTGATTCTGGTCAGGTGGCTCTGTGCTCTGGGTTGTTGGTTGCTCCCCGTTGGCCTGGGGCGCCTTGGTCTCCTCTCCTGTCCGAGTTCTGTTGCGTTCGGGAGTTCGGGAGTGGGTCCTTCCGGTGGTTCTGTTCCCTTTGATGTTTCCGGCCCTTCCCCTGGGTTCTGTGCGGGGGTTTCGCCTGCTGCCTGGTGGTGGTGCGGCTGGGCTTTGCTGGGTTGGGGGTTCCTGACCGTTTGGCGGTTGCCTTGCTGTCTTCCTGTCTGCTGTCCTGTGCTTGGCATGGGTGGTCCTTTTCGGCCTGGTGTTCTGCTCTGGGTGTTGTTCCCACGGTGGCTGGCCTGTTTTTGGCGTGGCGATTCCTTCCGGGTGGGGCTCTTCTGGGTTTGTATGTGTCTCCTCTGCGGGTGCTGTGGGCGGCTCTCCGGCTTCTTGATGATCCTGGCGTTCTTGCGGGTTGGCGGGGGTCTGTTGCCCCCCCGCCCTGGCTGGTCCTTCCCTTCGGGGTCTTGGTTGCTGGTGTTGGCTGTCCTCCCTTTTGGTCCCCTTGGGGGTCTCGGGTTGCGGCTCTTATCTTTTGGGCCTTGTTTTTTGGTTGCCATCCCCTCTGCGCGGCGCTTGGGGGTGTTGGATCGGCTGTGGGTTCTCGTTTGGCTTTGATCCGGTTGCGGAGGTTGTTTGGCCTTCCTCTGCTCTGTTGGGTCATTGGCTTTGGTCCCCGGTCTTGCTGACTGTCCGTCTTTTGAGGGTAGTTCCTCCTGTGGGGGTTCGGGGGTGTTCCTCTCGCTGTTTGGCGACTTCGGTGGCTGCGTTGCTGGATGTCCGGCGTGCTTTGCTGTGGTCCCTGCCGGTTGTGGTGTCCTGCCAGGTGGGCTCCTCTGTGGGATCTGTTGGACTGCGACCTGGTCTTCTCCCTCTCCGTTTGACTGTCGCTGTCCGTTTGCGTGCCTAGAGCGTTTGTCTGCTGTTCTGGGCCGCTGGGTTCATGGGATGTTGATCTGCTGTGTTTGGGGCACTGTTTCTGTTTTGGTGTTCTTTCGCACTCAGCTGTCCGTCTCTGTTTTCTTCTGCTTGCTATGTCCTCAATTGTAATGAAGGAAGGCGAGGGAGGGACGGGAGGTAATGCTTCCATTTCTAACGATAATGGCATTACTCCTAGTCCTAATCCCTCGCCATCCTTCATGGACCCTCCATCCCTCCCGGTGCGGTTCATCTGAGTGCTAGCTCGGCTTGTTTACGTACAGGTGGAGGTGGGGGCGGGCAGAGTTTTTGTGCTGGGGGTGGGTCTGGGTGGGAGGCGGGGCCTCAATTGTAATGAAGGAAGGCGAGGGAGTAGGACTAGGAGTAATGCCATTATCGTTAGAAATGGAAGCAAAATTGATCAGCTCTACATGACGGCCTGGACAGCCCTTGATAAATCTAGGCCATAGTGCCGAAAGGGTTCCAAATCGAGTTACAGCATTCCCTCACATTTAGACGCAACATGCAATCCGGTCATACTGTTCTCATCAAAGTTCACTCTAATTTTTTCTAACTGTGTGCAGCAATGAAGGGAGTCTGTGCACTGCAGCCAAGGCTATGTGCATCAAAGACATGCAACAACTCACTTTGCAAGCAAGTGTAGTTGGTAAGCATCCGAAACAGCGGTGTTTGCCACTACCAAAGATCTGTATGAAACTAAAAACCAAAAATGTGCTTTTTGGCTCTATTTTTGATGCATGTAAGAGCCACCTTCGATGATTATGTACCATTCTCACTATATGTCGAATTGTGTATATCGTTGTCATTTTTGCTAATCCATTATGGCCCTTTATGCCGAAGGTTTTGCTGTATGCTCAGTCGCTTCATCAATCTCATGAGGAATGCATGATTTGCAATCTAGTTTTAAGCACAACCTAACTAGATTAGCTCTGCTCCATTCAGTGTCACATAAGGGGTTCTTCCTTTCATAATTAGTTCGGTGACAGCAAACACCCAAGTTGCTTTGCAAAGCCCTCTCCATAGGTCCCCCTTCAGATGGCCCTAATAGTGTTTGAACAGTTGGTGCTGACATGAGGATTTCGCTGTATTAGTAGAACTGGGCCTAGTGGTCCTTCCACCACACAAAATACTATACGTCAATCCTATATGTGTTTATTAGTGAAGAAGTGCTTACAGGCGTGTATTAGTTAAGTAGTGTGCTGTCACAGGGGTTCTGCAGACAATGAATGAACGCTGGTGAGAACATGTCATGCTGGATTCTATTGCTTCATTGAAAGCTTGGAGAGAAAGGCAATTTACATGAATGTTCAGTTTATGTCTCTACCAAGGCATACACAAATTCTAACTCGTCCCTTTTTTTTTTTAACAGAGTTTTATATAGCGCAAACTTGACCCGGTATCGGGTATCAGAGTGCTTTACATAGCACAAGTTGCGTTACATGAGGACACATTAATTTTTTGTTAGGCACAGGGAGATTAAGTGATTTGCCCAGAATCACAGGATGTTCAGCGTCATTGCCGAGACTCGAACCCGGTTCCCCATATTCGAGGACGACCGCCCTAGCCGTTAGGCCAACTCCTCTCCCTTATATGAAAGACTACCCCTTCCACACAAGGTCATAGTACAAAGAAGGCAAAGAACTCCCAGCCCTGCAACTCGCAGTCATAATGCTTCAGCATTAACAAGTAGACAACACACGAAATAAACGAGCAAGATCCTCATAAGGCAAAATTGTTGAATGGCTCATTGTAGACTCTAGTATCGTAAAATTGGGGTTATTACAGAAACCAATGTTTTACACATACATTTGGGTGTCACGCAGCTCACAGAAAGTGGCACTCTTTATTTCATGTGTTTCGAGAGACAAGGGGACCCAATTGTAATGGTCAGGGACCTTGGGTAGTAGTACGTTACAAATACAGTAGTCCCTGACAGGGAAAATACAAAGGAAAAACAATAAATATAGACCTGGAATCAGTACTATATTGAGGCTGTCCAGCCGGACAGAGTAATTTTAATAATGTTTCAGATCGCAAAAATGGATAAAGTGGGACACAATCCTGCGTCCAACGCAATACATATAACACAAGAAACACAAGTAACAAAGGCTCAGGCAGGACAAACGGCTTGTATGTTATACAAGAAATGAAACAAGCGAAAATAGGTAACAACACCGTTACACATAAATAATCATTTGAATTGTGTTTACGGTGCATATTAGGTCGACGACATTTCGATCCTGTAAAACCAATACTGGGATCATCATCAGGACGTAAAGTTACATGCCTGAGGGAGATTTGCCATGCGTGATTGCACAAGGCAAGCGGTCTTGAACTGATGCGGCATACAATGACGTGCAAGGGGGATACGACTTTGCAAGAACTCAAATTCGCCAATTGGCTGAACCGAGCGATGTATCATACAGATGATTAGCGTGTGAAAGTGGAATAATAAAAATGGTGAACCGCGTTGTCCAATGCGGGACCAACGGCGCTAGGGGGAGGCACGATGACCTGTAATGTGGATCAAATCAGAATTGATCCAAAGGGAAATCTGCAAACACTGAACCGCGTTGGTGCATTCAGTGCAGACCGGCGGCGCTGGAAGAAAGGCACACTGACCTAGATATCCAAGGGTGTCTGGGTGAGCTCGATGAACTCCTTCCAATTGCTATTTAATGACTCTTTATATCAGGCATAAAGGCAGCCAGTACAGGAAATACCAAAGAGATCCGACACAAATTGCTGATCACCAGAGAACTCTAACATAGTCCACCCAGCAGATCCCAAATAGTCACACACTTGGAGCACCGACATCCTATAACAAAAAAGGGTGACAATAATGCGTGCATCTTACCAAATTCTCCTTACCTGACATCTCCAGGTGGCAATCATATTAAAGAGGACTGTAACACAGTCAATTTAGACAGAACTCTAATTCTAACTTACTCTTTCTCCATACCTCTGACCTCTCCGAAATACATTAGATCTTAGAGCAGACATCCCCATGCCACCATCAGCATTGATTAATAACATAGAAGAAAAACTCCCAACACAATTAAGGGACTTGCAGTGCTAATCAGAGCTATCAGCATACCACAAACTATAACAAGCATTGGCATAGCCAATAGGTCTCGCCTTTGGGACCTTATAAGTGTTTAGCCAGAGATATTGACTTTGCCTATATCTTTAAGCTGTGATGTACAGAAGTCTGCAGCATGCTGAAAAGTTATAATAAAGAAGTGTCAGAAGCATTTTTGTTACCGTATATATGACCAAGAAAGCATTATGTACAACTGAATGACCATATTAAAAAAGTATTAATAATAAATAATGTTTTGAGGTTTTTTTTGTCCTTTCAATGCTGGCAACTTCTATCTGCTTGTCCCAATGGTTGCTTGTTATGGGGTTTTTTTGTAATGGGGGGGAGGGGGCATAAATAACAGGAAGGTGAAGGTTGGGAAATAGTACCTGTATAACAGTCAGTCAGTCAGTGAGAGAGTCAGTTAGTTAGTCAGTCAGTGAGAGAGTGCGTCAGTCAGTCAGTCAGTCAGAGAGTCAGTGAGAGAGTCAGTCAGTGAGAGTCAGTCAGTCAGTGAGAGAGTCAGTCAGTCAGTGAGAGAGTCAGTCAGGCAGTGAGAGAGTCAGTCAGTCAGTGAGAGAGTCAGTCAGGCAGTGAGAGAGTCAGTCAGGCAGTGAGAGAGTCAGTCAGTCAGGCAGTGAGAGAGTCATTCAGGCAGGAAGAGAGTCAGTCAGGCAGTGAGAGAGTCAGTCAGTCAGGCAGTGAGAGAGTCAGTCAGTGAGAGTCAGTCAGTCAGTGAGAGAGTAAGTCAGTCAGTGAGAGAGTCAGTCAGGCAGTGAGAGAGTCAGTCAGTCAGGCAGTGAGAGAGTCATTCAGGCAGGAAGAGAGTCAGTCAGGCAGTGAGAGAGTCAGTCAGGCAGTGAGAGAGTCAGTCAGGCAGTGAGAGAGTCAGTCAGTCAGTGAGAGAGTCAGTCAGTGAGAGAGTCAGTCAGTGAGAGAGTCAGTCAGTGAGAGAGTGAGAGAGTGAGTCAGTCAGTCAGTGAGTCAGTCAGTCAGTGAGAGAGTCAGTCAGTCAGTGAGAGAGTCAGTCAGTCAGTGAGAGAGTCAGTCAGTCAGTGAGTGAGAGAGATTGAGTCAGTCAGTGAGAGTCAGTCAGTGAGAGAGTGAGAGAGATTGAGTCAGTCAGTCAGTGAGAGAGAGATTGAGAGAGTGAGTTAGTCAGTCAGTGAGAGAGAAAGTCAGTTAGTGAGAAAGAGATTGAGAGAGTGAGTTAGTCAGTCAGTGAGAGAGAGAGTCCGTCAGTCAGTAAGAGAGTGAGAGTCAGTCAGTGAGAGAGTCAGTCAGTGAGAGAGAGAGTGAGAGAGAGAGTCAGTCTATCAGAGAGTCAGTGAGAGTCAGTCAGTCAGAGATTGAGAGTCAGTCAGTCAGTGAGAGAGAGAGAGATTGAGAGTCAGGTAGTCAGTGAGAGAGAGTGAGTGAGAGTCAGTGAGAGAGAGTGAGAGAGAGTGAGAGTCAGTGAGAGAGAGTGAGAGAGTCAGTCAGTCAGTCAGTGAAAAATGAAACACTGCATGGTGCATTGCAATTGTGTGAAGGCCTTTTTCACTACATTCACTTTTCTGTTAAGCTTGTGATAGTATATTGCACTTGCAGTAAGGTTGGGTGACAGAGTACCCATCCGTCAAAATCCAAGGCAGGGCCTGTGTAAGCACCCCGTCCACATACCTCTCCCCAGCTGCAGAGTTCGCTGCACCCTCAGTCTATAATTATCAGGTGTCCCCGGGCAGAATGTGCATCAGAAAAAGGCTCTCTTAGTCTTCGGGGTGGCCACTGCATGCTCCCGTCTGTACCTGTCCTGGACTACCTTTTAGACGGTCACAGTGGAGCTGTAATGTGTCAAACGGAACATGCTCTGTGGCTAACGCATGACTAATGAATGCTTCGCTTATACCACCATCTCACAATGTAGAGTCCTTATAAATGCAATTACAATAACTAAAACCGATTGAAATCGAAACACCGGTAACTTCATTTTTCAAAATAATGTTATGGAAAAACATCTTTAAACCCTTAAACGTAAATATTGAACTTTAATATAAAAAAAGGCCACGATGTAATTAGCGAAAATGTATTATCAGCATGATGAGTACTCTCTCTGCTGTGTGTTTCACTCAGTTGTTTGCTGAATCCTGGGTGTTTTGACAAGCATGAAAAAGGAAATAGGGGGCACCATGCTGAAGTCCCTTTAAAACCAGTGTAATAGAGAACCTTGCTTCCGGGATACAATCAAGGCTCCACTGCTGCCGGGTGTCCCACGCACAGTACCTACGTTCAGGCCTTTGTGTTACCAGAACCACAGCCTGCACAATGTGAGATATACCTGCTAGCTGTGCATCGAGGGTTTTACTGAGACACGATGAGGCAAATATAGACCAGCAATTCTGAAAGAAAGATTTTTACTTTCTTTAGACAGAAAGCTGGTACCAGGCAGTCTTTGTTGTTGGCAATGTGTTCCTTACGGGCAAGGATGGTGACCAGGGTGAATTCAAGCGACTTGGTAATCAGAGAAAGTTGGGGCTTGAAGCAGTCCAATTTCATGTCATTCAGCTAGGTTTGTGCGGCTTCTTTTTTGTGGTTCCTGGCAATTAAAGCAAATTCTGTCTTAAGTGGATTTATGTACGAGCGGGAGTAGCAGGATTTTCTAGATTTATAGCTCCACTGCTTCGAAGATAAACTTGCTCTAAATACTGGCTTGTCTTACTGTGTTGAGGCAGACATCTTATTTTATTTTGGTTGAGTGGAATTTGCATGTGGTGCCGGTTGCTTTGTATGTGTGTATGCTGTGGCATTTGTATAGTGCGGACCTTGCTAGAGAGTAAGAGTGCTGAATATTGTGCACAGCCAGAAAACAATCACTGTTTTCAAGGAGGCTGGGTAAGATAAGTTCGTACTGTAGGGGGAGCTGCTCAAACAGCAGGTTTGCACTCATTTTTGTGAACCAGGTTGCAGATAGTTTGGTTCCACGTTTATGGTGCAGAAGGGGAGGGATTAGATCACAGGTATAAGTCTGGCTTGCTGATATGTTGGCGGGACAGAGTGTGCACAAGAATGCATGTGTGTGAGTGAGGTTAACAGTGGGAACGAGCCACAATGAGACAGAATGACAGTGTGCCAGTGGGTGTTCGAGAAAACCAATGAGAGAATTAGGGGGAGTGTGACCCTGTACCAGTTAGTATAAGAGACAAGCATTGGCCGCGTGGCCGCAAAAGTGACGCGGCCGCGAAAGTGACAGAAAACAAGCACGCGAGTGGTGCGTGCAGAGAAAGCCAGATGGCAGCTCTGGTGGGGGAGGGGCGAGCAAGACAGAGAGGCAGAGCGAGGCGCGCGTGGGAGAGCGAGAGGAAAGCCCGATGGCGCTCGTGCCTGTGCGCGTAATCGCGCGCAGAATGCCACACAAAAAGCTGTGGTCGCATTTCTGAAAGCCCACTGACTAAATGTCTCGCCCTGAGCCAGCGCAAGCGCTGGCTCAGGGCGAGACCTAAAAATGAGTGTCTTCTCACACTTCTGTATCCATTGCACCGCCTAGTACTGCATCCCACAACTCAATATCCACACCTCAGTGGTCATCAAGTAGAAAATGGAAACATTATCAACATAGGTTTAAAGAAAAGAAAACACTTACGACCACACACCCACACACTGTGGCATGCTACCCATGTGGATAAGGGCTTCAGCATCCCACATAGGGATAGCAAGTGCTATGACACATGTATGTACTGTAAATATGCAATTGTCAATCCAGGCGAAAACTGAAAATCATGTCTTTGGGTCCCCCAGACAGCAGCACTGGAAAAGCTAAACAATTTTGGAGATGCAGTGCTGGATAGAGCTAGTTGCTCCCATCATTATACTCCCTGTCCCCCAGCTGTGAGCGCTCCTCTTTTCCCAGAAACAAGAAAAGGCGCAAAAACAAATCATGAAGCAGGCCACCAAAAAGATTGGGTTTCCCACCATTCCTCTTTTAAAACAAGTAACTAGCAAAATCTCTTTCCTGATGTATAGAGCAGTTGACAATGCAAGAGAAATGTAGACTCTGTGGCCAGCAGTCTTTGCGGCCTATGGCTCACCCCCCATCCTAAGTACTGCATGAACAAAGGCTTTTCAGTTTCATTTAAAACTTTGCTACTGCCAGTGGGTGATGGAGGTATGCCACCCCTCTTTTCCTCCAATCATTTTTTATTTGTGCCGAATATATTGAGTTCAATCTATGCCAGTAGATTCTTGGCCCGAATCATAAACCAAATAACAAGTCAAAGACAAACAGGAAATTAATGAGGATAGAGACAGTTTTTCACAGCCTTTTCTAAAAATGGATATCTGTAGGGAAAAAGAAAGCACCTAGAAATGTTTTCCGTTCAATGTGCGCTATAAGCGTTTTTATCTGATTTCAAAGGCCATATTTCACCAAATCCACTGCCCCATACGACATACTCCCGCTGGAGCCTGCCCCTTCTTTGTGAAGGCACAGTCATACATTTGATGACAGTATAAGAAATCCCTTGGGTACGGTTATCCTTGCAAAGTGGGGAAAGTCCACTATGCACTGTTACTTTTTTAATTCCCACCCAGATTTCATATCATCTTAACCCAAGGTAGCAATGAGAGTGTTAAGACACAAGCATTCATGCCTTCCCTCTACCTCTGCACAGCAATGTACTGAACATATCTAACAAAAGAAAAAGTCCTGTGGATGTTTCTGAAATGATTTAAAAGGTATTTATTCAAGAAAACACACATTTGTTCCGTTTCTTCTGTAGATTTTCCAGCCATAAAACTCTGCTTTGCCTTCTAAACAAATTATTTCTGCCGCAACTCTAAGGCCATCTGGTTATTTCGAGTTTTATTAACACTACAATGATCTGTTCATACAGTTGCCAACTTGCCTACAGTATAAGCTTATCTTACCACCCACCTATGGCTGCTGGCAAAGTGTATCCAATGTGTATCCATCGCAGGCTAAGGCACCTCATGCAGAAATCATATCAACTCTGAGTGTACTTTAAGGCAGGCTAAATGATGGTATCATACTGGAAAACAAGCTCAGATGGTTAACGCGCTTGCTACTGAGAGCTGTTTCAAAAAAGCTGGGGGCATATTAGCAAGACCGGCGATAAAATTTTCGCCGTTTTAGCGGCAGGAAACTGCCGCTAAAACGGCGATAATGGGCTTGCTAATATGCGTTATAGAATTCCAATAGAAGCCCAGGTTAGATGTCCTGCACATCTAACCTGGGCTTCTATTGGAATTCTATAACGCATATTAGCAAGCCCATTATCGCCGTTTTAGCCGCAGTTTCCTGCCGCTAAAACGGCGATAATTTTATCGCCGGTCTTGCTAATATGCCCCCTGGTCACTAGTTAGACTCGTTATAAAATACATCTTAGAGGGATAAGGTGCCTGCGGCAGAACACTGAATGCAACGTGCAGGGCATGTGTTTGAAAGCTAAACACATAGCTGAGTGTGTCCCGAGAATTTTTGCAGAAACGTTTTTGCAACCTGCAAGTCACTGCTTATTCAGCTACATACATCAGTGGACTAAATTCTGCTACACACATTTACATGTTACCAGTAAAGCATATGATTAAAGGCTTGCATGTCTAACCAAACTTTAAATCTTTAGAGCTCACAGAATGTGTGCCATTCTATCTGGTAGTAATTTACACTATTATTAATCATCCACAGCCATCTGCAGGCATACGAGAGATAACGTGAACTGAAATAGCAAGTTACTTTGCACTGAAAATGTCTATACGTTCAATTGCTTTCACTGATTACATGGTGCATACAAGGTGATATCTTTCAATAATCGAAGCTGCTGTTGTTTATTCGGTTTCTTTTATTATCACACAAATTTGCTTCCAAAAACCTTACATGTCTTTTGCAAACCTGGGCCACTTTTTTTTCCTCTGATGATTTGCTTCATTCTGAAAGAAGTGGCAGCATGTCCAGCTGTGCAGGCATCTAGACACCTACTGGGAGGACATATATCCTCACAAAAGGCGGTATTGATTACCTGTAAAACGACGGATGCTGACCCATTCATTCGTTTATTTCAGGAATCACTGTAGCCTGAAGAGTTGAATAATAGAGACCCAGAGGGAGGATGATACAAAGTAAGCCCAGCGGAGAGCCTGTTGTGGTAACACTATCAATCAATCAATCAATCAATCACGGCATTTATAGAGCGCGCTACTCACCCGGGAGGGTCTCAAGGCGCTGGGGGAGGGGGTAAGTTACTGCTCGAACAGCCAGGTCTTGAGCTGCTTCCTGAAGGAGAGATGGTCCTGGGTTCGCCGAAGGTGAGTTGGGAGGGAGTTCAGGTCTTGGCTGCCAGGTAGGAGAAGGATCTTCCTCCGGCGGTGGTTCTGCGGATGCGTGGTACGGTGGCGAGGGCGTGGCTGGTTGATCGTAGCTGGCGGGTGGGCGTGTAGAAGGTCATGCGGTTGTTGAGGTACTTTGGGCCCAGGTCGTGGAGGGCCTTGTGTGCGTGGGTGAGGAGTCTGAACGTGATTCTCTTGCTGACGGGGAGCCAGTGCAGGTCTTTCAGGTGTCCGGTGATGTGGCTGTGTCGGGGGATGTCCAGGATGAGTCGTGCGGAGGCGTTCTGGATGCGCTGGAGTCTTTTTGAAGTTTGGCTGTGGTTCCGGCGTAGAGGGTGTTCCCATAGTCCAGTCGGCTGGTGACGAGTGCCTGGGTGACGGTCTTCCTGGTTTCAGTGGGGATCCATTTGAAGATCTTGCGGAGCATGCGCAGGGTGTTGAAGCACGAGGATGAGACGGCGTTGACTTGTCTGGTCATCGACAGGGAGGAGTCCAGGATGAAGCCCAGGTTGCGTGCGTGGTCCGTTGGCTTGGGCGCGGTGCCCAGGGCCGGGGGCCACCAGGAGTCGTCCCAGGCGGAGGGTGATGAGCCCAGGATGAGGACTTCCGTCTTGTCTGAGTTTAGTTTAAGGCGGCTGTTCCTCATCCAGTCGGCGACGTCTCTCATCCCGTCGTGTAGGTTTGCTCTGGCGGTGGTGGGGTCGTTGGTGAGGGAGAGGATCAGCTGGGTGTCGTCGGCGTAGGAGATGATGTTGAGGTTGTGTTGGCGTGCGATGGCTGCGAGGGGGCTCATGTAGACGTTGAAGAGCGTTGGACTGAGTGAAGATCCTTGTGGAACGCCGCAGATGACTTCAGTGGCCTCGGATCTGAACGGGGGAGGTGGACTCTCTGGGTTCTTCCGGCGAGGAACGAGATGATCCATTCCAGTGCTTTCTCTCGGATTCCGATGTTGCTGAGGCGCTTCACTAGGGTGCGGTGGCAGACGGTGTCGAACGCCGCGGAGAGGTCCAAGAGGATGAGGGCTGCTGTTTCCCCGTTGTCGGTTAGGGTTCTGATGTCGTCGGTGGCTGCGATGAGGGCGGTCTCGGTGCTGTGGTTGGCCCGAAACCCGGACTGCGAGGGGTCGAGGGATCCATTCGTCTCGAGGAAGGCGGCAAGCTGTCCGTTGACGGTCTTCTCGATGACTTTGGCTGGAAACGGAAGGAGCGAGATGGGACGGAAGTTCTTGAGGTCGGTGGGGTCCGCCGTTGGTTTCTTCAGGAGGGCGGTAAGCTCGGCGTGCTTCCAGCTCTCCGGGAAGGTGGCAGTGTGGAAGGAGGAGTTGATGATGTCCCGGAGATGGGGTGCGATGGTGGCGTCGGCTTTGTTGAAGACGTGGTGTGGGCAGGGGTCGGTTGGTGATCCGGAGTGGATGGAGTTCATCGTGCGGGTGGTGTCTTCGGTGCTGATCGGGGTCCAGTTGCAGAGGGTGGTGGTGGCGGGCGTTGGTTCGGCGGTAGGGTGCGTGGTTTGTGCGTCGAAGCTGTTATGTATGTCGGTGATCTTGCGGTGGAAGAACGTGGCGAGTGAGTTGCAGAGGTCTTGCGAGGGGGTGATGTCGTTGTTTCCGGCGCTGGGGTTGGAGAACTCTTTGACGATGCTGAAAAGTTCCTTGCTGTCGTGGGCGTTGTTGTCCAGTCGTTCTTTGAGTGCCGACTTCTTGGTGGCACGGATCAGCTGGTGGTGTTTGCGGGTGGCGTGCTTGAGGGCGGTCCTTTTGTCTGTGGTCTGGTCGAGTCGCCAGGTTCTCTCGAGAGTGCGGCAGTTCTTCTTGGATTCCTTGAGGTCGTTGGTGAACCAAGGGGTTTTCTTGCTTCCGGGTCTGCTGGGAGGGTTTTTAGTGGTGCGAGGTCGTCGGTGCAGGCGGTCAGCCACTTGGCGAGGTTGCTGGCTGCTTCGTTTGGGTCCGTTGTGTTGGTGGGTGTGTTCTGGCTGAGGGAGGCGGTGAGCTGCTCGGTGGTGATCTTGCTCCAGCTCCGGCGGGGAGCCTGTTGCGGGTGGTGGTGGGTCGCAGTCTTTCTGAAGCTGAAGTGGACGCAGCTGTGGTCGGTCCAGTGTAGTCCGGTGGCGTGGCTGAAGGAGATGTGCTTGCTGGAAGAGAAGACGGGGTCAAGCGTGTGGCCGGCGTAGTGGGTGGGCGTGTTCACCAGTTGCTTGAGTCCGAGGTTGGCGAGGTTGTCCAGCAGGGCGGTGGTGTTTCTGTCGTTGTTGTTCTCCAGGTGGAAGTTGAGGTCCCCTAGGAGGATGTAGTCGGCTGAGGGCATGGCGTGCGGGCTGATGAAGTCTGCGATGTCTTCGCTGAATAGTGTGCGTGGTCCCGGGGGTCTGTAGATGAGGGTGCCTCGGAGGGTGGTCTTGGGGTCAGTGTGTATCTGGAAGTGTAGGTGTTCGGCGGCGGTGAAGGTCTCGTCGGAGTTAGTCGAGATGCGGATGGTGTTCTTGTGTACGATGGCGATGCCTCCTCCCGTCTGGTTGACGCGGTCCCTCCGGGTGATCTTGTATCCGTCCGGGATGGCTATGGCGATGTCGGGCGCTGAGGAGGCGTTCATCCAGGTTTCGGTGAGGAAGGCGATGTCCGGTGCTGTTGCGTCGAGCAGGTCCCAGAGTTCCACGGCGTGCCTGTGGACGGAGCGGGTGTTCAACAGGATGCATTTCAGGTTGTTGCTGCTGGTGCTCGACTTGGCGGAGGTGGTGCACGTCCGGGGGCAGGTGAATCGGCAGGTTTGGCAGGTGAAGGGTCCGTGGGTGCGTCTCGGTGAGGCTCGGTAGCAGGCAGGGTTCCGGCCGGCATTGAGTGCGGTGAGTGTGGCGGCGTCGTAGGTCCGTCGAGTAGTGTTGCATCGGTGGGATCCAGGGGTTCTGGCGCTGGGCGCGGTCCAGGCACGGACGGGCGCAGACGGGCTTGCCTTAGGCGCGCCTTCGGCGCGCCAGCGGCGCGGCCGCACAGCGGCCGCCATTTATGGGGAGGTGGGAGGGAGGAGCAGCTGGGAGGCAGGGGCAGCGAATGGGCAGTCAGGGGGCGGGGCCGCAGGGACGCAGCGGCGGGAATGGCGAGAGGCAGCGGGGGCACAGAAAGGAAATGGGGGGAAAGCAGACAAAATCACGGGCACAACGTAAATGGGGCAGCGAGGGGCACAGAAGGGAAAAGGGGATAAAAACAGACAAAATCACGGGTACAACGTAAATGGGGCAGCGAGGGGCACAGAAGGAAAAAGGGGATAAAAACAGACAAAATCACGGGCACAACGTAAATGGGGCAGCGAGGGGCACAGAAGGAAAAAGGGGATAAAAACAGACAAAATCACGGGCACAACGTAAATGGGGCAGCGAGGGGCACAGAAGGAAAAAGGGGATAAAAACAGACAAAATCACGGGTACAACGTAAATGGGGCAGCGAGGGGCACAGAAGGAAAAAGGGGATAAAAACAGACAAAATCACGGGTACAACGTAAATGGGGCAGCGAGGGGCACAGAAGGAAAAAGGGGATAAAAACAGACAAAATCACGGGCACAACGTAAATGGGGCAGCGAGGGGCACAGAAGGAAAAAGGGGATAAAAACAGACAAAATCACGGGTACAACGTAAATGGGGCAGCGAGGGGCACAGAAGGAAAAAGGGGATAAAACCAGACAAAATCACGGGCACAACGTAAATGGGGCAGCGAGGGGCACAGAAGGAAAAAGGGGATAAAAACAGACAAAATCACGGGCACAACGTAAATGGGGCAGCGAGGGGCACAGAAGGAAAAAGGGGATAAAGACAGACAAAATCACGGGCACAACGTAAATGGGGCAGCGAGGGGCACAGAAGGAAAAAGGGGATAAAAACAGACAAAATCACGGGTACAACGTAAATGGGGCAGCGAGGGGCACAGAAGGAAAAAGGGGATAAAAACAGACAAAATCACGGGCACAACGTAAATGGGGCAGCGAGGGGCACAGAAGGAAAAAGGGGATAAAAACAGACAAAATCACGGGTAGAACGTAAATGGGGCAGCGAGGGGCACAGAAGGAAAAAGGGGATAAAAACAGACAAAATCACGGGCACAACGTAAATGGGGCAGCGAGGGGCACAGAAGGAAAAAAAGGGGGAAGCAAGAAGTGCGGGCACCGGGGCCGCAGCTGAGGGGCGATCTTACCTGCAGAAGCAGCGGGCAGACAACACAGGCGGAGCTGTGTGGTGGGGAGCGACCTACCTGGCAAGGTCAAGGGTCGCTCTCCTCACCGCGCAGCGGCCGCCATTTATGGGGAGGTGGGAGGGAGGAGCAGCTGGGAGGCGGGAGGCAGGGGCAGCGAATGGGCAGTCAGGGGGCGGGGCCGCAGGGACGCAGCGGCGGGAATGGCGAGAGGCAGCGGGGGCACAGAAAGGAAATGGGGGGAAAGCAGACAAAATCACGGGCACAACGTAAATGGGGCAGCGAGGGGCACAGAAGGAAAAAGGGGATAAAAACAGACAAAATCACGGGCACAACGTAAATGGGGCAGCGAGGGGCACAGAAGGAAAAAGGGGATAAAAACAGACAAAATCACGGGCACAACGTAAATGGGGCAGCGAGGGGCACAGAAGGAAAAAGGGGATAAAAACAGACAAAATCACGGGTACAACGTAAATGGGGCAGCGAGGGGCACAGAAGGAAAAAGGGGATAAAAACAGACAAAATCACGGGTACAACGTAAATGGGGCAGCGAGGGGCACAGAAGGAAAAAGGGGATAAAAACAGACAAAATCACGGGTACAACGTAAATGGGGCAGCGAGGGGCACAGAAGGAAAAAGGGGATAAAAACAGACAAAATCACGGGCACAACGTAAATGGGGCAGCGAGGGGCACAGAAGGAAAAAGGGGATAAAAACAGACAAAATCACGGGCACAACGTAAATGGGGCAGCGAGGGGCACAGAAGGAAAAAGGGGATAAAACCAGACAAAATCACGGGCACAACGTAAATGGGGCAGCGAGGGGCACAGAAGGAAAAAGGGGATAAAACCAGACAAAATCACGGGCACAACGTAAATGGGGCAGCGAGGGGCACAGAAGGAAAAAGGGGATAAAGACAGACAAAATCACGGGCACAACGTAAATGGGGCAGCGAGGGGCACAGAAGGAAAAAGGGGATAAAAACAGACAAAATCACGGGCACAACGTAAATGGGGCAGCGAGGGCACAGAAGGAAAAAGGGGATAAAAACAGACAAAATCACGGGCACAACGTAAATGGGGCAGCGAGGGGCACAGAAGGAAAAAGGGGATAAAAACAGACAAAATCACGGGTACAACGTAAATGGGGCAGCGAGGGGCACAGAAGGAAAAAGGGGATAAAAACAGACAAAATCACGGGCACAACGTAAATGGGGCAGCGAGGGGCACAGAAGGAAAAAAAGGGGGAAGCAAGAAGTGCGGGCACCGGGGCCGCAGCTGAGGGGCGATCTTACCTGCAGAAGCAGCGGGCAGACAACACAGGCGGAGCTGTGTGGTGGGGGAGCGACCTACCTGGCAAGGTCAAGGGTCACTATTCACTGTTTAGATGCAGTTAGGCTAATTTTCTCTGTCTCTCTGCGTGAGATGGGTGCCTGCCACAGGACTGCACCGTGACTCGTCGTGCTCTCCAAAGGAGATATTCCAGCCACTTACATGCTTTTATTAGGTTGAGCCAACAGTGCTTGCGCTGCAGGATGATCTGTTGTGTGTACTTTGTGAAGTTTGACTCCTCCCACCGTCTTGGATTACCTTTTGTCTGTGTCATTCAGAAATCGCAGCCTGCAAATGGCTACTGGCTGGTGCGTGTTCCACCTTTTCTCACAAGATAACTATCATGGAGTGTTGTCGAGGGAGCGAGCAGCAGCGCTCAGGGCAAAGGCTGCTGCCGCGGGGCACACCCTTTGCTCCGACAGCTCTTCTTTCTGGCCATTACATAATTTATTTTTACATCTCTCCGCAATATGTCCACACAACGGGAGATGCTGCAGAGTACCGCAGTTTGCTTTACTTAATGCAGTTTTTTTAACCTGTGGACTGACGAAAATTGATCATTTTGCTTTGCTCACTCTGCTTTTAACATGCCATGCTCTTAATTACTTAGGCCAAGTCACATTTAAAGATCCTCCCTTCCTGCCGCCACTTTAATCATCCAATTTAAAGTCCTGATTAGAGTTAAGCATATATAAAAGATTCAAATCATTGTCTACATGCAGTCCTAGGGTGGGGAAGGGTGGCAGTCTTTATTTCATCCAATAATACGCTTTCTTGGAAAGCACATGAAGAGAATTTCCTCCTCCTATCACCTCTGCGTCCTTGTCACTGAGTATGAACCAGCTTTCTGGTTCCCACTATTGGCAGTCTACAAAGCACCCGCTTGTCTCTCCATGTCTTTGCACTCTACCCATCATTCAATATTTGGAAGGCTCCATCTAAATTCCATACACAAAGGCAACCAATGAGACGGCAAGTCTGCATTGATTAACAGGCTGTGGGCGGTACCAGAAGGTCCCCGCTGGCAGTACTGACCAATGATGTCTGCAATTAAGTATTAAACAAAAAAGATACACCCAACGATAAATAACCCGTCCTCCCTGATTGGAAGGAACTGCCCATCATCTCGAAACTGACTGCCCAACTGCATGTGGGCTGGCACTCCAGGCAGTGTGCGCCTTCGTCTTCGCGCTGCTGCTGGAGAAGGGGATCCCATAGAAGGCTATCAGGATGACTACGTCTCTGGCACCGGCACAAATAGCTTCCCCTCCTGGAGGAGGCAGGAGAGCACACGTATCAAGGACCGGTCAGGGGCCGGTGAACAGCTAGAAAAGGGCCCAAGCATGGTCAGGTCAGTGGTGGGAATGTGTTAGGTTCTCATTGTCAGGCTGAGGCAGGCCGGGCGGGGCATGCCATGAGGTGCTAGTGACAGAATGATGAATCGTGTTCATCTTAGGCCAAGATCAGGTAGAGAGGTGGACAAATGCAGCAGCATGTGAGTTGCCAGAGGGTACCGTAGTGATGGTGTCTCTATTACTAGTTGCTCACCAAGCAGGGGCCCGGCAATAGCTTGAGAGTTTTGAATAGGCGACACAGTGACTCCCAGGCTACTTGCGTCTGAATTTCAACCGATCTCGGTTCCCGAGCACCGATCTCATGTGGGACTGTTATTTGGTACATCCTGGTGATTCTATACTGATAGCTCTTATCCATCAGTATTTAGCTGATAATACTCAGTTATATATAAAAATACACACACTTGCCATATCCAGGCTATTTGTGGAATCCCGTTTCTCCTGCTCTTTTCATACTGCACTGGCTGCCAGACTACCAACACATAAAACTCAAGTCCCTGTATCTTGCCATGTATAATCTATTTTCCAGTTTTATCACAAATGTTTCTAAAATTCAGAAAGGATCATGCTAAGAGCTGTTTTTTTCAGCAGCTTATCTGAAGAACTCTTCCACGTAATTTGCATTCTTTCAGGGCCAATGTGCTTTTTGGAACTCAGTATAAACTTACCTGTTTAATGCACTCACTTGTCAGTGGCCTGTAGATGCATTTTAGAATTAGAGCTACAACCTAAGTGTTTACTGAGGCTAGTAGCCGCTCATAAAAAAGAGGCAATGGTTAATCTCCCCAACATCTATGCCCATCCGCCAGTGCCTGAAGGAACTTCTTTAGTACTAGGAATTGGCTGTCATGTCATGTAAGGTGCGATGGTCTGAGAGCGCAGGGTGCAATATGGTTGGCATGTAGCTAAGAGTGCAGGCAGTGCTGTGTTAGGCACAATTTGGACAACAGGCGGGAAACATGAGAACTTGGTTAAACTTACAGTAACATTTTGTACGTGTAAAAAAAGATGCATTGATAAAAGAGTAAACGCCAAGTGTAAGTTGTATTTCTTTACTTGTTTTGGGAATGCACTGGCAAAAGTTTCTCACTTTACATCTTTGCTTCTTGACTGCAGTGTATGGCCAGTTTCTAGTTTTCCTTTCTGTGTTTATGCATCGGCTGGTATAAGAACTAGTGTATGTGAAGGAGAGTTGTAAAGTTTTTCCTTCCACAAGAGCCACCAGACGCAGTTCCCAGTTACAAAAATGTAAGGAATAGGTGGGTGCTATACATTCTGATATTTGATTCTAGCTATGTAGATTTGTACACATGCAGAACTTTCAGGGAAACAAGTTACACATTTTATTGAATTTATCAAATAAGAACAGCTTATGATGGGAATTAATCAAATTACCACTAGTCTCAATACGTAAGCTAACGTGTTTATAATTCGCACAATCACAGATCAATAGAGACATACCTCATTTTGGATCTTATACTGAAAATATTGGGTACCCTGATCTGTAATAGAAACCTTCCCTATGCAAAAAGACATTTCTCTTTATCATTTGTTTTACAACCTCAAGGAATCCCCAGGATAATGTGCTTTATAGTTAAAAACTTATAAGATTCCAAAGACAAGACCTATTGCATTGCAAATGTTTGTTTTTAACCTGCGGTGAAGTCTGAGTGCCAGAAGCGGCATCCGCGTTCTCAGAGATATCTTGGGCGCTGGATGGGCTGCGCGTGCGCGCCTCTGCACCGCTTGCAGGGAACGTAGCTAGACTAAAAAGGGCAAAGTAAAAACTCAACCACCCAGATCTTAGCTAAATGTCTGCCTGAAAATGGAATCTACAGTTTACAGTGAGTGAATGCCCTTTTATGTGTGATTTTTCCTACTCCATATTTTTCAGGGAAGACACTAAACGCTGTGCATTTATAAACTTAGAGGCTTATTTACAAGGCCCTTGCTCCACTTTTGCGTCATTTTTAACATGGGAAAAGTGACGCAAAAGTGGCGCAAGGAGCTTGTAAATCTGCCCCTTAGTTTGCCAAAGTGGAAGCACATCCCATGTATTGTCGTGCCCACACCATTTTAACTCTATCAACTAAAACAGTTTCATGAACTCAAAAACTGTCATAAAACATTTTTTTTTATTTAAATACTTTATTTTTACTTTTACGATTAATTTTATTATAGAGTCAACGCGGTTCGAATATTCGTGGATTTCTCGTTGTTCAAAATAACAGTCATCAATTAACAATAACTAGTTCATAGACCTCGGTTTATATTTATTACGCTTTATTTTTTCACCTGAGGCTCATTTATTTTATGTGGCTACATAATGCCCTTCAACAAACTTATTAGTAAAGATCTAATATTCTCTCTATGTTGGGAGCATCTTAACCATATATTTGTTACCTCTCAGGTGCTCCACAAGCAGCCATCGAAAGTATCCGACAAAATGTTTTTTGCAGTATTAAAATACCTCTTTTCATATTATCTATATATATAAGCTAGCAAAAAACATGAGAACATTTTTTTCATTCAAACCTTTCAAACCTTCTTTGTGTGTTGCACTGTACAGCACATAATACAGCATGGGAAAAGGTTTAGAGTATCACTGAGTATGGAATTTTGTACTGAAAGGGTACGAAACCTTAGACTTCATGCACACTCCCTTGGACTATGGTGCAATGGTGTGGGCACGTCACCACACAGTTACATTTTGTGCCAACATCTTTGGACAATTGCAGCAACACCATATCATAGTAGTACATGCTCTCTCCCTTCCACACAATGCATTGCAGCAAGAAGGGTTTTAATTCTTGTCCAGAAAGTGTTCTAAGAAGGTGCTATGTGGTGCCACATTTATGTCTGACACTATGTAGTGGCTGGGGGTGACTTCTGGGCACTCCCTAACCAATGGGGTAAAAGTTCCCAGGGGCAAACCTGCACACTTTTTCATTAGTTTCTATTTGACTTACTATAAACAGGCCCAAAACGCCATGTGCCAGAACATTTCCAAGATGGTGAAAACTTTTGGCCACACTAAACTTGGATTCTGAGGGTTGTGAGGGTGTCAGGGATTGCACCGTACAGTAGACACCAGTAATTTAAGGTTATATTGTGTTATGTTATAGGCATTTATAAAGCGTGAGCGGTTACCCAAGGGTGTCCTGGCGCTAGCTGCTCTCATCTAGGCATTGAGGTGGAGGGCATCTTTTCAAGTTAAAGAGCCATGTTTTCAGTTCCTTCCTGAAGATTAGGATATTAGTGGTGTTTCTCAGATAGAAAGGGAGATCATTCCAGGCCTTGGCAGCACCGGCAATGAAGCTTCTCCCGCCCCATGAAACTTTTTTTATGGGTGGTACTGATACCAACTTAGCACCAAGGGAGCGAAGAGTTCTTTTGGGTTGGTACCATTGCAGATGCTGTTTAAGGTAATCTGGGCCTGTGCCTTGCAGTGCTTTGTACACGGTGCATAGAGCTTTAAAACGTACCCTTTTCCTGACAGGCAGCCAATGGAGTTTTTTGATTTCCTTGGAAATTGGTGTAAATTTCGGTGTACCAGTGAGCAATCTCGCTGCCGCATTTTGCAACAATTGGAACTTGTTCAGGAAACGTTCTTGAATGTTTAGGTAAAGACCGTTACAGTAGTCTAGCCTAGACCTGATAAGTGCCGTGACAACTGTCCGCCGACTGTCCACCGGCAAAAAATGTACAATTTTTTTAATCATTTTGAGGGTATAGAAGGTGGCTGAAGCTACTGCATTTATCTGGTCACCAAAATTGAGCTTGTCGTCAATTATCACTCCTAAGTTCTTTACTTTCCTAGTGGGTATAGGGAGAGTGCCCAATGCATCCGGCCACCAATTGGGGGTCCAGAAGTTGGCATCATTTCCAAATAAAATGACCTCAGTCTTGCCCGAATTTAGTTTTAGGCAATTTTGTGACATCCACCTCCCGACTGCCTCAATACAGTCGTGGAACTGAATGTCTATTCCTGCTCCCTGTCCTGTTCGCAGAGCCACCACAATTTGTGTGTCCTCTGCGTAGGAAGTGAGGTTAAAACCAAAGGAGCCAATTAGGGAAGCCAGGGATGAGACATATACGTTAAAAAGTGTCGGACTAAGGATCCCTGTGGTACTCCGCAAGGCAGGGAGAAAGGTTTGGAGTGAAATTCGTCCAGTGCCACAATTTGAGATCTGCCAGTTAGGAAGGACTTCAGCGGTTTCCATGCCTTACCCTGGACCCCACATGCTGATAATCGGTTCATCAGTAGGTCATGATGGACCGTATCAAAGGCCGCTGACAAGTCTAACATAATCAGGGCGGCCTTACCTCCCCTATCCAAAACTTCTCTAATCTCTTCAGTGGATTTAATGAGGGCGGACTCAGTGCTATGTCCTTCTCTGAACCCATATTGAGTAGGATCCAAGACTTGGGTTTCGCCAAGGAAGGCACTGAGTTGCACATTCATTGATTTCTCGACCAGTTTGGCTGGTAACGAGAGACGTGAGATTGGACGGAAGTTGTTGGGGTCTTTGGGATTGAAGTTGGGCTTTTTTAGTAGCGGCAGTATTGAGGCAACCTTCCAAAGTTTAGGGAAATACCCTGCATCGAACATTGAATTGAACAGGGAGGTAAGTACAGGGGCAATAGATCCCGGAGCACCTTTGATCACCGAGACTGGACTGGGGTCATAGGGGGAGCCTGACCTTGCTGCCAATAAGAGCATCTCTGTATCAATAGCAGATAATGGCTCAAATTTATCGAAGGCAGCGGGGGAGTCTACAGCTGAGCTCCTTCCTTCCAACTGCGCTACAGCCCCTATAGAGCTTGGGTGGTGAAATGTCGAGAAAATGACCTCCACCCTATTTAAAAAGAACCTGGCAATGTTCTCACATAGGGCCATATGTAGGTAATTTTTATTTACCGATTCTTAAATACCGAATTTTACCGATTCGGTATTTAAGAATCGGTAAATAGAATGTAGGTAAAAATTCGGTAAATGTTACCGATTCGGTAATATTCGGTATTACCGATTCGGTATTTACCGAATCGGTAATAAGGAATACCTTCCCATTCATTCCTATGGGCCTGGAGGCCCATAGGAATGAATGGGAAGCCATTCACTATTACCGATTCGGTAAATACCGAATCGGTAATAGGGGGAGCATATTCAAGGGTGGCAGGGTGGCAAATTGACACCCTGTTGCACCCTGAATCGTGCATGTGTGCACATGTGGCGCACATACATGCCCTAAGGGCATGTTTGTCTGCCACATGGCACTTTTAAAAAGCACAAAATTGCTTTTTAAAAGGTATTCAGTATTTACCACCAACTTGTAGTTGGTGGTAAATAACGAATCCTGAAACCAAAAATGCACTCACTTGAGTGCTCCTACATAGGATTTAAGGAATCGGTAATTTACCGATTCCTTAAAATAACGAATCGGTAAATTACCGATTCCTTAAATCCGGCCTCCTACATCTCGATTGCTTAAATACCGGTCGGTAACGGGAGATTTACCGAATTTCGGCCGTTACCGACCGGTATTTAGCTACCTACATATGGCCCTTAGTTCCTGCCTCGTCAGGATTTTTGCAGGACGGGGGGAGGCCAGATTTGAAACCGTTTTAAAAAGTTCTTTGACCGAGTTTTTTGCAAGACTAATTTGGTTTGTGGAGAACTCTTTTTTTGCATTAAATATCATTAGTTTATAGATGGCAAGACTTTGTTTGTAGCACTTTTTCTCCGCTTCCTTGTATTCTCTCCTCCAATTCCGCTCAAGGGATTTGCAGATAAGTTTCTGATTCCTTAGATCCTCCGTATACCAAGGGGCCGTTGGTTGAGATCTTTTGGGGGACAGAACTATTTCTGGGGCTAATTTACTACAGGCTGTTTCTATCCACTTGGTGTAGTGCATAATGGCCTCCTCTATTCCTGTGGGTAGCTGACCCGCAGTTGATGTAAGAGCATCTTTTAGAGCTGTACCCTCAATTTTATTCCAAGCCCTGCTTTTGATTAGGCTCTTCGGCCCCTTACTGCCCGTACAGTGCGCCGGGAGGGCCAGCTCCAATTGCACAGCAGAGTGGGCAGTCCAGGTGAGAGGCAACAGACCTGAGAAGCAGAGTTGTGGATGGTTAGAAAAGAGTGTGTTCTGCCACATGTGTAGGGCCTATCACCTGTTGACTGAGGTCGGCGCTTTTCATCATGTTTGTAAGGGCCATCGTGTCTGGTTCCAGAGGAGCTTCCAGATGGCAGTTAAAGTCTCCCATAATAGTAAAGGAGTTTTCTGTGTTGGGCTTATTCTAAGTTAGTGTAAGACCTGACACCCTTGGGTGGTAGCCCTACAAGGTTTTTGTCTTCACCCCACCAGTTTTGCCGAATTCTTTTTTGTTGGCTTTAGGACTCTGTTCACTTAACCACTGCTAACCAGTGCTGTGCTTGCTCCCTAAAACATAGTAAAACTGGCCTACACCTAGTTGCCACATTTAATTAGTAAATGGTGCCCAAGGCCTGCACATTTGATGCTACTAGTAGGTTTGCAGCACTCATTGTGCCACCTACTGAAGTAGCACTTTCAAACATGTCCCAGGCCCTCCACTGCAGCCTGTAGTGCAGTTTGAAACTGTCTTTTCGACCTGGCAAACAAACCTTTCACCATGCCTAAACCTTCCTTTATAATACTTATAAGTCACCCCTAAAGGAGGCCCTAAAAACTCCTATGGGATTGTGCATGGCATTTAAAATGTGGGACATGTGGATTTAAGTTTTACTTGTGCTGGTAGTGAAAGACCCTGAAAGCCGTTTTTCACCACCATCAGGACTATCTATCCCATAGGCTAACATTGGGTTACCATCTTACACTACATAAATAATACTTAAGTTTGGGAGCATATAGGAAATTATGTTTACACTCAAATGGTAACACACTTTGATGGTAGATTTGGATTTTAAGTCACAATTCTGAAAATACTACTTTCAGAAAGTTGCCGTTTTCTATGCCTCAACCAGTCTGCCAGCGTCTGAGTCACATGCCTGTGCATGGCTCTCCAGCAGTGTGATGTGTATTGCTTCCAGACAGTGCATCAGTAGGGGTTAGGTGTGGACAGGGTGCAGCATCCTGACAGGATGACTGGTAAGAGCTGTACCCAGCCTCTTTTACACTTCAGAGGAGCTTTGCCTCCAGTACACACAAAGAAACCTGAAACTAATGTTTTGTCCCCCAGACTTTTAGAGCCAAACCCATGAAGGGTAGGGGACTGGGCTAGGTGTTGCCCCCCCGACAAAAAAGATTGCACTATGGATCAAAGGTGCCATTTTCAGACACCAAAAACAGATCACTTCTGGACCTGTGGAAGACTCAGAATGACTGCCCTTTTGCTCTGTTGCCCTGCTGCTGGAAGCACTCCCCTGCTGCTGGAAGGACTGCTCTGCTGCCTGAAGAAGGAAGACTGGACTTGCTCCTTTAACCCAGGACCACCAGAGTGACTCCAAGGGATAGCTGGCTGGTCTTCTGTGTGAGATACAGGGACACAACAAGGTCTAGAGGTTCTGTAACT
The DNA here is from genome assembly GCA_963921515.1 of Calotriton arnoldi. Taxonomy (NCBI): domain Eukaryota; kingdom Metazoa; phylum Chordata; class Amphibia; order Caudata; family Salamandridae; genus Calotriton; species Calotriton arnoldi. The sequence goes on from CAWUFW010000285.1 coordinate 2,832,679, forward strand.
TTCCTGTCTGTTGCTGTTGGTCCCTGGTAGAGTGAGTCCTAGCCCCCAAGTGGTGTCTCCCCAGGTCCTGGACCCTTTTTTGTGGTGCTAAAGGGGCCTCATCCTACATAAGCCTATAAGCTGCATCTTAAAAACGTTTTCAACAAACGCTGCTCTGAAAACTGACAGGAGACTGGGATCTACCTGCAAGCTGATCCTACGAAGGTGCATCGCCAGTGGGATAGACTTCACTGCAGCTGATGCTAGGTTCTTCTCCACAGCAGCAAATCTCTTTCAGCTGACCCTTCGAGGAAGGTATCCAGCCTTGTGAAGCCATCTACAGCTACATCCTGTAGTCTTGTCCCACTGAAGGAATGTAATCTCCAGCAAAAATTCCAAGTCCGAAGGTAGAAATCATCAGGCTCGATGACTGTCAATACCCCATCGACAACAACAACGTCCTTGGCCTGAAAATCCAGGTTTTCCCACTCAGATTTATCCTGCCATCGTTGACGATTTCACCAACCCCCCATTATCGATGACTTGTCTTCATATCCAACCCAGTGCTTTACCCCCGTCTGCCCCACTGAGACTCTACCTTCTCCCGCACTTTTTCTGAAGTTTCTTCTAAGTCTGAAGTTAAGCAGAGGAAAGAAGCTACCCATCTGAGTGCTGTTCCTTGTATTCTAGCTGTGTATAGTCGGGATATAAGAGTGTGGTAGGAGACGGTGTCGAAAGCTGTGGCGAGGGCAAAGAGGTTGAGGTCAGCCATCTGCCCATGGTCGAGGTTGGTGTATATGTCTTCTGTGGCAGCGATGAGGGCTGTTCCTGTGCTGTGGCTGTTTTAAAATCCTGTTTGCGAGTCATCAAGGAGTTTGTGGCATTCTAGGTGGTCCGGGAGTTGTCTGTTGATGGTTTTCATGATGACTTTGGCTGGGAAGGGGAGCAGCAAGATGGGACAGTAGTTAGTAAGCCTTTCAGAGTCGGCTGGGGGTGTTTTGAACTTCAAAACTGCAAAAACTTCAGCATGTTTCCAGCTATCTGGCAAGGTAGCTGTCTTGAGGGAGGTGTTGATAAGCTGATCAGGGCTCTTCCCTGAGTAGACTGTCTTCATTATTGCTGCAGTGTCCTTGATAGATAGAGGATTCCATGCTTTCAGCTGGTTGTCTTCAGTTGATGAGGTTAGCAGACTGGGAAGGTTGATGGGGAGTGACTAGCATTCGAAGTTGCTGTTGATCTTGGTGATTTTTTTGTGGAAGAAGTCTGAGAGGTTGTTGCAGAGTCCTTGTGTATGGGTGATTAATATTCATGAGGTAGGCTTATTTGTGACAGTCTAAGTATCGCTATATCAGACTTGTACTTTTTTGTACATTAGGAATTGCGATTTCCTAATTGATATTTTTATAAGAATCGCAATTAGAAAATCACAATTCCTATTGTCTGTACATATGTCCCTTTACTCTTTGTGCCACTGGCAAAGGTAATCAAGAAGTATCACTTGTTTGCGGCTGCTATGACAGCAGTTCATATATTTCTAATTTAAAACTCATGATTTCTTATGCATAATTTTAAATAGGTTGTTTGTTGGGGGGAAAATCGAGAATAAAATATCTACTGGCCACAATATCATAACCTAAAAATTGAAAACAACAATATTAAGGAGATTAGTGCATAGTGATTAGATGTCATCAATGTGTCATTTGAAATGTCACCAGTGATGTAATATATGAATTAGTAAGCATTGAATGGCCAGGGCACCGAAAATACTTCCCTGTATTCCCAAATTTCCTCCAACAAATTTCATCAGAAGCAACTGTACTTTGCAAAGAGGAATTCTGAATCCACTTACACAGTTGCTGGCTGTAGGAACATTGTATCATGATTCTTTAGCAAAAATGCTATGAAACACAGTGGAAATTATACCTGATAATCTAAGATTACAGCCACCAACTATTAACAAAGTGACAGTTTAGAAAGTGCTGAAGATGTAGTTGATCATCATTTAGTGCAATTCCAACACACTTAAAGCCTTATATTAGACTTAGTTAAAGAAAGATCCTTAGCTTTTACTTCTTTGAGAGGGGCTCAGTGCAAGTGTGTTTGGAATATTGCTCATCAGCACCATCCGAGCTATACACAATAAGTTACTCCTCCTAACATGCCTCCTGACAGTGTTGTGCTTGTAACCTATGTCATTTGTGTTATGTACCCATTTTAACTATATCTTGTAATTTAAATGGGTGGCACTCTGTGCCCTGCATCTTCTGTGAACTGTAACCTAAGCAACTGATGCCGCGTACACTGCATATACAGTATGATGGTAACTCAATGGCTGGTGCTCTAATTCTTGCATTTCAGTGCATGTTAATTTAGAGTGACCATTTAATCACTCTTCACCTTCCTTCGTTTTATCTGCCTGTATAGAATCACCAGTCATCAGGAGTCAAAGTAGGACTCCAGGGTAATGAACAGTCACTCTTACTATGAACATTTCACCAGTCATACATACCAAGATATATCATTGAGGAAGACAGACATAAGCATGAAACGTCGGAAAACAGGGACATGGAGGTTTGGAGGGTCCTTTATGGTGCTTGGAAGAGAGGAGAAAAGTGCCATATTTCTCCTGCTCTCTCCTTCTCATGCAGCACAGCATTTGCACTGTACTGTGTGAGACCTATGTAAATCTACATCAAATTTTATGCTGGATAGATACACATCCACGGAGGGAGTAAAACCAGGCATGATATCTGTGCTGAAACAAATGGACATGATGAATGTTCATGCTAGTCTCCCACAGACCATCAGACCTATATCAGAATTTACTATATTTTGACAACACAGAGTAATTTGCAGGAGCTCACAATAGCTGCATATCTAATCAGGTTCCTTTCAGACCAGACCATTCACCAGTGGTGCAAGCCTCACAGAGAACCACTTTGTGGAGCCTAGGGCTTGAGGCCCTAACGGATGCAGTGCTTATATCCCATACAAAAGATTACACTACACAGTTGTTTTTGATTATGACAATGGTACAACACAGAGTAGGTCAGTGAAATGGGAGACCTAAAGAGAATAGATCTCCTATATTGCAGGAGTCAGGATGACAGTGGCATGTACGCTCCAAGACATGGAATCAGAGGTGGAAAAACTTGAGCAGGAGGTGGTTTTTAGCCCACAAAACTACCACACTTGCTGAAGGCCCAAAAACATCTGACTAACACCCAACAGAGACTACACAGAGAGAATGATAAGTCTGGCAGGATGTTGACTTGGATGTTAAAAAAAGGAACGGCCTCATAAATATATAGTGTGCCTAGAGCAGGAGAGAGATAAGGATATTATTACTAGAGAAGGGAGAAACAGTAAATATTAGGGTTACCTGGAAATTAATTCCATGTAGGGTGTACCTATTAATGAAGGCAGAATATATTTGGTGGACTTGAGGCTACCAAAACTTGCCCTTGAAAAGCAGTGCGAATTGGAGGCCCCTGTGACCATCAACAAGCTTAAGGAAGCACTTGGCAGAATGCAAGAGTAAAAATCACCTGGATCAGATGGCCTACCAGCAGACTTGCTCCAACTAATTCCTGAACTAATAGTGGGAAAATTGCTACAGATCTTTGAAGAGGCCATGGAGGTGTGCCATTAGCTTCCATCTCTGAGACAGGCACTTATTACTCTGACCACCAAAAAAGATAGGGAACCCAACATAGTTCACATCTGATCATCCTCTATCAATGCTGAATACAGAGGATAAAGTGGTCAGCAAAGTTAGATAATAGAATAACCATAGTAAATAGCACCCTTGTAAATATTGATCAATCTGATTTAATTCTGTGCAGGAGCACTGTTCACAATGTTATGCTATTCGCACACGTGATAAGCTCCTTAACAAATGTTCCAGGGACCTTCACATTGGAAATTTTAGATGTAGAGTGAGCCTTTGAGCCTTTGAGACAGTGCCTTGATAATATTTATGAGAACAAAGAAGGCTCGGGTCCTAAAACCTCCTGGACTGGACCACTGTAAATACAAGAGAAAAGAGTATGTCCAGAAGGACTAGTTTGCATACTTTAAAAAGAATACTTGCTGAATTGTAGCAGACATCGGGTGTGTGGAGAATGTTCTAAAACAATTGAATCCAGACTAAGTTTAAAGAAGTGTTGAATCGGGATGGGCGTCGCCTGAGCAGCCCCATGGAGTGAAATTGATTCCCCTGGCAGTGAGGCGCCAATTACTGACTACAGTCAAGCCGTCAGGACAACTTTGAAAAGTCTCTGTGGCAACTGGGATTTCTAACTAAAGATTTTTCATTACATCGTATGGCAAATTGAACCGTCAGGCACTTAGAAGAGGTTTCAATTATTCCTCCACACACAGGGCGGATGCACATCGCGCCACTTTTAAGATTTCAACCTTGTCGAAGTCCTGAGGAGAATCCGTGAATTGGGTGGATTTGAAATGCGTTGGCTCTTGTGAGCTCGGGGGATTGTGTATATATTGTGCCTTAAGGAATGTAGTAATAATTTTTTCCTCTTGTGTAGGCAACATTGGTTTGAAGACATAACCCCCGGCCTCTTGGCCTAGGCAGGACAATTAACAACGTTTAGTTAATAATCTAACATCCGCTTGGTGCCTTATGTAAAAACTAGGACTGGTATTGTACTCTCAATGTTAATGTTATTTCACACGATTGTCTAAGTTTGTTTCACCTGTCATTTTTGTCTTTGAATTTTTTCGTTTTTAAGTGGAATATAAGTAACACTATGTAGAAATGTGTTTTTGTAAGTGTGGTGTTCTGTAAATGGAAGGTTTCTTTTCTGAGACATGAAAAAATATTTATTTGCTTTGCTATTCTAAATAATTTGAAATAAGCTAAATATAGCAATAAGAACCCTAGAATTGATGGTCTAGGGTATTCTTTTTAAAGTGTGCAAACTAGTCCTTCTGGACATACTCTTTTCTCTTGATAATATTTATGGGCAGAGATGGAACACATGCGGTTTGGGCCTACCTTTTGTACATGGACATGATTATTGTATGAACAACCTAGAGTAAGATTATGAAGCAGCAATTGGGTATTGCAAGAGTGACACTTCACAGGGGTCATGCCAAGGTGTCCATTGTCCCCTAAGTTGTTTGCCATTGCCATTAAACCTCTGGCATGTAGGCTGCACATGTCCATGGTGAGATTTGGCATATTGGTTGGTATGGCGACACATATAGTGTTCCTTTATGCTGACGATACTTTGGCCTACCTAAAATACCCAGTACAATCAACACCAGCCCTCCTACAGAGATTTCTGCCCTGAATGTGGAGTGTCCTTATAGAAAAGTATAGGGAAAGGTGAAAGGTTAATTCAACCTGAAAAAAATGGTAAGAATTTCTTAATTTCAAATATAATAAATACATTTATACATTCATTTTAAACATGAACTAAATGAAAACATGTTAGAGTAATATTATCTTAATTTTAAATTACATTTTTAATTATTTCAAATATTTGATTAAATGAAATTAATTATTCTGAACTTTAAATTGAAAGTAAATTCTCACTCAATTTATTTTAGTATACAGTAGAAAATTTTACTCATGGTGTATAGTATTACATACAATTTAATACTATTTCAATAATTATTACTGACATTAACTTTCAAATTCAAATAAGATTATTACATATTTTATAAATAAATAATAACTATATATTAATTTTAGATGTTTTAACCTTAAATTATATCCATTTATATGTTTAACTATTTTAGATAATTACATTTCATTGAGCTTTACTTCCTATGGGGTTTTATTTTAAGTCCCTACCTCCATTCATTTCCATTGGAGCATGTTGTAGTGCCAGTGATTGGCCATGTGTGGTGCTAGGCTTAGCTATAAGCTGGAGTAATTTACTGCTGTTTCAGGTCTCTTTTTGGCAGTAATAAGTTCAGAAGAGCAATTTTGGGATAGCAATGAGCTTACTCTTTTATGGGTGGGTACACATGCTTCCCTAAACCATTCCACATCCTCAGGCCTAGTGACCAAAGTGGACCTAAGTCTTATTTGGAGTCAGTGGCAATGGGCGTCTGAATATACTTGGCTAATGCCCCATCAGCTCATCTCATGTTGCGCTTGAATTATTTGGAGGTGAAGGAGACCCTTTGACTCTGGATGTGGAGCTGCTGCAGGATCCACCATCAGAATCAATTTCTCTTTTGTTTGCTGGTGAAAACAATAAACTTTCAGTAGTCCCTACAACGTCATTTGCACTAATACTTTTGGGTGTCCAGAGCCACCATGCATACTATAGCAGTCCCAGACAGCAAAAACAAAAACATCCCACCATGTGCACAGGGAAATTTCAGTTTGTTAAGGACTCTAGTTATTTATGTTTAAAAGAACAAAACACTTTGAAGGTTTGTGTTTGGGGGAAAAAAATGGAGCTCGGTATACTATGCCACTATGTCATGGTGGGCCAGTGAAACTTGTTTTTTTTATCAAACATGACACTGCATGTTGGCTGAAGCACTTTCAGCAAACTATCACAGCCAAACAAGAGGAGAACATTAAATAGGCAGCAAAGCCACTGCTCACCTTATAGAGGTAGTCTGCCTAGCCTTAAATTTGACAGCCATGTCTATTTTCTGGAGAAAACAAAATATCACTAGCTGTTTGCATCCTGAGGCTTCAACTAGGCAGAGACTGGTAAGATGTTCTGATAGGATTGTTATTTTTTATTCTCCATTTGTAAGTGGTGTTTCTAAGGAAGATCTTTCCTGCCGGATTATTAATTCCCTACACTGCTGTATCAGATTTTTCTAACTTTCTAGTTTTATGCACCAGCACCTTTTGGAAATGTGTAGTTGCCACTTATTCATCATTTGGCTCCAGTAAATAAGGTGAGTATCTTCAGGAAATGGGCCCTCACTTGCTCATAGCTAGAAATTAGTGTCATAGAAAGTTGGTTCCAAGATTCTATGATTGTATACTGCCTTTGCTGGGTCACTAAGCATACACACTAATGTGTCAGATGGACATCTGGGGCTGGATTTAATAACATTTGATACAAAATGCAATACAGCAAGACAGCTTGCCGCTCTGCACTGTGTCAGATGGAGAGAGCAGGATTGCACCATTTTTACTGACATGGCACATTACTGCTCTCTCTCCGCGTTGCTGCCTAGTGCCAACAAAGGTACCCTTGTGCCATGGTGCAAAGGTGCCTGTATAACAACTTATTATTGTTTTTGTGCAGGAAGAAATACCTTTACCTCAGAGACATTTTCCTCTTTCTATGTGGGCTGAAGAATGTAGCATATGTAGAAAGAGGAAATAATAATGATGATAAATAAACATATTTTTCTGCGTTGTGCCTCTGTTGTGATGGCGTAGCATTTTGACACATTTCCAGGTTTTCTACCCTTAGTAAATCTGTGAATGCACCAAAATCCATGGGTGGATATGTTGGAACATCCGCACTCCACCGATGGAATGCCTTTCCAATGCACAGTAATGCAAGGCAACGATTTGTACTGCTTTGCGTTGTTCTGGATTTACTGAAGCACGCAGAGCCGCGCAAGGTGGCTTTGAGCAGCTTAGTAATTATCACCTAAGCCCTTTGTGAGAAATTGGTTTGTTGGTTGGGTGGGATGTAAACCCTGCTCAATCAACAGTCACAATCCCTGTCAGGGTGAACCACTATTGTCCCTAAATTGCCCTGTGCCTACACTCTGATGGTTTGGCACAAAAGCAGTCAGGCTTAACTTAGAGGCAATGTGTAACATATTTATGCATCAGACAAACAGTAATAGAGTGAAAGAACAATACAAGAATCCTTCCAAACCATTTTAGAAAAACTAGAGTACATTTTAATATATTATTTTACTCCAAAACGACAAAAATTCAATTAGTAGAACCGGAGATACGCAATTCAAAAACATTTAAGGAGAAATATTGTCTAAAAGCACAAAGCACCAACTGTGGTTTTCTGGTAAAACCAGGAAAAAGTCATAAGTTCAGACCGACTGGGATGGTGTGTGGGCCGGATACAGGGGCCATGTTAATCCAGCTGGACAAAATACCTTAAATCCTGGTTGCAGAGCATTGTCTGGTCTTGCATTGAGGATGCGTTGCCAGCGGCGGGTCTGACAGGGAGGATACATTGCGCAGAAGCGATTCTGAGGAGCTGCGGGCTGTCCTACAAGGTCCTGCATTGAGGGTGCAGCAGCAGTTCTGAGGGGCTGTGGGCTGTGGTACATGGTCCTGCATCGAGGATGTGTCACGCAGCAGCAGTTCCAATGCAGAGCTGTGAGGTGCCGCACTGCGTCGGTTCTACTAGGACCACTGGTGGGCTGGCAGAGCACCTTCAGGCCCCCTTCCAAGGGTCCAGGACTGAGGTGGCACCACTTGGGGGTTAGGATACACAGAAGGGTGCAGGGTTCAAGATGGTTCAAGCCTTTTCTGTCCCTGATCAGTAGGCCAGCCAACTGTTTCTTGGAGTCATTCTGGTGGTCCTGGTTTCGAAAGGCAAGTCCAGTCCTTCTCACTCAAGCAGCAGGGTAGCAGAGTAGCAGGGCAGCAGAGTAGCAGGGCAACAGAGTAGCAGTCCTACATTCAGCAGGGAAAAACAGCACTCCTTCTGAGTCTTTAACAGGTCCAGATGTATACTGTACAGTGTGCCTGAGGGTTCTATTTTTATTCCTTGTGCCTTCTTTAAAGTAGGAGAAGTTTCTTGAGATTTCCTTTGAAGTGCTTGAAATACCCTTCCTCCCCAACCAGGCATCAGCCTGACTGCATGCACAATGAACTGGGGTGAAGTCCTTTGTGTGAAGGCAGAGCACATCTATTGACTTGTAAGCAGGGCTCTACCCAGCACTGTCCCCACACATCGTTCCAGTGATGAACCATTCAGGCACATTAATCTCTCTATTGTGTGGCTGTCTCGGAGGAATATGCAAAGTCCAACTGCCAACTACACCCAGTCATGTGATCCAGTTACAGGCTTCAGGCACCAAACAGTTACCACAGGAATATGCCAACATTCCAAAAGTCTGAAAATCAAAAGAGAGTAAGTCCCTATACACAGAATTGGGCCTTCAGCTTGATAGGCCAAAGGCACACCTTTTATTTAAAAAATCTTTCACTCACCAAACAACTGTTTGGTGCTTCAATACAGAGCCCCCTGATACTCAGGTGTTGGGGACGTGCTGCCACACTTAAGTACAAGGGAGGACGATTATAGGAATGAGGGAGGGGGTCACCAAGGAATCCCCTTTATTCTTGGGTTGTGATTTGGCAAGGTTAAAAACTGGTGTAGGTTTGGAAGGGATGCACTGGGACGCTGTTATCCTTCCATCCACTTTTTTCTGTCTACATGTTTCAGCCATACTCCAATGGCTTTTGTCATGACTTTGGATTTGTGTTCCTCACTAGGTACAGTGGTTACCCATGAAAAACGTATGTAAACTCTATTGTGTTGTTCAGTCATCTGAGAAAAGTCATACTCACTCACTCTGGTAATTCCGGTAAGGCTTATGTTTGCATGATAAAAGGCAGATGTTTATCAAATACATAAAGGAAAAACAGCAAGGTTTACATGCAGTTATTGCTATCATGTTTTTTATGACCAGAGTGGGAAAGAATCTCTGTTTAAAGGAGGTCACCAGGTGGCAGCCCAGGGTGTGGCCTGAGAATACACACAGTGTTGTGCATACAACAGGTTCTGGGAATGCCTGTGCAAAGCATTACACACACATGCATTCACACACAGTGTAGAGTATAAAGTGGCCATTGTTAAACACTCACATCGCCTTGAGTGAGCATGTGCTCCCTGGGCTCAGGAGGAGGGGAGTGCCTCCTAGTCATACTCTGGTAAATAGGAGAAGAAAGGAGAAAAATGATCTCAATATTCAAATTAAAGAGCTCCATTACCTTTTGTCCTCCTTATTAAGGTATAAGCAACTTACATCATCAGGGGTCCCCGCCTCTTGGACACCTATTCTCTGCTCCAAATGCCGGGCCGTGAGTGCAACCGGCTGCTGGAGCTTCCTTAAATGAAGCAGCTGGTGCTTCACTACAGGGTTCCCTGCGGCCGGTGTGTAATGTCGGACGCAGGGAGAAACAAAAGATTATATCACGTGCAGTAGGGTGGTGTTATTATCCTGCCCGGTTTGAGTTCCGGATGGGGAAGTTAGCCCATGTAATTGCTACCACCAAATATTATCGATGTAAAACCTCATTTTTGGAAAAGAAGTATTATATTATGGAATTCCAATTCAAGGCGGTGTAGTGGCCGGAGAATTAGGATTGTGAATCTAAGTTGCCAGCTATTATTTTCATTCACAACACATTCATCGATACTGTGTTCCGTATTCTGATCCCAGTAAGGAGCCTCCGGAACAGCAAAAACCTGATGCCAGGAGAATCAATCCTAGTGTAGCTTGTAGACACACTTATGAACTGAATGAATTTTTAAAAAAGATCACTGGGGTGACTTGGCTGGGGTTCAGGTATGTCATGGTAAAATCTAGTCTGGTGCACCAGTAACTTTAGGACCTCAGAGTGCATATCAGGATGGCAATCAATGTCTGTAAAACTGTCCGCAGTGAACCTCATCATTCAGACCCTCAATGTTGGTTTAGAGACGGTGTATCTATGGTTGTTATTTATCAAAAAGGAGCCTGTCTACAGTCTGTTACCTGCTCTAGGACAGTCCAGGTTATGTCATTAGGGATGGATTAGCAAAAGAGAAGCACACTTTCTGGAATGCAAGGACCCCAGGATGCTGTATTTTCACACCTTCCCCAAGATGCATAAAGGTATCCACCCCCCTCCAGGTCTCCCCATCATGTCAGAGATAGGGTCTGTACTCAAACCACTGTCCATGTGTGTGTCAGACCCATAGTACCTACCTTAAAGACACAAAAGATGTGCTCAGGTTAATCCAAAATAAGGAATTAGATCCCTTGGTATAGAGAATCTGTACACCAGTCTTCCCACAAGAGGCCACACTGAGGGTGATTGAGGAGATACTTTTGAAGAACCATGGTAATATCTAACCCCTCAACACTTCATCCTGGAATGTGCCAAGCTGCCATTAATGCAGAATTTCTTTAAATGTGAAGGTGACATCTACCTCTAGTGCCATGGTACATCTATGGGCAGTACATTTGTGCTGAGCCTGGTGGGACTATATGTCTTCAACCCGGAGAAGAAAAAGATCCTTGATATCTTGAATCCCCACCATACCAATATATCTCTGTAGAAGAGATATATCGATGATGTGTTGATGGTCTGGCATGGCGACCCGGGGGCTATCGAATCCTTCATAAAGTGGCTCAACAAAAAGAATCCCTACTTACCGTTCACACACCGCAGTAACAATAACCAGATGATCTTCCTGGTCAAGAAGTGATCTTTAAAGAAGAAAATTGCCTCAGAACAAGGACACATTACAAACCCACATCAATGAATAACCTCCTGTGCTTTGACAGCTTCCATTCGCAGCACACAAGGGAGATCTTGCCTGTAGGACAATTCCTCAGGATATAGAGGCATTGTAGCAATGTGAGTCACTTCATAATCCAGGCTAAGAGCCTGAGTAAGAAACTGAGAACCAGAGACTAATCTGACAAGCTGATAAACAGAGCCAAGAAAAGGGCACAAAATGTTAACCGAAATGCCCTCCTGGATAAAACACCTTGCAACAGCAACAATGTACACCCACATTTGCATAACCGCCTACAACCATCCATCAACCGCAGCAGAAAAGATCATCACTAAAAACTGGCAGACACTCTATTCTGGTGGCCTCAATTTGAAGAAATCAATGTTCTCTTATAGTAGAGGTAAAAGCAATTGGGAAACCCTGGTTCAAACAAGGCCTAGACCAGACAGAAAAAATTAGAGCATCAGGACCCTTTGGAATCTCCCATAGGACACTGACAGATCTAACACCCTTTTGTTGTTTTGCATCACCTTGCGTTACTCAATGGCAATGCAATGGCTTAGTAAATTTGGGCCCTTGTCCTTAGTGCTCTACTGCAGGCAAGAAGGCAAGGCAAAATACAAATTATTTTATTGGTTAAACAAACATTTTGGGGAATTGGACTCTTCAACTTCAACTGGTCTTGAAAATGCAGCTTATTATAACAATCTGAACACTCTCTGGGGCATATGTGCATGGGAATTGCGGAGCGTGGCGTTAAGCACAAAATGCTACCGCCATGCTCCGCCATTCCAAAAATGCAGGGATGAGACGTATTTACAAACATACTGCACATCCCTGCATTTTCCCTAGCGCTGGCGCTAAATTAAGCTGCCTAGAGCCAATGCAGGCACCCTTGCACCAGAGTGCAAGGGTGGCTGAGTTGAGGGAATGATTATTTTTGTGCAGGAAGGTGTCTCTTCCTGCACATAAAAAATCATTCATGGCGTTTTGCTGTTTCTATATGTGCTGCACAATGCAGCACACATAGAAACAGCAAAAACGAGGAGAAATAAAGCATTTCTCCTCGTTTCACCATGTTAACACCAGGTTTTCCCTGGTCTTAATTTTGGGACTGCCTCCTATTTACGCCACCCTTGTAAATAGGGGGCAATGTCAAAATCAATGGGTGTTGTGGGGGAATGCCCACTGCAACACACATTGCCCACCCCTTTCATGCTAAGTATAGCATGAAAGGGTGCCTTATTTACAAGGCAGTATATCGCCTTGTAAATAAAGCAAAGCCCCTGTCGCCACAGGAACGTTGTTAAAAGTAACGTTCCTGTGGCAATAGGGGCTTGTAAATAAGCCCCTTTGTACTTCAAGAACATATTTTCTTTTCCTTAACCTTTTGAGAACTACATTCTATTTTTTCATTATGAAATCAAATAAAATACTACAAATTTAAAAGGAATTGATATTTCTGCATTGTTTGAGAAAACCAACAAATTCAGTTTATCTATTGCACTCAAAAACTACTGACAATGGTTTACTTCGTTCTATAATTGTGGAAGATTCAATATATAGCAAGATTAGCACGATAACAGATTTTCTGTTTTTATACTGGTTGATGCCCATGAGACTCAGTGAAAGTTCTATAATATCATTATGTTGGTAACTGCTCCTCCAGAACAAATTTTTGTTATTCCTATTCTTTTATTTATAGTCTATTGAATGTTTTATTAATTTTCTTTTTATTATTTATTTTGACAGTTCTCAAAATTTTTCAAGGAAATCTTTGTCCCTCTCCTTATGTTATACTGTATTTAACTCTTCCGCAAAATATTTGAACATCTTATTTTTAAACCACAGTAAAACATTTTCAAACAAACATGAGCCTTTGATAAAATAGCCATACTTATTGTAGCTAAGTAGATAGCTAACCTGTTCCATGTAAACACTCGGGGGCCGATTCCGATCTCGGTCGGAGGCGCACCCAATACCATTCGGTCGGGAAAAAAGCCATGCGAAAGCCTGTTTCCCGACCGAACCGTACGCGGGTCCGGCCGAGCGAGTACGATGCGAGTCCGCCGACCGACTCGTCCGGGCGTCCCGACAGCTCCGACCGACTCGCTCGGACTCGAACCGCTCCGACCGACTCGGTCGGACACGAGTCGCACCGCGCAATGGAGACGTTTTCCGGCCGGGTAAGTACGATGCGCACCTCGACCGCTCCGACCGACTCGCGCCGTCCGACTCGAACTCGCTGTCGGGGCCGTACTTTGGGGGTCCGTGTCGGACCCCCTGTACGCGTACCCGTGCGAGGCGCACACAGGGGGACCCAAGGGTCCCCCCTACCTGTGCGTGTACGCCGCGAGCGCTCGCGGCGTACTCGCTGTAGGGGCGCCCTTGTCCGCCTCGCACCCATTGAGGCAATGGGAGCCCGCGTACGCGTTGTACGACCGGCTCCCATTGACTTCAATGGGAGTCCGACCGACTCGTGTCCGATAACATACGGACGCATCGTACTCGTTCGGTCGGACTGCACGGGTCCGATTCGGTCGGAAATCTCTCCGGGTCCGGCTCGGTCGGAGAGATTTCCGGCCCGAATCGGAATCGGCCCCTCGGTCTCCATGTCCAAATCTAATCATGCTACCATACACCATTTAGATTGTGTTGTTCTTACAATCGGCTCACTTAAGTCTTTGAGTAGAACACAAAAGACGTGTTCAATTTCTTCTTCACTTTGCAAACCACTGAAAGCTATAAAACACACATTTTCAATGTCTTCCTTGGCCAGCTCAGTTGCCAAATTGATTATGGTAATGTAGACGTTCAATGGGTTCACTGATAGAATATCGTTGTAACAAACATCAATGTTCTAAATATCGAAAAAGAAATATCGACCTCAAAAATATTGACTCCAATACCTTAACAGGTAAGTACAAAAATATCAAATCAAAAATATTGAGGTAAAAAAATATAGATGTAAAAAATATTGATTTAAAAATCTATATAAAATAAAATAATATATAGTAAATATATTAAATATTTATATTATTTTTAACAAAATAAATGTAATTTAATATACATTTTAGCTAAATATACCAAATAAACTTAATTTAAAAAAATATAAACACACAAACATAAACATTTATACATATACATATATTTATTAACTATTGTCTTTATTTAATTTTCTAACTTTAAAATTATATAAAAATAAAATTTATATATATATATATCAATAATTTAAAATAAAAAAACATTCTATAATAAATTAAAACATACAACTATTAAAAAAAATAAACTTACATTTCCCAATACAATAAGTGCAACAGTAGGGAAAGTGAAGGACAGCGGAATAATTAAATTTACTATTCCAACTCCAGTGAGTGCAACAGTAGGGAAAGTGTTGGATAGCTGAGTGGGAAAAATTACTATTCCCACTCTAGTGATAGCAACAGTAGGGAAAGTGTTGGATAGCTGAGGGGCAAAAATTACTATTCCCACTCCAAAGAGTGCAACAGCAGGGAAAGTGTTGGATAGGAGAGGAGTAAAAATCACTATTCCCACTGCAGTGAGTACAAAAGTAGGGTAAGTGTTTGATAGCGGAGTAATTACATTTACTATTCCAACTCCAGTGAGTGCAACAGTAGGGAAAATGTTGGATAGGGGAGGGGTAAAAATTACTATTCCCACTCCAGTGAGTGCAACAGTAATGAAAGTGTTGGATAACGGAGGGGCAAAAATTACTATTCCCACTCCAGTGAGTGCAACAGTAAGGAAAGTGCTGGATAGCGGAGGGGCAAAAATTACTTTTCCCACTCCAAAGAGTGCAACAGTAGGGAAAGTGTTGGATAGCGGAGGGATAAAAATTACTATTCCCACTGCAGTGAGTGCAAAAGTAGGGTAAGTGTTGTATAGCGGACTAATTAAATTTACTATTCCAACTCCAGAGAGTGCAACAGTAGGGAAAATGTTGGATAGCGGAGGTGTAAAAATTATTATTCCCATTCCAGTGAGTGCAACAGTAGGGAAAGAGTTGGATTGTGGAGGGGCAATATTTTTTATTCCCAGTCCTGTGAGTGCAACTGTAGGGAAAGTGTTGGATAGCGAAGAGGTAAAAATTACTATTCCCACTCCACTGAGTACAACAGTAGGGAAAGTGCTGGATAGCGGAGGGGTAAAAATTACTATTTCCACTCCAGTGAATGCAACAGTAGGGAAAGTGCTGGACAGCGGAGAGGTAAAAATTACTATTCCAGCTCCAGTGATTGCAACATTAGGGAAAGAGTTGGATAGCAGAGAAACAAAAATTACTAATAACACAAACAATTGAAAAAACACAAAAAATATTACAAAATTTTAAAAATCATAAAAATAAATAAACAATATTTTAAACATATAAAATTAAATATATTAAACATATAAAAAACACTTATTATAATATGAATTACATATAACAAAAACCTACACATAATATATAAAAATAATTATTAAATACATTTATAAACAATTATTTAAAAGTAGCAAATATTAACAATTTTATTTAATTTAAAACATAAATGTATTTATTTTATTTCCTACCCTATAACACCCCTCCAATAACAAAACACTTCAAAAATTTTAATTACATTTATTTCCATAATTAATAATAAATAAATAAATCTTATTAATAAAAAAAAAAAAAAAAAAAACAGGTCCTCCCGGGACTGAAAAAAGCATCCGGGGACCGGTTTCGGGGCATCACTCCTCATCAGCCAGGCTAGCTTGAATCCAATGGCGCACTGAGCACAGGACCACTTTCCAGTTACGGCGACAACAGCAAAAGGAACAGTTGATGGATGGAATGCTGAACAATGCAAACATTCACCCCCAGTCACAAAGATTTTTTTGATCACCACGCCACCCTAATTTGGACCCAGCCATATGCAAATCTGTGTTGACTCTGTTCCGCATGGGAACAGTGCAGCCCAACTGCCAAGCCAGTTCCTCCCTGGACTGAAAAAAGCATCCTGGGACCGGTTTTGGGGCGTCACCCCTCATCAGCCAGGCTAGCTTGAATCCAATGGAGCACTGAGCACAGGACCCACGTCTGGTATACCCTTCCCACTTAGGGCGACAAAAGGAACAGTTGATGGACAGAATGATTTTTTTATTTATTATTAATTATGGAAATAAATGTAATTAAAACATTTTGTGACTGGGGGTGAATGTTTGCATTGTTCAGCATTCCATCCTTCAACTGTTCCTTTTGCTGTTGTCGCCGTAAGTGGGAAGTGTATGCCCAGACATGGGTCATGTGCTCACTGGGCCATTGGATTCAAGCAAGCCTGTCTGAAGAGGTGTCACCCCCCGAAACCGGTCCCAAGATGCTCGTTTCTGGTCCAGGGAGGACCTAGCTTTGCAGCTGAGCTGGACTGTTCCAATGAGGAACAGAGTCAACACTGATTTGCATATGGCTTGGTCCAAACTGGGGTGGTGTGGTGAACAAAAGAACTATGGATTAAACCCAGATCTTTGTACCTGGGGGAGAATGTTTGCATTGCTTAGCATTCCGTCCATCAAATGTTCCTTTTGCTTTTGTTGCCCTAAGTGGGGAGGTTATGCTCAGATGTGGGTCCCGTGTTCACTGGGCCATTGGATTCAAGCTAACCTGGCCGATGAGGGGTGACGCACAGAAATTGGTCCCAGGATGCTTGTTTCCAGTCCAGGGAGCACCTGGCTTGGAGGTTCAGGCTGGACTGTTCCAATGAGGAAAAAGCTCAAGGCTGATTTACATATGGCTGGGTCCAAACTGGGGTGGCTTGGTGAACAAAAGTATGATCGATTAAACCCAGATCTTTGTGACTGGGGGTGAATGTTTGCATTGTTCATCTTTCTGTCCATCAATTGTTCCTTTTGCTATAGGTTTTATCTGCTGATATTAATACCCATTCTTTGGTTTGTCCGAACCAAAAAAGGGCCAGGTGTTCATGAAGGGAAGGTGAGTTTGGAAAGAGAGTGTAATTGTCACTGATAAATAGTGGAAAGTGAGCTTTGCTGGAGTAAAACATTTCCTCTAGAGCATATATGTCAGTTAGGAGGGCTGTTGAACTAGGTTGTACTGAAAAGGAAGCCCCGAGTGTTATCTAGTGAAAAAGCCGAAATTAAAGCCAATCCTCTTCTGCTACTGGGTTTGCATCTAAAGATAATTTGCCCCTTATCATGAAGTTAGGAATGTAGACCTGTGCCAGGGTCTAAGGTCTAGGGTCTCTGTGTCAAGTGGATGGGACTGAATGGCCAGGTCTGTGGTTTGTAGGGCCAAGACATGTGATGGTGTGTCCAGTGCTGGACTGCTGGGGACTGTGTGTTTGCAGGGCTAAAGCAGACAGTGGGCCTAGCCTCAGTAGTTTTCGGACCAAGGCAGTTGTTGGGTCAGGTACTGGTCTGCAGGGGACTGAGGGTACAAAATAGGGGATTATGGGACAAAGTTTTAGCTGTGGGGAACCATGGGCTAGAGGTGAGGACAATAGAGCCAGGAGGTCTGGTTATAGGGCTGCAATGCATGGGATTCTAGACCCAGGGGTAGGTAATTTGGGACCAGGACTAGGGCCTGTGGGCAAAGGCAGGAGAAGCTTGATTCAGGCATGGCCATCGCTGGGCTACAGGCAGGGGACTGTGGGTCACGACTGGTTTGCAAGGCACTGTGGAGCCAGGTCTGAGACCTATGGGGCCAGGTCAGGTGATGCTGGGTCCAAAGTCAGCCTGTAGGGAACTGTGATAGCAGGGCTTTCACCTCTGGGTCCAAGTCAGAGGTAGATGAGTCCAGAACAAGTCTGTAGGAGACAGTGGGGGCAAGACTTGGTTCAGATCACTGCACGACCAGAGCTCAGATACAGTGGGCTTGGGGGATCAAGGAAGGGAACTGTGGGCTTGTGCAGGTTGCAGAGATCTGTGGGATCGGGGTTGGTTGTAGGGCTAAGTGAGGGCAGACCAGTGTGCCTTTTAAAGTACATTTCTCAGCTCTAAAATTCAATACAATTATAATGTTTTAGATAATTGCATGTTTGCATGTATGCTTCTATGTATGTGGTAGGTGTACAAAACAGCCAATGATTCAAGACAAAGTCAGCAAGTGACAGGAGTAGTAGCTAGATGGTGAGAGAGGAAGTGAACTGTGACTGTGTTGTGATGTAGTGTTTTTCAAGAGGTTTGTTCTCAGCTCTTTTTTAAATTGGAGGAACATTTTATTCCTTCTAGATGGATAACCAGATGTTGCTGGTCTGGAGATGATCCAAGATGAGAGTGCAGGATTTCACTCACTTATTTTTTCATTTCTAGGGATATGCCATACAAATATTTTTTCATGTCCACTAACATTGAAATATCTGTACTCGAAAGGTACATGTGGTATGTGAGATCATAGTCTGACAAACATAAATAGGAGTGGCCTTAAGATGTTTTGAAAATGCTGGCAAGATTAGTGTCTTTCATTTTAAACTGGGCCTAAAACTCATACTACCCACCCAAGGACCTGGCAGCTAATTCCTGAATGCCATTGAATTCTGACTTGTAGGTCAGAAGGAAGGTCACTCTCTCTAATTCTCTCTCCCTCTCTCTCTCTCTCTCTCTCTCTCTCCCTCTCCATCTCTCTCCCTCTCTCAATCTCTCTCTCCCTTTTTCCTTCTCTCCCACTGTTAAACTTATTTAGTTCTCTCTTTATTTCACTATCCCTAGTTCTCTCTATACTTATCTCTATCTTATTGTTTTTTTTCTGGCTCTCTCTTTATTTTATTTTCTTATTTTCTCTTACTGCTGTTGGCATGGGCACCCTGCAACATGGTGGACTGCAGGGTGAGATGCAAGCCTGTCAAGAAGGAGTGGTGTGGCAAGACAAATTACTCACTGCTGCCTTTTTTGACTTGTGCCAGATGGCAGTGCAGTGCTACAATTATTATGGAACAATAGTGGTCAATATGTTGAAAAGGTAACACAAAATGCTAAATAACATATGCAAATTGGAACAATGTTTTTAATATATAATAATACATCCATAAATACAATTCCAATACAACTACTGCAGTGTGCTGTGAACAAACGTATGTGAATAGAGTGTAGGAAGTGTTCTGGCAAAAGCGAAATATGTGTGATTAAAAAGTACACTTTGTGTCACAATTGCATTTGCAGAGATACAGCCCATCATATATATAATAAATCAATGCATGCTGGGTCTGTATATATTGCCAACGATGATTCGCTCCTTATCCGAATAATAGGATCATCAACTGGACAAATACAATGTAGGCCTGAGTAATTGCGTCAATATAATACATACAGAAACATACATAAAGAAAAACTAGCAAACAAAGAAAATTGAAAAAGTAAATAAAAAACTGGACTAAATACAATATGCACATACATAATGACAGTCCTTGATTATTTAAAACCACTGATGCATGTAAGAATGGCCTACCAAGAGATATAGTAGGTGTATCTGAGAGGTAAGATAGTTTCTTTAAATGGGGCCCAATTACAGACTATATGCCGAATTCAACCTGGAAAGACTTATGATTCCTGAAGGTTAAACCAACTGTACTGGCAGGAATTGCATTCCGAGAAGCATATGAGAGAGGAATATACAATAAGTAATTTCTTTATTGCTAGGTTAATTAAAATCTTTTCAATATACATTGTCAAACTATCAATGAAAGTTAAAAGCATACAACAGACATTGAGGATTGGAGCTAGACAAGCTCACTTTTGGTGCAATACCAGCCGGTGAGGCATTAATACGCATCTGAGGGCAAACAGTGATTAAAAAGTAAAAAGATACATCATTTGTTCCTTGATTGAGGACTAAAACCAAGGAAGATAAAAAAAAACAATGGTTCTTTAGTGCGAAAACGTGATGGCCCGGACCAGCACAAAATTGCATATGCAGGCCAACAATGATAAAACGGTTGAGAACCTCATTCGCTCCTATGGAGAGGACTAAAGATGGTCAAACGGGTCAGTCATGGGGGATATAGTGCATGGTGCTTTGTGCATTAATGTAGTGTCGCCAACCAGTCCAGTTGTGAGTATAAGAGCAGGACTCAGAAAGTGACGTGCTGTGCTCTTCCAGCTTCTTAAAGGTGACAGGTGTGCAGTCTTGATTGTGCTGAATCAGCCCTCAACTGCATAAATGTAGTAGCACCAACCAATCGAGGTAAGAGTACAAGAATATAAGTATAACAGCAGGACCAATGGAGTGAAATGCTATGCTCTTCCAGCTTCTTGGAAGTGGCCGAAGTGTGGTCTTGATTGTACTGAAGCGGCCCTCAGCTGGGAAGTCGAGTGGCAGGAGCCGGTCAGATCAGGTGCTGTGCTCTTCCATCTCCTTAGAAGTGAGGTTGAAGAGCCTCAAGGCCTTGAATGATAGTTGCACCGGGTCCTCTCTTAGTAAGGCTATTACAGCTGGGTGGCATGACCTCACTTTCAAAGATCTTAGAGCTGGACATAGAAGTTTTTGCCTGTGGTTTACCATGGCCGGGCAAACACATAGTAAGTGATGTACGTGAAGCAGCATTTCATAGGTGTATCCACAAAGACGATACTGAGTGGTGGGACAAGACTTCTTCCAAGGGGGCACTCAGGGGCCGATTCCGATCTCGGCCGGTAGGGCTCCGAATAGGATTCGGCTTTACCGGATCCGATTCGGAGCCCTTTTTCCCGACCGAATCGTACGCGGGTCCGGCCGAGCGAGTACGATGCGGAGTCGCCGACCGACTCGTCCGGGCGACCCGACCGCTCCGACCGACTCGTACCCGGATCGTACCGCTCCGACCGACTCGCTCGGACCCGATTCGCACCGCGCAATGGAGACGTTTTCCGGCCGGGTAAGTACGATGCGCACCTCGACCGCTCCGACCGACTCGCGCCGTCCGACTCGAACTCGCTGTCGGAGCCGTACTTTGGGGGTCCGTGTCGGACCCCCTGTACGCGTACCCGCGCGAGGCGCACACAGGGGGACCCATGAGTCCCCCTACCTGTGCGTGTACGCCGCGAGCGCTTCGCGGCGTACTCGCTGTAGGGGCGCCCTTGTCCGCCTCGCACCCATTGAGGCAATGGGAGCCCGCGTACGCGTTGTACGACCGGCTCCCATTGAGTTCAATGGGAGTCCGACCGACTCGTGTCCGGTGGCATACGAATGCATCGGACTCGTTCGGTCGGACTGCACGAGTCCGATTCGGTCGGAAATCTCTCCGGGTCCGGCTCGGTCGGAGAGATTTCCGGCCAGATTCGGAATCGACCCCTAAGTCCTTAGACAGAAACGCGCTGAGACGGATTAGCATCAGATCATGGTTCCTGGCCTCGGAGAAATGGGAAGACAGGTAGGGCTGGGACCCCAAGCCGCATACGTTGGCATGACTGCCCACACATGCTGTTTGCTCGCTAATGGAGCCTTGTCTGTGATGTGTGATAAAAGCTTGGCTTCTCTGTTGGTGATTTGTTTGAAGACAGCGTATTCCATGGGGTTGTGCCAAGCTTCTTCTAATTGCAGCACTGAGATTGACTGCTGTAATACAGGGAAGACGTTCTTCTTTCCGTGGGCCTGCTTTTCTATTTTCAGCCAACACTGATGTGAGAGCAAGTTCGCTTCAGCTGACCTTGTTCCTGACTGGGCCCTTGGTGGGACAGACCAAACTCAAGCCCGATTTGGGCTTGCAAGACTTTCTGTGATATCATGAAAAGTTTTTTGAAGAGGGTCAATTTTGGAGGCATTTAAGGTTGCTACATCTTTCCCTTTGAGCAGTTGTGAACTATAGGATATTGAAGGCAGGAATTTAGCACCCATGACCTGAAGTAGATTGTGTTTCAAGGTGTTTTATGTCTTTTGTTGAACATATGTATACAATATTTGTATACGGGCAAGATAAAGTTAGATACACAGTGCATTAATAGAACCTAAATGGGTTCACAGGAGGCAAGGAATCAGCAAAAAGTGTTTAGGGAATTGACTTTAATTCTCTAAATACTGAATATGGGAAGTGAATGAGCGGTAATTACAGAGTGAGCACAATGATGCCTAAATGAGGAGCTGGAGGTATCGAGAATTTGTCACACCTGACTTGGGAATCTCCAATCCATGTCAGGCATTATAAAAGGGGCAGTTCGGAGACAAGCAAAGGCTTCCACTGTGACGTGGAACTGTGAGGATCACAATAATTTCATCTGCACTCCACCTCTCGCAAAATAATATGTACACAATTGTCCTGTGGGACTCTTTAACAACTGAACACCGCATAATGTCTTTGAGGGATCCACTACTTCATTTCTTCATTACTCCCCCTACAACAAATGTTCACTACTAGATTCCACGTAATAACTTAGAGAGATCAATAGTTCATCTCTTCATTAATCCATCATACATTAGTTATTATTATACCAATTGAGACAAAGACAACAAAATATACATTGGTCCAATAGTGTGCATTGTTAAGTATATACATTGTCATTTCACTTACCGTAACACATTAGAAGGGTGAAATGAGCGTCAATAGGAATTGTGCAGCGGACTGATTTCGCTAACGTATGCGATTATTGCAAGACATCAGACCTATGTTGTGGCAATCCTCGATACCGAATGCTAAGGGTGGCTAATGTTGCAATACACCACAAAAAATACTCCAATAGACCAGCAAGTGGTAAACAAAAAACTACGTTACCTAATTACGATAAGGGAGGTGTCTATGTGAAGATCTAGATGTGCAGACCCCCAAGGGTGCGTAAGGAAGCAATTCCTTTTTGTTTAGTTACCCTCACACACCCTAGTGGTGTCATGTTTCATCATCGGGTCACCCCGACGCCTATAAGTCGGGGTGGGCTCGACCACAGTGTTGGGAGCTCTTGGGAAAGTGAAGACCAGGGGGATTAAAGATAAAAACCCTCAGACAGGCCCCGGTTTCCCTTTATTATTGGGTCTGTCAGGGATATTAAAAATGATTAAAAGATCGGGTCAATGGGAGTAATTATGGTCCTATGACCCTATTGCCAACATGTTTCAGTCCTGGGTTGGCCGTAAAGGTCCTGGACTTTCTTCAGAGCAGAGGTCGTCCTCCCTGGGAAAAACAGTGAAAGGGGAGTCCCTATCCTGTGAATGAAAAACGGCAGAGTAGCTGCTCCTTTTGTAAAGATAACAGATGTTTAATCTGTTATACGCCGTCCTTCATCTCTGAAAAACACAAAAAACAAACAGACACCATATCGTTTTCTTTAAACATACATCAATTGTGTAGTTATTTACACTCCCAATTAGGTGCGTTGATTGTGACCCAACATCAAATAAATGCCAGGTGAATGTGCAAATGAATATTCACACCCACATCATACTTGTGCCATTCACACCTATATCTGTAACACAATAATTCTATGTGGCAGATAAATGTGCGGTGGCGATTTTACTCGCATACTGACATTATCAGCAGGCCAGTGCGTGTAATGTTGCAGTCACAGAAACGTTTTGTAAGAGAACAGTGAATATTACAAACTCACACCAGGAGGTCGTGGAATGGCTTAACCAGTACCCAATTAAAGGGGTTATTTGTTCAGATGACACAGTCCTGATTAGACCTTATGTATATTTAGAATTTTTCAATCCAATTAAATTTAAATGTTTATGTATTTTTAAGTATTTTTTTTAAATATGGTATGTCTTTATGAATAATTTTTAAAAAAACGTACCTCCCTGATATATACATTAAAATTATTTGTTATAATTATTTAAAAAAAATCATAATTACATTAATTTCAGTAGTTTATATATGTTTGGTTTAATACAATGGAGTTGTTGTAATATGTTCTTTAATACATTCTTTATAAATCTACATTTTAAATATATTTTTTTATTGATTACATATATTCTTTTATAACATGGATATCACTAATGTAATATTTATAGGAGAAAACCTTTTGTTTGGAGTGTGACGAGTAGATATTGCCTCCCCAAAGTCCAAACCTTTCCTCAATGTGATTATATTTGGATTGGGAATACTAAATCTGGACCGTGAAATTTCAGCACTGTTTAAGTTTGAAATTGAAAATAGTAAATCTGACCCCCATACTTTCACCAATTAGGTTGAGGTTGGAGTTGGAAGAGTAAATCTGATTCCCCCAACACATTCCCCAATGTGGTTATGTTTGAATTGAAAATATTAAATCTGACTCTCCCAAAGTCGAACACTTTCCGCAATGTAGTTAACCTTGGAGTAGGAATAGTAAATCTGAACCCTTCCAAAGTACAAAAATATTCCCAAAGATGGTTAAGTTTTCCCCACTGAGGTTAGGTTTGGTTTGGGAAAAGTAAATTAGAGCTTCACTCAATGTACAATATTTTCACCAATGTTAATATGTTTTTAGTGAGAATAGCAAATGTTATAAAAAAACATGTTAGCATTCGCTTGTTCTTTTGTAATTTAAAAAGGTTTTATTATAGACACTTTCTAAACATCTCTTTTAATATATACTATTGCTACTGTACATTATTTTACAATCATTACATCAAGTTTTCTATGGTTATTTTAATTAAAAACTAAAAAAGTATTAACTACAAAATAATTAACATTACACATATGAAAGTTGAAGCATACATAAATTTTTCTTTAAAGGTATATAGTATATAGTGTTTAAACATGTTGCATAGTGATTTTAACAAACAAATATTTTTTCACATTATTTAGGTTTTCTAAACATTATAAATTACAAAATATTTAAAAATACTGAATGAAAACATGGTTATTATTTATTCTCAGTTATCTATATATAAATATATTTGGATAAATATATATATATATATATATATATATATATATATATATATATATATATATATATATATATATATATATATATATATCGAAAACCACAAATGTGCACGCTCTCAGAAACAAGGAACTCCGTAATAATAATCCACAGGTTGTTTATTCACAACGCGTTTCAGGGCAGAACCCCTTGATCACGTGAAACGTGCACACATAAAGGGTGACTAATAAAGCATTCAATGCAGTCATAGACATAATCGTAGGACTACTGCGTATCTTGTTCCCTGCAAGTAAATGGCAGACATATTGGAACGGATAAAATGCAAACATGAGAACACAATCATCATGTAAAACGTGTAGTTATGCCCACGCTGTTCCGGGCTGTACAGAAATGCAATAAAGCAATAAATGAACATGTACAAATACTGAATTACTGGCAGCCTGTAACTCATGGTATTATAAACATTATCTCCAAATAAAGGAATTAAATATGCAATATATTAAAATAATGGTACAGAATAAACATTCCTTGGTTAGGCAAGTGCCCTGGTGAGACAGAATGCAAGACAGGGGTAACGTGTCCGCAAAGTCTGACTGCAAGATGACGGGCCAATGCCCATTTTTACACAAACACAAACAGATAACGGGCAAGTGCCCAATTGTACCAGTTACCATGAGACAGCACATATTTTAACACACTTCAGGCAGTAGTCCCAAGTCCAGCAAGATATGATTGTATTGCTAAGATGACAAATCAAATGAAACATAGTTACCCAGTCTCAGGACCGTGACAGTGATGATAAGGGGAAAAGGGTAGGTGGCCCGTGAAAGTGATTACAGGTGAGGGGGGCCCCTTCCTTTCCTCCTAAAATAAAGAAAATTAGAACACATGTTAGCATCACAAGTTGTCCACATCACTCAATAAATATCAAAACGTAAAATATAATTACAATCAAATGCACAGAAGGAGTAAGAAAGCTATAAAATAGAGATAAAATTAGAGATAAAATTAGAATATCCTAACTCAAGTGGCAGCACACTCAGTTATCTTTGAGATGAATAGCCATTTCTTCGTCAAAATTCAGCCCACCCGGTGTCTTCGTTTGGAACTGCAGAATCATTCTAGACTCTCTTTGTCTGAGTTTTAACACCCTGTTACCTCCCCTGGAGTTACCTCCAACCTGTTCCAGGATGAAGAATTTAAGCAAAGATGAGTTGGAATAATGTTTCTCTTGGAAATGGCGTGCTACAGGGTATTTGGCATCGAAATTGGTAATGGCCCTGCTATGTTCGAGGATGCGCTTTTTGGCCATGTGTGTGGTACTGCCAATGTACCAGAGTTCACATGGACATTCTATTGCATAAATTACAAAGGTGGTACTACATGTGATAAACTGGTCTATGGTCTTGTTGATCCCATTGTATGTGACCTTCCTGCGGTAACTACTGTTTTTACAAGCTTTACAATGCCCACAAGGAAAGAAACCCTTAAGGTCATGATCATGCCTACTTGGGTATGCCGTGATGTCACTATGGACTAACATGTCCCTGATATTCCTACCCCTCCTGTATGTGATGTTGGGTCTGATTGGAATACTTTCCCCAATTATGCTGTCATATTTGAGGATGTCCCAGTTCTTCGCAAAAATGCGTTTAATATTACCGGAGTCAGAATTGAATGTCATGATCATCCTCGGGCAGTTGTCTGCCGTATCACTGGATTCAGTAGGGTTATCAGAAATAGTTACAGTTCTGCTGACCCCATCTGCTCTCTCTTTGGCTTTACGTAATACCCAGGAGGGATAACCTCTGATTTTAAACCGTTCCAACATGACCATGCTCTCGCTCTGGTATGCCTCCTCTGTGTTGCAATTTCTTTTTGCCCTCGAAGGGCAGCGTAGGGGAACATATCTCTAAGTATGTGGACCATTTTTGGAGAGATTTTGTTGTCTCGTTATCGAGCTATGTGAGGGACACCAAGGATTTTTTGAATAAAATCCAGGGTTTACAGTGGGAGCAGGATTTCATTCTGATTACTCTTGATGTACACTCATTGTATACTATTATTGACCATAGACAGGGCCTGGATGCCTGTAGTTTATTCTTAAAGACTAGACCAGCAAGATTTCATGAACACAGTCTCATGATATTGGAGATGATAGACTTTTGTCTCACCAACAATATCTTCATGTTTAATGGGGCCCTTTACAGACAGGTGACCGGCACTGCGATGGGTTCTTGCTTCGCTCCCAGTTTTGCGAATCTGTTCATGGGTCACTGGGAGGGGACCTTGACCACTAACCCACACCTGGCAGAGTATTTTGAACATGTTATTGTGTGGATGAGATATATTGATGATCTATTCATTGTTTGGAGAGGATCGGAAGTGTTGGCCAATGAATTCATCAAGGCACTCAACAACAATGAATTTAACATCATCTTGTCAGGTACCATCAGTAAGTCTAAGGCAGAATACCTAGATGTCAAGCTTGAAATTGTTAACAACCAGATTCAGACGGCCCTATTCAGGAAATCCACCGCGGGCAACAGTATTCTGCATGCCCTCAGCAGCCATCCAGAGACACTCAAATGTAGTTACCGCAGGAAGGTCACATACAATGGGATCAACAAGACCATAGACCAGTTTCTCACATGTAGTACCACCTTTGTAATTTATGCAATAGAATGTCCATGTGAACTCTGGTACATTGGCAGTACCACACACATGGCCAAAAAGCGCATCCTCGAACATAGCAGGGCCATTACCAATTTCGATGCCAAATACCCTGTAGCACGCCATTTCCAAGAGAAACATTATTCCAACTCATCTTTGCTTAAATTCTTCATCCTGGAACAGGTTGGAGGTAACTCCAGGGGAGGTAACAGGGTGTTAAAACTCAGACAAAGAGAGTCTAGAATGATTCTGCAGTTCCAAACGAAGACACCGGGTGGGCTGAATTTTGACGAAGAAATGGCTATTCATCTCAAAGATAACTGAGTGTGCTGCCACTTGAGTTAGGATATTCTAATTTTATCTCTAATTTTATCTCTATTTTATAGCTTTCTTACTCCTTCTGTGCATTTGATTGTAATTTTATTTTACGTTTTGATATTTATTGAGTGATGTGGACAACTTGTGATGCTAACATGTGTTCTAATTTTCTTTATTTTAGGAGGAAAGGAAGGGGCCCCCCTCACCTGTAATCACTTTCACGGGCCACCTACCCTTTTCGCCTTATCATCACTGTCACGGTCCTGAGACTGGGTAACTATGTTTCATTTGATTTGTCATCTTAGCAATACAATCATATCTTGCTGGACTTGGGACTACTGCCTGAAGTGTGTTAAAATATGTGCTGTCTCATGGTAACTGGTACAATTGGGCACTTGCCCGTTATCTGTTTGTGTTTGTGTAAAAATGGGCATTGGCCCGTCATCTTGCAGTCAGACTTTGCGGACACGTTACCCCTGTCTTGCATTCTGTCTCACCAGGGCACTTGCCTAACCAAGGAATGTTTATTCTGTACCATTATTTTAATATATTGCATATTTAATTCCTTTATTTGGAGATAATGTTTATAATACCATGAGTTACAGGCTGCCAGTAATTCAGTATTTGTACATGTTCATTTATTGCTTTATTGCATTTCTGTACAGCCCGGAACAGCGTGGGCATAACTACACGTTTTACATGATGATTGTGTTCTCATGTTTGCATTTTATCCGTTCCAATATGTCTGCCATTTACTTGCAGGGAACAAGGTACGCAGTAGTCCTACGATTATGTCTATGACTGCATTGAATGCTTTATTAGTCACCCTTTACGTGTGCACGTTTCACGTGATCAAGGGGTTCTGCCCTGAAACGCGTTGTGAATAAACAACCTGTGGATTATTATTACGGAGTTCCTTGTTTCTGAGAGCGTGCACATTTGTGGTTTTCGATATTGACATTACCGGCTTGCTCCGCCGGTGAGCACGCCACTTCTCACGGGTCCATTGAAGTCGGAAGGAGCGTCTTTTGTGATATATATATATATATTCACTGAAAAAACCATAGGTTTCAGGCACGTTATAGCTAGAAATTAGCATTTAAAAAACCTTTGAAATTCACTGAAAAAACCATAGGTTTCAGACACGTTATAGTTAGAAATTAGCATTTAAAAAACCTTTGAAATTCACTGAAAAAACCATAGGTTTTAGGGACAGTTATAGTTAGTTGGACATTGCACTCGTACAAAACCCGTGAAATTCCCCTGTTATAGTTAGTTCAGCTAACTATAACTCGCGCCTCGCAATGCACTGCTGATGACGTCACATATTACATCACTCATGACATGGTCAGTGACATCACTGATGACATCACTGATGACATCTCAAATGACATCACTGATGACATCACTGATGACATCATCCAGTGACTGTGTGTTTCTGTAAAGTTTAAATATGTTTAATATATATAGGGAAAGGCGTATTGAAGAATGAGTGGGTGTATAAGTGTCTGAATGGATGATTTAGTACGTGAGTGACTGACTCTACAAGTGAGTGATTAAACGTATCTTACTGAATGCATGGGTTAGTGACTAAACTGTGTGAATGTCTGTATCCGTCTGTTTGTTGGTGTGTAAGTGGATGCATGGATTTGCGAATAGCTACATGAGTGTCTATATGGGTTATTGATTGGTTCTCTGAGTATCTGTATGGCTGCCTGAGTGTTTGTGTGGGTGGGGTGTGTGTGACTCTATACATAGATGTGTGAGTGGGTGATTCACTGGGTGCATGATTTCAAGAGTGCATCTGTGATGGACTGCTTGGGTGGGTGAGTGTGTGTATGGGTGTGTTAGTGAGTGAATGTATATCTCAGTGGTACATGTGCGAGTAACTACATATGTAAAAGGCAGTATATATGTGTGTTAGAGTATTTAAATGGCTATAAGTGAGAGTGTGTTATTGTGAGAGTGGCTGTATGGATGCGTGTGTGCTTGTATCAGTTATTGTATAAGAGCGTAAGAATGTGCTAGTATTTGTATGAGTAAGTGAGCTGGTGTGTGTATAACTGTATAGGTGAGTAAATGGGTGTGTGATTAATTTATTGCATGACTGACTAGGTGTGTGAGTACCTCTATGGATGAGTAGCGGTGTCTGAGTGTTTATATAGGTGTATGAGTGCATATGATAGTCCTGTACTGAGTGACTGTAAGTATGAGTGACTGTACAGGTGAGTGAGTGGATGTGTGTGTAGACCTAAGAATCAGTGAGTGGGTATGTAGTTTTTGGTGTTGGAGTGTCTATGGTTTTGAGAATGGCAGTCTGTAATTTAGAGTGGGTGTATCAAAAGTTTTATTAGGGTGTGAGAAGATGCATGAAATTATCACATGGATGATGTCATCAGTGATGTCATTTGAGATGTCATCAGTGATGTCATCAGTGATGTCACTGACCATGTGATGAGTGATGTAATATGTGACGTCATCAGCAGTGCATTGCGGGGCGCGAGTTATAGTTAGCTGAACTAACTATAACAGGGGAATTTCACGGGTTTTGTACGAGTGCAATGTCCAACTAACTATAACTGTCCCTAAAACCTATGGTTTTTTCAGTGAATTTCAAAGGTTTTTAAATGCTAATTTCTAACTATAACGTGTCTGAAACCTATGGTTTTTTCAGTGAATTTCAAAGGTTTTTTAAATGCTAATTTCTAGCTATAACGTGCCTGAAACCTATGGTTTTTTCAGTGAATTTCAAAGGTTTTTAAATGCTAATTTCTAACTATAACGTGCCTGAAACCTATGGTTTTTTCAGTGAATTTCAAAGGTTTTTGTAAATGCTAATTTCTAACTATAACGTGCCTGAAACCTATGATTTTTTAAGTGAATTTCAAAGGTTTTTTAAATGCTAGTTTCTAACTATGCCAACAGAGGTAGGACATGTGAAGAAAGAAGAAAAAATGCACAGAAAGAAGCAAAAGATGTGCAGAAAGAACCAACAGAGGAGCAGAAAGAGGCCTTGTTGCAAAATCATCCTGTGCCCACAACTTTTTCAGACGGGTACTGGTGGTAACTGACTCTGACTAACCAGAGCCAGTGCGCGTTTGCACAGTGGTGAAGGGAGGGGGGCCTGAGGTGACATGTGTGCAAACGCGCCCGTGGCGCATTTTAAGTTGCGGGATTAAGTCCCCTTGAATCCTGAGGGTCCCTGGGGCCCAACTAGCCCCCCAGGTACCTACAGTTAGGACCACAGAGCTGAGTTGCAGAGAGGCGTTCCGAGGCCACGCACCTTTTTCACCTCTCTGCAACGCAACTCTGTTGTGCTTACTGAAGGTACCTGGTGGGCTAGTTGGCCCCAGGATTCAAAGGGAATTAACTCCCCAACTTAAAACGCACCACAGGGCGTGTTTGCGCACATGTCACCTGAGGCCCCGCCCCCTCCCTTCACCACTGTGCAAACGCGCCCGTGGCGCGTTTTAAGTTGGGGGAGTAGGTCACCTTGAATCCTGAGAGTCCCTGGGGCCCAACTAGCCCACCAGGTACTTCAAGTAAGCACCACAGGCCTGCGTTGCAACGCCTGTAACAAATTGTGCAGTTGTGTTTAGGTAGTGAAGAGGGTCGTGCTGGGGGTAGTGTTTTAGGGTTTAGGGTAGTGCAGTGGTGTTTGTGTAGTGTAGGTGGTCATTCTGGGGGTAGATTTAGGGTTTAGGGTAGTGCAGTGGTGTTTGGGTAGTGTAGGGAGTCGTGCTGGGGAGAGTGTTTTAGGGTTTAGGGTAGTACAGTGGTGTTTGGGTAGTGTAGGGAGTCGTGCTGGGGTTAGTGTTTTAGGGTTTTAGGGTTTAGGGTAGTGCAGTGGTGTTTGGGTAGTGTAGGGGATACTGCTGGGGGTAGTGTTTTAGGGTTTAGGGTAGTGCAATGGTGTTTGGGTAGTGTAGGGGGTACTGCTGGGGGTAGTGTTTTAGGGTTTAGGGTAGTGCAGTGGTGTTTGGGTAGCGTAGGGGGTACTGCTGGGGGTAGTGTTTTATGGTTTAGGGTAGTGCAGTGGTGTTTGGGTAGTGTAGGGGTTCGTGCTGGGGGTAGTTTTTTAGGGTTTAGGGTAGTGCAGTGGTGTTTGTGTAGTGTAGGAGGTCGTGTTTTAGGGTTTAGGGTAGTGCAGTGGTCTTTGGGTAGTGTAGGGAGTCGTGCGGGGGTATTGTTTTAGAGTTTAGGGTAGTGCAGTGGTCTTTGGGTAGTGTAGGGGGTTGTGCGGGGGTAGTGTTTTAGGGATTAGGGTAGTACATTGGTATTTGGGTAGTGTAGGGGGTCATGCGGGGGGTAGTGTTTTAGGGTTTAGGGCAGTGCAGTGGTGTTTAGGTAGTGTAGGGGGTCGTGCTGGGGGAGTGTTTTAGGGTTTAGGGCAGTGCAGTGGTGTTCGGGTAGTGTAGGGGGTCGTGCTGGGGGAGTGTTTTAGGGTTTAGGGCAGTGCAGTTGTGTTCAGGTAGTGTAGGGGGTCGTGCTGGGGGAGTATTTTAGGGTTTAGGGTAGTGCAGTGGTGTTCGGGTAGTGTAGGGGGTCATGCTGGGGGTAGTGTTCTAGGGTTTAGGGCAGTGCAGTGGTGTTCGGGCAGTGTAGAGGGTCGTGCTGGGGGTGGTGTTTCAGGGTTTAGGGCAGTGCAGTGGTGTTCGGGCAGTGTAGGGGGTCGTGCAGGGGGTGGTGTTTCAGTGTTTAGGGCAGTGCAGTGGTGTTCGGGCAGTGTAGGGGGTCATGCAGGGGTGGTGTTTCTGGGTTTAGGGCAGTGGTGTTCGGGCAGTGTAGGGGGTCATGCTGGGGGTGGTGTTTCAGGGTTTGGGGGCAGTGCAGTGGTGTTCGAGCAGTAAAGGGGGTCATGCTGGGGGTGGTGTTTCAGGGTTTAGGGCAGTGCAGTGGTGTTCGGGCAGTGTAGGGGGCAGTGCAGGGGGTGGTGTTTCAGGGTTTAGGGCAGTGCAGTGGTGTTCGGGCAGTGTAGGGGGTGGTGCAGGGGGGTGTTTCAGGGTTTAGGGCAGTGCAGTGGTGTTCGGGCAGTGTAGGGGGTCGTGCAGGGGTGGTGTTTCAGGGTTTAGGGCAGTGCAGTGGTGTTCGGGCAGTGTAGGGGGCGGTGCAGGGGCTGGTGTTTCAGGGTTTAGGGCAGTACAGTGGTGTTCGGACATTGTAGGGGGTGTTGCTGGGGCTGGTGTTTCAGGGTTTAGGGCAGTGCAGTGGTGTTCGGGCAGTGTAGGGGGTCATGCTGGGGCTGGTGTTTCAGGGTTTAGGGTAGTGCAGTGGTGTTCGGGCAGTGTAGGGGGTCGTGCTGGGGCTGGTGTTTCAGGGTTTAGGGCAGTGCAGTGGTGTTCGGGCAGTGTAGGGGGTCATGCTGGGGCTGGTGTTTCAGGGTTTAGGGCAGTGCAGTGGTGTTCGGGCAGTGTAGGGGGTCTTGCTGGGGCTGGTGTTTCAGAGTCTAGGGCAATGCAGTGGTGTTCGGGCAGTGTAGGGGGTCTTGCTGGGGCTGGTGTTTCAGGGTTTAAGGCAGTGCAGTGGTGTTCGGGCAGTGTAGGGGGTCGTGCTGGGGCTAGTGTTTCAGGGTTTAGGGCAGAGCAATGGTGCTCAGGCAGTGTAGGGGGTTGTGCTGGGGGTGATGTTTCAGGGTTTAGGGCAGTGCAGTGGTGTTCCGGCAGTGTAGGGGGTCGTGCAGGGGGTGGTGTTTCAGGGTTTAGTGCAGTGGTGTTCGGGCAGTGTAGGGGGTCATGCTGGGGTGGTGTTTCAGGGTTTAGGGCAGTGTAGTGGTGTTCGGGCAGTGTAGGGTGTCGTGCTGAGGGGTGGTGTTTCAGGGTTTAGGGCAGTGCAGTAGTGTTTGGGCAGTGTAGGGGGTCGTGCAGGGGGTGGTGTTCCAGGGTTTAGGGCAGTGCAGTGGTGTTCGGCCAGTGTAGGTAGTCTTGCTGGGGTTGGTGTTTCAGGGTTTAGGGCAGTGCAGTAGTTTTCGGGCAGTGTAGGCGGTCGTGCTGGGGCTGGTGTTTCAGGGTTTAGGGTAGTACAGTGGTGTTTGGGTAGTGTAGGGAGTCGTGCTGGGGTTAGTGTTATGGGTTTTAGGGTTTAGGGTAGTGCAGTGGTGTTTGGGTAGTGTAGGGGATACTGCTGGGGTAGTGTTTTAGGGTTTAGGGTAGTGCAATGGTGTTTGGGTAGTGTAGGGGGTACTGCTGGGGGTAGTGTTTTAGGGTTTAGGGTAGTGCAGTGGTGTTTGGGTAGCGTAGGGGGTACTGCTGGGGGTAGTGTTTTATGGTTTAGGGTAGTGCAGTGGTGTTTGGGTAGTGTAGGGGTTCGTGCTGGGGGTAGTTTTTAGGGTTTAGGGTAGTGCAGTGGTGTTTGTGTAGTGTAGGAGGTCGTGTTTTAGGGTTTAGGGTAGTGCAGTGGTCTTTGGGTAGTGTAGGGAGTCGTGCGGGGGTATTGTTTTAGAGTTTAGGGTAGTGCAGTGGTCTTTGGGTAGTGTAGGGGGTTGTGCGGGGGTAGTGTTTTAGGGATTAGGGTAGTGCATTGGTATTTGGGTAGTGTAGGGGGTCATGCGGGGGGTAGTGTTTTAGGGTTTAGGGCAGTGCAGTGGTGTTCGGGTAGTGTAGGGGGTCGTGCTGGGGGAGTGTTTTAGGGTTTAGGGCAGTGCAGTCGTGTTCAGGTAGTGTAGGGGGTCGTGCTGGGGGGAGTATTTTAGGGTTTAGGGTAGTGCAGTGGTGTTCGGGTAGTGTAGGGGGTCATGCTGGGGGTAGTGTTCTAGGGTTTAGGGCAGTGCAGTGGTGTTCGGGCAGTGTAGAGGGTCGTGCTGGGGGTGGTGTTTCAGGGTTTAGGGCAGTGCAGTGGTGTTCGGGCAGTGTAGGGGGTCGTGCAGGGGGTGGTGTTTCAGTGTTTAGGGCAGTGCAGTGGTGTTCGGGCAGTGTAGGGGGTCGTGCAGGGGTGGTGTTTCTGGGTTTAGGGCAGTGGTGTTCGGGCAGTGTAGGGGGTCATGCTGGGGGTGGTGTTTCAGGGTTTGGGGGCAGTGCAGTGGTGTTCGAGCAGTAAAGGGGGTCATGCTGGGGGTGGTGTTTCAGGGTTTAGGGCAGTGCAGTGGTGTTCGGGCAGTGTAGGGGGCAGTGCAGGGGTGGTGTTTCAGGGTTTAGGGCAGTGCAGTGGTGTTCGGGCAGTGTAGGGGGTGGTGCAGGGGGGTGTTTCAGGGTTTAGGGCAGTGCAGTGGTGTTCGGGCAGTGTAGGGGGTCGTGCAGGGGGTGGTGTTTCAGGGTTTAGGGCAGTGCAGTGGTGTTTGGGCAGTGTAGGGGGCGGTGCAGGGGCTGGTGTTTCAGGGTTTAGGGCAGTACAGTGGTGTTCGGACATTGTAGGG
The DNA here is from genome assembly GCA_963921515.1 of Calotriton arnoldi. Lineage (NCBI taxonomy): Eukaryota > Metazoa > Chordata > Amphibia > Caudata > Salamandridae > Calotriton > Calotriton arnoldi. The sequence goes on from CAWUFW010000285.1 coordinate 2,868,202, forward strand.
GGTGTTGCTGGGGCTGGTGTTTCAGGGTTTAGGGCAGTGCAGTGGTGTTCGGGCAGTGTAGGGGGTTGTGCTGGGGCTGGTGTTTCAGGGTTTAGGGTAGTGCAGTGGTGTTCGGGCAGTGTAGGGGGTCGTGCTGGGGCTGGTGTTTCAGGGTTTAGGGCAGTGCAGTGGTGTTCGGGCAGTGTAGGGGGTCATGCTGGGGCTGGTGTTTCAGGGTTTAGGGCAATGCAGTGGTGTTCGGGCAGTGTAGGGGGTCTTGCTGGGGCTGGTGTTTCAGAGTCTAGGGCAATGCAGTGGTGTTCGGGCAGTGTAGGGGGTCTTGCTGGGGCTGGTGTTTCAGGGTTTAGGGCAGTGCAGTGGTGTTCGGGCAGTGTAGGGGGTCGTGCTGGGGCTAGTGTTTCAGGGTTTAGGGCAGAGCAATGGTGCTCAGGCAGTGTAGGGGGTTGTGCTGGGGGTGATGTTTCAGGGTTTAGGGCAGTGCAGTGGTGTTAGGGCAGTGTAGGGGGTCCTGCTGGGGGTGGTGTTTCAGGGTTTAGGGCAGTGCAGTGGTGTTCCGGCAGTGTAGGGGGTCGTGCAGGGGGTGGTGTTTCAGGGTTTAGTGCAGTGGTGTTCGGGCAGTGTAGGGGGTCATGCTGGGGTGGTGTTTCAGGGTTTAGGGCAGTGTAGTGGTGTTCGGGCAGTGTAGGGTGTCGTGCTGAGGGGTGGTGTTTCAGGGTTTAGGGCAGTGCAGTAGTGTTTGGGCAGTGTAGGGGGTCGTGCAGGGGTGGTGTTTCAGGGTTTAGGGCAGTGCAGTGGTGTTCGGCCAGTGTAGGTAGTCTTGCTGGGGTTGGTGTTTCAGGGTTTAGGGCAGTGCAGTAGTTTTCGGGCAGTGTAGGCGGTCGTGCTGGGGCTGGTGTTTCAGGGTTTAGGGCAGTGCAGTGGTGTTTGGGCAGTGTACGGGGTTGTGCTGGGGCTGGTGTTTCAGGGTTTAGGGCAGTGCAGTGGTGTGCGGGCACTGTACGGGGTTGTGCTGGGGCTGGTGTTTCAGGGTTTAGGGCAGTGCAGTGGTGTTCGGGCAGTGTAGGGGGTCGTGCTGGGGGTGGTGTTTCAGGGTTTAGGGCAGTGCAGTGGTGTTCGGGCAGTGTAGGGGGTCGTGCTGGGGCTGGTGTTTCAGGGTTTTGGGCAGAGCAGTGGTGTTCGGGCAGTGTAGGGGGTCGTGCTGGGGGTGGTGTTTCAGGGTTTAGGGCAGTGCATTGGTGTTCGGGCAGTGTAGAGGGTCTTGCTGGGGGTGGTGTTTCAGGGTTTAGGGCAGTGCAGTGGTGTTCGGGCAGTGTAGGGGGTCTTGCTGGGGGTGGTGTTTCAGGGTTTAGGGCAGTGGTGTTCGGGCAGTGTAGGGGGTCTTGCTGGGGGTGATGTTTCAGGGTTTAGGGCAGTGCAGTGGTGTTCGGGCAGTGTAGGGGGTCTTGCTGGGGGTAGTGTTTCAGGGTTTAGGGTGGTGCAGTGGTGTTCGTGCAGTGTAGGGGGTCGTGCTGGGGGTGGTGTTTCAGGGTTTAGGGCAGTGCAGTAGTGTTCAGGCAGTGTAGGGGGTCGTGCAGGGGTGGTGTTTCAGGGTTTAGGGCAGTGCAGTGGTGTTCTGGCAGTGTAGGGGGTCATGCTGGGGGTGGGGTTTCAGGGTTTAGGGCAGTACAGTGGTGTTCGGGCAGTGTAGGGGGTCGTGCAGGGGGTGGTGTGTCAGGGTTTAGGGCAGTGTAGTGGTGTTCGGGCAGTGTAGGGGGTCGTGCTGGGGCTGGTGTTTCAGGGTTTAGGGCAGTGCAGTGGTGTTCGGGCAGTGTAGGGGGTCTTGCTGGGGGTGGTGTTTCAGGGTTTAGGGCAGTGGTGTTCGGGCAGTGTAGGGGGTCTTGCTGGGGGTGATGTTTCAGGGTTTAGGGCAGTGCAGTGGTGTTCGGGCAGTGTAGGGGGTCTTGCTGGGGGTAGTGTTTCAGGGTTTAGGGCAGTGCAGTGGTGTTCGAGCAGTATAGGGGGTCGTGCTGGGGATGGTGTTTCTGGGTTTAGGGCAGTGCAGTAGTGTTCGAGCAGTGTAGGGGGTTGTGCAGGGGGTTGTGTTTCAGGGTTTAGGGCAGTGCAGTGGTGTTCGGGCAGTGGAGGGGGTCATGCACGGGGTGGTGTTTCAGGGTTTAGGGCAGTGCAGTGGTGTTCGGGCAGTGTAGGGTGTTGTGCTGGGGCTGGTGTTTCAGGGTTCAGGGCAGTGCAGTGGTGTTCAGGCAGTGTAGGGGTCGTGCTGAGGCTGGTGTTTCACGGTTTAGGGCAGTGCAGTGGTGTTCGGGCATTGTAGGGGGTCGTGCTGGGGCTGGTGTTTCAGGGTTTAGGGCAGTGCAGTGGTGTTCGGGCAGTGTAGGCGGTTGTGCTGGGGCTGGTGTTTCAGGGTTTAGGGCAGTGCAGTGGTGTTCAGGCAGTGTAGGGGGTCGTGCTGGGGCTGGTGTTTCAGGGTTTAGGGCAGTGCAGTTGTGCTCGGGCAGTGTAGGGGGTCGTGCTGGGGGTGATGTTTCAGGGTTTAGGGTAGTGCAGTGGTGTTCGGGCAGTGTAGGGGGTCATGCAGGGGCTGGTGTTTCAAGGTTTAGGGCAGTGCAGTGGTGTTCGGGCAGTGTAGGGGGTCGTGCTGGGGCTGGTGTTTCAGGGTTTTGGGCAGAGCAGTGGTGTTCGGGCAGTGTAGGGGGTCATGCTGGGGGTAGTGTTTCAGGGTTTAGGGCAGTGCAGTGGTGTTCGGGCAGTGTAGGGGGTCGTGCTGGGGGTGGTGTTTCAGGGTTTAGGTCAGTGGTGTTCGGGCAGTGTAGGGGGTCTTGCTGGGGGTGATGTTTCAGTGTTTAGGGCAGTGCAGTGGTGTTCGGGCAGTGTAGGGGTCTTGCTGGGGGTAGTGTTTCAGGGTTTATGGCAGTGCAGTGGTGTTCGGGCAGTGTAGGGGGTCATGCTGGGGGTGGTATTTCAGGGTTTAGGGCAGTGCAGTGGTGTTCGGGCAGTGTTGGGGGTCGTGAAGGGGTGGTGTTTCAGGGCTTAGGGCAGTGCAGTGGTGTTCGGGCAGTGTAGGGGTCGTGCTAGGGGTGGTGTTTCAGGGTTTAGGGCAGTGCAGTGGTGTTCGGGCAGTGTAGGGGGTCATGCAGGGGCTGGTGTTTCAGGGTTTAGGGCAGTGCAGTGGTGTTCGGGCAGTGTAGGTGGTCGTGCTGGGGGTAGGGTTTTAGGGTTTAGGGTAGTGCAGTGGTGCTTGTGTAGTGTAGGGGGTCATGCTGGGGGTAGTGTTTTAGGGTTTAGGGTAGTGCAGTGGTGTTTGTGTAGTGTAGGGGGTCATGTTTTAGGGTAGTGCAGTGGTGTTTTGGTAGTGTAGGGGGTCGTGCTGGGGGTAGTGTTTTAGGATTTAGGTTAGTGCAGTGGTGTTTGGGTAGTGTAGGGGGTCGTGCTGGGGGTAGTGTTTTAGGGTTTATGGTAGTGCAGGGTGTTTGTGTAGTGTAGGGGGTCGTGCTGGGGGTAGTGTTTTAGGGTTTAGGGTTGTGCAGTGGTGCTTGTGTAGTGTAGGGGGTCATGCTGGGGGTAGTGTTTTAGGGTTTAGGGTAGTGCAGTGGTGTTTGTGTAGTGTAGGGGGTCATGTTTTAGGGTAGTGCAGTGGTGTTTGGGTAGTGTAGGGGGTCGTGCTGGGGGTAGTGTTTTAGGGTTTAGGATAGTGCAGTGGTGCTTGTGTAGTGTAGGGGGTCGTGCTGGGGGTAGTGTTTTAGGGTTTAAGGTAGTGCAGTGGTGTTTTTGTAGTGTAGGGGGTCATGTTTTAAGATGCAATGCTCCAATACCTGACCAGTCTGCACTACATAAAACTGCAAAAAAACTAAAAATAAAAAGTGTTTTGCACACTTTTGTCATTGGGCTATACGTGGGCTACATCTGGGTAATATTTGTGCTACATTTGGGCTCTTTTTTCACTGGTGGCCATCTTGGAAGACTTCTTTGTTATGAAGTTTCCTAATTTCTTCATTTACTGCAGTCTCCTCAGTAGGAAATGCTTGTGAGAAGTTGGCCTGGCATATGCTGTCCACTAATTATAGTGGGCACCTTGCACCAGTCCAAATCGACTCTTATGGTAGGTAGGTTAAAGACAACCTTATTGAAAGCTATCCTAGTGGTAGCTGTGGAGAGCAGCCTTCAGGCTAAGTCTTGAAGGAATGTAAAGCAGCTTGTTTTACCAGTCTATAATCTCTTGAGTGACCAAATGAAAGAGCACCACACCAGGTATATATTCAAAATATATGTATTTATTACTAAACACACCCCTCTAGTCTCTTTATGAGGCTAGAGTTCGAAGTACATAGGTTATAAGATCTTAAATCACAGTAATAGCACAAATACACGTTTGGGCCCTAGGGGCGTACCAAACCATATACCAATAAAGTGGTATGCGAACCACGACTGAACTAGACACTAGGCCTAGAGCCTCTAGAAGTGCTTGGACCACAAGGAACCACCCAAGGTAGTGACACAGGGGACCCACGGGAGACGCGTGCAGTGTAAATACACAACCGCGATACGCCGTTAACTTCTATGGAGAAAGTCGGGATCGGGAAAATAGAGGAAAGGGACACTTAAAAGAGGACTAGGACAAAACCCTTTGAGATCTAGGACTTTGAAGAGTCTCTACCCACGGGAGCACCGGAGTACTCGTGTTACCTCACCCAGGGAAGCCGGGTGCATAGGTGCCTTTCGGGGTCGGGTTTCGTCGTCGGTTCTTATGGCGATCTGCTGCAAAGTGCTGCTGGCGACCAGGAGAAAAGTGTCCGGGTGGATCCAAGAGTGGATCAGAGTTCTGAAGAACCTGAAAGCAGAGGGGACAGAGTCTGGGTCACTAGCCAGTGACCAGGGAGGCGATGGACAGATGCCCACCGATGTCGAGTGCTTCCGATTCGATGACGGTCGTCTTGACTCTTCAGCCACGAGGTCCGGGAGGCGTTGTCGGCGACCAGGAGCAGGATTCGGGCTGTTGCTCGATGTCTGTCGAGTGCAGAGGTGTCGGCGACCAGATTGGACCCAACAAGCCTTGGCAACGGCAAGTCTCGAGTAAGATGTAGATCGTCGATGATGCAGACCAGCAAGGTCTGGGGAACTCACCCAGCGAGGGTAAGTGAGGGCAGGCCTGGAGCAACCAGACTGCCAAGTAAAGAAAAGATTGGCCTTCGTTAAGGGCTACTAGCCAACGGGCTAGCGACCGCGAAGGAGCCTCGTGACGCCGCACGTGGAGCTGGCTTACAGGACACTCGTGGAGTGGGGGCCAGTGATCTTCGGTGCAGGTGGTGCTGGAGGCTAGGGCTACTCGGAGCCCAAAGCACGACTTCTTGGGAGACCCAGAAGATGGTGCACTTGCAAATGTGCTCGGTGTCCAGGGGTCACGGTCTCAAGTCACCCACGATAGCCACGGGCCTCAGCTTTGCTGGGGACTCAGGGTAGCCTCGGGAAGTCTGAGAATCCACCTCTGGTGATGCGATGACTTCGGCGTCCGACGGGAGCTTCAGTGATGCGAACCGGACAGATGCTTCTTTGGTGCCTGCCAAGCAGGGGAGTCACTCCTTGACCCCAAGGGAGATTCTTCAGTCCTCTAATCGTGAGTAGAGCGTCGAAGGTCCAGGATTCTGTTTCAGAGTTTCGTCCAGGTATAATCTAAAGTCCTAGGGACTGGGTTCCTACCTTTATTCTAAAAATAGGGGATGGACTACTCTGTGGCCCCACCTATGGGTGGGTCAGGGCAGAGGGGTGGCTACACCCCTTTCCCTTTGTCCAGTTCGCGCCAAAGCAGGGGCTGCAAGCCCCTGATCCGGTTTGAACTGGGGTATGCACAGGGACACCAAATGTGCCCCCAGTGCAGGACTTCAAAGCACCCGAAAGTGCTCCCGCCCAGCCCCAATACACATTGTCCTGTCTGGGGAGGTGGTCACACCTCCCTGGGACAGGAAACCTATTGTCCAGGCCTCCCCTGCCGGAGTTTCGTCCAGCAGCAGGAGGCCAGACTCGTGTCTGTGGCAGCAGCATCCATTTTGTGATGCCAGGCTCTGGAAAGAAGTTACCGGACTCGTCAGAGTTAACATGCCTTTCCCTCTAGAAGGGTGGAATGCTACCCCCGCCGCCAGGATTGGCGGGGGGTAGTATTCCAAGATGTTTGACACCAAACACGACATGTTTAGGTGCAGCCATTCCATAGTTAGCATTTTACAGCGAGGATATAATGCGTTTAAGAGTATATGGTCAGGCTGCACTACAAACAGCATCAGAGATGGTCTCCGAACGCTGCAGAGGGGCCCTGCTCATGCAGGGGCACCCTCTCACATAGGAACCATGCACTCTGCCTTTAGGATTGATAAGGCCTGCCTTAGGAGTGACTTATAGGTTTATATGTGTGTAGGCATTTAGTGATATAGGTAACCTATACCACAGCAAGGGGTGCATGCACCACCTTACCCAGGCTGCAGTAGCAGACCTGTGGTGCCAGTTTGGATGGCCTACCAGGGGTGGCATAATACATGCTGCAGCCCCTGGCAGGCCTCTGAGGTACCTATGCCCTTGGTACATAGTATACCATATACTAGGGACTTACAAGGGCACTCCAGATCCCAATCAGTGATGTGCCTAAGGCACATGGAGACCCTTTTAAAGAGGAAACAGCTAGGCTGGGGTTCTGAATAGCAGGGCCCCAGCCAGACTATTGTCGAAAACCAGTGAAGTATCAGCAAAAAGTGGGGGTACCCCTGTGAAGCAGATCCTACTCTCCTACACAACCCCCCCAAACGTAGGGACATTAAACTAACCTTGCCCAGTTAAGTCTTCATGTTCTAAGTGGAAATACCTAGAGAGTCCATCTGCATTCGCATGGTTACTCCCAGGCCTATGTTCCACTGTAAAGTCCATCCCCTGTAGGGAAATGGACCACCTAAGCAGTTTGGGGTTTTCACCCTTCATTTGTTTTAGCCATAAGAGGGGCTTATGGTCTGTCTGAACCAGGAAGTGTGTACCAAACAAGTATGGCCTCAACTTCTTCAGAGCCCAGACCACAGCAAAGGCCTCCCTCTCTATGGCTGACCAACGTTTCTCTCTAGGGGTCAGCCTTCTGCTAATAAAAGCTACTGGCTGATCCTGACCTTCTTCATTCAATTGTGACAGTACAGCCCCTACCCCCAATTCAGATGCATCAGTTTGAACAATGAACTTCTTGGAGTAATCAGGACTCTGCAGAATTGGAGCAGTGCACATGGCCTGCTTGAGGTCATCAAATGCCTTTTGACAGCTAACTGTCCACTGAACCTTTTGGGCATTTTCTTAGAAGTTAAGTCATTCAAGGGTGTCACTATTGATCCATACCCCTTGACAAATCTCCTATAGTACCCAGTCAGGCCTAAGAAGGCTCTCACCTGAGTCTGGGTAGTGGGAGCAGTCCAGTCCATGATGGTCTGGATCTTGCTCTGCAAAGGTTGAACCTGGCCTCCACCCACAAGGTGGCCCAGGTACACAACCTGACTCTGCCCTATCTGGCACTTAGTGGCCTTGATAGTCAGGCCTGCCTTTTGCAGGGCCTGTAAAACATTCCTGAGGTGGACCAGGTGATCCTCCCAGGTGGAGCTAAAGACAGCAATATCATCTAGATAAGCTGCACTATAGGCTTCCAGTCCTGTGAGAACTGTGTTCACCAACCTCTGGAAAGTGGCAGGTGCATTTTTCAGACCAAAGGGCATCACCACAAATTGATAATGCCCACTAGGGGTTGAAAATGCTGTTTTGGGCTTTGCAGCATCAGCTAGTCTGATCTGCCAGTAGCCAGCTGTTAGGTCAAATGTGCTGAGATATTTGGCAGAGGCCAAAGTATCTATGAGCTCATCTGCCCTGGGTATTGGATGGGCATCAGTCCTAGTGACTGCATTGAGGCCTCTGTAGTCTACACAAAACCTCATCTCTCTTTTCCCACCACTGGTGTGAGGTTTAGGTACTAGGACTACTGGACTAGCCCAAGGGCTATCTGAGGGCTCAATCACTCCCAATTCCAACATCTTCTGGACTTCAGTCCTGATACAGTCCCTGACATGGTCAGGTTGCCTATAAATCTTGTTTTTAATAGGCAGACTGTCCCCAGTGTCCACTTCATGAGTGCACCAGGTGGTCTGACTGGGTGTCAGTGAAAACATATGTCTAAACTGATTGAGGACTTGCCTGCAATCAGTTTGTTGCTGGGTAGTGAGGCTGCCTGCCAAGGCTGCACCATCAACTGACCCATCGTCAGGGTTCTGTGAGAGCAGGTCAGGGAGTGGGTCACTCTCTTCCTCCTGCCCTTCATCAGTAGCCATGAGCAAGCCCATGTCTGCCCTGTCCACATATGGCTTAAGTCTGTTGACATGGAGAACCCTTTGGGGACTCCTGGGTGTTCCTAGGTCCACTAAGTAAGTGACCTCACCCTTCTGTTCAACAATAGTGTGGGGTCCACTCCATTTGTCTTGGGGAGCCGCTGGGGCCACTGGCTCCAACACCCACACCTTCTGTCCTGGCTGGTAAACAGTCAGAACAGCCTTTTGGTCATGCCAGGCCTTTTGAAGTTCCTGGCTAGCCTCAAGGTTTTTGGTTGCCTTTTTCATGTACTCAGCCATCCTGGAGCGGAGACCAAGTACATAGTCCACTATATCTTGCTTTGGGGGCTTGAGAGGTAACTCCCATCCTTCCTTCACCAAGCACAGTGGACCCCTCACAGGGTGGCCAAACAGAAGTTCAAAAGGGCTGTAACCAACCCCCTTCTGAGGCACCTCCCTATATGCGAATAAAAGGCAGCACAAGAGTATGTCCCATCTACGCCTAAGCTTTTCTGGGAGCCCTTTAATCATGCCCTTCAAGGTTTTGTTGAATCTCTCAACCAAACCATTGCATTGTGGGTGATAGGGTGTGGTGAACTTATAAGTAACTCCACACTCCTTCCACATTGCTTTTAAGTAACCAGACATGAAGTTTGCACCCTGTCTGATACTACCTCCTTAGGAAAGCCCACTCTTGAGAAGATTCCCAGGAGGGCCCTTGCCACCACAGGTGCTGTAGTGGTCCTGAGGGGAATAGCTTCTGGGTACCTGGTGGCATGATCCACTACCACCAGGATAAACCTGTGCCCAGAGGCTGTTTGGGGATCCATGGGACCAACAATGTCAATCCCTACCCTCTCAAAGGGCACCCCCACCACAGGTAGTGGTATCAGGGGGCCTTTGTAGTGCCACCTGCTTTGCCACTGGCTTGGCAGGTTACACAGGAGCGACAAAACTCCTTACTGTCTTCAGACATGTGGGGCCAGTGAAAGTGAGGGACAATTCTGTCCCAAGTCTTGTTCTGGCCCAGGTGTCCTGCTAAGGGAATATCATGGGCTAGGGTCAATAGGAAGCCCCTGAACTTCAAAGGTATTACCAACCTCCTGGTAGCACCAGGCTTGGGGTCTCTACTCTCTGAGTACAGGAGTCCATCATCCCAATACACTGTATGGGGACCACTAGCTTTCCCAGCAGCCTCAGCAGCAGCTTGCTGTCTGAGGGGTTCAAGGGAGGGGCAGCTCTGCTGCTCCTGGCTCAAATCTGCCCTAGAAGGTCCCCCTGTCCCCAAGAACTCAACCTGTTCAGGTTCAAGTTCCTCTGGGACAGTTCCTTCTTCAGGGCTGAGATCATCCCCCTCAAGGGACTGATCTTCCTCCTGAGCCAAGGGGGAAGGCACTGCCTTAACCCTACTACTCCTCCTCTTGGAAGGCACTTGGTCCATTCTTCCAGAATCCAAGGCCTGTTCAGTTTTAGACAGTTTAGCTTGTGACCTGGTCACAGCAAACACATCTGCAGGGATCCCCAGCATTTCTGCATGGGTCCTGAGCTCCACTTCTGCCCAAGCAGAAGTCTCTAAGTCATTGCCAAGCAAGCATTCGACTGGTAGGTTTGCACTTACCACAACCTTCTTAAGGCCAGTTACCCCTCCCCAGGAGAAGTTAACAACTGCCAGAGTATGGTCTGTTCTGACATTGCTAGCATTGGTCACTTGGTACATTTCACCAAGTATAACTTGCCCAGGTAGCACAAGGTCTTGTGTCACCATTGTGACACTTGCCCCTGTGTCCCTAAATGCCAAAGCCTCTCGTCCATTGATTAAAGGCTGTTGTCTGTACTTGCCCAGATTACTGGGACTCACAGTGGAGGTCACATCCATGCCTCCATCACAGACTAACACAGCCTGAGTCAGTTCCCTGACTAAGTCAGAGCCCAACTCAGTTCCCAGGGTGAACCCTACTAAACCCTTTGCTGGAGCACCTCCACCAACTGTACTAGGGGAACAGGTGCCTTAGGGGCATTGGTGGGTGCTGGACTGGAGTCTTTGGACTTGGTGCAATCACTGGTCCAGTGGGTCTTTTGCTTACAGACCTTGCACCATGGTTTTCTTTGGCCTTTACCCTTGGTAGACTGGGAATCCCCACCAGAAGAAGATTTTTGGGGGCCTGATGAAGACTTTTGATCTTTACCCTTCTCCCCACCCTTGTCAGAGTTCTTAGCATCTTGCTTCTTGGTTTCCCCACCTTGGTTCTGTACCTTCTGCTTCACCCTGGTTCTGACCCATTTGTCTGCCTTCTTTCCCAATTCTTGGGGAGAGGTCAGATCAGAGTCAACCAGGTACTGATGCAACAGCTGGTTTTGACAGTTATTAAGAATCTGCTCCCTCATTATCAGATTATACAATCCTGAGAAGTCACACACCTTACTGCCCATCAACCAGCCTTCCAGAGCCTTGGCAGAACAATCCACATAGTCTACCCAGTCTTGAGTCTGTGCTTTTGGGTGTCTCTGAACTTCAACCTGTACTGTTCAGTGGTTAGGCCAAACCCATCAATAAGAGCACTCTTCAAGACCTTGTAATTGTCAGCATCCTCCTCTCTAACAGTGAGGAGCTTGTCTCTACCTTTGTCAGCAAAGGAGAGCCACAAGATTGCTGCCCACTGCTCCTGAGGGACCTTCTGTACTTTACAGGCCCTCTCTAAAGCAGTTATCCATTTGTGGATATCATCCCCACTCTGGTAGGGAGGGACAATCTTGCTCAGGTTCCTATGGTCATAGGACCTTTCCCTATCTCTAGGGACATGGCTGCCACCATGGGACTCTAGTCCCAACTTTCTTCTCTCTTTAAGGAGATCTAGGGATTCTCTATCTAAAGCCAATTGCTTCTTCCTGATCTCCAGTTGAGTTTCCTCATACTGGACCAGTCTCTTTCTTCTCTCATGAGAGGATTCCCTCCTGTGAGAAGAAACAGAGCTCCCTATGGAGGTGCCAGAGTGGTTAGACTCCTGAGAAGGAGACCTAGACTTTCTGAGCACACTCATAATCCTTCCTGGGGGACAAAGGTGTGGTTCTCCAGATCCTCATCTTCATCTTCCCCAGAAGGGATTGGGTTTTCCAGGTCAGGGTCATTGTCACCCTCCTGGTCAGTTTCAGAGGGGGCTGGGGGTAGTAGTACCCCTGGTCCCTTCCTCATCTGCTGGCCCACCCTCTGCTCCTACCCCTTCAGTCTCTGAAGACTTACTAAGATCATAAGCCACCAACAACTCCTGGAGGTGTTGGGTGGTGGGACTTTGGCCTGTCCTTAATTTCCTCACGTTACACAAAGCTCTCAGTTCCAAGAATGGGAGTGTGTCATACTTGGAGGGGGGAAGCTCAATGGCTTCCTGCAGGGCATCTTTAGATCCTGCTTTTAAGGACATTACTAGTGTGGTGTGGTGTATGCACTACCTACTCTAGTGTGGCCTACTAAACTCTCTTGAGTTGTAGAAAGGGTTGTGCTATCCCTTAACACACAACTCTAAGTTCAGTAGAACTTACTGATATTCTAAGCTTAAATTATATGTACCTTAGGTACCTTTAGTGGTTTTCAGTTGATCAATTCAATTGAGATTATCTGGTAAAACAATAGCAAGCTGGAATCCCACACGCTGCACACCAATGTGAGAAGTTGGCCTGGCATATGCTGTCCACTAATTATAGTGGGCACCTTGCACCAGTCCAAATCGACTCTTATGGTAGGTAGGTTAAAGACAACCTTATTGAAAGCTATCCTAGTGGTAGCTGTGGAGAGCAGCCTTCAGGCTAAGTCTTGAAGGAATGTAAAGCAGCTTGTTTTACCAGTCTATAATCTCTTGAGTGACCAAATGAAAGAGCACCACACCAGGTATATATTCAAAATATATGTATTTATTACTAAACACACCCCTCTAGTCTCTTTATGAGGCTAGAGTTCGAAGTACATAGGTTATAAGATCTTAAATCACAGTAATAGCACAAATACACGTTTGGGCCCTAGGGGCGTACCAAACCATATACCAATAAAGTGGTATGCGAACCACGACTGAACTAGACACTAGGCCTAGAGCCTCTAGAAGTGCTTGGACCACAAGGAACCACCCAAGGTAGTGACACAGGGGACCCACGGGAGACGCGTGCAGTGTAAATACACAACCGCGATACGCCGTTAACTTCTATGGAGAAAGTCGGGATCGGGAAAATAGAGGAAAGGGACACTTAAAAGAGGACTAGGACAAAACCCTTTGAGATCTAGGACTTTGAAGAGTCTCTACCCACGGGAGCACCGGAGTACTCGTGTTACCTCACCCAGGGAAGCCGGGTGCATAGGTGCCTTTCGGGGTCGGGTTTCGTCGTCGGTTCTTATGGCGATCTGCTGCAAAGTGCTGCTGGCGACCAGGAGAAAAGTGTCCGGGTGGATCCAAGAGTGGATCGGAGTTCTGAAGAACCTGAAAGCAGAGGGGACAGAGTCTGGGTCACTAGCCAGTGACCAGGGAGGCGATGGACAGATGCCCACCGATGTCGAGTGCTTCCGATTCGATGACGGTCGTCTTGACTCTTCAGCCACGAGGTCCGGGAGGCGTTGTCGGTGACCAGGAGCAGGATTCGGGCTGTTGCTCGATGTTTGTCGAGTGCAGAGGTGTCGGCGACCAGATTGGACCCAACAAGCCTTGGCAACGGCAAGTCTCGAGTAAGATGTAGATCGTCGATGATGCAGACCAGCAAGGTCTGGGGAACTCACCCAGCGAGGGTAAGTGAGGGCAGGCCTGGAGCAACCAGACTGCCAAGTAAAGAAAAGATTGGCCTTCGTTAAGGGCTACTAGCCAACGGGCTAGCGACCGCGAAGGAGCCTCGTGACGCCGCACGTGGAGCTGGCTTACAGGACACTCGTGGAGTGGGGGCCAGTGATCTTCGGTGCAGGTGGTCCTGGAGGCTAGGGCTACTCGGAGCCCAAAGCACGACTTCTTGGGAGACCCAGAAGATGGTGCACTTGCAAATGTGCTCGGTGTCCAGGGGTCACGGTCTCAAGTCACCCACGATAGCCACGGGCCTCAGCTTTGCTGGGGACTCAGGGTAGCCTCGGGAAGTCTGAGAATCCACCTCTGGTGATGCGATGACTTCGGCGTCCGACGGGAGCTTCAGTGATGCGAACCGGACAGATGCTTCTTTGGTGCCTGCCAAGCAGGGGAGTCACTCCTTGACCCCAAGGGAGATTCTTCAGTCCTCTAATCGTGAGTAGAGCGTCGAAGGTCCAGGATTCTGTTTCAGAGTTTCGTCCAGGTATAATCTAAAGTCCTAGGGACTGGGTTCCTACCTTTATTCTAAAAATAGGGGATGGACTACTCTGTGGCCCCACCTATGGGTGGGTCAGGGCAGAGGGGTGGCTACACCCCTTTCCCTTTGTCCAGTTCGCGCCAAAGCAGGGGCTGCAAGCCCCTGATCCGGTTTGAACTGGGGTATGCACAGGGACACCAAATGTTCCCCCAGTGCAGGACTTCAAAGCACCCGAAAGTGCTCCCGCCCAGCCCCAATACACATTGTCCTGTCTGGGGAGGTGGTCACACCTCCCTGGGACAGGAAACCTATTGTCCAGGCCTCCCCTGCCGGAGTTTCGTCCAGCAGCAGGAGGCCAGACTCGTGTCTGTGGCAGCAGCATCCATTTTGTGATGCCAGGCTCTGGAAAGAAGTTACCGGACTCGTCAGAGTTAACATGCCTTTCCCTCTAGAAGGGTGGAATGCTACCCCCGCCGCCAGGATTGGCGGGGGTAGTATTCCAAGATGTTTGACACCAAACACGACATGTTTAGGTGCAGCCATTCCATAGTTAGCATTTTACCGCGAGGATATAATGCGTTTAAGAGTATATGGTCAGGCTGCACTACAAACAGCATCAGAGATGGTCTCCGAACGCTGCAGAGGGGCCCTGCTCATGCAGGGGCACCCTCTCACATAGGAACCATGCACTCTGCCTTTAGGATTGATAAGGCCTGCCTTAGGAGTGACTTATAGGTTTATATGTGTGTAGGCATTTAGTGATATAGGTAACCTATACCACAGCAAGGGATGCATGCACCACCTTACCCAGGCTGCAGTAGCAGACCTGTGGTGCCAGTTTGGATGGCCTACCATGGGTGGCATAATACATGCTGCAGCCCCTGGCAGGCCTCTGAGGTACCTATGCCCTTGGTACATAGTATACCATATACTAGGGACTTACAAGGGCACTCCAGATCCCAATCAGTGATGTGCCTAAGGCACATGGAGACCCTTTTAAAGAGGAAACAGCTAGGCTGGGGTTCTGAATAGCAGGGCCCCAGCCAGACTAATGTCGAAAACCAGTGAAGTATCAGCAAAAAGTGGGGGTACCCCTGTGAAGCAGATCCTACTCTCCTACAATGCTTTCAGTTTTTTACTTTGATTCCATCAAGAAGGCATTCAGATGTATCTCACATCTGCCATAAATTCAGAATGTTAGCACTCTAGTTGCTCATTAGATCACTGGAGTAAAGCTACTGCTCACCAGGGAGTTAACTGGTAGTCTGCTGCTGGTATTGAAAGTGATTGTTTCAGTCTGCATGTCAGAATTTTCTAATGAAATAGAAGAGGATTTGAGATGTCACTTAAAACATGCCCTAATTTTTCTTTCTGCAGCACTAACCATAATTTCTATTTCAAAAAGAACCCCTCATTTTGTTCCTTTTTAAATTAAATGTTTTAAGTGTTACCGGTTTATTCCAATCAAGATGGCTTCAGGTGTGCCATACTTTTGTCATAAGTAAGGCTGTTAGCGCTCTAGTTGTTCTTTAGAACACTCTGGGAAGCTGCAGTAGAACACAAAGGCATCAACTGGCAGGCTGCTCCTGTTGAAATATAACAGGAAGATATTTGAGATCACACTTGAAATATGTCCTAATTTTTCTTTCTACAGCACTAACCATAATTTCTATGACAAAATGAACCCCATCATTTTGTTCCTTTTTAAATTAAATGTTTTAAGTGTTACCAGTTTATTCCAATCAAGATGGCTTCAAGTGTGCCATACTTTTGTCATAAGTAAGGCTGTTAGCACTCTAGTTGTTCTTTAGAACACTCTGGGAAGCTGCAGTAGAACACAAAGGCATCAACTGGCAGGCTGCTCCTGTTGAAATATAACAGGAAGATATTTGAGATCACACTTGAAACATGTCCTAATTTTTCTTTCTACAGCACTAACCATAATTTCTATGACAAAATGAACCCCATCATTTTGTTCCTTTTTAAATTAAATGTTTTAAGTGTTACCAGTTTATTCCAATCAAGATGGCTTCAGGTGTGCCATACTTTTGTCATAAGTAAGGCTGTTAGCACTCTAGTTGTTCTTTAGAACACTCTGGGAAGCTGCAGTAGAACACAAAGGAATCAACTGACAGTCTCTGCCCTTGTTGGATGTACATGTTTTACTGAGAATGTCAGACTTCATTCTCACATGAGTGAGAAAGATAATGTGAATTTACAGAAAATATGCTCTCATTTTAGCTTCTGGAGCACCTTCCAAACCTCCATGGGACAAGCATGAGAAAATAGCGTTCTCTCAAACATGATTCATGATATCCCAGCAGAAGGTTTTTCACATGGTAAAATCACCTTAGAATACACCACAATTCCTAAAATTAGTATGGTACCATCAACAAATAAATTCTAATGTAACTAAAGCCTGTTATCACCCTTTATAGTTCTCCTTTTGGTGACCCTCAAAATCTTCTATTCACTACAATGCATTTCAATGAGGTACTATCATTTATATTGGTCCCAAGATGGCTGCCAGCAATTCCAGGATGAAGTGCTGACAGCCAATCAGATCTCACGATGACATGTGTGGTTAGGCTCCGCCCAGATATATATGTGACTTTACTTTTGATTTTCTCAGGAACTACTGAACGGATTTACACCATTTAAGCAAAAGGCACGACACTGAAACAAGGGCTACCTCTTTGCCAAATTTGGTGTAATTCCGTTCAGCAGTTCGGGCTGTAGCTGCGACTAAAGGTTCCTATGGAAAAATGAATGGGGAAAACGCGTTTTGGGACCCCCCTTTTTCTCGGCCCCCGCTTGACGTATCACCCCGAGACTTTCAGGATGGGAGCGGACCGGAGCGCCCCAACAAGTTGGAAACTTTCGCGAAGATTCGTCAACCGGCGCCAACGTTATTTCAAATAGAATGTCGCGGATTTCCTATGGATAATAGGTTTTAACTATAACTATCTACTGGCGACCGCCAGTAGATAATATATATATATATATATTTAAAATTACATGTCAAGGCCAATATAGGACATAAGATCACGATATGGTCTGGTAATAGCTTGTGTTTTTAACCTTTTTGCACTGCACTTTTTCACCGTTGGCTATTGAAAAACACACATAACTGTGCAGTATTATCATTTTCCCTAAATGTCTTTACTTTGAGAGTTCTCAGTATAAACATTAAATAGCAAGTCGATGGTACATTGGTCCCTTATAAATGATGGTGCCAATATACCCCCAATCATTAGCGGGTTTTTAATTTACACAATGTATTTCTTTCATGTCTATGATTCTTTGTTGCCACTATACAGGTATGATTGCAAATAACACATAATAGGCATTGGATTGTTTTTCCTTTAATTGTGAAAACATCTCAGCAGCGATTCTACGTTTATATTCTTGTATCCATGAATTACAAACAGCGCATCGATATACAAGCAGTCACGCTGTAGGTGATATGCACTCTCACCTCATAGAAGCTATCATTGTACTGTATATACAACTATTTTGAAAGATAATACATTGTTGACAATTGTAATTGAATATTTATTTATTCCGTTTGTACAAAAAGAAAGTTACGATTACAGTATGTTCACTATGTTCATGAATTCAAAGGCATATTTCTATGGTGAGTAGAACACGTTTTGTAAACTTGACAAAGTCTGAGCATGTTGAAACACATCTTTTTTGCAAAATATATTGGTGTGCAACAATTTGGTGTGCTGTGTCCTTTCTGTCCTATCTTGTATTGAAGTTCTGCAAAACATTATTTAATGGGAGCTGTTCACCGTCAATGGCACCAGCATCGCAAAGCAGTGCATAGGGCATCCGAACAGCTGTACAAGGACTGAGTCTATGCCAAGCTGTCCTGGCTGCTCCAAACCACTATCGGAAAAAGCTGAGAATAGAGGAGAGATCTTCCATAAGCGGGGAGTAGGGGTATTTGCGGTTTGAGCACCACATAGACGGAAGGCTGAGGTGACAGGATCGCTTCTGCGTTATCTCCCTACATCCTGCAACCGCTTGATGCCAATCACTTTCTGCTATCAATAACATTGTGCCAGGAGTAGATGCATTACAACTTGAAACTTCATTATCCTGTTACTTTTTGTAAATCTACTAAGAAATATGAAGAAGTATAGAAGAAGGAGAGAGGCACTGAAACAGAAAGAACAAGTTGAGGGAGTAGTTGATAAGGCTTTGCTTTGTAGAGGAAACTTTTCATTTTGATTATAAATAGAATGAAGACTCTTGAGAAAATGGTGTTGTGCATGAGGAGACAAAACCATAAGAAAAGATTAGTGAAGGGAAGTGACAATTGTACAGTTTTTAGTGGATAATGGATACATACTTCTACTATAAAGGCTTTCTTTAATGAAGAAAGCCATCTCCGGGATAACACATTAGTTCCAGCTATTGATGGAGGAGGACAGAGTTATGAAATGAAAAATGGCACACCTATAACAAAAGAAATGTACAACAAATTATTGCAGAAGAGGTACAGGAAAGGCGTAGTCAGGCCCAGTATACAAATGGAATTGTGGTAGTGCTTCTAGTATTCAACAGAAATCTATTGATATACTAAGAAGATTTCTACATATCTTTCCAAGGTGAAATTTAAAACATTAAATAAGTTCTTTACAAGGATTGGATCCTTGCAAGGTTAGAAAGCAAACAAATTTGGAGGGACGCTCCCTACCTTGTTTATCAAAGAAAGTGTGCCAAAGCACCTTTCATCATTTCAGGATTTAAGCTCTACACCTCTCAACATTGCAAACTTTAGTTAGGCGGCTGTATTATGTGAAAACATCTGCTTTATGTTTAGGAGAAATTAATAGAGCACTTTTGCATGGTACTGTGGCAGAGGTAGAAAAAGTTTGTGATGATGTGCAGTTTCATTTCTTTTGTCCAGAACAGGACTCTACAGAAAATGAAGAGTTGTTAACAGGAGGAGTTTCAGAACAGGACACAGGTATTACAGTTGATAGCTTTTAAGAAGAGATTACAACATTTTACACAGTGTGCTCTTAAAAATCCAGAGTATGTTTGTATATGTTGTTGACACACTCACTACAAGATTAAAACACAGACTGCAGACTTGTATTTAAAACGTGAAAAAGAAAATAATGATAACTGAGAAAAGTTTGCTGTGTACTTATTTGTAGAGGAACGCTTTTTCTAAAAGGTGGACTAGTGTACTGGATTAGTAGTGTTTTCTCAAAGTGTTCAGCAGGATGCTCAAGAATTTTTATTGGTAATGCTAGGACTATTAGAGGAAGAGGATATGAATATCAATGAGTTATTTGGTTTTACTTATAAATTGAACCATAACAGTAAACATTATAAATTCAGCTCTAGCAATGAAATTAATTCGGAATGATTTCTCTACTTGACGTTACCAGATTGTAAAGCTGTGGCCTTCGAAAATTTAACCAAAAACGCCCATCAATATATGACCTGTCCAGACTGCAGATCAGAACTTAGGTGTACTTTGTTTCTACAAATGTATGGGAAATACGTCATAGTCATGCTACAATGATGCAGAGCGGATGGTACTAAATTAGAAACTGAAATTACAAACTTTGTAGCTGGACAAATTTCCATTTCAAAAAGAAGTTTCACAACTATAGCAATCATATTTCATGAAGGAGTTAATATGACCTCTACACACTTCACAATATATTTAAGATGTCAAAGAGGATGGATAGAGTGCAATGACATAGAAATGTCAATAAAATCCAGACTACATAAAAAGTTACCAAACTTATATCTGCTATTTCTAGAACTGAATTTCTAAGGACAATTTGGGATAAAAAAATGTGGTATTGTGTTGACATGTATATGAATTATGTGTTTCTGAGATATTAATCAGCCTATTAGGGGTATTGGCTACAGCAAGATGTTAGAAATGAAAGACTCTTTTTAACTAGAGGTAAGGACTTAAAAAACATTACAGGACCACATTCTGTTACTACAGATAAAAACAAAATGGAGGTACTATAACACCAGCAGCCTTAAGTTGCATCTAAGAAGTTTCTTCTCCACTTCACCATTGTATTTTGTTTTGGTTGCGTAAGGTTCAAAATGAAATCCTAATAAATTTTTCTTTGTTTACATTTTTTCATAGTGCTTGAACTGCTGCAATAAAAAAGGAAAAAAATAACAAGTATGGTTTTTCACATTCTGCAAAATTACATCCATAGACTGCTCCCCTGCTATTATGATGGTGTTATAGTTCATGCAGAAGGTCGCAACAAAACGCTTTAGTTCTGGTGACATTTCACTGCATCTTCTCTCCACTTAAGCTGGAACTTTGCTGTTAGGAGCCGGAGCTGGAGGTCTGGTGACTGATGATCCCTCTCCTTTGTTTCTCTGTGCAATTTTAAGTTGCTTCTTCTGGTATGTTTTCAAGTGGTATAACATCCTTGTTGTACCACAGGAACATTTTTTGCTGTGACCTGAGATATTGTCTTCTCACATATGCTGCACCTTTCCAATTTAGTTGTGGTCTTCAATTTACCAGATAGAATAGTGAAAAAAAACAAGATATGCTTTGTTTCTTCATTGTTGGTCCTTCATCAGAAGACTGTTTATGTGCAGCTGAGTCCTCCTGGTGTTCAATCAGTTGTAGGTCTTCCTCTGGTTCTTCTGATGGCCTTTTTTCTTTTTGTAGAAATAGCAAAAAAGTTAAAAACCAGCACAATTTTCAAAATTTGTTTCGGTGAGCATGAGTAGTTTGATGGGTGTTTGGTAGTTATGTTCTATTTGTGAGTTCCGATGTTGAAAGTTATTTTTTGAAACTGTTGTTTTAAACAAATGTGTTGTTAAATTAAAGTTAAAATAATATGTTACTTAAAAGGTTTCCACCAGTGACCCCCCTTTTTGTGGTCACCCTATATATTCGCCTCTGACCCTCCTCTTTATGGGCTAACCATGTCAGCAGTTTCCCTGCCTTGTTGCCGACCTTGCTTAAGTCTGTAGTATGCCCTTGCCAGAGCTCCATATTGTTTGCTTAGCTGAGCCAGATGTTGCGCCAGGACTTCGCTGGGTTTCGCCCTGTGCCAACTGAGCCTCCATCTCCCTACACTGCTTCTCCTTTTCTCATCACTTCCCCGTGATATGAGCGTTCAAGGTCCCTCTCAATACCTCTTTATAGGCTTCCCAGACAGTAGTACTAGAGGCCACTGTTTTCCTTAAAAATCTTAAAAATAAAAATCCATAGCCTTTATAGTCAAGCCCAGGTTGGCCCAGTCCTTCAATTCTCAGGAATCCAGTCAGCCCCCCCCCTTGACTGAGTTATTTTGCGTCTGAAGTGTCATCAGAGGGGCCTGGTGCGAGACACCCCAGAGCAAGTATTCTGTTTCCTTGAAATCCCCCAGGCTGTGGTGTGGCACTACAATATAGCCTAAGTGGGACGTTGATGGGGACTGTGCTCCCTCTAAAGATTGGTCAACCCCGCTGAGCCCCAGAACTCCTGAAGGCGTAGGTCAGCACTAGGGGAAAGCCCTGATTTTTTCATTCTGTCTAGGTCCAACCTCGTCATCATGTTGAGATCTCCTCCCACTATCGTCACTGTGTCAACCCTCTCCACCATCCAACCTTCCAAGTTATCTAGGCTAATAACTTGCAGGCCCATGCGGAAATGCCAAGATGTCACTCACCGTTAGGCGCACCCTGTTCCAGGTACCATAGACTGCTGCATAAAAGCTCTGCATGTCTTCCCAAGTTTTAGTAACAGGCAAGGGAAGTGATCTGCAGACCAGGCTTTCCATTTTCCTTGATCTGGTTGGGAATCCAGCATGCAGCAGGAGCAGGTACCGCCCACAGGCCAAAAAGCAGCAGTCGTTACCCAGCAGGTGGGTGAAATTAAATAGGGGTCTTGTCTAATCAGGTATTTGGCCACTATTCCCAGTCTCAACCTACTTCCCAACCTGTTAATGTTCCAGGACAGCACCTTAAGTGTCACCCCCCATATCTTTACACTTTATCAGGGAACCTGTCATGAGCATCTCTTTCAGAGACCATTGTACAAATGTCATACCTGCTGTGATGACTGATCCCTGTAACTCAGTGCTGCAACAATCCCCCTTCACCCCTTTGCCTATCCCCTGCCCGCATCACTACTAGCTCATGACACTGGCCTAAAACTACAATATTTACTTTTGACGCTCTTTTTTAAATTTTGTGTATTTCAGTGTCCGTGCTTTCATTTTATTTTACTTTTAGCATTTTTATTACATCTTGTAGTGTATGCACCTGTATATTGGTGAAATATATCTGTAATATAGTTTTATTTCTTTGTTATCTTAAAATAGGTTTGGCTTTTTATTATGTTTGAAATCTTCTTTCGTAGAGTTGCATTAGTTGCAGACAACAGAGCTATGTGTTGTTCCAGTGAATGATCTATAGATAGGTGCCTATCTATCTGATTATCTGTCTTTCTCTGACACTGTCTATTCTGTCTGCCTGGTCTGTCTGTTTACATTCATTCATCTCTACCAGAGAGCATAGGATATAGGGCCATATGTATCAAACCATTTTCCCATTTGCAAACGGGCAGATTCTCAGAATCTGCCCGTTTGTGAATGGGAAAAAGCCTTTGGGATGTATCATCCCAAAGGCCATCGCAAAATAGAGAATCGCAAACTTTGCGATTCTCTATTTTGTGAATGCAATTAAGGAATTGCAAATTGCGATTCCTTAAATGCAATTCTGGAAGCACCAGAAATGTGCTATTTGGCCTTAAGGAATTGCAAATTACCACCAACTTCAAGTTGGTGGTAATTTGCGAATTTCTTTAAAAAAGCACTTTTTTGATTTTTTAAAAGTGCCATATGTCGCAGATATAGTGTGCGCAAAATGTGCACACATGCATATTTCAGGGGTGCAACAGGGTGTCCTTTTGGCACCCTTGCAACCTTGAAATTGCATTCTCAATTTGCGATACTCTAATTGGTAATCGCAAATTGAGAATGTCTTCCCATTCATTCCTATGGGCCTCCTAGCCCATAGGAATTAATGGGACGGTATTCCTTATTTGCGAATCTCAATTTGCGATTCGCAAATAAGGAATATGTAGGATTCGCAAAAATGTTTGCAAATCCTACATACATTGCATTTTGCGATTTTCTAATTGCGATTCGCTAAGAATCACAATTTGAGAATCGCAAAACTCTTTTTTGATACATATGGCCCATAGTGTCTAAAGTGTAATGATTCTCGAGAGACAGATAAATAGGGAAAAATTTGATTGCGTCAAGTCCCTGTGCTACTTTACGCTGATGATGCGGTCCTCATAGCAAGAACAGCCAATGGCGCTCAGTCTTTGCTGGACGCTTTTAATAGCTTCATGACTAATTTGGGCCTCAGCACAAATAGAACAAAATTGTTCATAAGGAAATGTGGACCAAAATTAACTAAAGCGAGGACATTTGTGCTTGGTGGCTCAGAGATCACAAATGTCCCCCATTTTATATATCTAGGCATGCCAGTGGATGTTGATTTTAATTGGAAACTTCTACTGAATATCAGGGTCTACAATTCCATAGGTTTATTTACACTGTTAGATTCTCTAAAAGGCTGGGACATAAACCAGCGAAAGAATTGCTCCGCATTTTAAGGAGCAAGTGTCTACCTATTACCTCTTTTGGTGCTGGTGTGTGGGGCTATGCCAACAGTAACTGCCCCCACATTGTAGAAAATAAATTCTGAGAAGGCTGCTTGCAGCGCCACAGTCACCCCCACAATGTTTTATCATGAAGAAGTTGGTCTGGGGCTCATAGAAGGCCACATCAGATTGCAGCCTTTGCTACTTTGCCTTAGAGTTTGGAAGAAACCAGAAGCCCATTTCTGTAGACTAGTGCTGGACGACTGCTTAGCCCAGGATAGTGCCTTAGATGTACCATTGCTTAAGCTTGTTAGAGATACCTTTACAATTTTAGGCTTCCCAGAACAAGTGTAAAAGAGCATTTTTACCAACATGCTTCTTGTATGACGAATAGGGTAGTTGGGGGGGCAGAGGACTTGCGAGAACCCTCACATGCCAAATTATATCCTGCAATGTATTTGCAAATATTTTTGCATGAGCGGCATACATTTCTGCTGACCAGATTCCGCCTAAATACCTTACATTTTCTGGCAGCAGTCCCTCTCCTGGGTACATGTTTTTCATCACTGCCTTCATGTCCCTGTGATGGACTCACACACCAAAGCACAAAGCACTTTATCCTATTTTTCACCTTAAATACTGCACAGAGGAAGCAGTTTCTTTGCCTAGTTTTAATACTGTCCGAAATCAGATCTAATGAACTAGCCTTTGCTTATTTGCGTAGCCTGTGAAGTAAAGAGGTTATTCATGAAGTGCTGAATTTCATTCCGAGTGCCATTCCGACTCGCAGAAAATACTGATATTAGAGGTTTTTCTTTTTAATAAATGTATTTAAAATTATGTTTTTAATGTTATTTAATTATGAGTAATCACGAAATGTATTGCATTTTATCAGATGTCAACGTTTATGGTTCGCTTAAGCAGAAATTAAGTATTAAAACAAAATTTATATATATATTGGACCTAGGGCTTAGGGTTTGGGTTCTTAATGGCTGATAGGGCTATGGTTCTGATTGGTTCCTAGGGCTAGAGTTTCTATTGGACCTAGGGCTTAGGGTTTGGGTTCTGATTGGCTAATAGGGCTAGGGTTCTGATTGGTTCTTAGGGCTAGGGTAACCATTGGTTTAGTGTCTAGGGCTAGGGTTCTGATTGGCTAATAGGGCCAGGGTTCTGATTGGTTCTTAGGGCTAGGATACCCATTGGTTTAGTGTCTAGGGCTAAGGTTCTGATTGGCTAGTGTTAGCATTCCCTTTGGGCCAGGGACACATGATCCATGGCTATTTAACCTCAGGGCATCTCACCTTGGGCATCGAGGCTAAGGGCAGAGAGGGCAAGGGAAGTTGCCTGTTTGGGTCGGGCCTAGGACCAGAAATACTGCCCTTGTTTCCATTTACCAGCAACCACCATAAGCCGTCCACATCCTCAAACATAATATCACAATCTCAGCAAATGCACCTGTGAGAAGTTGGCCTGGTATATGCTGTCCACTAATTATAGTAGGCACCTTGCACCAGTCCAAACAACCCCTTATTGGAGATAGGTTAAAGACAACCTTTATTGAAAGCTATCCTAGTGGTAGCTATGGAGAGCAGCCTTCAGGCTAAGTCTTGAAGGAATGTAAAGCAGCTTGTTTTATCAGTCTATAATCTCTTGAGTGACCAAATGAAAGAGGACCACACCAGGTATATATTTAAAATATATGTATTTAGTCTTAAACACACACCTCTAGTCTCTTTATGAGGCTAGAGTTCGAAGTACATAAGTTACAAGTCAGTTATCAACAGTAATAGCACAAATACACATTTGAGCCCTAGGGGCCTACCAAACCATATACCAATAAAGTGGTATAAGAACCACGACTGAGCTAGACACAAGGCCTAGAGCCTGTAGAAGTGCTTGGCCCTCAAGGAACCACCCAAGGTAGTGACACAGGGGACCCACAGGGGACGCGTGCAGTGTGAGAACACAGTCGCGAGCCGCCGTTGACTTCTATGGGGAATATCGCGGTTGGAGTTTTAAAGAAAAAGGACACTTAGAGGAGGACTTGGAGCAAACCCCTTTAGAACTAGGTTGTTCTAGAGTCTATACCCACGGGAGCACCGGAGTACTCGAGTTACCTCACCCAGGGGGGCCGGGTGCATAGGTGTCTTTCGGGGTCGGGTTTCGTCGTCGTTTTCAATGGCGATCTGCTGCAAAGTGCTGCTGGCGACCAAGTCGAAAGTGTTCGGGTGGATCCAAGGGTGGATCGAAGATCTGAAGAACCTGAAAGCAGAGGGGACAGAGTCTGGGTCACTAGCCAGTGACCAGGAAGGCGATGAGCAGATGCTCACCGATGTCGGGTGCTTCAGGTAGGTTGACGGTCGTCTTGACTCTTCAGCCATGAGGTCCAGGAGGCATCGACGATGACCAGGAGCTGGATTCGAGCTGTACCACAAGGTCTGTCGATTGCAGGGGTATCGGCGACCGAATTGGACCCAACAAGCCTTGGCAACGGCATGTCTCGTGGAAATAAAGAAAGGACGTTGATGCAGACCAGCAAGGTCTGAGGGACTCACCCAGTGAGGGTAAGTCAGGGCACGTCTGGAGCAACCAGAAAAGCCCAAGCAGAAGAAGAGTTGCCTTCGGGAGGGCCCACTAGCCAACAGACTAGCGACCGCGAAGGAGCCTCGAGTGGACGCACTTGGAGCTGGCTCACAGGACACTCGTGGAGTGGAGGCCAGTGATCTTCGGTGCAGTCGGTACTGGAGGCGGGGGCTACTCGGAGCCCAAAGCACAACTTCGTGGGAGACCAGGAAGAGGATGCACTTGCAAAAGTACTCAGTGTCCAGGGGTCACGGTTCCACGTTACCCACGACAGCTAGGGGCCTCAGCTTTGCTGGGGCTCAGGGCAGCCTCGGGGAAGTCTGGAAATCCACCTCTGGTGATGCAAAGACTTCGGCGTCCGGCGGGAGCTCCAGCGATGCAGACCGGACAATTGCTTCTCAGGAGCCTGCCAAGCAGGGGAGTCACTCATTGACCCCAAGGGAGATTCTTCAGTCCTCTAATCTTGAAGTAGAGCGTTGAAGGTCCAGGATTCAGTGTCAGAGTTTTGTCCAGGGTAATTTAAAGTCCTAAGGACTGGGGTCCCATACTTATACTAAGTTAGGGGGTTGGACATACTCTGGGGACCCACCTATGGGAGGGTCAGGGAAGAGGGGTGGTTACACCCATTCCCTTTGTCCAGTTTCGCGCCAGAGCAGGGGCAGGTAGCCCCTGCAACCGGTTTGAACTGGCATATGCACAGGGACACCAAATGTGCCCCCAGTGCAGGACTTCAAAGCACCAGAGGGTGCTCCCGCCCAGCCCCAATACACATTATCCTGTCTGGGGAGGTGGTTACACCTCCCTTGGACAGGAAACCTATTGTCCAGGCCTCCTCTGCCGGAGTTTCAGTCAGCAGCAGGAGGCCAGACCCGTGTCTGTGGCAGTGGCATCCATTTTGTGATGCCAGGGCTCTGGAAAGAAGTTACCGGGTAGGCCGGTGTGTACATGTCTCTCCCTCTAGAAGGGTGGAATGCTACCCCCGCCGCCAGAACTGGCGGGGGGGGTAGTATTCCAAGATGTTTGACACCAAACACGACATGTTTCCGTGCAGCCATCCCAAAGTTAGCATTTAACGCGAGGTTATAATGCGCTTAAGAGTATATGGTCAGGCTGCACTACAAACAGCATCAGAGAAGGGTCTCTGAACGCTGCAGAGGGGATCTGCTCATGCAGGGGCACCCTCTCACATAAGAACCAAGCACTCTGCCTTCAGGATTGATAAGGCCTGCCATAGGAGTGACTTATAGGTTTATATGTGTGTATTTATGTAGTGATATAGGTAACCTATATCACAGTAAGGGGTGCATGCACCACCTTACCCAGGCTGCAGTAGCAGACCTGTGGTGTCATTTTGGCTGGCCTTCCAGGGGTGGCATAATACATGCTTCAGCCCCTGGCAGGCCTCTGAGGTACCTATGCCCTGGGTACATAGTATACCATATACTAGGGACTTATAAGGGCACTCCAGATTCCAATCAGAGATGTGCCTAAGGCACATGGAAACCATTTTAGAGAGGAAGCAGCTAGGCTGGGGTTCTGATTAGCAGGACCCCAGCCAGACTAAAGTCGAAAAACAGTGAAGCATCAGCAAAAAGTGGGGGTACCCATGTGAAGCAGATCCTACTCTCCTACACAACCCCCCAAACGTAGGGACATTAAACTAACCTTGTCCAGTTGAGCCTTCATGTTCTAAGTGGAAGTACCTAGAGAGTCCATCTGCATTGGCATGGTTACTCCCAGGTCTATGTTCCACTGTAAAGTCCATCCCCTGTAGGGAAATGGACCACCTAAGCAGTTTGGGGTTTTCACCCTTCATTTGTTTTAGCCATAAAAGGGGCTTATGGTCTGTTTGAACAAGGAAGTGAGTACCAAACAAGTATGGCCTCAACTTCTTCAGAGCCCAGACCACAGCAAAGGCCTCCCTCTCAATGGCTGACCAACGTTTCTCTCTAGGGGTCAGCCTTCTGCTAATAAAAGCTACTGGCTGATCCTGACCTTCATCATTCAATTGTGACAGTACAGCCCCTACCCCCAATTCAGATGCATCTGTTTGGACAATGAACTTCTTGGAGTAATCAGGACTCTGTAGAATGGGAGCAGTGCACTTGGCCTGCTTTGGTCATCAAATGCCTTTTGACAGCTAACTGTCCACTGAACCTTCTTGGGCATTTTCTTGGATGTTAAGTCATTCAGGGGTGTCACTATTGATCCATACCCCTTGACAAATCTCCAATAGTACCCAGTCAGGCCTAAAAAGGCTCTCACCTGAGTCTGGGTAGTTGGAGCAGTACTGTCCATGATGGTCTGGATCTTGCTCTGCATTGGTTGAACCTGGCCTCCACCCACAAGGTGGCCCAGGTACACAACCTGACTCTGCCCTATCTGGCACTTTGTGGCCTTGATAGTTAGGCCTGCTTTCTGCAGGGCCTGCAAAACATTCCTGAGGTGGACCAGGTGATCCTCCCAGGTGGAGCTAAAGTCAGCAATATCATCTAGATATGCTGCACTATAGGCTTCCAGACCTGTAAGGACTGTGTTCACCAACCGCTGAAAAGTGGCAGGTGCATTCTTCAAACCAAAGGGCATTACCACACATTGATAATGCCCACTAGGGGTTGAGAATGCTGTTTTTGGCATTGCATCATCAGCTAGCCTGATCTGCCAGTAGCCAGCTGTTAGGTCAAATGTGCTCAGATACTTGGCTGATGCCAAAGTGTCTATTAGCTCATCTGCCCTGGGTATTGGATGGGCATCAGTCCTATTGACTGCATTGAGGCCCCTGTAGTCCACACAAAACCTCACCTCTCTTTTCCCACCACTGGTGTGAGGTTTTGGCACAAGGACCACTGGACTAGCCCAAGGGCTATCTGAGGGTTCAATAACTCCCAAATCCAACATCTTCTGGACTTCTGTCCTGATACAGTCACTGACATGGTCAGGTTGCCTATAAATCTTATTTTTAATAGGCAGACTGTCCCCAGTGTCCACTTCATGAGTGCACCAGGTAGTCTGACTGGGTGTCAGAGAGAATATGTGCCTGAACTGATTGAGCACCTGTCTGCAATCAGTTTGCTGCTGGGCAGTGAGGCTGCCTGCCAAGGCTACACCATCCACTGACCCATCATCAGGGTTCTGTGAGAGCAGGTCAGGGAGTGGGTCACTCTCTTCCTCCTGCCCCTCATCAGTAGCCATGAGCAAGCCCATGTCTGCCCTGTCCACATATGGTTTCAATCTGTTGACATGGAGAACCCTGTGGGGACTCCTGGGTGTTCCTAGGTCTACTAAGTAGGTAACCTCACCCTTCTGTTCAACAATGGTATGGGGTCCACTCCATTTGTCTTGGAGAGCTGCTGGGGCCACTGGCTCCAACACCCACACCTTCTGCCCTGGCTGGTAAACAGTCAGTACAGCCTTTTGGTCATGCCAGGCTTTTTGGAGTTCCTGGCTAGCCTCAAGGTTTTTAGTTGCCTTTTTCATGTACTCAGCCATCCTGGAGCGGAGACCAAGTACATAGTCCACTATGTCTTGCTTTGGGGGCTTGAGAGGTAACTCCCATCCTTCCTTCACCAAGCACAATGGACCCCTGACAGGGTGACCAAACAAAAGTTCAAAAGGGCTGTAGCCAACCCCCTTTTGAGGCACCTCCCTGTATGCAAATAAAAGGCAGGGCAAGAGTATGTCCCATCTTCGCCTAAGCTTTTCTGGGAGCCCTTTAATCATGCCCTTTAAGGTTTTGTTGAATCTCTCAACTAAACCATTGCATTGTGGGTGATAGGGTGTGGTGAACTTGTAAGTCACTCCACACTCCTTCCACATTGCTTTCAAGTATCCAGACATAAAGTTTGCATCCCTGTCTGATACAACCTCCTTAGGGAAGCCCACTCTTGAGAAAATTCCCAGGAGGGCTCTTGCCACTACAGGTGCTGTAGTGGTCCTAAGGGGAATAGCCTCTGGGTACCTGGTGGCATGATCCACTACCACCAGGATAAACCTGTGCCCAGATGCTGTTTGGGGATCCATGGGACCAACAAGGTCAATCCCCACCCTTTCAAAGGGAACCCCCACCACAGGTAGTGGTATCAGGGGGCCTTTGTAGTGCCACCTGCCTTGCCACTGGCCTGGCAGGTTACACAGGAGCGACAAAACTCCTTGGTGTCTTCAGACATGTGGGGCCAGTGAAAGTGAGGGACAATCCTGTCCCAAGTCTTGTTCTGGCCCAGGTGACCTGCTAAAGGAATGTCATGGGCTAGGGTCAATAGGAAGCCCCTGAACTTCAGAGGTATATCCAACCTCCTGGTGGCACCAGGCTTGGGGTCTCTACACTCTGAGTACAAGAGTCCATCATCCCAATACAATGTATGGGGACCACTAGCTTTCCCAGCAGCCTCAGCAGCAGCTTGCTGTCTGAGGGGTTCAAGAGAGGGGCAGCTCTGCTGCTCCTGGCTCAGATCTGCCCTGGAAGGGCCCCCTGTCCCTAAGAACTCAACCTGATCAGGCTCAAGCTCCTCTGGGACAGTTCCTTCCTCAGGACTGAGATCATCTCCTTGAAGAAACTGATCTTCCTTCTGACCCAAGGGGTAAGGCACTGCCTTTACCCTACTACTCCTCTTCTTGGATGGCACTTGGTCCATTATTCCAGAATCCAAGGCCTGTTCAGTGTTAGACATTTTGGCCTGTGACCTGGTCACAGCAAACACATCTGCAGGGATGCCCAGCATTTCTGCATAGGTCCTGAGCTCCACTTCTGCCCAAGCTGAAGTTTCTAGATCATTGCCAAGCAAGCATTCAACTGGTAGGTCTGCACTTACCACAACCTTCTTAAGGCCAGTTACCCCTCCCCAGGAGAAGTTAACAACTGCCAGAGTAGTTCTGACATTGCTAGCATTGGTCACTTGGTACATTTCACCAAGTATAATCTGCCCAGGATCCACAAGATCTTGTGTCACCATGGAGACACTTGCTCCTGTGTCCCTAAATGCCAACGCCTCTTTTCCATTTATTAATGGCTGTTGCCTGTACTTGCCCAGGTTACTGGGACTCATAGAGGAGGTCACATCCATGCCTCCATCACAGACTAGGACAGCCTGAGTGAGTTCTCTGACTAGGTCAGAGCTCATCTCCTTACCCAGGGTCAACCCTACTAAACCCTTGGCTTGTGTACTCCCACCACCAATTGTAACTGCACTAGGGGGAACAGGTGCCTTAGGGGCATTGGTGGGGGCTGGAATAGAGTCTTTGGACTTGGTGCAATCACTGGTCCAGTGGGTCTTTTGCTTACAGACCTTGCACCATGGTTTCTTTTGGCCCTTCCCTTTGTTAGACTGTGAATCTCCACCTGAAGAAGATTTTTGGGGCCTTGTGAAGACTTCTGGTCTTTACCCTTCTCCCCACCCTTATCAGAGTTTTTAGTATCTTGCTTCTTAGGGTCACCACCTTGGTTCTGTACCTTCTGCCTCACCCTGGTTCTGACCCATTTGTCTGCCTTCTTTCCCAATTCTTGGGGAGAGGTCAGATCAGAGTCCACCAGGTACTGATGCAACAGCTGATTTTGACAGTTATTAAGAATCTGCTCCCTCATGATAAGATTGTACAATCCTGTGAAGTCACATACCTTACTGCCCATCAACCAACCTTCCAGAGCCTTAGCAGAACAATCCACATAGTCCACCCAGTCTTGAGTCTGTGCTTTTTGGGTATCTATGAACTTTAACCTGTATTGTTCAGTTGTTAGGCCAAACCCATCAATCAGAGCACTCTTCAAGACTTTGTAATTGTCAGCATCCTCCTCTCTAACAGTGAGGAGCTTATCTCTACCTTTGTCTGCAAAGGAGAGCCACAAGATTGCTGCCCACTGCTCCTGAGGGACCCTCTGTACTTTACAGGCCCTCTCCAGTGCAGTGATCCATTTGTGGATGTCATCCCCACTCTGGTAGGGAGGGACAATCTTGCTCAGGTTTCTATGGTCATAAGACCTTTCCCTATCTCTGGGGAAATTGCTGCCACCATGGGACTCTAGTCCCATCTTTTTCTCTGTCTATAGAGATCTAGGGACTCCCTGTCTATAGCCAATTGCTGTTTTCTGAGCTCAAGCTGGGCTTGTTCATACTGAAGCAATCTCTTTCTCCTCTCATGAGAGGATTCCCTCCTATGAGAGGAGACAGAGGTCCCTACTGAGGTGTCAGAGTGGTTAGACTCCTGAGAGGGAGATCTAGCCCTTCTTGGCACACTCTCAATTCTTCCTGGGGGGACAAAGGGGAGGTCATTCTGATCCTCCTCCTCATCCACAGGAGGAACTGGATTTTCCAGGTCAATGTCATTGTCACCGTCCTGGCCAGTTTCAGAGGGGGGTCCTGGGTGATTTCACCCCTGGCCCCTTCCTCATCTTCTGCCCCACCCTCTCTGCCTACCCCTTCAGACCCTGGTAGTCTTCTGAGATCATCCAGCAGGAGTACCTCTATGAGGCGTTGGGTGTTGGCACTTTTGCCTGTCTTCAGTTTCCTAGCAGTGCTTAATGCTCTCAATTCCAAGATTGGGAGATTATCATACTTGGAGGGAAGAAGCCCATTGGCTTCTGGCTGGGACCCACTGGTTCCTGGCCCTAAAGACATTACTAGTGTGGCGTGGTGTATGCACTACCTACTCTAGTGTGGCCTACTAAACTCTCTTGAGTTGTAGAAAGGGTGTGCTATCCCTTAACACACAACTCTAAGTTCAGTAGAACTTACTGTATCCTAAGCTTGTTTTATATGTACCTAAGGTACCCTTAGTGGTTTTCAGTTGATCAATTCAATTGAGATTATCTGGTAAAACAATAGCAAGCTGGAATCCCACACGCTGCACACCAATGTGAGAAGTTGGCCTGGTATATCTTGTCCACTAATTATAGTGGGCACCTTGCACCAGTCCAAACAACCCCTTATTGGAGATAGGTTAAAGACAACCTTTATTGAAAGCTATCCTAGTGGTAGCTATGGAGAGCAGCCTTCAGGCTAAGTCTTGAAGGAATGTAAAGCAGCTTGTTTTACCAGTCTATAATCTCTTGAGTGACCAAATGAAAGAGGACCACACCAGGTATATATTTAAAATATATGGGCCTGATTCACAGAACTAACTTACGTCAAAAACGTAAAGTTAGTACTTTTTGGTATTCACAGAATACACTTACTCATTTTGGCATTCACAGAATGAACTTACTCATTTCGGTATTCACAGAAGTTAGTAGTCCTAACTTTAGGACTCCTAAATGCCTTCTGTGAATACCGAAATTCTTAAAGTTAGGATTTTTCTCAGTTTAGGAGTAGTAAAGTTAGGACTCCTAACTTTAGGACTCCTAAATGCCTTCTGTGAATACCGAAAGTCTTAAAGTTAGGATTTTTCTCAGTTTAGGAGTAGTAAAGTTAGGACTCCTAACTTTAGGACTCCTAAATGCCTTCTGTGAATACCGAAAGTCTTAAAGTTAGGATTTTTCTCAGTTTAGGAGTAGTAAAGTTAGGACTACTAACTTTACTACTCCTAAACTGAGAAAATCCTAACTTAAGACTTCGGTATTCACAGAAGGCATTTAGGAGTCCTAAAGTTAGGACTACTAACTTCTGTGAATACCGAAAAAGTTCATTCTGTGAATACCAAAATGAGTAAGTGTATTCTGTGAATACCAAAAAGTACTAACTTTACGTTTTTGACGTAAGTTAGTTCTGTGAATCAGGCCCTATGTATTTAGTCTTAAACACACCCCTCTAGTCTCTTTATGAGGCTAGAGTTCGAAGTACATAAGTTACAAGTCAGTTATCAACAGTAATAGCACAAATACACGTTTGAGCCCTAGGGGCGTACCAAACCATATACCAATAAAGTGGTATAAGAACCACGACTGAGCTAGACACAAGGCCTAGAGCCTGTAGAAGTGCTTGGCCCTCAAGGAACCACCCAAGGTAGTGACACAGGGGACCCACGGGGGACGCGTGCAGTGTGAGAACACAGTCGCGAGCCGCCGTTGACTTCTATGGGGAATGTCGCGGTTGGAGTTTTAAAGAAAAAGGACACTTAGAGGAGGACTTGGAGCAAACCCCTTTAGAACTAGGTTGTTCTAGAGTCTATACCCACGGGAGCACCGGAGTACTCGAGTTACCTCACCCAGGGGAGCCGGGTGCATAGGTGTCTTTCGGGGTCGGGTTTCGTCGTCGTTTTCAATGGCGATCTGCTGCAAAGTGCTGCTGGCGACCAAGTCGAAAGTGTTCGGGTGGATCCAAGGGTGGATCGAAGATCTGAAGAACCTGAAAGCAGAGGGGACAGAGTCTGGGTCACTAGCCAGTGACCAGGAAGGCGATGAGCAGATGCTCACCGATGTCGGGTGCTTCAGGTAGGTTGACGGTCGTCTTGACTCTTCAGCCACGAGGTCCAGGAGGTGTCGACGACAACCAGGAGCTGGATTCGAGCTGTCCCACAACGTCTGTCGATTGCTGAGGTGTCAGCAACCGGATTGGACCCAACAAGCCTTGGCAACGGCAAGTCTCATGGAAATAAAGAAAGGACGTTGATGTTGACCAGCAAGGTCTGAGGGACTCACCCAGCAAGGGTAAGTCAGGGCACGTCTG
This sequence comes from Calotriton arnoldi, assembly GCA_963921515.1. Classification (NCBI taxonomy): domain Eukaryota; kingdom Metazoa; phylum Chordata; class Amphibia; order Caudata; family Salamandridae; genus Calotriton; species Calotriton arnoldi. The sequence goes on from CAWUFW010000285.1 coordinate 2,902,611, forward strand.
GAGCAACCAGGAAAGCCCAAGCAGAAGAAGAGTTGCCTTCGGGAGGGCCCACTAGCCAATGGACTAGCAACCGCGAAGGAGCCTCGAGTGGACACACTTGGACCTGGCTCACAGGACACTCGTAGAGAGGAGGCCAGTGATCTTCGGTGCAGTCGGTGCTGGAGGTAGGGGCTACTCGGAGCCCAAAGCACAACTTTGTGGGAGACCAGAAAGAGGATGCACTTGCAAAAGTACTCGGTGTCCAGGGGTCACAGTTCCACGTTACCCACGACAGCTACGGGCCTCAGCTTTGCTGGGGACTCAGGGCAGCCTCGGGGAAGTCTGGAAATCCTCCTCTGGTGATGCAAAGACTTTGGTGTCCGGCAGGAGCTTCAGCGATGCAGACTGGACAATTGCTTCTCAGGTGCCTGCGAAGCAGGGGAGTCACTCCTTGACTCCAAGGGAGATTCTTCAGTCCTCTAATCTTGAAGTAGAGCGTCGAAGGTCCAGGATTCAGTGTCAGAGTTTCGTCCAGGGTAATCTAAAGTCCTAAGGACTGGGGTCCCATTCTTATACTAAGTTAGGGGGTTGGACATACTCTGGGGACCCACCTATGGGAGGGTCAGGGAAGAGGGGTGGTTACACCCATTCCCTTTGTCCAGTTTCGCACCAGAGCAGGGGCAGGTAGCCCGTGCAACCGGTTTGAACTGGCATATGCACAGGGACACCAAATGTGCCCCCAGTGCAGGACTTCAAAGCACCAGATGGTGCTCCCGCCCAGCCCCAATACACATTATCCTGTCTGGGGAGGTGGTTACACCTCCCTTGGACAGGAAACCTATTGTCCAGGCCTCCCCTGCCGGAGTTTCAGTCAGCAGCAGGAGGCCAGACCCGTGTCTGTGGCAGTGGCATCCATTTTGTGATGCCAGGGCTCTGGAAAGAAGTAACCGGGTAGGCCGGTGTGTACATGTCTCTCCCTCTAGAAGGGTGGAATGCTACCCCCGCCGCCAGAACTGGCGGGGGGGGGGGTAGTATTCCAAGATGTTTGACACCAAACACGACATGTTTCCGTGCAGCCATCCCAAAGTTAGCATTTAACGCGAGGTTATAATGCGCTTAAGAGTATATGGTCAGGCTGCACTACAAACAGCATCAGAGAAGGGTCTCCGAACGCTGCAGAGGGGCTCTGCTCATGCAGGTGCACCCTCTCACATAAGAACCAAGCACTCTGCCTTCAGGATTGATAAGGCCTGCCATAGGAGTGACTTATAGGTTTATATGTGTGTATTTATGTAGTGATATAGGTAACCTATATCACAGTAAGGAGTGCATGCACCACCTTACCCAGGCTGCAGTAGCAGACCTGTGGTGTCATTTTGGCTGGCCTTCCAGGGGTGGCATAATACATGCTTCAGCCCCTGGTAGGCCTCTGAGGTACCTATGCCCTGGGTACATAGTATACCATATACTAGGGACTTATAAGGGCACTCCAGATTCCAATCAGAGATGTGCCTAAGGCACATGGGAACCATTTTAGAGAGGAAGCAGCTAGGCTGGGGTTCTGATTAGCAGGGCCCCAGCCAGACTAAAGTCGAAAAACAGTGAAGCATCAGCAAAAAGTGGGGGTACCCATGTGAAGCAGATCCTACTCTCCTACAGCACCCTTCTCATTTACAACAAAAAAACTCTCACTACATTTCAGTTTCTCAACAACCACTACAAAACCCCACAAACCAATTCTATATACCCTTCTACAGCTACTTCCACACAATGGCACCATTACTCACACAAACCACCACTCTGGCCTATACCACTATCAAATCCACACACCAACAACACACTAGAAACCCACATTATACATAGTCTCACTCGCTTCATACATACCCTCCTTGTTCATACAAAACACCCAATCTACACTCTACTTACTCTTAACAGACCCCTTTCCACCACCACCAAACCTATATTCAACCCTCTCTCATATCAACTGCCAACAACACCCTTCTCCTCTTTTTAACAAAAGCACACAACTAAACAATCCTTACAGTCCACTCCACCACACAAATTACCTCTTCCTACTACCAAAACTAATACTAACAGCCATAACCCCTGTCCATCCCGTCTCACATACCACATACATTCCACTCCAGTGAACATTATCACCCAATGTCCACTCACCAACAGTACTTTACATCCAAGTCCTTAACAGTAATTCACTACATCAATATCTCATTGTACTACTCCACAAAATCAAAACATATCACACACACCAGCACATTAAATCCTCACAGACACAATTTCATACTACATTGCATCACAAAATAGAAACAAACAACCACTCCAACCATCATGACCACACAAATAATATAGATCCTAAACCAACTTTATTCCCAAATTCTCTATCTTCACCAACACCTAGCACAAAAACCCAAAAACAACAACACTCATTCACTGGCCTCTCATCCATTGCATTATTTGGAGCCTTAATACATGACCACATTATCCACCACCACCCCTAACCAATACACCTTCTACCCTAAAAAGAGACACACAAACAAACAAAAAACAACATGCCACCACTTGTTAGCTTTCCAACACAAAACTCCACAAATCACCACACCTAAGACCACCTTACATGCAACGATATATCGACCAAGGAACAAACTCAGTATTGACTACTTAGAAACACAATTAACATCTAACACAGATCTAGACACAATAATTTCAAAAACTCTATCAGAGGCTCCAGGAATCTTTTGATATCCTAATACCACTAAAAACAACAAAACAGGACAAAAGAAAACAAGCACCTTGGATAAATGCTGAACCCAAAAAGATAACTTAAATGCACACAAGGAAGTCATCCAATGTCTCAAGAATTTACTGACAATTCATTACACAACCAAAGCAGACATGTTGGACTCCTTTTAAAAACAACGGAAAACCACCAGCACCAACCTATTTCTAACAACCCTCTCCAAGGTTAGCCTAACCCAGCCTCAGCATTCCTTTAAAAAAAAATGAATTTATGTATCTTGTCAAAACATGCAGGCCAGCCCAGTGAGAACAATCAACAATTCTTCAACTACAGGAGTCTTTCCAGAACACCTAAAAGAAGCATACATATGCCCATATATCAAAGAAAAAAATCTTGGACCCACATGACCCAAACAACTACAGACCGATTACAAATGGAACTTTCCTGGGCAAACTGAGAGAAACAGCAGCATTCACCTAGATGTCACAATTCATTGAAGACAACTCCATACTTTCTGACTTACAAACAGGATGAGGCACAGAATCTGCCCTCATCGCCATCTGGGATGACCTTAAAAACACAGTAGCCCGGAACAGGGTCTATGCGCTATTTCTCTTGGATCTTTCAGCTGCTTTTGACACAGTTGACCATGACATTCTAATCCAAAGGCTCTATGAAGCCAGCATAGAGGGGACTGCTCTCTATTGAATTACACCCTACTTTCAAAACAGAACAAATGTCATCCATACTCTCACTTTCTCATCCAAACAGTACTTCACAAAAGCAGAGATCCCTCAAGGCTCTCTCATCTCACCCATGCTTTTCAACATCTACATGAAGACATTACTGGCAATGATCAATGACATTCAGCTCATATGCTATAAGTATGCAGATGATGCACAAATGCATCTTCAACTCGAAAGGCCCAAAGACATTGGAATATCAAAAATCGTCAGTTGCCTCAGAGCCATTGATGTGTGGATAACATAGAGCCATCTGAAATTGAATGCGCCCAAAACTAAAATACTCACTTGTGGCGATTGGAAAAACTATGACTCACTCTCTGCCTGGTCTGACGATCTGGGGCCACCTCTTCAAGAATCCAAGGAAGTATCCTTGGAATTATCAGGGACTCCAAGCTTTCAATGAAAGCCCAAGTGGATAAGTTAGCAAGATCAAGCTTCATTGCTATGAAAACTCTGCAACACATCTTCCCCCATCTATAATTTCCACACAAGTTCCAAGCTATTATCTCCCTTGTACTGTCTAAACTTGATTACGCCAAATGGCTTCTACCAGAGATCATCTTTATGAACTATGAAAAGACTACAACGAAATCAGAACTCTGCTGCCAGACTACTCCTACCTGTAAAGCCACAAACGCACATCTCCCCTGCCTCGAGGACCCTACATTGGCTACAGGTTGCCAGAAGATCCACATTCAAGCTGCTTTGTATGACCCGCAAAGCAATACAAGGAACAGGACCACTTTTCATCAGGAATAAAATCACCAAATACATGTAACAAAGGAAGCTCCACTCCAGATTGGCACCTCACCTCAAAACCCCAGCATGCAAGAAAAACAAGCAATTGCAATGCAATGGGTCTCGCCTTTAGGACCTTATATGTATTTTGCTATGCAGCACATTAGCCTGGGTGCTGAAACATCTACTGTTCTTTAACATGGAGGGAAAGTAAGCACCAAACTTACAAAAGGTATAGGAACATATGGAGAGAAATATTGCCTTTCAGCGGGAAATGGTATAGTCCAAAGCTCTGTTTTTAATAAAAAATCAGGGCCTTCGGTGGTCATATCACTGAAAATACTAGATTTGAAAAAAATATTATTGTCTACGGGTGCTCGTGGAAGACAATTTCTATGGACTGGAATCTAGAGAATGCTAAAGTGAATCTGGTATTTTACTGACCTCTGCTGGTCGTTTTCTATCAAGAAAGTTAAATAGAGGCAGTTGCCAGAAAAATAAAAAAAAGAAGGTCCCTCATCTACTGGTCGTTTTTTTTATCAAGACAGGTAAATAGAGGCAGTTGAACAAGCAGAAAGCAATTCTGGTATTTTACTATTTTTATAGTGTACTTTTATGGCTTATGTATTTGCCGAATAAAGTTATTGATAATGATGACGATGCTATTTGATAAAATTAAGCACTGCAAATACATATCTGTATCTGTTTTGGGGTGAAAATTATTTTCTCCTTTACACTTACAAATACGTGAGTTAAATGCTAGTCTTGGGCCTGTAGGATCTAATACACAATCAAATAAAAAGTGACCCTGATACACTCATTTTAAAGAGGAAACTAAGTGGGACTCAATCCCTTCTTTACTTGCTGGTGTTTGACATTTCGGAATTTCTCATCCATGTTGCTCCTGAGTTGCTGCACTGTCCTCTTGCACATCCAACACAGAGACAGCCTCAGCAGATGCCATCTCACTCTTCTTGAGTAAAAGCCAAGCCCAAGTCTTTATGTCTGTGGCAATCGCTAGATCGGCTTCTCCTTAACAATCCAAAATTTCAATTTTAAAGAAACAGGGCCGATCCACGTCAGTTAGGTTGCAAGCAGTGAGTGCAATGTGCACCACCTATTTGCGACCTACCTGCCACTTTCTACTGTGGCCTATATGTCCTATTAGGATGTTTTACAAAATGTTGATTTGGAGAGGTTTCAAAATGATCTGTCTTAGACAGGTTGCCCTTTGCGACCCCTTGCAATAAGCTACAAACACAGATGGCGGCATGCAAAGGAAAGCACCCCTCCATCACATTATTTGCATTTCCAAATGGGAAACATTATTTTTAAAAACAGCCTATATCCCTTAACAGGACAGGTTTCACGTTACAAAAAACATGTTTCCGAGTTGGGAATTCATTGGGGGAATGCAGTTGTACTCTGGACAGACCTGAGTGCTCTTGGCCTCCCACTGCATGGCTGAAAACACAAACCCCTGCTGGCCATGACATGGACCCCTTCTAGTGAAATACGGTTGCACAATCTGGTTAACTAAAAATAGGACCTCTAAAACAAAAAGAAAACAAGTGCAAGGTTGCGATTAGTACATCACTGGGAAAAATGGTACCGGACTTATTTAGATGTAAATATTTGCATAAATTACATTGCAAATGTGCACAACATTTAAACAAGTGCAATGCACCACCCAACAGATGCCTTGGGTAAAAAAGTAGTGTGCTACTTGCTAAATTCTGACCCAAAGCAGGACAGGCTCAGGCCAGCTTCTTAAACCATATCTGCGTGACCCACACCAAGCCACATTGAGGGAAAGACACGGTTAGTTAGTCATAGAAAAAGCCCTGAATTAGTCAGGATATGAAGGTGTAAGGCTCAAATAATACAGGCGTAAGCCAGATTTACTCGTTCGACCTTGTCAGGAGTTGTTTAAACAACTCACCCCCCTGCTGCCTCCTTCCTACAGGTGTCTTTGCCCTTCCATCCTTTGCCAGTTATCATTCCAAGTTTGCACCCTTCTTCTTTAATTCCATTCTTCGCCTGCGCGTGGCTAATCTGACTGATACGGAGTTTCCACCATCGGTAATTCTTGACTTTCTATTCCTGTGTGTGGGCACTAGACGGCGTTATTATAATTCCAGCAATATATAAAGCACATCTTACTTCGTTGGCCAATGTAGAAACAATACAAACTCAAGAGGACCCCAGAGTGCAAGGTAAAGGAGCAATTTGCAAAATTGTGGTATTTCCTGTTTAATCTATAAAAACCGATGTTACTGCGCGTATCTTCGCTCTGATGACCTCGCATTTGTCACAAATGATGGCGCCAAAAGACCGGAAAGAACGGTTTGGAAATCTCACTACAATATCTCGGGGTGTGTCTGAAAAGATGTTTAGGTTTGTATGTACATTTCAAGATTTGTTAAAAATCAATAAAACGATGAGACTAAAACTGCTCACACTGAACACACTGACCTCCAACGATACTGTTTATAGTTAAGTCTCACTTGTATTTGCATTGAGCCCAACTCGGCACAGAAGCCCCCGGCTCAGCTCAACTGAGTTTATTGCAAACACAGATGAGGCACAACTCAGACTTCAGCGAAAAGAATGAAACAGCGGCTGAGACCAGTTCAAACCGTACCCAAAAATCAGCGACTGCAGCAACAAACCATCAGCATTTAGGATATTAAACAGCCCATCGCAGAGCAGCATACACACCAGGGCGGGTACAACCTTCATGTCACGGCTGGCAGGCGCCCGCACCCCCGCTGATCTCCAATGGCCGCAGCAACGGGAGCCGCTCACGGGGGTCGTCACTGTCCGTCCCTGCTCCTCCGGGTCACAGGGCGAATTAATGAGGCAGCACGGTACACACCTCCGGCCCAGAGACTGTTTACAGATTGTCATAGCGACACTCGTTTAATATTACAGCACTGCCCTGCCCCGTGAAGTCACATCCTGTGAAAGAAGCATTGGCAATGCAATAGGCGAGCACGACCGGGAGTTCGCGGGGGGGGTAGGAAGGGACGGGAAGAAAGTAGTCTGTCCAGTGAAGGGGCCAGTAGCCATGGAAGGATACAAATGACTGACATGGCTGACATGGGGAGGGACTAACAAGCTTAAAACCAATCGGAAGGCAGCATTTATAACCTAAGCCAATGAAGAAGATGGGCCGGAGAGTGGGCGGAGCTTCCACGAAGCTTCCACACTAAAGTGTATACTGCATGCCTCGCAAAGCGATGGCAGCGCATTCGCGCTGCAACGCTAAGCGAGACCTAAAAACAAGGGTGGTACATCTTTCTCTGTTCAAGCAGCCAAACTATGGAATTCATTACCCCCAAACATAAGAGCCAATTATCTTCTGAAGACTACTCAAGAGTTGGCTCTTTCCTACATCACCACTATACTCAAACCATAAATGTACAGCAATACCTGTGTATGTTAAACATGTATAATTTGATTATATGTGTGTATCTCGATATGTTAATTTCTTTGTACAAATCTAGATACTAATTATAGTTTTAAAATATACTGATATTCTTATAGCTCTGCTTAACAAATGTACATATTACTTATGGTTAGAATATATATATGTTATTTATGGTTAACATGTATATATGTCACTGCATAGTTTACGTATAAATTATTTGATTACATGTTTATGGATCTTTGCTTTATTTATTTTATTCTATCACAATGTGTGATAAGTAATTTAAGTTATTTGATTGGATGCTTATGGGTCTTTGTTTTATTTTATATATCACAATGAGGAGTGGGCGGAAATTTTAATTCCGCCGGTGTAAATGGAGGAATTTAGTAATTCTATGTTACTCTTGTAACATGGAATTACTAATAAATTCCGCCGCTCTGCTCCTCCAGCAGAATTATTCAGTACTGCACTCAAGAGAACATGTACTAGCTGGTGAATAGAGGAAAGTCAAACAAATACAGCGCATGGCAATGACATATTGATATGGGCGGGGCTCGTGCTCCATGTCAGGGTCAGGCAAAACGTTAATTGTTTCATATTACCCTCTCTGAAAAAAAATTACTCAGCAACGTGTGGACTGGCCCTAACATGGCTGCCACTGTGCATGCAGCTCTGTGCAATGTGCTGTCACGTCCCCCTCCTGCGTCCTCTCTGTCACTACCCCCCTCCTGCTCCCTCTCTTTCACAACTTCCTCATGCACCCTCTGGGTAGTGGTCTAACACTCAGGGCTTAAGTTGTATTCCCCAGTGGCACATATGGCTTGCTAGGATATCATAACTGATGTTTCCCTCAGCACTCTCATGACCGATGTTTCCCCAGCATCCACATAACCAATGTTCCCCCAGGCACCCTCATGACTGATGTTCCCCCAGCACCCTCATGACTGATGCTCCACAGCATTCTAATGACTGATGTCTCCCCTAGCGCTCTCATGATGCATGCTCCCCCAGCACCCTCTTGACTGATGTTTCCCCAGCACCAGTGGTTCCATTGCGTTTGCGTATTTGCAAGCTTTCCCCAGAATCCTGTGAGTCAATGGCATGCCTTGCTTCTGCGGTTACTAGGCCTTGGTGTTGTTGTTTCATTATTCATATTCCAGCAAAAACTATACATTTGTTTCCTGGCTAATGGGTTCCAACCATCTGTGCACCTGCTCTTCCTGCAAGATCATAGATAGTGTACTAACACATGCTTCTTCCAAGGGTCATAGAGAACCTTCCAGGTGGCCATGTGCCCCATGTGAGCTAGGTTCATTTGTTGAGCCTTTGAGAGTGTATATAAACCCCGCCCAACCCTAAGTCGTTGCTTGGCCTCGCTCCCTGCAGAACAAGCTTCACCCTTCCCACTCACCTGAAGAATCCAGCCAGAACTGAGAAGCACTCCAGTCTCTTTCGAGTCCAAAGTGAACTGGTGGTTCATGTGGCTCCAGCTCACTTGACGTCTTCCTCATTTCTCCCTCCTGTACAGCTACTCCAGACCCCCCATGACTCCCTGAGTCAAAGCTTCGAGATCTTCTTTGAACTTCAGTCAAGTGAAGAACTATGCTAAGTACTTGTATCAGATTAGTGTGCACTAATCCTCCTATAGTAGTAAGCATGACCGTGTATCAGCATCTATAAAGACTTTAGACTTTTCCTCAATGCCATCTCTGTGATTTCCTCTAGCGCTTCTGGTGTGCTCATACTCCGTACCCTTCTTGCAACCTTGGCGCCTAAACTGTGATTGCGCTAGGACTAAAGACTTAGCTCTGTGTTTCTCTGATGAAGAGTAGTGCAAACAGAAAGCACTTCAGAATTGTTGATTTATGCATGAACCTAAATCTTTGTTCTGAGTTTATCCCTGGGAGTGCAAGTAACTCCAACTTGTGTTCTGAGTTTATCCCTGGGAGTGCATGTAACTCCAACCTGTGTTCCAAGTTTTTCCCTGGGAGTGCCAATCCCTCCAGTCTGCGAGTTTGGTTATTCTGCTCACATGCAGTGCTGCTGATGAAACCTGTAAGTGTATGTCACTGAAGTCAATGCATGGTCATTGCATATTGAGGCCTGTTAGTGTACAGATGGTAACTGCCTCCTCTTGTTATTTCCAGTGTATTGTGTCATCGCAAAACCAGAGGTTCTGGTCCAGTGTGTATCCACCTCGCAGACACCGAAGGTCTGAGGAGCTGCAAATCCTGTTACGCAGTGTCGCACAGCCGCTGAGCAGATTCAATACCGCAAGTCTCTCTTTTCTTATTTTATCCCAACCCCTCTTATCCCCAGGGGTAGTGCATGATCTAAGGATGTTGGTCCCTTGACCTTGCATGGCTCCTAGAGGGATAGGAGGTCCAGCATCGGCTCCAGTGTTGTCTCCGCCATTGGGACCAGGTGAGTGCATGACATGCGCGGCACTGCACCTTCCTCCTGCCCCCAAACTGCATGCGACCAGTGTGCGCCTCAGTTGCTGAGTCCCCAGGAGAGGCCGGTCTTGACACGGAGAGGACGATTAGGAAGGCGGACCCAAGGCTTCACAGTAGGGGAAAGGTATGGGCCTCCTTTGCTTTGCTTCGCTCCGCCCATCCATTCTCGGCCTTGACCAATAGCTATGTAGGGTTTGTTTCCTTGATGAAGAGACAAGGGAATACTTACATGCTTATTAAAATTGTTGTCGTCATTGGCTATCAGTGGCAGCAGGAAGCTGCCCCTCCTCCCTCTGGTGCCAAGGTGCCGACTGAGTTGCCTGGATGTGACTCACCATGCACTTCCCCACATCTACGGCTGGTGAACAGTAGTATTCCATAGCATGACCAACCATCATGGACTCCCAGCATTCCAAGCATGGCATGCCAACAACGCTGCTCACGAATAGGCCAAGCTGTCCTCCAAGAATGACTAGAGTCTACCATCAGGCTCTGGGAGCCTGTCTCCTGCGTATGGTAAAGGTGCCACAGTGTTGCCTCTTCCCAGTTTTTCCAAGCACACTCTATCTGTACCAACTTCTTGTCTGTGACAGTGTCGCTGTCCCTTACAATGGTTCTTGTCGCAGTGCAACCTACTGGCTCCTGATGCGCTATTTCACCAGCTGTCTCAGTGAACCTTATTCCCCCTCCTACCCCAACTATCCTGGAGCAGCACCCATTGTAAGTATCCAGTTCCCAGGAATCGGAGTCTGATGCTCTCCTTGCACAGCCCAAGGACCCCCTGCCCCATGAGAAAGAGTACTGGGAGGCAGCAAGGAGGAGTAGGTAGTAGGCCTATGCACAGTTGAGAGGGACTGATAGTGCTCTGGGAAACTTGTGTGGTACTGGGAATATTTCGGTATCACTATCAGATGTTCAGAACACGAACCTCATACATGAGGAGAGATGCACATTGAGGCTTAGGTAAACATGCACATATATCACGATCTCTGATTCTTAACAGACGTGTCTTGTTAAAGGAGAAGCTTGTTAGGCCCCTAGCGATTGACACTATCTCGAGGAAATGGTGGGAGTGGCGAGGGGAGCTGTTATTGCATTTATTTATTGCAGTTTTGTAGTGTACTTCAACCTAGCCGGAGGTTGCTTCAGGTTATGACAACTAGTAACAGATGGTTATTGTTTTCCGTGTGAACAAACAATGTAAGGGGTGGGCAGAACTCCTCTCAAAGCTTTTTTGTAACTCCACGGAATTCTGCGGAGTAAAACTCCACGAGTTCCACCCACCCATAATCACAATGTCTAAATATGATCATAACAACTCTATCTAGAAGTGCTTCACTATTGAAATATTGGGGAAAATATAATTAATGCAAATACACAAAAAAATAGCTTTATAAATAGCAACACTTGAAAGTCTGATTTTCTAACTATTTATCCATACATGCACATATGGGACTTTATATAATACAACTTTATGTCACTTTATTATTTTCAATATACATGTATACATTTCTATGCAGTTATGTATCCATATATTTATTATATTACTCCTACTGTAGAATTGTTTTTGTAAAAAACTTCAACGCTCTCCAATGCAATACTTTGTCTCACCCTATACCTCTCTCAATATATCCTCTTCCTCCACTCTCTGACTCATCCCAAATGTCATTGTACTACTATTATCTGCAAGTAACTCTTTCTAGACTCTTCCCTCCTCAATCCCTCCTTTGGCTCATCCCAAACCTCATTTCGTCTACTATGATTTTCCCTATTAACCCTTTCTATACTCTTCCCTCCTCTTTCCCTCCTTTGGATGATCCCAAAACTCTTTTTATAACTATGATCTCCAAAATAACACTTTGTGGACTGTTCCCCCGTCTATCCCTTTTTTGACTCATCCCAAACCTAATTTTGACTACTATGATTTGTCCTAATAACACTTTCTAGACTCATCCCTCCTCAATCAGTCCTTTGGCTCATCTCAAACCTCTTTTTACAACAATGATCTCCCAAATAACACTTTCTAGACTCTTTGCTCCTTTGTCCCATTAAATCCAACTAATAGACACACTTGTCCAGTGCTCGAATTACCAACTTATATTTCGTATACTAATCTACCACTAATCCATTTTGGGTTCCTGAGAAGTGTACTACTCTTCGAAAAGCGCTTCAACGTCTCGTCAGAGTAGTAAGCGCTATATAAATGCAATTACAATGAAATTACAATACAAAGGCTTATATATGTGGACATCTGTATATCACTGCCAATAACATTGATAAGCCCAGGTAAGCCTTAATACAGTCTTTTGTGCTCCTGGACCAAGACATATTTTGAGGGCATTATCAAAAAATACAGTTTAGACATTTGCCACTTTAAGTCAACATTCTTCACTTGTGCGTTCTGCCCACTCTAGGAACATATCAAATGCTGCTTTGATCATTTCAACAGTAGCTTCTCACAAATTGTTCTGAAATCAGGGCCACATGTAGAAAGATATAACTGATATTTTGAGGGGATCCTGGATTTCTTTAGGCATACACTTTTCTGTTGGATTGAGCTTGTCTGTAGAATAAAACATTCCCTTGAAACTGGAGCATTTTTATTATCTTAACCTTGATCTGTTGGGTTCTTATGCCATACACTAAAGGATTCACCATGGGTGGAAGGAGGAAATAGATGTTGGCTACAAGAATATGAAGGCAGGGTATAACATCATGGGTGAATCTCTGAATGAAGACCGTGAAGAGGACGGGTACATAGAACACAGCCATGACACAGACATGGGACAGGCAGGTGTTGAGGGCCTTCCAGCGATTCTGTTTGGTGGAAAGGCGAAAGACAGCCCTCAGAATCATGACGTAGGAGATGATGATAAAGGAAATATCCTGGACCCCAGTCATTAGGATCACAGTCAGGCCATAGGTGATGTTCACTGTGATGTCTGTACATGACAGCTTTGCAACAGACATGTGCTCACAGAATGTATGGCTAATTTTATGTTCACAATATGTTAACCTCCCCATAAGGTATGGATATGGGGAAAAATATAGAGCACTTTTTAGAAGACATGCTAAACCCAGTAGGGCTATCCGCTGATTAGTTAAAATTGAGGCATATCTTAGTGGACTGCAGATTGCAAAGTAGCGATCAAGTGCCATCAAGGAAACAATGCCTGACTCAACCGACGTAAACACATGAGCAACATACATCTGGATCAGGCAGCTATTAAAATCTATGTCCCTTGAATTCAGCCAAAATATGCCCAGTGCTTTTGGCAATACTGTGTTACTGATAACTAAATCAGTTGCTGCTAACATGCAAAGAAAAAAATACATTGGCTGATGGAGGCTGCCTTCTGTTCTTATGATGAATAAAATGATACTGTTTCCAACAACTGATGTAAGGTAAATGAAGCTAAAAGGGATAGAAATCCAGGTGTGTACATACTCTAATCCTGGAATGCCAATCAGAACGAACATTGAAATTTGCAGGCGTGAACTGTTTGTTGCTGGAACAAGTCCTGCTGAAGTCGCATCAGGGGTCATCCCTGAGTTCACCAAACAGTATTATTGTCCTGTGTACATAATGCCATTATTATTGGAATGCCATGTCACAACTAAAATTGGTATAAAATACTCTGTACATCATAAATAGCATCCCATCTCATAAAACATATAATAACCAATTGACACATGATTAGGAAGTTTACCAGCTGTATGCTTAGTCAACATTTTTGTAAAGTTACTTTGTTTTTAAATTTTGCAATAATCTCTAGATCCATTTATCAAAATGTACACCTATCATGAATTGTAATACACACCGTGACCCTAAGTGAGAGGATCTTTTGCTTTACAGTTTGGCCCTTTCTAAGAGTTGCCTAAAGCAGATCCCTGGGAGATACCACTTTGGTCATTGCAGGATTTTCTGTACCTCTGTGCCCACATTTACCTGCCCTGAAAATACCAGACTGATAATCCTGGGCCCAGAGACACCAGACCTGGACAAACTAGCAGAATTGCTGAGGCTACGGCAGCTTCTGCACCTGGCCCCTACCTGTCCTCCTGTTGCAGCAAGAGGCCAGCAGCAGATGACCTTCCTACTCTCATCTCCATTCATGCCCACCTCAGCCCTCAGATCCTGCACCACAGCCCAAAGCAAAGCCCCTGCATCTATTTAACCCGGCTCCAAGCTGGAGGTATATTGCTGTGGACTTGGCATGTGTATATTCATAGTGGATCGGGGTCAAATTCAATTGATTGACTTGATTGATATGCTTGATACCAATAGCTGAAATCTTCAATATTTAAAAGTAAAGTTCCCTATAGGATGATTATGAATATCTTCAACATGTACAACAGGGAAAAATATCACCTTGCTTTTCTTAGATTCCTATTTAACTCACCTTGGATATGTCTCCAAAATTATAGTGGAGAGAGATTCTAACACATGTATAACTCTATTAACAAATACTAGATATTCATAAATAAGCAAGGGTCAGAGAAATTCCAGCCCATATTTATCAAACTTTCATGCAGTGCCACGCAGCACGACACCTTGCTGCACTGCGCTGCGTGAAAGAGGGAGGGCAGGAATGCCCCAAATCTATCAGGGTAGATTGAGTTGTAGGGGCACCTTTCTGCACAAAAACAATCTTTAGAGGAATTTTCGTCTCTGTACATGTGCTGCAGGATGTAGGAAGAGGAAAAAACAGGGAAAAATAAAGATATCTCTCCTCGTTACACCTCACCTGGGGAGCCATAGCATTTTGGCACATTCATAGGTCTACCACTAATGGTAAATCTGGGAATGCGCCAAAATCCATGGGTGAATGCACGGGAACACCAACGCTCCACCCATGGAATGCCTCCCTGGGGAAAGGTAACGCAAGGCAGCGATTTGCGATGCCTTTTGTTACTCCAGATTTATCAAGCCACGCAGGGTCATGCAAGGAGGCCTTGCATTGCTTGATAAATCACACTTAGGTTTTGCGTCGCCCTTGCAATCCCTTGCCTGGCACAAGAGCGAAGCAAAACTTTAATAAATCTGGCCCTCCATCTTTAGTATCCCTGGTCCTAAAAAGATCAACCACTGTTGCCCATCAAATAACCTCTCTTGCTTAGAGCCATAGTTTACATGCCTATGGCGGACGCACTATTTCATATTTCATCCCACCGCTGACTTACAGAAACAGCAAACTGAGCATCCATATCAATTATATTCTGCTCTGCCTGCGGGATTGACATCTCTCCATAGATATAATGGTTGACAAATGTCCCAAAACTGGTCATTATCTATTAATTTCTGTTTTTAAATCAAAGCCGTTTAATAAAGTGGATCAGAATATTGTAAAAAAATCTAATTTATGCAGACATTTGTTTATCTAATGAGCACAGAAGGGTCAGCTGGGATTGTCACAGGGTCACGGACAGACACCTACTTGAGGACTGGACCGGACAACAAACAGGGAAATGGGTGACACCAACAGTTGACCAGAAACAGCAACTAGGTGAAAACATTTTAATGAAAAGGGAAACAAGACTTGCAAGAAAGAAAGAGAAATAGGACATGAAAGCCAAGAGAGAGAATAAATGAAAGATAGAAAACAAATTGGGAAGGGAAGCAGAAAGGATCTAAGAGGAGAGCGGAAAAAAGAGACTCACATTTTCCCAGTGGAAAGCCCTGGCAGAGAGAGGATGACACCATCAGCAACATTGCAGGAGATCATGGTGAAAACTCAGAAGAACCCTGGGTAATGTGATGCGAAAACCTCCCCTGAAACAAGCCAAAGGTGATGGACCAGTAGGAGATATACGCCAGAAGTGGCAAGGAAAACATTGAGCCTGAGGAGGATGAGATGGAAGTAGAAAAGACCTGGACGAAGGTTTCCAAGAGCTCACACCAGTTTCGGCCTACTAACCTTCCGCAGCTTGAGAAAGAGCTGTGGAACAGGTGACTGAACAGGCTAGAGCTGGGTAGGGATATCCATTGTATAACTAAAAGAAAAGCCTGTGACCACCCAAGGGGGAGGTAATAGATGTTTTCCGTATTTATTATTTATTTAAAAAGGTTGGGAATCAACACTTGGGACAAAGTACTAAAAAAATGGGGGATATAAATATAATCAAAGATAAAAAGGAAAATAAAGGGTGAAGAGGAACTAGAAAGTTTTAAAAGACTAAGAAAAAAGTAGCAAATTTAGAAAGAACCAGCAACAGTTCGAAAAACAAAAAATATATCTGGAAGAGAAGAAATATTAAAGCTTGATTTTTCCTAAAACCCATTTTATTCTAGAAAGAAGGAAGAGAAAGGCAAAAACCAGGCATTTAGTGTAAGAAAGTAGGATCTGCTTTTATGGTTACCCCCACTTTTTGCTTGATGTAATTCTGTTTCTCACTAGTCTGACTGGGATCCTGCTAACCAGGACCCCAGTCTCTGTGCTTTCTCCCCTAAATTGGTATGGTAAGTGCTTAGGTACATCCCAGATTGGACACTGGTGTACCCTTATCAGTCCCTAGTATATGGCACTAAGGTACCCAAGGCATAGGTACACCAGGGTCCCCCATGGGCTGAAGCATGCATTATGCCACCCATGAAGGACCACTCAAACTGTAACTACAGGCCTGCCATTGCAGCCTTTGTAAGCTGGTGCTAGCACCACTTATGAAAGACATAGGTTTCCCTATATCTAAGGTCACTGCACTTAAAACCTATAAATCACCCCTAAAGCAGGCGTTTTCAATCCTGAAGGCAGGGTGCTTGGTTCTAAGTGAGAGGGTGCCCCTGCATGAGCAGGACACCCCTACAGCCTTCGGAGTCCATTCTCCCGGTTTGTAAGTGAGACAGCCATATAACATATAGCGGGGCACCGCGTCATTACGCGATGACCATCTCGAAACTGGCTGGAACAAACCCTATCATGTTTGGTATCAAACATGTTGGAATCATACCCCCACACCATAAACGGTGTGGGTGGTATGATTCCTTACAAGCACTGAAAAGCTCCCCCGAGAGGCCCTAAGTTCTCCCGGTACCAGTCTTCTAGACCCGGATAGCACAACATGGCTGCTGCCGACCAGAGACACGATTCTACCCTCCTGCTGCTGAGCCCAGCTCGAGCAGGGCAAGACAGAAAAATAGGTATCTTGTCACAGGGAGGTGTGACCACCTCCCAGACAGGGTTTAGTGTATTGGGGCCGGTGGGAGCGCTTGCCAGCGCCACTCAGTCTGCTTGAAGGGCACATTTGGTGCCCTCCTTGCATAATCCAGTTCAAACCAACTCAGGGAGCCATTGGCTCCTGCTCTGATGCGAAACTGGACAAAGGACATGGGAGTATCCTCCCCAATGTCTGACCCCTCCCCTGGGAGGGAACCATGAATTTTCCGAACCCTTTCCTTAGGGTACTTAAGGGCTTACCTGAGGGTGAGTCCCTAGATTTGTCGTGGGACAAGATTAATTTCGAGAGACCACTTCTACTTTGACCGTCTGGGCACTCTGGACTTCGCTCTGGGCATCAACGCTGCAACCGGGAAGACTCCTGCTGCTCCTGATCTTGTCGCCCTGCTCGTCTTCTGCAACATCCATGCCTGTGCTCCATACAGGAACCTTCCAGGGCCTGTGGGCATGCAAGACACCTGAAGGAATCTCCCTTGAAGTGAAGGAGTCACTTCCCTGTATCTGTAGGCACCACAACTAAGCTGACCGGTCTGCTGATCTTGGGCTACCACGGACTCCGAAAGGCTCAGCAACACAGGTGGTAATTCTTCACATCCCTTGAGGCCTGCCCTGTCCTTTCATCAAGTTTAAGGCCAGTATACCTTGTTGGAGCTGCAGGAACTGACCCCTGTGCACCTCGTTGACTTGCGGTTGCAAAGGCTTGTTGGCTTCCTACCATCAAGATCTTCGGGCTCCAAGTAGCCCACACCTCAAGCATCTCCTGTGACCAAGATCCTTGTCCTCACCACATCACTTCCACAGTGGGCCTGCATCTTTGGTGAGCTGCTTGAGGTCCTCTTGCAACTCCAGTGCCTCCGGCCTGTGGGTCCTGTTGAGGCCCCCCTTTGAATTCTGTGGGCTCCCCTGATTGCTCTGTGCCTGTCCTGACTCCCCTGCTTGTGGTGAGTCACCTGGACCTTGCTGGTCCTGACACTGCACCTTCTTCGCTTTCCACGTGGTTAGCAGTTGCCAAGGCTTGTTGGTTCTCGCGACGGACAACAACCCCTCAACTCTCGACAACTGACATGGGACAGCCAGTGAATCACTCCTGGTCTTCCACAGCATTGCCTTGTCCTCACAGCTGCAGCTCCAAGGTCACCATCA
The DNA here is from genome assembly GCA_963921515.1 of Calotriton arnoldi. Lineage (NCBI taxonomy): Eukaryota > Metazoa > Chordata > Amphibia > Caudata > Salamandridae > Calotriton > Calotriton arnoldi. The sequence goes on from CAWUFW010000285.1 coordinate 2,921,036, forward strand.
TCTCTCCTGCAACACCCGACATCGGTGGGCACTCGTGTTCCGTGCCTCCTGCTCACTCCTGAGTGACCTAGACTCTGTCCCCTCTGCTTGCAGGTACTCTTCACCTCGAATCCACCTTTGGGTTCCACCGGACACTTTCACCTTCTCCAGCAGCGGCATCATCCTGAAGTCTCCCATTGAGTTCGACAACGGTTTCTGACGCCACTTCACACCTATGCACCCAGCTTCCCTGATGTAGGTATCCTGGTTCCTAGGGTATCCACAGGTGGGGTGGCTCTCCAACCTCTTGTCTTCCACGAGGTTTCTTCAGGGTCCACTGGGAAGGGTCCTTCTTCTATAAAATTGCAACCGCAACTTACCCGTTGATTTGTACTGAAAACGCAGTCGTGTTCCCACACTGCACACGACCTCCGTGGGGCTCCAAGATACCTTGGGTCACCGACACTTCTACGTCCTCTGGGTATAGTCTTGACTCGGGTCATGGTTCGCATACCACTATTTTAGTATATGGTTTGGTCTCCCCCTGGTGACCACTGTGTATTTGGTGCTACTTACCTGTTTCTATTGAAAAGTATTGTGTGCATTGTGTATAGCTCTGGCTAGTATGTGTTAGTGAGTGTCTAGTATGTGTTAGTGAGTGTCTTATAATAAATACATATTTTTATAAATACACTGTGCGGTTCTTTTTCTTTTAATCTATACCAATAAGGTTATGTTCTGGTAAAACAGGCTGCTTTATATTCCTTCTGGACTAAGTCTGAAGGCTGCTTTCTAAGGTTGTCTAAGACCACTAAAATCACCTTAAGGGTTGTCTGGATTGGTGCAGGGTGCCCACTTACGTAAGTGTGAATCATATACCAATCCAGCCTCTCACATTTAGTCTATGGAATAAAACTTTACCCGGTATTTATTCATTTAAACTCTTGTTTTACACTAACTTACCAGTGTTCTCTCAAAAGGTTAGTCAGATGTGGAGGACCTGATTCAATATAAGCCACATGTGTTTCCTGGAAGAGATGAGAAGAAAACAGAACTTTCAGGAGAGTTGTTTTTGCTCTTTTGAAAAACTTTTCAAGACTTGAGAAATCCTTTTTTGCAACTTTGTAAATATATTCAAATCTCATATTAGGTTGTACTTTCAAAATACAAAGATTTAATGCGTTTCATTGCTGTATTAAGCACACCCCAAACCCCAACATGGATGGTATGGTTAATTAAGACAGCAAAACTCTTATTCATGTATTTTATTCTATCTTATACTCCTTTGAGACTGTTTTTTCTACTTCTAATGATGACTTCTTAGTTGTACATCTCATTAATATGAGGTATGCCCTAGTATCTGTTTTGCCAAGGGCCTAAGTACTAACAAAGGATGTGTTGATAAGTGCACTCCTGTCATGACAGGGATTGTAAGATCACTATGAATACTTTGTTGGCAGCAATTAGGCTCACTGAGTGTTACATTTTTAGCATGTAAATCTTATACATTGTTGCCTATGGCCATGATGCAACTTCTGAGGCATAGACTAATCATTTCACAACTTACATAGTTACACTAAGCAAAATCTTAATGAATTGTATAGTGAAAATTGTTTGGAAAATGTACGTACCTCCTTGTTCTGTTCTTTAAAGGATGATAAAAAGCTATAATGAGCTGGAAATTGAAAAAAAGACATAATTTACCTGCTGACATATATAAATCAGACTTAAAGGTTTATAGATCATTATATTCAAGTGGCAGGTAATGCTATCTCCTATGGAATGCCAATTCCCAAGATTTGGAAAGATACTGAGATGATCTCAGTCTTTAAAACTGCAAAGCACTGTGGGTCAGTGGATTACTCCCAAGAAGACTTATGGAAAGTATTAGGTAGATTGGTAATGCAAGGAAACTTGCTATAACTACTTATTTGATTTCACTCCAATAAGCACGCTAAAGGGAGATGGGTCCCAAAGGAGAGACCACTTTTCTGATCACCATAAACAATGATGTGCATTAATCGCGTGTCCTGACACCATCCCATTTTACATTATGTTTTTTACGTATACTCAGTAAACAAGCATCCTGGGACTGGTTTCGGGGCATCACCCCTCATCAGCCAGGCTGGTCTGGCAGTTCAGGCTGGACTGTTCCCATTGGGTGCAGGGTCAAGACTGATTTGCATATGGCTGGGTTCAAACTGGAATGGCGTGGGGAGCAAATAAACGATGAATTTAGGCCCAGATCTCTTGTCGTGTAGTTCCTATAGTACCCCTGCAGGACCTGCGCGTTTAACATAAACCGTGGGCTTGGTGACTGACTGGCTCTGTGCACCCCCACCGCGTATGTTAGCCGGATTTGCATTAGCTAGCTCACAGTGCCACTAGAATCTCCTCTTATCGGGGGAGAGATTAGTTTCTGGCAACCTTAGATCATGACAACCCTGATCCCTCAGAATCGTGGAAACAATGTACTACTTTTTGCTCAGTCATTCGTGCTTACTTATTCGGTTTGTCTCAGAGAGTTACACAGAATAAACAGTCTGTTCGTTTCAATAAGTATTTATTGAACAGTTGTTATTCTAGTGTAAAATATATGTGCTGCAGCAACCAGCAGACAATAGCAGAGATATATTATCAGCAGTACGATAAAAGTGAAAGGATAGTACAGTTCTACCATATTGCAATAATCATGAATACATACATGAATATAAAATGCGTAATAGAATGCCACCCAAAAAGTGTGCGTACTCCTACGATGCCTAACTAGATGTACCTAAGTGCACCTAGAATTTGTGTAGGTCTAAAAGCCTAAGAGCCAAGAATCCCTCTAGGATTTAGTCAAACCCCCATACCTGAAGAGAGAGTGTGGGACCCCGTCCTGGTCTCGAGTTGGACACCCCGCAAGGGCTGTGTCAGACCGCTGTCAGCTGGAGCGACTGCATGCAGGAGCCTCAGCGTCTCTGGTCAGTGTGTCAGCATGGAAGTCTCGGTTCCCTCTATCTTACCGTGGCAAGATGTGGTGTATTTATCCCCTAAAGTGTCTTGTCCCTCAGTATGGTTTGTATTGGTCTTTGTTAGACATGAGGAAGACGTCAGGGGTGAACTTTGTACATACATATTATGTGGGAGATGTAGCTGGTGAATGCTCATGCATAATTTATGAGTACATTGTAGGCTTGTGTTTGGGAAAAACCCTGCAGTGTTCTAACCACAGACTAGATAACGTTCAACCCTCAGAACTCGTTGTGTACGGTAGGGAACTAATATAGGTGAAAGATCCTGCCTATATTAGGGCATAGGGGATCATGACTATAATAGGGCATAGACGGTTATGACCATAATAGGGCATATACGAATATGACCATAATAGGGCCTATACGATTATGACCATATACGGCATATATGAACGTGTCTATATTAGGGCCTCTATACGAAACATAACACCCACTCCACTTTCGAATTGGATGACAATGACCATACTTAAAATCTGGACAATTTAAAAATGTTCTTAAAAACAGCTAAAAACATGGTTTTAAAAAGTCATTTAAAAAATGTTACAAAAATGTTACAAATCAGCTATTCTTTTGTTGCCACTTGAAAAGTCAATTCTGTCTCACTTATAAAAGTTGCATTACTACAAGCAGAAGAAGGCCATTCGTTCTCAAGTGAAAAGTGTCAATTTAGGAAATGTTCCAAATTTAGTTCGTTTATTTATGAAACGAAGTGGAGAAGCCGAATTCTTTCCCAGGACGCGAGGAGCCAATTCAAGATTAAGTGTCCTGGCTTGGAGATACAGCATTATCGGTGTTAGCTACTGCAGACGACAAATCCAATGCCTCGCAGAGAACGTCAATCGCACATAGATGGAATTCAGCACTGCCAACAGTCGGTGCTGTGTCAGCTTGTGCGGCAGTTGTTACCTGAGTGACTGTGGAGGAGCCACCTAACCCAGCAGGAGCAAACAGCACCTGTGGATTCTCAAGGAATGCTTTCATCAGAATTGGAAAACGATGGGGACAACGCAGAGCATGGGCCTTCAGGGGGTCCAGCACAGCATCCATGTCCGGAGGCGTATCTGATGGAAACATTAGACATAGATCCAACGTGCATTCTTCTCGGCAAAACAGGCATCGAAGAACAGGTAAGATGCAGTCCACCCAGACTGGTCTAAACGATAGAAACCAAGAGGCGTTCAGTTCAATTAGGCAAGGTATACCCAGAAGCTGCACCATGCGTTCACGGTATTTCCGCTCCATGAGTATGTTCGCCATTTCCTCGGAAATTGGGCCGTCCATTGCGTAGCAGTAAGATTACAATCAGGACTCCTGCAATTAGGAACAGGAGAAGCGGGAGACCTCCAAAGATGCTTCCCAATACGGAGTGTATAAAATTTGGGATTACTCCGAGGACTGTCTGAAAGGTGCTTAATAGTCCTGACCCTATGGTCTTAAATAGGTGTACAATACCACTCGTATCAGACATGTTAAAGATACGACCAACCATTTCTGCGAAATGAAAGGGGCAGTTCGTACGTATAAGCACCTGTATCTCAGTCGAGTTCCTTGCAACTTGAAGTTCAAAGGTTTCTCGAGCGGAGGTTAAGGGCATGGGTTGCTGTAAAAGCACGGCTTTCAGTCTGCTCAAAGTATCAAATTGTATAAAGGAAACATTCAACGAAGGCCATAACGGCGCCTCCCTGGCTGTGTTCAGTGGTGGAAACAATACTTGCATACAGCAAGTAACCCTGGAGTTAACAGTGACCAGATAGGCGACGCCCGGAAGCATCCCACAGCAACCTTGATCGTTTAGCATCAAGTAACTCCCATTCGAGAGCAGCTGGAAAACCGGTGTGATCATGGCCGCTGGGGTCCCTGACATGTGACAAGATAGATTCGCTACCGAACCACTACATGCTCCGTGCAGAGAAATATCCTGACACATGAGAGAACCGCTTAAAGCGTTCTTGCAGTTTGTACCACTCAGAAACACTTCTCGATCCCCGCTCCGGCATCGATATCTATAGGGTAACTCCCAAGTTTCCTTAATGTATCCCTTACCCATTTTTTCATATTTGCCTGCCTGCCTTTGCTCAAGGCAATATTGAAACTGAAACGTAGTGACCGGCAGAGTGATTTGGCCATGAATGAGCCATTCAGTTGATGGTAATTCGTCTACAGTGAATGGTAACCTTTCCAGTTTCTCAATACGCACCATTGTATATTTGGCTCTCCTTTGTGCCATTTCTGTCTGTTTATCAGTTAGATTGTATTCTGAAAACAGAGACGTGGTGTTTATAAAACGCCAGGGCACATAGCCTGCACGCAAAGATTGCAGCGTCCAGCTTAACATCACAATAGAACGTAACTGTGATTGCCCGTGTTGTAACAAGGCCAGATCTTGTTCTAATATGTCGATTGCCGAAGATACAATGTTGCCTAAGGAGTAAATCCTGGAGGTCAAAGTTGTTAACCCATTATCCACTACAGCTAATGCCTTCTCTAGGTTAATACGGTCTATTTCCCGTATTCTTTCTGCGGCCTCCTGTTGGGATATTTTCCAGTTTTCATTATAATAGGCATAAATGCCAGCATATATGAAACGTTTCTGATGTGTTTTCCTTGGGCCTGACAAGAAATCCCTAAGGTCCACATCAGGTGTGAGTACGGTCAAGTGATGTTTTACTTCTGTGAGTGTTGAGGTCTCTAGCCAATCAAGCCACAGCTTCCCAACACTATAGGATGTCACTACCCCTGGGTGTTGTCTCTGTACATAGCGTGTATCTGGCCTACTGATACTAAACCCCTCGGCTATACCTAGGAATCTCTGTTGACACGTGTTTGTGTCAATGAGCCAAATCAGCCATTCTGTCCAATTGGGATCTGACCTGCTGTACTGGAGAATGTCATCTAATCCTACCCCATGTGTAGTCGAATTCTGCCCCCCCACCCATCTGTGATGGTGCTGGGAACCCAGGTGTGTTCATTTCCTTGTTCTTGGCTAGTCCAAGACAGGATGTCTGTTGCACAGTGTCATTTTGAAATATCATCTGCTGTGGAATGAGGCATGCTCTAAAAAGCGCTTCTGTTCCCTGGACCTGCCAGTCCCTAGAACCCAAGATTGATTTTAAATCTATAGTGTCCTTCCATAGGTCGAAACCCTGTGTAGACAACTGGGCCATAAAGGAAGCAGAGTAAATCTGTTTGGTGTCAGTCAACATAATTTTCTGTGCTGATGTTGTTGCCACTTTGTAATAAAATGACTTCGGGTCAGATGTATTAAACCCTGAAAAGTATGTGAATTTCTGTGCAAAAGTTTGCGAACTACCTGTTGGAGGTGTTGGGAGGTGTTCCCACTGGTGGTATTCAAATACATTTCTCGGTGTTATAGATTTGTGCAAGAAATGATGACCATAATGTTGGTAACAGTACAATGTATCATAGTCTGAAGTACCTTCTAACATTTCGTTATTCGGAAATGCTGCAGTTTTTTCCAAATCAGACATCATATTATTTACAGTTTCAGTGTCCCAATCATCAGAAAATGTACTGGAGGTAATGATATCACTTAAAGAAATTTTCAATACATGTTTAAGCTTTAAAAGTTCAGTCGGACCGAATATATCGAAATCAATCTTGTCCCATACTATACCGTCCGGTATAGGAACTGCTGTGATGTTCACTGAAGACAAGTCTCTTGGTTCACGATGTGAAGAGTGGTGTGGTTTTAAAATCAAATTGACTCTTTGGGCTGTAGAGCTTTGCTGGAGATATCGTCCATTAATAAGCATACTAAAAGTTATAGTTAAACCTAGCTAGAAAAGAAAAAATAGAATCCCAGTGATATACCATAGTTCTATCCAAGGTGACACCAGGTAAGTCTTTCTAAAAAAGTGCAAAAAGTCAATGAGTTTCTTTTTGTGTGATTTTTGGGCTGGCGTCGTTTCCGGCTCGCTTGGATCCAGTGAAAACGTATCAAAGTTCTTGAAATAGCCAGAAGCAGTTCAATCAATTGTTGGAATTGCATCGGGATTCGTTGAAATCGGATTTTGCTCTTGACGAGGAATGTTGACGTAGACGTCTGTAGTCGGTCTTATTGCAACTTGGTTGTTAAGTTGATTTTCTTCTTGAAGTTGAACTTCTTGTTGAAGTGGAACCAGTTCCACAGCATTGTTGCTTAGTCCTTTATTCCGTACAGGTGGCTCTTCAAACGTGATGAGTCTTTCTGTTTGAACTTCTTGGATTGTAGCGAGAGGAGGGTGTCTGCTAATGTGGAGTCCACGAGGCCTACTGTTTAGTATCAGTCACATAGTGTGGTTTGATTAAGTCGATTGAGACAAATCTTTTCTCATTTTTCCCGGCAAGAGGCGGCAGAAGTACAGTTCTTGTGCCTTGGATTGCTAGGACCGGTACAGCTGTTCTGTAGGATGGTCCAAATTCTTTCTTGTCTGCAATCTTTTCTCTGACCAGATCCCCGACTTTTGGGATCCAAACAGGTCTTGCCCTTACTGCCTTGACTTCCTCAGTGGCTGTGTGTTTTAAGTGGACGTTGCTTTGTTGTGTCCTGGATTCATTTAGATCCTGTAAAACAGCCAAATGATCATGGATATCAAATGGTTTTTCATCCGCAACTGTGCCTCCACAATCAAGATCAGGTACCCACATTCTCGTCCCAAATAGGACCTCATATGGAGTGACACCCCCTAGAGAGCTTCTTGGCTGATTGTTTAGGGCTCTTTGTACCCCATATAAGTGATTGACCCATCTACCACCCTTGCCTAATACCCTAGCTGTTAAAGATTGCTTTAGGTCACGGTTTTTCCTCTCCACAACTGAATTTCCCTCAGGATGGTACGAAGAGGAATACCGCAATGCTACGCCCATTCCTTCCATGGCCTCTTTGTAAGCCCGAGAGCAAAACGCTGGGCTACGGTCAGAATGTAAAGTGCCAACTGCGTATGTGCCGATAAAGACTCGCAAATCTTTTATAACAGTTCGAGCGTCAGCACAGCGCTGAGGCCAAACCCATAGGAATCTAGAGCAGGAATCCACTGCAACCATGATATATTTCTTGGCCCCATCAGATTGTAGGGGTCTGCAGTGGTCCAAGTATACACATGCGAGAGGTTTGTCTGATTTTAGTAATGGTGTCTGCGCTGGGCGTGCTACTGTGGAGCCTTTCATCTGCTGGCAGATGTCGCACTTTAAGACATAGTCTTTGGTCTGCTTTGTTAACCCTGGCCACCAGTAGCGCTGCTTCAGTAAAGAAATAGTTGCTGTAACGCCTGTATGCACAGAACCCAAACCCTCGTGTGCTGCTAGAATTAAGCCTTGCCTACGATCCATATTTGGTATTACTCTATCCCCCACTCCAGGAATCTGAGCATATGGAATGTTGTGTGCATATAACTTGTAGGAGTACTTGAGTGGAAATTTCTTTGGTACTGCTGTGCTGCCTTTGCCTGAAGCAATGACATCTACCATAATCTCGCCGTCTAGCCTCGTTTTTGAACGAGTAATTGCAGCTACGGACGCTGTGCGTACAGCCCCCTTTGCGGCTTCATCAGCCAATGAATTACCTTCAACGTGAACGCCATCACGCTGATGACTCAGTGTATGTATCACGTGAGCCCTTGGTAGTTCGTTTCTCAACTCCACTACCTGTTCCCATAGCATATTATGCTTAATTGTGCCACCTTTCGCATCTTTGAACCCGTTTTGTTCCCAATGATGTAAATATTCATTGTACGACTGTACACAGTAACAGGAATCACACACAATTAGTGTGGGGAATTCGTGATCCGTATTTACCAGTGCCAGTATTAGTGCTTTTAATTCTGCCAACTGAGCCGTGCAGTCTCCTAGAGATTGCGTTTTTATGCAACTTGGATGGAACTTTCAATCGCGCATGCGACCTTTAACAATCGCACACGCTGCGCTGTAAGCTTGCTTACTCCTTATGGCCGGTTGAGCAGATCCGTCAGTGTAAATAATATATTCATACTGATCTAGAGGCAAAATCTCATTTGGTAGAGGATATTCTTGTTCGTATTGCAGAAAAGCTTGTGCTTTTAAACTTGGATCAAATCTGTATTCAACATCCGTTGCAGTAAGAGAATTAGCCCATTGTATCCATCTGGGATGTAAGGCTTTCGCATTTGGAATGCTAGCCTTTGTATTAGCCTCTAAGGCTGGTACTGGGGTCACGACTATTATGCGCTTTCCCTGAGCCAGAGCTCTTTCTCTTGCTACAGCGGTCTGCACTGCTGTCAGGATTTTTTCTGTTGAAGTGAAACGCATCTCTGCGTTTGTGTACAGGTGTGATTTGTATGCGATTGGTACCGTTTCGCCTTCATTGAAAGTTAAATAAGTGTACCCGCATTGATCCGCTATTACTCGGATCACTAAGTTGCGTACGTTTACGCGTGTCTGTAAGTGTTTTGAAGTTATCATGTCTTCCTGTAGTGAACGTAGGATATTTGTATGCTCCTGTGTCCATTGTCTGACTGAAAAATCAGGTTTTATTAAGTCGTAGAAAGGTTTTACTCTTTCTGCGCAATCCAAAATGTATGTTCGACCAAAATTTAGGAATCCCAGAATTGATTGTAAATTCTTTAATGATTTTGGAGGTTGGAGCAGCGCACACGTTTCTAAAAAGTTAGCTGCTAGGCTGTTTCCTTCACTTGACAGCTCATACCCTAAGAACAGGACATTGAGATGGGCAATTTTTGATTTTTTGAAATTAACTTTATAGCCCTCAGAGGCGAATCCCATAATAATGGTGCTCACCCTGGTCAAGTGTCTCGGTAAGTCATCGTCCGTCAGATAAATATCATCTACATAGGACAATGCTTCTTCATCCAAATTTTGGAGTAACTCTGTTACCCTTGCTGAAAACAACCCCGGGCTATTCTTATACCCTTGGGGGAGTCGACAAACTTGCCGCTGTAACCCCAGCGCTGAGAATGCGGTCAAATACCTGCTTTCAGGCGCTATATTTTGGCAGAAAAATCCATTTGAGATATCAAGTGTTGTTTTGTATTTTTTTCGCACAATGTTATTCATTAATGCGGCATTATGTGCATTTTGAACTGCAAATGTCTTTGTGCAAGTGTTTAAATGTCTGTAATCTAAAACTAAACGATATGTGTTGTCAGGTTTTGATACGGGGAACAAAGGATTGTTCATAGGTGAAGTGCAATTTTCAATCACCCCCTGGTATTCTAGTTGATCTAGGATCTCCCTGACTTGTTTTTTAGCTTCCTGCTTTATAGGATATTGCCTTTGAGCATTTGGGGAAACTTTTAACGGGATCACGTGGTGGGTTGAATCCTCATCCCAACCAGCATGATTTTTGTACAATGCCGGAGCTAAGGCAACCGCCCACTCCTGCGCATATGCATGTTTAAGATGTATGGGAACATGGTCGGAGAATGTTGGAAAAATTATTGTTTCTCCCCTAGGGCACTCCATGACGAATGCAGGCGGCCAATCTTGTTCTGCTAATAGGATGTCATAACCATATGACAGATTTTCCCAAAAGAGACCAGTTATTTTTCTGGGCTTGTCCCCCTCCATTTGGAGTGTTATCTCATGTAACTTATGCGGGACGCTCACCCTTCTGTCAGGTGTTTCCACCGTGATGTAATCATTCAAGTCCGCTATCACCAGAAATTCCTTCAGGTTCTGGCGAGCTATTGTTACTTCTGCCGCGCTGTCTAGCATCGTCAGAGCCCATTCCCTGTTCTGAAGTTGCATCCTCAGAATTCTTGGCATGTCTGATCTTAAGACCTGCTACCCTCTTCTTTTTGAACTGAGGTTTTGATTTTTGTTTATCTTCTTTTTTAGGTGCGTAGTCCGCAGCGCGTTGCGTGTCTCCGGACTTTGTACGCTCCTCTTGTCTGTGTTCTGACCGTCCTTCCCTCTCTGAGTTTTTTGATGAACCCTGAAAGGAACGAGAGGAATGTGTATCAGTATCCTGATACCTGTCAGGTTTCTTAATATTATCCCTATTCCTGAGGTTATACCTCCTTTCAGAGGGCTCCTGTTGAGGAGACCTACCTCTGGATTGAGATCTGCTGTCTTTAGACTTTTGTTGCTTTTTATTCTCCCACTTCTTTTTAGAAGAAGTAGGTGTCTGCTTTGTAGTGTCCTTTTCAGGACTGCCCACCAGTTGTGGTTTTAATGCTTTCCCACCTAAACTGTCTCTGCCTAGTTCTGCATACGCAGTTTCAATTATTTTGGGTAGTTCGTGTTGTTGATCTACTGGTCTGAACTCCCTTAGGCGTTGGCGGATCGCCACTGAAGCTGCTTCCCCCTTAATGTTAGCTAGTATTATGGCTGATACCTGTTCGTAGTTACCTAGTAACTTCATCCCTAAGTTAAGGGCAGGCTCTGCTCCGTACTCATTTTGTATCTGTCTCAATACATCAGGTACTACTGCTAATGACGGGATACCATGTGTTCTGGTATATATGGCAGCAAAGACTGTACCCCAAGAGGTGCAGTCCTCTATTTGCGGTGTGATCCCCATGGGCAAGCAGATTGTTAGTATTCTGTGTTTATCACAGGTGGTAGTATTCGGGAATAACGCCTCAAGCTGAGTTATTTTCTGAGCTATCCAGAATGGTATTTGTTCACGTTTTGCGGGCATTTTGCCCATTACCGTGTGTAATGTTTGAGGAGTAATTTTATTTCCTGTACCCTGAGCTGGAGTACTATTTGCTGCACCTGGTGCAGGTTGGATTGTTAAAGTCCTCATGACAAATTGTGTCAGGTTTCTGTAGATTTTAATTAAATCTGTGTGTTGTACGAATAAGTATCCTGGTGACATTGTGCCAATGTCAGGATGTGGTGTGTAGGCCGCTAATATTGGCCATGTGGCTCCTTCTCCTCCGAGTGGGCCTAATCTTACTCTTTGTCGTACGTGGGGTAGGGCGCCATTAAACCAGTAATAATGTTCCTGGTAAGTGAGTGGAATCTCTATGTCCTCAAATGGACAATATTCCAGTGGTGCATCTCCTTCTATATAGTAGTGAAATGTCTTTGTTATTGCATTTGCTGCTGGGAGTGTAACCCATGAATATAATACCTCTGTTTTGTGTGATTCGTGTGCCTCAATCACGAAAACTACAATGCCACCCTTGGCTTGTAAGCCATTTTCTAATAGTCTTAGGGTGACTGTCCTTCTGAATTTTGGTGCAATCTGTATTGCATCCACAGGATCTTCTCCTTCTTCTGAAAAATTCAGTTCAACTCTCTCTGCCCTTACCTCGGTATCAGACATGTTTAGAGAAAGAAGAGATCCAAGGGAACTAAGATAGGGTGTTATGCACAATTTTTAGGAACACTATGTCCTTTCAAGCTTGAATAACCAACAGCCAATAAATAGTATTTTCGTACTACTCAGCTGCGGCGGATTTTGTGCCCACCCACTCCAGACGTCTCTGGAGTTTTGTGAGTAGGTTCTCTGAGAATAGCACGACTGAACTACTCAGATTCTACTGTTAAATAAGTACCCAACCAACGTTGGTGGCGCCATGTCGTGTAGTTCCTACAGTACCCCTGCAGGACCTGCGCATTTGGATAACATAAACCGTGGGCTTGGTGACTGACTGGCTCTGTGCACCCCCACCGCGTATGTTAGCCGGATTTGCATTAGCTAGCTCACAGTGCCACTAGAATCTCCTCTTATCGGGGAGAGATTAGTTTCTGGCAACCTTAGATCATGACAACCCTTATCCCTCAGAATCGTGGCAACAATGTACTACTTTTTGCTCAGTCATTCGTGCTTACTTATTCGGTTTGTCTCAGAGAGTTACACAGAATAAACAGTCTGGGCGTTTCAATAAGTATTTATTGAACAGGTGTTATTCTAGTGTAAAATATATGTGCTGCAGCAACCAGCAGACAATAGCAGAGATATATTATCATCAGTACGATAAAAGTGAAAGGATAGTACAGTTCTACCATATTGCAATAATCATAAATACATACATGAATATAAAATGCGTAATAGAATGCCACCCAAAAAGTGCGCGTACTCCTACGATGCCTAACTAGATGTACCTAAGTGTACCTAGCATGTGTGTAGGTCTAAAAGCCTAAGAGCCAAGAATCCCTCTAGGATTTAGTCGAACCCCCATACCTGAAGAGAGAGTGTGGGACCCCGTCCTGGTCTCGAGTTGGACACCCCGCAAAGGCTGTGTCAGACCGCTGTCAGCTGGAGCGACTGCATGCAGGAGCCTCAGCGTCTCTGGTCAGTGTGTCAGCATGGAAGTCTCGGTTCCCTCTATCTTACCGTGGCAAGATGTGGTGTATTTATCCCCTAAAGTGTCTTGTCCCTCAGTATGGTTTGTATTGGTCTTTGTTAGACATGAGGAAGACGTCAGGGGTGAACTTTGTACATACATATTATGCGGGAGATGTAGCTGGTGAATGCTCATGCATAGTTTATGAGTACATTGTAGGCTTGTGTTTGGGAAAAACCCTGCAGTGTTCTAACCACAGACTAGATAACGTTCAACCCTCAGAGCTCATTGTGTACGGTAGGGAACTAATATAGGTGAAAGATCCTGCCTATATTAGGGCATAGGGGATCATGACTATAATAGGGCATGGACGGTTATGACCATAATAGGGCATATACGAATATGACCATAATAGGGCCTATACGATTATGACCATATACGGCATATATGAAGGTGTCTATATTAGGGCCTCTATACGAAACATAACACCCACTCCACTTTCGAATTGGATGACATTGACCATACTTAAAATCTGGACAATTTAATTTTTTTTTAAAAACAGCTAAAAACATGGTTTTAAAAAGTCATTTAAAAAATGTTAAAAAATTTTACAAATCAGCTATTCTTTTGTTGCCACTTGAAAAGTCAATTCTGTCTCACTTATAAAAGTTGCATTACTACAAGCAGAAGAAGGCCATTCGTTCTCAAGTGAAAAGTGTCAATTTAGGAAATGTTCCAAATTTAGTTCGTTTATTTATCAAACGAAGTGGAGAAGCCGAATTCTTTCCCAGGACGCAATGAGCCAATTCAAGATTAAGTGTCCTGGCTTGGAGATACAGCATTATCGGTGTTAGCTACTGCAGACGACAAATCCAATGCATCGCAGAGAACGTCAATCGCACATAGATGGAATTTAGCACTGCCAACAGTCGGTGCTGTGGCAGCTTGTGCGGCAGTTGTTACCTGAGTGCCTGTGGAGGAGCCACCTAACCCAGCAGGAGCAAACGGCACCTGTGGATTCTCAAGGAATGCGTTCATCAGAATTGGAAGACGCTGGGGACAACGCAGAGCATGGGCCTTCAGGGGGTCCAGCACAGCATCCATGTCCGGAGGCGTATCTGATGGAAACATTAGACAGAGATCCAACGTGCATTCTTCTCGGCAAAACAGGCATTGAAGAACAGGTAAGATGCAGTCCACCCAGACTGGTCTAAACGATAGAAACCAAGAGGCGTTCAGTTCTCTTAGGCAAGGTATACCCAGAAGCTGCACCATGCGTTCACTGTATTTCCGCTCCATGAGTATGTTCGCCATTTCCTCGGAAATCGGGCCGTCCATTGCGTAGCAGTAAGATTACAATCAGGACTCCTGCAAATAGGAACAGGAGAAGCGGGAGACCTCCAAAGACGCTTCCCAATACGGAGTGTATAAAATTTGGGATTACTCCGAGGACTGTCTGAAAGGTGCTTAATAGTCCTGACCCTATGGTCTTAAATAGGTGTACAATACCGCTCGTATCAGACATGTTAAAGATACGACCCACCATTTCTGCGAAATGAAAGGGGCAGTTCGTACGTATAAGCACCTGTATCTCAGTCGAGGTCCTTGCAACTTGAAGTTCAAAGGTTTCTCGAGCGGAGGTTAAGGGCACGGGTTGCTGTAAAAGCACGGCTTTCAGTCTGCTCAAAGTATCAAATTGTATAAAGGAAACATTCAACGAAGGCCATAACGGCGCCTCCCTGACTGTGTTCAGTGGTGGAAACAATACTTGCATACAGCAAGTAACTCTGGAGTTAACAGTGACCAGATAGGCGACGCCCGGAAGCATCCCACAGCAACCTTGATCGTTTAGCATCAAGTAACTCCCATTCGAGAGCAGCTGGAAAACCGGTGTGATCATGGCCGCTGGGGTCCCGGACATGTGACAAGATAGATTCGCTACCGAACCACTACATGCTCCGTGCAGAGAAATATCCTGACACATGAGAGAACCGCTTAAAGCGTTCTTGCAGTTTGTACCACTCAGAAACACTTCTCGATCCCCGCTCCGGCATCGATATCTATAGGGTAACTCCCAAGTTTCCTTAATGTATCCCTTACCCATTTTTTCATATTTGCCTGCCTGCGTTTGCTCAAGGCAATATTGAAACTGAAACGTAGTGACCGGCAGAGTGATGTGGCCATGAATGAGCCATTCAGTTGATGGTAATTCGGCTACAGCGAATGGTAACCTTTCCAGTTTCTCAATACGCAGCATTGTATATTTGGCTCCCCTTTTGTGCCATTTCTGTCTGTTTATCAGTTAGATTGTATTCTGAAAACAGAGATGTGGTGTTTATAAAACACCAGGGCACATAGCCTGCACGCAAAGATTGCAGTGGCCAGCTTAACATCACAATAGAACGTAACTGTGATTGCCCGTGTTGTAACAAGGCCAGATCTTGTTCTAATATGTCGATTGCCGAAGATACAATGTTGCCTAAGGATAAATCCTAGAGGTCAAAGTTGTTAACCCATTATCCACTACAGCTAATGCCTTCTCTAGGTTAATACGGTCTATTTCCCGTATTCTTTCTGCGGCCTCCTGTTGGGATATTTTCCAGTTTTCATTATAATAGGCATAAATGCCAGCATATATGAAACGTTTCTGAAGTGTTTTCCTTGGGCCTGACAAGAAATCCCTAAGGTCCACATCAGGTGTGAGTAAGGTCAAGTGATGTTTTACTTCTGTGAGTGTTGAGGTCTCTAGCCAATCAAGCCACAGCTTCCCAACACTATAGGATGTCACTACCCCTGGGTGTTGTCTCTGTAAATAGCGTGTATCTGGCCTACTGATACTAAACCCCTCGGCTATACCTAGGAATCTCTGTTGACACGTGTTTGTGTCAATGAGCCAAATCAGCCATTCTGTCCAATTGGGACCTGACCTGCTGTACTGGAGAATGTCATCTAATCCTACCCCATGTGTAGTCGAATTCTGCCCCCCACCCATCTGTGATGGTGCTGGAAACCCAGGTGTGTTCATTTCCTTGTTCTTGGCTAGTCCAAGACAGGATGTCTGTTGCACAGTGTCATTTAGAAATATCATCTGCTGTGGAATGAGGCATGCTCTAAAAGCGCTTCTGTTCCCTGGACCTGCCAGTCCCTAGAACCCAAGATTGATTTTAAATCTATAGTGTCCTTCCATAGGTCGAAACCCTGTGTAGACAACTGGGCCATAAAGGAAGCAGAGTAAATCTGTTTGGTGTCAGTCAACATAATTTTCTGTGCTGATGTTGTTGCCACTTTGTAATAAAATGACTTCGGGTCAGATGTATTAAACCCTGAAAAGTATGTGAATTTCTGTGCAAAAGTTTGCGAACTACCTGTTGGAGGTGTTGGGAGGTGTTCCCACTGGTGGTATTCAAATACATTTCTCGGTGTTATAGATTTGTGCAAGAAATGATGACCATAATGTTGGTAACAGTACAATGTATCATAGTCTGAAGTACCTTCTAACATTTCGTTATTCGGAAATGCTGCAGTTTTTTCCAAATCAGACATCATATTATTTACAGTTTCAGTGTCCCAATCATCAGAAAATGTACTGGAGGTAATGATATCACTTAAAGAAATTTTCAATACATGTTTAAGCTTTAAAAGTTCAGTCGGACCGAATATATCGAAATCAATCTTGTCCCATACTATACCGTCCGGTATAGGAACTGCTGTGATGTTCACTGAAGAAAGTCTCTTGGTTCACGATGTGAAGAGTGGTGTGGTTTTAAAATCAAATTGACTCTTTGGGCTGTAGAGCTTTGCTGGAGATATCGTCCATTAATAAGCATACTAAAAGTTATAGTTAAACCTAGCTAGAAAAGAAAAAATAGAATCCCAGTGATATACCATAGTTCTATCCAAGGTGACACCAGGTAAGTCTTTCTAAAAAAGTGCAAAAAGTCAATGAGTTTCTTTTTGTGTGATTTTTGGGCTGGCGTTGTTTCCGGCTCGCTTGGATCCAGTGAAAACGTATCAAAGTTCATGAAATAGCCAGAAGCAGTTCAATCAATTGTTGGAATTGCATCGGGATTCGTTGAAATTGGATTTTGCTCTTGATGAGGAATGTTGACGTAGACGTCTGTAGTCGGTCTTATTGCAACTTGGTTGTTAAGTTGATTTTCTTCTTGAAGTTGAACTTCTTGTTGAAGTGGAACCAGTTCCACAGCATTGTTGCTTAGTCCTTTATTCCGTACAGGTGGCTCTTCAAACGTGATGAGTCTTTCTGTTTGAACTTCTTGGATTGTAGCGAGAGGAGGGCATCTGCTACTGTGGAGTCCACGAGGCCTACTGTTTAGTATCGGCCACATAGTGTGGTTTGATTAAGTCGATTGAGACAAATCTTTTCTTCTTTTTCCCGGCAAGAGGCAGCAGAAGTACAGTTCTTGTGCCTTGGATTGCTAGGACCGGCACAGCTGTTCTGTAGGATGGTCCGAATTCTTTCTTGTCTGCAATCTTTTCTCTGACCAGATCCCCGACTTTTGGGATCCAGACAGGTCTTGCCATTACTGCCTTGACTTCCTCAGTGGCTGTGTGTTTTAGGTGGACGTTGCTTTGTTGTGTCCTGGATTCCTTTAGATCCTGTAAAACAGCCAAATGATCATGGATATCAAATGGTTTTTCATCCGCCACTGTGCCTCCACAATCAAGATCAGGTACCCACATTCTCGTCCCAAATAGGACCTCATATGGAGTGACACCCCCTAGAGAGCTTCTTGGCTGATTGTTTAGGGCTCTTTGTACCCCATCTAAGTGATTGACCCATCTACCGCCCTTGCCTAATACCCTAGCTGTTAAAGATTGCTTTAAGTGACAGTTTTTCCTCTCCACAACCGAATTTCCCTCAGGATGGTACAGAGAGGAATACCGCAATGCTACGCCCATTCCTTCCATGGCCTCTTTGTAAGCCCGAGAGCAAAACGCCGGGCTACGGTCAGAATGTAACGTGCCAACTGCGTATGTGCCGATAAAGACTCTCAAATCTTTTATAACAGTTCGAGCGTCAGCACAGCGCTGTTGCCAAACCCATAGGAATCTAGAGCAGGAATCCACTGCAACCATGATATATTTCTTGGCCCCATCAGATTGTAGGGGTCTGCAGTGGTCCAAGTATACACATGCGAGAGGTTTGTCTGATTTTAGTAATGGTGTCTGCGCTGGGCGTGCTACGGTGGAGCCTTTCATCTGCTGGCAGATGTCGCACTTTAAGACATAGTCTTTGGTCTGCTTTGTTAACCCTGGCCACCAGTAGCGCTGCTTCAGTAAAGAAATAGTTGCTGTAACGCCTGTATGCGCAGAACCCAAACCCTCGTGTGCTGCTAGAATTAAGCCTTGCCTACGATCCATATTTGGTATTACTCTAGCCCCCACTCCAGGAATCTGAGCATATGGAATGTTGTGCGCATCTAACTTGTAGGAGTACTTGAGTGGAAATTTCTTTGGTACTGCTGTGCTGCCTTTGCCTGAAGCAATGACAGCTACCATAATCTCGCCGTCTATCCTCGTTTTTGAATGAGTAATTGCAGCTACGGACGCTGTGCGTACAGCCCCCTTTGCGGCTTCATCAGCCAATGAATTACCTTCAACGTGAACGCCATCACGCTGATGACTCAGTGTATGTATCACGTGAGCCCTTGGTAGTTTGTTTCTCAACTCCACTACCTGTTCCCATAGCATTTTATGCTTAATTGTGCCACCTTTCGCATCTTTGAACCCGTTTTGTTCCCAATGATGTAAATATTCATTGTACGACTGTACACAGTAACAGGAATCATACACAATTAGTGTGGGGAATTCGTGATCCGTATTTACCAGTGCCAGTATTAGTGCTTTTAATTCTGCCAACTGAGCCGTGCAGTCTCCTAGAGATTGCGTTTTTGTGCAACTTGGATGGATCTTTCCATCGCGCATGCGACCTTTAACAATCGCACACGCTGCGCTGTAAGCTTGCTTACTCCCTATGGCCGGTTGAGCAGATCCGTCAGTGTAAATAATATATTCATACTGATCTAGAGGCAAAATGTCATTTGGTAGAGGATATTCTCGTTTGTATTGCAGAAAAGCTTGTGTTTTTAAACTTGGATCAAATCTGTATTCAACATCCGTTGCAGTAAGAGAATTAGCCCATTGTATCCATCTGGATGTAAGGCTTTCGCATTTGGAATGCTAGCCTTTGTATTAGCCTCTAAGGCTGGTACTGGGGTCACGACTATTATGCGCTTTCCCTGAGCCAGAGCTCTTTCTCTTGCTACAGCGGTCTGCACTGCTGTCAGGATTTTTTCTGTTGAAGTGAAACGCATCTCTGCGTTTGTGTACAGGTGTGATTTGTATGCGATTGGTACCGTTTCGCCTTCATTGAAAGTTAAATAAGTGTACCCGCATTGACCCGCTATTACTCGGATCACTAAGTTGCGTACGTTTACGCGTGTCTGTAAGTGTTTTGAAGTTATCATGTCTTCCTGTAGTGAACGTAGGATATTTGTATGCTCCTGTGTCCATTGTCTGACTGAAAAATCAGGTTTTATTAAGTCGTAGAAAGGTTTTACTCTTTCTGCGCAATCCAAAATGTATGTTCGACCAAAATTTAGGAATCCCAGAATTGATTGTAAATTCTTTAATGATTTTGGAGGTTGGAGCAGCGCACACTTTTCTAAAAAGTTAGCTGCTAGGCTGTTTCCTTCACTTGACAGCTCATACCCTAAGAACAGGACACTGAGATGGGCAATTTTTGATTTTTTGAAATTAAATTTATAGCCCTCAGAGGCGAATCCCATAATAATGGTGCTCAACCTGGTCAAGTGCCTCGGTAAGTCATCATCCGTCAGATAAATATCATCTACATAGGACAATGCTTCTTCATCCAAATTTTGGAGTAACTCTGTTACCCTTGCTGAAAACAACCCCGGGCTATTCTTATACCCTTGGGGAGTCGACAAAATTGCCGATGCGACCCCAGCACTGAGAATGCGGTCAAATACCTGCTTTCAGGCGCTATATTTTGGCAGAAAAATCCATTTGAGATATCAAGTGTTGTTTTGTATTTTTTCGCACAATGTTATTCATTAATGCGGCACTGTGTGCATTTTGAACTGCAAATGTCTTTGTGCAAGTGTTTAAATGTCTGTAATCTAAAACTAAACGATATGTGTTGTCAGGTTTTGATACGGGGAACAAAGGATTGTTCATAGGTGAAGTGCAATTTTCAATCACCCCCTGGTATTCTAGTTGATCTAGGATCTCCCTGACTTGTTTTTTAGCTTCCTGCTTTATAGGATATTGCCTTTGAGCATTTGGGGAAACTTTTACCGGGATCACGTGGTGGGTTGAATCCTCATCCCAACCAGCATGATTTTTGTACAATGCCGGAGCTAAGGCAACCGCCCACTCCTGCGCATATGAATGTTTAAGATGTATGGGAACGTGGTAGGAGAATGCTGGAAAAATTATTGTTTCTCCCCTAGGGCACTCCATGACGAATGCAGGCGGCCAATCTTGTTCTGCTAATAGGATGTCATAACCATATGACAGATTTTCCCAAAAGAGACCCGTTATTTTTCTGGGCTTGTCCCCCTCCATTTGGAGTGTTCTCATGTAACTTATGCGGGACGCTCACCCTTCTGTCAGGTGTTTCCACCGTGATGTAATCATTCAAGTCCGCTGTCACCAGAAATTCCTTCAGGTTCTGGCGAGCTATTGTTACTTCTGCCGCGCTGTCTAGCATCCTCAGAGCCCATTCCCTGTTGTGAAGTTGCGTCCTCAGAATTCTTGGCATGTCTGATCTTAAGACCTGCTACCTTCTTCTTTTTGAACTGAGGTTTTGATTTTTGTTTATTTTCTTTTTTAGGTGCGTAGTCCGCAGCGCGTTGCGTGTCTCTGGACTTTGTACGCTCCTCTTGTCTGTGTTCTGACCGTCCTTCCCTCTCTGAATTTTTTGATGAACCCTGAAAGGAACGAGAGGAACGTGTATCAGTATCCTGATACCTGTCAGGTTTCTTAATATTATCCCTATTCCTGAGGTTATACCTCCTTTCAGAGGGCTCCTGTTGAGGAGACCTACCTCTGGATTGAGATCTGCTTTCTTTAGACTTTTGTTGCTTTTTATTCTCCCACTTCTTTTTAGAAAAAGTAGGTGTCTGCTTTGTAGTGTCCTTTTCAGGACTGCCCACCAGTTGTGGTTTAAATGCTTTCCCACCTAAACTGTCTCTGCCTAGTTCTGCATACGCAGTTTCAATTAATTTGGGTAGTTCGTGTTGTTGATCTACTGGACTGAACTCCCTTAGGCATTGGCGGATCGCCACTGAAGCTGCTTCCCCCTTAATGTTAGCTAGTATTATGGCTGATACCTGTTCGTAGTTACCTAGTAACTTCATCCCTAAGTTAAGGGCAGGCTCTGCTCCGTACTCATTTTGTATCTGTTTCAATGCATCAGGTACTACTGCTAATGACGGGATACCATGTGTTCTGGTATTTATGGCAGAAAAGACTGTACCCCAAGAGGTGCAGTCCTCTATTTGCGGTGTGATCCCATGGGCAAGCAGATTGTTAGTATTCTGTGTTTATCATAGGTGGTAGTATTCGGGAATACCGCCTCAAGCTGAGTTATTTTCTGAGCTATCCAGAATGGTATTTGTTCGCGTTTTGCGGGCATTTTGCCCATTACCGTGTGTAATGTTTGAGGAGTAATTTTATTTCCTGTACCCTGAGCTGGAGTACTATTTGCTGCACCTGGTGCAGGTTGGATTGTTAATGTCCTCATGACAAATTGTGTCAGGTTTCTGTAGATTTTAATTAAATCTGTGTGTTGTACGAATAAGTATCCTGGTGACATTGTGCCAATGTCAGGATGTGGTGTGTAGGCCGCTAATATTGGCCATGTGGCTCCTTCTCCTCCGAGTGGCCCTAATCTTACTCTTTGTCGTACGTGGGGTAGGGCGCCAATAAAACCAGTAATAATGTTCCTGGTAAGTGAGTGGAATCTCTATGTCCTCAAATGGACAATATTCCAGTGGTGCATCTCCTTCTATATAGTAGTGAAATGTCTTTGTTATTGCATTTGCTGCTGGGAGTGTAACCCATGAATAGAATACCTCTGTTTTGTGTGATTCGTGTGCCTCAATCACAAAAACTACAATGCCACCCTTGGCTTGTAAGCCATTTTCTAATAGTCTTAGGGTGACTGTCCTTCTGAATTTTGGTGCAATCTGTATTGCATCCGCAGGATCTTCTCCTGCTTCTGAAAAATTCAGTTCAACTCTCTCTGCCCTTACTTCGGTATCAGACATGTTTAGAGGAAGAAGTGATCCAAGGGAACTAAGATAAGGTGTTATGCACAATTTTTAGGAACACTATGTCCTTTCAAGCTTGAATAACCAACAGCCAATAAATAGTATTTTCGTACTACTCAGCTGCGGCGGATTTTGTGCCCACCTACTCCAGACGTCTCTGGCGTTTTGTGAGTAGGTTCTCTGAGAATAGCACGACTGAACTACTCAGATTCTACTGTTAAATAAGTACCCAACCAACGTTGGTGGCGCCATGTCGTGTAGTTCCTACAGTACCCCTGCAGGACCTGCGCGTTTGGATAACATAAACCGTGGGCTTGGTGACTGACTGGCTCTGTGCACCCCCACCACGTATGTTAGCCAGATTTGCATTAGCTAGCTCACAGTGCCACTAGAATCTCCTCTTATCGGGGAGAGATTAGTTTCTGGCAACCTTAGATCATGACAACCCTGATCCCTCAGAATCGTGGCAACAATGTACTACTTTTCGCTCAGTCATTCATGCTTACTTATTCGGTTTCTCTCAGAGAGTTACACAGAATAAACAGTCTGGGCGTTTCAATAAGTATTTATTGAACAGCTGTTATTCTAGTGTAAAATATATGTGCTGCAGCAACCAGCAGACAATAGCAGAGATATATTATCATCAGTACGATAAAAGTGAAAGGATAGTACAGTTCTACCATATTGCAATAATCATGAATACATACATGAATATAAAATGCGTAATAGAATGCCACCGAAAAAGTGCGCATACTCCTACGATGCCTAACTAGATGTACCTAAGTGTACCTAGCATGTGTGTAGGTCTAAAAGCCTAAGAGCCAAGAATCCCTCTAGGATTTAGTCGAGCCCCCATACCTGAAGAGAGAGTGTGGGACCCCGTCCTGGTCTCGAGTTGGACACCCCGCAAGGGCTGTGTCAGACCGCTGTCAGCTGGAGCGACTGCATGCAGGAGCCTCAGCGTCTCTGGTCAGTGTGTCAGCATGGAAGTCTCGGTTCCCTCTATCTTACCGTGGCAAGATGTGGTGTATTTATACCCTAAAGTGTCACGTCCCTCAGTATGGTTTGTATTGGTCTTTGTTAGACATGAGGAAGACGTCAGGGGTGAACTTTGTACATACATATTATGCGGGAGATGTAGCTGGTGAATGCTCATGCATAATTTATGAATACATTGTAGACCTGTGTTTGGGAAAAACCGTGCAGTGTTCTAACCACAGACTAGATAACGTTCAACCCTCAGAGCTCGTTGTGTACTGTAGGGAACTAATATAGGTGAAAGATCATGCCTATATTAGGGCATAGGAGATCATGACTATAATAGGGCATCGACGGTTATGACCATAATAGGGCATATATATGAATATGACCATAATAGGGCCTATACGATTATGACCATATACGGCATATATGAACGTGTCTATATTAGGGCCTCTATACGAAACATAGCACTCTGTACTGGGGTGAATGTATGACATTGTTCTGCATTCTGTCCATCAATTGTTCTTTCTGCATTTGTCACCCCGAGTGGGACGGGTATGCCCAGACGTGGGTCCTGTACTCTCCATGCCATTGGATTCAAGCTATCCTGATTGATGAGGGCTGAAACACCGAAACCGGTCCTAGGATGCTTGTTCCCAGTCCAGGGAGGACCTGGCCTGGCAGTTCAGGCTGGACTGTTCCCATTGGGTGCAGGCTCAAAACTGATTTGCATATGGCTGGGTTCAAACTGAAATGGCATGGGGAGCATAATAACGATGGACTTAGGCCCAAATCTCTGTACTGGGATGAATGTATGACATTGGTCTGCATTCTGTCCATCAATTGTTCTTTTTATTTATTTTATTATTTATTATTTATTTCTGCATTTATAGAGCGCCTGGTTACACCCACTGGTGTGTCCCCTTCCTATTTGCACTATCTGGCAACTCCGAAAATCAGCACATCTGAGAACAAGGGGAGCTAAAGACTACTTAAGTTTAAAGAGCCATGTTTTTAATTTTTTGCGGAAGAGGCTCTCTGATGGTTCCTCACGGAGGAACAGGGGTAGGGTGTTCCAGCTTTTTGCTGCCAGGTAGCCAAAAGAGCGCGCACCCATTCGTGCTTTCTTTATCCATGGGACTTTCACCAGGTGGGTCCCGGTGTATCTAAGATGCCGTTCTGGGTTGTAGGGGTCATAAGATCCCGCAGGTATATTGGGCCTTTACCCTGCAAGGTACGGTGGCAGAAACATAGTGCCTTGAATGTGATCCGTTTCTGGATGGGCAGCCAATGAAGTGAGTACAGTGCTTTCTTTGAGGATGCCCTTCTCGGCAGATTCAAAACCAAGCGAGCTGCTGCATTCTGGATGCACTGCAACTTATGGAGTCCCTTTTTGGTTGCACCCAGATACAGCACATTTCCGTAATCTAGTCTTGCTGTAACGAGAGCGTGGGTCAGAGTTTTTCTAGCCGACATAGGGAGAATGTCTAGAGTTTTCCTTAGAGTCTTCTGGATTCCGAAGCACCTGCCTGCAACTCTCTTGATATGGGTCTCAAAGGAGAGTGTGGAATCTATCCAGACTCCCAAGTTTTTCACCTCAGTCTTAGGGGTGGGAACTGGGCCTAAGATTGTTGGCACCAGGCCGAGGACCAAATGGACGGAGTGTTACCTACTATCAATATTTCTGTCTTATTACCATTTAGTCTCAGGCAATTGTTTGTCACCCACGAGGCTAGATCTTTTAAGCAGTCTGCAAAGCTGCTGGCTGCTAGTTCCGAATTCGGAGCCAGGGTGACCACTAGCTGTGTGTCATCTGCATATGACACTATTGTGACACCATGTTTTTCCACAATCCCAGCTAGGGGGGCGACGTATAGATTGAAGAGAGTAGGGCTCAAGATTGAGCCCTGCGGCACCCTCTGCGCTAAAGTGATGTGTTTGGAGGTATTTGAAGATTGTGACACTTGAAAGCTGCGGCCATGCAGATAAGAAACCATCCAGTTCAGGGCAGCACCGTCCAAACCCCCCCTTCTGAGTCGGTGCAATAACAGCTCATGTGACACCATGTCGAAGGCTGCGCTAAGGTCCAAAAGGACCAGCGCAGTCGTCAGACCTTCATCCACTCTCCTACATACTGTCTCAGTAGCATAGAGAAATGCTGTCTCAGTCGAGTAGGTTGATCTAAAATCTGATTGTGTGGGATGTAGTAGGTTGTGTTTATTGATGTGTGCCCCCAGGTGTGAATTTACCACTTTTTCAGCTATTTTTGAGAAGTAAGGGAGCAATGAGACTGGTCGTAAGCTCTCCAGAATTTCCTGAAGTTTTTCTGATAATTTAGGGAAATGTATTGGGTTTAAACAAAAAAATTGTTTTGTTAGAGAATGCCGTTCCAGTCAGGCACACAGTTCGAAATGTACCTTTGACTTACAGGGAAAAATTGAGAGTTATGTTAAAAGATTTGTGTGATAAGGAGGTTATTCAACCAATTGAGTCATCATCGTGGGTATCTCCAGTAGTTTTAGCCCTTAAACCTTCTGGTGAACTTCGACTCTGTGTGGATCATAAAAGTCTCAACAATGAAATTTGGATTGATAGACATCCTTTACCTAATTTGCATGAACTTGTGTCCACATTAATGGGAGCAACGTTTTTTTCCACATTAGACTTAGCAAGTGCATACCATCAGATAGAGTTACAAGAGGAATCGCGATAGTTAACGGCGTTTGTGACACCAAATGGCATGTTTCAATTTCGCAGAATTCCATTCGGGTTAGCAAGTGCTGCATCTGTGTTTCAGAGACTGATGAAGGAAACGCTGGAGGGGGTTCAAGGAGCAATGGCATTTCAGGATGACATTTTGGTTTATGGGAAAAATTATGAAGAACATCGTGCCAATTTGAGGAGCGTTCTGCAGAGATTAAGACAAAAAGGTTTAACTCTCAAGGAACCCAAATGCAAGTTGTATCGCATTGAGGTGGAGTACTTAGGTCACTGTATTTCTAAGAATGGATTCAACCCTAAACAAGATCATGTAAGAGCTGTTAAAGATGCCCCGGTTTCAACATCTAAGGAACAGTTACTGTCATTTTTAGGATTGTCAGAATTGTATTCAAAATTTATTAACAACTATGCTGCCAAGGTTGAGCCTTTGCGTTTATTGTTAAGGAAAAAACACTGAATTTTTGTTGAAACTTGAACAGGAACAAGCTTTCAATGTTCTCAAAGAAGAACTTGTTAATGCACCTTTTATTAAATCTTTTGAAGTGCATTGTGGCCGTGGATGCCAGCAAATATGGGTTAGGAGCCACTTTGTTACCAAAAATAAAATCAGAAGAATATTTGATATCGTATGCATCTAGAACATTGAGAAATTCAGAGAGGAATTATTCTGTTAGAAAAAGAGCTATTAGCATGTACTTGGGCAACAGTCCATTTCAGGCAGTGTTTGTGGGGAACGCATTTTGTGTTGAGAACAGACCATAAACCGTTAGTGAATGAACTATCACCTGATGGTGGAAGGAACCTGACTGCTAGATTGGCACGTTTAGCAGCAAAGCTACAATCTTATCAATACAGAATTGAACATTTTCCAGGGGGGTAGAACGTTCATGCAGATTTCTTATCATGTTTGCCAGGCGATTCTAAGTTGGATGAGAAGGGAGAGGAAAGTTGCATATACTATGGCTGATATTCATGAAGGTGATCATGCTAAGGGTGAGCTAGAGATGATTACCAAGGAAAGGTGGGAAAGTGAGTACAAGAAAGATGTGGAATTGATGTTGGTTGGTAATTACATGAATAACGGATGGCCAGAAGAATGGAAATTAAGTGGTGAAGCAGCAGTTTTCTTTAAGATACAAAATGAATTGATGTATGATGGATTTTATTTGCTTTGTGATGATAAAATTGTACCGCCATCTGGATTAAGAAAGATGTTATTTCAGATGGGTCATGGAGGACATTTGGGTATGTCTGCGACTAAAAGACGTATTAGAGAGTTTTATAGCTGGCCCGGTGTGGATAGTCTGGTGGAAAAAATGGTGAAGGGGTGCAGTTTGTGTGCGAGTAGTGACAAGTCTGGGAAACCATGTGTCACTGAATCTGTTCCCATTGACTTTCCTCCTGGGCCTTGGAGGAAGTTGGGGATTGGCATTTTGGGACCTTTTTGTACCTTTCCTAAGAGGGAAGCATACGGCATTGTAGTAATAGATTATTTTTCAAAATGGCCTGAAGTTAAAATGACCGAAAAAGTTACATCTGACGGGATCATTGGATTTTTGGAGGATGTGTTTTGTAGAGAAGGATTACCAGAAGAATTGGTTTCAGAAAATGGTCCTCAATTTGTTAGTAAGAGTTTTGAAGATTACTTGAAGAGGTGTGGGGTGAAGCACAAAAGAACAGCTAATTATTATCCCCAATCTAATGGTCAGACTGAGAGGTTTAATCGAGTGGTAAGAGAGTCTTTTCAGTTAGCTTGTAAAGGAGGTTTACCCTGAAGGAAGGCTCAACAAGCCACTTTGCTATCATATCATACTATGCGTAATTCAGTTACCGAATATTACCCTTTTGAATTATTGCGGGGTAGAAAGCTAGGATCAAGATTGGGTCCATGGTGGTTGAAGGAGTATTGTGGAGAATCGGAAGTCTGCACTGATTATAACAAGATCAGGGAAAGAGTAAATGTTTACCAAGGGAAAATGAAGAGTCATATGAATAGAGGCAGACGAAAATTGTTAAATGTCAGGATCTGTGTAGGAGATTGGGTCCGGATTAAGAAACCTGTTAGTGGTAAGGAATTTCCTACGTGGTCAGATCCTGTGTTAGTCGAACAACTCTTCGACAAGGTGGTGAAGGTTCAAGGAGGGAGAGTGTGGAATAAGAGGCGGGTTTCTTTATTCAGAAACTTTAAGTGTGGTGGGTCTAAGGCTGCTAAACAGTGTTCAAGTAGAGAGGAAGATGATAATATTTCCCTAGCTATGCAAGTGGACGATGAGGCAGTTCATGTGGAGGATGAAGCTGTGGGTGTTGCAGGTGCAGGTGTTGAGGTCTTTGAGGAAAGAGTGAGTAGTAGGTGTTTGGAGGAAGTGCAGAGAAGAAGTTCTAGAATTAAACGTTGTCCTGGGAAGTTCTCAGAATATGTCAGGTATTAAAGAATGTTGTAGAAGACATATTGTTCCATTTTTGAGGGGCTATTTATTGTCATTGTTTTTTTTTAAATTTTGTGTTTAATGTATTATTATTTCTAAAGGGGAAAGGTGTTTTGTATTTACTTTGTTCCCAAGCCCGGGGTGGTCTTCAGAGGGTGGAATCTTAGGGTGGAATTCTAGGGCTCAGGAGCAGGGATTTGAGAGGCATGGTTGACGGTTGTAAGGAGGTGCCTCTGTGGTTGCGCTGCTCCTGCAAGAAGATTACAAATAAAAGTTGTCTTCTTACCTGAACCTTGTGTGTGTCTAGATTTAACAGTAAACATACCATTTTGTGTAAGTTTATGACTTTTCACAATTCACAAAGTAATTTTACAAGTAATATTGTTGACTGTCTATCTTTTTATGTGTCTCCGCGACAAGTGTGGAGACTGCAGCTGTAAATATACTACTCGTCAAAATTGCTTTGTGAATTGCAAAAAATCATAAACTTGCACAAAAGTGTAAGTTTACCTTTGTGACTCAGGCCTTATACATTGAACACACACACAATGGAGTACAAGTTCTTCAGTGGAAGATCTTGCAGTACAGTACATCCTGCGGGTGGAACGTCTCGGGTGAAGGAGAACTGTTCATCCTCTATAGGGATCCCCACTTGCATGCAGCGTTGCAGAGCGTTAGCCATGCCTAAAGAGTCCAATCTGCATTTTAGTTTTTTTGTATTGAGAAAAGTAACTCCCCACTTTGGAGTTTGTTTGCTCAGTACAAAACAATAAATGGCTGGAGGTGCAGAACGTTTCCTCCCTGAAGGTGAAGGTCATTCTTTATTATCCTTACCATGTCTGTCGCATCTTGCATGGCAGACATAGGCAGGGAAAATAAGTGATGGTCAATCTGTCCTCAGTAGGCTCAGAAAACCATCACTGTGGCCTCGAGGCCTTTTGTGGGATGGGCCACCAGGTCAAATTTTACAGAGGCAGAGTGTTCCAAACTCATCCTGTGCCTTGGGCACCCCCATTATTTGCTGACTGGTACTGGTGGTAACTGACTCAGACTGTCCCTGGGCTCTGTCTAACCAGGCCCAGGGCCAGTGCTATGGTGAAAACACAGTGAAAACACACACATACATGAGGGTACACTATATATTAGGGTACACTTATAATTGGCAGGACCTACCCTATAAGACCCTAATACATAATAGGGCAGGGGGATTAAAATTACCTTTAATTCCCTACTATATAATAGGGCATGGCAGTGGAGATGCCAGCAGCCCTTTCTGCACTTGCATGTGTGCACTGCTGAAAGCCTGAGGTCATTTTAATAGCAGCCCTGTGCTGCCGCACTACTTTTTAATGTAAATTGTGACCAAACTGGTAGGGGCACTTAAAAAGTGATAAACTACAATAATTTGGCATATTAGGTACCCCCAGGGTCTCCCCTAGGGGTCCCGGGGTGGGGGATCAGGTACTTATAAGGGGGGGCCCTTATAAAAGAGGTTTTATATGCCCTGGGGATAGAGAAATTGCACATTTTGCTTCGCCCATTGTAGTAAAGTGCTTCCCAAAATCGACTTTTGTGTGAGGAGCACTATGGAGTGAGAATCTACATTATCTTTGCATATTCAGGACCCCAAAAGTCTCCCCTTGGTGTTCCAGGGGTGGGGAGTCACATAGCTATAAGCAGGGTCCTTATAAAAGATGTTTTATAGGCCCTGGTGTTGGAGAAATTGTACATTTCATTTTCACCATTGTAGATCCCCAGCCACATAGGTTAACAGGGCCATAGTTCATTAATGCACAACTATTGGTAGGAATCAAAGAACAATTTAATTCAAGGACTTAGGAGAATGGCATTGATCAATCCAACAATATGCTATTGTTGAATTTATCCTAAAGTATACAGAAAAAAGGTTACATGATTTTCTTGTCTGTAAGCCAAAATTCAGCCTTCCTGTGGTCTCCTCAAAGTGGTCAGAGTTAAGAGGATTAGCCTCTTAACTCTGCTTTGATAAAGTAAAAAGTGGCTCACCCATGGAGAGGCTATCTCTTAGGGAGAGCTTTGCTGAGCAGAATACCAGGTCCTTCTACCCCCAGCCCTTTGACCCAGCCAGATGGCAGGCTTAAGGCAGGAATTTGCAGATGGTAGGGGGAGGAGAGCTATGGAAATGAGCCATACTGGTGGTTGATTTAACTAGTTCTTGCTCCTCTGCTGAAAGTTCAGCCATATTGAAATTTGGAGAAATAGTGCTTTCTGGGAGAAGATTATGCCACACTTTGGAGGAAGTGGTCATGCTCTGGGGTTTTGCCCTGCTCCTCATTGGACAGGAGTGCTCTCCTGCTTGACCACAGAGACCACTAAATAAATATGTGAGAAGTGCAGAGCACCTCAGATCTGCTGCTTGAAATTAAGAGAAGAAGGCTGCCAAGCTGGAAACTTGATCTGCACCATCAGGCCTTGCATTCTGACTGACTGCACCTTCTGCATTATCTGTAACTACAGCCCTTTGGATGTACCTTGCTTCAATAGTACTAAAGAGTGAACTCCCTGCAAGCTACAGGTTAACAGAGCTCACCTGGACCATCACCATTAAGAATCCCCAGCCTGGAGTGCATCCAGTGGATTTGTAGGGTTTTTGTCCAAGTGGATTGTGGGAACTGAAGTCCAAAACTTTCAAGGACCATCTTGGAGATTCCAGACCCTTGGATTGTGTTTTGGACACTTTGGGACAACCAGAGTAACTTTAGGAAGAAGTTCCAGAAGGTTTGAGAAGTTTGTTGCAGCTTTGGAAAAAAGCTCCAGAGGGGGACTGACTCAACCGCGAGCCAGCACGTCCTGCTGGTTCATCCTGCTGAAAAGCTCCGGAGGTCTGACTTCCAGAGTTTGACCAGGAGCTCCCTAGAAAGCAAGCCAGCGAACTCTCACAAACCCGTAATGGTGAAGATCATCGAGGGACCCCAGCAGAAAAAGCTCCAGAAACGTTTTAACCCCAAGGTAAAATCTCGACCGAGGCATATCCCAAGGTGAGCAGGTTGCGGATTGCCGCAGGACGCTGACATTGACGTAGGACGCAAGCGCCCACTGCAGCTGCTGCTGTTACTGTTGGGCTGCGGTGAACTCAACCTTCTGACCCTAACCCGCGGCTGTCGGGCCACGCTGAGCCTAACTCGATGCAATCAGCCGGCCTCAGACGCTCTACTCTCTTGGACGTCTTGCAGCCTCATCACGAGGGTGCCGACTCGGTTCCCGACTTGGTTCCCTGGTGAGGTGATTTGTCGGCCGCAGAGTCGACTTGGCGGCAAAGACGTCCCTCATGGTGCGTGCTCGGGAGGCTAAAAAAGTTTTAGCCATCTCTGTGGGGGTGCTACAGCCCTACAGAGGTCCCACACAGAGGCCCCACAGAGATGAGAAGTTGAGCAGACCTGGTCAGGTGGCTTCACTTAGGGGAATCTTACTAGCGGCCACAGTCTCACAGAACAGAGAGGCCAGCAGTAGGGGCAGTGTTTTATTCTGGGGATACCTCTAGGCCCCATTTTCTGTTTGGAGTGAGGAGAGAGGAGTGGGCCTAATGCCTGACGGCCCGCAGAGGATCCAAAACAGTGCTAAATGATCACATTGTGCTTATCTAGCTTTTAGAAGCCCTCCTCTGCTCTGCTCCCTACTATATATTTGCAGTAGCTGTTTGGAGACAACTAAGGATCTGAGGTGTGATGCTTATACATACCCAGGACTCGAGGAGTATCCCTTGTAGACGGCATGGTTGGTGTGGCTCTAAGTACAATCAGTAGTACCTTGAAGGAGGGCAAGAACTAAGTGGAGTGCATTTTCGGTGCACGGAGGTGCAAGCAAGGACGGACCAGGAGGGTGGGTGTGTGCGAGACTCTAGGCCCACGGTCGTCTCCCAGTAGGCCAGAAGCGGCCGGCGTTAGGTCAGTGCGGCTTGCTCCTTTCTGGGGGGGGCGTATGCACACTCTTTCCTCAGCTGCATGCCCCATATTAGGCTAACAGTATATTGCTGGTGTCACAGCTGCCTCATCCTGATACTAAAGGGACTTGGAATAAGATTGCATCAAGTATACCAACGGTTGGTGCTTTGCGCAGCTGACTTTTTGCCAGATTTAAACAAAGGATGACAGCAGGAAAGTTGAGCTCTGGTTGTTTGCTTCTTGGCAGAGCCTGTTTAAAGACCACATCTAATCCCCTCCGGAACAAAGATGCTCCTGTCACACTGTTGAAAGGGAAAAGCCAAATATGGGAAAAGGAATAGGAGAGAAATCCCCAAGTAGAAACAAATGTATTGACTGATTTGAGTGGGGGGACTAATGTGATCACGAATGATGATATTAATGTTGACATTGACACTAATGGTGATGTGGGTATTAAATTGCATATTGTTGGAGCTGATTCTGCGGGGGGGAACTACCAGAATTCCAGAAGGATCCAGTATGGTGCTCTGGGATCTAAATAGCTCTCCCTCCCATTTGATATCTTCAGGTTCTCGTTTGCCAGTGTCAGAGATGGCAAATGGAAACCCACATGAAAACACTGAAGAGCCCCTCAGTCCTCAGTTCGTAGAGGACGTCCAGAATTAGGACTTTACCCTACCTGATTTGGATATGGAGCTCTGTAGGAGATATATCTCACATGATATTAGTAAGATCATAGAGATTGTAGATACCCCAGCTGTGATAGCTCCTGTAGGAGTGACATTTTTAGTAGTACTCCCTCTAATAATTATTTCTTGCAATCACACCTCTCTCTGACTCCTGATTTAGACAAAAGTGACATCCAACCTAGCCAACCTCCAAGGAAAGAGGTAATAGTCTCGGATTCATTAGTATGCCTAGAATGATTATTATCCTCTATCTTAAAGCTACTAGAAACATTTGTGGGAAGCTCCGACTGTGTTTTGGAAACATTAACTCAAATACTAAAGGAGCTGTTAAGAAGTAAACAGAAAAGGGAAACAGGTCTTAATGACCAAGTAGAACAAATAGAAAGGGATGGGGTATTAGAGAATGTATCTGGTTATGTGGATGTGGATGCTGGTTGTCAAACTGTTTTTAATACCTAGGCTGGTAATCCTCAGTGTAAAAAGTTAGCTAATAAAGATGTTATGTCAGAGAGGCCTCCTGAATTTACACCCAAAGTCATACAAGCTACTTCAGACACCATTCCAAAAGTAAAAAGCTTGGAGGGCCTATCTAGAAGGGCAGACCAGGAAGTGTTTCCTATTTTTGAAACCCAGCCAAGCTGTGGAAAAGATGGAGATGTAGGGGCCCCTTAATTGAAGGAGAAAGGGAGGAAGGAAAAGCAGAGAGGGAAAAAGATGAATCCAATTCACAGATTTTCCAAAAAAAGGTAAAGGAGAATTTGTTTTGGAGAAAACATATAGGTTATAACTAGTACAGAGGCCTTAATTCAATCTCTACAAACATATCCACAAGGTTTTGAGCCGGAAAGTGACTATGCAACCTTATCGGACGAAGAATTAACAGTGGAGTCTATGGCGGCATATGAGGTGCCTTCCCTCACTAACATAACGGTTCCCAAAACTGGTCCTGCTAATGCTCTGCAGACTTTGTGACCAAGCCGATGAGTCCCTCATCCATCTAGTGTGCATCTGCTCAGCTGTGAATAATGTGTGACGGCAATACATACTTCAAGCACTCCGTACTTCACAAGTTAGATCATGTCGACCGGCCATCATGCATCTATTGAGCGGTAAATCTCTTCAGACCACATGCAGGGCAGCCAAATTCCTGCAGAAAGTTAGCGCACTATTATCTAAATCAAACACATACCGCCAACGCGCACGTGTCTTTCTGAACCATAAGCGAAAGAATACTTGTTATTTGCACATGATCATAAAAAAAATGAGATAGCAGACCGTGAACACTCCAGAAATTACCCGGCTTTAAAGCATACAAAGCATATGATATCGCTTAGGAATTTGAGTTCTTGTAGCATTTAGTTTATACCTGCTTATGAATACAGCAGTGTAGTCAAGGATTCATGCATATTGGCACTTTTTGCACACAACAGCCGTAAGGAGATCTGCAACGAGAGACACCCTGCATCGTAGGATTGCATTTAAACTCATCATTCCATCCACGATGAAGCAGTTCAGCAAAACTGGCACTACACACCAACTTACATAAGACTTTAGAAAAGGGACAAAAGCAGCTAATATTTGAGCAACAACCTGTTTATCGATCAACACTGATTAATTACGATGAATTCCGAATCTCTGGAATTGGACAAATCGTTCTCTTTTCCCTTTTCTGCTTTTTAAACACAATTGCTGATGTGATTTTATGGATACAATTGTTCGATCCATTTTTCCCTTTTTTAAACATAATTGCCGATATTGATTTTATTGACATTTCGATGATCTTTTTGTAATGGTTTTAATTAACTACATACAATAAAAAATTACTCCTTAGTAGTTACAACGGTAGAACAAAGGGGGCCCTTCAACCATATTCCATCTGTACTAAACCCTTTGGCTGTCCCTTTCCCTGATTCTGATAAAATGGGAGGTTATTCGGAGCTGGTTGCTGTAGTACCTGCCTGGTGTAATGTAGATACCTGTAGATTGGAATGTATTCCTTTGTTTGATGCAGACTTAATATTAAATAGGGCCTCAATGCTTAAATGTTTTTCAGAGATTGAGAATCTGAAGCTTATTCAAGGTAGTGACATAAATTTAGTATCTCTTTTGACTTCTGAAGTTGGTCATAAGTCGAGGGTAATGTTTTATTCCAAAATTGCTGTAAATTCGATCTAAAAATGGTCTGAAGGTTTACGAAGTAGGGGGATTGATGTTGTCCCAATTTTAGAAGAAGCCCGATACAGCGCATTGGATAATAGGTTTTTGCCATCCCAAATAACTACCAGTCAGTGGGGGGTCTTTGTCTGATGCAAAGGAAATAAAAATCTGCATAGATAAACATGGTAGACATGCGTCAATTAAAGAATTCCCCTCCCTTTCCCTTCAGGGGAATTCTAAAGATGAGCCCCAAATGGAATTGGTTACCCGGTGCATTATCATGTGTTTCTAACAGTAAACACTCACATTGTTTATCCTACTAGCAATGAACTAAAAATCATATCCTGGAATGTGGCAGGAATAAAGAATAGTAGGGAAAAGTTGCATTATTTGAGTTCTTTAGATGTCGATGTGATGTGTCTCCAGGAGACCTGATGCACGGATGATTTGAGTTGTAAGGACTTCCTCACTATAGATTGCAAAGCAACATCTTTAAGGAGGGGACCCGCAAAGGGGGGTGGCCTGTCTACTGTCTAATAAGGTCCAATGGAAATATGATTGCTATAAAGATCCTAGTAATTTATTTTTGACAATAACTTTATCTAACTCTGATGGAAATATGAGAAGACCTCTGCTAATGCTGATAAATGCCTATATTCCGCCACATGCCACTTATGATGCCCTCTTAAGTGAGGTTGTCTCCTATATCAAAAAAGCCTATGATAAAGAATCTCCCCCACACATAATATTGGTATGGGAGTTGAATTGTAATATTTCTAGTTTTACAGTAGATAGGTTTGGGGGTAAAGAAAAAGAGGACGCCATGCGGATTCCACAAGCTCTTTTTCCCCATAAAATAAGAACTAATAAGAGAGGGAAAATGTTAGCAGTTGAATTGAAAAAGGTCGATGGTGTTATAGTAAATGGGAGACTTCTTTCTGATTCACCAGCAGCTTTTACATGCAAAACGTCTGGGGGAGAGTCAATCTTGGACTACATGGTGGTGGGAAGTGCTTCTTTCTTCCTGCTGGGAGACTTAAAGGTTTCTGATTCCTTTTTTAGTGATCACAAGCCATTAACTCTCCTTGTACATTTTAACTCGTCTCCTAATGGCCCTTGGGTATTAGATTGTGAGTCTGTTAGCTTTGATAAGAAAACAGGGAGATGCCACAGGGATAACAGGCCTCAATGGCATCCTAGAGGCGACTTTAGAGAAGCTGCCCGGTTGGGCAGGAAAAGAAATAGAATGTTTTAATACACTCATACAACAAGTAGCGGAAACTGCAAGATATGTGAACCGAAGGAAAAGTTTTAAAGGGGTCCCCCGATTCTTTCTTCCGTTAAACCATGAATAAATGCTCTAGTCAGGGAACAGTATCTGAATTATATCTTGGAAAGATACTATAGAATATTATTATTAAAAAGGAGGAGGAACTGGTTAAATGCCAGGCTAAGAAAGGAGAAGGAAGATAGTATCTGGATAAAACTTAGAGAAGCAGTCTCAAAAGGCCAGGTAAGGACCTTTTGGTCTCTTGTTGTGGAGGGTTGTGGAGCCAGAACTCGATCTCTCCCTGTTGATATTGAAGAATACAAATGGGTTTGTTTTATTTAGGGAGTCTATGCCTCAAATGAGGGGGCAACTAAGTACCTCATGTCAAAGGAAGACTATACCTGGTATGAACCGCCTCATGAAAAAGAAATAGAAATGGTGATCAGGGGAATGCGTACTTCAGTGGTCCTGATAAAATACCAATTACTGTCATAAAACAAAATAGTACATTGTGGAGTAAAATCCTTTTCCCTGTCTCTAAGCACTGTTATGAAAGAAAAATGCCCCCCCCCCCTCCTGGAAGGGAAGTATCATAGTTCCACCATTTAAAAAAGGAGACCGTGACCTTCCACAAAACTATTGTCAGATAGCGCTTCTTGACATGGTGGGTAAAGTCTTTGCTAAATGCCTCCTGACCCAAATTAGCGATTGGGCAGTTGCCAATAAAATCATACTTATGGAACAAACTGGATTTAGGGTGAAACATGGAACGATTGATAATTTGACCGCCCTCCAGGTAATAAATGAAAAATATGTTAAAATTCAGTCACCTCACATCCACTCCCGGGTCAAAATATAATTACCTGCAGAACACGGACAGGCACCACCCAACCTCAACACATAGACAATGCAGACGCAGAGGTTACATGCACCACTGGAGGACGGCGACAGACTGCATCGGGTGACAGTTAACACCCCACCCTGTTGATTGTAAAGCTCTTACACACAGTTTTAACTTCCTGGTACGCAATATCTCACCACGACCAATATGTTGCATGGAAGAAGTAAGCAGATAATCAAGCATGTTACATGTGTATATTAGCTTTCAATTGGTGATTCTCTTCTGAAATGTGTATATGCGAATGGTCATTGTGGAATTTGCATTGTTAAATGAAAACTCAATAAACCAATTTAAACAAAAAATAGTCAGTGCTGTTCCAAATATTCTTGGATTTCTCGTAACATCATCCATTAACAATAGCTTGTTCATAGACCTGGGTTTATATTTGCTATGCCTTATTTTTTCATCTGAGGCACATTTATTTTATGTGACTGCATAATGCCCTTTAAAAACTCATTAGTAAAGATGTAATATTCTCTCTTTATTGGGAGCATTTTAACGATATATTTGTTACCTCTCAGGTGCTCCACAAGCAGCCTTCGAAAGGCATCAGACACATTGTTCTTTGCAGTAGTAAAATACCTCGTTTCAATTTTCATTCTCATATTCTAATTGTGTAGAACATTGCAAAGTAAATTGAATTCAACTGTGCACTGAGTACCACAATAATATTAGCCAAGATCGTGTGCTCTTGGACAGAGGTACCAATCCAGCGTGGCATTCATGGGCTAGTTAGTGAAGGCATCCCTTTCCCATTAATGACAACACAGGTCTGGCACCGTGTTCCACCGTACCCACTCTACAGAATCTTGGGTTTTGTTGAGGGCTAGGGAAAGAGCAGGTAGCAAAAACTCTAAGAAGTAAACGTGTCTTTTACAATTACAACCGGCAGAAAATGCCCATGATATCATGAAAAATGTTTTCCGATGAAGCGTTCTCTCAACCACCTGACCCTCTAATGTTTCCAACACTGATGCTTTCATTTAAAATGGTGCCTTGAGGGTGAATTCTGCTCCAGTCCGATTACCACAACGTTCTATCTTTTTTAACACATTTGCAGTAAAGAGGTTTTCGGTGTGACATCATTTTTGCCTGAGAAGGTCTGTTATTAGCATGGGTTTTTGATCCAAAAGCCTATCTACTCGGGCTTTGTCCCAAGAAAATATGTCTCCTTGAGGCTGGCAAAAAGCACAAGAAAAGTTTTTTCCTTCAAACCTTTCAAACTTTCTATGCGTGTTTCACTGTACTTCCCATAATACAGCCTGTGCAAAGGTATCACTGAGTATGGTATTTTCTATTGAAAGGGTACGAACCTAACTTGGGGCTTTATTATGAGTTTCAGCGGCAGGCCACTGCTCTGCTCCAGGACCATCGAAACTCACCGCCGCCCACCCCCCAGATTACAAGAAAGTTTGTGGTCTGCCGAGTGGGCGGCGTGGTGGTCCTGTGGTGGTGCTGTTTAAAGGCTCATTGTGAGCCTTAAACAGCACAGCCGCAGGACCGCCAGTGCACATTCCTGCACAGGAAGGAATGTACCA
This sequence comes from Calotriton arnoldi, assembly GCA_963921515.1. Lineage (NCBI taxonomy): Eukaryota > Metazoa > Chordata > Amphibia > Caudata > Salamandridae > Calotriton > Calotriton arnoldi. The sequence continues at coordinate 2,960,187 of CAWUFW010000285.1, forward strand.
TGTTGTGCATTCCTTCCTGTGCAGGAACTGGGGGTGCAAAACTACAGGGGGGCACAACATGTGCCCTCCTGCATACACCCCCTTGCACAGATGCACAAGGGGACCCTGTAGGGCCCCCTTTATTACCTCACAGCCACCCTTTTCATGGCAGTGCAACCGCCATGAAAAGGGTGGCAGTGAGGCAACTCAAAATATGCTCAGTGGTGCCGCTGCGGCACCACCAATGCAAAAAGAACAATTGATGGACAGAATGCAGAACAATGTCATACATTCACCCCAGTACAGAGATCTGGGCCCAAATCCATCATTTTTTTGCTCACCAAGCCATTACAGTTTGGACCCAGCCATATGCAAATCAGTCTTGATCCTGCACCCAATGGGAACAGTCCAGCCCGAACTGCCAGGCCAGGTCCTCCCTGGACTGGAAACAAGCATCCTAGGACCGGTTTCGGGCTTTCAGGCCTCATCAGCCAGGATAGCTTGACTCCAGTGGCATGGAGAGCATAGGACCCACGTCTGGGCAGACCCGTCCCACTCGGGGTGACAAAGGCAAAAAGAACAATTGATGGACAGAATGCAGAACAATCTCATACATTCACCCCAGTACAGAGATCTGGGCCTAAATCCATCGTTTTTTTGCTCACCATGCCATTCCAGTTTGGACCCAGCCATGTGCAAATCAACCACCAGCATATTTTGGCCTCAAACCTCTGCTAGACCACCACAGGATCCTTGATCCATGGCAGTAACAGCAGTTCAGTGGCGGTCCAGCCGCCACACTTATAATACTGTGTCTGGGTCCGCAGTGTGGCAGTGGTTGGACTGCCACCATGACTACAGTGGTCCCATTGACCGCCGTAGTGGTAATAAGGCCCTTAAACTTCATGAACACTTTGGACTATGGTGCAATGGTGTGGGCATGTCGCCATGCAGCTAAATTCTGTGCCAATGCTTGGGACGAGTGCAGCAACACCATATCCAGGGGTGGAGAGGTGTGGTGCAGCGGCCAGGGCAGCTGACTTCGGAGCACAGGGTTCACGGTTCGATCCCCGGCTCCGGCGGCAGCTCAGCTCAGCACCATGTGACTCTGGGCAATAGCTCACTTAATTTCCACTCCGGCCCCCAGCGCCTTGAGACCCGTAAGGGTGAGTAGCTGCGCTATATAAAAACGGACTTACATAGTAGTACATGCTCTCTCCCTTTCATGCAATGCATTCCAGCAACAAAGCTTTTAATTCCTGATGGAATCCGCCCATGTTTAAATGAGTTCAAGTAATGGCTAAACTCCGTCTATATAATCCATACGACTCAAAACCATATTACCTAATCAAAGAAGAATGTCGTCAAAATGCATTCATCACCAGTTGCCTGTCATTCGCTGTGAACATGAAGTATTCTGGAGAAGAGGCCTCTCAGTGCAGTATCTCACAGTGAATCTATGCAGTACAACCTGAGGGCATTTATAATGTTATCATGTGTGCAGGTGGGTTCCCCAAAGACTTTTTAAATTCAAAAGAGTTCCTTTGCTAATTGACCTGCTTGCATCACATGAAGTGGCTGGTTGCTTTTGCTTCTCTTGTAAATTGTGCAATTAATTAAAAAATATATATGTTCATGCACTTAAAAAACATGGCTTTACAAACTACCTTAAGTATCAGAAAATACATTGTAAGAAATTGGATTATTATTTGGGGTGTGCATGGAATAATCATAACCCTTATCAGGATGAACCCTCAAGATCGCTAAATTAACCTGAGCTCAATCCCTTGGTAGCTATGGCATATAGCGGACCGGCTTAACTTGGCACAATGTATAAAATATGTATGCAGTACCTCAGAACTAAAAAGTAAAAATACCAAGCAATAAACATCTCATTCAGTTTTAGAAAAAAAGAGTACAAATCAATAAACAAAAGACATCAAAACAACAAAAATTAAATAAGGAGCACCATTTTTAAAGTTTTAAATAGAAATAGCTGCAAAAAGTAGAAAGATACAATTGCATTCTACGAAAGCAGTAAAATGGTGCCTATGTGTGATTTAAGTCCAACTGCGATGGAGCCCTAGTCGGATACACCAAGCTGATTCGCCCTGGCGAAAGCCTCTCAATCAAAAAGTTAAAAAAGATTGTTAAGTCCCAACACAGAAAGAAACGTTGTCACTTTTCTGAAGAAAGTCCCTAACAACCAGAGGAGTACACTTTTAATGCCCCCAGGACCCGAGGGAGGTACTTTAGGAAAAAGGCCTCTTGAAGCTTGTTGCGTTGCTGTGGCCACACAGGAAGTTGACCCTTTGAATCCACTTCTTTGTCCTGAGTACAAAGGTGAGCAAGTCCAGTCCTTCAAGTCAGAGACAGCAGGTCCAGTCCTGCTATGTTCTTCTGCAGGTTCAGAAAGTGTTCTAAGAAGGTTCAATGGGGTGCCACATTTATGCTTGACACTATTTAGTGGCTGGGGGTGACTTCTGGGCACTCCCTAACCAATAGGGTGAAGGTTCCCTGGGGCAACCCTGCACACTTTTTCATTAGCTCCAATTTCACTTACTGCAAACAGACAAAACATGCCATGTGCCAGGACATTTCCAAGATGGTGCAAATTTTCAGCCACACTAAACTGGGATTCTGAGGGTTGTGAGGGTGTCAGGGATTGCACCTTACAGTAGACACCAGTGATTTAAAGTTGTCTGTGTTGGGCTTATTCTAAGTTAGTGTTAGACCTGGCATCCTTGGTGGTAGTCCTGCAAGCTTTCTGCCTTCAACCCACCAGTTTTGCCAAAATATTTTTGTTGGTTTTAGGACACTGTTCACTTAACCACTACTACGCAGTGCTAAAGTGCTGTGCCTGCTCCCTAAAACATGGTAAAAGTGGCCTTCACCTAGTTGGGACACTTAATTTACTTGTAAGCCCCTAGTAAATGGTGCCCAGGGCCTGTACATTAAATGCTACTAGAGTACTAATGTACTCATTGTACCACCCTCTGAAGTAGCACTTTCAGCCATGTCTCAGGCATTGCCACTGCGGCCTATAGTGAAGTTTGAAACTGTCTTTTCGACCTGGCAAAATAAACCTTTCACAATGCCTAAACCTTCCTTTTTAATACATATGAATCTCCCCTAAAGTAGGCCCCCAAAGTTCCTAGGGTAGTGTGCATGGTAATTAAAATGTAGGACATGTGGTTTTAAGTTTTAATTGTGCTGGTAGTGAAAGACTCTGAAAGCCGTTTTTTTCACTAGCATTAGGCCTATCTCTCCCATAGGCTAGCATTAGGTTACCATCTTACACTTGATAAGTGATTACTTGAGTTTGGGAGCAGCTAGGAAAATTATGTTTACACTCAAATGGTAACATACATTAATGGTAAATTTGGATTTTAAGTCACAATTCTGAAAATGCTTCTTTCGGAAAGTTGGCATTTTCTGAGCTTTAACCAGTACCAGTCTGCCAGTGTCCTGGGTCACATGACTGTGCATGGCTCTCCTGCTGTGGGGTGTGTATTGCTTCCGGACAGTGCATCAGTAGGGGTTAAGTGTGGACAGGATGAAGCATCCTGACAGGATGACTGTTAAGAGCTGTACCCAGCCTCCTTTGCACACAATGAAAACTGAAAGTAACCTTTTGCCCCCCAGACTCTTAGGACCCAAACCCAGGAAGGGCAGGGGAGTGGGCTAAGAGTTGCCCCCTCCACACAAAGGCTGGCACTGGGAATAAACGGTGTCACTCTCAGACCCCAAAAACAGATCACTTCTGGACCTGTGGAAGACTCAGAAGGACTGGCCTGTTCCCCTACTGCCCTGCTGCTGGAAGGACTGCCCTGCTGCCTGGTGAAGGATGACTGGACCTGCTCCTTTAACCCAGGACCACCAGAGTGACTCCAAGGGCTAGCTGGCTAGCCTCCTGTGTAAGCTACAGGGACACAACAAGCTCCAGAGATTCTGCACCTTTCTGGCCTGCTGCTGCTGGTCCCTGCTGGAATGAGATCTAGCCTCCCCAGGTCCTGGACCCTTTTTGTGGTGCTAAATTAGCCTTCTCTTACATAAGCCTAAAAGACTGGAAATTAAAAACTTTTTTTTTAAACTGCTCTGAAAACCTACAGGAGACTGGGACCAACCTGCAAGCCGATCCTACAAAGGTGCATTGCCAGTGGGATTGACTTCACTGCAGCTGCTGCTATGTTCTTCTCCACAACAGCAAATCTCTTTCAGAGGGACCTATCAAGGAAGGTATCCGGCCTTGTGGAGCCATCTACAGCTACATCCTGCAGCCTTGTCCTGCTGTAAGCTACAGAAAAACTTCAAAGTCCGAAGGTAGAAATCACCAGGATCGACGACGGCCAACACTCCATCTGCGACGACGTACTCCTCGGCCTGAAAATCCAAGTTTTCCCACTCAGAGATTTTTCTTGGGTCTCTTTCACTTGATGGTGATAGTGTCTAAATGCGGCCTTGTAGGTGTTTCTTGCACTGGTTCCTCGGGTGTTTCCTTTTGAATTGTTTGTAAACTCTCTTGGATTCTCTGAGGTCATTGTTGTACCAGCTAGCTTGTTTATTGGATCTTTTGGGCTTGGTGTCTTTCAGGGATATGAGGGTATTGCCACATGTGGTGATCCAGTCGTTGAAGTTGTTTGTGTCGTTGATGAGATCATTGGTGGGGTCTGAGTAGTTTAGTTGGAGGGCTTTGAGCCATTCAGTTTATGTAACTTTCTTCCACCAGCAACTTGGAGTGTGTCTAGACTCCTTAGGGGTGTTTGATGGCCCTGTTAGGTGATAGTGGACAATTGAGTAGTTGGTCCATGTGATTGGAGTGATGTGGCTGACCTTAACCTTGTCCCTGGAGGAGACGATGGGGTCCAGGGTGTGTCCGGCGATGTGGGTAGCGCCTTGTACAACATGGGTGACGCTGATGGTTTGTAGATTTTCAAGCGAGTCCATAGAGTTGTCGAGATGAACGTTGAGATTGCCTAGGAGTATGAAGTTTTTGGTACCCATGTTGAAGGTTGTGGTGAGGTCGGTGAGGAGGGTGCTGAAGTGAGTGCAAGGTCCTGGGGGCTGGTAGTTGAGGGTACCTTTGATAATGTTTTTTCTGTCCGTCTCTAGTTTGTAGTACATGTGTTCCATTAAAGTGGCTCCTGGGTCGGTGTAAGGGTGGTGTGTCTGTGGATGATGGTGAGTCCTCCTCCTGGTTTGAGGGTCGGTCCTGGTTCAGGAGTTTGTATCCAGTAGGGATGGCTGTGGCGATGTCCGGTGCAGATGTGGGGTTGGGCCAGGTTTCAGTGAGGAAGAGGAGATCCGGTGCATGGGAGTTCATGAGGTCCCAAATATCGGTGGAGTGCTTGCCGAGTGAGCATGTGTTGAGGAGCATGCATGCAAGTGAGTGTTGTTGTGCGGGGTGGGTGTTTGGTGATGTGTGAGTGTGGGTCTTGAGTTCTGACTTGGTGAGGGGTGTGGTGAGTGTGTGGGTGGTGGGAGCGGGTGTATGGAGACAGGTGAAGTGTCAATGCAAGCATGCAAAGTGGCGCACTGTGGACCGCAGTGCAGTGTGGAAGCACCCTTCATGATGGCGTCCAGGGTTGAGCAGGTGGGGTTCGTCAGCGGTTTAGCTGCAGGAGGCCTTCAGACCAGGTTCCTGGTTCTTGGAGCAGTCCAGGTGCAGATGAGCACAGACAGGCTTGCCTTTGGTGTACCTTCAGTGTGACAGCAGTGTGGCCCCAATGCAGCTCCAGTAAGTAGAGCCTTGGAGAGTAGGAGGAGTTCGGGGTGTGGGTGGGAGCGGCAAGGTGGGAAAATGCAATCAGTGGAGCGGCGGGGGCAAAAAACATTCAGAAGAGACCGAGATGCAAAATGGAGCAGTAAGAGCAAAAGATGCTGAAAGGAGCAGTTCAGAGGAACAAGGGATGCAAAATGGAGCAGTGAAACAGAAAGGGGGGGCAGATAGAACAGATGGCACAGACAAAGAAAGAGCAGTTACTGAATCCAGGGCAGACTGAGCAGCTAAACTGAAAAAATTGCAGGAGACAGAAACCAACACGAGTCAGAAGGTCAAGGTCACAATGAGCAGAACAGAGACGCCTGTGCACCTGTTCCAGGCTTCTCAAAGTTATTAAAATTCTATTGTTTTTTAAAAATATTTTCAGTAGTTTTTTATTGTATGGTAATATTGTTAAAGAGTTTTTGAGTCAAGCTGTTGGGTTTGTATTGGAGTAGGGTGGCAGTTTTTTAATATATATTTTCAATTTTGTATACATTTGTTTTAATTTTGTAAACTTGTTTAACTAGAATTTTAAAAAAAACAATTGTTTAATAGATTGTATCCACACCAGGGATCAAATGGGATGGGCCCGGCCAGGAGAGCACTAATCGCTGGTCTTCATTTAACTCACATGCATGTACGCCTGATAATATAGTGAATAAGGACAGGTGGATCTCACACATCCGAGTGGTCCTCTTTTTAAACCGTATCCCGGTGGTCCACTGAATAAAGTTGATCCGGCCCCCTGGAGATAGTTTTATTTACTATCACGTTTTCCACTTATTTGCACTCTGTCTCTCACTGACCTTACTCCACCACTCATCTTGGAAAACAGCTCAGTTCCTCCCCATAGGGGAGTCGTAGCCCACACCCTGGACCTTGCAGTCCGAGTGTCAGGAGGGAACCCAATGATGAAGCATGTCACCTTTCGGTGAGTGAGGGTTCTTGACCTGAATGAATTTCTTCCCTGGCAATTCCATCACATAGACGCTTAGTAGTATTTAGGACAACACTCGGATGTGTGAGATCCACCTGTCCTTATTCACTATATTACCAGGCGTACATGCATGTGAGTTAAATTATTTAATAGATACCTTGTATAAAATTATGTATTTGTAATTAATTTAGTAATAAATTATATATAAATATATAATTAATTAGTTTTAATAATAATTAGGTAAATCGATTGATAATTATGTAAACCAATTAATTGTTTGAATCAATTAATTTACTTTATTTTAATGGATTATGGTTTTGTTTTTTAAATATTTAAATTTATTTGCAACAGTTTTTAACTGATGTGATGTATTTAATAAGTGTAGTAATATTTGAAATATTGTGGGTTGTTGGGATTCTAGGGAAGTAAGATGGGAAGCGTTTTACTATATACCTTTGGGTTTTTTCTCTGGTAAAATGTTTTCCTTGGTTATTTTGTTTTTTAATACAATAATTTTGTTATTAAATATTATGAGTATTTGGCTGTCTTTAATAATTGCAACATATGTTTTAGTTATATTTTATGTATTTTAACTGATATTATCATGATATATTTTTTTTTGTGATTTGGTATAATACTTTATATCAATTACTATATTTTTTGCCAAACTTTCTAACTTAGAAGTAAGAAAGTTACTTAAATTAAGATGGAAATACTCCATTTTACTCTGTGAAAGCAAGCTTAAGTGGGAGTGGAAATCATAAATATGACACCTGCAATGTCAGCACTTTCCTTAAGGCTGATTGCATTGGACTGGTAATAGCAATCTGATTCCTCTAAAGTCCAACACTTTCACCAATGTTGGTGTGGATGGAGTGATAATAGTAAGTATGATCCCTTCAAATGCCATGCTTTCACCACTGTGTCTTAGATTGGAGTGGGAACATTGAATCTGACCCCTGAAAGGTCCAATGTTTTCCTACTGTTTCTAAGGTTGGAATGGAAATGGTAAATCTGTACCCTTCAAATTCCAACGTGTCCCCTACTACTGCTTAAATTATAGTGTGAATTTTATTATTCTGACTCATTGAATGTCCAATGATTTCCGTACTGTGCCTTAAATTGGAGTGAGAATAGTAACTCTGAGAACTCCAAACTCCAATGCCTTTCCTACTGTGACAAAGGCTGGCATGGGAATAGTTAATTTGAGCACTTCAAAGTCGACCATTTTGCCGACTACTGCTTAGATTGAAGTGGGAATATTAAATCAAACTCCCTCAAAGTTCAGCACGTTTCTTACAGTTGCTTAGCTTGGAGTGAAAATACTAAGGGCCTTATTTAGATCTTGGCCAACAGGTTACTACATTACAACGGTGATGGATATCCCATCTGCCGAAATATAAATCCCATAGGATATAATGGGATTTATATTTCAACTGAAGGGATATCCGTCAATGTTGTAACGGAGTAACCTGTTTGCCAAGATCTAAATAAGGCCCTAAATCCAAATGCCCCATCCCCCCCAAAGTCCAATGATTTCAGGATTGTTGCTTAGGTTGGAATGGGAATCGTAAATATGACTCCCTTACCAATATTAGCTTACGCTGACAATGCCTTGTTAATCGCAAGAATGGGGGTAGCCCTCCAAAGTCTTATAACATCATATGCATCATTCATGGCTTCACTGGACCTTAAAGTGAACGAAACAAAATCCTTTATCATTATAGCAGGAACCGGTAAAGGTGTAAAATGACCCCATTTTCATTTGGATTCCAAGAAAATAGAAGTGGTAGAGTCTTTCCCATACTTGGGAGTTTTATTTGATAAAACCAATCATGGGTAAACCTGGTAGCGGCAAGAGCATTAGGCATGGAAAGAAGTTTGCAAGCTATCAAGGTCTTCGCCAAAAAGTTAGGCGCCAGCCCCTTGGACCCAATCAAAAATATCTATCAGGCCAAGACTAAGGCTGTAGCAACTTATGGGGCGGGAGTTTGGGGTATGGCACATATTGACCAACTTCAAATACTGGAAGATAGCTTTTTTAGATCTCGGGTATCTATACCCCCTTCCTTCTCTAATTATATTTTACATCTCGAACTAGGGTTACCTTACATGGTAGACACCATTAGATTAGCACCAATTCTTTTATGGTTCTCTATATGGCGCAGGACCACTGTCAACCTAACACAAAGTATAATTAAAGACTGCCTGAAGTTGGACTATTATAATCAGATCGGATGGCTCAGATACGTGGAGACAGAATTAAGTGCAATTGGGCTGGGAATACTATTTAGGGACCAAACAGCTTGCAGGAGGATCTCAAAAAATAAATTAATTGAGACATATATGAGGAGGACCAACTATGTCCGCAGGGAAAGGAACCATGGACAAAAGACGGCCCTCATTTATGACCAGATCCCCCCTAGACTAGAGGAAGGATATTCCTACCTAGCCCACACTACAATAGCACAGCATAGATATATTACTGCGATTCCGTGTGAATCTTATCCCTTTGATGTTGGGGTAACCTGAGAGAAAATGTAAACATTCAGACTTAAGTCGGTGCCCCTGTGATAACCTTTCCTCTCAATTGGATCTGCATTTAATCTGTTCTGTGAGTTTTATAAAACAGAAAGAGAAGCATTTATTCTTCCAATTTTAAGGCGCCACAATTTTAGCCAAAGTAGGGTGGCACTTTACTTTTTAAAATCTCTGCCTGACCCCTTTATCTGTTTCTCAGTAGCTACCTTCCTGTGGGCCTGTACGAAAAAGAGAAAGGCCCGAGGCGGTTTGATGGCATAACTGCCGTAAGCGAGAATTATATGTACATATATTGAGTGGACCAGGCCTTCGAGGCAAACAGAGTATAGTATGATTTTACATGTTTTTGGTATTTGTCTATTTTGCGGAGTGCTTGATTGAAATTGTGCTTTTATGATCTGTTTTTAAAGAGATCGAATAAAGATTTTATTGATTGATTGATTGACTCCCTCAAAGTTCACACTTTCCCCAGTGTTGCTTAGATTAGAGAGTGAATAGTAAATAGGACATCTCCAAAATCTAATGCTTTTCCTAAGGTGTCTTAGGCTGGAGTGGGAATAGTAAATCTGACCCTTCCAAAGGCCAACAATGTCACCAATATTACTTTAGTTGGAGTGGTAATAATAAATCTGACTCCTCCAAAGTCCAAAACTTTCCCTACTGTATCTTAGGTTGGAGTGGGAACAGTAAATCACTTGCAAAATTCAATATGTTCCCTACCGTTGCATACATCAGAGTGGAAATAGTAAGTCTGACACCTCCAAAGTCCAAGAATTTCTCTACTGTAGCTTAGGTTTGGGTGGGAATACCAAAACTAACCCCTCCAAAGTCCAACACCTCCCTTACTGATACTTAGGATTGAGTGGGAACAGTAAATCTGGCCCCTAAACGTTCAACACTTTCATACCATTGCTTAGATTGGAGTGGAAATACTGATTCTGGGCCTGATTACGATCTGAAGTCCAATTCTTTCCCTACCGTTGATTAGGCTGGAGTCGATGTAGTAAATATGACCCCTCCAAACTCACACTATAACTACTGTTTCTTAGATTACAGTGGTGCTAGTAAATCTGATTCCTCCAACATCTAAAGCTTTTACTACTGTTGCTTAGGTTGGAGTGATTATTGTAAGTCTGCCCCGCCCAAGGTCCAATGTTTTCTCTATTGTTACTTAAGCTGGTGTAGGAGCAGTAGATGTGAGCCCTCCAAACTCCAACACTATCCCTACTGTTCCTTAGGTTAGAGTGGGAATAGTAAATCTGAACATTTCATATTCTAGCACTTTCCCTTCTATTGCTTAGCTTAAAGTGGAAATAGTAATTCTGGCCCCTCCAAAGTCCAACGCTTTCCCTACTCTTGCTTAGGTTATGGTGGGATAAATTAATCTGACCCCTCCAACGTCTAAGGCTTTCCCTCTGTTGTTGAGTCTGGAGTAGGAAAGGTAAATCTGCCCCCTTCCAAGTCCAAAGCTTTCCCTACACTTGCTTAGGTGGAAGTGGGAATATTTCACCCCTTCAGACTCCAACATTTAGCCTAATGTGGCTTATTTAGGAGTGGACAATCTTTCCCCAAAACTTCTTAGTTTTGAGTGGAAGCAGTATATCCCTCACCCCCGGAATTCAAATGCTTCAGTCAGCTGGAGCTTAATAATGAATACACATAAAGATGAATCTGATATATATATATATTTGTCCAAAATAAATGTCACTGTAACTAAATCACTTGAAAGAAACATTCTGTTCTCAGTGAAAACAAATCTTATTAACAGGTAGTAGGATCTTCTCCCAGAGGAAGCGCTGAGAAGATATAATTCAAATGTACAATACTATCCTCTTTATTCTCAAAATCCTGCATCCTTTTGCCAGGTTTAAGTGGAAAATTACACTGTTAAAAAATGTGCAAAGGGCAAACCTGAGCCCTATGGCTTCTTGGCGTACTAGCATCATGAAAATTAGCAAACATGTTCAGTGCAACTGAAAGCCTCGAACTAATATAAAACAATATTCATATTTGATTCAAATACTAAATACATTCATTGGTACACGTGGGGTTATTAACACACCATTACATGAGAATGTATTAGCATAATACAGACAGGTTTTAAGTTTGTTTTCACAGCCCCCTGTTTTTTTCTGAAAAGAAAATGTAAACATACATTAATAGAGTACAATCTAATAATATATATATATTTTTTAAATAACGGAGACAATAAAGTCTTACTTACATAATCTAATCATTTCTTTGTCAATCTCATCATTATCTCTTTCCTCACCATCCTGGAAAGTAGCAAGCACAAAAATGTTGGCAGTGTGTTTATATTTGCAAGTGTGTTTGTTGATTCACAATATCAACCTAATAGCTAGGCATATAGTCACGTCAAAATGCCACAAGGATCTAGTTAGGACTGCTTTGTATCTCATGAAATGTCTGTACACTCTCTTTAATGCTACCTACCTGCTCGTGTATGCTGATGGAAGTGTTGGAAAGATGAGTGCTGCATTTAATCCCTCCAGTCGCACAAACTGCTGCTTTGGCTGCTAAAAGATAAACTAAAGCCATTCTGTTTTGGATCAACAATTTGGTGTGGGCATCTAGTGTGTCTGTAGCCAATCCCAAGGCTGTTGCAGTCACATTTTCTATCTTTTCTAATATTTCTGCATCTTTTCCTATTTCGTATAAAGCAACAGTCATTCCATACATGAGTATTAAGCAGAGACGAACCTAGAGGTAGTTGAAACTGTCCACCTGCCCCTTTTCACTCCAAGGGATGAAAATCAAAGGCTCTTATTGCTGGTACTATGCACCCTGGATAACAAGTCCTGGCCCATTCTATAGGCAGCCAGGGTTAAGCTTGCAGGCATAGATGACATATATGACCTCCTTGTGTGTGGTGTTTGACAAACAACAGTCCATGAGGCCGACAGTGTTCACAAGGAGGTGACTTGAAATCACATTTACTGATTCCAACAAAAATACTAAAAGCATTTGGTTGACAGTGCTTGCAAATACATCCTTGATCAATCATTGCAAGATGACTCACATCTGTCATGCTGTGGTTGAAAGGATTATTAAACATTTCAAGGCCTAGAAAGAAGAGGAGGAAATGCCAGCACATTCTGGCAGTCTATGGCCAAATTGGAAAAGATTAAGGCAAGTGTTGGTAAAGCTGATATGCCCTTCCATCAAAGAAATGCTATCTCCCACATCAACAGGCATGTACGTGCAAATCCAGCAAGAAGAATTGTTAATGATCTGTCTGAACATTTCAAGCAGCAACACGGAGGAGTTTCCCTTGTAAGCCAATTGGAGGCTGTGTGCAAGGAATGGTTTAGTACAGTTTGGTCTTGGAATCATTTCCCATTCTGAAGCAAGAATGCACCCACCACCAGCCAGATGCTCAAAGCACCCACCACCAGCCAGATGCTTAAAGCAGCAAGGAAGATTTCAGGCCAGACCTAAAGACGGATCAAGTATCCAGAAGGAGAAAGTTGCTTACCTTGGATGGAGACAGTTGTATTGGGAGGCTGTCAGGGCAGCATCAAGGGGCAGTGGCTTAACAGGCAGAGAAGATGGGCATGGAAGCTGTCCAATGATGAGGTTGCTGCAGACGCAGTCTCATCAGATAGTCGAGGGCTAGGTGCAAGCCTTAAACCAGCTGCGGGACATTGTTGACTGTTGGTGAGTTGCTCTTTTACAGTGAGATAAGTGGATCTGTGTTTGTGGAGCGCTATCTGGTATGGTCTGTAACAACAAGGCTGTAGTGCAGTCTTCTTCCGGAATCCCCGAGAGTAGACCCAATCGCCAGCTGAAAGGAATGGCGGAGTATATTTGGAAACTCAGGTAAGTTAGCTCACACCTGAGAACGGCAACAATAAAGACATTGTATAAGCTTTCCTCTATATTGTAGGATAGGCTTCTCCAACTAGTAGCTCGTGAGCTCCTGGTACCTCTCTATCTAACTATAAGTTTTTCTCCTTTGTGCAGCCCATGCTTTTAAATTAGAAGCTTTCGCTTGGCTAAATTAATATATGTATACCAAAATTGAAAAGTGCATATTCATGACAAAAATATGTGTATATTCAGATAAATCATGTGTTGTTGAGATTTATTACTAATAGTATACCTTGGTGCCACGGGCATTGCAGCTACCACTGTTATGAGTTACACATGTAAAGCTATTCCAACTGGCAAAGCCTTTTTGTACTTTACTGCTGACAACCATGCCTGATGCACTGAGATGATCACTGCTGTTAATTTTGCATAGGGTGGCCAATAATGTAATTTTGTTTGAAATAGTCACAATTACAACACAAATAATATTGGCAGCTCAGAATGATTTTAATTGAACATAAGTAGCTCTTATTACTGAAAATGTTGGACACTCCTGTTTTAGGACATCATCATCATTTAACTGTAAATCCAGTTTGGCTGAGGATACAAGGGTATTTAATGGAAGCATCATGGGTCAGCCCATGACTATTTCATATGGGCTTAATTTTGTCTTTTAGGGTGGGATCACTCTCAAAGACAATAGAGCTAGCGGCAGATCCTCAGACCATTTTAACTGCACCTCTGAGTATATCTTAGTTATCTTTTTCTTTTAAACATTCTGTTTATTCAACATTTTGATCAGGTTCATTACACATATTTACCAATCTCGCATTGAACACAGGTCTAGACACTCTAACATTTGTTGGACTTTGAGCACTGGGTTCCAAAAGGCTGATCTCACCAGAGGGATACCCCATCGGGATCTGGACGTGATATGGTATCAGTGGGTAGTGGGGCCACTCTCGTCGTCTGGGGCAGCCCGCTAATATCCTCTGTATGCCTCCCACATGCCTCATACTTTTTTCCACTTCTTGGGGCAGCTAACTTTCTTGGTCTGACTACACCAGTCCAAATCTTGTTTCCAGGCTGTCAGAATTGGCGGGAGGCCTACTCCCCAGCCCCTGCCTATATTCCCTTTTGCCACCATAGCCAACATCATGAGCCACTTCTTCTGGTACTTGGTCCAGGCCTCTTCTCCCGTAACATACAGGATAAGCCATTGCGCTTCTATTGGGATCTCTAGGTCTGTGACTTCAGACATAACCCTCTAGACCCCTCCCCAATACCCCTAAATAAGCAGACTCTCCCACAGTATATGGAAGAACAAACCCACAATCCCGCAGCCCTTAGCACATTTGTCAGTGTCACTTCATCCCAGTTTGTACATATGCGACCTAGAGGAGTAGGACCTGTGTAGTATTCTCAATTGCCCTAGACCTAAGAGAGACCTAATGGCCAATTCCCCTGGACTCTGTAGCGCCTCGACCCAGTCTTCATCCTCCAGCAGTCTAATGTCTGTTTCACAGGCCTCCCTCGTGTCCCCAAAGGATCCGGTGAGTTGTTTATGATCTTCTTAAATGTAAGAGAGATGGCCTTGGATACCATAGGGTCGAGCAGGAGCCTATCCTCCATGGGTGTGAACTCTATCAGTTGTTCCCCCTCTGTGATATGTCTCTTTAGTGTATGACCCAATTACAAATAGTGGAATCTTTCTGTGTCCGCCATACTGTATTTAGCTTGCAAATACTCAAAAGTGATCAGGGCCTGGTTTCTCCAAATGTCTCCCAGTCTGTCAATACCCAGGAGTTCCCATTTGTGGAATCCCTCTAGGTTTCCCACCTCTCTTAGCAGATCATTGTCCCAAAGGGGGGTTTTCTCTGTCAGTTTGCCTGCGCACTTCAAAAGGTGGTGAATCTCATGCCATATTCGTATCACCATCTGGGTTTGCAGTGGCATCTGCCAGATTCCCTTCCTGCGGTAGAGCGCCGCTGGGTAGCCCCACTCATCCATTGCCTGAACGGTCCACCCAATAAGCCGGCTCCTCTCTATCAGCGTATACCCACGCATTAACTGTGGTCAACTGCGCTTCCCAATAGTACCTCCTAATGTCTGGGACTGTTAAGCCCCGTCGTATACCCCCCCCCTCTACAGCTTGCACAGCGTAATTCTAGAGCTCCCCCCATCCCAAAGGAGTTTCCGCAGGTCCCCATCTATTTTCGGGAGGGACCCTGTAGGGCGAGTTTTGGAGAATGTAAAGGAGATGGGGCAGGGCCATCATTTTAAACAGTACCGCCCTGCCCTTCAAAGACAATGGCAGGCGTCACCAATGTGTCACATTCACCTTAAGCCTCTCAATCAGTGGGAGGAGATTGTCTTCCATTAAGTCATTAGGCTCCTTGGAGACGTGGATACCAAGGTATTGAAACCGGGTCCTCACCATCAAGGGCGTACCTCTAGCCAGTCTAGGTGGGGTGTCCCCCAACAAAAGAAGAAAAAGGGACTGATCTCAATTAATCTGATAGCCTGAATAGCTACCAAAGAGCTAGAATATGTGAAGCAGCCTAGCCACTGCACTGCATGGTCGGGTGACAAAGAGCAAAATATCGTCAAAAGAGCCAGAATATGTGAAGCAGCCTAGCCACTGCACTGTATGGTTGGGTGACAAAGAGTAATATATCATCAGCATAGAGCGAGATGGGCTCTTCCCACTCTCCCGTCCCCCTGATGCTCCAGGCTAGGCGGTCCCCATGAGCCCATGTCACCAAGGGCTCAATCGCCAACACAAAAATCATAGGGAACAACGGGCACACTCTGGACACTGTGCCATTAACTCGTACCCGCACCATCGGGTCGCGGTATAAAAGTCTAACCCATCTAATGAATTCCTGGCCAAAGCCCATCCTGTCCAGCACCAAGAACATGTATGGCCACTCGGTACTGTCGAACACCATATGTGCGTCGAGGGAGAGCAACACCGCCTCCTCCCCATGTCTTTCCCGAACCGTGTGCATCACCCATATAATCATCAGAGGTTCACTCTGGTACTCCTGTGAGACATAAAGCCCGACTGGTCTGGGTGTATCATTGAGGATATTACTGCGCCAAGTCGGACGCCAGGACCTTAATCTCCAGGTTAAGCAGTGATATGGGCCGGTAGGAGATTCACTCCTCCAGAGGCTTACCTTGTTTAGGTATGACCACAATGATAGCCGTAAGTTGTTCCTCAGGGAGGCACCCCTCCTCCCTGGCTGCCCAGAACATATTTAACATATGTTTCGCTACTATGCTTGCCACCCCTTTACAGAGTTCAACTGGGAGGCCATTGGGGCCCACCGCCTTGCCTGACTGCAGGTCCTGAATGGCTCCCACTATCTCCTCTGTTAAATCTTGGTCAAGTGCATTTTTATCATCGCTTGAAAGTACGGGGAGAGAGATGTCTCGTAGGAGCTCCGCACAGTCCTCACAACTGCACATTGAGACTGGCGCATATAACTGCTCAAAGTAATCAGCGAAGCTCCAGCTATAGCTCCCCTAGTCCTATGCACGGTCCCATCTACCTCCCGCAGCTCCCGGACTCAGTTCCTACCCTGATCCATCTGCTCAAGCCATTACTACATTTATCCCCCACGTCATAGATCCTCCTCTGTGTCGCCAATGCTTGCGCCTGGGCACTGTCTTCCACAAGGTTCCTCATTTCACGTTGTTTCAAAGAAATTTGGTGGGGAATAGAAGATGTTGGGTCACTATCAGCCAGCGCAGCAGCCTCCAGCTGACCTATTTCCCTGTCGAGCTTGTCGTATTTCAGTCGCTGCTCCTTTCGCCTACCCCTATCATAACTTGGGCCTGCCCCCATATGACCATTTTATATGCCTCCCATCCCTTCATTCTCTTTAAAATACAGTTCTGTTTGTTCCCTAAACTTTTGCTTAAAAGTGTCGTCCTTGAAAAACCAGGAGTCTAGTCTTGAGGGAAGAGTAGTATCTGGTCGGGGGCCCCGCGGCTGTACCTGCACTAGAGAATGGTCCACGCCCTATGGGTCGCAGATCAGAAGGAACCCGCATGGGTGTGATGCATAAGGATATAGTTGAGTCTGGAGTAACTACCGTGTGAAGCAAACTAGTACGAGTAATGCTGTTGCATAGGCTTATGGTCTCGCCATAGGTCAAGTAGGCCCATCGCCTGCACGAAACCTTTTAAGGGTTCCGTGCCCAACCCCTCCCTGGAGCTCAAGGCTCTGTCTCTCTCTGGATCAATGATTGCATTCATGTAACCCCCCCAAGACTAGTACGCACACCGGTAGGTCCAGCACTAGAGCGCTCAATGCCAGTAGTTGATCGCCATGGAGCCTAGGGAGAACATAAACCGAGCACAAATTTACCGTCATCCCCTTCCATGTTCCCATCACTGCAACAAATCTGCCCAAAGTGTTGTGCCACTTCTGACCTGGTATAACTGGAGTGGAGGCTCGGGCTAGTGCACCCACTCCTCTGGAGCCTGTCGTATAGCACGCATGGGCAAGTAGGACATAACCATAGCAGTCTAGGGCTTTGTAGTGGGACAATTGTGCATTTTATTTTGTTTCCGAGCCCGTTGACGTTTCAGGACATAATCTTCAGCACCACCCTCCTGTGAGGTCCCAGTGAAGGTGTTGCATGTGTTTCCTCAATCATATGCATCACGCTCGCAAGGTATCTATGGAATGATGCCCTGTGCTCCCAAGGCTGATTAGGCAGCTGGAGGAGGGGGCGCCCCCGTGTTGGTGTGTGTACCAATCCCTGTGTCGTGATGGTTCCTGAGTAAAGCTAAAACCTGTAGGCTAAAGTAAAACAATTTGGCTGCAACAGTCCCCAATTTGTAACTCCCCCTTCCCTGCTACCCTGCATAATGGGTCTAAAACCACCCACTTCCCCAATTCGCAGAGTGCCTGTTGACGTTTCACTAACATTGGTCACTTCAGGGTAAGCTAGTTTCGACCCCTCGGCCCTCCGAACAACTTAGATCGCCAATGTTCGCAGAGTAGTCTGTAAGTTCCCTGCTTGGGCAGTTCTCTTCTTAGCTCCCTCCCCCGCCCCTTGGCCTGCTCCGCTTATGCTCAAACAGTGCCAAAAAAAAGATATATTCAGTACTCAGCATCCATGTCTGGCAACAGGTCCAGGGTTTTTGACCCCAGTCAAACTGTTCAATCTTTGCTGATGGCTTTCACCCTGCATGTTGGGATAAAGTGGCCTCCCATCAATCCTTGCCTGGCAAGCTCTCTCCTGTCGTTCGACCGGGAGCATGTCCATTCCTTGCGTGTTTAGTTGAGCGGTGCCCCACCACTCACCAGCCATCTAGCCACTCCCAGGTTTCCTACAATGTATTAAAGTGCCACATTTTCCCATCGGCTACAACCCGCATTTGAGCTGGGAATAGCATCATGTACTTGAGTACCCTGGTGCGTAGTTCTCTCTTCTCTCTCTTCGAAACTCCTTCACTGGTGTTGGACCTGCAACGTGAATTCCGGAAAAAAGCGAATCACTGTTTCATACTGAAGGTCTCCATGGGAGCGTGCCGCCTGCAGAACAGTGTCCCTGTCCCGGTAGTTCAGGATCAAGGCGATGATCGTGCGGGGGGAGCCCTGGGTTTCAGTTTTGGGACCGGCCCTGTGCACCCACTCAATGGTGAAGAAGTTCGACAGGCGCTTAGGGCGCAAATGATTAAGAATTAGGTCTTCCAAGAAGAGGTCCACACTGGGTCCTTCCGCCCCTCTGGAACCCCCATCATGCGGATGTTATTGCGTCTCGCTCGCCCTTCTTGATCTCCCGATTTCGCCATCAGAGTCGCTTGCTGCTTGATCAAGTGATCCTCTCGCTCCTCCAGACTTTTGGACGATTGTAGTTGCGCAATATTGACTTCGGGTGTGGAGACCTTGTCCAAGAGTTTATGGAAGTCAGATCTGAGTAGGTTCACATCATCAGTGACAACATCTAGCTTCGGCTCAAGTGTGCCCTTTCATTCTGGGATAGCCGCCATGATAGCCCCTAGGGTGGGCTCAGCGGGCTATACCTGTTCTGGTTGGTGCTCCGTTCATCTTAGCTAACTTGTTCCTTAAAATCCCAATCTTCCTTTCTACATTGCCTGCACACCCCTACAAGAACATAGTAATAATTACCACAAGAGTGCATTTGTCAGGAATCTAGCTCATTAGGGACAATACATCAGGGACGCTAGCTGAGTTCAGGACAAGGTAGTGGGGTACGTGCTCCATGTAGGGACAGTGGCTTTTTAGAGAAGGGGTTAAATATAAACAAGAGATATCTGAAGGCTGAGAGGAAATCAGGACAGAAGCAGGTTGAAACATGCAGTGAATAGGGAATTGAATGGCTTCAGGGAAAACTATGAAGCTAACACACCTACAAACAACAGTAAGGTCAAAAAACATGTAAACGATGCACAAACTATCTTAAATTATAGTTTGTCTGTTCCTTGGAAGTGATCTCTCTGTGGAGTAAGATGGCGCCTGAATAGTTCACCGTGCTGCTCGCCGCCCGCACCGTGCTTCTCAGGAAATCGGCCATCGGCTATGCGTCCTGGAGCCTGGCCCTTGCTGAGAAACCTGCTGCTTCTCACGCTGGGCGGATGCTGGCGTTTCTCGGACGCCAGACAGTTTTCTGGCGGCTGCTGTAGCATCCTTCCTACATTTTGCGGCTTCTGCAGAGCCCGGGCAGATTATTCTTAGAAGGACACCGCCGAGGAGCACTATGGCTATGAGGGGTGTAAGGGGGACCAAGACGCAAACTCTTCCATTGATTGTTGGAACAACTTGCACGGTATCATCGGCACCGGACTTTGAAAACAGCATTAAAGGTAAAAGGGACATCAGAGGAGGTGGCAAGAAAGCGGCACAACAGGGGACTGGGGGGGTCCGCACAAAGAAGGGGGAGACTCCCAACCTTCTATTGCAAACTTGTTTCCCCCCTCTTGTTCTATTAGCTCTAAGGGGAGAACTGATGACTCTGGTAATGCTGGGGCAGTTACTGAACCAACCATTGAGCCTCTGGATTTAGAGCAGCGACCTGAGACCGAATTACGCCCCCCCACCCTAATCCTGTTGTTGGCCAGGAACTGCCCCGTGCCTTGATTCTGACAGTCAGGTGGCCCGGCCAGATGTAGCCGCAGTCCCCCAGATATTGGGGGACCTTAAAGGAAAAAACTGTGGGATGGTGCCAGACAAAGGTGAGACTACGGAGCCAGTGGATCGAGATGGGGGGTCCCAGGTGGAACCGGGACGAGAAGAAGACCTTCCTACTGCCTTAGCCATGGAAAATGGTATGGCAGCCGGGGGGCAGTACCTATGAGTGATCTGTTCCCCTGAGTTAGCGAGGGAGCACTTCTTTTCCGTCACTGATGGATCTGACTCCTCTGCCGGAGGGAACTTGTCTACAAGAGATGATGCGCAGTCAGATTCAAATTGCAGCCGCACCACGAATGAGGCAGGCACCTCGCAGCGCTGGAGGACTACATCAAACAAGCGAAAGGGGAAGCGTCATGAAAGTCACAGCCACCTAAAATGGGACTATTCTGGTACTCAGCTTACCTTCCCCAACGGAGAGGAACCACCTAGGGAACCTGGGTTGGACAGAAACAGGCAAGCATGGAGATAGAAGAACCCACTCTGTCCTCCATTCTGCACTCAATGAAACAATTTCAAGAAGAGGTTCGGGTGGACAATAGCCAAGCAGAGGGTGCATCCAAGATACTACAGGGTGGAATAAGGAAGCTGAACAAGACGTGCTTAGACATTGCTGAACGCGTCACGATGATTGAAAACCGTACTGAGAGCCTAGAAGCAGAAGTAAGCTCCTTAAAAGCGCAAAGTATCTCCCAAAGCGCTTGCATGACTGATGTCATGTGGAAGTTGGAGGACCAGGAGAACAGGCAGCGCTGGAAAAACCTTCGACTCCTGGGGATCCCCGAAGGGGTTGAAGGAGATGACCCCCGACAGTTTATTGTGAAGCTTTTGAAAGGAGCATTCCCTGATCACCCAAACTGGTACTGGGATACAGAGATACAACGGGCCCACCAATTTCCTTTTACGATCAAAAAACAGCATTCTAATGAAAGAGAGAAACCCAGAGTCATCTTGGTCTATTTTGGCAACTTTTTGCTAAGACAATTGGCATATGAACATGAAAAAAATGTTTGAAGGGGTGTCTTTTTTTGCTAAACCGGATTTCAGTCATGCTACAGTCGAACGCAGATGGCGTCTTCACCAGTTGTTTGTCCCTTTTCAACAGATGGGAGCCCAAGTTTATTTAATGAATCCCGCTAAGCTAAAATTAATTTAAATGACTCTTCTCGCAGCTTTACGTTGGAATTTAAGGCTCAGGAATATCTTAATGAAATTAAGTCAAAATCTGGGCATAGTCAGCACTCTTAGCAGGTTTTTGATTCAGATGCTGTGGTCTGATGTGGTTCCCTCTCTTGATATCTTTAAAAAAAAAACAAGGGTTGGGGGGAGAGAGCGGGGGGGGTGGCAAAAGTAAGAAAACTTACATCAAATTGAGTCTGGCCGTGCTCGGCCTATCGTTTAATATACTTTTTTGGCTAACACGGTGTGGTTGGGTGGCGGAGTCCTACTTTGGCGTCCATCATTCAGGCGAGCCCTGATTGCTCAGTTTCTGGAGGGGGGGTGGTGGGGGAGGGTTGGGGGAGCTTGGGGGGGCTTGGGGGTCTAGGGTGGGGAGGGAGTTCGACAGAGGGGCCCACACTATGAAGCATGTTTGTTTGTGTATGTGCAGAAACGTGGTTTTGTTGCTGCAGCTATGTTGCTTGTTTTTGGTTTGGCTTGTTTTTGGTTTTTGGCCTTTTGTTTTCTTTTTTTTTTTTTTTTTCTCCTTCTGGCGAGAAAAGGAAGTCTTTGGAATTTTTATCTGCAATATCGCAGTGGAAACCCAGATAAACCAGAATGTCAAATTTAACGTATTTTAGAATTATCACTCTTAATGTCTGTGGGCTAAATGATTTGCAGAAAAGGCAGAAGGTTTCCCAGGGATTGCGATTGTTGGGGGCAGATCTCGTCTGCTTTCAAGAAACACACATTGAAGGGACACAGGCGGGTCTTTTAAACACGCTGGGATATACTTTGATAGGAGGGACTTCACAGAGTGCACGTATTAGAGGAGAAGCCATTCTAGCCCGACGCAGCAGCCTATTCCAAACTATTCAAACTAAGGCAGACCCCCACAGGAGATGGGTCCTAACAGAGTGCAGGCCTTTATCTAAGCCCTCTTTTACTTTATGCACAATATACGGTAGCACTGCAGATGACTCTGGGGCAATTAATTGGCTTACTGGGGAACTGGCACACTGGCCTCTCCCCATCATAATTTGTGTGGACCTGAATATTAATTTACCCTGTGACACGGCCATGGATGGCCAACAGTCCTATACAGGTCGAAAACCCAAAGTTTTACGGGCACTTAGGAATCTATTTCATGTTCACGGGCTAATTGATGTATGGTCTCACTTGAGACTGCTCAATTTTGGATACACCTATTATTCTGCCCCACATCAGTCACATGCCCGTTTAGATTATTTTTTAGTATCCGCCTCACTGATCCAGGCTGTTAATATTGAGCTTGTCCCCTGATTTATGTCAGATCATAATCCTTTAATTTTAGGAGTTAAGGCAGAGTTCTTCAATCTGTGAAGCACGCCCCCCTGGGGGGGCGCGACACCATCTCAGGGGGGGTGCGCACTCCACTCTATTCTTACCTTTGTTCCTCTTCACTGTCCTGCGTCGCAAGTCTTCTGGGGATTTTTTTTATTGGAGAACTCCGGTATGGTTGGAGGGGGGAGGGAGGGGAAATCGATGGGGCACGACGTGCCCATGCTTTTTGTCATTATCATGTTAACTGTCCCAGGAGGGGGTTAATTGGTAGAGCTGAAATGCTTCAGCTGCAGTGAGAGGCAGGAAGTCTCCGCTGCTAAAACTGAAAGCAAATGAACAGACAGTCCTGTTCCTTCGTGTTCGATTTCATAGCAGAGGAGACTCCTTGCCTCCCACTGCAGCTGAAATGACTGTCTGTTCATTGCTTTCAGTTTTAACAGAGGAGACTCCCTGCCTCCCACTGCAGCTGAAGCATTTCAGCTGTACGAATTTAACCCCGTCCTGGGAGGGTTAGCTCTTCCCAGAAAGGAGACAAAGTTTCTTTTAAAATGACACAGGCAGGTGAGCAAAATGCCAGTCAGCCATGTGTTGTTTAAACAGCCTGCAAATTGCTTGTCTTGACACTAAATATTGTTATAAATAAGGAAGTATGTATTCATTTGTAATGTGACTTTTCTGTCTTTGTTCCCTTGTATTATCAGTCATGGATCATTCAGGCAGCCCTAGAACACAATTAAAAGTTCTTTCTATTTATATTTGCTGTTCAAAGTATGCACAGACAAGTGCTGACAATAAAGCTTTGGGTGACTGCTTATTTTTGTACCACTTGGGCCATCCAAATAATGAGCTGGCAACCCTAATCATAAAACTCGAAGTTTGTTGCAAGATCAGCACATTTATTTCCTCCACCCTGATCCCTGGTTAATGCCATAATAGCAATAGTTTAGCATATCTGAAACCCTACGCCGTCGTCAATAACAAGCTGAGTTACTTCTAGTGTCTGGGACTGCACCCTGCATTCAGACAACTCGCTCCTCATTCTCGCCCTTCACTTTCACGCTCACCCTGCACCCACAGTGATCACAATGCCCTCACACTGATCTCAATGCACTCACACCATTTACCCGCTTACCATGCACTCACAGTGATCACTCTGCACTCACAATGCACTTGCGCTGTTCACCCTGTACCTCACCCTGCAGTCACACAAGCACACTACTCAACCTGCACTCATGTGACACTTCACTCACCTGTCCCCCTCACTGGTCAATCTGCAATCTCACTCAAATAAGCCCATCACTAACCATACATTCATTCGTCCCAATCTGCACTTACATCCGCACCCAAATTCATATGGTCACCTCACTCACCCTGCAGTCACTCCTCTTACCCTACTCTCACACTGTTGCATGGCTCACCGTGCACTCACATGGGCACTCCTGCCACCCACACAGTGCAGAGGTTTAATGTGCCTACTACAAAGAACATGTAAAAAGCAGATCACTGAACTGAGTGTGAGTAAAAAATGAGTAGTGCTGTAAAACAAAGCATCCTAGTAAAAACAATTTGCGCACATTTTATCTTGGAAAATGGTGTTTGGAGCAGAGTAATAAGCCTCTGTCATTTCACCACACCCACTCACAAACCTGCAGTTTACTAAACACTCTTATTGTGTTGAACATTATTTGCTGGATATGGCCCGGAATATGCCCGTGGCGGTCGATTATGTAGTGAACCAG
This sequence comes from Calotriton arnoldi, assembly GCA_963921515.1. Lineage (NCBI taxonomy): Eukaryota > Metazoa > Chordata > Amphibia > Caudata > Salamandridae > Calotriton > Calotriton arnoldi. The sequence goes on from CAWUFW010000285.1 coordinate 2,984,630, forward strand.
ATTCCAGAAATTTCTGTCAGGTGGTGGGGGGGGCCCAACATCTAAAAAAATTCAGCTGGGGGGGCTCAACCTACAAAAGTTTGAAGACCTCTGAGTTAAGGGGATACACCTTAGCAAAGATATGTCTGCCTGGAGCTTTGAGAGAGCCTTATTATTTAATAAGGAATATTGTGACTACATGAAAGGTTGGATCCGGGAGTTTTGGAAAGAAATAACTGCTCCGCTCAAATAGGGGTGGTCTGGGATGCCTTAAAGGCATGCATACGGGGGGAAACACTCCAGTTTTCATTAAGGAAGAATAAAGAGGAAACATATTTGCTTCAAGAGCTCCAAAAGAAATTAGCAAGTGCTGAAGAAAAACTTATTGGGGCAGTCCAACAAAGGAAGGAAATAGATTTGGCACAATTAGAGGTTGCTGCGGCCAGGGCAGCAATTGGTGAAATCTTAGCTCAGAAAGCCGCTTCCAAGTGGGCCGCCTCTAGGGAAAAGGTTTACGAATTTAGCGAGCATCAGTTACCCTTGAGAACCAGACAACAAATCACTGATAATGGGATACGCTCAATCAGAAACCCAGCGGCCGGGGTAGAATCCGAGCCAGACAAAATCAGAACAGCTTTCCTCCAGTTCTACCAAGCTCTGTACACCGAGAAAGGGGCGGGTGAAATAGCGACTAGACAAAACGCCATCGATAACTTTTTAGATCCAATTTTGATATCTAGACTGAGCCAGGAGGATCGTGAATTTTTAGAAGGCTCCCTCTCTTGGGAGCAGTTTGCTACCGCATTAACTAGTCTACCTGATGGGAAGGCCGCGGACTCTGACCTTATTCCGGTCGAATTTTATAAAGTCTTTATTGATCAAATCAAAGAGACATTCAAAACCATGCTTGAACAAATTTTTAATGGCTCGGCCCCTCCTCCGTCTTGGTCACTTGCAAAAATCATTATTTTCCCCAAAAAAGACAAACCTCTCCAGGAAATGGGCTCTTATCGCCCAATAGCCTTAATTAACGGAGACTCTAAAATCTACTCTAAAATTTTAGCCTCCCGCCTATCGGTAGTAATTGATAGACTAGTATCTAGATGGCAACAAGGATTTATTCCTAAAAAAAGCACTACTGATCATATAAGGAGATCTATTACATTGTTTGATGCAACGCAGGTTACAGAAGACCCGATGGTGCTAATTTTGCTTGATGCCGAAAAGGCCTTGGATCGGGTCTTTTGGCTTTTCCTGTGGACCATCATGCAGAGAATGGGGATAGGGCCCGGTTTTATTCAGGCTGGTAAGGCACTATACATAAACCCCGTGGCCAGCGTCTTGATAAATGGGGCACAGACAGAGCAATTTGCAATAACACGGGGGGACCCGCAAAGGCTGCCCCTGCTCCCCTCTGCTTTTCACAATGTATATTAACCCGTTTATCAAGAAGTTAGAAATGAACCCTGGGATCCCTCCAATACACAGGCATGGATTTGACACTAAAATTATGGCTTACGCCGATGACTTAGCGCTTGTGACCCCTGATCCTGCAAAGGCAATTGAGGCAATTGAACTGGAGGCTCAAAGCTTTGGAGAGGTCTCGGGCTATGCTTTAATCAAAGAAAAAAACCAGATTATTGTGAAAGAGAAAATTAAATGGGCCGATCACAGGGTGGTTAACAAGGCGAGATATCTTGGGGTGACTATTATGTCCAATATCGATATGATTGTTGAAGAACATTTAGCCCCCTTAGCCTCAGAGATGAAGAGGTCATTGCATCGGCTAAACAATTTGCACCTCTCTTTAGTGAGCAGGTGCAATGTTCTAAAAATGATTTTTTTTCCCGAAAATGTTATATTTCTTTAGAGCTATCCCCCTTGAATTTACAAACCAATGCTAAAGAAATTTGATAATCTTTTTACACAGTTTTTATGGGCCTACTCCCAGCCTAGAAGATTTTTAAAGTACTTATCACTCCCCAGGGAGAGAGGTGGATGGTCGCTCCCAAATCTAAAGTTATACTATTGGGCCACTATTATGCAGCTATGCCCCGTACTGCTGCGGGATCACTCCCAAGCTCTAACGACAAAACTTCCTTCTCCGTTTGAGCTTTTGATCGGCCCAGAAGCTGATAGCAAAAAAAAAAAAAAAAAAAAACGGACTTGTGGTGGCAATTAGAATTCGGATATTTCAAGAGAGTAAGATTCAAGACCCTCATTGGGACTTATAAGGTCTTCACTGCTGTCCGTAAACTACTAAAGATTGGCAGATTGAATTATTATACTCCCACAAGAAACAACGAGAACCTGCCAGAAATATTTGGGGGACACTATTTTACAACCTGGCTTAAAGCTGTGATTAATAAATTGGGAGCTTTCTATTCCTCTGATGGGGTTATGGCTTTTGAAGATTTAAAAATAAAATTTGGCCTTAATCATAATGAGTTTTTCAAATATTTATCAATTAGGAATTTTTTTACAATGCAAGGGATGTGGGTCGTTGGGGTTTGTAAAGTGCGAACTTATGGACAAATTAGCCGAGTATAATGTGCCACGAATAGGGACTATCTATGGCATCCTCAATAGCCTGATGCCCGATGACCTGTGTAAGATCTCCGGGAAATGGCAGATGAAATTAGGCACCACGTATAATGCTTTCCAACAAGCCCTCCTCTTCGCACAAAGCGATTTACTCTCTGCTAATCTGCAAGCCCAGTTTTATAAAACTTTTTTTTATATTATACCCCGATTAAAATTGCGAAATGGGGGGATGGTAAAGTGTCCCCGCTCTTGAACATGGAGCTGATTCTGTACATATGTTCGCAACTTGTGGGAAGCTTGGACCTTTGATGGAAGATATTTCGGACTTTTTTAAAATAGTTTTATCCCATAATGTTTCTCTAACTCCTCCTACGATTTTATTGGGAGTACAGGATAGCATAGAAAGAAACAAGGGAGGGGCCCTGATTTTTATTGCTATGGCTATACTCAGGCTATGCATTGCCTCGGCATGGCTGGACCACAATCCCCCTTCCTTCCAGCAGTGGTTGGCCCGATTACTCTCAATTAACAATTTGGAAAAAGCAATATACGCCAAGAAGGGTATTCGTGCCAAAAAAAAGGGATTGGTTATCTGGGACCCACTGACCAAGTGGGCTCGCCACCCGCCTTTGCAACATGGGGGGAGTTGAATCCAGGTAGACAAACTGGGAGTCTGGGCAAACAAAGTTATCAGTACTGTTTATTTTGTAAAATGTATATTCTGTATTTTGTACATAAATTTTTCCACCTGTGGGAGATCCAAAGACCATTTTTTCTCTCCAGCTGCTGCACCTTGCATTTTGCACTTTGCACTGGACACTTTATATACCGCTGGTGTATCTCAGACTATCTGGGGATATTATCTGTGTGTATAAATATATTGTTGTCTATGCAATGCGCCCTGAGGGAGAATACGAGAGAGAATATGTACACCTGGAAGATTATTACTGGGTTAAATTGTGTTGCTTATGCAGTTTGTACTTGGCACTTAGCACTTTATGTCTTCTTCGCACTTTTTTCGGTAATTATTTTAGCTTATACAATGAATTTAGTGGTGAAGATGGATTAATTAACTCAATAGGATTGTGTCCGGATTGTGTTATATAGATGCTGATCTGTGTGGGGCTGTGGTTGTTGTTCTGGGTGGGTGGGGGTGGGCGAAGATGGCACTCTGTCGTATAATTGTATTTGGTTTATATGGATTAAAAATGATAATTATAATTTTTTTTTAAAGGAAGTGATCTCTCTGTAAGGTAAAAAAGATCTTACAAGAAGGCATGGAACAGATTAATCTCACAGAGTTCAGGGAGACACCCAGCAGCTCCTACAGAAGAGTGCTTCATGGTTCTCTGTGCCAAAGGTGCAAGCCTTGGAATCTAACAGGCACCCTTGAAAGCACTGAAAATCAGGATGACAATATAAACACACCTGAAGACAAAAGGAGAACAGTGGAAAATACACAGAACAGGACCTGGGATCAGGGAAAATATGGACTGGAATAAGGGTCAGGAACTGTTCTGAAATACACAAAACTGAATATACTGGAAACCTGCACACTAACTAGGACAGGAGAGGAATATGCAGTCAGAACAGGAACACAGAAGTAAAAGACATGAAATCTTCATATACAAGACAAGACTGGATGGGTTCAGTCCGAATTAGAAACAAGGCAAGCTCAGCAACAAAGAGGCAGGATAAATAAGACAAAGGCAACAGGCAAAATAACTAATCAGAATAGGGAGAATGAATCAAACAATAAAAATAGTAATCAAAAGGCAAGCTTTGAATATAGTAGCAGGATCAACAGAGTTCAAGAAGACTCAGCATCAAGGTCAGTTGTGAGCCGCTTAACTCTGGGCTCACCACGCAGAAATAGCAGGAGGCTCAGGGGAGGAGCACAGGTGCAGGAAGAGAGTCAGGTGCAAGGAATTTACCAGGAGCATTGATTCAGGGAGCCACTAATGATGGGAAGGCAGACCTAGGGCTTGGAAAGACCTGAAAAACCAGCAGACACAAGACAGGACACAGGAAAGCCAGGAACGGAGTACATCGTAGCCAATAGAGTGAGAAGAGCAGAAGGCAGATGTAAAGATGTCAGAAAGGCTGTGGAATCAAGGAATCAAGAGACAGAATACAATACCACCACCAGGGAGTGATCGGGACAGGTTTTTGGAGACAAAAAAGACTATAGGGGCCATGATACTGTTGGAGGGTGAAATTTTATGGTCTCGGGGCACTGGACCAGGGCAGCTTAATTTGAGGGGGTGCCTCTACATAATATGAGAAAACACACATGTAAACGATAGAAATTGAATCAGGTTTGTTTGCACTTTATTACAATGAAACCACTTCAACAAGAAGTGTAAAGAAACACTTTAAATGCAATAATGAGCAGTGAAGTCTTAGCAAAGACCAGATGGCAGAAGACACATGCTAAAATTATGGCAAAAGCATATAATGAAATACTTTTAGAATAATGTGAATGCAGGAGAAAGAGGAGAAACATTTGTGAATATATTAAATATATGCAACAGTGTCAAGATTGTCTTAGAGAGCAGAAGAGAAATGCCATTCAGAATACACTAGAAAATAGAAAATATGCAACCTTAATGAAAATTCTCTTGGAGAGCAAGAACATGCAATTGCAATAATGTCTAGAATAATGGCAATGGCAATGCAGAGGAGAGAGAAAGAGACAATTTCAAAATATAATAAGCATTATAGCCTCAGCCAAGATGGTGGCTGAGGGAGACTATACAGGCGTCAGCGACCCAAGGTGTCACTTCTGCGAGGTAGTCCGTCGAGAGGACTGTGGGCAGATCTTTTATAGTGCTTTAAAGCAGAAGAGCCTGACCACAAGTCCTACATGTGACAGGTATTTGATCGTCAATCATGCCACAATTTGGACATTTCTCAGAACCAATATGCGTGACTTCAGGGAATTTTTATAAGTTTACAAGAGTTCCTCTTAGCTTGAGATGTTCCGTGTTCTTGTGGTTAGCTATCTCTCAATAAGTGAGAGAAGTGACGAGCTCATCTTTTGCAAGGAGAGAGTGGGGGCCTGGGGGAGCTGGGGCGTCGCTGAGGAGATGTCTTATGATTTTAGTCAGAGAGGCGCAGGGCCTACTTTACTGGGCCTACTGTGTTCAGAAAAAGAGTTTACAATACTTTGGTCAATTTAACAAATCCCTTCATGCTGGCTGGTGGGGCCTATATGAGGGTCTCTTGCTACAGGTGTGGGGCAGGATGGGCCTGGGGCACTATATCATAAAAATAGACCCTGCTTCAATACATCAGGAAGGTAGTACAGAATCCTGCACTGGAATATGAAGTATCAGGGAATGCAAGATAAATAAGTGTATACATTCCCATAGAGGGATAAAGGCAGGACCCGCCAGAGGGTCCTTGTGAGCACCACCTAGTGGCAGATGGCAAAATTCTAACAGCATTTGAATAAAGTCAACCTGGTGCGCATGAAGAAACTCCAAGGAGGAGGATGAGCAGTGTGGGTGGCCTTAACCCCTTCCACAGTATTGATTGACAAGCATGTGGCACAGGATTGGCAATGACTATGGGCGATAAGAGAAAAGAAGGGTGCACACCAATGGGTTGCATTGGCATTTATCATGACTTCCCTACCAACGAGGAAACACCATGATACAACCTGGCGAGGTTTGCAAATGAACATTTCAGTGCAGCCACACTATCAGTGCTGACTCTCCAGACTCCATCATGTTGTTGCTTGATCCAGGATAGGATGTTTTTACTCTTTTAGAAGTTTGCTCATGTGATTGAGACAAATCTTTTAACGTGTTAAAGGATATAAATCAGTTTGCACAAGATACATAGCAACATCAGCATTCTTAATGGATGAAATGGCTAGGGAATTGCCCTTGAAACATCATCATGAGGGATGCTACTGGTGGGCAGCACACTTCACCCTTGACAGTTTTTGATAGAGGTACATGCGCTGTCAAGAAATCGAAAGAAGGCAAACTTTTTGCGCCACTAGAAACTCATACTTGAGTTTGTGTATATAGTAATAGTCTTTAATTTGGCTAAGATGCAAGCCCAAATGAAAGCAAAGAGCTCTGCAACTTGGGCTGATTTTCCAATTTCATGACCAAGATATTGTACTCGGGAAGGCATTTCTATAATTTTTCCCTTGAAACCTTGTGCTCCTTCTTAGCAATTAGGTAAGGGGATAGGCAGAGTCCTCCATGCACTGATGTAGAGAAACAGATGCCAACAATACACCATCTATGTATTGAATCAGAGTAGACCCTCAGGGGAAAACCAATGTGCCCAAATCCTTTCTTAAGACTTTCAAAATAAGAATCTGTAAATCCTTTAGGATGTTGAGTCCACCACAACTGGGATCCCTGGAATGTTAGGGGTTAGGGACCACTGGGAAGATTGGGATAAACACATGATTAATGGCGCTAACATCCTGTATCAACCTGTATATGTTAGCTTTTCCTGTCTTGTATATCAGGAGAATCAGGGTGTTACACCTGTTAACAATTGGCACAAAAAACCTTTTCTTAATCAAACCTGCTATTACAGTGTGACGCCTTCCTCCACCTCAGGTTTTACCTGGTACTGAGGTATTCGGAGTAACTTCTTCTGAGGGTCAATCCTTCCCCTTTACGGGTTCCATTGAAGAGATCAATTCCACATTGTTGATCCCTTGGAATGCAACGTGGAAGGTACCTGTGAGAGTAACTCGGTTAAACCGGGAGGCATGACAAATGGGCCTGCTTCGACTGAACAACTCAAGCTTTCACATAGTAATTAGAGTGCCTTAGTGGGTTGTTACTGAGGAATATTCAAGAACATTCCTTTACGTATACAAACACAATTTTATTCACACAAGATATCTCTACCTACCAAGTTTGTGGGAGAGGTTGGGCTGAGCAGGAAGGAATTCTTATAACTAACAGATGGTACAAAAATGGACACTGGGTCTGTAATATCTCTGATTAGAAATACAGAATACTTCTTTGGACATACCCGAGAGAGGTAAAGAAAGAAATTCAGAAGTTTTAAGAGCCGAGTGACTAGCGCCTGTCTCAATGTGTACACTAACCATTAATGACACAATCTGCATAGGGGCCTTTTTGGTATCCTGGGATTAAGGTATTTATGGCAAAATCTGAACCTCATGCACTGTTGTAATATTCAGGGAATAAATTCTGAGTAATTTGGTGAAACCTTTGTTTGTCTGAGAGTCTGGCAATGTTGAAGCCCGGATTTAGGCAATCCCATTTCTAATGCCCCAACTGACCACATGCAAAGCAAGAGCCTCCTAGCCCCAGACCCTTTCCTTAGTCCCTCCTGTTTTCCCTTCCAATCCTCCCACCTTCCTTTCTTGCCTTGCCCCCTTTGCTGCATCCTTCATCCCATCCCCATAATACTCACTGCGTTCCTGCAATTACAGAGTCATTCACTATCTTTTTCTCCTGAGTAGTGACACAGTGATTGGAAACCGTCTCCAATTCTGGTAGCTTCCTAGTAGGCCAACCAATAAATATAGTGGCCAATTGGTTCTTAAGATTTGGCAACAATACTTGCACAAAGGCAACACTGACATCTTCATGAGCCATCTCCATTGGACAGATTATACCTAAAAACCTTTCAAACACATCCTTAAGTCTGTCCAAATGAATAGATGACACCTCACCCTTATTCTTCTTGCAATTGGAAATGTTAGTTCAGTCTGTTATCACATGGCCTATCTCCTGACTCACATTGAACAGCTCATCCTTCACCACATTTAACTCCCCATCATTCTCAAGGGCCATCCTTGCCCATGGCGCATTCCCAACCAGTCTTTCTCTCATTCGTTTGGCACGAACAGACTGATTCACAATTGGGTCTGCGCACCTCAAACCAGCACTGCGATTCTTGTCAAAATTGATTTGGATTTTCCAATATGTTGGGAAATTGTTTCTTTGTGCTCATTAAATCAGACGGGGTTGACAGAATGTGGACTACAACTCTCTTCCTGGATGCTGGATAGTCCCTCATAGGAAGAAGGATGGAAGAGGACGTGTTGGACCTGGCCCTCTCTGCAGCGTCAGCCCCAACCTTTTTGCCTTCACTCCTCCTATTTGTGCTGAATCTGTTTTGTTGGCCTTAGGAGTCTGTGCACTTTGACACTGCTAATCAGTGCTAGAGTGCTTGGGCCCTCGCCTCTAAACATGGTTTGATTGGCTTACACCTGATTGGCATATTTAATTTACTTATAATCGCTTTGTAGAGTGGTATACCATATACCCAGGGCCTGAAATTAAACGCTACCAGTGGGCATGCAGCACTGTTTGTGCCTCCCGCTTAAGTAGCACCGTAAAACTTGCTCCAGGCCTGCCACTGCAGCCTGAATGCAGTTTTATTCTGCCATTCCAACTTCACATTTAAACCACCTTGCCTACAATACAATACATTTATAGAGCGCACAAGAACCTAAAAAGGTGTACCGGCACTAATGGTAAGATAGGCCACTCAGTTCAGGGGCTGAGACCAGCTCAAAAGGGAATTATTAAAGAGTCGAAGAGAAGTGTTTTAATCTTTTTCCTGAAGACCGTTTAGGATGGACAGCTTCTCAAAGCCACAGGTAAGGCGCTACACAGTCTGGCTGTCAGATAGGCAAAGGAACGACCATCTCTTCTTGATTTAAAAATACGAGGGGTTTGAAACAGCTTAAGATTATTAGAGCGAAGGGATTGCACCTGGGAAGAGAGTTTGAACTGGCACCTAAGATATAGAGGACCCCTGCCATTAAGAATCTTTAAGGCAAATGTGAGGGCCTTAAACTGAATCCTTTTACCAATCTGCAACCAGTGAAGCTGGTGCAGGTGATTAGAGATGGGGCACCAGAGAGGAAGTTTTAGAATCAGTCGGCCAGCAGCATTTTGAATGATCTGTAGACGATGTATAAGAATGTAAGGGAGTCCAAGATATAGGCTATTGGAATAGTTCAGTTTGGAAGTGAGCAAAGCATGTACGATGGTCCTCTGCTAAACTACAGGGATAAAATACATCATACGTCTCAGAGATCTAAGAGTCAAGAAACAGGAACTTGTCAGAGATTTAATCTGAGATTCAAAGGTGAGATCTGCATCAAATTTCTGATCACAGGAGAGGGACAAGGAGGATTGCCCAGCTCAGATGGCCACCAAAGGTTGGAGTCAGGTATGGTTTTAGAGCCAAAAAGTTGAACTTCGGTCTTGTCTGAGTTCAATTTCAAAAAGTTGCTATTTATCCGAACAAGTATTGATTTGAGACATGTTTTAAAAGACGTCAATGTGGAGGAGGCATTTTCATGAAAGGCCAAGAATAGCTGAGTATCATCAGCATAGGAGACCACTCTAATTCCACAGGATTCCGCAATATTGGCCAAAGGTGCCATATTTATGTTGAAAAGGGTAGGGCTGAGAGCCGAACCCTGAGGAACACCACAGTGTAGAGGCTTAGCTTCAGATGTAAAAGGCAGGAGAAAGACTGTGTGTGGTTACAGATAAAAGTTCTAAACCAAGACAAAGCATGATCTGTAATACCTATGCCGTCCAGTCTCTCAAGCAAGGTAGCATGAGAGACTGTATTGAAAGCCACCGAGCGATCCAGCAGCACAAGCATAACTGGCGAATTTAGGTCAAGATTGATTTTAATATACTCCGAAACCTCCAAGAGAGCAGTCTCTGTACTGTAACCGAGTCGAAAGCCAGATTGCGAGTCATGTAGCATAAGGTTTTCCTCAAGGAAAGAAGTGAACTGTCTGTTAAAAGAAAATTCCACCAGCTTTGCCATGATAGGCAGGAGAGAGATAGGCCTAATGTTGCTCAAAATCGTAGGGTCGGCGGAAGGTTTCTTAAGTAAGGGGATTAGCAAGGCCTACTTCCATACAGGGAGACCATTGCCTGGGCAAGTGACTCATTGAGCAAGTTGTTCACCCAGGGGTTAATCACCGAAATAGCCTTCTTAAGAATCGTTGGGGGGCAAGGATCAAGTGGGGATTCAGATTTACAATTGGCAAGATCAGTGGCCGATGTTTCAGGAGAGATAGGGGAGAAACAGGACAAAAATGGCGCCGAAAAAGAAGCGACGGGACCTAAGGAGGTTGTGGAAGGATGGGGAAAAGAATCATAAATAGTCTGAATTTTACTATGAAAGAAATCAGAAAATTCTGCGCAGCATTTCATTGAAGGAGTAAACATATTTTTTGTTGCGGTCGGTGAGAGAATGGCATTAACTTACTTAAACAATTCTTTAGGAGAGTTGTCTGCTTCAGAGATTTACCGGGCAATAAAAGCTTTCCGGGCTATATATATGGCTTTATGATATTTCTTAAGAGCTTCCTGATAGGTTGACTTGGCTTCTTCTACATCATAGTTAGCTCTCCATGATCTCTCCAGCCTCTTATAGCTGGATTTGAGTAGCTTTAAAGAGTCGGCGAACCAAGGGGCTGAAGACTTGAGTCTCTTAGCAGAGTGTACTCTCTTAGGAGCGACAGTGTCTATAGCCTTCTCAACCCAAGCATTAAAGAGCACGGTGTCTTGCTCTAACACTCCGGTCTGAACAACAGAAACAGATTGTAGGGCATCATCCAGGAGAAGGTCGTTAACTTTATGCCATGATCTGGACATTTTCTCAGTTATGCAGGATGGAACATACGAAATGGGACTTAATATCTCAAAAGAAATTAAGGCATGATCCGACCAAGTAAGATTAGTGACCGGGAGTACTTTAATCAAGAGGGTGTTGGCAAAAATGAGTTCCAGGGTATGGTCAGCCATGTGGGTGTGCCTAGCCTTAAACTCCCCTTTTATTACACATAAGTCACCCCTAAGGTGGGCCCTAGGTAGGCTATAGGGCAGGGTGATGTGTAATTGAAAAGTTGGACATGTACTTTTAAGTTTTACATGTCTTGCTAGTGAAAAGCTCCTAAATTAGTTTTTCCCTACTGTGAGGCCTACCCCTCCCATAGGATAACATCGGGGAATCCTTATTACATTTAATAAGCTGTCATTTCCAACTGGGAGCAGGTGGCCATCTCATTCTTGGTGTCTATGATATTGGAATGCTAAACCCTCTTTAATGGTAAAGTTGGATTTTTCATTACAATTTTGAAAATGCCACTTTTAAAAGTTCATCATTTAGTAGACCTGAAGCACACCCTTCATTATACACGAGTTCCTTTGAATCATTTTCTCAAGTTTGGCGTGAGAAAATGATTCAAAGGAACTCGTGTATAATGAAGGGTGTGCTTCAGGTCTACTAAATGATGAATTTTTTACCGTTCCAACCCTGGTAGCACCCCAAGATAAGGATTGCTCGGAAAATGATAAACAACTTTGTCACGTCAAAGACTCTCCTTGAAAAAGACACTTGAAAAATATGGCTGTAACTACACATGAGCAGATGTTTCTTTTACAGATGGGGCATTGGTTATGATTTATGTTGTTGTGGATTTTTAAATAGAGAATGTATATATTTTGAATACACGGGGCAGTGAGTAATGAGCATTTAAATTACGGTGCAATCTAGGGTGTATTTTAGGAGGGCGGGGGTAGCCAATCACGTGACATCAGTTGTGCACAGGTGGGGAAGGAAACGCCCGATTTGAAAAAAACAGTTACGTTGGGTGATTGAGCTCAGAAAGGTGTTTGAACCGAATTGGGGCAGTCACACTGTTTGGGAAACCGTACGATCATTGCAGGTACAAACTCGGGATGGAAATGTTTTTCACAGTAATTTAGGGGTGTTTATAATTTGGGGGTTGTAGTGAGGCAGGATAAATAGCGGGGCAGAATGTTAGGCGTATCGGGAGTGTAATGATGCGTAGCAATTGGGTGATGAGGTGTTAAAGTTAGAGAGGTTGTAAATCACTGAGGGACTTTTTTGGGGGGGCACGTTTGAATATTAGGTTTCGGGTTGGAAGTAGTGGGGAGCACGTTTATAGTAAACGGGAGTGAAAATATTTGTTTTAGGAACATGGAGCATTAATCACGTTAAGGGTAATGGATTTATAACAAAGGGTTTGAGTGGAATGTCTGCCGGATGAGAACATTGTGAAGTTGACGCTTATTTTTAATTATCATAGGTACCCCTGAAGAAGGTTACAGAATGACCGAAATTCATTGGGTGGATTTAATATGACGGAGGATTGGACCCGGGCCGGGGAAGGCAGAGCCAGACCCTATGGGGGCCCGGGTAGAACACGGGCCGGCGGCGGGAGCCCGCCCCCCTAATCAAAATCCCGGCTAGGCCGGGGGGGGCCAGGATTGGCCCACAAACAAAGGAGGGCTGCCCCCCAATCAGGGGGCGAGCAACTAAGGCAAGGAGGGGGTTAAAAGAAGGGCCAACGGCCCAAAAAGGCACAATTCAACCCTCCTCCTGGTGAGCAAAGAAGAAGAGAAGAAGGACGGAAGCTGACGCACCGACGGCGATCGAGAATCCCCGACTTCCCCGAGTTCTTCTTCAAGAGCCTGGCCCGCGGATCGAGTCCTGGTCTCCCCACGGCGGGAGCAGCATGAAGAAGAGCCTCCACTCCCGCCGGACAAAGGACACTGCCCCCAGTCGAAGCTGCGACGGCGGGAGCAGCGTGGTGAGACTGCCTTCACCCCGCTGGAAAGCAAGGTTATCCCAGCTCCAGGGGCAGCAGCAGGGGACATCGGAAGAGCAGCGGGAGCAGCGTGGTGAGCAGCCTCTACCCCGCTGGACGGAAGGAAAGGACCCGGTGTGGAGAAGCGGCAGCGGCGGGCAGCAGAGGGCGGCGGGAATCAGCCTACACCCCGCCGGTTGGAGGAAAGTGCCCAGCTGCGGCAGTCAAACGGGAGGGCTCCGGCGCGCTTGCACCAGCATCCCCCCAAGAACGGTGAGAGGGCGGCACGGCGGGCCGACAAAGGGGAGCAGCGAGGCGGCAGCCAGTTCGCGCCCTTTTTCCCCGAGGCGCCGATCAAGTGTACCAGCGGGATCAGTCAGTTAAATACACCAGCTGTAGAGAGTCAACCGGCCTGCATGACTGTGGTTCGAATCTCGACAGAACCGACTTAATCGCTACGCGCACGGCAAAAGGATCTGACGAGCCCATTTAAAGGGACAGCGGCCCATTACAGGAAAGCGAAAGAACAGCTGACTACGGGTCTCCTCTTGCATGCAAAACTAAATCACCAGTACGCCCAGATTGACCGGTGACCGCAAAAACTCAAAACGCAAAACTGAGCAGGCAAGAATAAGAGGGCGAATTGGGTCCCAGAAACTGGGCAAACAACTGCGGAATACAAACCTGGGCTAAGAGACTGAGCAAAGCAAGGATGGCCAGCAGAAAAAGCGCAGCTGGTAGAAAAACACAGCCCCCAGCACGGTTCAGGGAGAACCAAGAAGGGCCAGCAACCCAGAAGAAAGGACAGAAACGACGCAGCAATGGCACAGGACCAGACCTAGATGAGGACCTACAGGCCATGCTGGATCAAGCCAGGGCCCTGGTGGCGTTAAAGGGAAGGAGCTGGATGGACCAACAAATCGAGGAGGCGGCACAGGAAAAAAGTAAGAGGTCGCGACAATCATCGCCAGCACGACCAAACCCGAAGAAAACATCGGAGCAGGGGCTTGCAGCCAAAACGGCGGCCCCGAAGAAGGTGGCGGGCAAGGGGCATGCAGCCAGAGCGGCGACCTCAAAGGAGACAGCAAAGAAGGGGCATGCAGCCAGAACGGCGGCCCCAAAGAAGGCAGCAGAGAAGGGGCATGCAGCCAGAACGGCGACCCCGTCAAAGCACAGCGGGGGCAGGACACATGGCGCCCCACAGGCCAGAAGGGAGAGGGCCAGAACCCCAGAACTGGTGATCAGCTCCGAGTCGGAGGAAAGCGGCAGCGAGGAGGGGTCTGTAGCCGGCACGGCGGCCCCTCGGGAGCGACACAAGAGAGGCAACGAGACAGGCGCCAGGGGCAATGGTAAGCAAAGCGCACGCAGCAGCATGCTAGAGCGTGGGGAGGGCCAGGGAGCAGGCATCAGCCCTTGGCAGAATGTAAATATGGGCACGCAGCTAGGGGTACACAACGTAGCGATGCGAGCTCCGTGGTTCACCCAACCCCCATGGCAGGCAGGTCTAGGAAGACCAGAATTCCAAGGTGAGGCATGGAACAGGGAAGGGGAGGAACAAACATCCGGGTTGCCCTGGTGGCAATGGCCAGGGATAGGAGCCCCATTTAATAGGTACTCCCCATGGGGACCAAGGGGACAAGGGGGGCCCCCAACACCTGACACAGGGCTGGACAATGGGGGACCAACAGGGAGGGCAACAGGACAGGAGCCAAGGGCAACAAGCCCAGCACCACAGGGCGTCACGGCAGAGACCGGGGCAGCTCTGCAAGGGAGCACAGGGGCCAGCGGGGGGAACAGCCTCATCCAAACGAAACCCACTGAGGGACAGGACAACAATGGGAAGCCGGCTAGCGAATATATACGACCCTCTCCGAGTGACCCACCAACTACAACAAAAATGTTAGGGCTGGCCAACCTCATCCCCTCACTGTTAAGGAGAGAATTTGGAGAAAAGAATTCATAGATATTTTCTCACTGCTAGAGGTGCGCCAGGCAGGGTCAGACCTGACGGCGCAAGACAAAAAGGACGAGGACAGACGGGCCCCCCGAAAACCTAGAGTGGAGAGGTCAATAGAGAACTGGCTGAAGGCTTTCAGAACACTAGCATGCGTCTTCATTGAAAAATTCCCCCAAAGCGCGGCGGCACTCTGGCTTTATGAGCAGAAAGTGCACGAGGCGCAGCAGCAGTACCAAGGCGAGGCATGGCTACACTATGACGAGGGCTTTAGTGAAAAAATGCAAGTCTGGCCAATAATAGAATGGGATTGCCAAGACATGGAAGGCTTCTCAAAGCACATGGTGGCGGCCAGAGAAGGGGTGGGCGCAAAAGAGACCACTTTTCGTCAATACGGGAGTAAGGGCAAATTTGAAAACCAAGGGAAGGAGTTCAAAGGCAGAAACCAGGCGGGACACAAGTTGAATAAAGCCTGTTGGAAATTCGACAAAGTCGAGTGTAAATGGGGAGCGTCATGCAGATTTAAGCATGCTTGTGGTTCATGCGGGGGAAACCATCCCACCATCCGCTGCAGACGCAACACAGGGCCAGGGGCCAACAAAGAAAAGACAGGCGCTAAAAAATAAGGCACAGGCCCCGCTAAGCAGGGGCAAGGGGGATGGGGGCGGAGGACAGACGCTGCCTACCCCTATCAGGACGGGCAGACTACTACAGCTATTACAGGGGTACCGCAAAGCCAGCGACAAACAGTTACTGGCAGAAGGTTTCACGCAGGGTTTTCCAATACCTTACAGAGGGCCAAAGGGAGCACGGGAGAGCCTGAACCTGAAGTCGGTGAGGGACAACCCAGAGGTGGCTAGGGAGAAAGTAAAAAAGGAAGAACAACTAGGGTGGGTGGCCGGGCCTTTCAATGCCCCCCCGCTGAAAGACATGGTGGTCTCCCCGCTGGGGGTGGTTCCCAAAAAAGAGCCAGGAAAATTCCGGCTGATTCATCACCTCTCCCACCCGGAAGGTGAATCGGTCAACCATTGGCTGGACCATGGCGAGTGCACGGTAGCATACGCATCGGTGGATGATGCGGTAGACCTAATTAGGCAGGAAGGAAAGGGCGCCCTGATGGCGAAGGCGGACATAGAATCAGCTTTCAGGTTACTGCCAGTTCACCCGGACAGCTACCATCTGTTGGGTTTCAAGCTGGACGGGCAGTATTTCTACGACAAATGCCTACCCATGGGGTGCTCAATATCATGCGCACACTTCGAGGCTTTCAGTGGCTTTCTGGAATGGGAACTGGGCGCGAGGACCACAAAAGGCGGGCGGGTGCACTATCTAGATGACTTCCTGTTCATCGGAAAAGCAGGCACAAAAGAGTGCGACGACCTCCTAGACAAATTTGTGCAGATGGCGCAGGAGTTAGGCATCCCCCTGGCGCAGGACAAAACAGAAGGCCCAACCACGAAATTCTCTTTCCTGGGAATTGAGTTAGACTCTGTGGCAGGGACGTGCAGGCTGCCACCAGGAAAGGTAGCCGACCTGCATGAATGCATAGAGCAAATGCGACGTCAAAAGAAAGCAACGTTAAAGGAAGTGCAGCAGCTGCTAGGGAAACTGAATTTCGCCACGAGGGTGATCCCCGCGGGGCGTACGTTCGCCAGGCGGCTAGCCTGGCTAACCAGGGGCATGACGCAAAAACACCACAGGATCCGCATCACACAAGGGGTGAAGGAGGACCTGGCGCAGTGGGACAGTTTTTTGGCCGATTTCAATGGCACCCTGATATGGCGGGAGCCCTGGGTGCACGCGCATGAGCCAGAGCTCTACACCGACTCAGCAGGGGGGTACGGCTTCGGGGCAATACTGGGACCCGCCTGGACAGCAGGAGAATGGCCAGAGGAGTGGAAAAGGGCAGGGCTGACAAAAAACATAGCACTGCTTGAGTTATTTCCCATAGTGGTGGCGTTCCACATCTGGGCCCAGCAACTAGGGAACAGGCAAATTACACTGTGGTCAGATAACCATGCAGTGGTGCAGGCCATTAACACAGGGTCGGCGAAATGCCCAGCAGTGGGTACTCTGTTGCGAAGACTAGTGGGCTGCCAGCTGCAGGGCAACATTGCGATTTGGGCACGCCACATTCCAGGAGCAGAAAACTCAGTGGCGGATGCCATTTCTCATTTTCAGTGGGACAAATTCAGAGAACTCGCCCCAGCAGCGGACAGAAGGATGACCAGAATGCCAGAGGAAGCATGGGCATGGGTGGAGCAGGGGTGGAAACACTGCTGAACAATGCACTGGCCCCGAGAACAAGAGACCGTTACAGTAAGTGCTGGGAAACGTTCAGGGACATAATGGGGCTGGAAGGGAACCAATGGGCGTCACAAGGAGAGGTCATGAGGTTCATCGAGTGGGCGTTCGGGGCAGGAAGAACAAAAACCTGGGCTCAGTCGCACCTAAATGCAGTAGCATATTATGCAAAATTGGAAGGTCAAGCAGATCCCACTGGTGCTTTCAGATGCAGGATGGCAATGAAGGGATGGGGGCGCCTGCAATGGCCAAGCAAAGATAAGAGGCGGCCCATCCATGTCAAAATACTGACAGAAATGCTGGGGGCATTAACAGAGGTGTGCTCCTCACAGTATGAGGGAGCCCTATTCCGAGCAGCGTTCGCAATGGCATTTTTGGGTGCCTACAGGGTCAGCGAGCTAGTAGCCCCATCGGTTAGCATCCCAGGCACCGCCTGCATCCACAGGAAAGACGTGGAGATAAAAGAGGGCCACATGGACATACTGCTGAGGCAGTCAAAAACAGACCAAGCGGGGAAGGGTAGACAGACCAGAATACACTGCTTGGCCGATGCAAACGTCTGCGCGGTATGCTTATTGAGGGAACTCCTGGGGAAGAGGGAGCTGTCCCAGGGGCCGCTCTTCAGGCACAGGGACGGGTCATTCCTCAGCCGCTTTCAATTCATAGCGGTAATGAGAAAAACCCTGGGGAAGATAGGTCTCCCAGCGCGCGAATACGGGTCACACTCTTTCAGAATAGGGGCAGCCACGACAGCTGCAGGGCTAGGTCTGGAGGAGGGGCTGATCAAGGGGATAGGGCGCTGGTCATCCAACGCATTTAAGCGATACATACGCCCCACGGTTTACTAAGCGCGGTTTTCTCCCGCCCCACCCAGGTCCAAGAGAATCACGGAAGAAGGTATGGATATTGGGACACTCCTCCGTGACGCGGGCGCAAAAATGGGCGGCAGCCAGACGCAAGTTCAGCGGAGTATGGCTGCGGGACACCATCATAGAATGGTTGGGGCGCCCGGGGATGAAATGGGACCAGCTGTTACCTGCGGCGCGGGAAGCATGGAAAAAAGGGGGCAAACCGGATGCGGTAGTAGTACACCTGGGCGGGAACGACTTAGCAGCACTGGGAAGGCGAGCGCTGCTAGAAAACATGCAGAGCAGCCTCACGGCACTGGCACGCCTGATCCGCCTGGCGGAACTGATATTTTCTGAAATCATAGCGCGGAGGGCCTGGCGCGGGGCGGTAGAGCTGGGGGCAGTGGAAAAGTCCAGAAGAAAGCTGAATATTACCATGGCCAAAGTATGCAAGGCCCAGGGATGGGGGTTCGTGCGACACGGGTTCATAAACTTGAGGTCGCCAGGGTACCACCTGGAAGACGGGGTACACCTCACGGGGGTAGGAATGGACATGTTCCTACTAAACATCGTAGGCATACCGGAACAAATGGGTTTCAAGTAGGTCGCAAAGGAAGGGCCGTGGTAGGGGGGAGGGAGCTCCCTCCGATCGGGAAACCGTAGGGAGCGTGGCAGAGCAAAACACGAGGAAGCTAGTAGAGAACGAAATTACTAGAAGATAGACGGAAGGCTCTCACAGTGTCCTTGGGATGCCTCACGGCAGGGGCACTGAGGAAGCCATGGGGCGGCGTGCCACCAGAGAGAGAATAGAGGTGACACTCCCGCAGGACCCTTGGGATGCCTTACGGCAGGGGTGCAGAGGGAGAAGATGGCAAGGACCCAGCCTCAGAAAAATAGAGTAGATACTCAAGTAAGGTCCTTGGGATGTTAAACGGCAGAAACCCCTGGGAGAAGGGAGGGCCCACGAAAGGGTACAGAGCGAGCGGGACGGCACTTGCAGCCCGGGCAGGTCCAAAAGGACACCCTCCAAATCGGTAGCAAGTTGAAGCCTAGACCCATGAATCGAAACCCAGAGAAAGGGGCCCCTCCCTCCTCTCCCAGGAAATTGAGGAGGCTGGGTCCAGGATAAAAATAGAGAAATTGCAACGAGCAATAGAGGAAAGTTAAACATGGACATTGAAGGACTATACTATGACCATGAATGTTGAATTTTGAAATGTAAATAAAATGTTTGTTTTGGAAAATAAACTGTGACCTTTTCAGGCACCAAAGAAATGGTCAAGTGGTGATTTAAAGGAAAGCGCGCAGTGGTGGTAACAAGCATGGGGGAGCAGGGAGGGATGACTCGCCGCCTGGAAGGGGTTTGGACCCGGGCCGGGGAAGGCAGAGCCGGACCCGATGGGGGCCCGGGTAGAACGCCGGCCGGCGGCGGGAGCCCGCCCCGCCCCCCTAATCAAAATCCCGGCTAGGTCGGGGGGGGGGCCAGGATTGGCCCACAAACAAAGGAGGGCTCCCCCCCAATCAGGGGGCAAGCAACTAAGGCAAGGAGGGGGTTAAAAGAAGGGCCAACGGCCCAAAAAGGCACAATTCAACCCTCCTCCTGGTGATTGAAGAAGAAGAGAAGCCCACCCACCCACACCTAAGAATACGGGCGTCGCAGCCGTAGGGGGGAAAGGGCAGCGGAGCAAAACACGAGGAAGCTAGTAGAGAACGAAATTACTAGAAGATAGACGGAAGGCTCTCACAGTGTCCTTGGGATGCCTCACGGCAGGGGCACTGAGGGAGCCATGGGGCGGCGTGCCGCCAGAGAGAGAATAGAGGTGACACTCCCGCAGGACCCTTGGGATGCCTTACGGCAGGGGTGCAGAGGGAGAAGATGGCAAGGACCCAGCCTCAGAAAAATAGAGTAGATACTCAAGTAAGGTCCTTGGGATGCCAAACGGCAGGGACCCCTGGGAGAAGGGAGGGCCCACGAAAGGTTACAGGGCGAGCGGGACGGCACTTGCAGCCCGGGCAGGTCCAAAAGGACACCCTCCAAATCGGTAGCAAGTTGAAGCCTAGACCCGTGAATCGAAACCCAGAGAAAGGGGCCCCCTCCCTCCTCTCCCAGGAAATTGAGGAGGCTGGGTCCAGGATACAAATAGAGAAATTGCAACGACCAGTAGAGGAAAGTTAAACATGGACATTGAAGGACTATACTATGACCATGAATGTTGAATTTTGAAATGTGAAGATTTCATGTAAATAAAATGTTTGTTTTGGAAAATAAGGTGCGACCTTTTCAGGCACCAAAGAAATGGTCAAGTGGTGATTTAAAGGAAAGCGCGCAGTGGTGGTAACAAGCATGGGGGAGCAGGGAGGGATGACTCGCAGCCTGGAAGGGGTTTCAAGTTTCTTAAACATGCCTGCGAATAGGCCCGGATGGGCAATTCTTGTGCAATTTAATGCGTGAAGAAATGGAAATTTGAACCTTTGACGTGACGGACAAGGATTGAAAAACTTTGGAAATAAAATGGATAAACTTCTGTTACACTACTGATTACGTGTTTACTTGACTCACAAATTTGTATCCGGCTGTGCAACTCTTCTGTGACTCGGAAACCGCGGGTCACTATTCTTTGATGACTTTTAAAAAGTTGTCATTTTCCTGCCCTTTTGTGCCTGTAGTCTGTCTTGGGTCACATGACTGGGTTTAACTGACAGACTTTGTGAATTCCTCCCAGACAGTCACACAAGAGAGGGATTAGGTGTACACCACGGCAGGCAAAGGCACTGTTTTGGAAGTGGCTGGTTTATGTGCAGGTCTCTGGGGTCTGAAGGGGCCCCTCGCAGACCAGATCCAGCATAGATCAGCCAAAGCCCGAAAAGCAGATGAGCTGCTTGGGACCCTGACAGGATGCCTTGCATTACCTACCCTTTCACAGCCCCCTCCACCCCCATGGAATGCTTTGTTGCCCCTTGTCTTGCAGACTCACTTCCTCTTGTATCTTCACCCAATTCCCTGAACCATCAACACTCCCGCTGGTGTTAGTCCCATTAGTTCCTCCTGCTCCCCTCAGTCACATTTATCTACCTGTGTTCTCTTTCAATGTGAATTCAAACTAAAATGTTAGTTTACTATAAAAACGAAACACTTTTGCCTCTGCAAGCTTCTTTATAAAGCTGTTGACAGTAATGTTTGTGACTTCAGTTGTGTTGTGACCCTTTTTAGTCTGTTCATGCATCACTAGGTGATTAATTTATTTTCCGTGTGCAAAAATATTACTTAATGCAGGGAAATGTAGAGTCTTAATGTACTGAGTCCCTGGATATAAATGGGTTTAATTGTACTGTATCTGTAACTCTGCAGAGAGAGGAGAGTTGTGCGTGTGTGTGTGTGCGTGCCCTCACTTTCTCACAATTCCTCACCCATTAATACCCAGACTGCTCTGAAATCCATCTGAGGCTCGTTAATGGTTGAGAATCCCACTGAGGGTCCATCGGATGCTTTAAAACACCCGCACCTGGATCATCAAGGGCTGCAGCGCTGAGTGGGAACGCGTCCATCTTTCACTCTCTTTTCCCGGGATCACGTGCCGGTGAGTTGCATACCTCTGTGGGACGAGCCAGTATGACCACCCCCCGGAATGTTTCCATTTATAGTGCCTTCCATCGAGAAATGATGAGGCTTATCTGGTGGTTGTAGGCTGAGAGGCAGCGCTAGTGGTGGCAAAATCAAATCTGTGATGTGTGATAAATGGATTAGAACACGTAGTTAGTGTACGTAATAAAGGACAATCGTGAACTTCAGAAAGAAAGCTCCGGAAAATCGGGGCCAGGGGGTGGGTTCTTATTTGCATTGTGAAAACGTCATCTAAACGACAAGATATGAAATAATGTTGATATAGTATTCGTTGATTGCATTTTTTTTTGTATTTATTTCGATTTTCGTGTGCTCCTGTGTACTACGTATGTCCTTCATTTTATCCCCTCGCCCTCATCTTTTTTTCTTGGTTTAATTTGCCTTTCTTTTCACATTGATTGTCCTAGTCTTTCATGCCACATTCCCTGGAAGGCCCTGTTGTAAGACCCAGAACCACCGTCCTGTTTCCATCCTTTCCCTCTGTCCTGTCTGCTCCATTTCTACACATTACTCTAGTGGCACATTTTTGGCACCAGTGTGAAATGCACTGTGGGTGAAAGAGGGGGAGACTCTGCAGCTCGGCTGTGGGGTGCACCCGCATTAGAGAGTGCACCGAGTGCCTCAGTCTGTGGGTGCGAGCGGGGCGCACTGATTCTGTTCAATGCGGAATGAATCATGCCTCTCTGCGATTGGCTGCTTAACTTAACTCAATTAAACAGCTGTCTATGAAATGTGCCTTTCATTAATGATTATTCCCTTCTGAGCAAGATTCCAAAAATGACTTAGTCATTATTTGTCTGAACAGTAGTAATTGTCATTTCTAGAGTACTCCTGATGTTAGTTGTCATAATTATTACAACTAGATTTCTCACTACTAGTGCATTTCTGAAAGTGTTGCAAAATATCGACTCACAATAAAGACTCACAAAACGAACCGAAATCGAGGCAATAGGTCCGAATATAATGTTTAATTTCCTTAAATGTGTTTGTTTTCTGCAAAACCACGTACAATCGTTTCTAGATTGGTGCTGGGAATTGTTTTTCTAGAACTCGACCTGAGATCCTCTTGCATTGCAGAGTTCAAGTGACATTTTTTTTCTCAACGCCTCCCAGTTGTAAAGCCACGTTTACTATGCGCTGTCTCTGCATCAATCAGTCGAAGAGGGCTTCAAAACCAGAGTCCAGTTTTTCCACCAAAGTTTGTAATTGTAATAGCATTTATATAGCACTTACTACCCCTGACGAGGCATTGAAGCACTATTTCAGCGAGTAGCACGCTACTCCGGAACCCAAAAAGGATTAGTGGCGAATTAGTAAAGGGAAATATGAAATTAATTTGAGCGGTGGACATGTTAGTCTGTTATTTGGATTGAAAACGATAGTGGAGAGATAGAAGAGGGAAGGGTTTGCATTTATATAGCGCTCGCTACCCCTGATGGAGTGTGAAGCGCTTTTCGGTGGGTAGCACGCTACTCCGAAACCCAAGCAGGATTAGTGGGGAAATTAGTATAGGGGAATATGACATTAATTTGAGTGGTGGACATTTTAGTCTTTTATTTGGATTGAGAAAGTATAGTGGAGGGATAGAAGAGGGAAGGGTTTGCATTTATATTTATATCACGCTTGGTAGCCCTGATGAGGTGTCGAAGCGCTTTTTGGTGGGTAGCTCGCTACTCCAGAACCCAAACAGGATTAGTGTGGAATTAGTATAGTGGAAATATGAAATTAATTTGAGTGGTGGACATGTCAGTCTGTTATTTGGATTGAAAAGGATAGTGGAGGGATAGAAGAGGGAAGGATTTAGAATGTTTTTTTTGAGTTCATAGCAGTAGGAGGATGTTTTGGATGAGTAAAGGGGAGGTGGAGGGGGAGAGTCAGAAGGAAAGGATTAGAAATGCTTGTTTGGGAGATCTGAACAGTAAAAGAGGTATGAGATGATGCAAGGAGGGGTAGAGGAGGGAAGAGTCTAGAAAGGGTTATTTTGGGGATCGTAGTAGTAGAATGGGGTTTGGAATGAGTGAGGGAGTGGAGGTAGAGGATTTATTGAGAGAGGTATTGGGTGATAAATAGGTGAGAGTCTACAAAGGGTTATTTTGGAGCTCATAGTAGTAGAATGGAGTTTGGGATGAGTGAGAGAGTGGAGGTAGAGGATATATTGAGAGAGGTATAGGGTGAAAAATAGGGTAGTGCATTGGGGAGAGTAGTAGAATGAGGTTTGAGATGAGTCAGAGTGGAGGTAGAGGATATATTGCGAGAGGTGTAGGGTGAGATATAGGGTAGTGCATTGGAGATGCTGAATTAGAAGCAAAGTAATAACTATAAAGATACATAAGTCCATGGAAGGTATATATTTGTAAGGAAGGTAATATATGTAGTTTTAAATTGTATTTAATAAACTCAGACTTTCAAGTGTTGCTGTATTTAAAGTTAATTTGTTTTTATCATTATTTTTTATAATTCAATAGTGAATCAATTGTAGAAAAATAGTTATGATATGATAAAAGATTTATATATTTATGCAGTCACTTATATACATGTTAAACATAGAATAATATAACAATAAGTAGTATGCACATTTAACGAATATCTATATATTTGAAAACATATTTGTTATACACGTTTAAACAAAGCAATACACATATGTAGGTACCCATATATAGTCCAAATAAATGCTTATATACAGAGGGATATGCTGTATATTTATGTTTGAGTATGGGGGTTATGTGGGGAAGAGCCAACTCTTGAGTAATCTTCTGAAGATAAGGTAGTCACCTGTGGATCTTATGTTTGGGGGAAAGAGTTCCATATTTTGGCTGCTTGAACAGAGAAGAATGTGCCACCTATGTTTTTTTTTCTTGTATGGTGGAATTTTGAGGCGAGGTGACAATCTAGAGCGGAGCTTCCTTTGTTGAATGTATTTGGTGATTTTATTTCTGAAGAAGAGCGTTCCTGTTCCATGTATCGCTTTGTAGGTGATACAAAGCAGCTTGAATGTGGATCTTCAGGCAACTGGTAACCAATGTAGGGCTTTCAAGGCAGGGGAGATGTGGGCTTGTGGCTTTATATGTAAGAGTAGTCTGGCAGCAGAGTTCTGAATCCTTTGTACTCATTTAATAGTTGTTAAAGATGATCCATGGTAGAGGCTGTTGGCATAATCGAGTTTAAACAGAACAAGAGAAACAGTAGCCTGGCCCTTGTGTGGAAATTCCATGTGCGGAAAGATGTGTCGCAGAGTTTTTATAGTAACAAAATTTGATCTTGCTAGTTTGTCCACTTGGGCATTCATTGATAGCTTGGAGTCCATGGTAATTACGATGTTTCTTACTTTCTTTGATACTTTAGGTGGTGTTCTCAAGTCATCAGGCCAGGCAGCGAATGGGTCATAATTTTTCCAATCACCACACATGAGTATTTCTGTTTTTGAAACATTAAATTTGAGATGGCTCCATGTCATCAAATGAACCACAGCTCTGAGACGACTGAAAATATGTGAGTGTCCAATGTCTTTGGGGCTTTCCAGTTTAAGGAGTATTTGTGTGTCATCTGCATAGTTATAGCATGTGAGGTGAAATTGATTGACCAGTGCTGATAAAGACCTAATGTAAGTGTTGAAAATCATGGGTGAGATGATAGAGCATTAAGGGACCCCTGCTTTTGTGAAGTATGGTTTGGATGACATTAGTTCTGTTGTGAAGGTAGGATGTGATACAGTTGAGAGCAGTCCCCTCTATGCCAGCTCCGCAGAGTCTTTGTATTAGAGTGTCATGGTCAACCATGTCAAAGATAGCTGAGAGGTCCAAGAGAAGTAGTGCAGCAACCCTGTTCCGGTCAACTGTGTTCTTAAGGTCATCCCAGATGGCTACGAGTGCAGATTCTGTGCCTCTTCCTGGACAGAATCCTGTTTGGAAGTCGGAAAGTATGGAATTCTCTTCAATGAATTGTGACATTTGGGAGAATGCTGCTCTTTCTATCAGTTTGCCCAGGAAAGGTCCATTTGAATTGATCTGTAGTTGTCGGGGTTAAGCGGGTCCAGGTTTGTTTTCTTTACTAATGGGCATACGTATGACATTTTGAGATCTTCTGGAAATATTCCAGAAGTTAAGGACTTGTTGATGATTCTTCTTACCGGTGTGGCAGCAGAGGTAGTTAGAAGAATTGTCTTGAAGGTTTGCAGTGGACACGGGTAGAAGGGCTGCCTGCAGGCCTGCTTGGTTTGACCAGGTCCATAAATTCATAGTGTGAAATTAGTTGGAAGGAATGGAGAGGCTGGGTTAGCGTACTCTTGGATTGTTGTTTTGGAAAAGGGTCGGTGCTGGTGGTTTTTCTTTGTTTTAAATAGGAGTCCAACATGTCTGCTCTGGTTGTGTAAAGATTTGCCAGTTTGCGAATTCTTGAGTACTGGTATGAGCTCCTTCTAGGCAATTTGGTTTACGAAATTCTGTGAGAGTTTTATAGAATTCTTTATTTGCACATTTAGCATTTTGAATTATTTCTGAATAGTATCTTTATTTAACTTTTTTGTTTGCTGACTTGTATAATCTGTTAAGTGTCTTTATGTCAAGTTTGTCTTGGTTGGTGTTTGTTTTGAGCCAGGTGCGTTGTAGCTTTCTAATTTGCTGTTTTATCTCTTTTATCGCTATATTTCTCCAAGGTTTTCTTTTGTTCTGTTGTGTTGTTCTGAGTGGTATCAGGATACCAAAAGCTTTGTGTAGCCACTCATATAGTTTTTGAACATAATTTATTGTGTCTAGATCTGTACTGGATGTTAGGTGTGTTTCTAAGTGTTCAAAATTGAGTTAATTCCACAGTTGATAGGTGGATGCACGTAAAATGGATTTAGATGTGTTGCTTTGTGTTGTTTTATATTGGAAAGCAAGCAAATGGTGGTCTGACCATGTGACTGGAGTCATTGTTTGAAAGGTAACTAGTTCTGTATTTGCAAAAATGACATCTAGGATGTGTCCAGCAATGTGTGTGGGTTTGTGGACGATCTGATGTAGGTTCAGTGCATCTGGGCCAGTAATGATTGTTTTCGGATTGGGCATATAGGGTTTGTCAAACCAAATGTTTAGGTCACCTAGAATGCATAGGTTGGAGTGTAGTGTTATAAGGCTTGAAACTGTGTCTAGAAGTGTGTCTGGGAATGTTGCATTGACAGATGGAGGTCTGTAAAGGAGCAGGACGTTACAGGAGGAAGATGGTGTAGGGTTGCATCTGGTGAAGAGGGCCTCACAACCTTGTTTGGAAATGTTGTCAGCTTTAGTGATATTTAATGTTTGCTTAAACACAACAGCTAGGCCACCTCCTCTTTTGCCTACACAATTTTGTTTGATTGTTTGACAGTCTAGAGAAAGGCCTTCATGCAAGACTGGAGCCATATCATCTCCCAACCATGATTCAGTTATGAAGAGTAAGTCAGGTTGTGTGTCAGTGAGAAGGTTGTAGATGTATGCTTTTTTTTAGAGAGTGATCGAGCATTTATTAGTAGGCAGTTTAGAGAATGTGCTATGGTGATGGTGTGACTTTGTTTTGTGGAAGAGTGAGCAGTATTTTGTGGGCTTGCAGCCGGTGTATTGTTAGTGCTGGTATTAGCTGTGTGAGGATAGCAATAGTGTAGCTGTTCTGTATCGTGTTCCTCGTCCAGAAGGCTAAGACGGCATTTTGATGGGCCTGCGTGTGCAGGTGGTGGAGATGGTGGTTGAGAGTGATTTGTTGAGCTGTGTTGTTTTTGTAGAGTAGCCTTGTTGTGCAGTAGACATGGAGATGAAAAGTTGTGAAGTGCGGCATGTTGCTTATTTTGTTTGCGCCTGTTTGGGGCGGAAGGTGTATGAGTTACGGGTGGTGGAGCAGCATGTGGGTCATGTTGTAATGTTCTAAATTATCCAATGGATGAGAGGTGGGTAAAAGAAAGTTGCTGTGTTGCTGTATATTTCTTAGGTGTGGAGGAAGAGAGAAAGCTTGGCATTGGAGTTTGTTTATGGTGTGTATTATTTGTGTGCTCAGGAAGGTGGGAGTGGGTGTATGTTTCTAGTTTGTCACTAAAAGTATTATGAGGTTTTGTGTGTGACAGATTTTGTTGTGCTGGTGTGTGTCTGTTATGTTTTGTTTTTGAGGAGTAGTGAAAGTAGGTGATGATGTATTTGTTTTCTGAGAGGACTTTGCATGTAAAGTATTGTTGGTAAGTGGAAGCTGCATGGTAAAGCGGCGGTGATGTGTTTTGGAAAAGATTGCAAGTGGTGTGTGAGAGGGGATGGGCAAGAGTTAGGAGTGTTTGTTTAAGATTGGATTGCTGTTAGACTTGGTTTTTCAGCAAGTTTATCCCTAGACTTTTTGCTTTTTGGCCTCCTGTTTTTGACCTATTATTCGTTGGTTTTAGGACTCTGGGCACTTCCCCACTGCTAATCAGTGCAAAAGTGCATATGCTCTCCATGTAAATTGGGTATGGGCTGATGTTTCCATGATTGGCTTATTTGATTTACTACTCAGTCCCTCGTACAGTGCACTGTGTGCGCTCAGGGCCTGTAAATCAAATGCTACTAGTGGGCTTGCAGCACTGCTTGTGCCACCCACACAAGTAGCCTTTCAAATGTGTCTCAGACCTGCCACTGCAGTATCTGTGCACAGTTTTTACTGCCATGTCGACCTGGCAGGTTCACCCACTTGCCAGACCCAAACCTTCTATTTTCTTACAGTTAAGGCACCACTCCAGTAGCCCAAAGGTACCCCCATGGGCAGGGTGCAGTGTATGTGAAACATAAGACATGTACTGGTGTGTTTTAAATGTCTTGATAGTAAAAGATTGTGTATTTCGTTTTTCACTATTGCAAGGCTATCTGTCCCATAGGCTAACATGAGAGTTGCTTTGTAATATCTCACAAGCATAACTTACCATTGGGACAAGATAGAGAAATGGAGTTTAGGCTTCCTGAACTTAGAATTTAAAAATATGTGTTTTAGTAAAGATGATTTTTATGTTATGTGTTTGTAAATGCCACTTTAGAAAGTGGGCATTTTCTTGCTTAACCATCCTGTATGCCTCTGCCATTTGTGTATTGCCTGTCTGGGTTTAGACTGACAGAAGCAGAGGATGTGCATTCACACTAGACAGACATAAGGGGGAGGTTGAGGTGTGCCCTGCCTTCCCAGGGTGACTCAAAGCCAGGCTGAATAGACCTGGCAGCATTTAGAGTAGTGGGAGGAGGTGTTGCTTGCACCTAAATGGACTGTGGCTGCCTTCCACAAAGCTGCCTCCTCCGCCTAGATCGAATCTGGCCTGAGCCAGGCTGAACTGGTTTATGTGTGCCTGACTTCAGCAGCCGTGCACCTGGTGCGTGCCTGAGTCTAGCATAGGTTTTGTACAGGAAGGGTAGCCTTCCTGTACAAAATACTATGGGGCATATTTACAAGTCACTTTTTCTGACGCTCCGGTGGCGTTGCTCTTTACCCCAAATTTACAAGGTGGCGTAAAGCCACTTAACGTGACTAAACGCTACCTTGTAAATATGCCCCTTAAAGCAGCAGTCCGCTGTAGCAAAGGGGTGGGCAATGGGTGTTGCTGTGGGCGTTCCACCGTAACACCCATTGCTTTTTGATGCTGCCCCATATTTACAAGGATGGGGCAGCACCAAAAACTAAGGCCAGGAAAAACCTAGTCTTAGGATGACAATACGAGGAGAAATTATTAATTTCTCCTCATATTTTGCTCTTTCTATGTGTGCTGCATTTTGCAGCAAACATAGAAACAGCAAATCACCTTAAAAGATTGTTTATGTGCAGGAAAGTTTCTCTTCCTGCACATAAACAATCCCACTGCAGTGGAAGCAATTTATTTTTAATTATTTAATAATTAGTTGTTAATTAATAGTAATTAATTATTTGAATATTAAATATGGAAATTGTGTAATTAATTTTAGGTGCAGGTTGTAGGGTTTATAGGGGTAAGGGGTGGGAAGTAATTTATTTTTGATTAATTAGAAATTAGTTCTTAATTTATATTAATTAATTGATTGAAAATTAATTATGGAAATTGTGTAATTTATTTAAGGTATGGGTTGTGAGGTTTATAGGGGTAAAGGTTGGGAAGTAATTTATTTTTGATTAATTAGTAATTAGCTGTTAATTTATATTAATTAATTAATTGAAAATTATATATGGAAATTGTGTATTTACTTTTAGGTGTGGGTTGTGGGGTTTATCGGGGTTAAGGGTGGGAAGTAATTTATGTTTGATTAATTAATGATTAGTTGATCATTAATATTAATTAATCAATTGATATTTAATTAGGGTAATTGTTTATTTTTGTGTGTGCGTGGGTTTTACTTTTATAGAGGTGAAGGGTGGGGAGTAAATTAATTTTACTTGCTTTATAATTAGTTGTTAAACACTATTAGTTTTTTAATTGAAAATACATTTTAATTGTGTAATTAATTTTTTTACAGTTTAATTTTAGCTGTGGGGAATATAGGGGTAAAGTGTGGGAAGGTAATTTATTTTTATGAGT
The DNA here is from genome assembly GCA_963921515.1 of Calotriton arnoldi. Lineage (NCBI taxonomy): Eukaryota > Metazoa > Chordata > Amphibia > Caudata > Salamandridae > Calotriton > Calotriton arnoldi. Next base: position 3,014,984 of record CAWUFW010000285.1, read on the forward strand.
TCTAATTTGTTTTTTAATTAATAATATTTCTTTAATTGGTAAATAATTATGTTAATTATGGAAGTATTTTATTTTTTTTAATTTAGATGTGGGGTGTAAATTGTGTGGTGTCATAGGGTAGGAAATAAAAAAAGTAAATTTATGTTATAATTAATGTTTTCGTTTCTAAATAATTTCTAATTAAAAATATTTGTTTGAAAATGATTTTTTATTTTACTTAATATAATATTTGTAGGTATTTGTCATATGTATTTAACATTATAATATATATATATAAATTTTTAATATTAAATATATTTGCATTTTAATTTTTAACATATTTATATATATTTTTTATGTATTTGGTTTTTTAAATATGTTTGTCGTTGTTAATATTTTGTTTGCTTTTTTTTTTTAACTAACTGGAGTGAGAATATTAATTGTTACCCCTCTGCAATCCAACACTTTCCCCACTGTTGCACTGATTGGAGTGGGAATAGTACATTTTATCCCTCCACTATCCAACACTTTCCCTACTGTTGCACTCACTGAAGTGGGAATAGTAATTTTTACCCCTCTGCTATCCAACACTTTCCCTACTGTTGCACTGATTGGGGTGGGAATAGTAAATTTTATCCCGCCACTATCCAACACTTTCCCTACAGTTGCACTCACTGAAGTGGGAATAGTAATTTTTACCCCTCCACTATCCAACACTTTCCCTACTTTTACACTGACGGTGTGGAAATAGTAATTTTTACCCCTTTGCTATCCAACACTTTCTCTACTGTTGCACTCACTGGAGTGGAAATAGTAATTTTTACCTCCCCGCAATCCAACATTTTCCCTACTGTTACACTTACTGGAGTGGGAATAGTAATTGTTACCCCTCCGCTATCCAACACTTTCCCTACTGTTGCACTCACTGGAGTGGGAATAGTAATTTTTACCCCTCCGCTATCCAACACTTTCCCTACTGTTGCACTCCCTGGAGTGGGAATAGTAATTTTTACCCCTCCGCTATCCAACACTTTCCTTACTGTTGTACTCACTGGAGTGGGAATAGTAATTTTTACCCATCCGCTATCCAACACTTTCCCTACTGTTGCACTCAATGGAGTGGAAATAGTAATTTTTACCCGTCCGCTATCAACACTTTCCCTACTTTTGCACTCATTGGAGTGGGAATAGTAATTTTTACCCCTCCGCTATCCAACACTTTCCCTACTGTTGCACTCACTGTATATTTTATGTTATTTGTACATATATATGTATGTATAAATATATATATATTGTTGGCTTCGTCTCAACAACCTCCAGTTTCCCCTGGTAAAGACGAACACGGACCCAAAGGTTTCTGGTGCTAAGATAAGTTTATTTTGCTGCCACGCACCACCGCCATAACGCGTTTCGGCCTTTCAAAGGCCTTGATCACATGACGCGCTGGTTTGTGCTACCCCTAAATTTAAAGTGCCAGTGCAACAGTTACAAGTTAATCCAGGTGACTAATTCATAACCATGGAAGAGTTACTAGCGTCAATTAAGATAAAACACATATCTTTTGCACCAAATACAGGTTGAAATTCATATAGATATGTATAAATATAAACATAAATACACAATTTTTATGGGGTAATAAAATTAAATCAATCAATATTTCTTTAAATAAGAATTATTAAAAGAGTTAAAACCATTATTTTACCAATACTAGAAGCACCTTAAATACAGTCTTCTATATAAAATAATTTTTCCGTATTAAACCTGTAAATATTAAAACACAATGTATATTGATAAAAATACAAGTGTTAAAAAATGTGCTAAAAAGATGTAATAAATATGATAGAAACCATGCTAAAAAGTAAATACTTAGCTATTTCTTTATCATAAATCTACCCAGACAAGCACTACCTCATTGTGCCTAACTGGTTTGCTATTGGTTTTATACCATTGACACTAATTATGCCCTTAGTGAGCTGAATTAATTCCTCCATACTGTAGTGATTAAGTGAAAAAAGTGCCAAACGTATCACCATATGGAATCAAAAAATAGACTCCAAAAAGTGCTAAGTGCTATACATATCTGGATAAAAACCATGCGAAAAAAGAAGCTAAAATTACTAAATTTCATGATTACATGTGTGTATTAAAATGTGTAAATAACTAAAACAAGGGATTAGGACAACAGTAAGTATAAAATTCATAACTGGAGAAACCCCTTATAAACAGGTAAAAAAATCTTCACTAGCGTTAAGCCCGAAAGGTGTCTTGGTGTCGAGCTCCAGAATGTACCTAGTTTCTAAGAGACGTAGAGTGGTATATATCAGTGATGTCACTGACCATGTCATGAGTGATGTAATATGTGACGTCATCAGCAGTGCATTGCGGGGGCGCGAGTTATAGTTAGCTGAACTAACTATAACGGGGGAATTTCACGGGTTTTATAACGTGTCTGAAACCTATGGTTTTTTCTGTGAATTTCAAAAGTTTTTTAAATGCTAATTTCTAACTATAACGTGCCTGAAACCTATGGTTTTTTCAGTGAATTTCAAAGGTTTTTTAAATGCTAATTTCTAACTATAACGCCCCTAAAACCTATGGTTTTTTCAGTGAATTTCAAAGGTTTTGTAAATGACAATTTTTAAATGTATTAATTGTTATATTTATTTTTTTGATACTGATTTACTAAATTTTTTAAAACTATTTATTTTTAGATATTTTATTTATTAAATTACATTGTAATTACATTATACATTACATTACAAAATATACTTTCTCAGAATGAATTACTTTAGTTTAAATAGTTTGCAAATAGGCAATAGAGTTTTAAGTACAGTAGTTACAGTTGTTGCAATGGGCAACACAATTTCAAACACAATGCAACATTGACCTCAATGTGAATTTCTAGTTAAATGCAATTAGTTACTTTATGGATTACTTTTCTAACCACAGGACTGGATCCTAGATTCAGTCCTGGGACATCTCCTGTAAACAGTTGAGTAAAAGCGTTTTGGTTACAGTAGTGATTTTTAAGGAATATTATTGTATTTTAAAAGTTGACACTTAGAAACTTTTTCACATAGAATCACCAATGTTATCCTATGGGAGGAAATTCACTTAGCAGGTAAGTAGTGTTATCGTTACTTTTTCTTACTCAGTGTTGGATCCTGGATCCAGCACTGGTGCATCTCCTGTAAACAGTTGAAAGAATGCGTTTAAGTCATACAGGCGATTTTTAAGGAATATTTGTAATTTGTGAAAATCGACACTTTGAAACTTTTCTGCTGAAAACCAGACAATGGATTCCTATGGAAGGAAATATAAGTTACTGGTAAGTACGGTTAGAATTACTTTTCAGGGTCAGTGCTGGGCTAAAAGATGCAGCACTGGGTTCTCTCCTGATAGCAGGTGAGTAAATCGGAATTCGTAGTTCGGTTGATTTTAGAGGAATATTATAAAGTTCCAAAACTCCACACTTAGAAGAATTTCAAAGTGAAACCAGTCAATGTTAGCCTATGGAAGGAAATTCAAGTTGCTGGTAAGTACGGTTAAAATTACTTTTCAGGATCAGAACTGGGCTGAAAGATGCAGCACTGAGGTCTCTCCTGATAACTGGTGAGTAAATCGGAATCCGTATTTCGGCTGATTTTAGAGGAATATTATAAAGTTCCAAATCTGCACACTTAGAAGAATTTCCAAGTGAAACCAGTCAATGTTAGCCTATGGAAGGAAATTCAAGTTACTGGTAAGTACGGTTAGAATTACTTTTCAGGACCAGTACTGGGCTGAAAGATGCAGCACTGAGGTCTCTCCTGATAACAGGTGAGTAAATCGGAATTCGTATTTCGGCTGATTTTAGAGGAATATTTGCACAATGGTGAAGGGAGGGGCGAGGCCTGAGGTGACATCTGTGCAAACGCGCCCCGTGGCGCATTTTAAGTTGGGGGATTAAGTCCCCTTGAATCATGAGGGTCCCTGGGGGCCAACTAGCCCACCAGGAACCTCCAGTATGCGCCAGGGGGCTGAGTTGCAGAGACGTGTACAGAGGCCACACCCCTTTTTACACCTCTCTGCAACGCAGCTTTGTGGCGCTTTCTGGACATACCTGTTGGGCTAGTTGGCCCCCAGGGACCCTCAGGATTGAAGGGGATTTAATTCCCCATCTTAAAACACGCCACGGGGCCTGTTTGCACACATGTCACCTGAAGCCCCGCCCTCTCCCTTCACCACTGTGCAAACGCGCCCCGTGGCGCGTTTAAGTTGGGGGATTAAGTCCCCTTGAATCCTGAGGGTCCCTGGAGTCCAACTAGCCCACCATGTACTTCCAAAAAGCGCCACAGAGCTGCGTTGCAGAGAGGTGTAAAAAGGGCGTGGCCTCTGTACACCTCTCTGCAACGCAGCCCCCTGGCGCATACTGGAGGTTCCTGGTGGGCTAGTTTGCCCCCAGGGACCCCCAGTATTCAAGGGGAATTACTTCCCCTTCTCAAAACGCGCCAGGGGGCGCGTTTGCAGACTGCTGCAGGGAGGGGGGCGGGGCCTCCGGCACGATGCCGGTCTTTTTTTTTTGATTGGGAGGGGGGCTGCGTGGCCCCCCTTCCCTCAGCCACTTTTTGCCCCGGGGACCCCATCCCCCGGGGCCTGAGGAGTTTTTTTTTTTTTTTAATAAAATTTAAAAAAACGGGAAGGGGGCCGCGTGGCCCCCCTTCCCTGGGCCTGTATTGGCCCCGGGCAAGCCCTCTTTTTTTTTAATAAAAAATTTGGAGGGGGGCTGCGTGGCCCCCCTCCTCAGGCCATTTAAGGCCCTGGGGACCCCATCCCCCGGGGCCGGCCTTTAAATATTTTTTTTAAAAAATTTTTTAGGGGAGGGGGGGCTGCGTGGCCCCCCTCCCTGGCCACTTATGGCCCGGGGACCCCATCCCCCGGGGCCTGGCCTCTCGTTGGGGACTGTGGGGGGGTCCCCAAACCCCCCACAGTCCCGCCGGCTCCCCGTGTCCTACGGGAGCTGGCATTGCTTTCCACATGGGGAGCAGCTAAGATGCTGCTCCCCATGTGGAAAGCAATTTGCTTTGGATATTGGAGCGAGAGCAGGTTTCTGCTCTCGCTCCATATCCAAAGCAGTTTGCAATGACAGGACGGGAGCCGCGAGGCTCCCGTCCTGCCATAGCAAACTATAGTGTCCCGGGGGTAGGCACCCGGGACACTGCAGGAGCCGGCCCTGGGGGGTGGCGGTCCCCAGGGCCACCACAGGCTCCAGAGAGGGGCCGCGCGGCCCCCTCCCCACATCTAGAAAGCCCCGGGGAGGTGGTGGTCCCCGGGTCTTCGGAGGTCCAAAACGGACCCCCATTTTAAATTTCTTAGTGCCCCGGGAGGTGGCGGTCCCGGGCGTGTGGGGGCTGGAGCCCCCCACACAGGTTAAAACATTTAAAAAAGAAGCCCCGGGGAGGTGGCGGTCCCGGGGCAGCGGGAGGGCAAAGAGCCCTCCCGCACCATTATTGTTTTTAAGCCCCGGGGGTGACGGTCCCCGGGGCTTTGGGGCCTTAGAGGCCCCCACATATTAAAAGAAACCCCTGCATGCCCCCGGGACTTGGCCCGACCGGGGGCCAATTAACAACAAAGCGCGGGAGACCGCGCTTCGATTTTTTTTTTCTCTGCGGGATCCGCGCACCCTGAGCGCATCCCGCCCATTTTATATATTTTTTTAAATGCTTTTTTCTGCCCAGGGGGTCCTTGTGGGACCCCCTGAGCAGACCTAGGGGGTCAGGGTGTTTCTACCCTGCCCCCTTTGTGCTTTTTGCGCACTTGTTTCCTCTGGGGTTTTTTTCTAATTGGCAGGATCCGCGCACCCTGAGCGCATCCTGCCGATTTAAAAAAAAAATGCTTTTTTCTGCCCAGGGGGTCCTTGTGGGACCCCCTGAGCAGACCTAGGGGGTCAGGGTGTTTCTACCCTGCCCCCTTTTTGCGCTTTGCGCACTTGTTTCTGTCCCTCGGTTCTACCGAGGGACAAAATGGCTGCCAACACTTCCTGATTTGGAGTGTAGACAGCCACTTGAAAGCCAATTAACATGCAGCTCGTGATCGGGACGGTGCGCGCAGGGTGCGCTCAGGGTGCGCGAATCCGACGCGGCCATAGATATATATGTGATTTTCATTTTGATTTTCACAGGAACTACTGAACGGATTTACACCATTTAACAAAAGGGTTCTTTCTGAACCAAGAACTACCTCTTTGCCAAATTTGGTGTAATTCCGTTCAGCAGTTCGGGCTGTAGCCGTGTCTAAATTTTCCTATGGGAAAATGAATGGGGAAAACACGTTTTGGGACCCCCTTTTTCTCGGCCCCCGCTTGACGAATCACCCTGAGACTTTCAGGGTAGGAGCGGACCGGAGCGGGCCATAAAGTTTGAAAATTTCGCGAAGATTCGTAAACCGACGCAAGAGTTATTTCAAATAGAATGTCGCGGATTTCCTATGGAAAATAGGTCCTAACTATAACTATCTACTGGCGACCGCCAGTAGATAATACATATATATGTTCAAATAGAATATATATATATATATATATATATATATATATATATATATATATATATATATATATATATATTTGTACATTTTTATATAATTTTAAAATGATAAAATAAATTAAAATTGATAGTTTATTAATTGTTTTAAAGTAAATATATATATTGATTATTATGTATGTGTGTTTAACTTTATATAATTAAGTTTATTTGTTATATTTGTTAAAATATGTTAAATCTACTTTTTTATATTAATTTTATTATTTAACATATTTAATATTTATTATTTTATTTTAAACTTATAAAATCGATATTTTGTACAACTATATTTTTTACATCAATATATTTTTTTCAATATTTTTGTATTTACCTGTTTACGTATAGGAGTCTATATTTTTGCATTGTATATTTGTTCATCAATATTTTTCACTTCTTTATTCTTTACATCGATATTCTGTCAGTGAACCATCCAGCCCCTGAGTGTTCTTTGAAGGATGCTTACAATTTTGAAAATAGTCATTTGCCTGCATAGGCGCTGAGCTCTTCTGCCTTGTGGCTGCAGCTGGAGCGATACTTCAATTATGGAGTGCCTTTAAATCTGTCCTGACCTGGACATCAGCAGCTAAGAAGACTAAAGGAAACTCTGACACCTCCGGGCTCCGCACACTTTACAGGTGCTTCTTTCTTCACAGATCTGGACCAGTATCAGATGGACCAGGATATGTAAAGACTACTGGTGTGACGCGTGTGAAACTGCTACTGACAACTGTGTCTGTCACTTATCAGGGTATTAGCTGTATCACTTAAACATATATGCACGTGCCACTTGTACAAACATGCTATCAGCCTTGTTTGTTAGGGGATGGCCACAGGGCCTCTGGACAACCCTCCAGCAGGTAACCAACCCCACACTGCTCACGGCCGTTGGTCTTACGCTGTGTGGGGTTGGCCACAGGGTTTTTCCGTAGGCAGGGGAGGGGGCTGCGCTGCCCCCTCATCTTTTTTTTAACAATTTTACCCCAGGGGATGGGGTCCCCAGGGCCATTTTTGGTAGGAAGGCCATATGACTCCCTCCTCTTTATCAAAATATTTTGCCCCAGGATGGTCAGGGTATCCCTATCTTGCTCCCTATGAGTTTGTTTGGCATTTTTCTCCTTAGGACTCAGGAGTGACCAAAGGCGATGTGCAGTGTGGGTTTCAGGGGAGTAACAGAAGCCCTCACAGTCCCCTCAGTGCGGGGGGCCCGGGCTTCCAGTACTGGAGGGGGCCCCCTCAGCCCCTACTGATGTGAGGTGGGGGGCCCTTAAGCATATCTTGCAGGGGGGTCCCCTCACATTTTGTTACACCACTGGTGGGGTTGGTTGCCTGCAGGCTCTGCGGCCAACTCCCTGCTTTGCATGACCTTTGGCTGTGTGCAGCGTGGGGTTGGCTGCCAGCAGGGGAGTTGGCCACAGGACCTGTGGCCACCCCCACTACGTACAGCTGTAGTGTGGGATTGGTTCTGCCTGTGGGGGTAGGACACACGGCCTGGCCGCAAGCCAACCCCCAGCCGCACAATTATAACGTGTTTTATTACATCATTTATGACATCACTTATGGCATTTCAAATGATATCATTGATGACATTATTGATAACATCACTGGTGACATTATCCAAGCTTCTTTTGAACACATTACTCAATAAATGAGTATGATATTAGAGGTCTGAAAGTAAGTACAAAATAGCTCAGAATAATTTTAAGCATCATTAATTCCATCACACATATTACTCCCTTAAGTGAATAAAGCTTGTGTTATATGCAACATTGACCCTATACCAAAGACTTCATGGGTAGCCGAGTTAACATGAACAATCACCACAGATAGACAAGTAGCCCATACGGGCATGGTGCTCATTCTAAAAGTTGGTACAGTAAACAGTGTTTACTCTATAGAGAGAGTTTACTCTGTACCAAACTGTTTGTAGACAGTTAAACTCTCTTTGAGAAATATATCAGAGAGTATTAAAAAGTATCTACTAAGAATGGTGTTCACTCTATGTCAAACGTGTCCAAAGAGAGAATATTCACAAAAAAATCCCAAAGGCTGAAGTTGCTAAAGGTCATACTACCTGCAGCCTTCATACTGTGGTGAAAACTTTGAAGATAGCCAATCTACTGAAGCTACTCAAGCACATATACATAGGTTAGTACTTAGTGCACACAGTCTTCTATATTATGTAGAAATTGTCATGCTGAGCTGATTTTGGGGCATATTTACAAGCCCCTTTGTGTTGCTCTTGCACTACGCAACGTGGTGGAAGAGCGACACAACTTCAAAATGAAATTTATGAAGCCACGCAAAGCCACCTTGCATGGCCGTGAGTGGCTACATAAATCTTGAGTACTGCAACGCAGCGCTAATCACTGCATTGTATTATTCTGCACCAGCGAGGCATTTCCATGGGCGTTGCATGGGTGTTTCCATGCAACATCCATGGATTTTGATGCATTCCCAGATTTACCAAAAGTGATAGACCTGGGAATGCACCAAAAACCTGCGTCTCCCCAGGTGAGGCGTAAGAAGGAGAAATATCTTTATTTCTTTTCATTTTTTTCTCTACGTGTGCTGCATTCAGCAGCACACATAGAAAGAGGAAAAAGAGCCAGGGGAATGTTTTTGTGCAGGAAGGTGCCCATTCCTGCACAAAAACAATCCTCCTTACAATGCAGGCACCCTTACTCCATGGTACAAGGGTGCCTGCGTTGATGCTAGGCAGCCAGAAGGGCACCAGCACAGAGGAAAAGGCAGGAATGCGCCATATTGACTTAAACATGCCACATTCCTGCCCTTCTCCTGTCACACAGTGCAGCGCAGCAAGGTGACTTGCTGTGCTGCACTGCCTGACTTGCCCATAAATATGGCCCTTAGGGGGATATGTACAAGGAAGTGGCGGAGAGAGGCGTTAGCCGTCAATGCTTAATGCCTCTCTCCACCACTTTTGAACACAAGGCTGCACCATATTAACAAGAATGTGGTGCAGCCTTGCGTTTCCCCTGCGATGGCGCTAAGTTTAGCAACTTATCGCCAACGCAGGCACCCTTGCACCATTGTGCAAGGGTGTCTGCGTGCAGGGGAGGATTGTTTATGTGTAGGAAGGTGTCCACTAGATCTATAACGTGCTCAATACCTCTACACATATATGATGGTTAGGAGCACACATGTTTTATAAACACTTACACCCAGTAGCTGAACACATGCTGAACAAAATGAGGCAGAAAGGTAATATGGTAGTTACCCATCACTATGTAAATTATGACACAAACTAATACAATCATTGGATGATGTCATCAGTGATGTTATTTGAGATGTCATCAGTGATGTCATAAATGATGTCATAAAACATGTCATGAGTAATATAATATGTGAGGTCATAAGAAGCGTATGGTGGTGGTACAAGTTATAGTTAACTGTTAACTTTAATTGGTGAATTTCTGTGTTTTTTTTTAGTTCAGACCATTATGTTGGCACTGACATATTCACCTAACTATAATGTCACTTTAACCTTTGTTTGTTTCAGTGAATTTCTAAGGTTTTTATTTAATTTAAAGTATAACAGTTCCTAACTATAACGCTACTTCAACCTTTGGATTTTCCAAGAATTTCTAGGTTTTGTGTGTAAATTAATATTCTATTACCATACGTAAAACCAACCCCAACTGTGCATGGCCTTTGGTCATATACGTTGGGGGTTGGCTGCTGGTTGGCTGCAAAGCCTGCAGTCAACCACCCCCAGAAACAGTCAACTCTATGCTGTGCATGCCGTGCCACTGCATGGGGTTGACCGTGGGCCAGGCAAGCAAACTCATGCTGCACATAGCTTTTGACCACATGGCCTGGCCTGCCGGGCCCTCATTGAAGAGCGTCACTAGGTCACAGGGACTCAATTCCCTAGGGCTGAATTCAACAAAAAAGGGGAGGGGCCCCCCTCCCCAAGCCTTCATAGGTCCCAGGGATCCCATTCAACTGGCCGTATGTTATTTAAAGGGGAGGGGTTCACACAGCCACCCTCCCCTAGCCCTATCAAGCCCCAGGAACCCTAAGTTTGGGACCATATTCCATAAAAAGAGGAGGTAGTACACGCTGCCCCCTCCCCAAGTTTTATTAGGCTAAATGGAAGGGGGCAGGGCAGCACCCCCACCTCCAAACCTTATTAGGCCCCAGGGACATATCCCCTGGGGCCAAAATACATAATAATGGGAAGGGTGTGTCCGACCCCCCTCCCTGAGCCTTCTCAGGCCCAGAGGACTCCATCCCTGGAGCTGTAACTTATTTAAAAGGAGAGGGGGGCAGCATGGCCCTCCTCCCTGAGCCATTATAGACCCTGTCTCCTTGGGCCATATCTTATTTAAAAGGGGCGGGACCTCACTGCCCCCTCCTTAAGCCTTCTCGGCCCCCCTCCCTTTAGACCTAGTTGCTGTCCCTGGGGCTCGGGGAGGGGGCCTACTCCTCATTTTTGTAACCAGTTGTACCTAAGGTTCACCTTCCAGGGGCCTTTAAAAGCATGAGAGGGGGCCGAGTGTCCCCGCTCCGTTTTCTTAAAAAAGTCATCATCCCCGGATGGTGGGGTTCTTGGGGCCTAGAAGGACTTAGAGAGGGGGGAATGTGTGGCCCCCCCTCCCCATATTATCACATTTCTTCCCCGGAGATGGAGGTGGGGGCCCACTCACGTCCCCTTCCCATTTTATTAAATAAATGATGGACTGCCCTTTCGGGTTTTTTTTTGCTGCGGTCCCGTGGGACTCCTACTGATCACAGCAAAAGTTGCAGATTTTTTTTATTCTGGTCCGGGAGAGGGGTCCTTTTGGGTTTCCTCCACAGGGCCCAGGGGAGCAGTGTATTCCTTCCCTGCCCCTTACATATTTGTGTTTCTTAAAACTTCAGGACAGGGACTAAGTCCCCTAGTCCTGTAATGGCTGCCAACAACATTTTTCTCATATTGCTGGCAGCCAATCAGAGTGCTTGCTCTTGCGGGAGTCTGACTCCTGCAGTAGCGAATTCGCCCAAGGGAAAAAACACTCCCTGTGCTAATCAGAATACTCTATTTTTTAAAATTGGTTTCACTGGGCCTTCGCGAGAGTCTCTTGAACCAAACTATCCAGATTTTTAAACCTCAATTTCTCAAAAACTACTGAATGGACTTACACCAATTATAGAAAACATAGTCTGCGAACCAAGATCTAGCTTCCTGCTAAATTTGGTATAATTCCGTTCAGTAGTTTTTGTGGCAGACGCTGCTTAAAGAAGTCTATTGAAAATGCATAGGAAAATTTGCTTTGGGACCCCTTTTTTCTCAACACTCACTTGATGCATCACTCCAAAACTTTGCAGCAAAGAACTGAACTGAATTTGCTTTTTTTTGGAAAGGTTTATGGGTATTTGTTAATTTTTTGACTGAAATCCTACAATAACTCTAAATCTGTGTCTATGTTTCAGGGTGATAATACATTTCAACATGCCCAGTCATTGGTTCAATCAATCAAACAGTAGGTTTGTACAGCTCATCTTGTCACCTGCAAGGGTATCCAGACGCTGGCAGTGTCCAGTTGATTAGATGAATAGCCAGGTCTTCAGGGACATTCAGAACTCTGAAATAGATGGGGAGGTCCGTAGATGGAAGGGTACCTTGTTCCAAGTCTTCGCTGCCAGGTAGAAGGAGCAACCTCTGCATCTGTTCTGTCGGAAGCGGGTTGAGGATTAGAGAAAAGGACGTGGATCTGAGGTGTCTGGTGGACTGATAGAAGTTCAGGCGGTGGTTCAAGTAGGTGGGTCAGCAGTTGTGTAGGGCCTTTAGCCTTTGGTTAAGCCATTAAACAGAAACTACATGATTATCCTATGCTTCTTGGCAAGTCACCTTATTGCTGTGTGCAAGAATCTGTACATAAAAATATAATGGGGCTTATTTACAAGCCCCTAGCGCCGCCGGTGCATCACTTTTTTTGACGCAACAGAGGCGTGGTGTGCTGCCCCATATTTACAAGGACATGCAAAGCCACCCTGCGTGGCTTTTCATGACCTTGTAAATATGGCCCCTTTTCACACATCACTTTGCGTGAAAGGGGCGTGCCATGGGAGTTGTTGTTGGTGTTCCCAAGCAACACCCATGGATTCTGCCGCATTCCCAGATTTACAACATTTCGTAAACCTGGGAATGCATCAGAATCCTACGCCTCCCCAGGGGAGGGGTAAGGAGACACAACGAGGAGAAATACTTTTATTTCTTGTCGCTCTCTCCTCTTTCTGTGCGCGCTGCAATCTGCAGCACACATAGAAAGAGGAAACACCATCAATGATTGTTTATTTGCAGAAAGTTGTCCCTTCCTGCACAAAAACAATCATCTCCACAATGCGTTGGAGCATGGCAGCCAATTGTGTTCCAGCACAGGGGAAAGCACAGGGATGCGTCATAATATTGTAACTATGATTCATCCCTATGCTTTTAAAATGACGCAGCTCGGTGCTGCAAAATGGCTTGCTGCGCCGTACTGTGTCATTTTGTTGTAAATGAGGCCCAATGATTCCTGTCTACCACATGGCCCCACTACCCCACTGTTTTCAGGTATCAGATGTTTACCAGATATTTTCCCTTCTGATGCCCATGCCATATGGTACTTATTTTGCCTCTGTATGTCTGTGTGGTTGTGCATGCCACCATGTGTACTCTGCTGTACCTGTTATGTGTGCACCAGTAATGTGTGTGTATTGGTAGCTTATTGTGCAGTTAGTTAAAACCTTTACAAAAATATATCCCATTGATTGCCAATTTAAAAAAAACAACCTAAAACAGAGCTTATAAATACAGTGTAAGGATGTTAAAATGTGCCACCAAGCCCCCCGAAGGAGTTGAGTAGGGCCTAAAAGGCACCTACGGTTGTTAGTTAAAAGCCTTGAGGAACTAAAGTACAAGGCAGACTGTCGATATTAGTCAAGAACTTAGCAACAAAGAAAGAACAGTGAACATTGTTAGTCAGGTACTTAATGGCAAGCAATCACTTTGAACAGTAAATCTTTGCATCAAAGGGGCTCAGGCCATTGAAGGTATTAACATGTAATATGACATCTTCTGGGTTCGAACTTGTGGATGGATTCAGACTGTGCAAAGTGCAGAGACAACTGTAGGGTGTCCCAAGAGAACTTTGGATGTTTGGTGGCAGCTGTGCAGAGATGTGAATGATTTTAGGGACCTGGCTCTGGGCCACCAATGGTGTAGACGGATCCCAGTCTTATCGCAGCCCCCTAGAGGAATTTGACTGTTTTGAAATTTAAAGTGGTGTTCCCTGTGTTCATCAGGATTACAATTAGAGCCTGAGGGCAGGTTTGGATTCCTAAACAAACAAAGTCTCTACGAAGCAAGTCTTTTCTTAGTGGAAGCAGCGTGGGGCAGATGCACAGAATGTAAGTAATGGTTTCCGCACCCATGCGGCAGAGACAACACATTACACCTTGAGCTACAGTGTTTCACCATGGCGAATCATGTTCTGCATGTTTCATTCTCCCAATCTTAGTGCTACATGTCTGGCTTTAAGCCAGAGTGGGTAGGTGCAGTGATATATTTCTGCTGGTTCCATGGGGCGTAGGAGTTAATTGCTGCCCAGGCGTGTGAACGCTTGCTTAGCGCTGCTATGTCATCCAGCCTTGAGATCCTTTTTGCTGTGATTGCTGTGAGCAAGAGGTCATTTAATTTGACCTGAAGATGGTGCTTGACCGAGGATCCTGAGGTGTTTAAATCTAGCCAAAGTAAGCCGTTCAGGGTGTCTGGTGGGACGAGTCTGAGCCCATGGCAGAAATTTAAAAATGCAGTGCTTCTGTTATGTTATGTTATAGGTTATTTATTAAGCGCACGGCTACTCCAAGGAGTGTCCCGGCGCTATCTTGACCCCAGAACAGAGCAAATGAAGGAACAGCCAGCCGTAGCTAACTAGTCTGCACTACTGTTGAAAAAGCCAGGTTTTTAAACTTCGCCTAAAGCTGAGGAGATCACGTTCTTGTCTAAGGGAAAAAGGGAGACTATTCCATAATTTTGCCGCTACCACCTGAAAGGAGCGACCTCCTTTGTAAGAACGGCAAAACTTAGGCACAATTGTCAGTTGCTGGGATGATGATCGCAAAGTTCTGAGCTGTTTGTAGGGCTGAATTGTATTCCTAATGTACCGGACCCCAATGTTATTTAGGGCCTTAAAAGTTAGGACCAGGGATTTAAAAATGACCCTTTGTCTCACTGGTAGCCAATGCAAAGACCTAAGATAGGGAGACATGTGTGACCTGGGTCCGACCATGAGCACGGCCCTAGCTGCCGCATTTTGAACTACCTGCAGGCGGTTCAATAAGTAGTCCGGAAGGCCCAGGTACAACATTCTGGCTCAGAATTGCTTTATTATGTTGACTTCAAGCCTTATTTGTGCTGGTGACGCTCACTTTGGCAGACACAGAGCAGCTTGTTAGATTAGAGTGATAATCTTGTCCAATAATTTGGCCTCCATGCACAGGGTGATTTCACTTCCAGTTACCCAGGTATTTATACTCAGTGCTGTCAGGGACGGCTCCTCCACTATGGCAGAGGAGCATCGCCCCACTGTTTTCAAGCAGCGCAGAAGCAAAAACATAAAATGATAATAACTTTCAGTTATTATCATTTTATGTTTGGCTGCTTTGCGTGCAGGAGAGTGGGTGGGGCTGCTCTGCGAGCAGGGCAGGGGAGGAGTGGTTTGCCCGCTCCTAAAAGTGCTCAGTGACTCTCGGGCCACCCAAACCAGTCATGCGCACTTTCCCACTTCTCCATGCAGGCTGCATTACAGCCTGTCACAGTTCTCAACCAGCAGTGTTGTGATTGGCTTAGGGGAGGGAGCCTGGCTGCCTGCTTCCTGTTCCCGAAATCGGAAGCAGGACAGCAGGAGCAGCGACGCGGGACCGGGCAGCGGCAAGGTAAGTGATTTTTTTTCCCTCCCTCCCACAATCATGATCCCCCTCGCCCCCCGCAACCTCCCAACCCGCGAGTCATGCCGGCCGCTGCTGAGTGCTGTGCAGAAGCCTTTCCCCATTGAGATGCCACCTGCCACAGTCGGCTGTTTTCTTTCCAAAAATAACCGTCATAATTTTATTGTGATTTATTTCAAGACTGTCCCTGACAGTATAGTTCAAATCAAAATCAAATCAAATTATTCGGCAGGAAGACCAGCCATAAAAGTAGTTCAAAATACATACAGAGAAGATAAAAAATGAACACCAACGATGACCAGTATATATTGTATAAAACATAAGTAAAAGCATGGCATACATAATAAATAGTCTAAAAAAGTACATGAGCTTAGTCAAAGTGCATAGTGGTTCTTGAGCAAATGGCTGCCTGAAGAATCAGCCCAACACAACAACAGGTTTCATTGTCAGTTAATTCTTGCAAACACCTAAAGGCTGGATGACATTTACAATAATTTCTGAGCCTTAAAAAGGGAGCTAATTACATTCTTGTATATAATTGATAATACCCACAGAAGAAAGTACAGTGAATCAAGTTGTGCTAGAAAAATAGAAGCGAGCGCACTAACTCAGGTAATCAGTTGGAACAGCACCAAAATCAGCAAGTAAGTAATACCCAATACTGAGTTTCTGTGATTTCTCATTCAGCCTGATACCTTGCAATTTGTCTAACAACAGGGCCTGTGCTTGTTTCTGCTGGATAGCGTACCTATAGCTGACTCAGAAACAGCGAACCTTACACTAATCCCTACCAGTGAATTTTTTTTACGTAGGACAGCCAGGGAATAGAAAGCCCTTGTCACAAGTCAGGCAGTGAAAAAATACCTTTCTAGTGAGTGAGGCTTCCTCATTGCTCATAACAGAGAGCTACAGCAACGCGGGACAAATACATATTTGGTCACTTAAATAATTAAAGCTAACTCCTTATGCAAATAAAATGTGAGGCCGATGCAGGTACCATTAATAAACGCCTGCAAAAATGATTTTCTTCCATTTGCAGTGGTTGCGGCTCACCAATGCCCCATTTTCCAGCCCCATTGGTAGCAATAGGTACAGATTGTGCTAAATATATTTGTAGCAGTTGAACAAGGGCCCTCCCACTTGGTGGTGACAGCAAGGTAAGGAGGGAGCCTACTGCCCTTGAAAATTTAATTTTGTTTTGCGCTATTTGAGGTGCCCATTCACTAGAGGCGCTAAATAAGGTCCCTAGATATGAAAAACTGTTGGTGTGCAGTAAAGTATTTGGCCCTACCATGATAGGTGAAAAACAAAATGCGTGCGCCATCCCCTAGTTTGACCTGCACCTTGGTGTTGGAGTACAGCTGCACAATCAATCTCGGTAGATCAGCTGGGAGGCCCCAGTCCTGCAGTTAGCACCAAAAAGAGCCTCTAAGAATGCTGTCAAAAGCGGCTTTGAAGTCTACGAAGCAGGAAGAGAACGCAGATCCTCTACTGAGGGCTTTGTCACGCATTAGTACAAGTGCCATCAAATTTATTGTGGTACTGTAGTTGTCTCTAAAGCCTCACTGATTTCTGGGGATAATATGTGCTTTGTCTGCCCAGGCTTTCAGGTTATCAAGCTGGAGGCTACCAAATAATTTAGAGTTGTTGTCAATAAGCGCTATAAGGGGATAGTGGCTGGGATTGGCGTTTGGAGCCCCCAGTAATGTGTGTATGCATGTACGTGTTTGTGTGTGTCTGTGCACTTGCATGCATGTGTATGTGTGTTTATGTGTGTGTGTAATGCATGCCCTACTGCTTAACGTTGTAAGAGAAATCAAAAGTGAATGTAATGAATATGCAGATAATTGTCTTGTGCCACTACTTAGGAAAAGGGATATTGGACGTGATATATGTATTATTAAAATGTTGATTCTTTCACCATAACCTGGATTGGTTAGGTAGTACTCAGAACCAGGCAAAGAAAATCATCCACACGCCTGGAGTACTAAGTCTAGGGTTCAGCAACTGTCCACCCCATACAAACTTTAGGATTCATTCAAGCATTATTAAATGAAAGTCATTTATTAGATCACCCCACCACCCCTACTGGTGCAGGGCGGTCTCATTGTAAATGGTTCTACACATAAGAAACAAGACCTGAAATCAAAGCTTATACTCATTGAAAACCAAAAATGCAAAGCACCAATACTACTACTTTATGCAATGTCACCAACCAAAGTTAAATTATATAATTTAAGAATACACAATATGGAGGTTAGACCCAAAGGCCTAATCCGTACTCTGGTATATTTCAAATTCCAAACTGTATGTGAAAACTGCACTTTTGTATGTTAATACACTCAATCTAGCTATCTACTATGTGTAAGCAAAGCTACTTGCCTTTTGTGTCATGTATAAATCTTTTTTCTAAAATGGGTTCACATTGCTAAAATATATTGGAATTACTATAATGTCACTAAATGGATTTGTGTGAAGAATATGTGTTCCCATTGTTCTTCAACAAAGCTCTGTCTGGAGGCACAATCTAACCTCTACTTGCCATTGTCAATGCCTCTCTTACTAAAGGCATCTTCACAGAAGCTCTAAAGGCAGGTCATATCCTCCCACTCCTAAACAGATCTACACTATGCTGTGATGACCTTGCCAACTCCCAACCTATTACTCACCTACCTTTCATCGTCAAGGTCATTGAAAAAGCAGTCAGTGTTCAACTCCAAAATCACATAAATGCTAAGCATCTCCTGCACCAGTCTGGGTTCAGATCACACTACAGCATGGATACTACTACTTAACACACCATAAGTGATGCCCTCTTGACCACACATGATGATGCCCCCATCTCCTGATTTTGCTGGATCTCTCAGCTGCCTTCAGCCCAGTTGATCATCCCACCCTCATAACACGCCCTGAAGCCTTGAATATGATTCACCTGCTTCGTCATTCACAGGTTCTCCTCCTACTTTTCCAGTTGATGTCAGTTTGTTCACATGGGCACTTCCAGGTCAGAAAGGATCCCTATGACCTTTGGAGTCCATCACGGTTCCATACGCTAGGTGCTCTACTCACAAATAGCAGCATCAAGATTCACAAATATACTGATGATGCACAACTCTATCTGAAAGCCTCCTCTGCTTCAGACATCCAATGCCTTAAACACCGCACATAATTCAGACTTGGATATCCAGAAACTACCTGAAGTTCAACCCAACCAAGATAGAATTCCTGTTATTTACCAAGAGCAGCAAACAAGATACTGTACAAACATGGCTCAATGACATGAAGATTGATAGATTTAAACCCCAACTTTTATCGAATGCCAAGTCACTTGAATTTATCCATGAAACCAACCTCAGTCCCAAGAAACACATTGCTAAGGGAACAAGCTTTGAACCAAACTTCAGCGATGAGCCATTCCACCCAACATCCTACGTGCAATTAGGCTGGTTTATTCGGACACTTGGGTGAAAATAAAAATTGGTGATGACACGCATGTATCAAGGAAAGTATAAACAACAACTGGCATTAACCAGGGCTGCGTGTTAGCCCCCCTTCTATTTAATTTGTATTTGGCGGATCTCCCAGCAGAGCTATATGGGCAGATAACCCATGCCCGAGCGTTGGAGGACGACCAATGTCCCACATTTTATACGCCGATGATCTAGTGCTGTTTAGTAGCACTCAAATAGGGCTCCAAAGGTTGCTTAATTCCCTTGGTTCTTACACAGAAAAGAATGGCCTGGAAGCAAACTATAAACAAACTAGTGTGATGGCTTGCAATCCTAACAAAGGTCGAAAATGGCATCTTAATGAAAATATAATCGACGAAGCTCCCTCCTATGTATATTTAGGGGCAAAATTGATGCAAATGGCACCTTTGCATCTCAGAAAAAGGTGATTAAGGCAAAGCTCAGGCCATTAATTATGGCTTTTCAGCATTGCCCAGATCCATCAAAGGTCATGAGCTGAAATCTATGGGAGCAGTTATGAAAGCCAAATTGTTGACAACTCTCGCATATGGATCAGAGACAATGCTAGGCGACGAGGCTCCTCTGCTTGATAAATTATTATTAAGAGATTATGAACAAACCTTCAGGTTACCTATGTCAGCCTTGCCCGCTCAACTCCGTTTAGAGTTCTCTTTTATAAAACAGTCTCTTGCTAGGCCAGCTGCATTTGTCTAGCTCTGTCATAAACTGCATGCAGCGGACGATAACACCTTGTCAAGACTAGTCTGGGCCGAGATTAATCTACAATGGGGAAACGGCTCCCACAAGAAACATCTTGATAATAGCATTAGGTTATTGTAGTTGGGCAACCTTTGGAACTCTAACATCACCGGTCCATCTTTTAAAAAGTTGGTAAATAAGCTGACCAGTTTGCAAAATTGGACTGCAGACAAAGAAATGCTGTCCAAACGTCGTCATGGGTGGCTGGTGTTGAAATCGTATTCAATCCCAAGGGAATTGCTCCTGCTTGCAGCACCGTATGACCAGAAGGTGAAACAATCATTTTTGGCCCTCAGATTTGGAGAGATTCTCACGCTAGACCTCATGCCAAAATGGAGATTGGGCAGCCTATCTAAAGTCCGGACCTGTCGCTTGTGCAATCGGGAAATGGAGACTCTGCTCCACGCAAAATGTATCTGCCCTGTTATGATTGTCCAACGTAGAAGCCTACTAAGGCGAGAATTCAGTGTTCGGGGAATCAGATCCTGTAGGATGGCCCTAGTGGAGTCAATGGACCAGTCAATACAAGGTTGAATATTAGACTTGTGCAGTTTTTGGACATTTTTAAAAATCTTTTAAAAGAAAATTGACTAAAGCACTGAGTGAACTGGGTAGGGGCGGAGGGCCTAGAACTTAATTGTATGCTGTGACACCCCCGTCGCTTTTAGGTTAAACTTGCATGAGCAGGTAAGCGGCAAGAACGGGTTGCTAGGGTCCTCCAAAGTGGGGGTTTCCTATACCGTCCTGCAAGGTTAATTTGCTCAACCTGGCCTTTTGCCTCGCACATTGGCACTTTAATAAAGCTGAGTCTTGTATATAGTCACCTCATTTCACTATAAACCATTGTCCATTTAGCATAGCACTTATACCCGCTCCCCAACCCTGCACATAAGCACTTTTACTACCTATAGTGGTATATTTAGGAGCATGATAATTGGCAGCTCTGCATACTTTCATTTTACTCCATTTAGGGTTATTGTCGGTGTTTGATTAGCCATCCTGTGATATTTAATTCCTGTTCTGGGCATTTTGTATCCTTTTAGATAGGAAGGTTTGAAAGATAATGTAAAGATCTATCAATACGATATTCAATGGCTGAAGTAGACATATGATGACTTCTTTTACTCTTTGTTCTGTATGATTGAGCTGTGTTTATGGTTTTAATTGACTAATAAACATTCATTTCATCATCATTGCCAATGGAAACAAAAACCTCCTGGTACCATCTCTCTCTCCTAAAGAAAGCCAAACCATTTCTCCCAGAAAGTGACTTTGGAACTGCTGTTCAATGCCTCATACCCTGGCATCTGAATCTGTATGGTAGTAATGCCCTAATCCAGGGCCTTCCAGACTCTACAATGACACCCTTTAGAGACATCCTCCATCCCTCAGCATGTCTCATCCAGGGCCTGAAATGTGGTATAGTTATGAAATACATCAAATATGA
Organism: Calotriton arnoldi; assembly: GCA_963921515.1. Taxonomy (NCBI): domain Eukaryota; kingdom Metazoa; phylum Chordata; class Amphibia; order Caudata; family Salamandridae; genus Calotriton; species Calotriton arnoldi. The sequence continues at coordinate 3,036,130 of CAWUFW010000285.1, forward strand.
TCACATTACCCCGATGCTGATGGAACTCCATAGGCTTGCTTTGCGGCATGCTGCATCTTCAAAATTAGCTGCATTATTTACAAAGCCATCACAACCAGCACCCCCACTTATATTGCAGACAAGCTCACAATCTCTGGTTGGTCTCTGCACCCCACAGCCAGGATGCCATCAGATTGAAGAATAAGAAGTGAAAAAAAAAGAAAAAACAAAATACAAAACCGTTTTCGTTTATGCCCCAAGATCTGTAATAACATCCCTGTATATCCATCAGGAGTGCCCCAACGCAACTATAATTTAGGAAACATTTGAAGACTCTCCTTTGTCTATTTAAAGAACACTACATTATAACCCAGCTTTCTCTCCTATGGCCCAACAAATGTATGCTTGTCTTTGAGTATGTTCAGCAATCCACAACCTTTTGTCTAGGTCAGGCTATAGAAATACGATATATATGTATATATATATGATCTCAATCAAACAGAGCATCCTTCAGAAAAATGTTTAAAACATGGCTCTTTTCAATTCAATTCAACTAGTCACCTGCTCATCACTTAGAGAATGCTAGCACTAAGACGACTCAGCAATTGTGCTCTAATTATACTTACTTATGCTCCTCTTTGCAGTTTGCATCCCCTTTTGACCCCACGTCTCCCCTTAATAATCACAATAGACTTGCATTTTGTATAGTGATATTATGTTGATCAGGCTTTACAAACTGAGAATACAGATTTAGAATGGACAGCACAGAGCACATATTCCTCACTCAATTAACAGTCACAAGGCATGTGCAAGCTGCATAAACTTTCTAAAACACATACAACAGGTGCTGTATATGCAGCTTTAGGGCAAGCTTCATCAAAACCATGAATTGATTCAGGGCAGGTGGCAGCAGCATGAACCTCCTAACAGACATAGAACAGGTACAGCATTTTCAACAGCAGTACAAGCTTCCTTACCATAGAAATAGCAATAGAGGAAGCAGTAGTAGCATGATCCTCCTAACAGACATAGAACAGGTACAGCATTTTCAACAGCAGTACAAGCTTCCTTACCACAGAAATAGCAATAGAGGAAGCAGTAGTAGCATGATCCTCCTAACAGACATAGAACAGGTACAGCATTTTCGACAGCAGTACAAGCCTCCTTACCACAAGGAATAGTAATAGAGGAAGCAGTAGTAGCATGAACATCCTAACACGCATAGAACAGGTACAGCATGTGCAGTAGAAGGGCAGTATTCTCTGTGTGTTGTAAATGAGCAACCACATCTGCAACCCAGTAGTAGTTTGTCTATGTAAGACTAGCTTCCAAATCTCTTTCCAATACACAAAGTCTTATATGATTGGCATTGACAATGTTTATTACTTTTGCTGCTGAACCTGGCATGATTCTCTTTTATTTAGCTGAATACTGGCCAGCTTCTGGTTTGTTGCTGGCTAATCTAGTAGAAAGAGGATTCTTATATATACAGCAAAATAGTTATTGCATTAAAATGTCCATGAATGTTGTTAAAGCCAATACAAATAAAAGCACAAAATCAAATGCCACCATTTATGCTCCTTAAAAATATTGAAAGAAATCTTGTCTCTGTGGGACATGATGATAAGATCATGCACAAAATGTAAATATAATGATCAAAATTAATATCTTACAAACATTGGAATGTCAATATTTTAGCATTTGCCAGTTGATTTCTCTTACCAAGCTTCACTAATAAACAACATAGATGCAGCAGAGCTAGGAGCAGTCCAAATTCCCTAAATCAAAGCACATGTATTGGACAGGTAGCAACAGCAGTGCATGGGTACCCCTAAACACACACAGATGCGCACACACACACACACACACACTGTCTTCTGCATGTACAGCAGTGGCCTAGGTTTCAATGAGTAGGTGTATGTGTGATGGTGCATGGGTGCATTTGTGAGGGTGTTTATGTGTGCAATGGTGTGTAGGGTATGCTGGTATGAGAGATCATTACTGGTGTTGTTATATCCCGTATAGAGGCCCTAATGTAAATCCGTTCGTACATGCCCTAAAATGGACGTATTCATATTTGCCCTCTTATGGTCATATTCGTACTTGCCCTATTATGGTTATAGCCGCATATGCCCAATTATGGTCATAACTGTACATGTCCTATTATAGTCATGATTCCTTATATAGGCATGATCTTTCACCTACATTGGTCCTCGCTAGTACACAACAAGCTCTGAGGGCTGAACGTTATCTATCCTGTGGTTTTGAATACAGCAGGGTTTTTCCCAAACACAGGCCCACACTGTACTCATCAATTATGCATGGCTCTCTAGGAGTACACCACCTGCATAATATGTATGTACAAAGTTCACCCCTGACGTCTTCCTCATGTCCAACGACAGACCAATACAAACCATACTGAGGACCGAGACTCTTTAGGGTATAAATACACCACATCTTTCCCCGGTAAGATAGAGGGAACCGAGACGTCCATGCTGACACACTGACCAGAGACGCTGAGGCTCCTGCATGCAGTCGCTCCAGCTGACAGCGGTCTAACACAGCCCTTGCGGGGTGTCCAACTCGAGACCAGGACGGGTTCCCACACTCTCTCTATTCAGGTATGGGGGTTCGACTAAATCCTAGAGGGATTCTTGGCTCTTACGCTTTAGACCTACACATATGCTAGGTACACTCAGGTACATCTAGTTAGGCATCGTAGGAGTACGCGCACTTGCATAATGCTTTTTATATTCATGTATGTATTCATGATTATTGCAATATGGTAGAACTGTTCTATCCTTTCACTTTGATCGTACTGCTGATAATATATCTCTGCTATTGTCTGCTGATTGCTACAGCACATATATTTTACACTAGAATAACAACTGTTCAATAAATACTAATTGAAATGCCCAGACTGTTTATTCTGTGTACCTCTCTGAGACAAACCGAATAAGTAAGCACGAGTGACTGAGCGAAAGGTAGTACATTGTTTCCACGATTCTGAGGAATTTGGGTTGTCATGATCTAAGGTTGCCAGAAACTAATCTCTCCCCGATAAGAGGAGACTCTAGTGGCACTGTGAGCTAGCTAATGCAAACCAGGCTAACATATGCGGTGGGGGTGCACAGAGTCAGTCTAACACCAAGCCCACAGTATATGTTATCCAAACGCGCAGGTCCTGCAGGGGTACTATAGGAACTACACGACATGTGACGATGTGATGTACATTTCAGTATGTCTGATGGTGAACGCTGGTGTGAGGTGAGTGAGATGATTTAACCTTGTTCATTTATGTTTTTGCGATGTGAGTGTGTCTGTATGTAATGATTAAATATTACTTTAGAAGGTGTCCTATGCTATAGATATAAACATGCTGCCTTGTCACATTGACCTACATAAAGGTCAGCATGAGTAAAAATAAAATAAGAAAAATAAATACTCAATATTATCCACAACCAGCATTATGTCATACTTTTTTATAATAATGTAACTGGGATAGTTACAAAATATATCAGCATTTCCTACAATAGAAACAGAACATCACTATCTCATCAATGACCACGATTATGCAGTTAAATTCCAAGAATATCATCACCCTACCCAACCACCACCAAAAAAAAGTGCAAACACACTCAATGGCGCATATCGTGTCAAGCGTTAGCTCAATATTCCAATAATGCCCACTGTATGCTAGAGCCATAGTTATGCCAACAATAGTCACAACTTGAGTTGGATGATAAAAAGTAGCTGAAATTCAAAATGGGAAGCAATCTGCATTTCTGTAGTTTGCTTGCAGGGCTAAATTGAGCTAAGACAAAATCCACATTGTTGGACTTTCTGTAGGGTCACCCACAAACGCTTTGCCTTCACACTCCTGTTTAATGTACCTGTTTTGATTTTGTTGGCTTTTAGGACTATGCACACTTTATCACTGCTAACCAGTGTTAAACTGCTTGTGCTATCTCCTTTAAATATGGTAACATTGGCTTACACGAACTTGGCATATTTTATTTACTTGTAGGACACTAGTAAAGTGGTACTACATGTACACTAAGACAGTGAATTAAATGCTAATAGTGAGCCGGCAGCACTGATTGTGACACCCACTAAGTAGCCCTCTTAAACTTGTCTCAGGCCTGCCATTGCAGCCTTTGTGTGCAATTGTACACTGCTATTTCGACCTGGCAAGATATACCTCTTGCCAGGCCCAACCTCCCTCTTTAATACTTATAAATTACCCATAGGGTTGGGTCTATACAGCCTAGAGGGTAGGCCCTACACAGCCTAGAGGGTAGGGTGCAGAGTATTTAAAAAGTTGTACATGTGGTTTTAAGTTTTATATATCCTGGTAGTGAAAAACTCCTACATTTGTTTTTCACAACTGTGAGACCTACCTCTCCCGCAGGATAACGTTGGGTTAGCTTAATAAATTTAATAAGTGATAACTTTTAATTAGGAGCAGGTAGGAATGTCAAGTTTGGTGACTTTGAAATTGTAATTTAAAGCCCTCTTCAATGGCAAAGTCAGATTTTAAGACGCTATTCTGAAAATACCACTTTAGAAAGTTGGCATTTTCTTGTCCTAACCATTTGGTGCCTGCAGCCTGTATCCTGGGACCATGACTAGGTGTAGCTGGCAGTTGGTCTTTGTGTATTTCTCCCAGACAGTATGACATAGGGGCATAGGTGGTAGCAGGATGGGCCATCTCTGACTTGATGAGTGTTAGAAGCTGTCGCCTACCACACTTGCACATCACAAAGGTTCTGCCTGATCACTCTCACAAAGGGTATGTGTCAGATCTAGTTCTGGTCAGGTACACTAACCTGAAATCCTGGGTCAGCAAGAGCGATGCTTGTTGAATGACCTTCTACGCCCCATAAAGCCCCATTAACTGCATTGCTACCGTCCTGAGTTTCATCAAAGGGAATGGGGGAGTGACACAAAATAATAAAGACCTGGTTTGTTGTCTCACGATATCATCCTCATCACAGACGCACCTCCAATGTTGTTTGTTGGATTGTGTTTATGGGGATTCTTAGAGTACTGCAGGAAAACAAGAGTGTCAGCATTCTGAATTAGACTACTCTCTAACAACTTTCACTGCACTTATCTTTTATTCTCAGCATTCAGTCTTAGTACCTAATATATGGCCAGTTTCTCCTTGAAGCTATTTCCTTGGCTATCGCCTTGTGAATGTCTCAGTACTTGTGGCCCCCAATTGAAAGTCTTGAGCTTCGTGGGCGAAAACCAGTTTCTGTACTGGTTGAGTTCCTGCTCAACTTGACAGGTCTTAATCACTATCTCTTATGGGGCGCTAACTCAGTTCCTGCACTAGTTGACATGAAGTTGTTTGTTAGTGCGCTGGTTAATCGTTAGTTTGAGGCACTAAATTAGTCAGGTGCGATTCGGTGGTGAATGTTGAGCACCTATAATAGGTCCAGTATTGAGTTTGCTTTGTCACTATTTCAGGGTAGAGCGATATTGCACTAGTCCCAGTTCCAGGCTTTTGAGCGATCTCTGCTTTTTTTGAGATACAGCACTATGGAACAATGTTCGGGTTGAGCGCCTTCGCATTTGTCTCAGTTACAGTTATTTGCAGAATGCGGCATGCGTGTGCATTACAATATTGCGACTTTCTTTCTTCTCTTTTTTGGTGTGACTCAGGATCTGCGGAGAATGCAGCGATGGCATCGAGGGAAATGGGAGCCAATTCCAGGTGAGTGTTCTTCTGCTGAAAACCTCAATTGCCTAGCAGTGGGGTGCGGTCAGGGCGTGGCTTATATTCGGGCAAATCCAAGTTGGCTGCGGAGATGTTCAAATCTTGCTTGGGCCCTGTGCTCCTCACATGCTAATGCAAGTGACTTACGGTGTGTTGACACCAGTGGCGGCTCGCATAGGGCGTTCTGCAGGGCGGTGAGGCGGGGGGTAGTAAACTCGGACATACGACGAAACGGAGGAATGTAATTATTACTTTCCTCTGTTCCGTCGTATGTCCGAGTTTACTACCCCCCACCCTGCCCCTCCCCCGCCCCGCAGCACGCCCTATGCGAAGCACCACTGGTTGACACATTGTTTATTTATCATAACACGCATGCCTAACAGCGTGTGCTCACATTCATCAGTCATTTTGTGCTTGTATGTTTAATCAATGTGTCAACTCAGCCATGGCCAACCACTTCCACCTTGTCACTCACACCACTTTCCAATCCTTAGGTGCTGGTTTACTTTGTCTTGCACCTCCAAACTCGCTCTGCACTAGCCCAGGACAGGGTTCTTGGGGTTTTGTGAATGTCAGTGTGTGCTGTGCTCAGTGTTGTGTGGGTACTCATGACAGTTCCCCCCTTAACGGCTGCCATCTCAGCAGTTGCTGGGCAGGTTTTGTGGGGTTTTGTTGATGGAACTGTTGTACCTGTCTGGGTGCATGGAGATTACTAACATGTTCCCAAGACTGTTCCTCTGGCCCAAACCCTTTGCAGTCCACTAGGTAATATACATGTCCACGCACTATCTTTGAATCTTAAATTCGATTGACTCCGTATTCTCCCTTTACTTCAATTGAAGATGGAGTTTGACTCAGATGCAGATTTGGATGGCAGGGTTTGAGCAGGGACACATAAAACTCTGGGTTGATTCAGAGATTTTTTGGGAAGATCTAAGGAAACCACTACAGGGTTAATAATCCTGTTTATGAGATATAGGCCGAGGAACTTTAGATTCATTTGTCTATGGCCTCGTAAATGTCTGGTAGATAACCACACAAGATTGTTCTGGAGATCTTTTCTTATCAGTGTAAACGTTTGCCTTACTCTTTACTAATTTGAGGTATTTTCTTGCTTGTAGATGTATGGCCCTTATTGTTTTGGTGGTAATCCTGCACTGATGGGTTGGAAGACTGTGATGGCCACTAAAATGGTAATACATTTGGGTGATAGTCAAATGAGACAAAAAACAGTGAGAACCCTAATGCAGAATGTTCTGTGTTGTTATTTGCAAACTCCACCATCCACAAAGGCAAGCTCCAGTCTTCCCTTTGTTGTAGTGCAAGGCACCATAGGTATTGTTCTATGGTTTGGTTCAATCATTATGTAATTCTGTCTGTCTGTGGGTGATAGCTCATGGCATCAGTTTTCATGATTTTGTAAAGCTGTTACCAGATATGTATGGTGAACTGTGTGCCTCAGTCCATTATTAGCGATACAAAAGGGGGTGATGGACGGAACGTTTGAGCCAATCAAACACTCACCCCCAGTCAACTGATCTGGGTTTAATCCATCATCATTCTTTAGCTCACTCCACCACCCCAGTTCAGACATGGCCATATGCAAATCAGTCTGACCCTGTGCAAGCCATGTCTTCCCTGGACCGGAAACAAGCATCCTAGGACCGGTTTCTGGCATTTCAGCCGTCATCCCCTTTTGTATCGCTTTGTTCGCCCTAAGTTGGCGGGGGTATGCCCAGACGTGGGTCCCTTGCTCACTTTGCCACTGGATTCAAGCAAGCCTGGCTGATGACGGCTGGAATGCCAGAAACCGGTCCTAGGATGCTTGTTTCCGGTCCAGGGAAGACATGGCTTGGCAGTTCGGGCTGGACTGTTCCCATGAGGCACAGGGTCAGACTGATTTGCATATGGCCATGTCTGAACTGGGGTGGTGGAGTGAGCTAAAGAATGATGATGGATTAAACCCAGATCAGTTGACTGGGGGTGAGTGTTTGATTGGCTCAAACGTTCCGTCCATCATCCCCTTTTGTATCGCTTTGTTCGCCCTAAGTTGGCGGGGGTATGCCCAGACGTGGGTCCCTTGCTCACTTTGCCACTGGATTCAAGCAAGCCTGGCTGATGACGGCTGGAATGCCAGAAACCGGTCCTAGGATGCTTGTTTCCGGTCCAGGGAAGACATGGCTTGGCAGTTCGGGCTGGACTGTTCCCATGAGGCACAGGGTCAGACTGATTTGCATATGGCCATGTCTGAACTGGGGTGGTGGAGTGAGCTAAAGAATGATGATGGATTAAACCCAGATCAGTTGACTGGGGGTGAGTGTTTGATTGGCTCAAACGTTCCGTCCATCATCCCCTTTTGTATCGCTTTGTTCGCCCTAAGTTGGCGGGGGTATGCCCAGACGTGGGTCCCTTGCTCACTTTGCCACTGGATTCAAGCAAGCCTGGCTGATGACGGCTGGAATGCCAGAAACCGGTCCTAGGATGCTTGTTTCCGGTCCAGGGAAGACATGGCTTGGCAGTTCGGGCTGGACTGTTCCCATGAGGCACAGGGTCAGACTGATTTGCATATGGCCATGTCTGAACTGGGGTGGTGGAGTGAGCTAAAGAATGATGATGGATTAAACCCAGATCAGTTGACTGGGGGTGAGTGTTTGATTGGCTCAAACGTTCCGTCCATCATCCCCTTTTGTATCGCTTTGTTCGCCCTAAGTTGGCGGGGGTATGCCCAGACGTGGGTCCCTTGCTCACTTTGCCACTGGATTCAAGCAAGCCTGGCTGATGACGGCTGGAATGCCAGAAACCGGTCCTAGGATGCTTGTTTCCGGTCCAGGGAAGACATGGCTTGGCAGTTCGGGCTGGACTGTTCCCATGAGGCACAGGGTCAGACTGATTTGCATATGGCCATGTCTGAACTGGGGTGGTGGAGTGAGCTAAAGAATGATGATGGATTAAACCCAGATCAGTTGACTGGGGGTGAGTGTTTGATTGGCTCAAACGTTCCGTCCATCATCCCCTTTTGTATCGCTTTGTTCGCCCTAAGTTGGCGGGGGTATGCCCAGACGTGGGTCCCTTGCTCACTTTGCCACTGGATTCAAGCAAGCCTGGCTGATGACGGCTGGAATGCCAGAAACCGGTCCTAGGATGCTTGTTTCCGGTCCAGGGAAGACATGGCTTGGCAGTTCGGGCTGGACTGTTCCCATGAGGCACAGGGTCAGACTGATTTGCATATGGCCATGTCTGAACTGGGGTGGTGGAGTGAGCTAAAGAATGATGATGGATTAAACCCAGATCAGTTGACTGGGGGTGAGTGTTTGATTGGCTCAAACGTTCCGTCCATCATCCCCTTTTGTATCGCTTTGTTCGCCCTAAGTTGGCGGGGGTATGCCCAGACGTGGGTCCCTTGCTCACTTTGCCACTGGATTCAAGCAAGCCTGGCTGATGACGGCTGGAATGCCAGAAACCGGTCCTAGGATGCTTGTTTCCGGTCCAGGGAAGACATGGCTTGGCAGTTCGGGCTGGACTGTTCCCATGAGGCACAGGGTCAGACTGATTTGCATATGGCCATGTCTGAACTGGGGTGGTGGAGTGAGCTAAAGAATGATGATGGATTAAACCCAGATCAGTTGACTGGGGGTGAGTGTTTGATTGGCTCAAACGTTCCGTCCATCATCCCCTTTTGTATCGCTTTGTTCGCCCTAAGTTGGCGGGGGTATGCCCAGACGTGGGTCCCTTGCTCACTTTGCCACTGGATTCAAGCAAGCCTGGCTGATGACGGCTGGAATGCCAGAAACCGGTCCTAGGATGCTTGTTTCCGGTCCAGGGAAGACATGGCTTGGCAGTTCGGGCTGGACTGTTCCCATGAGGCACAGGGTCAGACTGATTTGCATATGGCCATGTCTGAACTGGGGTGGTGGAGTGAGCTAAAGAATGATGATGGATTAAACCCAGATCAGTTGACTGGGGGTGAGTGTTTGATTGGCTCAAACGTTCCGTCCATCATCCCCTTTTGTATCGCTTTGTTCGCCCTAAGTTGGCGGGGGTATGCCCAGACGTGGGTCCCTTGCTCACTTTGCCACTGGATTCAAGCAAGCCTGGCTGATGACGGCTGGAATGCCAGAAACCGGTCCTAGGATGCTTGTTTCCGGTCCAGGGAAGACATGGCTTGGCAGTTCGGGCTGGACTGTTCCCATGAGGCACAGGGTCAGACTGATTTGCATATGGCCATGTCTGAACTGGGGTGGTGGAGTGAGCTAAAGAATGATGATGGATTAAACCCAGATCAGTTGACTGGGGGTGAGTGTTTGATTGGCTCAAACGTTCCGTCCATCATCCCCTTTTGTATCGCTCAGTCCATTATTAGGACAATGGGTATAGCATGTAGCCTGACTATTTGCTGTGTGAAGATACAGGCTAAGGTACCTGCTGTGGGTAATATGGGTATAGGAACAAAATGTCCCACCTTTGTTAAATGGTCTACCGCCACTGGTGTTACTGTGTTGCCTTTGCTTAGAGGCATTTCGACTACAAAGTCCATGAATACTGTGTGCCACGGGCTGGGTGGGTTTGGAATTGGACGTAATAGGCCACTGGGCCGTTTATGGTCGGCTTTCACTTAGGGGCCCACAACGCAGGTCGCTAAATAGAGTTTTACATCGTCACTTAAGGTTGGCCACCAACATTACCTTTGTAAAGCTGTCTTGGTTTCCTGGACCCCCAAGTGTCCCGCTAGATCTGAGTCATGCAACCAGGTGAGAACTTTCTGCTGCAGGGACCTGGTCAGCACGTAAAGGGCCCATGATGGAAAAACAAGACCTATTCCTCTTTTCTCTAGTGCTTGCACTGATCCAGGCTTGGGCATTTATAGTCCAGCAGTGAGTTCGCAGTTCTAACAGGAATTATTGATCCCCGAGAGTAACATCCAGATGGAGGGTATGCTCTGCTGGGTGAGAGCTTTCAAGAAGAATTAATGGAGTTTTGAAAGCCGATGAGTCTTTAGTAGCTGTTAATTGATCGTGGGCCATTGACAATGCATCTGCCTTACCATTCTCAGCCCCAGGGCGATATCTGATAAGGTAATTGAAAACTAAGAACTCTCACCAGCTTCAAGAACTAGAGTTTTTTTTGGTCTGAATAAATTTTCACTGTGTGGCGAGCCCCCATCAAGTAGTGTCACCGTTGTTCATAGGCTCTTTTATTGGCCAACAAATCTTTATCCGTGATGCTGTAATTTCACTCACAATAGGAGAATGCTCGGGAATAAAAGGCCACTGGGAGCATCTGGCCTGTGACTGGGTGTCTTTGAGAAAAAAACCCTCCCATGGCATGGTAAGAAGCATTGGCCTCTAGCTGAAAGGTTAACGTAACATCAGGCTGATGTCGAATTGGGGCTTGCATGAATTGAGTTTTTCATTGATGAGACGCCTTTTCTGTCTCCTCCGGCCACATAAAAGGCACCTTCTTTTGAAGCAGTTGTGTCAGGGGACTAACTATTGCTGAGAAATTCCGGATGAATCTCCTATACAAATTTGCGAAGCCCAGGAAACTCTGAAGAGACTTCACATTCGGTTAGAGACTTCCATTGCATTTCTCTTTCACCTCCAAGCTCCCACTGCACTAGTCCAGGACTTGGTTCTTCTGGTTTTTCTTTGGGTGTTGATTTTGAGGCTTGGTTAGCACATAAATCCTGTTACAAAATATATTTGCTCCCAGAACTAAGTCAATCCTAAAGTTGTAGTTCCAATGTGGGAGCGATTGGCAGGCTTGCTCCTTGTTCAAAACATCTTGGAATTCCTGATACATGAATGGAAGAGTGGTTAAACAACAAATTTATGCTTCAATTCCATAGGACAGACATCATGTGGGAGACTTCCCTCCACTCAATTGTTCTATTATTTCCTTCGTACAAAGTATAGCTGTTCTGTTCTTGCTGCCCATTGGACAGTTGGGTCATGTAGGGTCATCCAAGTCTGGAACTTGGTACATCAATGAGATCAAACTGTATGAGTTCATAATGATCGGTTACTTACAACATTACTACAGTTTGAGTGTGATAGAGTACTGGTACAAAGGTCAAGGCAGTTCCTTCCACCAGTTGGGAACAGCTTTCTTAATGCACCGTCAGGTTAGCTGACGAGCGAAGGCCTGATCAATGAAGTTGCCAGTGGCTCCGAAATCAATAAGAGCAGCCACCTTCACCTATCTGCCACCTGGAGGTGTCAAGGTAACAGTCACATTGATATGAGCTACAGATCCTTGCTGGGTGTTAGCTAGGAATATAGAGATCTCTTGGTCTGCCTTCCCTTTCGATCTGGGACCTTTCTCACACCCGTGAGTAATAGTTTTCTGCCTCTTTTGGGTCTGAAACCTGAGTATGAACCACTGCCTGTTCTTTGTTAGCAAGTTTCCTTTCTCCAATCTTAGGCCTGGTTCTACATTCCTTAATGAAATGGCCTCCTTTGCCACAGTACATGCATAACTTTAATTTCCTTCTTTTGTCTCTTTCCTCTTAGGTGAGGGGTGCTCTAATTACATTTACCTGCATTGGTTCATGACCACCTGTTGCCTTAGTACCCTTATCTCCTGGAGATATGAACCATGATCATTTTAGCTTCTGATCGAGATTCATCTCCTTTTCTTTCAAGGAACCTGTGATCGAACTACACAGTTAGATCTATCAATTCCTCAGAGGAGTCTGATAAGTTGACCACCTGAGCCAAGAAGACGTCTTTGAGCATACTTCAGAGACTCTGGTAGAACAAGGAGGATCATTTACCTTCAGGTCATTCATTTTCTACCACCAGTCTATTAAACGTTGTAATGTACGTTAAGAGATCTTGTGATCCTTTGGGTAATGTTATTAATTTCCTGTCTAGGGACAGACCATGTGTTATTCTGTCAAAGAGTGTTTTGATCTCATTGCAAAAGGCTGAGAAATTGTAGAGAATAGGGTTGTTTCATTCTATGATTGGGATAAACCAACTGGCTGCATTGTCACCTAGATAGGATAGAACAAAGGCTGTTTAACTCTGTTCATCAGGAAAGACCATGGGTTTGCATAAAAAGTGCAATTTGCACTGATTAATCTTCTTTGGGTCTCCAAAGAACTGTTCTGGGGCCGCCAATAGAATCTGAAGTGGTTACACTATGGGGCATATTCTCAAGAACGTGTGATAACCACCGCAAGTTTAGCTTAACGCAACTTTGCACATCGCAGTCTATCGCGGGAAAACAACGCCATGTTAACGTAGAATTCCCAACCTGGCGGCACCATGCGATAGGCCCACGACAACGCGTCAAATGACCGCGTTAAAATCAACGCGACGCCGCAAAAATGCAAAACACGAACGCGAATAAAGTAGCGATGAGGCCAATAGCGATACAAAAATCAGCAAAAACCAGCGACAGGCCTGCAATCCCAAACGTCATGCAAGAAAATGCACTGCAAAAGCTGAATAAGAAAAACACACCATAAACAAAATAAACTGCGTAGCAACATGGAGGCACCCGGAACGAGTGCCCAGGTCAAGGCGAACCCCACAAGCCCCACAGACCACCAGCAAGGAACCCCGGGGTCAGGGAAGGTCAAGGAGAAGAGGAAGAGGAAGACAGGGTACAGTCCCCATGACAACCGGATCGTCGTCACGGAAGTGACAGAGCACCAACAACAACTGCCCGTCACCTCCACCGTGTCATTGGCACCACAGACGGAAAAATGGCATTCCATTGTGAATGCAGCTGGAGTGTCGAGGAGGCCAAGATGCGCTGGCACGATGTGAAAAGCCAAACCAAGCAGAAGCCCGCTGCCAACAGTAAGGCAGCAACAGCGAATGGAGGTGGGAGTCCTGCGCCACAGGAGGAGCTGGAGCAAATGGCGGCCACAGTCATCAGTGTGGAGACGGTGCAAGGAGTCGGGAGTCCGGACACTGCTCGACATGACCTGACACAACAGCAACAGGGTGAGTAACGAACAGGGACTGTGGGGACGGGGGGACGGGCACAATGGCACACATGCACAACGATGTGTAGCACATCCACAATGACCCTGGGTCATGTCCCTGATCCCCGTGGCACACTGCAGCACACATACAAACATCAAGTAGGCCCCCGTTCACCATGTGCCCAAAGGGGTCCCACCCCACACATCACCAATTACACAACACACACATGCACCCGTGCGAAACACAGCAAAGATGCGTATGTGAGAGCCACACTGACAATGCAAGTGACACCACATGACCAGCAGCATGGCTGGAGTACAATCACCATGACACTGTGCACGCCACGAGACTGAGGTGGCTGAGTGTGGACCACATCCGGAAAGGAGCAGGTCACACCCTGACACATCCACCTCCACAAACAACCACTGACGTCAACAACACATCTGCAGACAAACAATGCACAAGAGTACTAAAACCGTCCAAGAGCACAAATGCCCCAAGTCGCCAACATCACAGCACCTCAAAAGCACAAAAGCCAAAGGCACACCGCCTCCAAGGGATAAGGGGCAGCAAAATCACAGCTGCAGGTGCGACTCCCACACAATGCAGCACACACACATAGCAACTACAACACACCCACATGGACGACAATGTGGTACACAGTCCAACACCTACACTGCAGAACAGAGGACACAACTGGGTCCGCCTGTGCATAGAAAATGGCCAATCACATCTGACACAGCAGGAAACTGTGAGATGCAAATGTACGTGTACAACCTCACCTACGTCATGTAGTCCAAATGTCCACTGTCCCCCATCAAATAGTCCGCCCCTCCCAAACAGTCACAATGTACATTGTCATGAAGTCTGTATGTAAACTTGAACAATGCGGCAACATACATGCCAACACAATGTCAACAAGCATCTCCCCTTCACATTGCAGAGGGACAAACAACACCTCCAGCAGAGCAGACCAGACAACTCTACAGTGATGCTGAAGAGGACCACCACACTTCCGACACCTACGCCCCACACCAGTCCATGGACATCTGAGGCAATCGACCTCCAGGAGCAGGGCAGCACCGCTGCATCTAGGATACCCCACCCCCTGCACAGACAACACAGCTGGACGCACCCACCACCCCGGCTGGCTCCCAGCAGCCCACCGAAGCACACATCGCATTCCAAGGCCAGGTGTCAGACTGCCAGAAGGGGGTGGCCGAACATGTGCGGGTGGGGCACTACCTCATGGAAGCCGAACTAGATCACATACGTGGGTGTCTAAGTGCCATCAGGGCCCACCTACACTCCCCAGTGGAGACCCACACTGCGACAAAGACACATGCCTTTGCACATTTCCAGTACTGAACCACACCCAGAGCCACGGGATGATCATCCACACCCCCGCGCTGGACTGGCATACGCCGGCCCAGTTCACTCCTCTTACGTATTGAGTGGGGGACGACAAAGCTACATGTGCAATGTCCCACTCGCTGCCTGCGGTGACATGGCTGCGTCCTCTGTACATGGCACAATGTAATGTTGTAGTGCCCGGGGCACAAATGCATACATCATGAGCACACGGACACACTCAGATAGTTCGTTGAACTGGCTACGGGCACGTGCGCTCGACACCTTTATTGGCATGGTCACATGTACAGTGACGCATGTGCTGGATGTGTGTGTGGCAGGTGTAAGCCAGCCCTCATGGTGTCGTTGGTGCTGGCAACAACTTGAACAGTGATCACAATTGAAGCGGAAACAGAAAACACCAGCATAACAGAAACAACTGTGAAGCATCTTGGTGGTAGCCGGAGAAAGTACAGTGGTCACCCAACATGCAAGCAGAATGGTCCATGATTTGTGGTGCACTGAGTTAGTGGCACCTGAAGAGCTGAGCAGGGAACAAGCTGATGATGGCACCCACGACTGGTGTGAGCAACTCTGATAGTCTGGCAGTAAGGCACTTATGACTCTGGCACCTGTTGTTTGGAGTTGGTCCTGGCGGTGGTGGCGTGTGCATCCTGCGGTGATGCGACGTCCGGGCAGGCCAGGACTCGATTTGATGTGTGAGCCCAGGTGGGCCACAGTTGAGGCCGGAGGCAGCGGTCAGCGCAGGGCCACAGACACATGGCCTTGATGACCCCCAGTCCATCGACCCAGAGGCCATCCAATATGCTATCATACAGGGGCCATGACTTGAGTTGCACAGAGTCAGTGGCCCCGGATGCACTGCGGCCGGCACAGGCACACCGCCATGGGACGGTGACTTGCGGTGCAGTGAGATAGGGCCACACGAGGTGAGCGGGTCCTCGTCGGTGTCGAAGGTGAATGTAGCGGAGGTTTGCGGGGGACAGTGGAAGGTGTCCTCCAGGGCATGATGCAGAGGGCAGACGCCGGCCGGAAGCGGCAAATGGAGGAGTGGAATGCTACAGCCTCGTTTTTGCCACAAAAGTCAGTATCACCGACATGATGATGAAGACAAGCCCCGGTCCATAGACTCAGTCGCCACCAAAGTTCAACCAGAAAGTGTCCATGGATGTCGGGGAACAGACTTAGTGGCACCGGAGCTGAAAGGGGATGCAGTCTGCGATGATGCCAGTACAATGATGTCAAGTCTGCCATAAATGATTCATGACTGAATTACCACTGTGTGACCAACTCGACCGCAGTGTAGGCCGAATGCGTAGTCATCAAGGGCCCACAGACACGTGTGGTTGGGTTGTCATGCACATACTTCGTGTCACCACATCGAAGGGAGTATAGTGATATAAACTCCGCCGTAAAGTGTGTACTCAGCCATTGTATAATCAAGACTCAGTTCCAAATGTGTGACCTACTTGACCGCAGTGTAGGCCTGAGGCAGCGGTTAGCAGGGGCCCACAGCCACGTGTTGTTGGCCCGCGATGCACAGAGTTAGTGACAACAGAGCAGTTGTCGGCATGTTCGATCACCTCCGTAACGATGATCCTTTTCTCTTCCGGACTGAACCATGTCTTCCTCTTACTTGTCTCCTTGCGTACAATGATATGAACTCCGCCATGCAGGAATCAAGACTCAGTTCCACATGTGTGACCTACTCGACCATAGTGTAGGCCCGAGGCAGCGGTGGAGTACGTCAACAAAAAAGGAGTAAAGCGGGCCTGTGTCGCGGAGGCCGTGATGGTCTGAGGAGGCTGCCAAGGTCGCGGGCTTCAGGCTTAGAGCTTGTGCCGGCACGTGGTGGGCCCTCTTTGACACACGCCGGTGTCGGCAGGTGAGCAGTGAGGCCTGGCTGTGCAGGGGCAGGCATGACAGGTTCGGGGACCAGCATCCCGGGGTGCAGCTGGTGCACAGGATCGCAGGCCACACCGCTCACGGCGACGGCGTCAGCCTCGTGGCGGTGTGGGAGGCGCCACCCTGGCAGACACGTTGGGCATTCCGGAAGAGAACCACGCCCAGAGCTACGTGCTTTTTATTCACACCCCTATGCTGGCCTGGCGTACGCCGGGCCAGCCCACTCCGCACACGCTTACAGGGGGGGCTACATTTCCTTGGGCTACATTTCCTTGGGCTTCCCCACTGGCCGGGGTGACATGGTTGCATCCACTGTCCACTACGCTCCAGACACCAGCAGTGCATGTAGACATGGATATGTCTGTGGTCTGCATACTGCAGTCTGTCCAGCACATCTCCGCCACACTTGGCATTGTGTACATTCTCATTCATGGGTGACTTGCCTCTTTCGCACATGCCTGGTTCCCACCTCTCCCCACATTCCGGTATTGTGTGGCTGGGGTGCCATGCCGTTGATGGCTCATGTACATGGCTAACCAAGGTTGCCACAGTAAGTTATGCTGTCGTGTCTGGTGGGTGGGCATGTTGTTTGGCATGTTGTATGTGATTTTGTGACGTGTGCAGTGCCAGAGTTGTGGGTTGTATGATCGTGGAGTTGAGGGGTGTGGTGTGTTCATTTGGTACTTGCCAACGTGCAGTGCATTTCCATAGGTGCCATCCTGGAAGCGCTGGTTGATGTTGGACTGTCGGTGGATGAAGGGATCATGCACACTGCCTGGGTAGTTGGCTACGACATTGGTGAAGAGTCCCCTGTGGTCCACTATTGCCTGCACGTTGATGGGATGCGTGTGCTATCTGTTGCGGTACTTGTGTGCGGTGTCGGCAGGGGGCACAAGTAGGACATGTGTGCAGTCGATTGCCCCCAACACGTGCGGGAATCCAGCTATGGCGTATAGTCCTTGCTTGGTCTCCAGCTGTTCCTGCGCATTGTGGGGGACGTATAGGTACTGGGGTACCTAGCTGATGATGGCATCCAGGACAGGTGTGGGGAACTTGGATGGGGCTGGCTGTGCGACTCCTCCGACTCTGGCGGTTGTTGGTTGGGAGGTACCAGAGGCCAACAGGTGCAGCACAGCCAGCGGCTTTGTCTGCGGAGGGATGTTGGTTGTCCGCTGTGTTGGTACCATCAGCCTGTGGGCAATGATGTTCAGGATGCGGAGGATGGTTGTCCTTTTGGGCCTGTAGTGGGCATTGACGTTGTCTGGTGTTAGGTCTGTGAGGCTGGTGCATTTCCTGAAGGTCCGCTGTCTTTGTCTGCGCTGCCTCTGTGGTGGTCCGGGGGTTGGCGGTCCTGGGGGTGGTGGCGGTGGCGGTGGGTGTTGTTGCCCTCTCGGGGCTCCGGGATGCATGGCGAGTGGCTCCATGGCATCTGTTGTTCTTCATGTGTGGCTCTGGGCTGGGCTCCCTTTGATGGTGCAGGTTGTCGTCCGACTTTACACCAGGTCAGAGCAGGTGTTAATTTCCTGCTGCTAACGCGCCTTATCGCCTGTTTTGTGGTCTTACCGCCGATGTGGCTGGTCGTTGAGAATGTTGAGGTGTGGTGTTGTTGCGGCTTTTTGCTCGGGAACGCCTACTCTGCATCTCATTAGCGATAGTTGCCGGGGTCATCTGTGGCGATGTTTTTTGCGATAGTTGCCGGGGTCATCTGTGGCGATGTTTTTTGCGGATGCTTTCGCAAGTAAACTGGTGGTATCGGCTGTTAGCACCAGCTTGTGAATGGGGCGATAATTTTATCGCGACTTTGGCTGCGATAAAGTGACGTTAACTCGGCGATAGTTCCTTGAGAATATACCCCTATGTGTATTGTATTTGCCGGAGCGATATGAACTCCTTCCCCTGAAGGTGCTATTGGTGGAGAGGGAGCAGAAGCATGATTGGAAGATGTGGTTCTAGAAGTGTGTAAAGGCAGAGGAAGTGTTCAGGGATGCCATTACTACTAGCATCAGGTTTACCCTTACGGGAAAGTCCAGCTAGCTCCCTGCGAACTGTTCCCAACTCCCTATGTAGCTCCTGACTCTCATCTCGGGATGTCTGCACTTCCAATTGCAGACTAGTGATAGTATCTAAAATGGTCATTGACATGTGATTGGTGTCCAATGCTCCGGCTGGGGTGGGCGTGGGCTAGGCAATCTGTCAGATCTAGTTCTGTTCAGATGCCCTAGCCTGAAATCCTGGCCCAGTGGGAGAGATGCGCGTTGAATGCCCTGTCACGCCCCTGAATACCCACAAACAACATTGCTGCCGGGCTGAGTTGCATCGAGAGGAATAGGGGAATGGGACAAAATAATATAGAACTGGTCTGTCGTCTCATGGTATCAACCTTGTCATACTCGCAACTCCAATGTAGCATGAAGGATTGTGTTTCTGGGGATTCTTTGAGTGCTACAAGGAAACGAGAGTGAAATTAGCATCCTGAATTACACTACTCTCTAACAACTTTCACTACACTAATTTTTTCATTCTCATCATTCATTGTTAGTACCTAATATATGACCAGTTTCTCGTTTAACCTATTTCGTTGGCTATCATCTTGTGAATGTCACAGTACTTGTTACCCCAACTGAAAGTCCTGCGTGTGAAAACCGATTTCTACACTGGTTGAGTTCCTGCTCAACTCGACAGGTCTTAATCACTATCTCTTGCGGAGCGCCAGATGAGTTCCTGCACTAGTTGACATGAAGTTAATAGTGTGAGGTTGTTTCTTAGTGTGCTGGTTAATCCTTAGTTTGTGGCACTAAATTAACAAGGTGTGATTAGTTCAGGAAGGTTGAACACCTATAACAGTTCCAGTATTGAGCACGCTTTGTTTCTATTTCAGAGTCGAGAAAATTTGCTATAGTCTCAGTTCCAGTGTCTTGAGTGATCTCTGCTTGTTTTGAGATGCAGCACGCTATGAAACAATGTTTGGGTTGAGCGCATTCACACTTATCTCAGTTTCAGTTATTTGCAGAATGAGGCATGCACTTGCTTAAAGTACAGTGACTTACTATCTTTCTTCGCTTTTCTAGGTACGGCCCAGGATCCGCGGAGAATGCGTCAATGGTGTCGAGGGAAATGGGAGCCAGTTCTAGGTGAGAGTTCTTCTGCTGAAAGCCTTGATTGCCTAGCAATGGAGCACAGTCGGGCATGGCTTATATTCGGGCAAATCCAACATGGCTGCTGAGATGTACAATTCTCGCAAAGCCCCACGCTCCTCAAATGCTGATGCAAGTGATTTAGCACGCGGGCTCACATTGTTTATTTATCATAGCACACAGGCCTAAAAGGCGCATGCTCACATTCATCAATCATTTGGGCTGGTTTGTTTGCTCAAGGCGTCAACTCCTGCCACGCCCAACCACTTAAGCTGCCACCTTGTTACTCACACCACTTTTCCATGCATTTGGTGCTGGTTTGCTTTCTCTTGCACCTCCAAGCTCACACTGCATTAGTCCAGGACTGGGTTATTGGAGTTTTAAGAATGACAGTGTGTGCTGTGTGTAGGAAGGTGGAATCTGACTATATGGTTGCCCCCACTTTTTTTATGGTGTTTTGCTGGTTTATGACTTAGTTGGACTGGGATCCTGCTATTCAGGGCCCCAGTCTATCTGCTTTCTCTGTAAAAGGTTTCCATGTGCCTTAGGCACATCTCTGATTGGAATCTGGAGTGCCCTTATAAGTCCCTAGTATATGGTATACTATGTACCAAGGGCATAGGTACCTCAGAGGCCTACCAGGGGCTGCAGCATGTATTATGCCACCCCTGGAAAGCCATCCAAACTGACACCACAGGTCTGCTACTGCAGCCTGGGTAAGGTGGTGCATGCACCCCTTACTGTGATATAGGTTACCTATATCACTAAATACATACACACATATAAACCTATAAGTCACTCCTAAGGCAGGCCTTATCAATCCTGAAGGCAGAGTGCGTGGTTCCTATGTGAGAGGGTGCCCCTGCATGAGCAGGGCCCCTCTGCAGCGTTCGGAGACCCTTCTCTGATGCTGTTTGTAGTGCAGCCCGACCATATACTCTTAAGCGCATTATAACCTCGCGTTAAATGCTAACTTTGGAATGGCTGCACCTAAACATGTCGTGTTTGGTGTCAAACATCTTGGAATACTACCCCCCCGCCAATTCTGGCGGCGTGGGTAGCATTCCACCCTTCTAGAGGGAGAGACATGTTAACCCTGGCCTGGCCGGTAACTTCTTTCTAAAGCCTGGCATCACAAAATGGATGCTACTGCCACAGACACAAGTCTGGCCTCCTGCTTCTGGACGAAACTCCGGCAGGGGAGGCCTGGACAATAGGTTTCCTGTCCCAGGGAGGTGTGACCACCTCCCCAGACAGGATAATGTGTATTGGGGCTGGGCGGGAGCACTTTCTGGTGCTTTGAAGTCCTGCACTGGGGGCACACTTGGTGTCCCTGTGCATACCCCAGTTCAAACCGGATCAGGGGCTTGCAGCCCCTGCTTTGGCGCGAACTGGACAAAGGGAAAGGGGTGTAGCCACCCCTCTGCCCTGACCCACCCATAGGTGGGGCCACAGAGTAGTCCAACCCCTATCCTTGGTATAAGTATAGGAACCCAGTCCTTAGGACTTTAGATTATCCCTGGACGAAACTCTGAAACTGAATCCTGGACCTTCGACGCTCTACTCACGATTAGAGGACAGAAGAATCTCCCTTGGGGTCAAGGAGTGACTCCCCTGCTTGGCAGGCACCAAAGAAGCATCTGTCCGGTTCGCATTTCTGAAGCTCCCGTCGGACGCCGAAGTCATCGCATCACCAGAGGTAGATTTTCAGACTTCCCCGAGGCTACCCTGAGTCCCCAGCAAAGCTAAGACCCGTGGCTATCGTGGGTGACTTGAGACCGTGACCCCTGGACACCGAGCACATTTGCAAGTGCATCCTCTTCTGGGTCTCCCAAGAAGTTGTGCTTTGGGCTCCGAGTAGCCCTAGCCTCCAGCACCACCTGCACCGAAGATCACTGGCCCCCACTCCACGAGTGTCCTGTAAGCCAGATCCACGTGCGGCGTCACAAGGCTCCTTTGCGGTCGCTAGCCCGTTGGCTAGTAGCCCTTAACGAAGGCCAATCTTTTTCTAACTTGGCATCCTGGTTGCTCCAGGCCTGCCCTCACTTACCCTCGCTGGGTGAGTTCCACAGACCTTGCTGGTCTGCACCATCGACAATCTTCCTCTGCATCGAGACTTGCCGTTGCCAAGGCTTGTTGGGTCCAATCTGGTCGCCGACACCTCAGCACTCGACAGACATCATGTACCAGCCCGAATCCTGCTCCTGGTCACCAACAACGCCTCCTGGACCTCGTGGCTGAAGAGTCAAGACGACCGTCAACGCACCTGAAGCACTCGACATCGGTGGGCATCTGTCCATCGCCTTCCTGGTCACTGGCTAGTGACCCAGACTCTGTCCCCTCTGCTTTCAGGTTCTTCAGAACTCCGATCCACTCTTGGATCCACCCGGACACTTTTCTCTTGGTCGCCAGCAGCACTTTGCAGCAGATCGCCATTCAAATCGACGACGAAACCCGACCCCGAAAGGCACCTATGCACCCGGCTTCCCTGGGTGAGGTAACACGAGTACTCCGGTGCTCCCGTGGGTAGAGACTCTTCAAAGTCCTAGATCTCAAAGGGTTTGGTCCAAGTCCTCTTTTAAGTGTCCCTTTTCTCTAATTTCCCGATCACGACTTTCTCCATAGAAGTCAACGGCGTATCGCGGTTGTGTATTTACACTGCACGCATCTCCCGTGGGTCCCCTGTGTCACTACCTTGGGTAGTTCCTTGTGGTCCAAGCACTTCTAGAGGCTCTAGGCCTAGTGTCTAGTTCAGTCGTGGTTCTTATACCACTTTATTGGTATATGGTTTGGTACGCCCCTAGGGCCCAAACGTGTATTTGTGCTATTACTGTGTTTAAATAACTTCTAACTTATGTACTTCGAACTCTAGCCTCATAAAGAGACTAGAGGGGTGTGTTTAGCAATAAATACATATATTTTGAATATATACCTGGTGTGGTGCTCTTTCATTTGATCACTCAAGAGATTATAGACTGGTAAAACAAGCTGCTTTACATTCCTTCAAGACTTAGCCTGAAGGCTGCTCTCCATAGCTACCACTAGGATAGCTTTCAATAAGGTTGTCTTTAACCTATCTCCAATAAGGGGTTGTTTGGACTGGTGCAAGGTGCCCACTATAATTAGTGGACAGCATATACCAGGCCAACTTCTCACACTGTGCATAGTATTGTGTGAGTGCTTATGACAGTATGACACTGGTCTTTTGTGACCCCAGACAATCTGGGGTCAGGGCAGGGAGGCAGGAAATTTCAGACACCTTTGGGAGTGGAAACCTCCAGACCCTTCTCCTACTTAAACTTCTCAGTATACCTCTGGACCTATGAAGATTAAGAAGGACTGCTGTTCTGCAAGAAGGACTGCTACTCTTTTGCCCTGCTGCCTGAGTGAAGGACTGGTCCTGCATCTTGAACCCAGGACTTCCAGAGTGACTCCAGGCATCACTTGGCTGGCCTCCTGATCAGAGGCCTCAGGCATAGAACAGGCTTAAACCATCTTGAACCCAGCACCTGGACTCAGTCTGCTGTGATGCTTGTCCCCCAGAAGGTGCCACCCCAGTCCTGTTCCCTTGGAAGTGGATCTGAAGGTGCTCTGCCAGCCGAGCAGTGGTCCCAGCAGAACCAATGCAGTGCAATGCATCACCTTCTAAACTCTGCATAGGAACCACTGAGCTACGCATCCCTGTCGCAGGACTTTGCATCGCAGCCCGCAGCCTCCTCGCAACCATTGCTGCATGATGCATCCTTGATGCAGCTCTTCACAATGCAAAATTCTCATTGAAGGCATCCTCCATGATGAAACAGGACTCCGCTTTGCAAGCCCCACAGCTCCTACAGAGTAAATTGGTGTGTGATGCATCTTAGACGCAGGACTTTGCATTGCAAGCCCTTCGTCGATGGCATCCTCAACGACGATGCAGGACCTCGCATTGCTGCCTTGCAGCATCCCAGAACCGCTGCTGCATGACACATTGCCACACGAGGACCTTGCATCTCTTCAGTTGCATGACGTATCCTCGACACAGGACCTCACAACGCTTAGCAACCAGGATTTAAGGTACTCTTGTTCAGGGGGTCTAACTTGGTCCCTGTATTCGGCCCACACTCCATCGCAGTCTGCCTGAACTTGTGACTTTGTCCAGATAACCACCGTTGGTACTTTGTGCTTTTAGGCACTATTTCCACTTAAATATTTAAAATTGCACATTTCCGGTTATACTGATTGGATGTCTGTCATTTTAGTCTCAAGAAAATTACTACATTTTACTCTATTTTTCTAAATTGCTGTGGATTTTTTCTTGTGTTGTGTTTTCACCTTATTATTGTTTGAAGTGCTTTATAAATACTTTACAAATTTCCGCTAAGTTAAGCCTGACTGCTTTGTGCCAAGCTACGAATCACAGGTTAATTTGGGATTTGCTTGTATTTCACCATGACAGAGATTGTGGTTGTTTCTTGAGTAGGGTTTCACTCCCTCAACCAGTAACAGAATTTCCAAAACACATCCACTCTTTAGACAAGCTAGAGAAATGGAATATATTGAAAAAGAAAATGCCTGGAAAGCCAAAACTGGAACCACTATTCTACTCTATTCACCTGTTTTTCAAAGCTCATGGCTGCCCATTCACCGGCTTCCCAGCGCTGTCGGAACTGAATGTCCACTAGAATGAGGATAGTTAATATGATTAGGGGAAAAGATAGGTTTTTAGTTTCTTTTTAAAACTCGTGAAATCGTCAGCTATTCTCAGGTTTGATAGGCAGAGTTTGAGTGCTAGAAATGTGAAGGAGCGACCTCCACTCCGGGCTTTTTTGACTCTGGGAACAACATAAAGATCAATATTGTTGGACCTAAGAGCCCTGTGGTATGATATGGGGTGATCAGCTGGTTGAAAAACTGTGGGCCCACTTTGTGTTTTGCCCCATGCGTGATACAGAGTGCCTTGAAATGTACTCTGCAACTTATGGGTAGCCAGTGAAGAGTTTTGAGTGCTGCGCATACTGACTGTGTTTTGCTGATGCCTAGCAGTATTCGGGCGGCAGCATTCTGAAAGACTTGGAGTATTTTTATGACCAACATTGGACTGCCCAAGTAAAGTGAGTTGCCATAGTCAAGGCTGGAAATAATTAATCCTTGAATTACAATTCTACATGACTCAATCAGCAGCCATTTCTGAGTCTTTGTTAAGGCTCTCAGGAGGCCAAAGCAGCTGCCAGCTACCTTTTTTACTTGGTATGCCATGGAGAGATGTCTGCCTAGAGTGATCCCTAGGCTCTTAACTTTCAGCTTGGGGGATGGGCGTTCTCCTAAAGATGGAGGCCTGCAGATCTGTTCCCAAAGTGTGGGGTTATTGTCGACCACCAAGACTTTTGCTTTCTCCCCGTTTAGTTTTAAACAGCTGGCTGCCATCCATTTGGGGACCTTCTCTAGGCTGCAGTTGAGACTCGAGGAGATGGAGCCTGTATCGGGTGATAGGGAGACAATCAGCTGAGAATGGTCTGTGTAGGATACCATCTTAAAAGCAAATGCACAGATGATATCAGATAAAGGGCCGACATATACATTAAAAAGTGTTGCACTCAGGGAAGAGCTCCACATTTCAACTGATGGCTCGTCGAAAGAAAAGGCCCCTCACTGACTAGACAGCTGCGCTTTTCCAAAAATGAGGCAGGCCATTTCTTCCAACTGGTGGAGTAGAATGGGACAAGAGACCGTATCAAATGCAGCACTTTGGTCAAGGAGGATCAGTGCTGCTGAACCACCCTGATCCAAGACCATTTTAAGATCTTCCATGGGCCTTAAAAGCGCTGTTTCTGTGCTACAACCTGCACAGAAGCCTGTTTTGAGTGAGATGAAGAATATTATTGGCTTCCAAATATTTTGCAAGGTGCCTGCTTATTATTTTTTTCTAAGATTTTACTGATTCTAGGAACAAAAGATACGGGTCTGTAGTTTTCTACCACCTCAGGATCCAGAGGGGGTTTTAAAGTAAAGAGCGGGTGATGGCATGTTTCCATTGTCCTGGAATGCAGCAGTTATTCAGGGACAGGTTAAAAATATCTGTCAAAGCAGAAAGCTTCACATCTCCTTCTTTCAGTAAAATGTCATTTGGAGCGGGGTCAAGTGGCGAGACTGATTTGACTGAGTTTGCCACAGCAATGACTTCCTCTTTGACCAACTGAGGAAATGTGGGCAGTTCTGATTCATGTTATTAATTGTGGGCTAAAGCACCCAAACACCCAAACTAACTGTGAACCAGAATTTCACAGTAGTTCATTGAGCACTGTGAAATTACTGACAGCAATTTACCTTTTTATGCCTGTTGCAGGCAGATTTGAATCTGGCAAAAATTGTTCTATGATTCACATCAGCAAATCTCAAACCAAAAAAAAAGAACACACCCCTAAGTCACAACTTTAGCAAGGAGTCTATAATGACGTTGGTGACCACTTTAAGGACATTTAAGTTGAAGCAAATTATGCCAAGGATGACTACAATGTCAGGAATGCTGGAAAATAATGTTCTGGTGTAAGCCTTAGTCCTCTCCTTTCACCTTTGTTAGCTCCAATAGTAATAAGTAGACTCAGCACAAGACAGCAAGATGAAAAAAACACTGGCCAGAGAACTGCAGCTAAAGTCCATCATTCACATGTAGGATGTGACAATGTGTTCAGATCTTTTATGTGGGTTGATAACTTGTGACCCTGCCGGAAAATTATGTTTTTTAAATGACGCCTAATTTAGAGTTTTGGTGGCACAAACGTGACAGAGGGCCCTATCCACCAAACCCTCGGTCTGCCTGCTCTACTTAGAGCCAGGCAAACCATCAGTTTTCCATTGGCACCATTGACTCAAAACTTTCTCCGACTATAGGAGAATCCCACTGGATTATTTTGCTTTTTTAATTTTTTTTAAAAATTATTTTAAGTTCAAATTCTTTATTAAATTTTTTCAAAAAATATAACAAAATAAACGAAAAAATGACACATTTGGGGCACAAAGCAACTGACCTTTTGCATTGAAATTACATTCTAGAAACCCATCAACATATGCAAACTACCCAAATTAGAATTCCATATCATGTAGCCCCAAGATGAGGAATTGATAGACTCTAATCAGAAAAGAAGGAAGAAAAAGAAAAGAGAGAAAAAGAAGAAGAGAAAGAGAAATGGGAAAACCTATACAAAAAGCAACAAGAGCAACCTATTATGAAAATACATATACATTAAAATATAGTTATTGTACATTTTACTGCAAATACGAGAAAGAAAATTGATAATCCAAGCATCATATATAGTAGGCATAAAATAGCATAACATAAAGTGGTCACAAACCATGGATAATCACGGAGGTTTGTGTGTGTTGAAATAAATGTCCAATGATTTCCATAATGGTCTAAACGGGGGTTTCCATGGGGAGTTCTGTAAAGCAATATTATCTGCCCCTCTAAGGTGAGTGACCCAGTTCATCCATCCTTTATATGAAGTCTTGTGTGTGTCCTTCCAGTTGTTAAGCACCATCTTTACTGCGGACATAAGTAGAAGATCCAATAGGGCTCTGTCGGTATCGGAACATGTATCCACCTTCAAGAAACCAGAAACTAAAACAGCAAACTCTCTTTTTAACTCACATTTAAATACCTGGGAAAGAAAAGCAAAAACTTTGTCCCAAAAAGATGACACAGCTTCACAAAGCAGAATAAGATGGGCTAGATCCCCAGTTTCCTTTTTACAATTCCAACACAATTTACAATTCCAACGAATGCCAAGAGAAAACAAACGTGCTGGAGTCCAAAATGCTCAATGCAATAGCCAATATTTAGTTTGAGATAAGACTGGAGAGATTTTATGTCTTGTTACCGAATTCCAGACCTGTTGCAGGAAGAATCCGGTATTGGATCAGTAGAGTGTGAATTCCAGAAATCTATCAAATTATTATTAAGCCTAGAAGATTGAGGGCGAAGAAGTTTGTATATATGGGACACCTGATGGCCTAGTCTATTAATTTTCGCTATAAACAATGGTAAGGACGGGGGCACATTATGTAGTTTGGCTCTAGTTATTGCCGCTCTTACTTTTCAAAAATTATAAAATTCGATATTATCCAAATTATAACTGGATTGAAGATCAACAAATGTAACCGGATACAAAGAGCTTTCCAACTGATACGGGAAAGAGATACCCTTTTTAATCCATTAATCAAACTTTATTGATTTCCCTTTGTACTGTATTCTACGATTAAGCCATAGAGAGTCCAACTTAGAACCCTTAATACTCACATCCAATTTCTTGTCTATCGACAAGAGTGCCATTTTCGTATTTTTAAAGATTTAGAACTGATTGGATAAAGCTGGTTTGAAGTAAGTAATGCTAGAGGGTTAAGATTATTAAGAATGGCTTTTTCTACGTCCAACCACACCGGGCTATACTGCACCGGAGGCAGAATCCAATAAGAGCCCTGTTTAGCCAGAAACGCAGATTGATACCCTTTAAAATCGGCTAAATTGACTCCCCCTAAGGATTTGTCAAGTCTCAGTTTTTTAATGCTTATCCAAGCTTTTTTGCCGTGCCATAAAAACTTTGTGAGTAGGACGTCTAATTTATGATGAAATTCATCTGTCAGAAGCAGAGGGAGCATGGTTATGAGGTAATTAACTAGAGGTGTAATCATCATTTTTATGGTTTCAACCCTACCCCACCATGTTATAAATTTTGGCGACCATGAATCTAAAAGTTTTGCGATTTTTCCTAAAACTATCTTCTGATTATGGTGCAAGGTATCAATAATATTACAACCGAACTCAATTCCTAAATATTTTATATAGTCTGGCTGCCAAGCCAATCCCGAGGTACCTAACACATCTTTGGTGCAATGCACATTCAATGGTTTCACTTCCGATTTGTCCCTATTAAGCTTGTAGCCTGAGTGAATAGAATACTCCCCAATCGTTGACATCAACGCTATAATCGAAGGACCTGGATTTTCAGTCATAATGAGGATATCGTCCGCATAGGCCGCTAATTTAACTTGAATATCCCCAGAACCTACCCCCTTAATATCCGAGTTCTGCTTAATATCTAGAATTAATGGTTCCAAAGCCAATAAGAACAGCGAGGGAGACAGGGGACAACCCTGTCTGGTACCTTGATGAAGAAGGAAAGATTCTGAAAGAGAGCCATTAATAGCAATTCGGGCCGATGGTGCTAGATAGAGTGACATTACCATTGTTATATATGAATCTCACAAATTAAATGAATACATACATTGTTTTAGAAAGGTCCAAGAAACTCTATCAAAGGCGTTTTCGGCGTCCAATGTAATAGCAATAGCCGGATCTGGATTAATCATAGACTTTTCTAGAACATGACACAGCAAACGAGTATTATCATTAGACATGCGATTTTTAAGAAAACCTACTTGGGAATTACTTATTAGAAATGGCAGAACGTTGTTGAGTCTTGTGGCTAAGATTTTTGAGTACATTTTGCAGTCGACATTAATAAGGGATATCGGCCTATAATTTTTTGGAAGTAAAGGCTCTTTCCCCTCTTTAGGTATGACAACTATATTGGCTTCTGTCATGGAATCCGTAGTGCGCCCCTCCTTGGCTATAGTGTTAAAAACTTGTAGCATAGTTGGTTGCAGTTGATCTGAGAAGGTTTTGTAAAATACGGCTGTAAAGCCATCTGGGCCCGGGGCTTTATTATCCTTCAGGGTTTTCATCGAATTGGTAATCTCTTCTACAGAGATTGGTTTCCCTAGAACCAATTTGTCTTGTTCCGTCAATTGAGGTAACCTAAGTCTGTTAAGATACTGGGAGCAATTCTCTAAGTTAAGATCTTGACTTTTTTTATATAGCTCTTCATAAAAGGATTTAAAGGTGTTTAAAATATCTTTCCGTTTTGTATGTACTTGATCTTTAACATCCTTGATAGATGAAATAACATTCTGGTTTTGTTTATGCTTAAGGTATGAAGCGAGTAACTTACCCGCTTTATTTGCTTCACACAGATTAAGGGCTTTAAATTTATTAATCCATACTCCCGCACGTTCGCTCAAAGTCTTATTGTACTCATACTTTTTTTGTGTAAGTGTTGAAAGGATAGAATTATCATTCAGGGAGCTAGCATGAGAGGACTCCAGGATTTTGATTTCATTCTCTAATTTAACTAACTCTGCATTAACATGTTTGTTTAATTTTGTTTTAATTTCAATAAGTATACCCCTAATAGTACCTTTCAGAGCATCCCATAAAGTGTTAACATTAATGTCCGCACTGTCATTATGCTTGAGATAGTCTATTATAGCCTCTTCAATTTTCTTTTTGTCTTCGGGATCTGATAATACATCATTATTAAAGCGCCATCTTTTTGGCGAAGGTTCACGATGGCTACCCATTAATTTGACACTGATACATGAATGATCCGACACTAGCTTTGGAGAAATGTCTGAGTGTTAAATTAAATGTGTGAATGAGCCTGGAATGAGTATATAGTCAATTCCAGTATACGAGTTATGTGGAGGAGAGTAAAAAGTATAGTCTCTGGCATCTGGGTGTTGTAGGTGCCGTGCATATTTATGGTTAAATTTAGAACATATGGTTTGTACTATGTTATGCAACCTAGTAGGATAATATCTACAGTTTGACTGTCTATCAATTATTGGGTCCAATGGAGTATTGAAATCCCCTCCAACAATGATAAGATCCTCTTGAGGGAGATTTTCTATAGTTTTAGATATACCCTCCCAAAACTCTGGTTCATCCGAATTAGGGCCATATATATTCACCACATGTATGAGATCTTCTCCTTTCTTTAAATGGGTAACTAACAGTCTTCCTTCACTATCCTGATCCTGTGATTCTAAAACAATATTTGCTTTTTAGCAATCAATGTAATCACCCCCTTTCTCTTGTGATCTGCCGATGAACAGGCAAATTGTGAAATCCAATTATGCTTAATGAACATAGTATCTTCTTTAGATAATTTTGTTTCCTGTGATAAAATAATGTCCCCTTTAGTTTTAGCTAAATAATCAAATATTTTCCTGCATTTAATGGGATGGTTGAGGCCTTTGACGTTTAAGGAAATCACATTAAGATCTTCTGCAATAATTCGTGATGTAGGTTGTGCCATCATAAGAATAGGTGAAAACAGGTTGTCTTAAACTCGTACCATATAACATAGTAGCTACCTTTCACAAAGAATACTAAGCCATTATCAAAGTACACAAACCCAAAACAATTATAAACAATCCTGGCAGAAAACACACTGTAAATGCCCCAAAAAATTATATATGTAATGATCCATAGGAACTCTTGTCTAATAAGATCAAAATGTAACCCGACTGATAATAGAGGATAGACAACCAAATGGAGAAACAGAAAAAGGAGAAAGATACAGCAAAGACAAAATAAGAAAAAACAAACTAGACCCGAACACCCCTCACCCCCCTCCCTCCCCTCCCACCCCTGCAAACCTCGCATGTAGGTGGTGCGACGACAGGAGCGTCAACCTGTCGAGTGGATGGTAAATAAATTTAACATCATTAATATTTCCCAATTCTTATATATGAATTAAATCAATCCAGATTTATCCCCGGAACTTTCGAACATCAGAACCTCCCAACGTACCAAGCATTTCACAAGGAAGGCTGTTAATTATATATCACACAAAAGGCTCTTTTGTATAAGATCCTATCACCCAACAATTTCAACAGCAATCAACAAGCACTCTGTCTGAGGTAAAACACATCTAGAAATATATAAAACTGATCACCAGATTTTAAACATCACCTGGTCTAAGTAGTGAAGATAAACATTGTATATTTATGCAGATTGATAATCCATGATAAGAAAATTACTATAAAGGACTCAGTCAGGCCCATAACTTGAACAAACAAAGGTATGCCTCCATGGAATTAAGATCAAATTTCACTAATGTAAGCATCATAATGTTCAAGTATTAACAGCAGACTATACTATGCTTAAACATTTTTATAAACCATGATAATGAAGCAGAGCAGACGTTATCTGTTATTCAAGTAGCGAAAATGTTAGGAGTTAAAACTTTCGTTTGTTGGAACCAGATTGAGTATAATCCATGTCCTGAGATGAAGACCCTTCCAAAAAGTTCCACAAATCTTTAGGATCTGTGAAATAGTGGCGACGGTCATTGACTGTGATCCTAAATTTACTTGGGCCCACAAAAGAAAATTGAATGCCTTTGGCTTTGAGTTTATCTCTTAGACTGAGGAAACCTTTCCTTGTATCCACTGTCTGTTTGGAGAAGTCCTGCATAAAAATTATGTTATGGCCATTCCATATTAGATGACGACTTTTACGCGCAAAACTGAGAATAGCTTCAGCATGTTGGAATCTCAATGGTTTACAAATAATAGGACGGATTGTTTGACGTGAGGAGGACTTAAAGGTAGGAATCCTATGCGCTCGATCCAATTCAAAAGGACTCGCAAATTTTATACCAGTAAATTGCGGCAACTAATCTTCCAAGAAGGCAATACAAGAATCCGCCGAATCTTCTGATCCCTCCGGAATACCTAAGATTCTTATATTGCCTCTACGATTTCTATCTTCCAATTCGGTTGCTTGTTTCTTAACATTGGTGGGAACGTCGAAAGAGATTTTTCAACTCTTTGTTGGTTTTAATAGATACATCCTCCACATCGCTAATTCTTTGTTCTGCTGCAGCCACTTTGATGTTCATTGCACTCATATCAGCTCTAATTGCCGTGAGCTCTAACTGCATAGTATATGTATTCTGTTTGGCGGTGCACCTCTGCGAGCTTCTTAAGAATCATATCCATCGTGCTGTTCATATCAGCTTTCGCTTTGATAGGAGAATCAGATGGTGAAGGTTCTCCTTTATTTTTTTTGAACTGCCCTCTAGACTCTTTCTCAGCCATTATAACAAAAGATGAATGGAAGGAGAATTCCTCCTCAGCTTAGTTTTATTCGCACAAGAAAGACTGTATATAGCAGGGTGGTATTAATAAAGCGCTATGTGTCAGCACGATGCCTACTTTAACAGGCTAACCCTATACTGAAATAAAGCTACTATTCAAAGCATGTAACCCATTGAATCGGAAAATCAGCAAGAAAGGGGTGATCTAACTCCGTCTGTCTCCTTTATTGGGTAAGAGACAACAAGGGCTATTTTAGCATAAGATCAAAGAGGAAGTCATTAAATGAACCAAAGCGACAACACCTTGCAGCTCAGGAGCAAGGCCCTGGTTGAATATGAACTTGCTGGCCAAGAAAAGGATCGTGCACACACGAACTCACCATTTGGTAATGAAGAGTATCAACCAATTAGCCTCTTATAAATGTACATGACCAGCTCAAATCTTAGATCACCTTGCAGTACTGAGAGCTCAAAGCGGTGCCTCCCAGAGGTAATTCAGCAGTACATATCCAGTATCCACCCAGATCAGTTCACTATGACCATTTTCTTTACCTGCAGCGTGATCATACTCATAGCTAAGCAGCGCCACCACCTCTCAACTTTACTCACTGTGTCAGGGCCAATACTCGCACTTGTACAGTTGTAAGCACTCGCTGATGAAATGGAAAACGATTGTTCTATTCTTTGCTAAAAAAGCTGATATCCTGTATCCAACGAAGGTAATCACCTACAGATAACTCTGGGGCTGGGCCGACCACTTGTGCTCAATGATATTTAGAGGCATCGTCTTCCCATTGTTGCTCTGCTGAAGTTATCGCCAAGTTTTGTAATTACAGTGCTTCTTGTAGCAAACAACAACCTCTGAGGCTTGGTTGTAACTACAAGGCCCTCCGCATCGGCAGCGCGAAGCCCACAGTCCGCAGCACTATCTCTCCGTCTTCCGCTACCAACAGGACAGCTCTTCGTGTTGGCGCTCGTATTCCAGACATTCAAGGTGCCTCATTAATGGAGTTGCCACTGGCGCTTCTTATGGTGTCGCGCCCGTCTCCTTCATCAGGCAACCCTCAGTCAATGCTCTGTGTTCAATAAGGACACATTCACAATGGTAGCCACCCTTCCGAGATAACAGCTCCGCTGCTCGTTCATCTCGCTTACTGCGTCAAGCCGCCATTTTAGGGTCAGTCCTGGCAACGCGCACCTCCAATATTAGCTCCTCGGCTGTAAATAATCTGCAAATGCCCTACCGGACCTTTCCCAAAGTTGTAAAAGTGTGGAGGCGCTCCTCTGCAGGGCTCAGATCGTCATCATTAGTCCGCTCCGACTTTAATCTGAAGAGCCGCTTCGTCTGCCATTTTAACTCATCGCACCGGGAAGCTCAAAACTCAGTCCGATGTCGTGATTCTGCCGATTTCCAGATTATTTACGAGCGGAATCATACTCTGGGAGTGTTCCGATCTCAATATCCCTTAACGCCGAGTCTGGGGGAAAGCATCTTTATGGGAAATTCGTCGATAAAGCTCCGAACCCGACAGAGCAACGGGATCAGGCAGCCATCGGCTCTGCCGTCCAAGCCACGCCCCTAGATTATTTAGCTTTTTGACTATCTAGTTTCAGACTTTTAATGTGAGTGAGTCTCACCAACTGAGTCTTGCTTGTAGTAAATTCTGTGGAAATTGACTGAGAGTGCATATTATCCACGTCCTTCATTAAAGATAAGGTTACATGCGAGCACACATATGGACACTGGTGTGCGGTCTTGGTGTGTAAGACTTGCGTCTATTTCAGTCCATTATCTGTGCAGGGTAGCCTCTAGGAGTTGAATGCTTCAGAAATTGGTGCTGACCTGGTATAGGCTTATAATGTGATTGGGCTTTCACAATGTATATCTGTAGAAACTGCTGAAAACGCTGTGTGGTGAATGCATTATACCCTGTGGGTAAAATCTGCACCACTACACAGTTTTGCTATACATAGGCCTAGAGATACTGGTCAACCACAATCCGATTCCAGACCTTTGCCCCCCTAGTGCGAATAAGTAAATTACTCTGCTGGACAGCAGGAGGATCAAAAGCCCACACAATAAAGCCATTTGTCAGTTATTGGCCCACTTTCTGGGAAAGAAATGGGTGAGAAGGAAATCTGCATGAGCTACTTAACTGTTCACACTGCACCAGGCATGAACAACCCAAGCCCACTGAAAGAAAGGTGGAAGGACAGTCCTCTGGAGCCAAACACAGGAGGTGCCCCCTTTGAAGTTTTGATGTGAAGGTATCAGACAGCTTTGTCAAGTGGGATGTGGTTGAAGTTCACTGATAAGGTCTTTCCATAGACCATTTGAAGTCACAATTTTTAAATGTCCTACAACGACGTGCAGGAGGTATGGGGCTGGGGTGGAGTGGTGATGTGGGACTCTAAGATTGGGCCAAATATTGCTAGAAAAAGCAGGCTGAGAAATGTGGGCCCCTGGGGGACTGGGTGGAAAATGAATTGATTGGCACTTCACTGTAATAACCTTAAAATCACTAATCCCACAGGTGTCGGCACAACCTCCTTTTATTATTATAATGAGCATGGATGTACGTGGGGCACCTCCTAGAGCATAAGTTGCTTCTCGGGTCCTTACCCAGAGGGCTTATGCAAATTGGAATTATCCCAAGAGACCTAATCCCTGGGACAGAAAGAGACAGAGCAGAATGCACCCAGTACACAGCCCCAATTGATGCTGACCAGGAGCCGGGGGTAAGAAGCCTGTACCTTCTCCCACCTTCTGACTGAAGAGCACATGTGTGAGGGAAGAGGATGCTAACAGTTGGAGCCGTTGTGTAGAACAGTAGTGGGCTCCCACATGACTCCAGAAATAAGCACATGCTGGGTGCCCCGTTGCAGGGTCCCCCGTCCCTAAGAAATGCAAAATGTGGTACAGGCCTCATTTCAAACTGCATGTCACTGGCCAATTAGCTGGATCAGGCTCACCCCATAAGGCCCTTTGCCAGTCCCAAAAATTAGCATATTTGTCTTTGTGGTGCTGCACAAAGGGCGGGAGCAGCACCAACACTCTGAATACTGTTGTGTAGGGTTGAATGGAACTTGCATAATTCCATGCATCTTACACTCAACAAATTACCTGAATGATCCATTCAGGTAAAAACTCAACTCAAAATGTAATTTTGAATTGATTTCCGGTTACTTGTGATCAAAACCCTGTCTCTCACTTTCATATTTATAGTTTTGTGCTAAACATTTGCCCACACTGTCTGCTTGGGTAAAAAAAAATCTACCTAAAATGGTGCTCAGATAAAAAAATTATGCAAACTGTACATCCCACATTATAATTTCTCCCCAAAATTACTTGAACTGGTGTAATGGCGTAATCTTTGTAATTTTTTGTAAATTGACTTACCCCAAATTATCAAAATTATGCCAAGTACTCCAACATAATTAAAAGTTTTGTGTGGGCTGGCAGGAGCGTGGAGCCCCTACTAGAGCCCCACACAGTTTTCAGCAATTTTTGCCTAAAGTTTACAAAGGGGGTTTATTAATGCCTGTCTACACTGCTCTTACTCCTCCCTAACTCCATGAACTTTAGCAGTAAGTCTGCCCTTTTTCCCACACACTCCCATGTGTCCATTACACATTTACAACTAAAATCTATACTTGTATGTATGGAGACTTCGAAGTCAGGGCAGAGAACTCTGCACATATAAGTATAGGCAAAACTCACGTTTTGTAGCACGTTTTGTATTGCAGTTTGTGAATCAGGCCCAAGATCTTTTTTACATGATCAGTATTGGCCTCTCAAATGACTCATACTCTGCTGCCACTTTCCTTGTGCGTTTGTAGCCTACTTCACTCCTATGTACTCTCAGTGATTTCTTGACCTTTCCTGCCTTCTTCCACACCTACCACACTCCTACTTCCAGTTCAATCAATCAATCATGTCACTTATAAAGCGCACTACATACCCGCGAGGGTCTCAAGGCGCTGGGGGAAGAGGGGGGTGGTGCTGCTACTGATCGAAGAGCCAGGTCTTGAGGAGTCTTCTGAAGGCCAGTAGGTCTTGGGTCTGTCGGAGGTTGGTGGGGAGGGTGTTCCAGGTCTTGACGGCGAGGTGGGAGAAGGATCTGCCACCGGCGGTCGTTTTCCGGATGCGGGGGACTGTGGCGAGGGCGAGGCTGGTCGAGCGGAGCTGGCGGGTGGGGGTGTAGAAGCTGAGTCGTCTGTTGAGGTAGGCTGGTCCGGAGTTGTGGAGTGCTTTGTGTGCGTGGGTGAGGAGCTTGAAGGTTATCCTCTTGTTGACAGGGAGCCAGTGCAGGTCTCTCAGGTGGGGTGTGATGTGGCTGCGTCGGGGGATGTCGAGGATAAGACGTGCAGAGGCGTTCTAGATGCGTTGCAGCCGTCTCAGGAGCTTAGCCGTCGTTCCTGCGTAGAGGGCGTTTCCATAGTCCAGCCTGCTGGTGACGAGGGCCTGGGTGACTGTTTTTCTTGTTTCGGTGGGGATCCACTTGAAGATCCTGCGGAGCATTCGGAGGATGTTGAAGCAGGATGAGGAAACGGCGTTGACCTGCTTAGTCATGGAGAGGGTGGGGTCGAGGATGACCCCTAGGTTGCGTACGTGGTCGGTGGGTGGCGGGGCTGTTCCCAGTGATGTTGGCCACCAGGAGTCGTCCCAGGCTGAAGGGTTGGAACCAAGGATGAGGACCTCCGTCTTGTCCGAGTTCAGCTTCAGGCGGCTGGTCCTCATCCATTCGGCGACGGCCTTCATTCCTTCGTGGAGGTGGGCTTTGGCGGTGTGAGGGTCTTTGGTGAGGGAGAGGATCAGCTGGGTGTCGTCGGCGTAGGAGATGATGTTGAGGTTGTGCTGTCGGGCGACGTGGGCGAGGGGTGCCATGTAGATGTTGAACAGCGTTGGGCTGAGGGAGGAGCCTTGGGGTACGCCGCAGATGATCTTGGTGGCCTTGGATCGGAAGGGGGCGAGGCGGATGCTTTGTGTTCTGCCGGAAAGGAAGGATGTGGTCCAGTCCAGGGCCTTCTCTTGGATCCCGGCGTCGTGAAGGCGTGTTCGTAGTGTGTGGTGGCAGACCGTGTCGAAGGCGGCTGATAGGTCCAGGAGGATGAGGGCTGCTGTTTCTCCGTTGTCTAGCAGGGTCCTGATGTCATCGGTGGTGGCGATGAGGGTGGTTTCGGTGCTGTGGTTGCTGCGGAAGCCGGACTGGGAAGGGTCCAGGATGTTGTTCTCCTCGAGGTAGCGGGTCAGTTGTTTGTTGACGATTTTCTCGGTGACCTTCGCGGGGAACGGGAGCAGAGAGATGGGTCGGAAGTTCTTGAGGTCCTTGGGGTCTGCCTTGGGTTTCTTGAGTAAGGCGGTGATCTCGGCGTGCTTCCAGCTTTCCGGGAAGGTTGCTGTCTCGAAGGAGATGTTGATTATTTTCCGGAGATGGGGCGCGATGGCTGTACTGGCTTTGTTGAAGATGTGGTGAGGGCACGGGTCTAGCGGTGAACCGGAGTGGATGGTGTTCATGATCTCGCTGGTGTCCTCGTCGTTGATGTTGGTCCAGGAGAGCAGGCGGTTGGTGGTTGTGGGGGCAGTGGTCTCGGTGGTTGCCGGGGCGGTCGTGGTGTTGAAGCTGTCGTGGATGTCGGCGATTTTGCGGTGGAAGAAGGTGACCAGTGAGTCGCACAGGTCTCGCGACGGCTGGATGTCGTTGGTGTTGGAGCTGGGGTTGGAGAGTTCCTTCACGATGTTGAAGAGCTCTTTGCTGTTGTGTGCATTGTTGTCTAGGCGGTCTTTGAGTGAGGCCCTTTTGGCGGATCTGATGAGGTGATGGTGACTGCGGGTGGCGCTCTTGTGGGCGGCGTACCTGTCCGCTGTCCGTTCGTGGAGCCAGATCTTCTCCAGTTTTCGGCATGTTCGTTTGGAGGCCTGGAGGTCTTTGGTGAACCAGGTGGCTTTCTTGCTGGTGTGGCTGTTGGGCGGATTCTTGAGCGGGGCGAGGGTGTTGG
Source organism: Calotriton arnoldi (assembly GCA_963921515.1). NCBI lineage: Eukaryota > Metazoa > Chordata > Amphibia > Caudata > Salamandridae > Calotriton > Calotriton arnoldi. The sequence continues at coordinate 3,075,101 of CAWUFW010000285.1, forward strand.
CGCAGTCGTCGATCCACTGTCTGAGGTTGCGGGCGGCGGTGTCGGGGTCGGAGGGTTCGGCGGGTGGGCTCAGGGCGAGGGTTGTGGTTTGCTGGTCTTCCGTGACTCTGCTCCAGCAGCGGCGAGGCATTTGTTCGGTGCGGTGGTGCGTGGTGGGCTTCCTGTAGGTGAAGTGGATGCAGTGGTGGTCAGTCCAGTGGGGTTCGGAGGTGTGGTTGAAGGAGACGTGTGGGCTTGCGGAAAAGATGGAGTCTAGCGTGTGGCCGGCGGCGTGGGTGGGTGTAGTCACGAGCTGTCTGAGACCGAGGGTGGCGAGGTTGTCGATCAGGGTGGTGGAGTTGGTGTCCTTGTTGTTCTCGAGGTGGAAGTTCAGGTCCCCGAGGAGGATGTAGTCCGTGGAGGCGATGGCGTGTGTGCTGATGAAGTCAGCGATGGAATCGCTGAACTGTGGTCGGGGTCCGGGGGTCTGTAGATGAGGGTTCCTCTGAGGGTGGTGTTGGGATCGGTGTGGATCTGGAAGTGCATGTGTTCAGCGGTGCTGAGGGTGTCGTCGGTGTTGGTTGAGACTCTGAGGGTGTTCCTGTGGACGATGGCGATGCCTCCTCCGACTCCGTTGGTGCGGTCCCTGCGGGTGATCTTGTATCCGTCCGGGATGGCAATGGCGATGTCGGGGGCTGAAGCGGGATTCAGCCAGGTCTCCGTCAGGAAGGCGACGTCTGGGGAGGTTGAGTCGAGAAGGTCCCAGAGTTCGATGGCGTGTTTGCGGGCGGAGCGGGTGTTGAGGAGGATGCATCTGAGGTAGTTGGGTTCTTTCCTGGGCGGTGGTTTGGCGGGGCGGGTGCTGGCGAAGCTGCAGTTCCGGCAGGTGAAGGGCCCTTGGGTGCGCTTCGGGGTGGCCTGGTAGCAGGCGTGATCTTTTCCGGGGTTGAGTGCGTGGAGGGTGCTGGCGTCGTATCGGCGTCTGTTGATGTGGCGGGCGCGGGGGATGCCCGGACCAGGGGGTCTGGCGCTGGGCGCGGTCACGGCGCGGACGGGCGCAGACGGGCTTGCCTTAGGCGCGCCTTTGGCGCGCCAGCGGCGCGGCCGCACAGCGGCCGCCATAAATGGGGAGGTGGGAGGGAGGAGCAGGGAATGGGGCAGCGAATGGGCAGGGAGGGGGCGGGGCCGCAGGGGCGCAGCGGCGGGAAACAGGCACAGAAGGGAAAACGAGCACAATCAGGGCATCAAGGGGGCACAGAAAGGAAAAGAAAACGAGCACAATCAGGGGCAGCAAGGGGGCACAGAAAGGAGAAAAAGAGCACAATCAGGGGCAGCAAGGGGGCACAGAAAGGAAAAACGAGCACAATCAGGGGCAGCAAGGGGGGCACAGAAAGGAAAAAACGAGCACAATCAGGGGCAGCAAGGGGGCACAGAAAGTAAAAACGAGCACAATCAGGGGCAGCAAGGGGGCACAGAAAGGAAAAACGAGCACAATCAGGGGCAGCAAGGGGGCACAGAAAGGAAAAAACGAGCACAATCAGGGGCAGCAAGGGGGGCACAGAAAGGAAAAACGAGCACAATCAGGGGCAGCAAGGGGGCACAGAAGGAAAAAACGAGCACAATCAGGGGCAGCAAGGGGGCACAGAAAGTAAAAACGAGCACAATCAGGGGCAGCAAGGGGGCACAGAAAGGAAAAACGAGCACAATCAGGGGCAGCAAGGGGGCACAGAAAGGAAAAACGAGCACAATCAGGGGCAGCAAGGGGGGCACAGAAAGGAAAAACGAGCACAATCAGGGGCAGCAAGGGGGCACAGAAAGGAAAAACGAGCACAATCAGGGGCAGCAGCAGGGCACACAGACGGAGCTGTGTGGTGGGGGAGCGACCCACCAGTCAAGGTCAGGGGTCAGTTGCAAACTATTGTAAGATTCCCATCCTCTCTCTGTCCTCCCATCCCTCCTTTGATTTATTTCATGTACCCACTGCAAATATGACGTATCCACCTTGTCTTGCGGTATCTGAACACTTCTCTGTGTGTGAATTTCCCAAGCTCTTCATATCCCTTTGGCACCCCCTCATTTTTCAACCTACCTATAATTAATTACTGTGAGTAGTATTGTTCATGGAGTTTAGGTATCCCCACCCCTTTTTGTGAGGTACCATCTGAAGTTCCCTTTGAGGGCTCCACTTTCTCCCCTCCTCCCTCTCCTCCTTTGATGTTTTTTTACACTATCCCAGCCCCTTTTGCCAATGGTGCAACACCCTCTCCACCTTTTGACGAAACATCTTCTTCAGCTCTCACTATAGCTCTCTGATCTCTAGCAACAGCTCAATCCTACAGTCATGTAATGCCAGCCATGCTTATTCATGAGTTCCTAAAATCCTTGGGGCCGATTTACAAGCCCCTTGAAACACTTTTGCACCGCTGTTGCGTCACTTTTTGTGATGCAGCGGCGGCGTAAGCAATGGGCCACGTTGCGGCCCATTTACAACATAACACATATAGAGAGATGCGTCAAGTTGTATAGCCCTGTGTCACATTATACCTGCATCAGGTATAATGTATGCAGGGTGGGCGTTCCCACGCGGGAAAGTCTTGTAGAAGTGACGCAGTGAAACCCTACGCCTGCTTGGAGCAGGTGTAAGGAGTGACGCTGCATATTAGAAATAGGCCTCCCCATGCATTGCTGGAATTGCGTCATGCTTGCGACATGACTCCAGCAATGCGTGACTTTTGCGCCAACAGATGCGTCAGAATTTCTGATGCATCTGTCAATCCTTGCGCCATGGTGCACCGTATTGTAAATACGGTGCATCCATGGTGGTGCAAGGGTTTCGCAAGCAGGTGCAGGGAAACTGACGCATCTGTACAGATGCGTCAGTTTCTTGTAAATAAGCCCCCTGGTTTCAAGTTGGCCCATAGGGTCATGTAAGTGGAACACAATTGACCTCTCCTACGATTTAGTCTCTTCTTCCTTTGCTGTCTCTTCTTTTGTGACGAAAAGAATGTCAAATTGCTTGCAAGATTTTATGAAGTTTCATGAAAATCTCACAATTTTAAATGTTTAGCATGAAATGTGGTTTACTGTTATCACTAGCTGGCTTATTTTTACACCAGGACAAACCTCATTTACAAAAGTAATTTAAACTTCTGACAAGAACCAGGTTTGAGCAGGAAAGGTCTGCTGGTCAGCCACATTTTGCATGACCTAGTCTTTCTAGAGCTACATTTATGCAAAATTGTCTAATATGAAAGTTTGAGAAATTTTGTGAATTTCTTGTAACGCAAAAATGTGTGAATTTAGCTTGCATAATTTAAATTGCACCCAGACCTACTAGTAATCTGTAACTGAATTTATAGCCTTCCCTCTTAGGAACTTCCACTTCTAAGTTCTTTCCTATTTTCCTAACCTTAATGCATTGTGTATCCGATCCATCCACACTCCTTTGCACAGTATTGCCTGTATCCTCAATGATGGTTCTCTTCCTCTTGCCTCTCCTGGGAGTCATTTCATATGCCTTTCACAGTGTTTTAACATTATTTTTTCACTATGCTTCACCACGGGATAAAGGATGAAAGTGGGTGACAGAAATAGAGAATCACTAAAAGGGAGGGAGGGGAAGAGAGAGAAATCTAGAACTATACAGAGAGAGAGAAGAAGAAAGAAAGACCAAATTTCTTGACCAAGCACTGCCTCGTGGGAGTAAGATTTTGCCTCATCCCCCTGTAGGGCCGGAAGTCTATCCCTTCCAGCTACTGGGACCAGTTCCCAGAGGAGTGAACCCCAATACTTAGAGCGGACCTAACTCATCTCAAGGGCCCTCTCAAATGCAGTCAGCCATTTGTCAATATCATCCCCCTCAGTGCACATGGGAATTATTCCCTTGGAAAGCCTGGAATTAGAACCACCACGCCAGGGCATCTCAACATTTTCTTCATTGTCGCTGCCACCATTTCTTTTTGCTTTTGCCTTCTCCCACTTCTTCTCCTCTAGGGGCAACTTCCTCTCTTCCAATGCTATGGAAGCTAATGGAGCCTCAAGCTCCCTCTCTCTGATGGACACCGGTGGGCCCTATGCAGGGGAACCCATCCTCCCCCCATTAACTGGAAGTATGAACCTGATAGAAGAAATGAAAAGGTTATCATCATCCACCTCCTGACGGTAGTTGGATGGGTCACCCTCCCCCTCCTTCTCTGGAACTGTCTGGGTCCAGGCCTTATGGGACCTAATCAACTCTGCCTTTCTGATCTTCTTGCTATTTAGGTAGCCCCCTGGACCTACACTGGCACTGAGAGTTTGTTCAGGTTAACCAGCTCCAGCTCAATAGTATCCCTAGTTTTGGGTCACACAAACCTTACAAATCAGCAATAGAACACATTTAGAAAAATTGGCTGTAGTTCCAAGTGTGCAACAGGACCAGTCCTTCAGGAAGAAATCCTGTGTGGTGCAGACAAGGGTTCCAGAAGGGCAGTCCTCCTTCTTGTAGTTTCAGGCAGCAAATTCAAATCCAAATTCAAAAGAAGACTGAGTTGCTCTGCAGCTCTCACAAAGGTATTCAATGATCTGGGGTGACAAGCATGGGGGTGCCCCTGTTCAATGGGGTGCAGGGTGCCACCCGAAAGCATGACAGCTTCCTCCAAAGTGTGGCATATTCTTGTCCCACAAAGCACTGGGTATCTCATTTCCCTTAACACTCCCCCTTCACCTCCTGCAAATTCCATTCCCGGGGAAGCTATCTGGCTTGAGTTACAGGGAGAGAGGGTGATTGGCCTGGCATTCTTTGCTGTCCTGCTCTCTCTTTGAAGCCCAGTTTGATGTAACCAACCCCCTGTCTGACCCATCCTGTGGAGCTGTAGAGCTCTCTCCATCAGATAACCTCTACTCTAGGCGGCCACTTATCATCTCATCAAAGCAGCCTGGATAAGCCTATTAGGGCTTACCAATCAGGAGAGACTACTTGAAGGCTGGATTTTGGCTCACAGAAAGGAATGTTCTATAACTTATTTTCTGTATCAGTTATGATAAATTCAACAGTGGCAAGTTGTTGGATTTATCATTGACAATCTTTGAAGTCTTTGAATGACATGTTATGCCCCTTCCTAGCAACAGTTATAATTTAATAACATATTCCAATGTTAGCCTATGGAGGTAATAATCTGCAATGGGGAAAACGTAATTGCCAGTTTTCCCTCACCAGGACTTAAAGAACACCTTTTATAAGCTTATTGCTTATAGTTACAAGGCACCCCTGCCTTGGGACACCTAGGTGAGACCTTAGGGGTGCCTTATATGTAAAAATAAGGTAGATTACCACTTTGGAAGTAGCTGTACCACCAAAGTCGAGTCTGCGTGTAATTTACTTTAAAAGACAGTCTGCAAAGCAAGGCTGACTTTAAAAATGACAGCAGGCAACACAGTAGTGCACACTCCAGTGCAAGAAAGCTACAGGGCCTCTAAACCTGCATGCCCTATTATATACTAGGGACTAACAGGTAGTTTGAATCCCCCCTGCCCTATTATATGCTATGGGCTTACAGGGTCTGCCATTGTAATTATACCTAATTAACATATATCTTTTTTATCTGAGCATTGGCCCTTGGTCTGGTTAGCAGAGCCCAGGGCACAGTCAGAGTCAGTTACCACCAGTATCAATCAGAAAATGGGGGTAAACATTGCAAAAAGGATGACTTTCCCACAGTCCTCTGTGTCATAATGGTTAAAGATTACAATGACATACTACTGACTTTAGGATGGAATAGTATGAGGGAGAAAGAGGGAGAGAGAAAAAGAGAATTGAAAAGAGAATTATTAAAGTGGTGCAGAGTCAGTAGTGAAACAATAGTGACTGGGGAAGAAAACAACTACAGAAACAGATGACAACATGAGATACTCCTTGGGATGCAGATGTATATGCGAGAAAGAGTGAAAGAGGTAGAAAAAGAGAGATGTAAAAGTGATACAGAGATAGTTGGGAGAGGCCCCAGAGATACACAAGCAAAAGAGAGAGACATCTAGAAAAAGAGTGAAAAGTCCCAGAGACAAAGCAGTGAAAAAGAAAACTAAGAAATAACAGAGACGAGAGAGACCTTAAACACTTGATGGTGATAGAATGGGATCTAAGAGATGAGTGAGGCAAACCTCAGAAGCTCAGGAAGAAGAGAAATAGACAGACCTCATTGACACAGAGACCTGGGAAAGGAAGGGATATATTTCATGCATGGCCGGCTTTAGGGTGGGGGAGGGGCACTGACCTCAGGGAGGGCGCTGTGTTTAGCAATAACATAGGATTTAAAAGCACCTGCTGCAGAGTTCATTGTGCGTCCAGCTTTCAGGCGCAATAAAAACGTGATGATAACTTGTGATTAATGTTCCTGCTAGAGAGAGAGATAGGAGTTTGTCTAGTGACAGTTTTCACTCATACAGTAGTTCAGAGGGTCAATATGCCTGCTGCTAAGAACAGATCTGAATTTTATGTGAATAGCTGAGTGGAGTAGTAAAGCCATCCTTTACAAGCGCTGTAAAGCAAATTAAATGTATTTGAGAGAAGGGCTATGAAGAGATGACGGGCACTTTTGCAGGGTGGTAGTCAGGGGATTCGAGGGAGAGGTCAATGGGGTGCGCCCAAAAACATGGCTGCACCGGGCGCCACCAGCGCTAAAGCCAGCTCTGCTTTCATGCAACGCAGCGCTGCAAGTAGAGCCTGAAAACAATGTTTTAGATGTAGGTGGGAACATATGATTTCACCACATATCTGCATTTTGTATTACTGTGTGATGTCCCTGCTCAAGGTCAGGCAACATATCTGTGTTATGATTATGAGCCATCCCTGTGTCTCAATACAGCGAAACCCTGAGGTGGTATATTCAGTTCAATCATGATGAGGAGGACTAAAAATGTATTTAAAGAAAGGATGGTTGAATACCATTTGTAGTTATTCGGCAATATATTAATATATCTAGTCATGCAGTGCCTCTCATCATACCTTATTGTGCCTTCAGGCTCAACGTTGTAGCTCCATGATTTATCAATCCCTCCAGGAAACAGTTCATGTTTGTTTTTCCCTACCCATTTACCACTAGCTTATAGACCTTTTCTAGGCATGGTGGTCAATTGAGAGAAGAAGATGTTGAGTCATGCAAAGCTGCCATATCATTTTGTAAGATACTCTAATAATACATTTTGTTGAATAGTGTATTTAGAAGAGTATTGTTACTTTCATTCTTTCTTTCAACAAGAAGGAATAGATAAAGGTCATTTCCCTCCAAGCTATCTCTTCAACTGCCTTTCTCACAAACAGTACCTGCACCAGAAAATGGAAAACATCTTTCTCAAACATGCTATGTGTAGTACCTGCTAGCATATGACCAACCCTAGTTGGGTTTCTCTATCTACTTCATCGATACCCGGCAGGTATCTCACAAGGAATTTCCTTGTGTGGTTTTGCAAAGTCCGCAAAAGGCCGGCCGACCTACCCTCTATCAGGTACTACACATAGCATGTGTTAGGTTGATTTAAAAGGGTAGATCTCACCATACAACCACCCACATGTAGATAGATTTGATTTTATTAGGTCCTAACGAATCGCCACCATATTGTTTAACTACCAGGCGAGATACATGTTGACCGCACAATAGAGCGCCCTACCTGAGACATAATCTCAGACATGCGCCTTTGTTTCTTTTAGTCAGGGTGGGCGACCCATTGATTAAAATAGTCTACGCTGGTACTCCCTCACCTGTTTTAAAATTTCTTTCAGGTTATACACCTCCACACTTTCATCTACACTGATTAGGCCCCTCACCCCCACGGCACCAAACAGCATTTGGAATAAAAGATCTCTGCCAAAGAGCCCCTCATAGGGAGCCCGTCAGGTATTGCAGCGCCGACCTGACGAGGAGCAGCCCATATGATGAAGCATGACACCTTGCCGGGTGTGTGAGGGCCCTATATTCCAAGAGGAGGAATCCTCATCCTCCTACACTTCATGATCACATAAAACCAGTTTTCCCTTGTCTCGATATTAGTAACAGCATACCTTTTGTATCTTCATTATTGTTAGGGCATGTATGCTGGACCTTTCTAAAAAGCCCTCAGTCCCTCCTTTGTGACATGTTCGATAGTTGCCAGGAACTATTCGCTCCTTGGGAAGAGGAGTTCATAGTGGCACTGTGAGCTAGCTAGGTATACAGGTGAACATATCCGGTGGGGGTGTCGGGAATCAGTCTGGACACCTGTCCCACAGTTTATGTTATCTAAACGCACAGATCCTATATACATTTATAGGAACTACACGACAAGAGGGCGGGAATGCGGCATATCTAGGAAGATATGGCACATTCCTGTCCTCTGCCTGCATGGGTCACAATTTGCAGCCTAGCCTCAATGCAGGCACACTTGTGCCATGGAAAAAGAAGTTTTGATGGTAAAGGCCCCGACAGTGATATCAGCAATAGGCAGAGCTGAGACCCCAGGAGCAGATGTGACCAGTGGATCTGGATGTCCCAATCTTGAACTTTCCAAACATGCTGTGCAGATGTGTTGGGACAGGGGTTGAGAGGTGATGTGGCACCCTAGATTGGCCAGGGGTGGCTGGCTTCTAGAACCTTCCACCCCCTATTGAACAAGGGAGAGAAATTGCTGTTGGTGTTTTTCTGTTCTGTGCTGCTGGACCCAGGGACTGCAACAGCCATGCACAACTGGAAGGAAAAAACTCCTGATGCTCAAAAGGACTAAGGGCTCTGACCCCAGTTGACCTCAAGAGCAGTGAGTCTCACTAAGGGCCAATGAGGCTGCCCCACCTACATCGAAGAAGACCATTTGGGGGAAAGATCTGCCCTTCGGCGCTCAGGACTAAAGATCAGGAGAAGAGAAGTACTTTGCCTTGGAGGTAAGTAAGCCTGCTAAAACTGCACTTGAATGCTAGAGCTCGCCACAGGAGTAAAATGAGCCCATGGTCATCCAAACCGGCCCAATAGGGCCCGAGTTATGGCATTTTAACGGTTGACAACCTTTAACAAAAACAGAGCATGTGGGGATCCGCCGCATCTCCTTTCCATGAACCTCGGGCGGGCCAAGGCCAGGGGATAGGCTCAAGGATTATTTATTTATTTTACCCAGGGAGGTATTGTGCATGTGGCCCCCTCCACTGGCTCATTTCTGCCCCTGATGGCCTCCATCAGCCCAGGGACTGACACAGTGAGTGTGGGGATGCTGTTGTGCTCCTCTGAGAGGACCCCGGCACCAGAATTGATAAGCCTAGTCCCTGTGCTCGTGTCTGGGGGTAGTGGATCAGGAACTACATTAGGGAACTCTGCACATAGGAGCATGCAGGGGAGAAGAGCTGCTGGTTCCCGCAGGCAAAGGAGGAGCCGGTGAGAGAGCGGTGGGGCAGTGCTGGGAGCTGGTGGGGCAGCCGGTGTTGGCTCCCTGTGCTGCCCCCAAATAATGGAGGCATGCGGGATGCCTGGGTGGGACTGGGAACCCGCAAAGCCTGAAAAAATAGAAAAGAGTCTCTCCTGATTGGTAAGCCTTAACAGGCTTATCCAGGCTGCTCTCCTCGGCACATCCACTAATAAAATATTTACTGCTCCTAGCTGGAGTGCCCCTTAATGCCCTGTGCGGCTTACTCATTTGCATATTATTCTTGCCTTTTGTTAGCCCCAGGAGGACAGAGGCACCAGCAACAAATTTAGAAAATGGTTGTGGGGGTCTGTAGGAGTGTCAGCAGCTCCCCAGAAGTAATCTGAAAAATTGATCCTACGTTTGCAGGCCTAAGGGATCCATGACCCTCTAGGATTTTTTCACACTTTTTAGAAGCATTCCTAAGGCTGAAGCTTTTGCTCTACATCTTGGAGTTTGGCCTCCTATATGAACTAGTCCTATTGCAGCAATTTATGTACCCTGGAAGTGTATAAAGAAGTTAGAGACTCATGGAGTGCAGCTCTCTCTAGGGTTGGATTTGTAGTTGCATTTTAGCCTGACAGTGGTAGGTCTCTTTGGGCTGGTTTTATGATTGTTTTATGTGATTTGAAAATATATATGAAGCACACAAACATGTTATGTTCATTTTAAAATGTTTTAATGTTGTAATAATGCTGGCAGGGACTGTTGGTGTAGGTTGATATGCTCTATTGACATTAATAATTTACTCATGGCTATCGTTTACTCACAAAATTATGGTGTTTTTAACATGTGGTTTGTTCTTCTGGTAATATGGTGAAACCTTAATAAAGCCAATAGTCTGGTTTTATCTAAAGTGATAACCCCCTATATTGTGATTTTCTATCTGGCATAGGTTGGGGGCGGGGGTTATATTTATTTTGGGGGTCATGCCCCTATAGGGATCAAGTGTGATTTCACTGCCATCTAAGGTATTTTCATATTTTCAATCTCCCTTATGTATATTTGCAAACTAATATGTAGTATTTAGTAGTGTGTGTAATAAATATACTTTTCCGTTTCTAAACAAAAAACACTACATGGACAATCTTTTTGTGAATGATTGTCCATGTAGTGCCCTGAGCAGGCCTTTTAACTGCTGTACTTCACTAAGTTGAGAAAGTCAAGCACTACAATGAGGTGCTTGGTTCCTAGTAAAGGGAATTAGTGGACCTTTTACCCGAGCAGGCCTCACATCCTGCACAACTAATAACCAAGTTTCCTACATTTCACATATGTACATGTTGTTTATCCATTTATATGGAAATAAATACGTGAAAAAGCACATTTTATTGCTGGAATAGTCTTGTATAGAGTGCCAATTAATTTCTACAAACATGTCTTTGCTAGAAGGAAAATTGTGGTGTGCAAATATGTATTAAGTAAAATGTGTCAGTATCTTGATATGCCTAAATGATTTGTACGAGATCTGGTTTCTTACAACTTTGAACATTATTAAAAACGCTGGTAAACATTCTGCCTTTTCTCTTTCTCAGCTATTTATCAATGAAGTCATTATTATTGTGGCACCTCAAGTTTGCTTCCAATGATTCCCACTTCCAGCCATCTACCTTTGTCCTCCTTGGCATCCCAGGCCTTGAGGAGGCCTACTTCTGGATCTCAGTCCCTTTCTTGGTGATGTACTTGTTGGCACTGCTAGGAAATGGAGCCATGCTTCTCCTCATAGGGATAGAAAGAGGACTTCATGAACCCATGTATTATTTCCTCTGAATGCTAGCCTTCACTGATCTGGTCCTCTCCAGTTGCATGATACCAAAATTGTTGTGCATTTTGTGGTTCAGTTCTATGATCATATATTTTGAGGCTTGTCTCCTTCAGATGTTTTTGATCCATGTGTTTACATCATTGGAGTCAGGAGTGCTGTTGCTAATGTCGTTCGATCGATATGTTGCCATATGCAACCCACTGAGGTATTCAGCAGTCTTAACTAATCCCTCCATATTGAAGCTTTACTTTGCAACTTTGATGAGAGGTGTTCTCATTATCCTCCCTTGTCCAGCAATGGCTAGCAGACTTCCATACTGTATGACCAACATCATCCATCATTCGTACTGTGATCACATGGCGGTGGTGAAGCTCGCTTGTGTGGATACTACAATAAACAGCGCTTATGGTTTAGCTGTGGTACTCTCAGTAGCTGTGTTTGATGTTGTATTCATCACTGTTTCCTATGTTTTGATACTGAGGGCAGTGTACAACATTCCATCAAAGGCGATCAACACCTGTACGGCCCACATCTGCATTATTCTACTGTATTATACACTTGGGCTCTTCGCCTTTTTAGCTCACAGATTTGGTCACAATGTGGCTCCTTATCTTCATGTCCTCAAGGCTAACATATATTTGATTGTCCCACCAGTGATGAATCCTATTGTTTATGGAATAAAGACAAAAGAGATACGAGAGAAAGCATTGAAAATATTCTGCAAAATTGCCTTGCCGACTTCTCATTGAGTCTTACTGTGCTTGCTGTTAGATCTATATTTATTTTACTACATTTTTATACAATATTGTAGTGCATACTCTACAAATTTAGCTATCTGTTTAGTACATTCCTAGTATGTTGTATTTGGCTTACAAACTAGAAAACATGAAAAATGGATGACAATGTCTATGGATGAGATCATGATTAACTTACTCATCCTAGTCAATATTCAGTAAAGTGCCTCAAAAGTTTGGAGAAGGACACATTGATCGCCTTTACTCTGTACATCCTCAAATGTATATTTAACTAGAACCGCAACACCAGCAAAGTGCCTCCTAAACATGAGTATATCCTACTCTTACAACAGCTATTTTGTCTAGAGTCTCATCCCTACCTGTGGAAGATGTTCTTTACCTTCTTTCGTATAAAAGGACATTTTTTGGGCACAGCACCTTCAGGCATTGGTCCTTATGGTCCATTATTTAACTTCAATGTCTTTGTTTATTAACGTTGGTAAAAATCTGAAAATATAATACCAGAACGGGAAGAAAAAGAATCCTCAGATCAGCATATCATAATATGAATTATAGACTTGAATCTTAAGGGATGTGAGGTATGTTGAGTCATACGTGCTTTAATTTTCCAGCCTGGCCCATTAATTAATGAACACTATCCATATCACGTTTGGCATGAAGATGAGTGGACCACTATCACCTGTAATGGTTAAAGTTAATTATCATTGGCTTGTTGGGTAACCTAATTGGAGCAAAGGATCACACTGTGTGCCTTTATTGAGTAGATCACATGCTTCCAACAGGACCTGGCTCATTTATAGTCAGTCAAATAGAGTCTTTTTGTGGGGCTAGAATGGGGTTCATTGAATAGATTCGTTATTTAGACCCCTGAGTCCCTTCTAAAGATGAAACCAGTAAGCCTATTTTATAGAAGTATCATAGAGCATCATAGTGTGGGGCAAAATATAGCTAACCCTATAGGAGCCAAAACTTACTATGATTGATTTTGACAAGATTTTGTCACATCATTATAGGCTATGTCTGTTTCCTCCAGTGCTAAAATGCCACACCGATAGCAATACCTCTACAACTTGTCTTGCGTAGCAGATCAATAGTGGGGCATTGACAGTTTCTTATGATGAAGTTCCGTCAGACCACACATCCTGACTTTGCTTGTCAAAACTAGATTGAACATGGAGACTTAAAATATCATGGTTATATATTACCTCTCTAGAGTATCCATGGACAGCCAAATAAGTATTGTGAAAGAGAGACATTCTTCTCTATGTGCCTGCATTTGGAGATGCTTTGTGGCATCATATATGCATTAATTACTTAACCTGATAACACGTTATCTTCCTTGTTTAATTTCATTAGGGGCCATTAGCTCAATGAGGCCTTCAGAGTATGCAATGTGGCTATGTACTGGTTGTGTGTTCAAAATTATGTTTTCAGGATGATTTTCAAGGTTAGTACCTGTTTCTTTGGATGGTTTTGTATTTCCTCAGTGTAGGAAGGTGGAATCTGACTATATGGTTGCCCCCACTTTTTTTATGGTGTTTTGCTGGTTTATGACTTAGTTGGACTGGGATCCTGCTATTCAGGGCCCCAGTCTATCTGCTCTCTCTAAATGACATGGAGTGCACTCTAGGTGCACTAGTGATTGGTTACTGTGGTGCCTTATGAGTCCCTAGTATATGGTACCTTAGGTGCCAAGGGCATAGGTACTTCACAGGCCTACCAGGGGCTGCAGCATGTATTATGCCACCCCTGGGAAGCAGACTAAATCTGACACCACAGGCCTGCTACTGCAGCCTGGGTGAGGTGGTGCTAGCACCCTTCACTGAGATATAGGTTTCCTATATCTCTCCTGCACACACATATAAACCTATCAGTCACCCCTATGGCAGGCCCTATCAATCCTGAGGGCAGGGTGCTTGGCTTCTATGTGAGGGGGTGCCTCTGCATGAGCAGGGCCCCTCTGCAGTTCTCAGAGTCCATTCTCTGGTGCTGTTTGTGGATGCGGTTAAACCATATACTCTTAAGTGCATTATATCCTCGCGGTAAATGCTAACTTTGGAATGGCTGCATCAAAACATGTCGTGTTTGGTGTCAAACATCTTGGAATACTACCCCCCGCCAATCTTGGCGGCGGGGGTAGCATTCCACCCTTCTAGAGGGATAAGACATGTACCTGCTGTGGAAACGCGGTAGAATCCTAAAGAGCCCTGGCATCACAAAATGGATGCCACCAGTCACAGACACTGGGCTGCCCTCCTGCTGATGACCGAAACTCACAGTGGAGGAAGCCCAACAATAGGCATCCTGTCACAGGGAGGTGTAACCACCTTCCAGACAGGGTTTAGTGTATTGGGGCTGGGTGGGTGCACTCTTAGAGTGCTTTGAAGTCCTGCACTGGGGGAGCAGAAGGCTCCTCTGTGCATATGCCAGTTCAAACCAGCTCAGGGGCCACCTGCCCCTGCTCTGGCGCGAAACTGGACAAAGGGAAGTGGGTGTAGCCACCCCTCCCTTGACCCTCCCATAGGTGGGGTCATAGAGCTAGTCCATCCCCTCTTTTAGTATAAGAGGGGGAACCTTGCCATTGCAAAGCAGATAACCCCTGGACGACGCTCTACGGAAGAATCCTGGCCCTTCGACGTTCCACTACCTTTGGAAGACAGAAGAATCTCCCTTGGAGTCAAGGAGTGACTCCCCTGCTTGGCAGGCACCAAAAACGACAACGACGGTCGCAAACTACGCCGCTCCCGCCGGAGTCCGAAGTCCCTGCAGCCCAAGAAGTGGATTTCCTGACCTCTCCCAGGCCATCGTGAGTCCCCAGCGAAGCTGAGGCAAGTGGACCCCACGAGTAACGAGGAACCGTGACCCCTGGGTACCGTGCACTATTGTCGAGTGCAACCCCTTCACAACGTTCTACGAACTTGTGCTTTGGACCACGTGTGGTCCCGACCTCCAGCAGGAACCCCTCCGAAGATCAGAGGCCTACACCGTCCCGAGTGACCGTGGGCCCCTGTTGAGTGATTCCGCCCGAGGTGTCTTCGCGATCCCTTGCCCGCTGGCTTGTGGGTCCCCAGAAGACTTCTTAAAGAAACCAAAGGGCTCCCCTGGTTGCTCCAGGCCTGCCCTGACTTACCCTCGCTGGGTGAGTTCTACAGACCTTGCTGGTCTGCGCCATCGACTTTTCTTCATCTCCCCGAGACTTGCGGCTGCCAAGGCTTGTTGGCTCCGATCGAGTTGCCGACACCGCAGTCAGCTGCAGACGTCGAGGGACACACCGAATCCAGCTCCTGGTTGTCGTCGACGCCTCCTGGACCACGTGGCTGAAGAGTCAAGGCACCTGCAACCGACCTGAAGCGACCGACGACGGTGGGCATCCATCTTCCTTGCCCCGGGTCACTGCCAAGTGACTTTGAACACTGTCCCCTCTGCTTTCAGGTCATCCTTCTTCAGAATCCAGGCTTGGATTCCACCGGACACTTCTTCAGCTCCCGCAAGCAGCAAGTCTTCTTTGTTCGCCATTGAAAACGACGCCGCGACCCGACACCAAAGGACACCTGTGCACCCGGCTTCCCTGGGTGAGGTAACTCCAGCACTACGGTGCTCCTGTGGGTGTGGGCCCTAGAACTACTTACCCTGTAAGTGACTTGCTTGTAGGTTCTCCCGAAGTATCCTAAAACTCTTTATTTCCAACCGCGACTTGCCCCATTGAAGTTAACGGCGATTCGCGCCTGTGTATCCACACTGCACGCGTCCCCCGTGGGACCTTTACTTACCTGCCTTGGGTGGTTTCGTGAGGCCCCAGCACTTCTGAAGGCCCTAGGCCTTGTCTCCTTGCAAGTCGTTGTTTCTAAGTCTCTTACTTAGTATATGGTCTGGTACGCCCCTAGGGCCCCAGCCATATTTTGTGCTTAACTTATTGTGAAACGTTGATTTGTGCATATGTTTGTCTTCTAATCTCATAAAGAGATTAGTAGAGAGTTATTTAGAAATAAATACATATATATTTGATATATATACCTGTGTGGTGTCTTTTCATTTGGTGATTCAAGAGATTATATGGTAAAACAAGCTGCTTTACATTCCTCCGAGACTTAGCCTGAAGGCTGCTCTCCACAGCTACCACTAGGATAGCTTTCTTTAAAAGGTTGTCTTAAACCTATCTACCATAAGAGTCGATTTGCCCTGGTGCAAGGTGTCCACTTTAATTAGTGAACAGCATATACCAGGCCAACTTCTCACATTGGTGGGCAGCGTGTGGGATTCCAGCTTGCCATTGTTTTACCAGAAAATCTCTATTTGAATTACTAACTGAAAACCATTATAGGTACTCAAGGTACATATAAAGTCAAGCTTAGTATCAATAAGTTCTACTGAACTTAGAGCTGTGTTCCAAGGGATAGCACACCCTTTCCACAGCTCAAGCTAGGATCAGTAGGCCACAAACTAGTGTAGGTAGTACAACACTGCACAACACTAGAATGTCCTTAAAGGGTGGGCCCAGTGGATCCACTCAGCCTCAGTATAAGGACATGGCTTTCTCTGACTTGAGAGCCATGTGTGTTGACAGACACCTGAGACTAGGACAGAGTCCCTCAACACTACACCTGATAGATCTGCTGACAGCAGATGACCTTAGATTGGCTCTAGGAGCTAAGGGGTCTGAATCAGTGGGTGGGTCAATCATAGTATCTGGGTCAGATGAGGACAATCCGAATGACCAAGACTCTGTGGTTGAAGGGCCAGGCTTCAAGGAGCCTGAACAGGACAGAGGAGTTCTCCCTAAGAGAACTGGCAGAGTGGATGAGAGGCACAGATCCCCTTCCAGGGAATCTGAGCACTCTTATCACTCTGGCAGAGAATTTGTCCAGGAGAGGAGCTCATACTTTAACTTAAGAGAGACCTCCTCTGAGAGAAGGTGCAAACTGCTCCAGTATGAGGAAGCCAAAGTGGCCCTCAGAACCAAGCAGTTGGCACTGGATAGAGAAGCCCTGGAGATCCAGAGAGCTTCCAGAAGGGAGGGTTTAGAACCCCCTGGTGGCAGCAACAGTGTCCCTAGAGGCAGAGAATATGTCCCTGACCATAGGAACCTGAGCAAGGTTGTTCCTCCCTACCAGAGTGGGGATGATATCCACAAATGGATAACTGCTATGGAGAGGGCCTGTAGAGTACAGCAGGTCCCCCAAAAGCAGTGGGCAGCAATCTTGTGGCTCTCCTTTTCAGATAAAGGAAGAGACAAGCTCCTCACTGTTAGAGAGGAGGATGCTGATGATTATGAGGTCCTGAAGAGTGCACTGATAGATGGGTTTGGCTTAACCACTGAGCAGTACAGGTTGAAGTTCAGAGATACCCAGAAGGCACAGACTCAGGACTGGACTGACTTTGTAGATTGTGCATCCAAGGCTCTGGAGGGTTGGCTGGTTGGCAGTAGGGTTACTGATTTCAAAGGATTTTATAATCTAATGATGAGAGAACAGATCCTTAATAATTGTCAAAACCAGCTTTTACACCAGTACCTGGTGGACTCTGATCTGACCTCTCCCCAAGAATTGGGAAAGAAGGCAGACAAATGGGTCAGAACCAGGGTAAGGCCTAAGAATCAGGGTGGTGACCACAAGAAAGATTCTACCAAGTCCCAAGAGAAAGGTGGGGATAAATCCAAGGATAAGTCCACTACAGGGCCCCAAAATTCCTCTTCCGGGGGTGGGTCCCAAACTCCTTCCTCTCCTGAAAAGAAACCCTATTGCCATGTCTGTAAAAAGCCTGGGCACTGGAAATCTGATCCCAGTTGTCCCAGGAATGGCAATAAAGAAAATGTTCCTCCAACAACTACTACCACCCCTCCTGGTACTACCAGTAGTAATCCTCCAGTTGGGAGTAGTGCACCCAAAAGTTAGGTGCGTTTGCAAGAGGAACAGAGGTGGGCCCTAGTTTAGACAGGACCCCCTCAACAGACTCCTCAGATTCTGATGGTGGTGTAGGATATGCCACCTTTACCATGGGTCCCATAGCATTGGGCAGGTACAGACTGGAGCCAATGATTAATGGTCAGAAAGCTGTGGCATTTAGGGACACAGGGGCTAGTGTCACCATGGTGGCAGGGAAACTAGTCCCCCTCACCAGCTTTTACCTGAGTTTAAATACCAGGTGACCAACATTGATGGTGTCAGAACAGATCACCCCATGGCCATAGTCAATCTCAGCTGGGAGGGGGTCACAGGCCCAAAAAGAGTGGCAGTGTCCCCAACCCTACCTGTAGATTGCCTGATGGGCAATGATTTGGAAATTTCAGCCTGGGCTGAAGTTGAACACCAAACCCATCTTAGGATGTTGGGCGTCCCTGCAAAGGTTAGTGGGGCTGTGATGGCCACAGCCCCAGCCCAAGAATTTGGAGAGATGGAGCCTGAAAGAATGGCCCACTCTCCCCCAAAAGAGAGCACAAGGGTTGAAGAAAAGTCTTCTTCCCCCAGACAGTAGGTAAGGGTCAGCCTCCTCAGGGAACTGACCCTACCCCTAGTGAAGGAACTGCCACAGAGGTAGTCAGGCCTGGCCTGGCCACACCCCTGATGGCAGAGGACCCTTCCAAGGTGGTACCCAGTCTGGAGCAGGTAACCTGCCCCTCTCTACCCTGCCTCAGTCAGCCCAGGGCTGCAGAGGTCAGGGAGGTCAGTGGACCCCCGGGCCCCCTGTCCAGAGGAAGCCCCCATCAGCAGATTAGGGGCACCCAGTCTAGTAGCCCTAGCCAGGTGAAAATTCCTCTACACACTGAGGGATCCCCCATACCTTTATGTAGGGACCTCCCCCAGAAGGACTCTGGTAGGCAAGGGCAAACCTGGGACCAGAAGGTTCCAAACCTGCCATGTCCCTCCAGTGTTCCATCCAAAGGGACCCAACCCCCAGCTGTAGGCAGCCAAAGGTTGACCCTTAGAGCAAAGTGCAACTCAGTCATGGAAAGACAGGCATACATGGTGACCAGTGATCTGAGGAAGCTGAGGCCAACATTCCTAGGGCCTCACTTCCCTACTCAGACACCTCACCGGCCTTGTACTTTACCTAAGCACACCAGAGGTAGTGATTCCCCATGGTGGAGACCCTCTCTTACCCTTAGGGCGAGGGATTGCTTAGTGGACCATAACATAGGGGGCAACCATGCTAGTGCAGGTGCTTCCTTATATGGCCACTTAGTCAATATAGGCTCAACTGGTCAAGGTTAGCCTTATCTCCTTTCGTTTGGGGGGGTTATGTAGGAAGGTGGAATCTGACTATATGGTTGCCCCCACTTTTTTATGGTGTTTTGCTGGTTTATGACTTAGTTGGACTGGGATCCTGCTATTCAGGGCCCCAGTCTATCTGCTCTCTCTAAATGACATGGAGTGCACTCTAGGTGCACTAGTGATTGGTTACTGTGGTGCCTTATGAGTCCCTAGTATATGGTACCTTAGGTGCCAAGGGCATAGGTACTTCACAGGCCTACCAGGGGCTGCAGCATGTATTATGCCACCCCTGGGAAGCAGACTAAATCTGACACCACAGGCCTGCTACTGCAGCCTGGGTGAGGTGGTGCTAGCACCCTTCACTGAGATATAGGTTTCCTATATCTCTCCTGCACACACATATAAACCTATCAGTCACCCCTATGGCAGGCCCTATCAATCCTGAGGGCAGGGTGCTTGGCTTCTATGTGAGGGGGTGCCTCTGCATGAGCAGGGCCCCTCTGCAGTTCTCAGAGTCCATTCTCTGGTGCTGTTTGTGGATGCGGTTAAACCATATACTCTTAAGTGCATTATATCCTCGCGGTAAATGCTAACTTTGGAATGGCTGCATCAAAACATGTCGTGTTTGGTGTCAAACATCTTGGAATACTACCCCCCGCCAATCTTGGCGGCGGGGGTAGCATTCCACCCTTCTAGAGGGATAAGACATGTACCTGCTGTGGAAACGCGGTAGAATCCTAAAGAGCCCTGGCATCACAAAATGGATGCCACCAGTCACAGACACTGGGCTGCCCTCCTGCTGATGACCGAAACTCACAGTGGAGGAAGCCCAACAATAGGCATCCTGTCACAGGGAGGTGTAACCACCTTCCAGACAGGGTTTAGTGTATTGGGGCTGGGTGGGTGCACTCTTAGAGTGCTTTGAAGTCCTGCACTGGGGGAGCAGAAGGCTCCTCTGTGCATATGCCAGTTCAAACCAGCTCAGGGGCCACCTGCCCCTGCTCTGGCGCGAAACTGGACAAAGGGAAGTGGGTGTAGCCACCCCTCCCTTGACCCTCCCATAGGTGGGGTCATAGAGCTAGTCCATCCCCTCTTTTTAGTATAAGAGGGGGAACCTTGCCATTGCAAAGCAGATAACCCCTGGACGACGCTCTACAGAAGAATCCTGGCCCTTCGACGTTCCACTACCTTTGGAAGACAGAAGAATCTCCCTTGGAGTCAAGGAGTGACTCCCCTGCTTGGCAGGCACCAAAAACGACAACGACGGTCGCAAACTACGCCGCTCCCGCCGGAGTCCGAAGTCCCTGCAGCCCAAGAAGTGGATTTCCTGACCTCTCCCAGGCCATCGTGAGTCCCCAGCGAAGCTGAGGCAAGTGGACCCCACGAGTAACGAGGAACCGTGACCCCTGGGTACCGTGCACTATTGTCGAGTGCAACCCCTTCACAACGTTCTACGAACTTGTGCTTTGGACCACGTGTGGTCCCGACCTCCAGCAGGAACCCCTCCGAAGATCAGAGGCCTACACCGTCCCGAGTGACCGTGGGCCCCTGTTGAGTGATTCCGCCCAAGGTGTCTTCGCGATCCCTTGCCCGCTGGCTTGTGGGTCCCCAGAAGACTTCTTAAAGAAACCAAAGGGCTCCCCTGGTTGCTCCAGGCCTGCCCTGACTTACCCTCGCTGGGTGAGTTCTACAGACCTTGCTGGTCTGCGCCATCGACTTTTCTTCATCTCCCCGAGACTTGCGGCTGCCAAGGCTTGTTGGCTCCGATCGAGTTGCCGACACCGCAGTCAGCTGCAGACGTCGAGGGACACACCGAATCCAGCTCCTGGTCGTCGTCGACGCCTCCTGGACCACGTGGCTGAAGAGTCAAGGCACCTGCAACCGACCTGAAGCGACCGACGACGGTGGGCATCCATCTTCCTTGCCCCGGGTCACTGCCAAGTGACTTTGAACACTGTCCCCTCTGCTTTCAGGTCATCCTTCTTCAGAATCCAGGCTTGGATTCCACCGGACACTTCTTCAGCTCCCGCAAGCAGCAAGTCTTCTTTGTTCGCCATTGAAAACGACGCCGCGACCCGACACCAAAGGACACCTGTGCACCCGGCTTCCCTGGGTGAGGTAACTCCAGCACTACGGTGCTCCTGTGGGTGTGGGCCCTAGAACTACTTACCCTGTAAGTGACTTGCTTGTAGGTTCTCCCGAAGTATCCTAAAACTCTTTATTTCCAACCGCGACTTGCCCCATTGAAGTTAACGGCGATTCGCGCCTGTGTATCCACACTGCACGCGTCCCCCGTGGGACCTTTACTTACCTGCCTTGGGTGGTTTCGTGAGGCCCCAGCACTTCTGAAGGCCCTAGGCCTTGTCTCCTTGCAAGTCGTTGTTTCTAAGTCTCTTACTTAGTATATGGTCTGGTACGCCCCTAGGGCCCCAGCCATATTTTGTGCTTAACTTATTGTGAAACGTTGATTTGTGCATATGTTTGTCTTCTAATCTCATAAAGAGATTAGTAGAGAGTTATTTAGAAATAAATACATATATATTTGATATATATACCTGTGTGGTGTCTTTTCATTTGGTGATTCAAGAGATTATATGGTAAAACAAGCTGCTTTACATTCCTCCGAGACTTAGCCTGAAGGCTGCTCTCCACAGCTACCACTAGGATAGCTTTCTTTAAAAGGTTGTCTTAAACCTATCTACCATAAGAGTCGATTTGCCCTGGTGCAAGGTGTCCACTTTAATTAGTGAACAGCATATACCAGGCCAACTTCTCACACTCAGGCTCTATGGAAGGTTACTTTCTCTCGAACCCAAAGTCTCATGCACTTCTTAACATCTAGTTGCTCCTAGAGAAGTTCAAGACTTGCAGTCCTGGAGGGCAGAGTGGTATTCCTACGAGGGATACTGACCCAGCTGATTCTGAGTGGCCTGGTGTTTACACACCCAAAAATTGGGAGTAGGTACACCGGGCCCAGTGTTACCAGGTGCAGACCCACACCCAGTAAAACCACCCACAAGCATAAGGCAAGTAGAGAGTAAAAGAGAAACTCAGCCAGCTTCTAAATTGCTCCTTCTTCCAGAGGCCCTTAGCCTTCCGTGCCTCTAACATTGTCCTGTCTCTCATAGTGCAACCCACATCGGGCCTCTACTTGCACTTACCAAGAGTTTAGAGCAGATAGTAAATAGGTGCTAGGCCTTGGTCTGCATGGTTATTGCCCATTTGCCGGACTTAAATGTTTAATGCCCAGTGTTGGGGGGGTGATACCAGACAGAATCAGTTATTCGAATCCCAGGCTTTTCCCCTTCTAAACTCCAAGGAAAGTATAATGAGATTGCTCATTAGTAGTCATTTTAGCAACTTACTTTTTAAGGTGCCACTGGGCTTGAACCTGGATTTTTTTCAGAATGGCGATTACAAAACTCCGACTGTCTAAAATCATTCTAGGCTTCCCAGATATGGTCAGAAGTAATGACTTCATCTCTCAGGAACTCATTGCCCCCCTCATATTACAGCTGCAGAAGCTCTTTCCATGAGGGCCACAAATAGTGGGAGTGATTTTCAATCTCTGTGTCTCCTTAGAACTTGTCTGCAATGGTAGAAGTGCCCACACCTAAAAGCATCTTTCCAATGGGTACAACTTCTAGAGGCTCGTTGGATTTTGTCTCTAAATATAGTACAGAAAAAAACTGGTCTCGAGCAGCGAATCACGCTTGGGTCTGGGAAACTTGGCAGTGCTGAGGGTAGGAGTCGAGCATGTGTATAGTTAACTCTTCAGTCTTTTCTTTAAGGTAAAAGATATAGAAAGACTTTTCCTTCAGCCAAATTTCCTTGTACATAAGATCTTGTATAGCATTAGTGATTGTTTAAAGATGTTTAAATGAATTTCTTTGAGATTTGGGGGAAAAAAAGACAAGATTCAGATTACAAGCAAGAAAGAAAAAGGGAAGGTTCTGAGTATATGCTCAAATATTACCTGTGCAAGATGAAAACAACAGCTACAGAAGAAGACATGCATCCTTTGAAAGATGTCAAGCAACAGAATAGGCAGGGTCCTGTATTTGGAAATGTAAGTGGGGAAAAGCTTGCTTGCACAGTGTAGCAAATGGCTTCAGCCCATTTAGCTTCCCCGGACTTTTTGCTTTTTTAATTAACAGTTTTTTGGTCTTTTACTGTGAGCTAGTCCCACTACCTGAGTTGTACACACTGTATATTCATTACAATTGGACTGAGAGTACTAACCACCTGTGTCCACCTTTTAAGATAAGGCTGCTGTTGTGTGGCAAGGGTAAGAGGCACTGGTCAGGGTTCAAGTGAGCCCATGTGCAGGCTGCGTGTGTAGGACTACCGTCTTGAGCAGTCTGGCATTTGTGCACAGGTAGCCTGTCACTGAAGAGGCTATTCAAGGATTGGCACTGACCTGGGATACACCTTGTAATATGAGTGTACATTTATAGTGTAGGTATGCAGTGCTTACTGAAAGTCTGTTGTCATTACAATGAATTACACATTACTAGCGAAATCTGCCCTAAAGTTAAGTCTTTCAATACTTATGCCTACAGAATCCTACAAGGTACCAATCTAGGAGTAAACATGCACATTGAGTGTAGATTTACAGTCCCTGCCATCATTCATGAAATCCTTATGACACTTTATGATTTCTCATATTTCCCTGGCTCACCTCATAATCAGAATCCATGCCATTTATCCTCCCCCCAAACCCTACACAACTGAGCCAATAAAAGTAAATGAAAGATCTGAGGAGCACGCTTTTAATATTGAAATTTATTAGAAATGCTGATGTTGACAAAGCAATGTCTTTTAGTATAATTATGGCCCCAGTTTTCTGTTTTTATTGATTTTTACAGATAAATACAGACAGAAAACAATATATTTCCAGTCTGTATTTAATTTTAAAAGAAGAAAAATGCCGAAAATGGTGCCTCTTATGAGTGAGTCTTTTTGTTGTTCTTCAGAAGTTCAGGACCAACTGCTAAGCAGATAAACACCACAGGGATTTAAAAACAGTATGAGATTCTCTTAAATACAAGCACATGTTAACATATATTTGTATATAATGCTAATATTTACCTGTCGGTGTAGTGTTTTGTTATATTTGGCTACTTAATTTGCTAAAACGCGACAGGCATCAAAGTATGTGTGCATGTTTATCAGTTGAATAAAAGTTGAACTATACTATTTTACGACTCCATTTATTCTCAAAACACAAAATAAATATGGATAAATACCAATAAAATAACCAAAAAATAAATATGTATAAATACAGACGGAAAGGTTGAAAACATAAATACCATAAAACTGGGAGCCCTAATTATAATGAATGCTTTTGATTAACGGTAAAATCTCCATTGACTTTGATGGACAGTGATAACATTTAATATATATTGATCCTAGTCCTATTGACAATTGTGTTACATTGGTAAATTATAACATGTGACTGCTTTTATTCATGTAGTGACACTTTGACGAAGCCAATAGGCCTGGTTTATTTATAATGACACCTCTTTATATCGTGATGCTGCATCTAATATGGGTTGAATAATTGTGGGTATAGGATTCATGACCCAGTAGGGGAGTAACATGATGTGAGGATGTCAACAAAGTGATTTCCATCTACTTAATTGTTTATATTGGTAATTTAGGTTGTAGTATTTTGTACTGTAATAAAAACAAAAGCAAAAATCAGTGACTGGACAATGATTTAGTGAGTGCTGGTGTTGCTTACCAATGAGCTGGGATTAATAACCCACACTGCCTCCCATGAGTAGGCCTTGGCCTGCACTGATTCACTACCCTCAGAGATTCAAATCATAAAATGGAGTACTTTGTTCCCAGTAAAAGACAGTTGCAGGTGTGCTTGTTAAGGACTCCCATCCTTCACAACTATTAACTCATTTTCTTGCACAGAGTATTCAGGTAATTATTCTAAGATACTGCAAACAAAAATATGTGATATTTGTGGGTTTGTTTCTGCCTGAGTATTTTAAAGAACAAAGCCCACAGCACATCTTGCACTCATCAGAAGGTAGGAGTAAAACATAATAAGGGAAATGCTACAAAATTAGAGGAATAAATAAGAATATCTTGCTACTAGCTAGTAACCTCTATGTCTACTGCACCTGTGTTTTTGATCTCCTTCCCTGCTGTTCTCTTCCCAAAATTCCGTGTCTTAGCCTTTGACACTGCTGGTGCCTGGAAAGGGAGCATTTATACTGAGTGCATAGTGTCACCCCTGAATACTGCAGCGGATTCTGCCAGTTTCACTGAGAAAAAACTAAGAAATGTGAGGGGTGGAATACTTGAAGGAATTTCACTAACTCGTAACTCCTGGCATGTCACTTTGAGGTACACTGTTGCTATTGGTGCTGGATCACATCTGACTAACATGGTGGAAAAATGGCCTGAGTAGATATCAGTGAATGATATAAAATCAAGCTTTCACTCATCCCTTCTTTTCTGCATCAGTGATACAGTGCAGGAGGATGGTAAAAGGTGTACCCTCATTTGCACAGGACCATTTCACAGGTTTCAAACGATTACTGCAAACCATGAATGTCAGAAAGGGGTGCACACGTGTTTTCTCCCATTTCAGCCACTTAGTAGTGACCAAGAAGCACAAAAGGTGAGTGTAAAGTACTCTGTTCTCCTAGGATACTTCCATAATCCTGCTCCTGAAAATGAAAATGAGATGCAGCAGAGGAAATGGGAGAGTAGGAGAGAGAACAAAATGTTACTCAAGTTGAGAGTGCAAAAGGTGTCTGGAGTAGGTCCTTAATGAGAGTTTGGAAACATGGTAGACTGCCAGAGAAATGCTGACGCCACTTATGGTGAGCCGGGTATACATGTCGACAAACCAACATACAGAGGGGCATATTTACAAAAAAATGTTGGAGCACTGTGTTACGCCAAATTTGGAAACGCCACATTCTGACATTTTTAAAACGCAAAGTTGCGCCGTATTTACAAACGTACGGCGCACTCATGTATTTCCCCTGGCACTGGCACTAAAAAAGCTTCCTAGCGCCAGATCATTTACCCTTGTGCCATGTTGCAAGGGTGCCTGGCTGCAGGGGTAATTGTTTATGTGCAGGAAGGGGCACCTTCCTGCACATAAACAATCAATAATGGCGATTTGCTCTTTATATGTGTGCTGCAGCACACATGGAAAGAGCAAAAAACGAGAAGAAATGAATTATTTCTCCATGTATCGCCATTTTAAGACCAGTGTTTACCTGGCCTTAGTTTTTGGCGCTGCTCCAGTCTTGTTAATCTGGGGCATCGTCAAAAAGCAATGGATGTTTTGGTGGAATGCCCACTGCAACACCCATTTCCCGACCCTTTACCGGAGCAGACTGCAGCAGATAGGGGCATATTTACAAGGTGGCGTTATGCCATGATAAGTGGCTTAGCACCACCTTATAAATATTTAAAATGGCGCTCCGCCACCGGAGCATCAGAAAAAGTGACACTTCGGTGGCGAAAGGGGCTTGTAAATATGCCCCAGAGTCTGACCCACAAATGTCAAACATAGAGACATACCTGCAGCCTAACACAACACCTATATGGTCATACAGCACAGATGCTGGAAAAGAAAAGACAGAAAAAATGATTTAAAAGTGCCTGCATGTAGGTTTCAAACCCACATAACCTATTGTTGATAAGATCATATTTAAGGTAGGTGACAATTTCTACTGCACGATGAAATTCCTTTGCAGTCAGTGACCTAGTGAACTCCACTCAAGAAACTTAAGCCGGGGTTGCCACAGGGTCTGATGGGCATGTGGAATGGGTCCCAATAAAAAGTTAATTCTCTGTTTATGGCCCTCTTCTCAGGAGCATGACGCAGGCTCCTGTAGCTCCTACGGCGCAGGGAGACCGAGCCCCTCAAAAAGCTCTCCATCAAGTTAAGACCTGTGAAATTCTGTCAGATATTGGAGTCCCAGTGGACCTCTCCACATTTAACAGGGACGGGGTTGGGCAACATCTTATGTTACGCCGCTGCTTCTTCTGTCTTAAGGTCTGCAGTCAACCCTGTGCTGCATCTCCCCTTCTTTTCATAATTGCGATGGACCCGTTTGTCCGTGCACTGCAAGATCGGCATTTGCACCTCGGGCTGCAACTCACCCAAGGCCCTCTATTGTTATCCCTATATGCAGATGACATCTTGATTTTTATTAGGCACCCACAAGACAATTTACACCCACTCATGCAGGACCTCTCGGAACTCCGTATTAATTGGGCAAAATCAGAGCTTTTTCCATTAACGGACGCCGCCCAACCACCTCCTCCAGACTACCCCCTCAGATGGGCTGAGGAGGACGTCAAGTACCTGGGTTTCCACCTTCATAGAACTAGACACCAAATCCTGCAGCGCAACTATGTTCCGGCAATAGCAGCCCTCACTGCACAGGTAGACCACTGGATCAGACTGCCCCTCTCCATGGCGGGCCACGTAGTCATTATCAAGATGGTTGTACTACCCCGCTTTCTATACCTCTTCTCTAACATCCCTATCCCTCTGCCCCAGACTTTCTTTTGCACGCTATGTGGCATTCTTCTACGTTTGATCTGGGCTGGAGATCGCCCTCGAGTCTGTTGGGACACCCTTACTCTCCCCTACAAAAGTGGCAGCCGTGGAGTTCCCAATTTCTGCCTTTATTACTTGGCCGCCCAATGCCATTATACCTATCGCTGGTACCAACCTGATGCCCGCATTCCGTCGCTCTGAGAGCGTACAACTAGAAGGACTCCTACACTCACAGATCTTACCCAAGGGCATACCGCTGGAGATCCGTGATGTGCAGACAGTTTCTACAACGTGCTGGACCTGGCGTAGGCTGCGTCGCATGCTAGGTGGACGCCATCTCTACTCTGATGCCCTTCCCCTTCATGATAACCCATGGCTCCCACTCACACAAGAAACACTAGTCAAGCGCACACTAGACCGGCACAACTTATTCACTATGGGCGGCCTGTTTCTAGATGGTCATGTCCTACACCTGACAGACAATGTACAGACATGAGACATCCCCTACATGGACCAATTTATTTTCCGAAAGCTCCAGAATACTCTGCGGCCCCCTATACCCTCCTACTCTCTCCCCACTGATGATTTCCCACCCTTGACAATGTTGGTCACAGCCTCAGATGAAGGAAACATGACATCCAGACTCTACCACTCATGTATGGCCCTGTAAACGATACTACCCCAAGGGTGCTGGGGTCTGGGAGATGGAGCTGGGGGTCTCATGGATCAGATATGGACTTACTGCTGTGCGCAAATACAACACATTTCCATCAACCAAAGGCACAAAATACTACATTTCAAATACATACACAGATGCTACCTTTCCCCATCCCATATTGCTAAATTCGATCATACCAGATCTGATAGATATTTGAAGTGCCATGCTCCAGGAGTGGATTTTGATCATCTAACTTGGACATGCCCAGTGTTGCTGCCTACTGGGTAGCTGTCTACGCGCACATATTCGCCGTGATTGAAAAGGAGATGACCTCAAAGCCCCTACTTGCCCTACGGGGCCATACACAAAATGTACCCCGCCAGCTCCGCCGCCTCGCATCCATGGTGTTATTACAGGGTAAGACGGTGATTGCCCTATGTTGGGAAAGTGCCAGACAGCCCACCTCTTCAGAGTGGCTGGAGAATATGAGCCGATGTGAGAGTGTAGGGGAGGACTATGCCACCCCCTCATCTCGCCCCATAGATATTTGGCTGCCCTTTCGCACGTACCTTAACACTCTAGAGCAGTGTTTCCCAAACTGTGGTCCGCGGACCCCCAGGGGTCCGTGACACATTTCCAGGGGGTCCGCAGCCAGCAGTTTTAAAAGCACTGCAAAGTTCCTTGTATAATTAGCAGTTTTCGAGCAACAATAAAAGTGTCAACATAACGCCAGTAATTAATGTACCTGCTGGAGAGAGATGAGAGTTTTGTCCAGGGGCAGCTTTGACTTATCTAATGTAGCACAGAAGGTTAATATGCCTACTGCAAAGAACATGTACCATGCATTTTAAAAAACAGTATTTTATGTGCATAGGTCGGTGGGTTACTGCTTTTGTCACAGAGATTCTTTTGTTACTGTACAGTTCATAAGTGACAATCGTAATCTAGCACAGTGACCTATACACTGTCATCAAAGAGCTGCTTGCAAGCTGCATGGTACAAGTTAGTAACTTATGTATTTTCCCAGTCTTTCATTATCTTGATGCTGCTAAAAAGGTTTATTTGGGTGGAAATACATTTTTATTGTTAAAGTCAGTGCTAGCCACTGAGTAATGTTCTGAATCCTGAGTTTGTGCTTCTCCAGACTAAGCACTCTTTAAAAATGCCTACCAGTATGAATGACGTGAATCCTACACCTTGTAGTCCCCTTTGCCTTATGTAACATTTTCTATACACTGATTTATACAAATGATTCAGTTTCTCTATATGTGTGTGATGTAAAGTGCTCTGACATCCTACAATGCTATGAGAGATGCTATAAAAACAAATGAAATACATGTGACAGAGGGGCTATGGAGAGATGAGAGGCACTGTTGGAGGGTGATAATAAGGGAATCATTGAAGAACCCCAACAAAGATTGTCCTATCCTGGTGCATAGTAAGGTCATCATTTACTATTCTTTAAAAGCTAATACAATTCAATATATAATGATAAATGTGTTGTAGAATGCATCATTGGTTCCTAAATGTTTTGGGGTGGAGAGCCTTGCAAAGCCCCCTTTGTAGTGGTCAGGCTCACTCACTGCACTTGGTGTGCACTGTATGGGGACAGGTCTGAAAACATTTGCCAGGGCTACTTTGGGTTTCCAGGCTGGCCCTGGCAGGAGCCTCGTACTGCAAAGAAAAACCAACCATTTAAAAGTTAGAAACGGAGATGCAGCACCAACCTTCCCATTAAAATGTTTCGTTTTTGCAAATTCTTTCAATTTAAAATACTAAGGGGGCTATTTACAACAGAAGTGGCGGAGCGTGTCGTTAGCCTCCTTGGCTTAACGACACACTCCGCCACTTCAGAAACGCAGGGCTGCACCATATTTACAAGAATTTGGTGCAGCCCTGCGTTTCCCCCTGCGCTACACTTAGCAAGGGTGTCTGCGTGCAGGAGAAGATTGTTTATGTACAGGAAGGTCCCCCATCCTGCACATAAACAATCTTGAAATGCCGTACACATGGAAGTTACAAAATGTAATTTTTAAAAAAAGATTGTTTATGTGCACGAAGGGTCACCTTCCTGAACATGAACAATCCAAGGTATTTTGCTTTTTCCATGTGTGCTGCACAAGGCAGCACACATGGAAAAAGCAAAAACGAGGAGAAATAAAGCATTTCTCCTCGTTTCACCAGGTTTTCCCTGGTCTTAATTTTGGCGCTGCCTCCTATTTACGCTGCCCTTGTAAATAGGGGGCAGCGTCAAAATCAATGCCCACCCCTTTCACGCTAAGCCTTGCGTGAAAGGCGGCCTTATTTACAAGGCAGCGTTAAGCCGCGTTAAGTGGCTTAACGCTGCCTTGTAAATAAGGCGAAGCCCCATCGCCACGGGAACGTCGCAAAAAGTGACGTTCCCATGGCGATAGGGGCTTGTAAATATGCCCCTAAATGCCTTAGTAATTTGAGTATTTGTTTTGTGTGCATACGTGTTTATTTTTTTCCAATTACTGTTTTAATGCTTGAAATTTAAATCATACAAATTGCTCGGGGTCCCCGGTTTCCAGTGGTGACTCAATGGGGGTCCTCAGGAGTCAAAAGTTTGGGAACCACTGCCAACACTACTGATTGACCTCTCTCCCTAACCCGCCCACTGGTGAGTGCCCTCTCTCTATCTAGATTCACACCTGGTCAGGTCCTACACCTCAGGCGCCATGCTGTTCCACTATTGTATTTGATGACAAAATAACTTTCTACTGATGCCATCTTTCGAGCCTGGGCGTTGTGATCAGTTGACAATATGCAATTGTTAATTGCTTTTTTGTTTGCAATTGAAATTCAATAAAGACAATTAAAAAAAAAATGTCTGCAGTCAAAATGCTTATGATTAGTAATGATAAGGAATACCATAACAAAGTGGTGTCAGTGGTTGGGTGGGCATGCAGCGCAAAGGAAACGGAGAAAGAAATAATGAAATAGTAAAATATGGAAATTATAAAGAGAGAAACAGGCAAAGAAAACATGAGATAGAAGGTAAGGAAAAACACAAGGACGAGAAGACAAAAGATGGATTACTAGAAGAAGGAAAAAAGGAACAGGAGGAACAAAAGGAGAAATGAAGCTGAAAAAAAGGAAGAACATTTGAAATGAAATATTGAGGAAAAGATAAAGGTATAGTAGAAGGGTGAAAGGAAGGGTTAACGAATGACTGATGGAAGGACGAACAATGGACTGAAGGAAGATTAAAAGGATGAATGGAATTGTGAGGATCACTAGGTGAAGAGTGAATACATGGAAAGATGAATAATGGATATAATAATATATAGATTGATGGATGGATGGATGATTTGATGGATGGATGGATATGTGAAGTAATAGACAGATGAATGGATGAACAGGTAGATGGATGAATGGATGGATGACAGATAGGTGGATGGAAAGAGGGTGAAAGGAAGTATGGACCTCTCCTAAAGAGAGCCGGGATGGCTTACTCCTGTGCTCATGGTGGTTACAGGTATGGTTCAAGTGGGGGATATTTGAATTCTTCAGCTTCTCCCTTGTATCCCTTGTATCCAGTAATTGCCACCTTACATTTATCAGCTGTGAGTAATAACATACCACCCTTTCCATGTCAATACCATTCTTTGCTCCTTTGGTATATTCACACATTAATAAATGAGATAAAGTACCCCCCCTGCTGTATATTATAAAGATATTACAAGTCACCGAGAGTTCTATAATCATATAGAGCAACGAGGCCAAAGGTCGAGTTACTTTTTAAGGCTATGGAACTCCGAGTTGACTTTCAATATCCTTATCATGTACACCAGGGGGGTGGTCTTTATCCCATATTATATATGGTTACAACATCACCTTTCCCACAAATCACTATAAACACTGGTGCATTGCTCTTTCATATGAAAGAGTGAGCAGGTTTGCAAGCATGACGAATAAAACAAGTATTGGCATAGCCAATAGGTCTCGCCTATGAGACCTTATAAGTGTTTAGCCATGCAACACTTGATGTTGTTGCACCAAGGATATTGTGCTGGTTAACTAAACACTTATAAGGTCCCAAAGGCGAGACCTATTGGCTATGCCAATGCTTGTTTTTATCCAGCTTACACCAGACAACGAAGACGCTGGATTCTCCCCTTGTGCAGACATCTTGGAATACGGCTTCATAAGCAAGCTTTGCGTATTTGTAGGTCAGACACTGGGTCTTGTGTGTTTTTTTCAATAGCTAAATTCTTAGACGCAGCCTGGCCTGTTCATACTAGTACACTCATGCAAACACCAACATCTAACTATTAAGTATATAAATGACCTGTAACTACGATAGCTACAATTGCACACTTCTGTCCTGCTAATTATGAAATGCAATTTACCAAGAAAGCATTTATTTTTAGCAAAATATTGATTTTATGCAGTTCTGCTTTTAAAATTATGTTTTAAACTGTGAAACTGGCTTTTTCGTATAGATTTTATTCAATTTTAACGAAATGTAATACTGTAGCTCCCTCTCTTGGGAATGTTAGCTTTTGCTTGTATTCATTTGTTTAACATACATGTGTGTTTCTTATTCTGTGCTGCTTTTATGGTCGTCGACCGAAATTAAGCATTTAAACTCGAACGACCATGCTCTCTTCAGTTGACTGTTATGACATGATCATACCAACTACAGCATAATAACTACAGTTGCTGGGGGAGGGAACGGGACTGGGGGAATCAACAATGGCTTGCAGCAGGGGGGTGGTCTTGTAAAGAGGTCCCCAAACACCAAAAGAAACTGTTGAAATAAAGAACCACGCTTTTACTCTAGGGACACGTACTCTGTAGAAATCTCAGCTATTCCTCTGTGACTTCTGTGCATCATTATGCTTCGATTACACAGGGGCGGCTGGTGACATTTGAAACTGGTGAGGCGTAAAATGATTTTCATACTGCACCGTAGCGAGTATGAGTGTAGGGTATGAGTGTAGGGCAAGCGGTGAATGTGAGAGTATGGGGTGGGTGGTTTGTCTATGTGAGTAAGTGTGTGAGTGGTTTGGCTGTTTTGAGTGAAGAGTGAATTATGTTACCTGAATGCAGGATGTCTCAGTGTATTGTGATTGCAGTTTCCTTTAGAGAGCAAAGCATGGGGAGTGCCTGTTTGAGTGCTAGTTGAACAGTTCATGTCTGAGTACAGCTTAAGCAGTGTCTCTGGGTAAGTATGAGCAGTGAGACTGAGTGTAGCACACTCCCACTGCCTGGTGCTCCCTCATAATGCTTTTTCATCCTGCTGTGAGACCTGCGTCATCTTCCTCTTTTCCCACTAGGCTGCTGTAATGGATTCACGCACTGTACGCTGGCACCTCTTTGGAACCACTAACCATAAATTCATAGCGCTACAAGTAATCGTCTGCCATCGTCGTGCAAAAGCTCCCCAACCAAGGGGATAAAGACTGCAGGCTTTATGGGAGGAGTGTGGCGTCTCATGCATTCTGAACCTAGCCTCTCAAAAAGGATTCAGCTTCGTTCCAACTCTG
Source organism: Calotriton arnoldi (assembly GCA_963921515.1). Taxonomy (NCBI): domain Eukaryota; kingdom Metazoa; phylum Chordata; class Amphibia; order Caudata; family Salamandridae; genus Calotriton; species Calotriton arnoldi. The sequence goes on from CAWUFW010000285.1 coordinate 3,108,926, forward strand.
AAACTCATGTCTCTGCCCGGTAATCCCGTATGGAATCACGTGGACAATGCCAAAGCAAAACAAACTGTGGGTAAATGGAGCTGGAGACGTCCAAACAGACTATGTGCAGATTAACTAATTTCATGGATGAGACTGGACCATATTTTGCTTTATTTTGGGAGTTTTATGTAGCGCGACTTCGACCTGAATGGCAGTAAACAGGAGTTCCAAGCTATTTGGCTTAAAACCATAACCCATGAGTAGCCGATCCAGCCCAGGTGTATTGCATTCTGGAACCTGCAATCATGTTCACGACATAATAGCACTAGGGCTACAAGTCCCAGAATGCAAAGTTAAAATCAGGCCTGGATTAGCTACACTCGTGAGCCTAGGAAATGTGAGCACATTGTATTTTGCATCCATTTCATGGAGTACTCTGGTGAATTTAACACAGCTAAGGTTGCTTCGTTTCAAGTGGGACGGAGCATTGATGAAACCGTGGGTACTAATTAGTCCATAACACAAATGAAATTGATTTGTGTTAAGGATTAATTAGTACCCACGGTTTCATGTTTGATCTATAAAGTCTACCCCGCTGGCCCTTCTTGAGTATTCAATGCAGCTTTGATTGCCGGCCGGTGCTATGAAATAGACTAGCAGAAGCCGAAGGCAGTATGTGTTTCAATTCCACCGCGACCCTGGGCTGCGGGGCCGTCTTCGGTGTTAGCTCCTCAGTGGCTGCATAGAGTGAGCTTCAACAGGGCTGTCTGTGCGTGCTATCCAAAGTTTCTTCGTATTTATGACTGGTCTGCTTTATGACTGCTCTGCTTTTTCAACAGACAAGTGCTCTCGTATTCCGTCTGCACTGCAGACGGAATACGAGAGCACTTGTCTGTTGAAAAAAGCAGAGCAGTCATAAATACGAAGAAACTTTGGAGTCATCTGAACTACCAGCAGTGAACTACTGTAATACTCACTCAGCTCTCATATCTGTCGCGGCTCGCAATACGGGGGAGAGGGAGTCGGGTGGGGGTCGCGCGGGGGAGTTTAAAATAAAAACACAACTTACCTGGTCCGCACCGCCTCTGTTCCTGGCTGGGGTCCCGCGTTGGGGGCTGCTTGGCGCCTTCTGTTCTGCTCTGTCCTGGGCCGGTCCTGCGCCTTCTAAACAACAGCCCTGGCCCCTCAGGCTGCGCGGTGTGTCAGGCAGCGAATCCTGGCGCTGCATTAGCAGCGCCAGGATTGGCTAGGGCACGGAGACGCTCCGCCCATTAGAGACCGGGGGTTGCTGCATGAAGCAACCCTCGGCCTCTCGGGTCCCGACTCCCCCCTCGCTCTCCTGGTCCTTAGGAGGTGGCTGTAGTGCGCATGTTCGGGCTGGTCATAAAAATGACCAGCCCAAAATCGAGCATGCGCACTATTGCAGCTGCGCTTTAGTAAGCGCTGCTGATAGTCACCCTCCTTGCTGCCGCAGCCAGCCCCGCCCCCACCCCCTTCAGCGCCGATTGTGAATGCCTGCCTGAGCGGAGCGACTCGCTCGCGACACGAGTACTTTAATAGCAAACAGTTGTTTAAAGTCTTTAAACAACTGTTTGCTATTTTATTTTGCTTGTGTGCGGTGCGACTTGGGGCCATGTGGCCAGGTGGGGCAACGCCCTAGCGCCCCAATGGATGCACCGCGCCATTACAGCCTCATGAAATAAATGAGTGCGCCCACTAGTACTAGACTGCTATGACATGGGTGTTTCACTTTGTATTAAGAAAACTGCAATAAAAATGTAATTTAAAAAATTGACTAACTAATTGTGATCTGGGGGAAATTAAATTAACTTCACCTTAAAAAAGATGCTAAAAAGAAGCAAAGTTTGGGGAAAGAAAAAAAGATGTTAGTACAGTTAAATTAGATGTGTCACGGTGTTGTTACTGAGGGATTCTGCACAAGCTGATGAAAGAAGCCACCATGAAGTGGTTCGGTCCTTCAGGGTGCTTGAAGGCACCGTGGGAGGATGATAAATATTAGTGCCAGCGAAAGTTGGAACCAGGATGCGGCTGACCAGACTGAGTTAGCAGAGGCTCTCACCTTTCACAGGTAATGTAGCTGCATGATTTACAGGTCACTTCAATCACAGTCTGACTAGCAGCGGATCCTACTCTCACTTTCACCCTTCTGAGGTAGGCTGATAGTAACATCCGCCAATAAAACAGATGATTAACCCCATAAGGGTCCGAACTAGAACTTAAAAGACTAGAGTTTCCAGCTCCGGATCTCAGGATCTATGCATAAAGGGAACTTACCCAGGGGCAATGGAACCATTCAAGGTGTGCACACCTCTGCTATCCAGCAGAGGAGGCACGGATCGGTGCAATAAATGGGCTGGTGATGACAGGTACAAAATACCTCCACTTCTCAGCTGAGGTGCAGTACATTTAATGGGAGGGTACCGGCTCTGCTCAGTAGAAAATAGATACTTTAACAGACAGAATTTACACTTTTATACTTCCATTGTAAGGATGGAAATTTTTCAAAGATGTCCGACATGTTTAGGTCTCGCATAGCGTTGCAGCGCAACGCGCTGTTCGCTTTGCGAGGAATGCAGTATACAGTATACTGGGGGAAGCTCCGCCCAATTTCCGTCCATGTTTTTCATTGGCTTAAATCAGAAATGCTGCATTCTGATTTGTTTTTAGCTTGTTTGTCCCTCCTCCTGACAGCTATGTCGTCATTTTTCTCCTTCCATAGCTATCGTCCCCTTTACTTTACAAACTCTTTTGTTCCTCTGCCCCCCCTTCCCTCCCGCAATCAGTAACTTCTCTGCCCACCACCACCCCCTCCCCCCACTCCCGATCATGCCTTCTTGGACGCCCGTACTTTTGTTTATAATGCAATAGGTCTCGCGTAAAACGAGTCCTATTGCATTTTTAAATGCTTGTTTGCACCTGGGATTGGCTGGCTGAGTCTCGCACTTTATTTTGCCTGACCTGTCCAGACGGCTATGTTACGCATGCGTCCAGCATTCGCTATACAGACGCTCCTGCGCATGAAGAGGAAGGTGCCATCACCTATCAGCACTCTGTCAAGATGCAGCCAGTATGTTGTATTTCCTCTGAGACGGATGCTTCTCGGACGGTCGGACCTCCGGATCTTGGGCTTCGCAAGTGACATAGAAAGAAGACAGGCCTATCGATGCCTCTGTGGACAGTGTAAATCCATGATGCACAATATAATGGTCGATTTCACAGTTTGCCGCAGGCGGAAAAATCAAAAGGCCAGTTTTCCTAAAGATAACTTTGTAATTAAAAGTGTTTAATATATATTTACATTGATATGTCAGATTTTTAATGTGAACTACTACTAAATGCAGTTTCTAAACAGATAATCGCAGCAGTAGTGTCGTCCGCGAACATAACTTCACATGACAGCTGTAATTTTGCTCAGTCAGTTCGTAGCAAGAATGTTTTTATATTAAAATTCGGAGGCGCTGGCGGATCACTGGTTCATTTCCACTTTCAACATGGCCGCCACTTAAGCTGAGGAGAAACCTCCCAAGTGACGGTGGCCAAAGGGGGCCACGTGTTCCAGCTCCTAGGAGTAAACACGCCGGCATCCTGTCACACAAGACTTTACTACTCCTGACGTTCGTGTCACTGCCGCCAGGTGCTGCCAGCCATGAAGCAGACAAACACAGGTGAGTTCTGCTCAGTTTACACTCCTCTCGTGTTTCACCACGGCTACCATCACCACCACTAAGATACATGCACATTGCACGCACTGCGCTAACTTGCCTTATTTCCTTGTCATTACTACGCCTACACACATTGACCACACCTCTCTTGCGTCCCTGGCGACCTGCATCTCTCAACCAGGTGATTGCCTGGTCGGCTACAGCACTTATCCTGTGTTGCAACTTAGCGGAGAATGACTTGCATACATACATTCTAATGCATGTACCCGCACTTATGTCTTCCCCGGCGTGTGCCTGCAGTGGAAAATACATCCACCACGGTTCATTCCTATAAGAACTAATGAATCCTCAGAGCTCGAGGTTTAATTAATTTACCCAGTGAACTGGCTTAAAAAAAAAAATTGTAAAAGGAAAATCCAGGGCTGAAACTACAATGTCGCTAATAACCTGGAACCATCTGGTAACCTTACATGTACGCACTGTTCTCACTGACTCTGGCTTCGCACCTACATCCACTGACACACAGACATTAGGACAGGCAGACACGGATTTAGGGGTTTTACAATATCATAGGACGGTAGTGGTGGTTTAGAAGTAGCACATCAAATTCTCAAAATAGCTTTAACGTTATTTATCTGTTTCCAGTATGTCAATATGCAGAGATTACGGTGCCCTTCAAGATAACAGGAGCATCCCACTACCAAGGATGCCAAGTCAACGGGTATTAAATACCGATTGTTTCAAGTCTAAGAAAACGGTTGTACCTCGGCACTCTAATATTTGACTAAAACAATTTACAGTGTGGTCATTAGATTTAGCTAAATGGCCAGTACTCGAAGTCCTACAACAATGATTACTTAATCGATATATTGTGTCGAAAATAGAAGAACATTTCCAAATAAATCAAACAAAAGGAGAAGAGAACATCAAAAATGAGTATTTTTCTTGTGCAATTTAATGTTATTTAGTTCAATGTTTTCCAAAAGTATCAGAGTCAAGGAGCAGGACATGTAATATTCACATTGTATACATAGTTTGAAAATTGGTTGAGCACTATAAGCAAGAGCAATATTCGCGGCCAGACTGGAGGTCCTAATCCTAGGGCCTTCCAGGTACTAGTGGTTGACGAACAGCTGATGACAGCCGACACGTGTTTCGTTACATATGCATAACTTTCTCAAGGCTGTAGACAAAGATGAATAATAAAAAAATAGTGCTCATTACATACTTTTTCTGGTATGTACATCAGATGATATTATTGCTTCAATTTCGGATGTAGCCAATGTGTGAAAGAAGGATTAAGAAGCGTGCAGTGATGTTCTCTTGTGGTATTGTAGAAAGAAGAAGTGTTTATCAATTCATTTCTATAAGTGAAGGTGACGCATACAGAGAAAAAAGTTCTAGGAAAGCCATGATGTCCCAGAAAGTGACCAGCAAGAAGAGTAAGTCCAAAAAGTGATTGGAAAAGAGATAAAAACACGTGAAAAAAACAAGTGAAAAAAACAGATTTAAAGGGGCCATAGTTCAGAGAGAATGGTAGATCATGCTTCAAAGCTCTAAATTTTCACAAAATAAGGGTAAAAGAGGGAGCTTAATGAGTACCTTGATCTCTATTATTGATAAAGCTGTTGTAGCGTGGAAAGGTTTTAGTGTTATCCTTAGCGCGGTCATTCTTCTTATAAGGTCAATTCTGAGAGACAAAAATAAAGAAAAATGAGTGTGATCACACCCTTATCAGTGGTTGATTATTCACTAATTATTCGAGGTCTAAAGAGCTAGAGACACTCCGAAAGATAAGTACCTGAATCTCGTGTGTCGTATTTCCCCCCCTTAGGGGCAACGTAGTCTAAAAAAAAAAACGTGACTAATCACAGATCCGTCGTGAGTGGACCTGTGAGAGAACGTCAATAGAGAGATGTTAAGATTTGATTGTGGATATTAAATCCCCGATCTGTATATTAGTCTATGTTCTCTATAAGGGGAACCATCTATCGAAAAATATATGACAGATATCACGTAAGTTAGTCAGTTGATGCGACGTGTGGTCCCGAGATTAACTACGCTGGCTTGACCACAGGTTGTATGCAAGATTCTATTCAAAATCGGCCATTGTGTCGAAAGAAACAGAAAGCTAATAGTTATCCAAAAAGAAACATGATCTGTACCTGGCACGTAAAGTAAGAGGAGGTTGCCGCGTTAGAATCCCCAGCCTGTCTGTGGGTGGTTCCTAAATAATATATACAATGGACCCTCTGTGGACAAAATAAAAAAAGAGAATCAAATGTCGGAAAACACATTATTTTTTAAAGACTGCATATTAAAAGAACTGTTGATGGTAGTTAAATTCATCATTTAAAGTTTAAGACACCTATGCGGCCCTATTTGGTTGGGTCGCTTAACACATTTACGATGGACCCTCTATGGACAGAATAAGTAAAAAAGAATCAGAAGTCGGAAAACACGTTATTTTTTTAAAAACTCGATATTATAAAAGGACTGTTTATCGTAGTTAAATTCATCATTTAAAGTTAAGACACCTATGCGAACCTATTTGGTTGGGTCGCTTAACATCAAAGGTAAAAGTTCCTGTTTAAAAATTACGGATTAGGGGAATAAAAATTATGTCCCATCCATAGTGTTAGGTCAAAGGAGTATTTGAAGCCAATGTAACTCTTTCTAGAAGTTCAGTCAACATGTACAAAGAGTAAACTTCCTACCATTTAATGCTAAGGCAGATAGTATGCCTGTAACGGAAGAAAAGGAAAAGAAAAAGGAGAGTAAACACCTTTTTGCAAAAATACGGTAGGTTTAAATTGGCTAATCATGTAAGAGGCGTCATAATTACTTACATGAAATGCATGTTTCACGGAGCAACTGAGGGCTTTGATAGGTCCCTGGGATGCTAAAAGTAAAAAAACAAGTTTAAAAATATATTTTATTCTCAACAGAGATTTCATGATCTCGTATAGAGAAAATTCCGAAGTCTATCGTTTTATTTTTCCCCCCTCCCGTTCTATGTCACTTACTTTTTTAAAATGCCGGTGTGGTCCAAAGTACTGGGCGATCCTGTCGTGTGTACAGAGACGGCCATTTTCCGCTCCTTTCTCCTTTTTATACTATAGAAATCATGGTGATAGAAAGTGGAAGACTCCACCTCCTGCAGAGGCCCTATCCAGAACGTAAAGAGGAAAGAAGGACTATTTTATTTAGTCCAACATATGTCGTACGCCATGTTTGAGTGGAGGGATGAAAGCCTAATTGAGTGACAGACACGAAAGAAATTAGATTTTTTCACTAATTTTGCGAGCGGCACAAGTAGTAAATCGTGCTCCATATGAGAATCCGTATTGTGATATATTTGTAGCACAATGTGCAAAACGTAATATATATAACGAATAGTACATGTAGCATTACTGTTACGTAAATGCTACTATATTTCCCATGACATAAATAAAAAATGTATTATCTGTCTGGTTAGTATTATTAATACAAAATTATATTGTTTACGATTGACTGCTAAAGCGTCCTCAGCGGAAGTAAGTATATTGGGAAGAACAAGTCCCACATCTTTAGCGCTGTTATTTTCATGCTGGTAATAAAGGATTACCCGTGAAAAAGAAAGAATATTGGAAAAGTCAGTGTTATAAAAGGAAGATTTACACATGATTCCAACATTTCGAAGCGTCAAGCAACCAAAGGTTCATAGATTTACCATGTTGACCTAACAAATACATAGCCGATAGTTAGATATAAAACAGTTCAATAAAAGCACATTTCTGCCACAAAGGTCTACTAATTTTAACATCTAGTAATAAGTTGGAACTGGTAAGACCTAGTTAGATACATTACGACCACGTTTCTGTAGCATATTTAGTGTCCTAAAATTCATGTCGCAAACAAAGTACAGTGCATTGTTGTCACTCATACCAAATGATTGCCTATCATAATTATCAAATGGAAATGTCACATTAAACAGAATGCATATTTAAATGTGCATATAACTTGCCTCATCTTTACATGTAGTAGACAAATTTGGCCCCTGATAATCATGGTGTTAATCCTTTAGGAATACATGTAACTCTTTGTCGTAATTGATACCCTGTTCAACCGCCCGAAGGCGTATTATCCATTGTGCTTCCATTCTTCTTAATGCGGAGGTACGATCACCCCCCTCGGGTCATTATAGGACTGAGCTATCCCATGGAACCTGATGTGTGTAATGGACATGTTAGGGTGAGCTTTGTTAAAGTGAACTGCCATTGGGTAACTGCTGTCATTGTTACGTATCGCCCTTACGTGTTCTTGAATTTTCTCTTTTAGTGCACGTATGGTGCTGCCGATATAAATCAGATTGCAGGGGCATTTTATACAGTAAACTATAAATTTGGACTCACAATTAATGAAGTCCTTGATATAGTATTTTGTCGAGGTGTTATAACAGAATTCTTTGATGCCGTTGTTAGCCAAAGGGCACATGTTACAATGCGCACATTTAAAGAAACCTTTTGGTTTTGTTGGTAACCAAGTGTTGGTGCTTGTTCTAGCTGGTAAGTAACTTGTGCAGAGAATATCTCTAAGTGTCTTACTTCTCCTATGTATTATTCTTGGTTTCTTTGTCAGATGTTCAGTTAAAGATCTGTCTAATGCTAGGAGATGCCAGAGTTTGGATATGATTTTATAGATGGCATTGCTTTCAACATGGAAGTCCATGATTAGGCCAAGTTTGTTTACGTTTTCTTTGTTTGCGTGTTTCTGTTTCTTTTTAGCAAGTTATGTCTCGGTGTTTTCAAAATTCGCTTTCTTGCCTGTTTTAACATATCCGGGGAATAGCCCCTACAGGCAAAGCGTTCCTGCAAGTTATCAAGTTCTTGGAAAAAAAAAACATCTTCACTGCAGTTCCTGCGTGTGCGGGTCATTTCACCTAATGGTATTGCTTTTATTTGGGCTTTGGGATGGGCGCTCGTTGCATGTAAAACAGAATTACATGCTGTTTTCTTCCTAAATAATTTGGACAAAATTTTTGAGCCTTTTGTATAGACCGTGATGTCTAAAAAATCTATTTCCTTAGAGTTGTAATTCGAGGTAAATTTCAAGTTGAAACTATTGTTGTTTAAATAATCAGTCAATGCTGCAAATTCCAACTCGCTGCCTGCCCAAATGCCGAAAATGTCGTCTATATAACGACCCCAATACACAATGTGTGTTGTTAGATTAGAGGGGCCGTCCGTCCATAAGTGTTTGTGTTCAAATTTGCCCATGTATAGATTCGCTACAGATGGGGAAAATTTAGAGCCCATCGCTACACCCATTGCTTGCTGGTACCAGGTGCCTTGATGTAGAAACACATTGTTTTCCAAAACAACTCGTGTCATATCAAAGACCATCTCTGTGTGCTCGTAGAAAGTGGCATCTCTTTGGTAGAGAATATCTGTTAAAGCTTGTAAACCCTGCTCCCAGGGGATGCTGGTATATAGAGCGCACACGTCTAATGTGGCGAAGGAGAGTTCAGTTGTCCATTCTATATCCTCCAATTTATTGAGGAGATCCCCAGTGTCCCTGAGATATGAAGGAAGATTTAGTACAAAGGGTTGTAAAAAAATATCGATGTATTCAGATAAATGCTCGGTGGGCGACCCAATGCCCGAAACTATCGGTCTGCCCGGATGAATGCAGCTGACTTATGAATTTTGGGTAGAGTGTAAATGCATGGTGCTTTTGGTGATGGTATGTATAGGTACCTAGCCTCTCCATCAGAAATGAGACCACGTGCTTGCCACACTGTGAGCTTGGATTCTATGAAGCTAGTGATTCTTTTCAATGGATTGATGGGCAATTTACAATAGGCTTGCTGGTCCTGTAGCTGTCTATCTATTTCACTTATGTAGTCCTTGTCTTGCATTAGCACTATATTTCCTCCCTTGTCAGCTTCTTTCACAATCAAGTCTGAGTTGGTGGACAGTGCTTTAAGTGCCAGATGTTCCTGTTTTGTGAGATTATACTTGTATGATCTGTGGGTGCCTCTAAGTTGATCCTCTAAAATATGGAGATCCTCTGTCACTGCTCGGTGAAATGCATCTATCATGTTGTCTGATTGAAGATTGGGAACAAATACAGACTTTGTTTTTAGACCACTATCAGTATTCAAATTTGGTCCCACACCCAAATCTTCCAATGTGTCAGACATAGAGATAGAGCTGTCATTTAGCGACAATAATACATGCAGATTGTGAACATCACTAATAGTCTTGTTACATGGTGGTACAATTATGTTGGTAGGTACAGTGGGAGTCGGATTTTCTTCAAAGAATTTTTTTAATTTTGCTTTTCTGATGAATTTAAATACATCTACATGTATATTTACAAAATCTGGTCTCGAAGTAGGGCAGAAACCAAGGCCCTTAGTTAATACTCTTTCATCATTTTTGGTGAGCTCAAAATTAGATAAATTTACAATGTTAACATTGTTAGTGGAGACAGCCACAATGTCATCAGTGTTTAGTTCGGTGTGAGAAATCTGACTCAATTCTTTGCATTGCGGGCCACTGACCTGGTGTTGGTAGCCCCCTCCCTGCCGTCTGTTCCGCCTTCCACCCCTTCTGGTTTTTTTGGTGCATCCCGATTGTAAGTGTTTCTGGAACCCTTGCGGAAGCGGTTCATCTCCTCTAAAAAAGAAGACATTGCAGGGTCCAAATTAGCACCCAAGACGGAGGGTTCTGGTTCTGTTGTAACACTGTTCTCGCTTTGGACACTAGAGAGATCTGACTCGCTGGTGGATGCTGTAATTGTTGGGGGGTTGATTGCCACATTTTTTTCAACCTGTCTTGGCCTGACTTCATCAAATTTCTTTGCGAAAGTAAACACTCTCCCATTTCTATAGTCTGTCTCATCGCGCTTAAACTTTCTAATTTTTTTGTCCTTAATGTACAGCTGATACCCACTGAGGACTTCTTTGAGTATTTTGTAATTTTTCTCAGTAGGTTCTGGCATGTTCAAATTTCTTATTTCCAATTCAAGTTGGGCAATGTCACTCAATAACTTGTTACGTTTTCGTTCAGCATGGCGGATTAAGACATCCATCATTTTATATGAGGAAGTTAGAATTAGTTCCTCCCATTCTTTCAAAAGGGTCTAAATCCTCAAATGAGGGAAATATTATGACCCGTAGTCCTCGAGGTATTTGTCGGATGTCCAAGTATCTTTTTAAGGTGGTGGCATCCCACCACCTGGACAGTTCTTGTTTTTTGAGCCGTTCAAGTTTGATAAATTTCTGTATTAGGCCTTCCTGTTCGCTATTCTTCCGCTGTGTTATTGGTTTGTTCGTGACTCCTGTAAGTAGTTCTGAGAAGATTTTATCCCTCTCATCGTCATAGGTGGCCATTTTGCAAACTAAGATTATATTCTCAATTAAGATTTCCACAAAATATGTGTAATGAACGCTCTGAAGTAAGACTAGTGTTGGCTTGCAATGCAAAGAAATGAGTGCTGACTACCACATGAACTTTACAATATCATAGGACGGTATTGGTGGTTTAGAAGTAGCACATCAAATTCTCAAAATAGCTTTAACGTTATTTATCTGTTTCCAGTATGTCAATATGCAGAGATTACGGTGCCCTTCAAGATAACAGGAGCATCCCACTACCAAGGATGCCAAGTCAACGGGTATTAAATACCCGTTGTTTCAAGTCTAAGAAAACGGTTGTACCTCGGCACTCTAATATTTGACTAAAACAATTTACAGTGTGGTCATTAGATTTAGCTAAATGGCCAGTACTCGAAGTCCTACAACAATGATTACTTAATCGATATATTGTGTCGAAAATAGAAGAACATTTCCAAATAAATCAAGCAAAAGGAGAAGAGAACATCAAAAATGAGTATTTTTCTTGTGCAATTTAATGTTATTTAGTCCAATGTTTTCCAAAAGTATCTGAATCAAGGAGCAGGACATGTAATATTCACATTGTATACATAGTTTGAAAATTGGTTAAGCACTATAAGCAAGAGCAATATTCGCGGCCAGACTGGAGGTCCTAATCCTAGGGCCTTCCAGGTAGTAGTGGTTGACGAACAGCCGATGACAGCCGACACGTGTTTCGTTACATATGCGTAACTTTCTCAAGGCTGTAGACAAAGATGAATAATAAAAAAATAGTGCTCATTACATAATTTTTCTGGTATGTACATCAGATGATATTATTGCTTCAATTTCGGATGTAGCCAATGTGTGAAAGAAGGATTAAGAAGCGTGCAGTGATGTTCTCTTGTGGTATTGTAGAAAGAAGAAGTGTTTATCAATTCATTTCTATAAGTGAAGGTGACGCATACAGAGAAAAAAGTTCTAGGAAAGCCATGATGTCCCAGAAAGTGACCAGCAAGAAGAGTAAGTTCCAAAAGTGATTGGAAAAGAGATGAAAACACGTGAAAAAAACAAGTGAAAAAAACAAATTTAAAGGGGCCATAGTTCAGAGAGAATGGTAGATCATGCTTCAAAGCTCTAAATTTTCACAAAATAAGGGTAAAAGAGGGAGCTTAATGAGTACCTTGCTCTCTATTATTGATAAAGCTGTTGTAGCGTGGAAAGGTTTTAGTGTTATCCTTAGCGCGGTCATTCTTCTTATAAGGTCAATTCTGAGAGACAAAAATAAAGAAAAATGAGTGTGATCACACCCTTATCAGTGGTTGATTATTCACTAATTACTCGAGGTCTAAAGAGCTAGAGACACTCCGAAAGATAAGTACCTGAATCTCGTGTGTCGTATTTCCCCCCCCCCTTAGGGGCAACGTAGTCTAAAAAAAAAACGTGACTAATCACAGATCCGTCGTGAGTGGACCTGTGGACCTTTGGTATGAGTGACAACAATGCACTGTACTTTGTTTGCGACATGAATTTTAGGACACTAAATATGCTACAGAAACGTGGTCGTAATGTATCTATCTAGATCTTACCAGTTCCAACTTATTACTAGATGTTAAAATTAGTAGACCTTTGTACCAGAAATGTGCTTTTATTGAACTGTTTTATATCTAACTATCGGCTATGTATTTGTTAGGTCAACATGGTAAATCTATGAACCTTTGGCTGCTTGACGCTTCGAAATGTTGGAATCATGTGTAAATCTTCCTTTTATAACACTGACTTTTCCAATATTCTTTCTTTTTCACGGGTAATCCTTTATTAACAGCATGAAAATAACAGAGCTAAAGATGTGGGACTTGTTCTTCCCAATATACTTACTTCCGCTGAGGATGCTTTAGCAGTCAATCGTAAACAATATAATTTTGTATTAATAATACTAACCAGACAGATAATACATTTTTTATTTATGTCACGGGAAATATAGTAGCATTTACGTAACAGTAATGCTACATGTACTATTCGTTATATATATTACGTTTTGCACATTGTGCTACAAATATATCACAATACGGATTCTCATATGGAGCACGATTTACTACTTGTGCCGCTTGCAAAATTCGTGAAAAAATCTAATTTCTTTCGTGTCTGTCACTCAATTAGGCTTTCATCCCTCCACTCAAACATGGCGTACGACATATGTTGGACTAAATAAAATAGTCCTTCTTTCCTCTTTACGTTCTGGATAGGGCCTCTGCAGGAGGTGGAGTCTTCCACTTTCTATCACCATGATTTCTATAGTATAAAAAGGAGAAAGGAGCGGAAAATGGCCGTCTCCGTACACACGACAGGATCGCCCAGTACTTTGGACCACACCGGCATTTAAAAAAAGTAAGCGACATAGAACGGGAGGGGGGAAAAATAAAACGATAGACTTCGGAATTTTCTCTATACGAGAACATGAAGTCTCTGTTGAGAATAAAATATATTTTTAAACTTGTTTTTTTACTTTTCGCATCCCAGGGACCTATCAAAGCCCTCAGTTGCTACGTGAAACATGCATTTCATGTAAGTAATTATGACGCCTCTTACATGATTAGCCAATTTAAACCTACCGTATTTTTGCAAAAAGGTGTTTACTCTCCTTTTTCTTTTCCTTTTCTTCCGTTACAGGCATACTATCAGCCTTTGCATTAAATGGTAGGAAGTTTACTCTTTGTACATGTTGACTGAACTTCTAGAAAGAGTTACATTGGCTTCAAATACTCCTTTGACCTAACACTATGGATGGGACATAATTTTTATTCCCTAATCCGTAATTTTTAAACAGGAACTTTTACCTTTGATGTTAAGCGACCCAACCAAATAGGTTCGCATAGGTGTCTTAACTTTAAATGATGAATTTAACTACGATAAACAGTCCTTTTATAATATCGAGTTTTTAAAAAAATAACGTGTTTTCCGACTTCTGATTCTTTTTACTTATTCTGTCCATAGAGGGTCCATCGTAAATGTGTTAAGCGACCCAACCAAATAGGGCCGCATAGGTGTCTTAAACTTTAAATGATGAATTTAACTACCATAAACAGTTCTTTTATAATATGGAGTCTTTAAAAAATAATGTGTTTTCCGACATTTGATTATCTTTTTTTATTTTGTCCACAGAGGGTCCATTGTATATATTATTTAGGAACCACCCACAGACAGGCTGGGGATTCTAACGGGGCAACCTCCTCTTACTTTACGTGCCAGGTACAGATCATGTTTCTTTTTGGATAACTATTAGCTTACTGTTTCTTTCGACACAATGGCCGATTTTGAATAGAATCTTGCATACAACCTGTGGTCAAGCCAGCGTAGTTAATCTCGGGACCACACGTCGCATCAACTGACTAACTTACGTGATATCTGCCATATATTTTTCGATAGATGGTTCCTCTAATAGAGAACATAGACTAATAAATACAGATCGGGGATTTAATATCTACAATCAAATCTTAACATCTCTCTATTGACGTTCTCTCACAGGTCCACTCACGACGGATCTGTGATTAGTCACGTTTTTTTTTAGACTACGTTGCCCCTAAGGGGGGGAAATACGACACACGAGATTCAGGTACTTATCTTTCGTAGTGTCTCTAGCTCTTTAGACCTCGAATAATTAGTGAATAATCAACCACTGATAAGGGTGTGATCACACTCATTTTTCTTTATTTTTGTCTCTCAGAATTGACCTCATAAGAAAAATGACCGCGCTAAGGATTACACTAAAACCTTTCCACGCTACAACAGCTTTATCAATAATAGAGAGCAAGGTACTCATTAAGCTCCCTCTTTTACCCTTATTTTGTGAAAATTTAGAGCTTTGAAGCATGATCTACCATTCTCTCTGAACTATGGCCCCTTTAAATTTGTTTTTTTCACTTGTTTTTTTCACGTGTTTTCATCTCTTTTCCAATCACTTTTTGGACTTACTCTTCTTGCTGGTCACTTTCTGGGACATCATGGCTTTCCTAGAACTTTTTTCTCTGTATGCGTCACCTTCACTTATAGAAATGAATTGATAAACACTTCTTCTTTCTACAATACCACAAGAGAACATCACTGCACGCTTCTTAATCCTTCTTTCACACATTGGCTACATCCGAAAATGAAGCAATAATATCATCTGATGTACATACCAGAAAAAGTATGTAATGAGCACTATTTTTTTTATTATTCATCTTTGTCTACAGCCTTGAGAAAGTTACGCATATGTAACGAAACACGTGTCGGCTGTCATCGGCTGTTCGTCAACCACTACTACCTGGAAGGCCCTAGGATTAGGACCTCCAGTCTGGCCTCGAATATTGCTCTTGCTTATAGTGCTCAACCAATTTTCAAACTATGTATACAATGTGAATATTACATGTACTGCTCCTTGACTCTTAGAAACTTTTGGAAAACATTGGACTAAATAACATTAAATTGCACAAGAAAAATATTCATTTTTGATGTTCTCTTCTCCTTTTGCTTGATTTATTTGGAAATGTTCTTCTATTCTCGACACAATATATCGATTAAGTAATCATTGTTGTAGGACTTCGAGTACTGGCCATTTAGCTAAATCTAATGACCACACTGTAAATTGTTTTAGTCAAATATTAGAGTGCCGAGGTACAACCGTTTTCTTAGACGGATTTAGGGGCATTTGAGCATGGGTCGTGTGCTGTGACAAATCAGTAACCAGGACACTGATGAGAGAGGCAGTCCTTTATTCTTGTTTTATTTGTATTCTGATAGATGTGTTTTTGCTGACCTCGTCATACGTCCAGCACTACACGTACCATAATGTAAAGAACACTGAAACTTGGCCTCGGGCTCTTCAGGTTTATGATATAAATGTATATATTTTAAGGGACTTGTTTATACGATTAAACTGTATAGGATGAGATGAGGCATTAGCAGCTTAATAACTTGCGCTACACAAATGCCAGTGAGGTAACATTAGACTACCCCTGTCTTTATGCTTGTAAGTGTTGGAAGTTTTTAGGTGCTGTGTTTTTTTTAAATATATTTTTTTAAGCCATATCTGCAACTTTTCCAGTTCAGAGCCCAAAATCCAGTGCAATTCTAGACGAAGGAGGCTGTTTTTTTCACTGGGTCCAATTCTACGCCAATCATAGAATTCAGAGTGTCCTTTCATTTTTCTTGAATTCAAATAATTTGACCAAACGTTTAATAGCATGTGAGCGTAATGGAACCCGAAGAACATAGTAAACATATTGATGTTAATTAACACTTGTTGGTCACAGTCTGACAGTATTGGAATTCAGCGCCACTGTGTTCTAGGACGTGACATTCTAAACGTTTCGTTCACTAAGCCAGATACTAGTTGAGTTTTGTGGGGAGTCTATTAAAATACGTGAAGACAGAGGGGCCGATTCCGATTTGGGCCGGAAATCTCACCGACCGAGCTGGACCCGGAGAGATTTTCGACCGAATCGGACCCTAGCAGCCCGACCGAACGAGTACGATGCGCACGTATGCTATCGGACTCGATTCGGTCGGACTCCCATTGAAGTCAATGGGAGCCGGTCGTACAACGCGTACGCGGGCTCCCATTGCCTCAATGGGTGCGTCGCGAACAAGGGCGCCCCCTACAGCGGGTACGCGGCGAAGCGACTCGCGCCATACACGCAGGTAGGGGGGACCCATGGGTCCCCCCTGTGTGCGACTCGCACGGCTACGCGTACAGGGGGGTCTGACACGAACCCCCAAAGTGCGGCTCCGACTGCTCTTTACCGGCCGGGGAACGTCTCCATTGCGCGGTGCGAGTCGTGTCCGTGCGAGTCGGTCGGAGCGGTCGGGTCCCGCGAACGAGTCGGTTGGAGCGGTCGGGTTCTGCGAATGAGTCGGTCAGCGATTTCACGAGCGCACGCATCGTACTCGCTCGCCCGGACGCACGTACGAATCGGTCGGGAAATAGGGCTCCGAATCGGATCCGGTTAAGCCGAATCCGATTCGGTGCCCTACCGGCCGAGATCGGAATCGACCCCAGAGTGTGAATGTTTATGAGAGGGATATGGGCTGCATTACCCGAAGAATTGATAAAGTTTGATGGAATCTGAAATCGCCCTGGGTGTTTTAAAAACCAACTTAATTAAAGAGCAGCAAATATATATTTTTTATACTTACGTAAAAATGTTTTGACCTGCAAATTCTCGAGCACTTTCTTGCATTTGAGCTTTTGGACCACAGTTCATTCCCTCGTGGGACAGTATGAGTTACTGTTGAGGATATTTAAGGCTTAACAAATACGGACATCGTTTTAATCCCAGAGGTGCGACCAAACCCCAAGCAGGTACAATCTTGTCACAATTATCTAATTTCTACACCTCCCCTATTTAACGCCTGAATCTGGCTTCGCATATCTTTATTCACACTCCAAGTACACACGTCGGTTCATCCTGCTGGCCTTTGACATGTCCTTGCCCACCCGTCCCTGCATCCACACAGTTGTTTGGCTACAACGTCATCTCATCTTTGCTTGCCACTCCTGCATCACAGCCACGAAGCCATACATTCTTAAGCTGTGGTTTGCGTTGCCTTCATGTTATTCTTCTTGGAATTGGGTTGCTATAATTGGATCTCGGTGCCTGGTCCAGGAGATGCTCATTTAACTCTCACACTGTAGTTAAAGATATGATTGACATGTGATTTCTTCTTACTCCATTTTCTTTTCCTGTCTGCTTTCTGTGAGTTCCTTTTTAAGCCATTGTGGTACTGAGTAAATTGCATCTACTTCCCCATTTTGCCGTTCTAAATGTTCTTCTCAGTCCAGACTAGTATGAAGATGAACTATGGAATCAAATGAAATATGTTTTCATGTATTTTTTTCGAATTCTCTCTCTATATTAAATATTAAAGAGATATGTGCGGTTACCATGGGCAGTAGCCGTCAAGAGTGGTCTCTGGGCCAGGAAGTTGAGGGTCCAACTGGACCTCAATCATTATTGTCATTTACTACTAACTGAGACAGGGAGTTTGATTTTCTGGGCTTGCACTAGGATGCATGATACTTTTCCTGTGCCACTGGATAAGAATGGAATGAACCCAGATCTGTGACTGTGGATGAATGTTTGCTTTGTTCAGCATTCCGTCCATCATTTGTTCTTTTTGCTGCCTGAAAAGAATGGGCACTTCAGTGAATGTACATTTTATTTTTAGCAGACGAAGCTGAAGTGGCTTATTGAAATGGCTTGGATTTCAAGTTAACGGTAGTTTGCCTTCTGTGACTTGAAGTTTTGCTTTTTTCTAATAGAAGTGTGGGCTCCACTGTGTCTAGATGTGAAGTGCTGTTGGCTGATAAGACTGACCTGTCGGCGATTAGCTCACTTGACATGGGATCACTTATCAGATATGCAACTAGCTGTTTCATAGCCCTGCCAGACTTTCAGAAGCAGATTAGGGTGAGTCAGTTATACATGCAATAAAATACAAACATAAAATATGATTATTTTATTAGCAATAAAAGCCAGACATATGTTAATTAAGTAAGAGCAGTGGTAATTAAAAAGAAACCTCAATGATCACCTTTAACAATTTACGAAGCATACTGTTTATCCATGAACTGATTTAATTCCTTAGCAGTGCATAGAATATTAGCACACACCAAAGGTTAAAATAATGCCACTGACAACAGTGCTTTCAAAGGTGCCAGGACTTCTGAGTGTCTAGAAGTTCAGTGCACATTGTCACTGGCAGTTACTTACTTGCTGTTCATAATGAGGTTAAGCAACTCAACCTTGACATCATTCTTGCCAACAAAGTAAGAGGGTGAGGGTAATTTTGGTGGCCTGCAAGGGTATCAGATGTATGGGCCTAAACCTGGACAACTCAGTGAACTAAAGCCTCAGCAGCTAAGATTCTAGCACCAAAGGTAAAAAATTATGTAATTGTCCCCACCCAGTGACGTAATTGGTGCTCTATGAAGATCTGGTAAGAGTTAATGTTGACTTTCGCTTTCAGGTCAAGCAAATACTCTAACACGGATTGGGGTCTAGGGACCACTTAATGACCCAACTTATCCATCATTTTTTCAGTACAACTAATGAAAAGAGTTTACCAGTTCCCAATATTGAGTTCCAGTGGGCCTTTTTCTTTTAAGGGCCTATGATTCAAGATGTACTTGTCATAGACAGGATTTCTCAATGGCAGGATACCTGCTGTATCACTGAAGGCACCCATCCCACCTGGAAACTGGTCTTATTAGCATTATATTTGACAAGTACTTCAAAAGCTGATATCCTACAACCATAAGAGGGATATACAGGGCTCAAACACTTCTGGAGTTAGAGTGTTCGCCCTCAGCAAAGAAAAATGAACTGTGCTGGAAGTGTCTAGGTCAGCTGGCTTCCTGACCTTCTGGGAGGAGTTATGTAGGCACACTATGGGCATGCCGTGGAAGGTATGGTACAGGCCTCCTGATTATTACAGGTGGCCCCGCTATCTAGATGACACCTTAACGTGGACTCTGCTTCTCCTGACTAGATAGAATATGAAGGGTTTATCTCATGGTTGATCTATGTTGATCAAGGCACCCATCTGCTGGTTTCAAATCAGCAGGGCTTTCTCTGGTCTTCCTTGGATCAGGTGTACCCATACAAGCAAATGCTGTTCAGGCTCTCTTGCAAGCAGGCAGGTTCTTTCTCTTTTCACAGATTACAGCAGCAAGGTGACTTTGCAGCCATCCAAAATGTTGATTGAACCTAGAGGGACAATGGCTGCTATTCAGAGGTTACGCTCCTTGTCCTGTAATCTTCTTTTCTACACTGATGCGCATTCCTTCTCAGTTTCCAGTGGAAGGAGAAGAATTAATTAGTGACTGTGTTGCTAAGGGGTGGGTAGTATTTGTAATCCTCTATTTGCCATGCAGCAAGTTGGAGTCAGCCAGGGGACGTGTAACATTAATATGTTGGCATTTTCCTCCTTTACTTAAGAGAGGCATTTTGCTTTGGCTTACCTGATTTTGTAGGCTCCTGTGCCAAACAAGATACAGATAAGTGCTTCCAGCTGTGTGGACTGGACAGGCAGTATAGCTCTAAAGGAATGTGCCCATGGACTAGAATCATGCTACAAGAATCTCCGAGCACTCAATGAATCAATAATTTGTGATTGTTACAGTATCCACTGTCCTTTATTTGAGCATCCGAACACTTGACATTGCCGTTTATGTGTTAAGTTCTTTGCTTTTGCCAACACGTGTTTCGTCTGTTATTTTAAATTTAACATCAGACTTCATCAGGGCCTCAAAAGTATTCTCTGAAATGTACACAAGAAAATACTTGGTACTGGGTTCGTACAATGAATCAGTAATCAAATATTCCAAAAGGATAATGCAAGGACTTCGAGTACGTCATCTTTGCATCTGTGTTGTGGAGAAGTACGCGTTCACCTCGTGTCTCGGATCCTTGGCGTTCAGAATCATGCTGCCAGTCACCAATTAGCCTGCGTTGAAGTGGCAGCATCCACGCTTTCTCAGAAAGACAGTACTCTTTCGGTGACACCAGTCATTGCCATTTACAATGCCAATAGCTTCAACACAAACAAATGCGAGACCGATTGCATTTCCAATGCTTGTTTTTACAAGGAGGGGCTTAAGCAACTTAATAACGGCATAAAGGCAGAATTAAAGTAAAGGTTGCGTTAATATGTGAACCTTCCCCTTTGCTCTCGCTCTGAACCGCCTAGGAGAGACAGATTTCTCTATACAGGAACAGAGAGCCTGGGGTACCAGCTCCAGAGAAGCCACCGGCGAATTTCATCAGTACATAATTTGGAGTAAAGCTTAAACATGGGGCTCAAGACCACTGTAATCTGTAACTTATTATCCTACCCAGTGGGACTGAAGACGTTAACCAGTCAATCCCTGACTGTGTCTAGGAGTTATTGAGGATTCATGAGCTTGGCATTAATACATCTCAAAAGACAACTGCCCCACAGTAGAGTAGACAGTGTGTCGTGCGCCCTAGAGCAAGCAAGGAGATGGCCCCCTGGCTCCTGTTTGAATGATAAAAAACAGGGGGGAGGGGACCCGTAGACCTCTGGGCCCCGGTGCCACAGAACCTGCTGCACCATTGGAAGCTATGCTCCTGCTGCCCCACAGGACAACATGGCCCGGCCAACTGGCATCAACAAACATGCCTAGAGCACTCTGCGTTCCTAAGAGACTCAAGTGGACCATGAGCCGTGCATTAACACTCAATCCAAGATGAAACCGTACTGTTAGCATCTTGTATCTAACACCGCTTTGCATTCTGGGTCTTATAGTTTATTTTTGCCTACCATAAGCATGGTCGTGCAACTCCCACCATGCAATGCTCTGCAGGAAAACAGCCAAGGCATGCTGAAGGTGTCATACTCAGGGCATGTGGCTGCTTGGCAGTTATGCAGAAGAGGTCTGTGGGGATGGGGGGAGAGAGACATCGGAGGCTGTAGGGGGGCACAGAGCCGGCTGGTAAGAACAGGCTGACAGTCCGCACTGCATATATCGTGACACAGGACTTATGGTGTCTTCGCCGGAGCTATACCGCGTGCTGTGCGGGGGATCGGGTGAACTTACGTTTCCAGCAGCCCCTTGGGTCGGAGGAGGCTGGGCTAAAAGTAACAGCTAGGTTAAGTCAGCGCAAGGGCAGAAGCAGACCCTCTGCGCCCACCCCGTACTGTATACAATGGGGGCCCCATACAAGCAGAACAGCCACTGCCCCCACCTCATGTATAGCCACAGCCCCCCCGCCCCCAACCACCAACTCCCTCTGAGGACCTTGACCTTATTAAGCCGAATCCCTTCATGCAGACCACCCTTCATTCAACCCCTTGCGCCCAGCACTCGCCTCCCGTGCTATCTGGTTCAAGGCTTCGTCCTCGGCGCCCAGCAACCGCTGCGGGAGCCGCTTCCTGCCGCCAGGGCCCGGGACCTCCGTGGGGATGGGTGAAGCGGCGCTGGAGGGTCCGGGGAGCGAAAACGGTAGCCGGCCGCACTGTAAGTGGGATCTCAGGGAGGAGAGGCTGAGAGGGGGAGGGACCAGCCTGTATGCCGCCCCCAAACCGCCTCTTCTCCGAGACCACCCCGGCCCTGTGTGCAGTTCCCAGACCGCCCCCTTCTGAGGTACCCACCTCCCCCATGAGCAGCGACTCATTGACGGCTCAGGCAGAGACAGACAGTTCTACGCAGCGCACGCTCCTCTCTGGCACGGTAACGGAGAGAGAGCAGCGTTAAAACCATAGGCCACCCTTACACCATCAAAGAACAAAGAAGATGTTAACGGTGTGGCTTTTTTTTAGATATAGCACGAACTCCGTAGGCACTGGAGCGCTTTACATGCACATCATTTTTAGGCATTAGGCACGTGGAGAGGAAGTGAATTGCCCAGAATCACAGGGTTATGAGTTGACACTAAGGCTCGCACACCTTGTTCTCTAGTTACCAAGTCAACGGTTCTGACCCTAACTCCACATCACCTTTAGAGTTAAAGAAAAGCAGCAGCATCGGACTGGGCCAGAAACTTACCAGGGCACTAACAAACAAGCGTGCGCGCCTCACGCTGAAAGAGGAGGAGGCAGCAGGGGGAGGGGAAGAGAGGAGGGGGCATGAGCCTGTTTCCCTTGAGGGAGCGAGCTTTGAAACCATCTGTTAATTACAAACAGATGGTTTCAAAGCTCGTTCCCGCAAGGGAATCGCCAAACGTGCACGCGTTGCCATTCAAAGCAATGCAATGCGTGCACGTTTTGGCCTAAAAACCGAATCGATTTCTAAAGGTCTCCTCCTACGCAGCGCATGCGCGCTGCGTAGGCGAGACCTAAAAAAGACCTGCAGCGCAAAACTAAACACAACCAAAACCTGTTAGATATTTCTTGCAAACATATATTAGAAACAGTTCACAACATGTCAGTTTTTTTTTTAAAGCTACAGTAGCTTGAAAAGTGTAGAAACAAGCAGAACGATTCTAGATTGTCTCCAATTATCTAAGGAGAGCAGAAAATAAACATATTCTCTCTGCTTGTCATTGTAAGTTGAAAAATAGAGCAGAATAAAGAAAAGCAACCTTTCGTTTTTCCTTGCTTTAAACAGCTGCTTCAATTATGCTCCGTGACCTGACCTGCCCTTCTCCTCTGCTGCTGGCTCTGACAGCAGGCATTGTGATGTCAGAACTCGACTGTAATAACGTATAATAGTCAAGTTCTGACATCTTTTCTTTATAATCGGCGACTGGGTGCATCCTAAGTCGACGATTATAAATAAATTTGAGACAGGAGAATATACAGGGATTACAGAATCCCATGTATTATAACACTATAATTTAGTATAATTATTTCTAATTCTACAATATGACACACTAAAGGGTAGATCAATTAACACTTTTCACAGGTGCAAAGTCACATAAAGTGAGGCAAACTGGCATAAAGTTTTGATATAGTACTTACATTCCAGCCAAATCTTCTTGTGCTGTAGATGAACCTTAAAATAATACAAAGAGCACTTTGCTCTGCGTACAGGGAGCTTCCTATTGATGGTACATGAGTGCCCCCACACTAATACGAATGGATTTTGACATAAAGTCCTAGCTACTAACAATAGTAGAGATTGCGTGTGTATCCAGTTCCTGTACTTTCCCTTTTCAAATCATTGTTACAAGATACATTGGTCCCTTGAAGCAAATGAAGACTACAGCTGCCACAATGGTGGTCCGTCCAATGAATGTGAGGACAGAAGCCTAGTCACCATTGTACATGGAGTTAAGTGTAGGAAGGTGGAATCTGACTGCATGGTTACCCCCACTTTTTGCTGATGCTTCACTGTATTTGGACTTTAGTCTGGCTGGGGCCCTGCTATTCAGGTCCCCAGCATAGCTGCTTCCTCTCTAAATGGATTCCAAGTACCTTAGGTACTTCTCTGATTGGATTCTGGGGTGCCCTTATAAGTCCCTAGTATATGGTATACTATATACCCAGGGCATTGGTACCCCAGAGGCCTACCAGGGGCTGCAGCATGTATTGTGCCACCCCTGGGAAGCCTTTTAAAATGACACAACAGGTCTGCTACAGCAGCCTGTGTAAGGTGGTGTATGCACCCTTTACTGAGATATAGGTTCCCTATATCTCTCCATATCACTGCACATGTAAACCTATCAGTCACCCCTATGGCAGGCCTTAACAATCCTGAAGGCAGGGTGCTGGGTTTCATGTGAGAGGGTGCCCATGCATGAGCAGAGCCCCTCTGCAGCTTTCGGAATCTTCATTCCGGGGTTGTTTGTGATGCAGCCAGACCATATACGCTTAAGTGCATTATAACCTCGCGGTAAATACTAGCTTGAGAATGGCTGCATGGAAACATGTCGTGTTTGGTGTCAAACACCTTGGAATCATACCTCCACCCCAGTAACTGGGGTGGGAGGTATGATTCCACCCTACTAGAGGGAGAAACATGGCACCACCGGTACACCCGGTACCAGCTTAACAGAACCCTGGCATCACAAAATGGATGCTGCAGCCACAGACACGAGTCTGCCCTCCTGCTGCTGGACGAAACTCCAGCAGGGAAGGCCTGGACAATAGGTTTCCTGTCACAGGGAGGTGTGACCACCTCCCAGACAGGCTTTAGTGTATTGAGGCTGGGTGGGTGCACTCCAAGAATGTTTTGAAGTCTGCACTGGGGGCACATTTGGTGTCCCTGTGCATAGTCCAGCTCAAACCGGTTGCAGGGGCACTCAGCCCCTGCTCTGGCACGAAACTGGACAAAGGAAATGGGTGTAGCCACCCCTCTTTCCTGACCCTCCCATAGGTGGGTCCCCAGAGTTTGTCCCACCCCTTCCTTGGGTATAAAGTAGGAACCCCTGACTACAGGACTTTAGATTACACCTAGACTAAACTCTGACACAGAAACCAAGTACTTCGACGATCTACACTACGCTGGATGACTGAAGAATCTCCCTTGGAGTAAAGGAGTTACTCCCCTGCAAGGCAGGCACCTTTAACGCAACTGACCGGTTGGCATCTCTGAAGCTCCTGCAGACTCCGAAGAATATTGCCACACAGGAGGTGGGTTCCCAAGGTCTCTGAGGTCGATCTATGTGCACAGCAAGTCTGAGGCCCGTATCCCACGTGGAGACCGTGCAACCCGAACTCCTGGATACCGCGACTATTTGCAGAAGCATCAGCTTTCCGGAGACCCCTGAGGCTGAGCTTTAGGTTACTTATAGCCCTGACCCCGAGCAGTAATTACACCAAAGATTGTTGGCCTACACTCAATGAGTGTTCTGTGGGCCACCATTTTATGATTCCTCTTGAGGTCCCTTTGCGATCCCTGGTCCGTTGACCTGTGGGTCCCCAAGAAGGCAACTCTTACTTTGATTGGGCTTCCCTGGTTGCTCCAGATGTGCCCTGACTCTCCATTGCTTGGGGAGTCGCTAGGACCTTGCTGGTCCTCACAGAAGCATCTTTTCTCTTCCTGCGTAGGTTGCTGTTGCCAAGGCTTGTTGCGTTCAATCCGAGCACCGACACCCCAGCACTCGACATCCTTTATGGGACAGCTCGAATCCGGCTCCTGGTTGTCCTCAACATCTCCTGGACCCCGTGGCTGCAGAGTCAAGCTTCACCTCTTCGCACCTGAAGCACCCAACATCGGTGGGCATTCGATTGCTCCGCTCCTGGCCACTGGCTAGTGACCCAGACTCTGTCCCCTCTGTTTTCAGGTTCTTCACATCTTCGATCCAGGCTTGGATCACCCCGGACACTTTTCTTCTTCACGGCAGCAGCACTTTGCAGCAGATCGCCATTGAAATCAACGACGATTCCCGACACCCTTTGACACCTATGCACCCGGCTTCCCTGGGTGAGGTAACTCGAGTACTCCGGTGCTCACGTGGGTGTTGGCCCTAGAACCCCTTAAGTTTAAAGGGGTTTGCTGAAAGTCCTCTCCTAAGTGTCCTTTATCTTTAAAATTCCAACCGCGACTTTCCTCATAGAATCCTACGGCGCTCGCGGCTGTGTTCTCACACTGCACACGTCCCCCGTGGGTCTCCTGTGTCACTACCTTGGGTGGTTCCTTGGGGTCCCAGTGATTCTACGTGCTCTAGACACTGTGTCTAGTCAAGTCGTGGTTCTTATACCACTTTCTTAATATATGGTTTGGTCCCCCCCCTGGGGCCCATTGTATATTGTGCTATTTACTGTTGTTTTAATACTGTGATATTGTGTATCTTGGACTCTAATCTCATAAAGAGATTAGTAGGGAGTGTTTAGAAATAAATACATATATTTTAGAAATATACCTGGTGTGGTTCTCCTTTCATTTGGTCATTCAAGAGGTTATAATCTGGTTAACCAAGCTGCTTTACACTCCTTCAAGACTTAGCCTGAAGGCTGCTCTCCACAGCTACCACCAGGATAGCTTTCTATAAGGTTGTCTTTAAACCTACCATCAATAAGGGTCGTTTGGACTGGTGAAAGGTACCCACTATAACTAGTGGACAGCCTATGCCAGGCCAACTTCTCACATTGGTGTGCAGCGGTTGGATTCAAGCTTGCTATTGCTTTACCAGATAATCTCTTTGAGTGACTAATTGAAAACCACTATAGGTACATAGGTACAT
The DNA here is from genome assembly GCA_963921515.1 of Calotriton arnoldi. NCBI lineage: Eukaryota > Metazoa > Chordata > Amphibia > Caudata > Salamandridae > Calotriton > Calotriton arnoldi. The sequence goes on from CAWUFW010000285.1 coordinate 3,135,577, forward strand.
ATAAATCAAGTTTAGAATACAGTAAGTACAACTGAACTTAGAGTTGTGTGTCAAGGGCTTAGCACACCCTTTCTACAACTCAAGCGAGTTTAGTAGACCCCACTAGAGTAGGTAGGTGCATACACCACACCACACTAGTCATGTCTTCAAGGGCAGAAACCAGTGGGTCTCTCCCAACTAAGTATGACCAGGACTCATACCAAGAATTGAGGACTATGTGTGCCTCTAGGAAATTGAAGACAGGGAAAAGCCCAAGCACACAACATCTCATACAGTTGTTGCTAGCAGATGACCTCAGAAAGACCCCAGGGTCTGATGAAGTTGGCAGAGTGGGTGGGGCAGCAGAAGAGGAAAGGCCAGGTAGTGAACACTACTATGACCCAGACTCTGATGCTGGCCAGGGGGATCAAAATGATTCCAACCTGGAAGATCCAATTCTTCCTGAAGGTGAGGAAGGAGACCCCAGTGGGGTTCTCTTTACCCCACCTGGAAGGGTTAATAGTCTACCAAGAAGATCAAGATCTCCTTCTCAGGAATCTAATCATTCTGGTACTTCTATAGGGCCCTCTGCTTCTCATAAAAGGGCATCCTCTTATGAGAAGAAATGCCAACTGCTTGAGTTTGAGAGAGCTAAGCTCAGAAACAAGAGAGAACAATTGGCCTTAGACAGGGAATCCCTGGAGCTTCAGAGAGCTTCTCAGAAGTTGGGGCTAGAGCCCCATGGTGGCAGCAACAGTGTCCCTAGGAGTAGAGAAGATACTCATCACCATAGGAACCTGAACAAGATTGTCCCTCCCTACCAGAGTGGGGATGACATCCACAAATGGATAACTGCACTAGAGAGGGCCTGTAAAGTACAGAGGGTCCCTCAGGAGCAGTGGGCAGCAATCTTGTGGCTCTCCTTTGCAGACAAAGGTAGAGACAAGCTCCTCACTGTAAGAGAAGAGGATGCTGATAATTATAAAGTCCTGAAGAGTGCTCTGATTGATGGGTTTGGCCTAACCACTGAACAATACAGGTTAAAGTTCAGAGACACCCAAAAGGCACAGACTCAGGACTGGGTTGACTTTGTAGATTGTGCTACTAAGGCTCTGGAAGGGTGGATACATGGCAGCAAGGTGCATGACTTTTTAGGATTGTACAATTTGATTATGAGGGAGCAGATCCTTAATAATTGTCAAAACCAGCTTTTACACCAGTACCTGGTGGACTCTGAACTGACCTCTCCCCAAGAATTGGGAAAGAAGGCAGACAAATGGGTCAGAACCAGAGTAAAGCCAAAGAATCAGGGTGGTGACCAGAAGAAAGATTCTTCCAAAAACCAAGAGAAAGGTGGGGATAAATCAAAAGACAAATCCCCTACAGGGCCCCAAAAGTCCTCTCCTGGGGGTGGGTCACAAACTCCTTCCTCCCCTGAAAAGAAACCTTACTGCCATAACTGTAAGAAGCCTGGCCACTGGAAAAATGACCCCAGTTGGTCCAAGGCTGGCAATAAGGAAAATGTTCCTCCCAGCAATACTATCACTCCTCCTGGTACTACAAGTAGTAATCCCCCAGGTGGTAGTACTGCCCCCAAAAAGTTAGGTGGGTTGGCATGGGGAACTGAGGTGGACCCCAGCTTTTCAAGGTCCTCCTCACAGGCCTCCTTAGTCTGTGATGGTGGCATGGGATTTGCCACTTTTACTATGAGTCCCAATACTTTGGGCAAGTACAGACAGGAGCCCCTAATCAATGGTCAGAAGGCGTTGGCATTGAGGGACACAGGGGCTAGTGTCACCATGGTGACAGGGAAACTAGTCCCCCCTCAACAGCTTTTACCTGAGTTCAAGTACCAGGTGACCAACATTGATGGTATCAGAACAGATCATCCCCTGGCCATAGTCAATCTCAGCTGGGGAGGGGTCACTGGCCCAAAGACAGTGGCAGTGTCCCCAAACTTGCCTGTAGATTGCCTGTTGGGCAATGATCTAGAAGTTTCAGCCTGGGCTGAAGTAGAATACCAGGCCCATTTAAAAATGTTGGGCCTCTCTGAGAAGGTTGGTGGGGCTGTTAGGGCCTCAGCCCCATCTCAGGGAAATTTTGGAGAAGTGGAGCCTGAAAGAATGGCCCACTCTACTCCACAAGAGAGCAGAAGGGTTGAAGAAAAGTCTTCTTCCCCTCAGACTATAGGTAAGGGTCAGCTTCCTCAGGGAACTGATCCTACCCCTAGTGAAGGAACTGCCCTAGAGGTGGTCAGGCCTGGCCTGGCAACACCCCTGATGGCACCCTTCCAAGGTGGTACCCAGTCTGGAGCAGGTAACTTGCCCCTCTCTACCCTCCCTCTGTCAGCCCAGGGCTGCAGAGGTCAGGGATGTCAGTGGACCCCTAAGGGCTACCTGTCCAGAGGAACCCCCTCATCCACAGTTTAGGGGCACCCAGTCTAGTAGCCCTAGCCAGGTGAAAATTCCTCAGCCCACTGAGGGAACCCTCTTACCATTGGATAGGGACCTCCCCCAGATGGATTCTGTTGGGCAAAGGCAAATCTGGGACCAAGTGGTTCCAAACCTACCATGTCCTCCAGTGTTCCAACCAAAGGGACCCAACCCCCAGCTGTAGGCAGCCAGAGGTTGACCCTTAGGGCCAGATACAACTCAGTCATGGGAAGAAAGGCCTCCATGGTGACCAGTGATCTGAGGAAGCTGAGGCCAACTTTATTAGGGCCTCACTTCTCCACTCAGACACTCCACCAGCCTTTTACTTTGCCAAAACACACCACAGGTAGTAATTCCAAATGGTGGAGATCATCCAATACCCTTGGGGTTAGGAATTGCTTAGTGGACCAAAGACAGGGGGTAACCATGCTAGTGCAGGTTCTCCCTTATATGGCCACTTAGTCAATAAAGGCTCAACTGGACAAGGTTAGCCTTATCTCCTTTCATTTGGGGGGGGTTATGTAGGAAGGTGGAATGTGACTGCATGGTTGCCCCCACTTTTTTCCTGGTGTTTTGCTGGTTTTCGACTTAGTTTGGCTGGGATCCTGCTATTCAGGACCCCAGCCTATCTGCTTCCCCCTTAAATTGATTGTATGTACTTTAGGTACACTCCAGATTGGATACTGGGGTACCCTTATAAGTCCCTAGTATATGGTATACTATATACCCAGGGCATAGGTACCCCAGAGGCCTACCAGGGGCTGCAGCATGTATTGTGCCACCCCTGGGAAGCCTTTTAAAATGACACAACAGGTCTGCTACAGCAGCCTGTGTAAGGTGGTGTATGCACCCCTTACTGAGATATAGGTTCCCTATATCTCTCCATATCACTGCACATGCAAGTCACCCCTATGGCAGGCCTTAACAATCCTGAAGGCAGGGTGCTGGGTTTCATGTGAGAGGGTGCCCATGCATGAGCAGAGCCCCTCTGCAGCTTTCGGAATCTTCATTCCGGGGTTGTTTGTGATGCAGCCAGACCATATACTCTTAAGTGCATTATAACCTCGCGGTAAATGCTAACTTGAGAATGGCTGCATTGAAACATGTCGTGTTTGGTGTCAAACACCTTGGAATCATACCTCCACCCCAGTAACTGGGGTGGGAGGTATGATTCCACCCTACTAGAGGCAGAAACATGGCACCACCGGTACACCCGTTACCAGCTTAACAGAACCCTGGCATCTTAAAATGGATGCTGCAGTCACAGACACGAGTCTGCCCTCCTGCTGCTGGACGAAACTCCGGCAGGGGAGGCCTGGGCAATAGGTTTCCTGTCACAGGGAGGTGTGACCACCTCCCAGACAGGCTTTAGTGCATTGGGGCTGGGTGGGTGCACTCCAAGAGTGCTTTGAAGTCTGCACTGGGGGCACATTTGGTGTCCCTGTGCATAGTCCAGCTCAAACCGGTTGCAGGGGCACTCAGCCCCTGCTCTGGTGTGAAACTGGACAAAGGAAATGGGTGTAGCCACCCCTCTTTCCTGACCCTCCCATAGGTGGGTCCCCAGAGTTTGCCCACCCCTTCCTTGGGTATAAAGTAGGAACCCCTGACAGCAGGACTTTAGATTACACCTGGACTAAACTCTGACACAGAAACCAAGTACTTCGACGATCTACACTACGCTGGATGACTGAAGAATCTCCCTTGGAGTAAAGGAGTTACTCCCCTGCAAGGCAGGCACCTTTAATGCAACTGACCGGTTGGCATCTCCGAAGCTCCTGCGGACTCCGAAGAATATTGCCACACAGGAGGTGGTTTCCCAAGGTCTCTGAGGTCGATCTGTGCCCACAGCAAGTCTGAGGCCCGTATCCTTCGTGGAGACCGTGCAACCTGAACCCCTGGACACCGCAACCATTTGCAGAAGCATCAGCTTTCTGGCAATCCCTGAGGCTGAGCTTTGGCTTACTTGTATCCCTGACGCCGAGCAGTAATCACATCGAAGATTGTTGGCCTACACTCAACGAGTGTTCTGTGGGCCGCCATTTTGTGATTCCTCTCGAGGTCCCTTTGCGATCCCTGGTCCGTTGACCTTTGGGTCCCCAAGAAGGCTTCCCTGGTTGCTCCAGACGTGCCCTGACTCTCCGTCGCTTGGGGAGTCCCTAAGACCTTGCTGGTCCTCACAGAAGCATTTTTTCTCTTCCTGCATGGGTTGCTGTTGCCAAGGCTTGTTGGGTTCAATCCGAGCACCGACACACCAGCACTCGACATCCTTTGTGGGACAGCTCAAATCCGGCTCCTTGTTGTCCTCGACGTCTCCTGGACCCCGTGGCTGCAGAGTCAAGCTTCACCTCTTTGCACCTGAAGCACCCGACATCGGTGGGCATTCGATTGCTCCGCTCCTGGTCACTGGCTAGTGACCCAGACTCTGTCCCCTCTGCTTTCAGGTTCTTCACATCTTCGATCCAGGCTTGGATCACCCCGGACACTTTTCTTCTTCACGGCAGCAGCACTTTGCAGCAGATCGTCATTGAAATCAACGACGATTCCCAACACCCTTTGACACCTATGCACCCGGCTTCCCTTTGTGAGGTAACTCGAGTACTCCGGTGCTCACGTGGGTGTTGGCCCTAGAACCCCTTAAGTCTAAAGGGGTTTGCTGAAAGTCCTCTCCTAAGTGTCCTTTATCTTTAAAATTCCAACTGCGACTTTCCTCATAGAATCCTACGGCGCTCGCGTCTGTGTTCTCGCACTGCACACGTCCCCCATGGGTCTCCTGTGTCACTACCTTGGGTGGTTCCTTGGAGTCCCGGCGATTCTACGTGCTCTAGGCACTGTGTCTAGTCAAGTCGTGGTTCTTATACCACTTTCTTAATATATGGTTTGGTCCTCCCCCTGGGGCCATTGTATATTGTGCTATTTACTGTCATTTTAATACTGTGATATTGTGTATCTTGGACTCTAATCTCATAAAGAGATTAGTAGTGAGTGTTTAGAAATAAATACATATATTTTATATATATAACTGGTGTGGTTCTCCTTTCATTTGGTCATTCAAGAGGTTATAATCTGGTAAACCAAGCTGCTTTACACTCCTTCAAGACTTAGCCTGAAGGCTGCTCTCCACAGCTACCACTAGGATAGCTTTCAATAAAGGTTGTCTTTAAACCTACCATCAATAAGGGTCGTTTGGACTGGTGCAAGGTGCCCACTATAACTAGTGGACAGCATATGCCAGGCCAACTTCTCACATTAAGTAGCACAGTGATGATGTTTGTTCATTTGCGTGCATGCTTTCGAACAAATCAAATGTGTGTTGGCATTTCACAGCCTCAATAATTGGAAGAAAATTTTAAACACGTCTTTTCATTTACTCCCTTACAAATACATTTGTTAAGATACCTTATTTTAATGCTTCTTGCTTCAAAGCATTTAAAGTGAAATTCGGGTCATAAACCATTGACCCATTTGATACTGATTTGGTATTTGGAAGGGACACTCTCAACATGCCCACATGCACCTTTCATATATCAAATCAGTATTCAATCAGTATCTGATTGCAATTCCATTTTAGGGCTCTGTAAACCTTTATTGACTCCCAGGCCGACTGACCTGCTGGGCAATCAAGAAGTGCCCAATGGGCTGGTCTGACAGATCACTGTGTGGGTGGGTTTGTTAGCAGTTAGTGGGCCTGTTTAATGGCCGTGAGGGCTGGTTTTTACTGTTGGTTTCCCTGTACTAACTCAAACAATGCCTACAGCAAACACAAGTGCATGCAGTCTCTCATACCTTACAAAATACCCATTTGCTAGTTCAAAAGTTCCCTGATTTGTAAATGTGGGCCACTTTTTTTAGCTATTCGCTTCACTAATGGGGGCTACTTTTATATTTTGATCCCCAGACCTATCTGTTGTCAAAAACGATTTTGAGGTTTCAAATCAGGATCGGAGTCATAGTCCTGTAGCAGGGGAAACTTATTTTGTGCAGCACGCAATGTATCCTTATAGAAAATATTATTTAGAAAGCAAATGAGCCTATGCACAATACATGTACCAACAGCTACACAACTTAGCTCGATCTATCAGGATAAAGGCAAGAGGCTTGAGTCCTTACAGATCAATCAGATGCCACAAACCTTTGCTCACTATTCCTGGAGTTCAACTGAGTTTTGTCCTCGGCTGTGGGAGAAACAAACCATTATGAAGCATCTCTTTGTGGGTTTGTGATACACGATTACTGAGGAGAAGACAGAGTACAAAATATGACTGGATGCCACACTTTTCTCTCCATTAGATACCTACAACTCAACCATTGTGCTACCCAGTGTGACAAATTTGCTGCTCAGTAATGACATTGCTGCTTAATTTGACAGCAACACAGCTGATGCAGCAGAACGCTTACCAAATTTCATTTCTCTACAACACTACAATTCATTATCACCAAACATATAAGTTCCTTTCTTTACAAATTATTCACTATCCTAATTATCAAACCTTGGTCCTCCAATGGATCTTTTTGTTGAGCTAATAGGACCTTGGATATTTGGAGAATGTGAGGCAATTTTCTTACGATATAGTCCGTCTTCGACAGAGATTTGACCAAGTCAGAACTGCAACACAGCGTGCCACAGAAGGAGTCAGTTTACCCTTCAGCCAAAGGTTATTTCCTGCTCAACTTAACCAGCCGGCAATGTGCTGGTTCAGAAAAGTCAGCAAAGTTCAGTTCAAAGGTTTAGCATTGAGGAAAAATCAAAAGTCAGTCCAACAGCATGCCAGGCAGGGAAAATGGAAATGACAGCCAGCCCGACTCCTCCTCCAAGGGGCAATTATACTTCCAAAAGTTCATGGTTTGCACCCACAAAGTATCTTTCCCATCAGCCTATATGGTTTCCATTGGTTGCTCACGGTGAACTGCTCATGGTGTGATCGATTCCTCACTAAGAAATCCGGAAGCATTAAGTAATCCTTTTGCAAATTCATTAAGTTCCAATTGCAATATATTTCAATCCTTTCCACAGACGTAAGAAAACTTCACTTTACTCACAGTCTGTCTGTTCCCAGGCGCTCTCCCTGGGTTTGCAATTATACTGATACATTTTACATCTTGAGCAAGAGAGAAAAAGCATCTGAGGCCTACATGAAATTTTGCTGAATCATTACCACGTTAGGATTATTATACATCACACATTAATGAGCGTATTCCGACTTCCTTGATTAATTCAATTACTATTCTTCTTTAAAGGTTACATGTCAACATTAGGCACTACTAAAAATCATTTGCATGTTTATCATTTTCAAAACAAATATTTACGTGTCACTCTGAAATACACGTTTTTATCACATAACGTTAGAAAAGCTGCAGTTTGCATATAGTTGTTTGTGAGACATGTGTTTGGCAACTGGGTTTGGAGCAGCATTGGTTGAGACATCCCTGAGTGGGATTCTGACATTTGTAGATACACTCCAGGGTGTGGGATTGGTTATCAGGAAACTCACAGGACCATATTTGCACCTTTATCTGTGTTTCCCACAGGTGTTGAGTAGTGAAGGTGTGCGATGGATAGATGAGTGGTATGTGTGAAGGTCATACTTGGCTTTGACAGTCAGGGAGTGTGACAATGAGCCATGAGTGTTGTGCTGGTGGCATGCACATGTCAAGGGACTTGACACAGATGTGGAGCTGTTCACTGTATGGCTTATGACAATTCCTATCATTCCTGGGCCAATGCATAGGTTGCATTGCTGTATGACAGGGATATTGCACAGATGTTACTTTAGTTCAATTTCAAACACTGTGCCACCCATGTCAGATTTTTGGGCCTAGGTGTAGGTGTAGTGTGATATGTTGCTCCCATTGCATGTCATGTACACATGCTATGTGTGTTTCTCCATGTTTCCTGCACTGGGCACTCCACTCCACTTTAGGCTAGTCTATTTATTGTCATACATTGCTGCTGACTTATGATATGTCTATGAGACTAAATTTCAGTGTGTGAGCTGTCTGAGGGCCTTGACATGCAGTGTGCACAGTTCCATGGTTGTTAATCTGCACAGTGACTCTTCATTTCTTCAATTACTCACTTTGATTGACATGAGTGGAAGGCAGGTGTGAGCATGAGGGTTGTCCTGAGTGTCAGGTCAGAGTTTCCTGCTATCAAGATGGACTCTTCCTGACAGTCTGGCATTCATTCACTACTTAGTAGTTGGTGCTCCCTTTGTTGAGGTGGAGTGATGGTGTGTGGGGGTTCTGTGAGTTGGGAGTGTAGTCAGCGTTGTTGATGTACTGGACATACTCACATGGTATCATTAATTTCAGCAGTGCACTTGTGAGTGAAATGAACAGTGGTGCTTACTTTGATTTTTCTGTTTGAGTCAGAAATGTTGTTCTGTGTTAAATAAAATAAATAAATGTAAATCCGTATTTGTAAAGCGCAAACTACTCACCCTTACGGGTCTCAAGGCGCTGGGGGCCGTCGTGGAAATTAAGTGAGCTATTGCCCAGAGTCACATGGTGCTGAGCTGAGCTGCCGCCGGAGCCGGGGATCGAACCGTGAGCCCTGTGCTCCAAAGTCAGCTGCCCTGGCCGATGCACCTCACCTCTCCACCTTGCATGGTATGGGCTAACATTGTGTGATATGGTCTGCCATTGTATGTGATGGGCATATCAATGTCTGCTTGGGGGCTGTGCTGATGTGTGATTGTGAGGCAGTGGTGTGTGATGTGCTGTGTCATCTAGTTGGGCTCACTAACTTATTCCAAAACCTTGTTGCCCTACTGTGAAGTACACATACACATCCTACTTGGTCTGCCCTCCTCTGTTCCACATTGTATGTGGACTGACACGTATTTGTGTGCAATGATGTCTATAGTCATTTATGAGGGACTTTTGCCTGACCCCACACTCATGTTCCTATTCAGTTGCTGGTGATGTTAATGAGATGTCACTGTAAACAGGGTCCCTGCACATGACTTCTTGCTGCAGATGTGTAATGCTGAGTGGTGCTTGTTTTATGTTATATGTGGTGTGGATGTTGTGATGTTGGTGTTACTTGTCTGGGACAATGTCATGGGCTCCTACTACATTGTGGCCATGTTTTCCCGTGGATTCACCGCTGCGGTGACATGACCGGCATGACTGGGCTAGTTGCAGTGATTTCTATGGTGATGGGTGACCCCGATACAGAGGTGTCAAATTGTGACGTGCAGGACATGTGTACTTACACTAGGGGGTATGTTCCTGTCTCCACCAGGGTGTCTGATGTAGACAGGACACGTATTTCAGCACAACAGTTGTGTTTGTATGCAGGGATGCGTTGTTGACTTACCTGCGGTGTTGACCGCGACGGCGTCTTATCTGATGGTAATGGATGAGGTACAGCAGCGGAAGGGCTTGTAGAGCTGGATTCATGGCGGACAGGAACGTGTGGAGGTGCCTCGGATTTGAGTTTGTATCTCTGCAGTTGTGCTTCCGCTGTCTCTGGGTGGCTGGTTTCTCCGCTGCGTTCCGATGGGCTATTTGAGGCATCGTGATTTGTCCGGCGGTTGTCACGTCATTCCGCACGACGGTTTTTCTCTATTGGCTCCCTCCGCCACCGCTGCGGAATGAAAATTCTGGCGGATCCGAAAACAACGCGACGGATGGGATATGCGCTATCTTTGCCCATTGTAATATGGCAGACGCGAGGACCACCGCAGGAGTGAGGAAATAGACGTTTTCCGCCAGCACCGCGGATGTGCCTACTACCGCCATCGTAATCGGCCCCTTTGTTTTTAAGTTGATATTTTAAACGTTTCTGTAGTTGGTTGAGTTTCTTCTGTATTGTCTGTAGAGGATATATAATTTAAAAAATATATGTTTAATATTTTGTTTAAAAAGTGCTTTCAGAAAATTTCAAATAGGTGTAGTTTTACAAGCATATTTTACTTACTTTGTGAAGCTGGAATCAGAGTTTTCTATAATAAAGTCCAATGTTGTAGAAGCAATCTGGCAGAGATTCTCTTTATTCTTGCTTTTCTTGTTGTAGTATAAAATAATGTTTAATTTTCTTGGGTTTATATTGTGTTTCATTAATTGTTGTTTAAATCTTATTGGGTAATTTTAATTGTTTGTGTATTTGGTTGGTTTTTAGTTATTGTTTTAATTAATTTGGCAGATGTTTCCTTATATGGGAAATGCTAATTAAGGTTTAGTTAGAGCTTTTTTTTTCTTTATTTAAAAGTGGTATAGTATATTATATGTAATTTATATTGTTTTTAATGTTAAATACTATTTATAATTTTATATATAATGTTCGAAAGAATAATTTATTTTGTGTATTTAATAATGTTGAAGTTATTATTTTTAAATGTAATTAAAATATGTGTTAATATGTTTATTTGATATGGTGCGTGTGTTATTGATATTTTTTCTATTTTTTGTGGTATGTACTGTGTCATTATAATTATTTTTAAGGTGTCGATATTTTTTTTAACGATAATTGTGTTGTCTATATTTTGGTTCTCAATATTTGCGTTATTTTGTATGCTTTTTAATGTTTTCGATGTTAGTTATTACGATATTTTATGTGTCGATATTAGTTATATTGATGGAAATGTTTTACGATATTTTATTGTCGATATTTGTGTATTTTTTTAAATAAGTATAGTATATCGATATTAATGTCATCGATATTTTTCTGTCGATAATTTGGTATGTAGATATTATGTCTGTCGATGTTATGTCGGTGATTCACACACAGTTTTACTGTGAAAGTATAAGACATACAACAGGAATCAACAGCAGGGATGCCCTCTGACGGTTCAAGGCAGGCTCCAGGCAGCAGGGCATCATTCCAGATACAGCAGCAGTCTGGCAGAGTTCACAGCAGGTCACAGCAGTAGGCAGTCCTTCGAGATCCTTTTGCAGGTCCAGCATTGAACTCATGAATGGGTCTGAAGGTTCTAGCTTAAACCTAGTGCCCTTATCCGGGAAGGTTGGAGAAGTTTCGGAAAAGGTTCTTTGAAGTATATGGAATTTCCTGATTCCCTTACCCTGGCTCCAAGCTGGCCGCAGTGGCAAGACAAAGTTGTTAATAGGGCTGGGTGGAGCTCGGGGAGTTCCACTCCCCAGAATTCCATGGTGTTACAGAAAAACGTTGTGGAATTCCACGGAGTTCTGCATGGTGGAGTATATTATTATATTGCTCAGCCCCACTCCTAAACACAGCTTAATGAAAAGAACCATGTAATGGAGGAAAATTACAGTGTAAACAAACATGTTCTTCCAGGACAACTGTACTCCCAAATCCAGCTGAAGTATCCAGATCATGGGTCTTACCTGTCATATGTTTGCCAATGTGATGTCCACTCTGTGACTGCGCACCGCCTGCACAAGAGCACACCTCTCAAAATCCGGTGAGTCCACTGCATTCAGTTAAAGTCAACGGGGTGACCCAGTGTCCCTCGGAACCTGGGTATTGACGTTATAGTCTTCAAAATAGTTCAGTTGGTAAGCATCTAATTCCTTTAAACATACAATAGTTATTCAGTAATTTAACAATGGACCAAAGACCCTCACACCGCCAAAGCCCACCTCCACGAAGGAATGAAGGCCGTCGCCGAATGGATGAGGACCAGCCGCCTGAAGCTGAACTCGGACAAGACAGAGGTCCTCATCCTTGGTTCCAACCCTTCAGCCTGGGACGACTCCTGGTGGCCAACATCACTGGGAACAGCCCCGCCACCCACCGACCACGTACGCAACCTAGGGGTCATCCTCGACCCCACCCTCTCCATGACTAAGCAGGTCAACGCCGTTTCCTCATCCTGCTTCAACATCCTCCGAATGCTCCGCAGGATCTTCAAGTGGATCCCCACCGAAACAAGAAAAACAGTCACCCAGGCCCTCGTCACCAGCAGGCTGGACTACGGAAACGCCCTCTACGCAGGAACGACGGCTAAGCTCCTGAGACGGCTGCAACGCATCCAGAACGCCTCTGCACGTCTTATCCTCGACATCCCCCGACGTAGCCACATCACACCCCACCTGAGAGACCTGCACTGGCTCCCTGTCAACAAGAGGATAACCTTCAAGCTCCTCACCCACGCACACAAAGCACTCCACAACTCCGGACCAGCCTACCTCAACAGATGACTCAGCTTCTACACCCCCACCCGCCAGCTCCGCTCGACCAGCCTCGCCCTCGCCACAGTCCCCCGCATCCGGAAAACGACCGCCGGCGGCAGATCCTTCTCCCACCTCGCCGCCAAGACCTGGAACACCCTCCCCACCAATCTCCGACAGACCCAAGACCTACTGGCTTTCAGAAGACTCCTCAAGACCTGGCTCTTCGATCAGTAGCAGCACCACCCCCCTCTTCCCCCAGCGCCTTGAGACCCTCGCGGGTATGTAGTGCGCTTTATAAGTGACATGATTGATTGATTGATTGAATGGACATAAATTCTTTAGAACAAACAGACACCACAGCTTTTTAGATAAGCATGTATATTTTTTTTTAATATATATTTCTTTTTATAGAGAACAGACTGTAATACAATACGAGCATTAGTGATTCATTAGTGACTGTTGTGACATGAGGTGATAGAAGTGAAAAAACTATAAAAAGAACACACAGATACATAAGTAACATAAATTGGTGAACAGTATATTTAAGTCTCTGTCCAAGTATTTAATTACAGTAGTAACCTGAAGCTTCAATTTGTTATGGTTACACTGTTAAAGGACATGAGAGAACAATACGTCGACATTTCGACCCAAATGTCTGTTTTATAGGGACATCACGTAGAGTCTTCTTCAGGACAAAAGGAAGAGTGACCGCCTGCTTAAAAGAAAAAGGGGACGGTTTGTTTAGATGTGTGTGTTTGGAAAGCAAGAAATAAAAACCCGCAGGGTCATGCAAAGACTCACCGAGTCGAAGTAAAGTAAACTCCCCCAAATATGGATGGAGCACAAAGTAGTTGTCTTGTCAAGGGATCTATAAATGAGGGATGTGACTATGTAAATTCCAAAACCATTAAGGATTATCAAAAAAACACTTGGGAGTATTACACTCACCATCAAATAGTTAACAAGTCTTCCTCTTATGGTGAGGGATGACGCTGATCCTTTTCCCAGGGGGGTAATCAATCAAAACGCACACTGTTTATCAAAGACGGCCTACAACTTAAGCCATCAATAACTGTATCTGTTATCGGATTATGGTAGAGTAGCAAACAGAGAGTGCACTTACCCTCCAGAATGCCAGGGGACCCGGAAAAAACTTCACGGTCGAACCGATCAAAGCGGTTCCAGATTTAGAATCACTACTCGGCTGGCGAAAGAAGCTGTTATCCTCACGGTTACAAGAGATGTAACTGGTGGGAAAAGGGATGAGGCGCGTTTAGAGGAGACTTAGAAAAACGGGTAATTAAAATTAAAAAAGGGGGGGTGAGGCGCATAGGAGCTCCCGGTGTGAGAGAGGACTTACCCGTATTTCGTTGTTGCACTTAATGCAGCCCAAACCATCAGCAAGTGGCTGCTAGGCCGAATGGCACCGGTATATTGGAGCCCCAATAGCGCGTACGTACACACGTACGTCGACAGTGACATATAGAGAGCGTGCGCGTCGCATCAGGTTCCGTCTGTGTGAAAGTCTTAAAGCTAAAGGACGTAATGAGAGCGGGGCGGGGAACCTTCCACCCCCCCCATCCAGTCAGTGATGGCACATTGAGGCACACCTAATCCATGTATTGTGTGACTATCTGGGAGGAATTCACAAAGCTATACCCACTCATGTGACCCAAGACAGGCGGCAGACACAATGGGCTAAGTGGCATGTTCAAAATTGTAATGAAAATCAGACGTTACCATTAAATAGGGTTTATAATTACAATTCCGTAGGTACCCAGCACAACATAGCTACCTCCTCTCAATTAGGCATTACAGCTTATTAAATGTAATAGGAATCTCCAATGATATCCTATGGGAGGGTAGGCCTCACAGTAGTGAAAAACGAATTTAGGAGTTTTTCACTACCAGGACATGTAAAACTTAAAAGTGTAAGTCCAACCTTTTCATTACACAGCACACTGCCCTATGAGCTACCTAGGGCCTATCTTAGGGGTGACTTATATGTAATAAAAGGGGAGTGTAATGCTTGCCAAGTTGACATGGCAGTTTAAAACTGCTTTCAGGCTGCAGTAGCAGACCGGGGACATTTTTAAGGTGTTATTTAAGTGGGTGGAACAATAAGTACTGCAGGCCCACTGGTAGCACTTAATGTACACGTGCTGAGTATATGGTATACCACTTTACAAGGGACTTATAAGTAAATTAAATATGCCAAACAGGTGTAAGCCAATTTTTCCATGTTTAGCGGTGTGTACATGCACTTTAGCACTGGTTAGCAGTGGTAACGTGCACAGAGTCCTAAAGCCAACAAAAACAAATTCAACAGAAAAATAGGAAGAGGAAGGCAAATAGTTTCGGGGTGACTCTGCGGAGAGGGGCAGGTCTAACAGCACACAAAAGATAGGAGAGGCAGAAGTGGAGATCTGCACATTGAGAATGGTGAATAGCCTTTTGTAGTACTTAAGTAGTCCAACTGCAGTACTACTAAAGATACAACAAATTGCAGTTGGTGAATAGGACCTAAGTGTGCATGTGTGAAGGATTCTCTGCATGTGAATTCCAGCTTGGGTAAGAATCCTATGTGAGATGTTACATGTTTGTGTTATTGTGCAGGTGTGATGGTGTAAGTGAAAAATGGTCTTGCTATTTGAAGCTCCCTTTTAAAACTTTGCTTATTTGAGTTGTTCTTCTTTTGTTTGTCCACCCCAAAGGCCACTCCATTCACGGTATCGGACTAAGTGTGGGGTTAGTGACTCTAAAAAACTTTATTTGGCTTACAATGAGGGCATAGACACTGGCTAGAAGTAAGAGAGCCCATTTCAATATCCCATATAATAACGTGTACTGACTTTGGGGATGTATGTGTGTCAGTGAGACCTGAAAAGGGACCCCATAAGCCACCCACACCATGGTGCCCCTAGAAAATGAAGAATAACTTGTGCCTGCTACCAGGCTGCCCCAGGAGCATAGCAGCCCATCTAATTCTACCTACAACTGGTGCGTTTCACGCAGCCATGCTACCTTAACTCCTCATCTATTCAGGCAGGAGTACATTTTATATCTCCTAGATACTATAGACATTCCTCTGACATTCCAGGTAACTCAACAATATTTTACAACACACCATTACAGGCATCCGTGATGCCCATATTTCCGGCAACAGCCTCACTCTTTATGACGCTCTGCCATTAGAAATCTCACTACATTTAGCATGGTGTCTAGTACTAATACGTAGGTACTGTTGGTGCACTCTCCCCCAACCCCTTCACATGAGTTATTCAAAACAAAATGATATAAAAAGTATATCAACAACAAAACACCAACTTTCAATGTCACTTATGGACCCACAAAGCCCATGTGTGCTCTTTGGAGGAGAGATAAAAAAAATCCCAGATCTTGTACTCACATCTCAGATTGTGTCTGGGACCCAAACCCTACATGTCAAAGACCGTAGCTAGCGTACCTTCAGTCCCTCCCCTCATACTCATCATTGTATAAACATAGTTTATACAACACTATAGAACACAAGTTCTATAGTCTCTGTAAAATAATGGTGACTGTTGTCATTGGAGTCACTATAAGGCCTATTTCCAGGACTTTAAAGTATAGCAAGCAAATGCTTCTCCATTAAATTTAAAGCAAGAATAATTCTCTAAATATTTAGTCAAAAGTCAGACCAATTCGATTTATATTTTATTTTCACTATGTATTCATATAGATTTATTAGTTTATAAATTCAAACAAATACATATACATACAGATACTTATGGGCTCCCTGTCAAAACAAAACCAAAACGCCAAAACAGCCACATCCTCACAATTGGAGTCAATCATACCCACTCGTACTAAAAAGATACATACACACCAAACATTAAAAAAATTATTCAAAAATTACATGCATATTTTAGTGCAATATCAATTGGCCAATATACTACTGGCATCAATAGACATAAATATACGTGTAAAGTGATTTTTTGTCTTTTAAGACAGTACATATATCGGATAACAATGATAGTTGTTTTAAAAATCGTAAAGGTTATTTCCAGGACTTCTACAGGCTCCTCCAGATCAGAGTATCCATCCATCTGTGACACCATGGGACTAGTCATGTCACTCACCCCCGAAAATGGCCATATTGTTCTATGTCTGCTACCACTTTGGATAATTTTTCTTCTGCTTGTTTCCTAGATGGGCAGCCCAAGGATCCACCTCATGATCACCATTGGGACCTGTCTGTATGGCGTGATGCTTTCCTTCATTCCTCCTGGTCCATTGTTGATAAAGCGTGACCATCAAGCCAGCTCCAAACCTCTGCCAGAGTGTCAAAAATACGAGGAGTGTTATCCATTGTGACCCGTAGGTGTGCAAGAAACAACAAGGAATATATATAAAATTCAGTTGGCACAATTCTGACCTCCAGAAAAGAGTTTCTCAACTTTTGTGTCCTGGTCGTGTATTCTGAAAACTGATAAACTTGGTTATTTTCCACCATCAACGGTACATGTTGTTGTGTCACCTATAGTATTCAGTCTTTATCTCTGTTAGACCTGTCAGCCTTAGGGTGGTATTACCCCAAACATTTTGTCTTCACCCCCACTGTATTTGCTGATCTCGTTTTTGCTGGCCATGAGACTCTGGTCACTTTATCGCTGCTAACCAGAGCTAAAGTACAAGTGCTCATTCCTTAAAACATGGCAACATTGGCTTATATCCAGCTGTCATATTTAATTTACTTGTAAGTCCCTAGTAATGTAGCTCTGCTTGTGCCCACGGCCTGTAAATTTAATGCACTTAGTGGCCCTTTCAGCACTGATTGCAAAAGCCACTCAAGTAGAATTTCAGTCTCTGTGTGCAGTTATAAACTGCCATTTTGACCTACCAAAATAACCCTTTTGCCAGGCCCAAACCCTCATTTTTAATAGATGTAAGTCACTCTTAGGGTAGGCCTTGGATAGCCCAGAGGGCAGGGTGCAATGCATTTAAAAAGTACAACATATTTTTAAGTTTTACATGTCCTGGTAGTGAAAACCTCTTCAATTGGATTTTCACTACTGCAAGGCCTACCTCTGCCATAGGATAATATTGGAAATACCTTATTAAATTTAATAAGCTGTAATTTCGTAATGGGAACATGTAACCAGTTCATGTTTGGTGTCGTTTGAATTGTAATGAGAAATCCTAAATTATGGTGAATTTGTATTTTAAATTCCGATTTTGAAAATGCCACTTATAGAAAGTTGGCATTTTACTGCCCTAGCCATTTGATGTCTGCAACCCGTCTCTGGGCCACATGTGTAGTTGACAGTTGGGCTTTGTATATTGCTACTAAACAGACACATGCAATAGAGAGCTTAGGTGTGCACCAATGGATCATCACTGGCAGGATGGGAGGAGGGAGCTGGGCACAGCCCTACTTATACTTTAATTGGCAACCCAAAGGGTTGCATACACCCCGTAGTTAGTTTGGAGCCCTGGCAAGAGAGTCAGGGCACCTGTGCACTTCAAATGGAAGTATCTAGAAGTTTCAACCCCACTGCAAAGGAAGAACTGTGCATTCATATTGGACCTCAGACACCACCTCTTCAGTACATTTTTGGACCTGTGGATACTCTGCCAGGAAAAAGGGCTGCTGTGCTGCTGAAAGGACTGCCACTCTGCTCTGAAGGACTACTGCCCTGCTGTGCTGACCTGCTATTTGCTGCCTTCTTGCCAGGAGAGAAGGACTTGACCTGCATCTCTTGAGCCCAGAACCCCAGCTAATGATCTGAATCCTCAGAGACACAACAGGCTTCGAACAACCTGGTACCTGTACCCGGACACTGCCATCTGTTGATCTGCCCTGTCCAGTGGTACCGCCCCAGTCCTGGACCCTTGCGATTGGGCTTAAGGTGCTTTGCCATCCTCTATGTATCCAAGAGAATGAATTCTTCTCCTCTGCTGCATGGAGCAACCTCAAGCAGAACTGACACATTGCCGCTGCTGCGTGGATCGGAACCATTGCAAAGACCTGAATGCCTAAGCAACTTCATCAGAACCGCCACTGCTGAAAGTTTCCTCTACGTAGGCCCTTGCTCAGCCTCGACAATGAAGATGGACTCCGCATTGCTGTCACAATCATAGACAAATTTACACCACTCCCCTGCTATACACTAGAAGAGGATAAAAAAAGATCCTTTTGTTAAATATAGTGTCAAAGGAAGAAAAAGGCAAAAATGGCAAAATAATGGTAAGCAGGTTACAAAGAGCAGGCATTACAGCATTTAACACATATACACACTAGCCTACAGGTTGTGACATGGAGCAGGGTTTCAAATTAATAATTAACATTTCAAATCTCAACTTGCTCTCATTCATTTAAATAAACGTAGGTAGTTATTACCGATTGTAGATCATGAACTGTTACTAATGTCTGTTATGCAGCACAGTATAGGAATATATGTTTGTCATTATCCTATGGGTTGTTATTTGTGTAACAAACTGAAAATAAAGTTTAAAAATAAATACCCACAGGTAGAGTTTGAATCATTGCATGATGTCTCCAGTGCTCTGTGAAAACTGATGACTCATCTTCCAAGGAGACATAATGTGAAATTTGTCACTTCTAGATATTGAAGCAGTTTGGAGACAAGCATTTCTTGCCTCAGAATCACTCAGATGTTACAGAACCCAGCTGCCTTGTTTGTGATGCATTTTTCTTCAAGAAGGTGAACCCATTTCATTTTGTTTAATTGTTATTTTCATCAAAAGTAAGAATTATGCTCCTAGAACTCTATAGGAAGCTGAGAAAGGCTATAAATAACTTTGTTTACATTGAACTAAATTAGCTCTGAGACAAGTGAACATTTCCTTTCTGATGTGTATTCCTTATTTTTTCATAAGATTAACTCTTCATTGCCATTGAAAGTTTGTTTTGTTTCTGCTGCCACTCCTGTTGTGCTTGGTTAGTGTTTACTTTAACATGTTATAAATCCATTTCTAAACTGAAAGTACTATGCATTTACACAGACTTAACGTTTGTTATTTACCTCTTAGGAGCAGTATTTAAAAGACATCATATGCCAGAGATACCCATGCTGAGCTAGATAAAATATTCTGACAGGTATTCAAATAGTGTTCAATTACTATAAACCTTTATTTGAATATTTAATCAGATTTTATTTAGAAAGCTTATAATGTTTTGTGTGTATGTTACAGCTCTCAAGGTGTTAGTCAATGAGGTGTCCCGTATTAGCCACAATCTTAAGCACATCGGAATCCACAATACTGCCGGCATGTGTTTATCTTTCTCCTTACCCTTTTCCCCTGGGGTATCCTTTAGTTCATTTGTGTATTTTGAGCGTACTGTTGGAGACTCTGGTAGGAGAGTGAGAGCATTTAAGTTTTATCCATGATACTTCTGCGGAGGTGAATCAGGTGAGAACTGTGACAATCGCAGACTCACAGCTCCTCAGAACCAACGCATCATCTCGTCTGTGTGACGCATCCTCAATGCTGGACTTCTCATCGCAAGCCCTCATCAATGGGATCCTTGATTGCAATGCAGAACATCGCAGCCTCGCAACACCTCGGAACCAATGTATTGATTCGGCTGCATGAAGCCTCTATGACGCGGATCCTCGCAACACTCCACAAACCAGGAATTAATGTACTTTGTTTATTGGGCCTAAATGGGTCCCTGTAGCCGGTTTGTGCTCCATCACCATTGGCTGAATTTGTGACTCTGTCTTGGTCCTGCACGACTACATAACCACAGTTGACGATTTGTGCTTTTTGCCACCATTTTAATTAAATACTTAAAATTGCATATCTCTGGTTCTATTGATTGGATTTTTGTTGCTTTGGTCTTGTTTTATTTATTAAAAGCAACTCTATGTTTCTAAATTGGTGTGGTGTTTTTCACTTTATCACTGTTTCAAGTTAAGACTGACTGTTCCGTGCTAAGCTAACCAGAGGGTTGAGGACAGGTTAATATAGTGTTGCTTGTGCCTCACCCTGATTTACCCTGGTTGTGGTTGCTGCTTGACGAGGGCTCACATCCCAGTCAATCAACACCCCAATTTCTTAACATCTCTGTAATAGAGGATTCTCCATACAACGGGCGGGGGATTAGCCCCACTGTGATCTGCATGTGGCTCGGCACGATGTGAGCTCTTTCAACCACAAAAGAGGGGGGGAGCTTCCCTCAAATGCACTGTCCAACAACCATTTTCCTATATGTTGTTTGACAGCCTGTCCCTCTAACCACTACGGATAGCCGGTGACACTAATATTCTCCCCGTGAGAGTGACTTTCTATATCTTTCGCTCTCTCTTGCAGATGTCCAACCAATTCAGTTAGCACCTGTGCATGTTTCTGCAGCTCCTGCCTTAGAAACCTCATTGACACCACTGAACCCTCTCAGGAAGCCTTTTGTTATCTGAGTGTAGGATGCCACTCTCACTCCTCAATGAGCCCTTCAGGTCTGATAGAGCTTTTAGGATTTTCTCAAATTGTTCTGCATGAGTTTCAAGAGGTGTTTTCATTTTACGCATCGTGTAGCCTTCCTCACTTCCTCCAGAGTGTTGTGTCTCAGTTGTAGAATTCACTTGGAGAATGCCTTCTGGTCTTGCTTTCACCATTAATCTTCCTTTTGATGCCACTCTCACATGACACTACTTGTGGACCCTTGTAGTTTATTGGTAAACTGGAAGATAGTTTTTGCCACGAGTAACAGCCTTAGTTTGTAAAGCAAGGATACTTGTTTTGTTTTATGGGCCAGGGGCACAGGTTGAGTTATTTGCTAAATGTGAACTCTCAAGGTGCCACTGCAGTGCTATATCACAGCAGAGCAAGAACCCTTATTAGCAGACACAAACCAAGTTTATAATAACTCACAGAATGTGGAGATTCATTTTGCAGAGCATCACATTTCGAGCAGGACGTGGTGCCATGTCCCAGGTCACAGCCCCTTTTCACATCTCTGGATCTCCATAGGTCCCCCAATCCAACAATATGTGTGCGTCTGTTCCTATGGGTCCCAACAGAGGACTGACTTTCCTAGTGAAGCCACTTTCTGCACAAGCCAAAGGATTACAGGTGACCTGTCAATTGAAATCCCACTCCAAAGTACATGTCTGGCACTGTTTGGCGTCTCATAGGAGCAGAAAGCTCTGATTACAATCCAAGTGGGCCAGAGAGAAACAATCATACGTGTGCATTGTAGACCTCTAGAAGTGTTCCTGTTCATAACAGCTATATGCATCTCAACTTATTATGGGCCTCAGGACCCTGGTGAGACAGCAACACCCTTTGATGGAATTCTACTTTGCTGTCCTTTCACCCATCCTCCAGCACTGCCGTCATCTTGAATTATGGCTCAGGCTGCTCCAGTCATCTGATTGAGCCAGTCTGCTGATTAAGTCCGTTGCTCAACCTGTTTTAGAGGCATCAGGTTTTGAGGTTCAGCTACACTTAATTCTCCACAAAAATGTAATGGTGAAGTCGGACTTTAAATTATTACTTTAGAAACGCCACTTTTAGAAAGTTGGTATTTTTCTGCCTAAAGTTTCTGAGAGATTCCAGCTGCCTGGACTGGTCATGGCTCTCCCACTGGGCAATGCTTGGGTTGGGTGTAGAAGGAGTAGTCTTCCTGACAGGATGGCTGGGAAGGAGTTGGCCCCTTCCGTGATTGCACTTCAAAGTGATTTTCCCTAGAGCACACAAAAGACCTAACACCAGCCTTTTGTTTTGCTAGTCAGGTCGGAGTAAAACCCAGGAAAGTAAAAAGGTCAGACAAAGGGGGAAGCCACAATCCAAAAGCTGGACTGGACATAAAAGTGACATCCCAGAACATGAAGGAGAGCAAGAGTCTGGACCCAGACTATGACAGCAGCAACACCATGGACAGCAGGAAGGACACGCCCCCTTATGTCCTAAAGGACTTAGAACTCTGTGTGCAGCTGATCCCAGGACTAGTGGGTCTTTCCGGGGCCAGGATACTGGACCCCTATTCACCCCCTGAGGGCCTGTTGGGGTAAGACTTGGATTCCACTGCCCCCCAGATGCCCTGCAAGATGGCCAGGATGCAATGGGTTCTGTGGATGGCACAGCAGAGGAAAAAGCTGATGCAGGGAGCCAGTGACACCAGCTCCCTGCAGATTGCAAAATGTTTTAGGCCAGGAATCCTGCTGTAAATGTTCATGGTGGCTAGAGCTCACCACTAGGAGTACAACAAGACCAAGATCATTGCAATCATCCCAATGGCACTGGCCTTTAAAGCTTTATGACCTTTAACACCAGCTAAGAAAATGGAGCCCACGGATTTCCCCTGCATTCTTTATAATATACATTCTGGCTTTGCCAGTGCCCAGAAGTCGAAGCAGGGCAAATTGAATGCCTTCACCCCTGGGAGGAGATATGCGTGGGGCCTCCTCTTCATACCTTAAATTGCCCCCCGGGGCATCCATCTCCTTGGGGGCTGGCGCAAAAGAAATGTTAGACTGCACAACCAGGAAGTGGCCCAGCAAGTGGAAAGTAGGGTTCGAGGATACCATCCCTGTGACACTGATGGCTGGAGCAGAGAGGGCAAGCACGGCTGCTTTACTCCCCCTGTAGCAGGAGGTGTTTGGAGGCTCTGGCAGCAAGCAGGAGCACCAACTGAGGATTGCTGGCTTCTGCTTGGAGCCGAAGAACAAGCCTGTCAGTGCAGAAATGGGCTTTTTCATGCTGCCCCAATGTTGTGGCTGTTGCCCTGAGTGCAATCAGGGCAACCAAAAACAATAAGAAACATGCAGCATGAAGCAGCGCACAAATAATAAGAAAAACATATGGCAGCTAAAACTGCAATATTCAGGGCCTCATTTACAAACTTTTGTCTTCTTGCTACGCTGCCCTTCGTCAAAAGAAAAGGGCAGGAATGCGCTGTATCTATTGGATACGGCGCATTGCTATTCTCTTCCCCAGCGCTGGAGCACAATTGGTTGCCACGCACCAACACAGGCACTCTTGCAACATGGTGCAAGCATGTCTGCGTTGTGGGAATGATTGTTTTTGTGGAGGAAGGGATACATTCCTCAACAAAAACAAGCAATGGAGGCAATTTTCTCCTTCTATGTGTGCTGCTGAATTCAGCACATGTGGAAAGAGAAAATAATGAGGAGAAATAAAGTTATTTTCCTTGTTGTGCCTCCCCTACCCCTCCCCTGGGGAGATGTAGGCTTTTGACTAACCAAGGGTGGTAAACTCCGCTCGCGGAGTTTGCGGGATTCAGGAACTCCGCGATCTGCGGAGGAACGTGGAATTCCCGAATTCTGCCATTCGGGCGCGAAACGGAGATTTATTTCCTGTTCGCGCGCTCAAGTTTTTTTTCGCACTCAACTACGAGTGTCAAGACTCTCAGGCTGCTTGCGAGCTCACGCAAGACTTCTCACACCGCTAGAGAGCTTTTGCGAGACTTTTCGCTTACTCGCATGGCTTCCAGCCACAACAGCACCAATCTAGCATTCATAGAGCCGATCATGATCGCAAACGGAGAGGTCAAGCAGCTTTTCTGATTGAGAATGCAGCTGAGAGGCATTTGGAGTGGATTTTCTTCTCAAACTGGCCGTTGGGGTTGGGTTTTTTGTGCTAGAAGCTATTTTTCTTAAACATTTTTTTTCAAACCAGAAGGAAGTGCACCAGAAACTCCAACTTCCTGTTCCTGTCCAGCAGACTCCTCCCAGAGCTTTGTCCCTCTCCTGGTCACTTTTCATTGGGATTTGGAGCTGGAAGGATCACTCTCCTTGTCTGCTGTATATATACCAATAGATTTAAGGACTTTGTTTTTGAGATATCACAAGTAAGTTGAAAAACTGGTGTATAAGGGTGTTGTTTGTTTGACTGGGGGCATGCACCTGGATTTATTTGTATTTTTATTCTATTTTTAAAATATATTGTGGTGAGTGGTCTGCAGTTTTAGTAGGGGCCTAGTTTTTTTGTGCATGAAATGTATCTTCTTTTGTAAAGGAAAAATGTTGCACAGTTCAGTACATTTTCTTCTCCATGTTTTTTAATAAGTTTACAATATTGATTGATTTAATTCACTTTGTGGCCTAGTCTGCCAATGGGCCTTTCAGCCAGTAGGCCCTGTACTATTCATGGGTGCATGAAACAACTGTTTTTGTGGTGTCTGTAGAATTGAAACATCATTTAGGCCATGGATGGCAGTGGATTAAAATGCAAAATGTGGGTTTTTGTGGTTTTTTATGTTTCTCTCCTGCAAACTTGTTTAGGTGGGGTAATGACTTTGGAAGATTGTGTTGCTGTGAACATTGTTTGCCCTGTTAATTTTCGTTTTTGGCATTGCTGAATTCTGTATTCTCTGTGTTACCATGCCTCTTTTGTCTAGCCACTGTGTGTGTGTATGTGTGTTTGGCATAGGCCACCATTTGCCTTTGTTGTTCAAGAATCACTATGCCATGTGGCCAGGGGCCATTTTGTATAGTCGTTGTCCACCCTAGGCCTGCATGTGTTCTTTGTTTTCCAGGCCTCCTGCTTGTTGCTGTTGTGACCAATGTAGCTGGCTGCCATTTTGTGTAGCCAGCCAGTGTGCTTTCCCCATAAGCCTGCATTTCTTCTTTGTTTGTGGCCATGCCCCCTTGCTGGTTGTTGTTGTTGTGACCATGTGGCTGGCGGCCATTTTGTGTGGCCAGCCAGTGTGCTTTCCCATAGATCTGCATTTCTTCTTTGTTTGTGGCCATGCCCCCTTGCTGGTTGTTGTTGTTGTGACCATGTGCTGGTGGCCATTTTGTGTGGCCAGCCAGTGTGCTTTCCCATAGATCTGCATTTCTTCTTTGTTTGTGGCCATGCCCCCTTGCTGGTTGTTGTTGTTGTGACCATGTGGCGGGCGGCTATTTTGTGTAGCCAGCCAGTGTGCCTTCCCCATAGGCCTGCATTTCTTCTTTGTTTGTGGCCTTGCCCCCTTGCTGGTTGTTGTTGTTGTGACCATGTGGCTGGCGGCCATTTTGTAGAGCCAGCCAGTGTGCTACTGCTTTCCCCATAGGCCGGCATATCTTCTCTTTGTTCCCAATGCCTCCTTGCTTGTTGTTTGACCATGTGGCTGGTGGCCATTTTGCATAGGCAGGCATCTAGTGTGCTTTTGCCATAGGCTTGCATGTGTTGTTCTTCTATCATTATGTTGTGGCCATGCCTCCTTGCTTGCTGGTTCACCATGTGGTCAGTCAGTGGCCATTTTGTGTAGGTAGCCAGTGTGCTTTTACCATAGGCCTGCATGTCTTCTTCTCTTCGTTCCCATTCCCAATGCCTATTTGCTCTGTGTTGTTGTTGTTGATGACCATGTGGCAATGGCAGGCAGCCAGTTTGTGTGTTCAGCCAGTGTGGCCCTTTGCCATATGCTTGCATGGAGGGTTGAGCAATGAGATAGCAGTTTAATAAATTAATACAAATTATGTGCTTGAGGATTTTTAATTTTATTTGTTTTCAATTTTAGTTGTAATTGTTTTAGATTTTTTTTTACCATTTTCATAAAATCTGGCATCAATGACTCAACCCCATGACTGCTATAGGTACACAACAGCAATCATTGTGTAAGGATTATTCAATTGTCAATTCATTTGTCAGCTGCACCACCCTGCGTGCCACATCCCACGTGATACATTGAACATAAAGCAAACAGTTACAGCTGTATTATTTTGTTGTTGTTGTTGCTCTTTCTAATCCTTCCTGAGTGTACAGTCACCATGAAAGTTTATGTTGGTGTAGTTTACCATTTTACAAATGAACACTATACTATTGTTAATTATTTATAATAACTTAAGTAACTACTCTAAATGATATTGTTTGTTTGAACTACTACTTGAACTGCAACAATGCCACGTTTCACTGATATTTGTCTTGCTTATTTGCTTTTAGGTTCACAAGAGAAGAGACATCACACACAGTACTGCCAGACAGAAGGCCTGTGCACGACGTGAGATGTGACTGACTACGCAACACTTCATCTCTTCAGCTTGGTGTGAAGCTAAGTGCCACTGCCAACTGACAGCTTCAAGATGGCCCCAAAGAAAAGTGCTGCCAAGAAAGTGGCCAGTGGGGAGCAGAAGAAGCAGATTTCCACCAATGGCGTGCCGACTGCAACCTTTTTCAGGAAAGTTGTGCCTGCTGCCCTGGCCTCCGGTGAGCAAGCTGAGAGCAGGACTCCTGCATCAATAGCACCACATCCCCTACCTAAGCCCAGGACCATGTCTGTCAGTGAGGCAGCCAGTGCAATCATGTTGACGCAGACGAGTAGCTATGTTACATTGGATTTGTCCCTTTTGCAAAGTAGTACGTAATTGTTTCAGAAAACACAGCAAAGTGGGCAGCAGCCGCAGCCAGCAATGGATCTGTCTGATGTTGGAGCAGAACAGGAGATTGAGCTTCCTTCAGAGCAAGAAGTTGAACCTCCTCTTTTAGAATCATTGGTTCCCAACCTCCAGCAAGGAAAAGAAAGGGTACTGCTACAGCACCATCTTCTTTAAGCACCACTTCTGATGATAATGATAGGGACATGGAGTGGATCCCGACAGAGACCAGGAGACAACAAGAGAGGCAAGGGAAAAGAAAAGTTCCAGAAAGACTTAGACTCATGGAAGGGGATGAAGAGAAGGATTACAAGGTAGTCATGGTGGAAGGTGACACAGAGGAATCTGACATTGCTATTCAACCAGCACTGAGGGCTGTCACACAGGTAGCACTGCCACCAGCTCCCCTATTTGCAAAGCCCCAGCTGAGACCTGCACAAACCCCTGCCTCAGGAGAAGCAGAGAGGCAATTGACGACATGCCCACCTACCTCAATTTCGTCTTCAGGCATTGGCAGTGGCCCGGTAAAAAAGTACTCCTCCCCAGTTTGGGACTTTGACAGTTAGCAAAGAGTGGGAGCCCATTGCAGTATGCACCATTTGCCACAAAAATGTTTGGCGAGGTAAGCCTGGTGCACATTATTGTACTGGAGGCCAAACAACCCATATGAAAAAACACCACATAATCAATTTGGAGGAGCACCTCAAAAAAATTGCTGAACGTGGTCGTGGTGGTGGGGAGAGCCAGGGAACATCAGCAACAAGTCCAATCATGGTGGAAGGTGATGATGAGGAAGAAAAGGGTGACATCTTCATGCAAAGCAGCCCTGTCTCCAGCAGTGCACCAGCAGAAACACCCACCTCAGTGACTTCACAATGGCACAAGAAGACTCAGAGTGAGATGATGGAGACACAGCGGCATACAGTGACTTCCCCACCACACAACGCACATGAGTCTACCGCTAGCATCTACTTCTCAAAAGACGCCTGTGTTAGTGCCCCAAGAAAAGACAAAAATCCAGGCTACTATTACGTGCATGTTTAGGGAGGAGGGGCCCTATGAGTGAAACCACCCAACTGCACATTTGTACAATGTGAAGCTGGCAAACATGTTAGTGCTGGACCTCCTCCCTTTTCTTTTGTGGAAATAGTGGGATTTTTAGAATTTGTGGCAGCCATCTGTCCAAAGTGAAAGGTACTAAGTAGGACCTATTTTGCCAGAGTGGCTGTTCCAGCACTGCATCATGATGTGCTGTAGTTGGCTGGACAAACTTTGCAGCAAAGTGTTGTTCACACCATCCACCAGACAGCAGACATGTAGACCAGTTGTCAGGCGACTGATTACATGTGCATCACTGCACACTGGATCTTTTTTGCAGGGGTAAAGCAAAAGATATCTTCAGGTCTTGGCCCTGAAGAAAGTTTTAAGAGCATATAGTGGCATGCAACAGTAGCCATGTTCGCCATGGATAAGTCACATACAGCTGTAAACATCTTGGAGGAATTTAACAGCAATGTGTATTAATGGCTGCCACCCAGAGGTCTTAGAATTGGATTTGTTGCCACGGACAATGGCAGTAACATAGTCAAGGCCATGTGAGACGGATGCTATTTCAGGATCCTGTGTTTGGCCCATTGCATCAACCTGGTGATGCAAGACTTCCTCAAAAAGGAAGACATAGTCAGCAACATACTGACCACCTGCAGAAGAATCTGCACCAATTTAAGCCATTCTTTTAGAGCCCAGAAGCAGCTGCAGGTTAATCAGAGTAATAATAGAGCACCAGTTAAAGCCCTGATACAGGAGGTGCAAACATGTTGGAACGCCACCTTTTACATGCTGCAATGTCTGTTTGAGCAGTACAAACAGATCAATAACTATGTCATTCAAAGAGGAGTGGATGCAGTTGGGAAAGCAATGGCCAT
Source organism: Calotriton arnoldi (assembly GCA_963921515.1). Lineage (NCBI taxonomy): Eukaryota > Metazoa > Chordata > Amphibia > Caudata > Salamandridae > Calotriton > Calotriton arnoldi. The sequence goes on from CAWUFW010000285.1 coordinate 3,164,332, forward strand.
GGATGCGGACATATGGGGCCTAGTCAAATGCCTGACACAGATGCTACTCCCTTTTGAGATTTTCACGCAGGAAGTTAGCAAGGAGGACAGTACGATGGGCCAAGCTATCCCATTGCTGCATCTCCTACAAGAACAGGTACAGAAGGCATCTAAGAGGTTTGCCCCTGCATGTGTGAATAAAAACACAGAAGCACATGCCTTGGGTAAGAGCTTAGTCCTGCGCTTGGCTTCTTATATAAGGCTGCAACATGACATCATCAAGTCCAAAGAGTATATATGTGCCACACTACTTGATCCAAGGTACAAAAAAATTCTTCCCACTTTCATCCCTTTTTCTGTAGGGGATGATTTAAAATACAAGAGGTGGATTGCAGAGCAAGCCGGAGACTTGGAAGAAGAACAGCTGGAACTTCGAGTCCCACCCCGCAGTTCTGGGGAGCCGCCTTCAACTTCCATAGAGGGCAATCTTGTCTCACAGCAGCCAACAACACCAGAACTCCGGCAACAACAGCAAATGAAGGACTGGACCCAACCTCTGCATTGAATTGGTTTCAATTGGCAGAGCTCAAATCCAGTCCAGAGGCAATGGCAAAACAGGTAGAGCAAGAGGCAGCACCAATGACCATCCACAGTATGTTCCAGGAGTATCTGGATGATCCAAAAGAGATCTATGCGAATCAAAATCCATTAATGTATTGGTCCGCATCGGCTCCTCGAGGGAGTGCTGTGGGGCAGTGGGGCGGGGCGGGAGAGGACAGGGTGGGGTGTAGTAAACTCCGGAATTGGGCCGAACAAAGTTGAGTAAAGAAATAAATAAACAAAACGAATTACATTGCGCGCGCTGCAACGCCAAATCGGCGATGCAGCGCACAATGTAATTTGTTTTATTTATTTATTTCTTTACTCAACTCCGTTCGGCCCAATTACGGAGTTTACTACCCCCTACCCTGCCCCCTCCCCCACCCCACCCCCCGCAGCACTCCCTCGAGGAGCCGATGCGGACCAATACATTAATGGATTTTGATTCGCATAGATCTCTACTGGTATTGGTATGGGAAAATGCGCCAATGGCCAGAGCTCAGCAGGCTGGAAATAAAGTATTTGGCTTGTCCTATCACCAATGTGTTTGCTGAACGTGTGTTCAGTGTAGCTGGCACAGTCGTCACAGTGAGAAAGACCAGTCTCTCACCTCAAAATGTGGAAAGATTGACTGTGATCAAAATGAACCAACATTTTATACCACACAATTACACAATTCCTGAAACAGCAGCACAGGAGGAGGAAGAGGGTGATTGGTCTGAAATTGAATCAAATGTGTTAGCTGACTAACTTCTGGGTGAACCACCTGAGTTTGAGGGCGAACTCTACTTTCTGGACTAAGTATGCCAGTGTCCCTATAGAACTCTTAAAATGTTCTTGTTGAACTTAGTTCTTTCTTTACGATTCTTTTTTTAAATTAGCTAGAGGAACATTGTTATTTTTTTGCCAGATTTATGCTGCTGCACATTTTCTTTATTAGTCACATATACATTGCCGGATTGCAGTTGGACCAGTGTGCATTGAAGAAGCCTTCACAATTCCTTCATGACATTGGGGACAATGTCTGCCCCCCTCGCATGCCTATTGCCTAATGCCTGTCCCTTTAGCATCACTTAGTACTAGAACAGCTGCCCCATAAAAACATTTATTATGTACAGGACTGCCTGCCATTACCAAATTCCAATGTGTTGCCTGCATCAAAGTTGAATGAATACCCAATACCTGAACTACCCATGCTTTCCTTGGATTGGATGAGGTAACTTCAACTATTGCAACGGTGGGTGACTGATTGCGTGAGTGATGATTTAAGTTGATTGATGATTCATGTGGTGGTAGATACTCAGGGAGTGTGTTGAACTGTAATATGGGAAATTCCTTAAGATGATTATTGATTTGCACTGTTTGGGGCTTGAGTGATGGGTGCTCTTTTATTTCACTGTAGGCAATGATCAGCCCTTTCACACTTAGCCAGATTTAATTCATTGCAGGGGTGTTCTCCTTTTTTCTGGTTCTTCAGACACCAGTACAGTCACTTTAGTTATCAAACAAAATCCTATGCAAAATACTGCAATTCTGTTTCATTCTTTACTTGTTCTTCAACGGCAGTGGACTGCACTCTACTCTATCTTGCTCGACATTCATAATGAGGACTGACGATGACTGGTCTGGTGCAGGGTTACTCTGAGTCACTTAGGACTGGAGGAGTATCATGGAAGAAGTCAGGGCAGGACTGGGAGATGCGGGACTACATCATCAACAGCAAGAAGCAAGAAGTTATCGAGTATCGACTTCAGTTCAAACGTGAACCAAGAGTCTGAGGCTTAGTACTACTCAGCTATTTGGAATAGAGAGAGGTGTGTTTGTGAAATGCTGTTCTGTGTGTGTGTGTGTGTTGGGCTTGTGGCAAAAGTGAACTCCGAGTCCCCCTCTTGTTTTTTTTGCTCTGCCTCTGATTTGTCTTATCTTGATACACTCCTCATGAAGCTTACCTTCCTTTATCCTTCTCCTTGACTCTAAAATACAGTTTCTCTTTCACAATCCATAGGCCTTCTTCTAGTCTCCTTCAGGAACGAAAGACGAAAGCTAGCTGAGCTCAACAACACTCCTGCTTACCTACTGGACCAGTGCAGAGAGGCCACAAAGAGTGGACATTCCTGAGGAGAATGCAGATGCACCACCCAACTTTGCAATACAGTATACTTTTTCTTTTAACAATCAATTTAACTAAGACAAGTGAGTGAGTGGATTCACTCCCTAACCTAGGAGACAGAACATTTACAAATGTGGTAAATTGGGTCTCGGGGGCAGAAGGACTGTTTGCAATGCATGTACCTGTACTCTGTCATACTCATTCCTTTGTTTCCTTATAAAAACAGCTGGATGGCGAATGATGTGCTGCTGCTTATTGCCCAGATGAATGTTGGCCTTGTGTTTTAGTGTTCGTCTTCGTCAAAACTTTCCTCAAATCTCATTACCCATCCATTCATCAAGCCCCTAACCCTCTTCCCCCGAGCTGTGTGATTTATTGAGTTGTGGCCGAAATTACACTATCATTGAATCACACACTTGGTGAGGTGGATGTGGTGAAAGCAATTCCAACTTACTGTAGAACCTTCGAAGCGGTAGCCCACGCCAGCCCATTACCAACCCGCGCATTAAAAATGATCCATAGTTTTTTAGATATAGAATGAAAAACATCAGTCATCAGCATCATCATCATTAAGGCTTTATGTTGTCTAACCATAAACTCCTAACCTAAGTTTGTTGACCCCAGACTTTGAGTCCATTTTTCATAACTTGTGGATTTCACAAATAATACTGCTAGCTCCACATTAGTCAAAACGTACTACTATTGCTATTTTTTCTATTTTAACACAATCAGGCATTCTCATTGTGTCATCATCATCACGTAGTACTCAGGTGGTGTCAATTGTTTGTAAATCTTTAACAAATATATAACCCCCTTTCTCAGTCTTTCTGCTTCCATTTAGTTGCCTACAATGGATAATCATTCATCTTAATCAGACCAATCTTTGTGTTGGAGCTCACCTGGGTGGAACTGAAAGTGGGGCCTTGCTTGTGAAGTTGTGATGCCTCCCCTGTTATTACTGCATGTATATTCAGGTAAGACAACTAGTATGGATGTAATTTAACTTAGTAAGAAATAAATTAACTGCTACTGTTTTTTATCTAGTTAGTTCAGACCCTCCACACAATATAGCCTAGGTCATCTCAACATGGCAGCATTACCCATAATGGTCAAGATAGTTAGAGACGTATAAGCCTAGACTCTATAACTAAGTGCTAAGCTATCTCTAGTCTTAAGTTACAAGCACATAAACAGGCTGCGTAAAACTACTTGAAGGCAGCAGTGCAAAGTAAAAGTAAAATAAACTACTTCAGGCATAAATGTAGTTTATAAAAAATAGTTTCCCCCTTTATTTATTTCCATAGCAACGCACCCTCTCCACCCAAACAACATGCCCACCACTCTCCTAAACAAAACTGACCCAAGCCCCAAAACTCAAAATGTTCAAGAAAGTCTCTTGAGTCCCACTCCCAACTCCCCAAAGTATTTTTAAAAGGGTTTGAAGAGGGCATTATGGACATCGGTCTGGAGCTGGTCTATGCTCCGCTCCATCAAGGTGAGCGGGCCCTCGATAGTGTCCAGCAGCTGCAGGAAGTGACATAGCAATGTCCTGTTGCCATTCCGGTGGGGGTAGCAGCAGTTGGCTGATGGCGGCGACAGCAACGGGATGGCCAAGAGACCGGAGGCTGAGGAGGACCGGCTGAACTGGGGCCTGTGAGCTGTGCATTGATTTCCTCCTCCTCCTCCTCTTCCAGGACCACCAGCCACTGGTATTCCTGCTGAATACGCTCCAGCCTCTGCCGCCGCAAACGGGCCTCTCTCTCCTGGCTTTCGGGTGCTCCGGCTGGAACAGCAGGAGCACCTATATTGAGAAAAATAAAAAAGACAAATTGCAAATAATGCTCTGTGCAAACAATTGATTTAAATAACAGTGTGGCACAGTAGTAGTACATTGCTGGTCCCCTAGGGCCATTGGAATTTATTTGATGTGATGATTATGATTAGGAGAATCACAAGGCCGATTTTATGTTTTTGTTAACCCACACATGTTGCCAAACATAAAAAAGCAGTGAGTGTGTGGCAGAAAAGTAAGAGGCAGACTGGCAGAGAATAAAATTACAGGATTAAACAACAGTGATTGGAGTATTTCTTTCTTCTAAAGGCTTTTCAGGTAACTATCAACAGAGTCAGACACTTTGAGTTGAAAAATAAATTACTTCTCATTGATGAGTACGGCATTATGCACTATTATGGAGTACAAGTTCTGTGTGGTGCTAAAATAATGAAGCCATGCTCATTGCTAGCCAGCGCCTCTGCTAGTTTGCTACTGGCTGCAGCTGTAGTTGACAATTATCTAATTCCAATGGCCCTGCTCTTCGCCAAATGCATTTCTCTTTCTACCCTGTCTCCAAAGAGGCTGAGACTAATAAATAATGTACTACGTCAGTCATACACAACATGTATGAAATGCAGATATTAATATATTATATATATTAATATATTATCCTGTCTGTCGTAAAGTAGACATTGAGGAAAATGAATCTAATGGACTGTACTTTAGGTAAAGCAACTGATATATAGATTTTATTTGGCACATTTGTCACTGTGTATCCTATATGCCAAACTTGATATCAAATCATGCACTTACTCCCACTTTAGTCTGTAGCCTTGCCCGCCACCACGCTTGCCAACACATTGATTTGCTGGGAAAGAACCAAGGAAAGGAAACTTGATTTTTTCTACTGCAGGGGATAGGGTAGAGTGATTAGACAGGTAGGGTAGAGCTTTTTACATATATATAATAGAGGGGCCACTACACTGATCATCGATTCATCATCTTTGGCTTATTCACTCACTGTTCAATTCACAAGGGAAAATTAATCTGTTATGGGAAACCATGATATATGTTCTGGAATCACTTCACATGGGTATTGCATGATTAAAAATGTGGCACATGCCAAGAATGGCCCACTCACCCTTTCACTCATATACCATTTCCTTTCTTTTAGGTTACCTTCCGTTCTTTCATGTCTCCCTCAAGTCATCAAAGCTCACTAAGTGAGATTTTGCTGCATTGCAGATAAAAGAGTCCATAATAACTCATCCCCCTCTGTGGCTGGTAAAGCTGGGGGGTGGGGGGCTCACCCCACAGTCATTTTTTACGATGACGAAGAGCAATGCCATGGCAATGGCTAGTGAGCATAGCAATTGTAAGAAATATGTGACTTACCAGTGCCCGTCCCTGCTGCCTCTTCTCCCCCTGCAACTGAGTCATCTCCTCCTGCAGCGGCACTGGAGCCGGCATCACCATTGTTCTGAGTGGCTAGAATATAAAACATTACACATAATTTAGATCCCAGATATGCAACCCCAAATAGAACAGCCATGCAGCACTACTGCTCAGTTAGCACGTATCTTCCAAATATAACTCTGGGCAATTGATCGGTCGGTTCATAAAGTTAGACAAGCCAGACATGGAATAATGCTCAATGAAAAACCTATGGTGTTGGGTGGCAAATGCATTGCGAGTGGGACCTCATACTTTTTTTTCCAGCCTTGCTGCACTGTCATTGGAAACTGGTGGTGTACTGTAACTATAAATGAATGGGTCTACAGCACACTAACTGGGGGGTTCCATGATGACCATGAACACTGTTTCATGAACTGAACTGTGTTAGAGCTAGGCATAAGCAGGAAAAGGAAAGCCTTCTGAACAAACATACACCGTGATTTTCTTTATTTAAAATACTAGCTTACTTGGGCCTTCTATCTGAATCTTCACGAATCACGATAGATAGCACCAACATTCCAATAGACAAAAAATACCCCAAGATTCTACGGTTCTACCCTAAGAAGTCCACAACAATAATAAAAGGCCTTACTGCAGAGCCCTCGGCGGTGGTGGTGGGCGGCGGCTGACCAGCTTGCCCCGGACCCTTGGAATCATCCCTCTTCTTCCCCTTGGGTGCTGATGAAAGAAATTAACAAGATAAATAAAAATAGATTAGTGATTCTGTTAATAATCTCCACAAAATGTTTTATGAAAAGCAAATGGAGTCGCTGTGAGAAGTTGGCCTGGTATATGCTGTCCACTAATTATAGTGGGCACCTTGCACCAGTCCAAACAACCCCTTATTGGAGATAGGTTAAAGACAACCTTTATTGAAAGCTATCCTAGTGGTAGCTATGGAGAGCAGCCTTCAAGCTAAGTCTTGAAGGAATGTAAAGCAGCTTGTTTTACCAGTCTATAATCTCTTGAGTGACCAAATGAAAGAGGACCACACCAGGTATATATTCAAAATATATGTATTTATTACTAAACACATCCCTCTAGTCTCTTTATGAGGCTAGAGTTCGAAGTACATACTTTACGAGTTAGTTATCTACAGTAATAGCACAAATACACGTTTGAGCCCCAGGGGCGTACCAAACCATATACCAATAAAGTGGTATAAGAACCACGACTGAGCTAGACACAAGGCCTAGAGCCTGTAGAAGTGCTTGGACCACAAGGAACCACCCAAGGCAGTGACACAGGGGACCCACGGGGGACGCGTGCAGTGTATGAACACAGCCGCGAACCACCGTTAACTTCTATGGGGAAAGTCGCGATTAGAATTTAAAAGAAAAGGGACACTTAGAGGAGGACTTGGAGCAAACCCTTTGAGAACTAGGCTGTTCTAGTGTCAATACCCACGGGAGCACCGGAGTACTCGAGTTACCTCACCCAGGGGAGCCGGGTGCATAGGTGTCTTTCGCGGTCGGGTTTCGTCGTCGCTTTCAATGGCGATCTGCTGCAAAGTGCTGCTGGCGGCCAAGTCGAAAGTGTTCGGGTGGATCCAAAGGTGGATCGAAGATCTGAAGAACCTGAAAGCAGAGGGGACAGAGTCTGGGTCACTAGCCAGTGACCAGGAAGGCGATGAGCAGATGCCCACCGATGTTGAGTGCTTCAGGTAGGTTGACGTTCGTCTTGACTCTTCAGCCACGAGGTCCAGGAGGCGTAGACGACAACCAGGAGCTGGATTCAAGCTGTGCCACAACGTCTGTCGATTGCAGGGGTGTCGGCGACCGGATTGGACCAAACAAGCCTTGGCAACGGCAAGTCTTGTGGAAATAGAAGAAGGACGATGTTGCAGACGAGCAAGGTCTGGGAGACTCACCCAGCAAGGATAAGTCAGGGCACACCTGGAGCAACCAGGGAGCCCAAGCAGAAAAAGATTGGCCTTCGTGAGGGCCTACTAGCCAACGGACTAGCGACTGCGAAGGAGCCTCGAGTCGACGCACGTGGAGCTGGCTCACAGGACACTCGTGGAGTGGAGGCCAGTGATCTTCGGTGCAGTCGGTGCTGGAGGCTGGGGCTACTCAGAGCCCAAAGCACGACTTCGTGGGAGACCCAGAAAAGGATGAAGTTGCAAATGCGTTCGGTGTCCAGGGGTCACGGTTCCACATTACCCACGACAGCTACAAGCCTCAGCTTTGCTGGGGACTCAGGGCAGACTCGGGGAAGTCTGGAAATCCACCTCTGGTGATGCAAAGACTTCGGCGTCCGACGGGAGCTTCAGCAATGCAGACCGGGCAATTGCTTCTTTGGTGCCTGCCAAGCAGGGGAGTCACTCCTTGACCCCAAGGGAGAATCTTCAGTCCTCTAATCTAAAAGTAGAGCGTCGAAGGTCCAGGATTCTGTGTCAGAGTTTCTTCCGGGTAAATCTAAAAATCCTAAGGACTGGGGTCCCATACTTATACTAAGGTAGGGGGTTGGACATACTCTGTGGACCCACCTATGGGAGGGTCAGGGCAGAGGGGTGGTTACACCCCTTTCCCTTTGTCCAGTTTCGCACCAGAGCAGGGGCTGGAAGCCCCTGAGGCGGTTTGAACTGGGGTATGCACAGGGACACCAAATGTGCCCCCAGTGCAGGACTTCAAAGCACCAGAGAGTGCTCCCGCCCAGCCCCAATACACACTATCCTGTCTGGGGAGGTGGTTACACCTCCCTGGGACAGGAAACCTATTGTCCAGGCCTCCCCTGCCGGAGTTTCGGTCAGTAGCAGGAGGCCAGACTCGTTTCTGTGGCAGCGGCATCCATTTTGTGATGCCAGGGCTCTGGAAAGTCAGTACCGGGTATACCGGTGTGTACATGTCTCTCCCTCTAGAAGGGTGGAATGCTACCCCCGCTGCCAGAACTGGCGGGGGGTAGTATTCCAAGATGTTTGACACCAAACACGACATGTTTCCGTGCAGCCATCCCAAAGTTAGCATTTAACGCGAGGTTATAATGCGCTTAAGAGTATATGGTCAGGCTGCACTACAAACAGCATCAGAGAAGGGTCTCCGAACGCTGCAGAGGGGCTCTGCTCATGCAGGGGCACCCTCTCACATAGGAACCAAGCACTCTGCCTTCAGGATTGAAAAGGCCTGCCATAGGAGTGACTTATAGGTTTATATGTGTGTATGTATGTAGTGATATAGGTAGCCTATATCACAGTAAGGGGTGCATGCACCACCTTACCCAGGCTGCAGTAGCAGACCTGTGGTGTCCTTTGGCTGGCCTTCCAGGGGTGGCACAATACATGCTGCAGCCCCTGGTAGGCCTCTGAGGTACCTATGCCCTGGGTACATAGTATACCATATACTAGGGACTTATAAGGGCACTCCAGATTCCAATCAGAGATGTGCCTAAGGCACATGGAAACCATTTTATAGAGGAAGCAGATAGACTGGGGCCCTGAATAGCAGGATCCCAGTCCAACTAAGTCATAAACTAGCAAAACACCAGGAAAAAAGTGGGGGCAACCATATAGTCAGATTCCACCTTCCTACATAACCCCCCCAAACGAAAGGAGATAAGGCTAATCTTGGCCAGTTGAGCCTTTATTGACTAAGTGGCCATATAAGGAAGCACCTGCACTAGCATGGTTGCCCCCTATCTTATGGTCCACTAAGCAATCCCTCACCCTAAGGGTATGAGAGGGTCTCCACCATGGGGAATTACTACCTGTGGTGTGCTTTGGTAAAGTACAAGGCTGGTGAGGTGTTTGAGAAGGGAAGTGAGGCCCTAGGAAGGTTGGTCTCAGCTTCCTCAGATCACTGGTCACCATGTATGCCTGTCTTTCCATGACTGAGTTGCACTGTGCTCTAAGGGTCAACCTTTGGCTGCCTACAGCTGGGGGTTGGGTCACTTTGGATGGACCACTGGAGGGACATGGCAGGTTTGGAACCTTTTGGTCCCAGGTTTGCCCTTGCCTAACAGAGTCCTTCTGGGGGAGGTCCCTACACAAAGGTATGGGGGATCCCTCAGTGTGTTGAGGAATTTTCACCTGGCTAGGGCTACTAGACTGGGTACCCCTAATCTGCTGAAGGGGGGGTTCCTCTGGACAGGGATCCCTGGGGGGTCCACTGACCTCCCTGACCTCTGCAGCCCTGGGCTGACTGAGGCAGGGTAGAGAGGGGCAGGTTACCTGCTCCAGACTGGGTACCACCTTGGAAGGGTCCTCTGCCATCAGGGGTGGGGCCAGGCCAGGCCTGGCTACCTCTGGGGCAGTTCCTTCACTAGGGGTAGGGTCAGTTCCCTGAGGAGGCTGATCCTTACCTACTGTCTGTAGGGAAGAAGACTTTTCTTCAACCCTTTGGCTCTCTTTTGGGGGAGAGTGGGCCATTCTTCCAGGCTCCATCTCTCCAAAATTTCACTGGGCTTGGGCTGTGGCCATCACAGCCCCACTAACCTTTACAGGGACGCCCAGCATTCTCAGATGGGTTTGGTGTTCAACTTCAGCCCAGGCTGAAATTTCCAGATCATTTCCCATCAGGCAATCTACAGGCAAGGTTGGGGACACTGCCACTCTTTTTGGGCCGGTGACCCCTTCCCAGCTGAGATTGACTATGGCCATGGGGTGATCTGTTCTGACACCATCAATGTTGGTTACCTGGTATTTAAACTCAGGTAAAAGCTGGTGAGGGGGGACTAGTTTCCCCGCCACCATGGTGACACTAGCCCCTGTGTCCCTAAATGCCACAGCTTTCTGACCATTAATTATTGGCTCCAGTCTGTACCTGCCCAATTCATTGGGACCCATGGTAAAGGTGGCAAATCCTATACCACCATCAGAGTCAGAGGAGTCTGTTGAGGGTGTCCTGTCTAAACTAGGGCCCACCTCTGTTCCTCTTGCAAAAGCACCTAACTTTTTGGGTGCACTACTCCCAACTGGAGGATTACTACTGGTAGTACCAGGAGGGGTGGTAGTAGTTGTTGGAGGAACATTTTCTTTATTGCCAATCCTGGGGCAACTGGGATCAGTTTTCCAGTGTCCAGGCTTTTTACAGACATGGCAATAGGGTTTCTTTTCAGGAGAGGAAGGAGTTTGGGACCCACCCCCAGAAGAGGACTTTTGGGGCCCTGTAGTGGATTTATCCTTAGATTTATCCCCACCTTTCTCTTGGGACTTGGTAGAATCTTTCTTCTGGTCACCACCCTGATTCTTAGTCTTTACTCTGGTTCTGACCCATTTGTCTGCCTTCTTTCCCAATTCTTGGGGAGAGGTCAGATCAGAGTCCACCAGGTACTGGTGTTAAAGCTGGTTTTGACAATTATTAAGGATCTGCTCCCTCATAATCAAATTGTACAATCCTAAAAAGTCATGCACCTTGTTGCCATGTATCCAACCTTCCAGAGCCTTAGTAGCACAATCTACAAAATCAACCCAGTCTTGAGTCTGAGCCTTTTGGGTGTCTCTGAACTTCAACCTATACTGTTCAGTGGTTAGGCCAAACCCATCTATCAGAGCACTCTTCAAGACTTTGTAATTGTCAGCATCCTCCTCTCTAACAGTGAGGAGCTTATCTCTACCTTTGTCTGCAAAGGAGAGCCACAAGATTGCTGCCCACTGCTCCTGAGGGACCCTCTGTACTTTACAGGCCCTCTCGAGAGCAGTTATCCATTTGTGGATGTCATCCCTACTCTGGTAGGGAGGGACAATCTTGCTCAGGTTTCTATGGTCATAAGACCTTTCCCTATCTTTGGGGAAACTGCTGCCACCATGGGACTCTAGTCCCAACTTTTGTCTCTCTCTATAGAGATCTAGGGACTCCCTGTCTATAGCCAATTGCTGTTTTCTGAGTTCAAGCTGAGTTTGCTCATACTGAATCAGTCTCTTTCTCCTCTCATGAGAGAATTCCCTCCTATGAGAGGAGACAGAAGTCCCTATTGAGGTGTCAGAGTGGTTAGACTCCTGAGAAGGAGACCTAGACCTTCTGGGCACACTCAGAACTCTTCCTGGGGGGACAAAGGGGAGGTCAGTCTGATCCTCTCCCTCCTCCTCCACAGGAGGAATTGGATTTTCCAGGACAAGGTCATTTTCACCTTCCTGGCCAGTTTCAGAGGGGGGGGGGCTGGGTTTCTTCACCCCTTGCCCCTTCCTCATCTTCTGCCCCACCCTCTTTGCCTACCCCTTCAGACCCTAGGGGCCTGCTGAGATCATCAGCTAGTAACACCTCCCTGAGGTGTTGGGTGCTGGCACTTTTGCCTGCCTTCAACTTCCTAGTATTGCATAATGCTCTCAATTCCAAGAATGGGAGTTTATCATACTTGGAGGGAAGAAGCCCACTGGCTTCTGGCAAGGACTCACTGGGTCCTGGCTTTGAAGACATTACTAGTGAGGTATGGTGTATGCACTACCTACTCTAGTGTGGCCTACTAAACTCTCTTGAGTTGTAGAAAGGGTGTGCTGTCCCTTAACACACAACTCTAAGTTCAGTAGAACTTACTGTATTACTAAGCTTGATTTATATGTACCTTAGGTACCCTTAGTGGTTTTCAGTTGATCAATTCAATTGAGATTATCTGGTAAAACAATAGCAAGCTGGAATCCCACACGCTGCACACCAATGTGAGAAGTTGGCCTGGTATATGCTGTCCACTAATTATAGTGGGCACCTTGCACCAGTCCAAACAACCCCTTATTGGAGATAGGTTAAAGACAACCTTTATTGAAAGCTATCCTAGTGGTAGCTATGGAGAGCAGCCTTCAGGCTAAGTCTTGAAGGAATGTAAAGCAGCTTGTTTTACCAGTCTATAATCTCTTGAGTGACCAAATGAAAGAGGACCACACCAGGTATATATTCAAAATATATGTATTTATTACTAAAAACACCCCTCTAGTCTCTTTATGAGGCTAGAGTTCGAAGTACATACTTTACGAGTTAGTTATCTACAGTAATAGCACAAATACACGTTTGAGCCCCAGGGGCGTACCAAACCATATACCAATAAAGTGGTATAAGAACCACGACTGAGCTAGACACAAGGCCTAGAGCCTGTAGAAGTGCTTGGACCACAAGGAACCATCCAAGGCAGTGACACAGGGGACCCACGGGGGACGCGTGCAGTGTATGAACACAGCCGCGAACCACCGTTAACTTCTATGGGGAAAGTCGCGATTAGAATTTAAAAGAAAAGGGACACTTAGAGGAGGACTTGGAGCAAACCCTTTGAGAACTAGGCTGTTCTAGTGTCAATACCCATGGGAGCACCGGAGTACTCGAGTTACCTCACCCAGGGGAGCCGGGTGCATAGGTGTCTTTCAGGGTCGGGTTTCGTCGTCGCTTTCAATGGCGATCTGCTGCAAAGTGCTGCTGGCGGCCAAGTCGAAAGTGTTCGGGTGGATCCAAAGGTGGATCGAAGATCTGAAGAACCTGAAAGCAGAGGGGACAGAGTCTGGGTCACTAGCCAGTGACCAGGAAGGCGATGAGCAGATGCCCACCGATGTCGAGTGCTTCAGGTAGGTTGACGGTCGTCTTGACTCTTCAGCCACGAGGTCCAGGAGGCGTCGACGACAACCAGGAGCTGGATTCGAGCTGTCCCACAACGTCTGTCGATTGCAGGGGTGTCGGCGACCGGATTGGACCCAACAAGCCTTGGCAACGGCAAGTCTCATGGAAATAGAAGAAGGACGATGTTGCAGACCAGCAAGGTCTGGGAGACTCACCCAGCGAAGATAAGTCAGGGCACACCTGTAGCAACCAGGGAGCCCAAGCAGAAAAAGATTGGCCTTCGTGAGGGCCTACTAGCCAACGGACTAGCGACCGTGAAGGAGCCTCAAGTCGATGCACGTGGAGCTGGCTCACAGGACACTCGTGGAGTGGAGGCCAGTGATCTTTGGTGCAGTCGGTGCTGGAGGCTGGGGCTACGTGGAGCCCAAAGCACGACTTCGTGGGATACCCAAAAGAGGATGTACTTGCAAATGCGTTCGGTGTCCAGGGGTCACGGTTCCACGGTACCCACGACAGCTACGGGCCTCAGCTTTGCTGGGGACTCAGGGCAGCCTCGGGGAAGTCTGGAAATCCACCTCTGGTGATGCAAAGACTTCGGCGTCTAACGGGAGCTTTAGCGATGCAGACCGGGCAATTGCTTCTTTGGTGCCTGCCAAGCAGGGGAGTCACTCCTTGACCTCAAGGGAGATTCTTCAGTCCTCTAATCTTAAAGTACAGCGTCGAAGGTCCAGGATTCTGTGTCAGAGTTTCGTCCAGGTAAATCTAAAAATCCTAAGGACTGGGGTCCCATACTTATACTAAGGTAGGGGGTTGGACATACTCTGTGGACCCACCTATGGGAGGGTCAGGGCAGAGGGGTGGTTACACCCCTTTCCCTTTGTCCAGTTTCGCGCCAGAGCAGGGGCTGGAAGCCCCTGAGCCGGTTTGAACTGGGGTATGCACAGGGACACCAAATGTGCTCCCAGTGCAGGACTTCAAAGCACCAGAGAGTGCTCCCGCCCAGCCCCAATATACACTATCCTGTCTGGGGAGGGGGTTACACCTCCCTGGGACAGGAAACCTATTGTCCAGGCCTCCCCTGCCGGAGTTTCGGTCAGCAGCAGGAGGCCAGAATCGTGTCTGTGGCAGCGGCATCCATTTTGTGATGCCAGGGCTCTGGAAAGTCAGTACCGGGTATACTGGTGTGTACATGTCTCTCCCTCTAGAAGGGTGGAATGCTACCCCCACCGCCAGAACTGGCGGGGGGTAGTATTCCAAGATGTTTGACACCAAACACGACATGTTTCCGTGCAGCCATCCCAAAGTTAGCATTTAACGTGAGGTTATAATGCGCTTAAGAGTATATGGTCAGGCTGCACTACAAACAGCATCAGAGAAGGGTCTCCGAACGCTGCAGAGGGGCTCTGCTCATGCAGGGGCACCCTCTCACATAGGAACCAAGCACTCTGCCTTCAGGATTGATAAGGCCTGCCATAGGAGTGACTTATAGGTTTATATGTGGGTATGTGTGTAGTGATATAGGTAGCCTATATCACAGTAAGGGGTGCATGCACCACCTTACCCAGGCTGCAGTAGCAGATCTGTGGTGTCCTTTTGGCTGGCCTTCCAGGGGTGGCACAATACATGCTGCAGCTCCTGGTAGGCCTCTGAGGTACCTATGCCCTGGGTACATAGTATACCATATACTAGGGACTTATAAGGGCATTCCAGATTCCAATCAGAGATGTGCCTAAGGCACATGGAAACCATTTTATAGAGGAAGCAGATAGACTGGGGCCCTGAATAGCAGGATCCCAGTCCAACTAAGTCATAAACCAGCAAAACACCAGGAAAAAAGTGGGGGCATCCATATAGTCAGATTCCACCTTCCTACATAACCCCCCCACAAACGAAAGGAGATAAGGCTAACCTTGGCCAGTTGAGCCTTTATTGACTAAGTGGCCATATAAGGAAGCACCTGCACTAGCATGGTTGCCCCCTGTCTTATGGTCCACTAAGCAATCCCTCACCCTAAGGGTATGAGAGGGTCTCCACCATGGGGAATTACTACCTGTGGTGTGCTTTGGTAAAGTACAAGGCTGGTGAGGTATCTGAGAAGGGAAGTGAGGCCCTAGGAAGGTTGGTCTCAGCTTCCTCAGATCACTGGTCACCATGTATGCCTGTCTTTCCATGACTGAGTTGCACTGTGCTCTAAGGGTCAACCTTTGGCTGCCTACAGCTGGGGGTTGGGTCCCTTTGGATGGACCACTGGAGGGACATGGCAGGTTTGGAACCTTTTGGTCCCAGGTTTGCCCTTGCCTAACAGAGTCCTTCTGGGGGAGGTCCCTACACAAAGGTATGGGGGATCCCTCAGTGTGTTGAGGAATTTTCACCTGGCTAGGGCTACTAGACTGGGTGCCCCTAATCTGCTGATGGGGGGTTCCTCTGGACAGGGGGCCCTGGGGGGTCCACTGACCTCCCTGACCTCTGCAGCCCTGGGCTGACTGAGGCAGGGTAGAGAGGGGCAGGTTACCTGCTCCAGACTGGGTACCACCTTGGAAAGGTCCTCTGCCATCAGGGGTGGGGCCAGGCCAGGCCTGGCTACCTCTGGGGCAGTTCCTTCACTAGGGGTAGGGTCAGTTCCCTGAGGAGGCTGATCCTTACCTACTGTCTGGAGGGAAGAAGACTTTCCTTCAACCCTTTTGCTCTCTTTTGGGGGAGAGTGGGCCATTCTTCCAGGCTCCATCTCTCCAAAATTTGACTGGGCTTGGGCTGTGGCCATCACAGCCCCACTAACCTTTACAGGGACGCCCAGCATTCTCAGATGGGTTTGGTGTTCAACTTCAGCCCAGGCTGAAATTTCCAGATCATTGCCCATCAGGCAATCTACAGGCAAGGTTGGGGACACTGCCACTCTTTTTGGGCCGGTGACCCCTTCCCAGCTGAGATTGACTATGGCCATGGGGTGATCTGTTCTGACACCATCAATGTTGGTTACCTGGTATTTAAACTCAGGTAAAAGCTGGTGAGGGGGGACTAGTTTCACCGCCACCATGGTGACACTAGCCCCTGTGTCCCTAAATGCCACAGCTTTCTGACCATTAATTATTGGCTCCAGTCTGTACCTGCCCAATTCATTGGGACCCATGGTAAAGGTGGCAAATCCTATACCACCATCAGAGTCAGAGGAGTCTGTTGAGGGGGTCCTGTCTAAACTAGGGCCCACCTCTGTTCCTATTGCAAAAGCACCTAACTTTTTGGGTGCACTACTCCCAACTGGAGGATTACTACTGGTAGTACCAGGAGCGGTGGTAGTAGTTGTTGGAGGAACATTTTCTTTATTGCCAATCATGGGGCAACTGGGATCAGTTTTCCAGTGTCCAGGCTTTTTACAGACATGGCAATAGGGTTTCTTTTCAGGAGAGGAAGGAGTTTGGGACCCACCCCCAGAAGAGGACTTTTGGGGCCCTGTAGTGGATTTATCCTTAGATTTATCCCCACCTTTCTCTTGGGACTTGGTAGAATCTTTCTTCTGGTCACCACCCTGATTCTTAGTCTTTACTCTGGTTCTGACCCATTTGTCTGCCTTCGTTCCCAATTCTTGGGGAGAGGTCAGATCAGAGTCCACCAGGTACTGGTGTAAAAGCTGGTTTTGACAATTATTAAGGATCTGCTCCCTCATAATCAAATTGTACAATCCTAAAAGTCATGCACCTTGTTGCCATGTATCCAAGCTTCCAGAGCCTTAGTAGCTCAATCTACAAAATCAACCCAGTCTTGAGTCTGAGCCTTTTGGGTGTCTCTGAACTTCAACCTATACTGTTCAGTGGTTAGGCCAAACCCATCTATCAGAGCACTCTTCAAGACTTTGTAATTGTCAGCATCCTCCTCTCTAACAGTGAGGAGCTTATCTCTACCTTTGTCTGCAAAGGAGAGCCACAAGATTGCTGCCCACTGCTCCTGAGGGACCCTCTGTACTTTACAGGCCCTCTCGAGAGCAGTTATCCATTTGTGGATGTCATCCCCACTCTGGTAGGGAGGGACAATCTTGCTCAGGTTTCTATGGTCATAAGACCTTTCCCTATCTTTGGGGAAACTGCTGCCACCATGGGACTCTAGTCCCAACTTTTGTCTCTCTCTATAGAGATCTAGGGACTCCCTGTCTATAGCCAATTGCTGTTTTCTGAGTTCAAGCTGAGTTTGCTCATACTGAATCAGTCTCTTTCTCCTCTCATGAGAGGATTCCCTCCTATAAGAGGAGACAGAAGTCCCTATTGAGGTGTCAGAATGGTTAGACTCCTGAGAAGGAGACCTAGACCTTCTGGGCACACTCAGAACTCTTCCTGGGGGGACAAAGGGGAGGTCAGTCTGATCCTCTCCCTCCTCCTCCACAGGAGGAATTGGATTTTCCAGGACAAGGTCATTTTCACCTTCCTGGCCAGTTTCAGAGGGGGGCTGGGTTTCTTCACCCCTGGCCCCTTCCTCATCTTCTGCCCCACCCTCTTTGCCTACCCCTTCAGACCCTAGGGGCCTGCTGAGATCATCAGCTAGTAACACCTCCCTGAGGTGTTGGGTGCTGGCACTTTTGCCTGCCTTCAACTTCCTAGTATTGCATAATGCTCTCAATTCCAAGAATGGGAGTTTATCATACTTGGAGGGAAGAAGCCCACTGGCTTCTGGCAAGGACTCACTGGGTCCTGGCTTTGAAGACATTACTAGTGAGGTGTGGTGTATGCACTACCTACTCTAGTGTGGCCTACTAAACTCTCTTGAGTTGTAGAAAGGGTGTGCTGTCCCTTAACACACAACTCTAAGTTCAGTAGAACTTACTGTATTACTAAGCTTGATTTATATGTACCTTAGGTACCCTTAGTGGTTTTCAGTTGATCAATTCAATTGAGATTATCTGGTAAAACAATAGCAAGCTGGAATCCCACACGCTGCACACCAATGTGAGAAGTTGGCCTGGTATATGCTGTCCACTAATTATAGTGGGCACCTTGCACCAGTCCAAACAACCCCTTATTGGAGATAGGTTAAAGACAACCTTTATTGAAAGCTATCCTAGTGGTAGCTATGGAGAGCAGCCTTCAGGCTAAGTCTTGAAGGAATGTAAAGCAGCTTGTTTTACCAGTCTATAATCTCTTGAGTGACCAAATGAAAGAGGACCACACCAGGTATATATTCAAAATATATGTATTTATTACTAAACACACCCCTCTAGTCTCTTTATGAGGCTAGAGTTTGAAGTACATACTTTACGAGTTAGTTATCTACAGTAATAGCACAAATACACGTTTGAGCCCAAGGGGCGTACCAAACCATATACCAATAAAGTGGTATAAGAACCACGACTGAGCTAGACACAAGGCCTAGAGCCTGTAGAAGTGCTTGGACCACAAGGAACCACCCAAGGCAGTGACACAGGGGACCCACGGGGATGCGTGCAGTGTATGAACACAGCCGCGAACCACCGTTAACTTCTATGGGGAAAGTCGCGATTAGAATTTAAAAGAAAAGGGACACTTAGAGGAGGACTTGGAGCAAACCCTTTGAGAAGTAGGCTGTTCTAGTGTCAATACCCACGGGAGCACCGGAGTACTCGAGTTACCTCACCCAGGGGAGCCGGGTGCATTGGTGTCTTTCGGGGTCGGGTTTCGTCGTCGCTTTCAATGGTGATCTGCTGCAAAGTGCTGCTGGCTGCCAAGTCGAAAGTGTTCGGGTGGATCCAAAGGTGGATCGAAGATCTGAAGAACCTGAAAGCAGAGGGGACAGAGTCTGGGTCACTAGCCAGTGACCAGGAAGGCGATGAGCAGATGCCCACCGATGTTGAGTGCTTCAGGTAGGTTGACGTTCGTCTTGACTCTTCAGCCACAAGGTTCAGGAGGCGTCGACGACAACCAGGAGCTGGATTCGAGCTGTCCCACAAAGTTTGTCGATTGCAGGGGTGTCGGCGACCGGATTGGACCTAACAAGCCTTGGCAACGGCAAGTCTCGTGGAAATAGAAGAAGGACGAAGTTGCAGACCAGCAAGGTCTGGGAGACTCACCCAGCGAGGATAAGTCAGGGCATACCTGGAGCAACCAGGGAGCCCAAGCAGAAAAAGATTGGCCTTCGTGAGGGCCTACTAGCCAACGGACTAGCGACCGCGAAGGAGCCTCGAGTCGACGCACGTGGAGCTGGCTCACAGGACACTCGTGGAGTGGAGGCCAGTGATCTTCGGTGCAGTCGGTGCTGGAGGGTGGGGCTAATCGGAGCCCAAAGCACGACTTCGTGGGAGACCCAGAAGAGGATGCACTTGCAAATGCGTTCAGTGTCCAGGGGTCACGGTTCCACGTTACCCACGACAGCTACGGGCCTCAGCTTTGCTGGGGACTCAGGGCAGCCTCGGGGAAGTCTGGAAATCCACCTCTGGTGATGCAAAGACTTCGGCGTCCGACGGGAGCTTCAGCGATGCAGACCGGGCAATTGCTTCTTTGGTGCCTGCCAAGCAGGAGAGTCACTCCTTGACACCAAGGGAGATTCTTCAGTCCTCTAATCTTAAAGTAGAGCGTCGAAGGTCCAGGATTCTGTGTCAGAGTTTCGTCCAGGTAAATCTAAAAATCCTAAGGACTGGGGTCCCATACTTATACTAAGGTAGGGGGTTGGACATACTCTGTGGACCCACCTATGGGAGGGTCAGGGCAGAGGGATGGTTACACCCCTTTCCCTTTGTCCAGTTTCGTGCCAGAGCAGGGGCTGGAAGCCCCTGAGCCGGTTTGAACTGGGGTATGCACAGGGGCACCAAATGTGCCCCCAGTGCAGGACTTCAAAGCACCAGAGAGTGCTCCCGCCCAGCCCCAATACACACTATCCTGTCTGGGGAGGTGGTTACACCTCCCTGGGACAGGAAACCTATTGTCCAGGCCTCCCCTGCCGGAGTTTCGGTCAGCAGCAGGAGGCCAGACTCGTGTCTGTGGCAGCGGCATCCATTTTGTGATGCCAGGGCTCAGGAAAGTCAGTACCGGGTATACCGGTGTGTACATGTCTCTCCCTCTAGAAGGGTGGAATGCTACCCCCGCCACCAGAACTGGCGGGGGGTAGTATTCCAAGATGTTTGACACCAAACACGACATGTTTCCGTGCAGCCATCCCAAAGTTAGCATTTAACGCGAGGTTATAATGCGCTTAAGAGTATATGGTCAGGCTGCACTACAAACAGCATCAGAGAAGGGTCTCCGAATGCTGCAGAGGGGCTCTGCTCATGCAGGGGCACCCTCTCACATAGGAACCAAGCACTCTGCCTTCAGGATTGATAAGGCCTGCCATAGGAGTGACTTATAGGTTTATATGTGTGTATGTATGTAGTGATATAGGTAGCCTATATCACAGTAAGGGGTGCATGCACCACCTTACCCAGGCTGCAGTAGCAGACCTGTGGTGTCCTTTTGGCTGGCCTTCCAGGGGTGGCACAATACATGCTGCAGCCCCTGGTAGGCCTCTGAGGTACCTATGCCCTGGGTACATAGTATACCATATACTAGGGACTTATAAGGGCACTCCAGATTCCAATCAGAGATGTGCCTAAGGCACATGGAAACCATTTTATAGAGGAAGCAGATAGACTGGGGCCCTGAATAGCAGGATCCCAGTCCAACTAAGTCATAAACCAGCAAAACACCAGGAAAAAAGTGGGGGCAACCATATAGTCAGATTCCACCTTCCTACAGTCGCTAAAATAGATCACCTATAGTACTACTAGTTTCTTTCGATTCAAGTCTATCGACTGTTGTTAAATCCATATTCCAAATCTCCTTAACAAAAACTACATTTGGAACTAATGTAGTGCAGTTAATGATCTTTGATTTTATTCGATTCCCATTTCGCCCTACTCAGTGATTCACTATAGTGACAGAAGAAACATTCTGCAATGGTTTCCTAATTAATCAGCCAAAGCGAGCGCCTGATGAATGTGGTTAGGTAGCGGCACCTGCCTAGCAGAAACTAGAAAGTGGATCACACAATAAATAATACACCAGTGTAAACTTTACTAAACATAACTTACCTCTGAGTGTGAGAAACATGCTTTTTTGATTTTCTTTTTAGCATTGTAGAACACAAACACAAAAAATTATTAATACTCACCGAGCTCCGTAATTTCAATGCCTAGCAGGTTGAGCAGGTCCTGTTCCTGGTCGAGAATGTCTGCCCAGTGGCGCGTCAGCTGCTGGGTGCCGCGTCGAACCTGGCTGGGGCAGTGCACGCACCTTCCCCCAGTGCCACCGACGCTCCTGCAGGGGTTAGCCTCTGCCAGGCTGCCACCTGCTGCCAGCATAGAGGGGAGGTGGCGCTGCACAAAAAAAACTAGTGCTGCCACCTCCTCCTCTCCAAAGATCGCCTGGGGCTGCACACCTGGGTAGCGGCGCCGCCCACATGGAAGATGCCCCTCAGCCATGGTGCTGGGTGGGGAAATAAACTAAGAAGGTAAAGGAAGGGATAGTAAAGAAGAAAGAAAGAAGGAAAGAAGGGGAAATAAACTAAGTAAAAAGTCACAAAAACATGAACATTTAAAAAAAAATAAAGTAAAATACACAAACACAAAGACGCACACTAATGGAGGAGGATGACAAAGATTAACAAGAGATTAAAAATTAGGCCCAACACCATAACAGAGAGCCGGAAAGCAAGATGGACACGCCAATGCGGACCGCATGGTGCTGTTCACGCGTGATTTCGAATGCAAGAATACTTCAGTACCGCATAGTGCCGTTCCTGTGCGATTTTGGAGCGCACAACGCACTTTGCGTTCCTAACGCAACGTGAGCGGGCGCACCAGCAAACTCTACCCAAACGCGAACTCTGCGTAGCGCGGCAGAGTTTTTTGTGACTCTGTGCAATTCCGTGTAGTGGCACTCCACGAACTCCACTCACCCCTACTTTTGACGCATTCCCAGGTTTAAAGAATGTTGTAAATCTGTGAATGTGTCAAATGCCATGGGTGTTACGTTGGAACACCCACTGTAACTCCTATGGCACACCTCCCCATCGCAGCGTGAGGCAACGCAGTGCCTTGCATTGCGTTGCCTCACACCATATCTACAAGTCCATGAAAAGCCATGCAGGGTGGCTTTATCTGGCTTTGCAGATATTGCACTGCACTGTGCACTGCCGGAATGTCAATAAAAGTGACGTTCCGGTGGTGCACAGGGGCTTGTAAATGAGGCCCTCAGTTATTTTTCCTAGATGAACCACCCCATAATGCCCAGCAGGACATATTTTGTCTAAGGACGTGTGCTTGTGGGGGCTGAAGGATGGCAGGGGCACCACCACAGGGGGCTTACCTGGGAAGACTTTTCTTTCAGTTTTACTCATTCCTAGGCTGGAACAATTGTTCTATATCCTGGGAGTGCAGTGATGTCTAGTGATTCGTTCTATGGCTGTATTGTATGTGGCCTAAATGTGTTCCCAAAGCCAATAGGCTTGCCTCAAACACTGTTTTGGTGACCCCTTGACAAAGCCAATAGGCTTGCTTTATTTAAAGTGAAACCCCCTTATATTGTGTTTTTTTAAATCTGGTATTGGTGGGAGGTACTGTGATGTTGGGAGTCATAATCCATTAAGGGTCAAATATGATGACAGAATGTCACCTAAGGTATTTCTATCTGCCCGATATTTATATTTGTAAATGTAAGCATCATATTTAGTAGAGTGTGTTTATTGAATGCACTTTTCCTTTTTCAAAGAAAAAGCACTAACTGGGTGATCATTTAGTAAGTGTTATTGGTGCATACCCAAGAATAGTGATTACTAGCCAACAACACCTCCCCTGGTTAGGCCTTGCACTACTCCTGTTCCCTAACCTGAGTGAGTCAAGTGATACATTCCGGTCCTTGGTTCCCAGTAAGGTGAAATTGTGGACCTATTACTTGTGCAGGCCTCACATGATCCTGTACAACTTGTATCCCAATTTCTTACACAATACTGTTTTAAAACGTTTTTGACAGCAATGTTTCAGACTTCAGTTGCGCTGTCACCTATTCTGTCTATTCATGCATTAATAAATGACTAGTCTTAATTTCTCATGTACAAACTATTTCTTAATGTTGTGCATTTTCAAGGCCTTGAATATAGTTAATCTCTGGATTTCACAGGGTATTGTGATTGTGTATGTGTGCTTGCGTGCGTCACCAATGGCTAATTCTCAGACTCATCTGAAATGCATTGGATTCTCATTAATGGTTTTAAATCCTATTGGGGATTGTTAGGATTCATTAAAACACACATACCTGGGTTACTGATGGCTGCAGGGTTGTGAAATAAGAAGTTGAATTTACACCTCCTCTCGAAAGAGCAACATTTGACCTGGATTACATGCAGGTGGGTTGCAAAATTTTTGCACGAAAAGCCTGACATGCCTACCATTCTTGTGCTCTTCTATTGATAGTGCCCTTCATTAAGAAATTAAGAAGTTGGGCTAATCGTTGTACATTCAAGGACACTGGTGGTGGTGAGAAATATAATTCTGCATTTGATTCAAATACATAAATAATTCACAAAGTGAGACGAAACAAGCAAATCCTGACATTCAGCAATGTAGTATTGGAGAATCTGAGGGACAGATTCTTGTCTGCGGTGGGAAAAATGTATCTATAATGTATCAATAAGATAATATGGATCAGGTATTGTTTTTATATTTGTTTTCTATGTGAATGAATGAATGAATGAGAGGTACTTCTATAGTGCACAGCTACTCAAAAGAGTGTCCCGGCGCTTTAGGCAACTGGATACGGAAAAGAAACAGGACTGTAAGCATCACGCACTCAAGTTTGAGTAAAAATGTTTTCAGTTCTTTCTAATAGTTTGTATCCTCCTAAATGGATCTCAGATGCCCAGGCAACTGGTTCCACATACTAGCTGTTTTAACTGTAAGAGAGGCGTTTTCTAAATTGGAGGAACCACAATTAGACCAGCACTACTGGAATGCAGGGACCTTCCTGGTCTATATTCCTTCACTCTCTCTTTTAAGTACCTTTGTTGTGAAGGGCTTGATGTGTCAATGTCAGTGCCTTGTACATCATGCTTTGCCAGACGTAGTTGTACTTTAGTATTTTAGTTATTTAATTGGTTTTATCCCCTCACCCTCCTCATTTTTGGTTGGTTTTGTTTCCTTTATTCTGCTGTCGTTTTCCCAATCTTTCATGCACACAACCCTGGAGGCTATCTCCCCCACCCCCTCCCCGAGAGAACCAGCCCTACTCCACTGTTTGTATCCCGGCCATCCTGCCTGCTCTGGTGTGTTCCTCTCTACTTTTACATGTACTGATAACGTTGAATGCAGAATAATGTTGCATCACTCTGATTAGCGACTCAGCTTATCTCAAATAAACAGCTATCTGTAAGTGGGACCAGTCCTTAAAACAAGCATTTGCAATGCAATAGGTCTCGCATTTACGCGAGTTTAGCTATTGGCATTGTAAATGACAATGCCTTTTATTTATGTTTTGAAAACAAAAATGTCAGAGCTGCCCACTGACTGAGGCATCTGCGCTCCTCCCAGTATGGGACGGTGCCACCCTCCCACTGAGTGCTGAGCCGAAGAGAGCTCACTCCTGCTGACCCTCACAGTAAACACCTCCAAACCGTGAAGAGAAGGGGCAGGACCCCACTTACCCTGGTGGCGTAGGGGCGCTCGCGATTCTAGACATGGTGGTTCTCGCTACTGCCCGCAGCAGTCAGTGCGTCCGGCTTCAGCCTGCAGGGGAGGCAGTACTGCGTTCCCAGCTCTGAATGAGTGTCACACAGAGAGCCCTGGGCAGGGCACGCTGTGCAAACTGATTGCATCAGGCTTACTCATTGTAGGCTTTAGCTTAATTTAAAGCCTCGCATCCAGTGGTGATTCGCTTTCTACATACGCCAATGCATGACAGGGGCGTCACACTGGGGTACTGCACTGCTGCTTGTGACCCCGGCTGTGTAACCAGACTCACTGCCTGTCTATAGGAGGTAGACGTCCTTTAAATTTCAGTAGCTGCTAGTGCCTGTTGGGAATCACCGCTTAGGTCTGGGTCCCATTGGCCTCAAGAAAATAAAACAAGCATTTGCAATGCAATAGGACTCGCATTTACGCGAGACCTATTGCATTGGAAACGGAAGTGCGGGCGGGCGAGAAGGCACAAACGGGAGTGCGGGGGGGAGGACCAAGAAGTCACGGACTGTGGGAGGGGGAGGGGAGGGGAGGCACAGGAAGAAAATAGTGTTGAAGTAAAGGGGCCAGTAGCCATGGAAGGATACAAGTGACGACATGGCCATCATGAGGAGGGACTAACAAGCATAAAACCAATCGGAAGGCAGCGTTTAGGACCTAAGCCAATGAAAAAGATGGGCGGAGAGTGGGCGGAGCTTCCACGGAGCTTCCACGCCATACTGAATACTGCATGCCTCGCAAAGCGAGCGGCGCATGCGCGCTGCCGCTATAGGCTCGACCTAAACAACCCCCTTCTTAGGAAAGTGCAAGATTTTGAAAACGACGTCTTCAAAAGGAAACTAGTCATTAATTGTTTAAACGCAAGAGATGGCAATTGTCGTGGTAAACCTATTATTGGTTGCCATAATTGAATGAAATAGACTCATCAACAAAAGTACATTCCTAAAGGTTTTGGGAAATATCTAGTCACAAGCTCGACTTACAAAATAAAACATAAAAACATCAAGGCAAAAGGTCTGGCGAGAACGCACATCTATTCCTGCGTGGTGGTCAGTGCTGGAAAAACAAACTAATTTCTAGGACTCGAGTGTTGATCCTCTTTCATTGCAGAACCTGTAGTTTCTGATTTCTAAGGCAGACCCTCTTGCTCCACATTTTTCCATCTCAACGTAAGACATCTGCCACCCTCTACTATGTCATATTGCTATGCTTTCCCTACATCAATCTGCCAAGGTTTGGCTTCAACACCAGAATCTACTTTTTCGCCACATTTTCATCTTTGCTGTGGATTTCTTTTGACAATTGTTTGTTACTTTATCATTTAATAGATGACACAGTTTATAAAATATATAGGGGCATATTTACAAGTACCTAACATCACCGGAGTGTTACTTTTTCTGATGCTCCGGTGGCATTGTGCCATTTCACATATTTACAAGGTGGCGATAAGCCACTTAACGTGGCTTAATGCCACCTTGTAAATATGCCCCTTGCCGCTGCAGTCCGCTGTAGCAAAGGGACGGGCAATGGGTGTTGCTACGGGTGTCCCACTGCAACACCCATTGCATTTTGACGCTGCCACAGATTTACAAGTCTGGGGCAGCACCAAAAACTAAGGCCAGGTAATACTGATGTTAGGATGGCAATAGGAGGCGAAATTATAAATTTCTCCTTGTATTTTGCACTTTCTATGCGTGCTGCATCTTGCCTTTGCATATGTGTGACCCTTCCTGCACATAAACAATGACCCCTGCTGCGCAGGCTCCCTTGCAATATGGCGCAATGGTTCCTGTGCTGGCGGTAGGCAGCTTTTTTAGCGCCAGCGCTAGGGGAAATGCAGGGGTGTGCCATATTTTTGTACATACAGCATATCCCTGCGTTTAAAAAATGTCAGAGCGCTATCCAACATTTTTTTGCAAATATGCCCCATAGTGTTGAAAAGCCTACTTTCAGTCAATACATCACTGAGCAGTCTTCTCCTTGCTGATGCCGGACAATAAATTACCCACAGACAGAACTGACAATCTGTACAGATCTTTCATGTGAGTTGTGAATCCTTTGGAAATGTATGGTTTAAAAATAAGTGTTGACATTCCAAATCATAATAGCCCGTGACTGGCAGGTGTCTGGTATAACACCCGGTAATTCAGTCTCCGACCCCTTTTTGCCTCTGTTTAAAATGGAAAAAAAACATATGCGTATACTAAGAGGCGCCAAATTATTTCATCACCAGAAACGTCTTAAATGTACATTTTCATCTCAAATAGGACGGTTTTAGCAAAGGTTGGTAATCAGTTGGACAAAGGTAATAAAAATAGAAATGTTCATGCCAAAGTACAACTGTTTTCCTTCAAAGTTAAATTTAAAAAACAGCCAAAGTATGATGTTGTGGCCAAAGTACATAACGAGCGCAGGTTCTAACAGTTCTATGTGAGCCAAAAATAGAAAGTTGCCAGCACTTCATAATATAGGTTTACTTTATGCAGGTACAAGAGGGGTCAGTGAGCCAATCAAATTCTGTGCAATCAGATGCTGCTACACTTTTTGCCCTAAGTGGGATGGGTATGCCGAGACGTGGGTACCTTGCTCGCTGTGCGACTGGATTCAAGCTAGCCTGGCTGATGAGGGCTGTTAGCCCGAAACCGGTCCCAGGATGCTTGTTTCTAATCCAGAGAGGACCCGGCTTGGCAGTGTGGGCTGGACTGTTCCCATGAGGCACAGGGTCAAAACTGATTTGCATATGGTTGGGTCCAAACTGGGGTAGCGTAGTGAGCAAAAGAATGATGGATTTAACCAAGATCTCTTGACTGGGGGGTGAATGTTTGATTCATTTGGCAATCCGTCCATCATTTGTTGCCACAGCACTTTTTGCCCTAACTGTGCTAGGTATGCCGAGACATAGGTCCTTTGCTTGCTGTGATACTGGATACAAGCTAGCGTGGCTGATAAGGGGTGTTACCCTGAAACCAGTTCCAGGATGCTTGTTTCTGGTCCAGGGAGTTTGGGCTGGACTATTCCTATGAGGAACAGGGTCAAGCCTGATTTGCATATGGCTGGATCCAAACTGGGGTGGCATAGTGAGCAGCATTCCGTCTATCATTTGTTGCTGGTGCACAAACATTTGAGCGTCTCCCAAAATCTGGCCCATGGATAGCTTGTATTTAAAGCATCCTATTGATTCTGGCTATTTTAAATATAATTACTTGGCCACCATGGTTCTGGTTTAGAGCATTGGTGTTCATGACCCAGCATAATTCATGTGTGTGGGCTTTTTAAATCTGGCCAAATGTGGACATCACATCTTAGAAGCCAAAAGGAAACCCTAGGGCCCACATTTACAAAACTCTCCCACAATGCAGCGCAGCACACAAAGAGAGCAGGAGAGGACCATATCTACATAGGTACAGCACTCTCCTCCGCTCACTCAAGCGCCAGCGAACAATCAGGCGCCACAAACATACGTTTGCACCATAGTGCAAGGGTGTGTGCGTGAGTCTAGCATAGGTTTTGTACTGGAAGGGTACTCTTCCAGTGTAAAATACTATGCCTAAACTAACTTAAACATTTCCTACAATAGAAGTGTGCTGTACAGTGCAGTATACATGAAAAGTGGGAAGCATTAAGGAGAAATAAAGGCATTTCTCCTTTTTATTGCCTGTTTCAAAATGGCATTGTTTTGGGCACAAGCCATGTCTACTATTGGTAGTAAATAGGTTTTTGCATCAAAAACCATGGTTGGTTACACAGGAAAGCCCATGTACCACCCAAGGAACGTACCCCTGAAGCAAAGTAATGCAAACCAGTGTTTCATTCTGGTTTGCGTTGCTTTTTCTTACACACCAACACAAATATGAATTGGTGTTGGTTTGTAAATCCTGAAAAGTATTTTGCATCGGATCTGCATTATAAAAGTTATGCAAACCAGATGCAACACCTTTGCAAATCTGTTCCTAATACGTCTGGGCTTTATGGGTTATGCAGGTTCTTCCCTGATAGGACTGGACCAGTATCAGACGGGCCATTGAAAGCAAGGGGCATATTTATGAGAGGTTTGTGTCACGTTTGCACCATGCAACAAGGAACATGAATGATGCAAACCTTTAAGTCAGATTTGAATGGCTCTGAGTGGCTTCGAAAATCTGGAGTAATGCAACACAGCACAAATCGCTGCATTGCATTGCTTTGCCCTGGGAAGGCATTCCAGGGGCGTTGCGTGGGTGTTCCCATGCAACTCCCATGGATTTGGACCCATCCCCAGATTTACAAGAACCTGTAAACCTGGGGATGCGCCAAACTCTTACACCTTCATAGGGCAGGCATAGGGGAGGCATAATGAGAAGAAATAACTCTATTTCTTCTCTTTTCTTCCTCTTTCTATGAAAGAGGAATAAGCCTCCCAGGATTGATTTTGTGCAGGAAGGTGCCCCTTACTGCACAAAAACAATCCTGCTTGCAATGCAGGCACCCTTGTACCATGACGCAGGGGTGCATGCATTGGAACTAGGCTGCCAAAAGGCCTCCAGCACCAGGGAAAGGACATGCATGTGCAGTACTGCCTTAAATAAGGCACATTCCTGCCCTTTACCTGTATGCAGTGCAGCGCAGCAAGGTGACTTGTTGCACTGAGTGACTTGTCCATAAATATGGCCCTAAAGTTGGAAGTGTGACACGTGAAACTGCAACTGAAAACCATCTCCGTCACTTATCAGGACGTTATCACCAGCACTTAAAACCCATATGCGCAAACATGATTTCGTTAATGAAAACAACACCCTTTAATCTATGAACCATGCTGCCCCCATTTTGATTACAAATTTTGGCACGTTCTTTCACTCAAAACATGAATTGCAGCCTGATCTAATATGGGGCAGGAAGGTAAGTGAATCACATGATAGGAATCAGCAAATTCGTTGGCAAGAACGTTTATTAAGCTATGACCAAGAGTCAAAAAGAAAAAGCATTTCTAAGGCTTAAAATAATTGTGCACGTTTAAGACTAATAGCTTGGTACAGAAACCTTTTTTCACACATATATTCTATATTCTTAAACCTTAGGGGGCATATTTACAAGCCCCTTGCGCCACTTTTGCGTCACTTATAACATGGGAAAAGTGACGCAAAAGTGGCGCAAGGGGCTTGTAAATCTGCCCCTATGTACTTTTCCCAAACACAATTTAATTATTAATAAGCTACTGCGTATTTAGCTATACATTAGAAGGATTTCTTTCTTATTTCAATGAGGGCACATTTTTGTGCTGATTGTAAAATGCAAACATTTCTGCAGCAGCTCTAAACGCATTCCAAAGGTGCAATGCTAACGTGGTCTGCAAGTGGAATCTCAGGGCCTTATTTATGAAGGCCTTGCGCCGCCGGTACGTCACTTTTTCCCATTTTAAAAGTGACGCACTGGCGGCGCAAGGCCTTCATAAATAAGGCCCTCTGGGGCAGATCTACAAGAAAGTGCCGCAGCGTGGCGCTGCAAGCCCTTTGGCTGCGCCACGCTGCGGCACTTTCAGAGCACAGGAATGCGACATATTTACAAGAATATGTCGCATTCCTGTGCTCTCCCCTGCGCTGGCACACAAACAGCTGCCAAGCGCCGGCGCAGGCACCCTTGCACCATGGTGCAAGGATGCCTGCGCCATGGGGAGATTGTTTTTGTGCAGGAAGGGGCACCTTTCTGCACAAAAACAATCAGTACAGGCTTTTCCTCTTTCAATGCGTGCTGCAGAATGCAGCACGCATTGAAAGAGGAAAAACGAGGAGAAATGAAAACATTTCTCCTCGGTGCGCCTCGCTACGCCACCTCTAGGGTGGCGTAGCATTCACACGCATCTCCAGAGTTACGATTTCTCGTAAATCTGGAGATGTGTCTTGTTCCATGGGTGTTGCGTGGGAACACCCACAGCAACACACATGGAACGCCCCTTCAACGCAAAGTGCTGCGTGTGAAGGGACGGTATTTACAAGGAGAGGAAAAGTCACGCATGGTGGCTTTTCCTCTCCTTGTAAATATCGAGGAGCCCCCTGCGCCACCAGTACGTCACGAAAAGTGACGTACTGGTGGCGCAGAGGGCTTGTAAATCTGCCCCTCTATTTTTAACTAATTTCTTCCACTTTGTTGGGGGGGAAGAGAGAGAGAGAGAGGTGTGTTTGTGTGTGTTGGCATGTGCAAGCTTGCACGTGTGTGGAGCCCACATTCTCAGGATCCACCAATGGTTAATCCTCAGACTCCTCTGAAATCCATTTGTGACTCGTTAATGATTGTGAATCCCACTGAGATTCATCGGAGGTTTAAAACAGACATACCTGGGTTATTGATGGCTGCAGAGCTATGAACAGAAAGTTCAACTTTCGCCCGCTCTCTCTAAAGATCCCCATTTGCCCTTCAGCAGCGGGGTCACGTGCAGGTGGTTGCTTTCTGTGTTATTCCATTTGTACTGCCCTTAACAAGAAACTGAGAAACTGAGAAGCTGTGCTAATGACTGTACATTCAGGCACTGGCGATGGTGAGAAATTAAGAGTGAAACAAATAATAAATGTATCTGACTAAAACGCATAATTTATAATACATGAATAACAAAGAAAAGTCAATTAAATTATGATCTTAGGCAGGAGAGCGCTGGAGAAACTGAGGGACAGATTTTTGATTGCAGGCTGAAAACATTAAACGATAATACGGAAGAAGATGTTGAAGAGATATTTTTTTGTAGCTTTTTTATCTGATTTTAGATCTATTTTATTATTTAACCACACTGAACCACCCAGTGTACCAGGGCATGCTGTTTTGAGATACTTCATCCTTACTACAACACTGCCACCTACTGATCAAGTGCAGTCATTTCTATTATCGCAGTCTATTCCTGTGGTAAATATAGTCCTGTTGAAATGCGTGGTAAATTCTTCCGTTGATAACTTGCGTGCCACCAGTTTGTCTTCCGTTGGTAAAAATGCGTGGAAAATATATTGCGATGTTAAAACTTTCGAGTAAAGACTGTTTCCCTTTTAGTTTTTAATCTGTTCATTTATTTGCTTGTTTTTAACTACTACCCCTCCTTATTTTCACTTGCTTTAGTTTGCATTTCTTGTTTTTCTTGTTCTTACTGCACTCTATCTTGGTGGACTCCCCTACCCTTACAGAACCAAACCTGTCCCACTTTTTCCATCCTGCCTCTCTTGCCTCTCTAGCGCTCTCCTTGGTCTAGTGTCACATGCGGCACCAAGTTGTAATAAAGTGTAACTGGAATAGAGTTCCCTGTAATTCGCACCTGCATTAATAGAGTGCAAGGGGGAACTCTCATGGTGTTCACTGCACTATGATATTTCCTCACTATGATTGACTGCTTAACTTATCTTAATTAAATAGTTAATGTAAGTGGCACCTTTTATGAGTAATCATTCCCTAATTAGGAAAGTGCAACATTTTCCAAAGATAGACTCCAAAATAAACCTAGCTATTATTTGTCTTAAATTTAGTGAATAAACCAAGTATTGGCGGCCATAATTGATAAAACTGGAACTATCATTAATAGCACATTTCTGAAAAGTATTGGAAAATACTGAGTCACACGCTAAACTTACAAAATAAAGTTATGATTTTGATGGCCAAGTGCATTTGTTTTAAAAGAGCAACTAACACTTGTACGTAAACCAAAGAATAGAAAGTTGCAGCGTTTTATAGTTGTTGGGAAGTGGATTATTAGTAGAGATACGCAGGGACTTACTACGAGTAATAAAACCACAATCATAATAAAAGGTCCAGTCAAGGACTCAATAAATGATTAGTATACAAAGGAGGGACTACAGGGCTTTTTCCTCTATCAGTGTCGAGGGAGGTCCAGCATAGGTGCCCTAATTGAAGTATTAGAAGAAGAAGGTTATGCTGTTCCTCAAGAGTGTACGAACAAGGGAAATTGACACCACCCTGAACGTTTGGGTTCAGAGTTGGGAGTCCATTTATTGGATTGTAATGCCCTCACACACCCAATCGGGTGTCATGCTTCATCATCTGGGCTGCTCCTCGTCGGGTCGGCGGTGCAATACCCAACGGGCTCCCTGTAGTAGGGGCACTTTGGCGGAGATCTTTTTCCAATAGCCGTATGGTGAAGTGGGACCTCATTTGCACCAATAGCGACGCTTAGACCTAAGACATAATACTTAGCCAAGCACCACATTGTTCATACTTTTAACTAGGGTAGGAGACCCACTGATTAAAAATTGTCTTCACGGATACTCCGAACCTTATTTTAAATCACACACATACATATACACAGTTCTGGCCCCTCACCCCCACTTCACCATACAGCTATTGGAAAAAGATCTCCGCCAAAGTGCCCCTACTACAGGGAGCCCGTTGGGTATTGCACCGCCAACCCGACGAGGAGCAGCCCAGATGATGAAGCATGACACCCGATTGGGTGTGTGAGGGCATTACAATCCAATAAATGGACTCCCAACTCTGAACCCAAACGTTCAGGGTGGTGTCAATTTCCCTTGTTCATACACTCTTGAGGAACAGCATAACCTTCTTCTTCTAATACCTCAATAAATGATTCCCTTGCTCAGCCCTTGGTAGCTGGCGACGAGCAGGCTGGCTTAACTTAGGAGACATGTGTGTAAAGCATTTAAAAACACCAATACAATAAATAAATAAGACACAACAAACAAAAATCCAACACCAACTTATAATAATAGAAAATATTTGTATCTTCAAAATGACACCAACACGATAAAAATCCAATGCAGGGAATTGGAGATATGAATTTTTAAATACTAAACACTTTCTAGTGCCTAAAACCAAAAGCGCCAACTTGGGACACCTGGTCACGCATGACAGGGACAAAGTCAAAATTTGAGGCTAAACGCAATGGAGCACGGGTCACCTACACTTTTTCAGAGCTTTCTGTCTTGACATTGAGCGAGGCTCCTCGTCAGGCTGAGTTTCGAGATGATGGCGGCGGCTTGGTTCAGCACAAAGCCTCTGCGAAATCCTGGAAGTATTGAACTCCAGAGTATTCAGCTGGATGGACCTGAAATCCAGGCCGGGTCATGGTTCGATGACAGGGGATTGACTCTCGTCGACAGGTCAGTAACCTTATCAAGCTTTTGGACAAACTTCGCTAAACTTCTGGATCTCCTTCCAGAAGGTCCTTTTGGAATTTCAAAATGTCTACAACACAAATCCAAGGGTCTAGAAGCTCTAAGATGGTCCTTGAGATGTTTGGACTACGTTTCCCACAATGCACTTGGCCAAATCCTGACAGGTCCACTGGACGCACTCCAGATGGGTTATTCTTGGTGGAGATGATGTGCGTGGAGCGCTTTTAACCTTTTATTTTCAGGGAGTCCACTCCTTCCACTTTTCAAACAAGGCAAAGTCCTTAGGTCTGTAGTTCCAAGTGTGCAGCAGATTCAGTCTACAGAGTGCAACCTCTGAGTTGCTGTACAGCTCTCCTATATTTATCCATTGTTCCTGGGCGACAAGCATGGGTGCAACTCTGACCATTGGGGTACTGGGTGATACCCAGAAGAATGACAACTTCTCCCAAAGTGTGGCATATTCTTGTCCCAGAAAGCAATATTCTTCCAAAATCCGAAATGGAGAGACTTTCTCCTGGAGGTTAAGATCTCGCTAAGCCATCCCACCGGCATGGCTAGGTTTCCCTAGCACTCCCATTTACACTCCCACGCCACTCTGCTAATCTAATTACTGGGGCTCCTGTCTGGCTCGGGGGGGAAACAAGATGTGGGGGTGAATCTATGCTGCCCTAAACTGTCATTCCCTCTTTGAAGACCAATTTTGCTACTCTACCCTGATCCTGCCTTTTGCTCTCCAACTGCAGTTCTCCTCCCTCAGTAAATCCTTTGTCTCTTAGTCAGGCTACTTCACACCTCATTAAGACAGCTTAGTTTAGCCTGGCAGAGGCTGGCTAATCAGGAGACGGCTGCTGGAAGGTTGGATTTTGGCTCACAGAAAAGAAAGTTCTATAACTTATTTTCTGTAATAGTTATGAGATATCTAACAATGGCAAGATGTTGGATTTAAATGATATTTTTAGCTCGCTCCTATCAATAGTTACACTTTAATAAAGTATTCCAATTTTAGCCTATGGAGCCAATGGGCTACAATGAGGAAAAAAAAGAATTGGCAGTTTTGCCCTCACCAGGGCATATAAGACGACTTTTAAAATATCCCTGCTCATCGTTACAAGGCACCCTATCCCTGGGGCACCTAAGGGAGACCTTAGGGTTGACATATATGTAAAAATAAGGTAGGTTGATATTTTGGAAGTACCATTAATTGCAAAGTCGAATTTGCATATAATTTAAGTTTAAAAGCAGCCTGCAAGGCAGGGCTGGCTTTTAAAATGACAGCAGGCACCACCTTAGTGCACACTTAAGTGCATTAAATCTACTGGGCCTCTAGACCTACATGCCCTACCATATACCAGGAACTTACAGGTAAGTAGGTCATCAATTTCAATTGTAATTGTAACTAATTACCATGTACTTTTAATCAGCGCACAGTCACTGGGTCTGGTTAGCAGAGTCCATGGCACAATCAGCGTCAGAAAACCAGCATCTAAATGGGGGCAAAAAGTGAAGGGACACTGCAAACAGGTCCTGGCTTCTCACACAAGACCCCTCCCCCCAGCCAACAGCCCAGGAGACTCAGCCTAACCCTGGGAGAATTTCCCTGGTCTGTTAGGTGAGGAAGAAAGAAAAGAAACCAGGCTGTACAATTGCAGGGCCTACTCTGCCTTACATCTTCCTGCCAAGGTCACTTCCTCTGGGAAGCTGACCTATCTCTACAGTAACAGGACCCATTTCAAACTGAAAATTCATCACAGCTGTTTCATTATCTTTCTTCCTTTTTAGTTTGGGTAGTGAGGTGCCCACCTCCTCTATCCCTAAATTTGCTAGGAAAACACTTCAGCAACCCCACCGTGACCAACAGGGTCAGGGGGCCTGACTTTCTGGTCTGCATCCCATGCCAAGTACAGTGCTGCCAAGAAGGCCAGCACCCAGAGAAGGATACTGACAGCTGTCAAAATCCAGAACCATACCCTAAGCTCTCCACTGACAGGTGGATGAGCTGCTTTAGGGGCCACTGTTGGTTCCTGGAACCTCTTTTGCTGATTGGAGTGGGGGGCCACCACATCCTGTGGCAGACACCCTTCCTCTACTCTCCCTTCTGTCATTGCAGGGGCAGCACCCTGCCGTTTGACAGCTGCCTGAGTGCTCAGGACGTTCTTGCGGTCAGGTGAAGCCTCACCAGTGCCAACTTTGGGTTCCCCCCTTACTGAGACAGAAGAGCATTATGTTTATGTTTATGTTTTGTAAAGCGCATGACTACCCGAAGGCTTCCCCGCGCTGGTGAGTACTGTGCTGAGAGTAGGGCCTTTGGTACATTAATGGGGAAACAGCCATGTCTTAAGTTTCTTCCTGAAGGAAAGTTCATTTTCCAGTGCTCTGAGACTGGGTGGAAGATCATTCCACACTTCGGTACTACGTGTGCAAACAATCATCCTCCCATCTCATCCTTTTTACCCTGGCTGTACTGAGGAAATGAAGATGTGAGGATCTCAGGTGTCTAGTTGGAACATAAATGGTTACCAACTCTCTGGGCTTTACTGGGCCCTTGTTATTTATGGCCCTATGAGCAATACAGAGGGATTTAAACATAATCCTTGCCTCAATTGGGAGCCAATGCAGCTGTTTGAGGAGTTCTCTTGCAGAGACATAGTTAGGAACCTTTAGAAGGAGCCTTGCTGCCGCATTTTGCACAGTCTGAAGTCTCTTTATTACATATTTGGGTGCGCCCACATAAAGTGAGTTGCCATAATCCAGATGGGAAACTATGAAGGATTGAATGACCGTTTTCCTTAGATGCTCTGGGATCAATACCAGTATCTTCCTGAGCTTTCAGAGTAAAGAGAAACAGATGCCAGACAATTTATTTGCTTGGCGGTCCATTGCTAGTGATGCAGCTTTTACCCTGAAAACTATCACCAACCCAGGGTCCGGGTCACTCCGGTGGGGCCCATAACACCGAAGTACACACACCCTGTCACCCACACCCCCCAGACCCTTGCTAATAATCCTACAATGGGTTGCATGAATTATTTCCTATCACAGGATACCTTTAAGCACAGATTTTTACACCAACATTTGTTTTCATCACATAATTTTACTAACTAATCTATGCATCAATGTACCCCGCCAATTAGGTCGATGGACCAATTAGTTGAGCAAGTTGATGGTGATTGTCAAGACCAGCTTAACCTCACTACAACAATACATTGATTTGCATAATTAATTGACTCTAAAAGAATCACGAACACCTGAAATCATTTAAAAGACTTTGGGGCCGATTCCGATCTCGGTCGGAGGCGCACCCAATACCATTCGGTCGGGAAAAAAGCCATGCGAAAGCCTGTTTCCCGACCGATCCGTACAGCACACCGAACGAGCAAGTACGATGCGAAATCGCCGACCGACTCGTCCGGGCGTCCCGACCGCTCCGACCGACTCGCTCCCGGCTCGAACCGCACCGACCGACTCGCTCGGACTCGACTCGCACCGCGCAATGGAGACGTTCCCCGGCCGGGTAAGTACGATGCGCGCCGCGGGCAGTCCGACCGAGCCGCGCACTCCGGCTCGAAAGAGCAGTCGGAGCCGTACTTTGGGGGTCCGTGTCGGACCCCCTGTACGCGTAGCCGCGCGAGTCGCACACAGGGGGACCCATGGGTCCCCCTACCTGTGCGTGTACGGCGCGAATCGCTTCGCCGCGTACCCGCTGTAGGGGGCGCACTTGTCCGCATCGCACCCATTGAGTCAATGGGAGCCCGCGTACGCGTTGTACGACAGGCTCCCATTGACTTCAATGGGAGTCCGACCGACTCATGTCCGATGGCCTACGTGCGCATCGTACTCGTTCGGTCGGACTGCACGGGTCCGATTCGGTCGGAAATCTCTCCGGGTCCGGCTCGGTCGGAGAGATTTCCGGCCAGAATCGAAATCGACCCCTTTATGTAATTAATTTGCATAAAGAAAATTATCATTTATTCTCTCACTATTAATTCTCACTGAGCATTGCCATTTATTCAGGAAATAAATCAAGAAACTGCTTAATAAAAGTCATGAAGAGAAAATGTAGGTTTGCATTCATTTCATTATTCTCAAAATGGTTAAAAATCAATCCTTGGTCATGTGACTGACAGAGGGTTCCAAAAATGAAAGATCAGTGAACCATAGTTAAAAACATTCATTTAATTCTAAAGATTTCCTACACTAAAACCTTCCTAACCAACACTAAACCCCAACTTTCTTAGTAACCCTGGCCTCCTAGATGCATCTCTCACCCAGGCTAGTGTCCCGCAACGATCTCGAACCTACAGGGGTCATCAGTGGCATTCTGGCATGGTTTCAAACTCCCAGCATCTCTGCAAACAGCATCTCTGCAATCAGCCTTTCTCCAACCAGCTTCTCTGAAAAACCCCAATTTTGGTCTGATATTTATACTGTGTTTGCTGGCTCTCTACCCTCAAATGTTTCAACTCTTGCCGTTTCCCTTGCTCTGATTGGTCATGAAACTGCATTTCTCAGCTCCCAGGATGTCCGTTCATGACAATGTATTTCTCCGCACCCAGGATGTCCGTGAATAACTTTATCTTTGACAAGCTGATAGATACAAATTCATCTGTCCCACAGTTCATTAGCAGGCATTAAAATGTTCATTGTCAGGGATTCAACTGTTCATAGTCAGGGATTCAGCTGTTTCCACGTGGTCATTCTTTGGCAGGCATTCGACTTTTCTCTTTGGCAGGCATTCAACTGTCCTCGTGCTATCATTCTGGCTCTCAGCCACTCGCCGGCATTCACACAAATGGCCTCGAACATAGTCAGCTGGAGTTGCAAAGTTCAGTGGAGCACAAGACATGCGCGAGGTTCCTTCAGCCAGATGATGCAAGCATTCTCTACTGCGTAGACCCGGGAAAAACGAAGCCATCTTGAAACTGGCCACCAGCCAAAACTACGATAAACACAAAGAAAATGTGAATACACAGAAAATAAGTGTTTTCTGTCCCCCCACCCACCAGTGCTAATATTTTATCCCCTAAAACTGTTACCTAGCAGAAAAGCATCACACTGCAAGCCATTAAAATAAAGCAAAAGCAGCATGAAATGCACAATGTACACTACAACATAGACATGCACTATTACACTTCTTAAATGCGCAAAATAGATAAAAACATGCGTTTTACACCATTAATTAATATGTTAATCAAACCTGTTAATGCAGAGCATTTCCCACATGTAATGTGTGTGTTTGGTTAATACACAGCAATCAAAATTAATATATTACTTTGTTATGGGGGGTGATTGGTCTGAACGGGGTACACACAAAATCTTCTGTACTTCGCTCCATCACTAGCAAATTGTCCTTCCAGATTCCCAATTTTTTTTTTTTTTAATCTTTTTATTAACATACATCGGTTCCAATGACTAACACAGAGGGAGCAATACAGTTGTACATGCAAAATTGGTACAAGGGAGGATCACAGTAGGGTCACATTATGCAGGAGAGGAATGTCACGGGGACAAGGGATCATCATCTTCAGTACAGCGTGGTGGCACACAGATCTCCCCGCGATATGTATTCCAGGGGCCCCAGATACAGGCCCATTTCTTAGGACATTCCCTGGCTTGATACACAGTTTTTTCCCTGAACATGCACCAGTCAACATCTCTCTCCCAGGTTTCAAGTGTAGGTGGTTGGGCAGCTCCCCACAATTGTGCTATGTTTCATTTAGCGAGCATGAATCCCAGTGTGGCCCACTGAGTCTGATGTGTGTTGAGGTCTGAGGGTTCCCATATGTTTAAAAGGCACCTGCGCGCCTCCAGACTGAGTTGCACATGTAGCACCTTATTAATAACATCATGCACCTTGCTCCAGTAGGAGACTATATAGTGGCATTCCCATATAATATGCATGAATGTCCCCTCACGCCCACAATGCCTCCGACAGCCCCCATCATCGGATCGTCCCATGTGCATCTGGCGGGGCCCAGTAATGTACACCCTGTGAAGGATCTTAAGTTGCACTTACCGCAGGCGTGCTGGAATGGCAACCACCCTAGGAGAGGACACTGCCTCCTGCCAATCCTCGTCATCTATTTCAAGGCCATCCCCGTTCCATTTTTCCCGAAGTGATCGGAGGGGATCCTCCATATTATTGACTAATTTCTTATAGATCAGAGAAATCGTTTTTTCAGGCAGATGACCATATAGGATTCTGTCCTCCAGTGGTGAGGCTTCAGGGAGTATAAGATTCCCGTGAAGCTGAGATCGAAGCGAATGCCGAACCTGTATTTACCTAAAATATTCAGTGCCTGCCAGCTCATATTCATCCTGCAACTCGGGGAAGGATTTGACCCCTCCCTCCCCCCAAATGTCTTTAATACGGGAGATACCTATAAGGTCCCATTTATCAAACCCTTTCGATTGCCATAAATTCCCCAGCTTCTCGGAGTCCCACAGTGGAGTGGATAGTGTCAACCTCTGACCCCATCCAAGGGAGTTGGTGGCGTCATGCCAGATGCGAACCGCATCATTGGTAGGGCCTCTTAACCCGTATTGTTGTTTTTAGTGGGTCTTGAGTATAGCGCCCTATTATAGGTGCCGCCCGGAGAGTAGCCAGCGATCCATGGCGTAGCCGGGATCATCAACATGGCCATACGTTCCATGGTTTATGGCTGCCAATTGAGCGGCCCAGTAATTTTTTTAATGTCCGGGAGGCTGATGCCCCCATCATACCAATTTAGAGTCCGCTTGTTAAGGGCTATGCGAGGTTTACCATCCCACAACAGGTCCCTCTGAAGACTTTCGACTTCTTTAAAATAGCGTGTTCTGCAATACATAGAGGAACCTGGGCAAAGCCATCATTTTGAACAGGGCGGCCCTGCCCAGGAGTGAGAGGGGAAGGGCTTTCCAGTGGGAAATATCTGCCTTTAGCTTACACAGCGGCGGAATAAGGTTCTGAGCATAACAGGCTGCAGGATCTAGCGAGAGAAATATTCCCAAATATTTGAAGTCAGCTTCATTGGTCTGTATTGGACAGCCTCTCGGGTGGTGGGGCAGCTCTCCCCGAAGGGAAAACATCAGAGATTTACTCCAGTTCACCGTAAAGCCAGAGAAGCCGCCGAACACCGCCAAACTATCCAATGTTACTGTGAGGGACATCCTAGGGGAGGCCAGGTAGAGCAATATGTCGTCTGCATAGAGTGAGATGCGGTCTTCCAATGTTGGGGACCATCGCAGACCTCTCAACCGCGGATCCTGTCGGATCCAGCCCGCCAAAGGTTCCAGGGCCAAGGCAAAGAGGAGCAGCGAGAGCGGGCACCCCTGACGGGTGCCCCGTCCAAGTGGGAATGGCTCTGACACTTTATTGTTGACTACAACTTGGGCTAGGGGCTCTTGGTATAAGAGTTGTATCCACTGAATGCACCCCGGGCCAAATCCCAGCTTGTCCAGGACCGCCCAAAGGTACGGAGATTCCCAAATTTTTGATCACCGGTTTGAGAACAGGGTGGGGGGGGAGGGGGCATGTCAACAGGCCAGCTGATCAGAGGTCTGTGTATGGCCTGGTTTCCAAGGATCATTAATTCCGTCTTATCACCACTCAGCTTTAGGCGTCAGCTTGACATCCAGCGGCGCAGTTTATCCAAACAGGGTGCCAAATGTTTATTTCCTGGATTAGGGCCTTCTGTAAGAGACATAGCCAGCTAGGTGTCATCCGCATAGGAGACCACTGACAGGTTAAATTCCTGCACTAAGTTGGCAAGCTGGAGAACATATATATTGAACAACGTGGGGCTGAGAGGCGATCCCTGAGGGACACCACAAGTCGTTAGAAAGATGTCAGAGAGGCAGTCTTTGTCCATGACTTGGTAGGATCTGTTTTCCAGATACGAGATGAGCCAATCTAATGCTTTGCCCTGAATTCCCACCTCGCAAAGTCTATCTCTTAGGATCTTGTGATCCACTGTGTCGAATGCCGCACTTAAATCAAGTAGTAAGATGGCGGCTGAGCCTCCGTTATCCAGTATAGCTTTGAGCTCCTCTGTGACCACCAGAAGTGCTGCTTCCATGCTAGCGTGGGTACGGAAGTCCATCTGGGTTGGATGAAGAATGTTGTTATTTTCCAGAAAGTTTGCTAATGTCCGATTGACATGTTTCTCTAGTACTTTTCCTACAAAAGGGAGTAATGAGATGGGTCGTAAGTTGGCAAGGATTTCTGGATCTAGCTGAGGTTTTTTCAATAGTGGCCTAATTACTGCATGCTTCCATTGCTTAGGGACCAAGCCCGCCTCTAATGAGAGATTAAGAAGTTCCATAAGTGACAGTAATATGACCTCTGCCACTTTGGATAAGGTATGTGTGGGAGCAGGATCTAATGGAGATCTGGATTTGGTTGCCTTTATAAGATTATGGATTGTCTCTTTGTCAAGCGTAGGGAATTTTGCTAGAATTGGAGGCGGTGGCAGATCCCTGCCCTTAGTTACCTCCCCTAGCGCAGGTTCGGGATTGATCTTGAATTGAACATAAATATCAGTTACTTTTTTGTGGAAGAAGGATGCTATATAATTGCATCTTTCTTTTGTGGCTTGGGAAACGGTGTTACTATCAAGTGGAGTGGATAGGGTTTTAACCACTCTAAATAGTTATTTTGGGGAGTTCAAAGCCTGATTGATTTTTTCCTCATAGAATTTGGCCAACGCTTTCTTTATTTTGTTGTGATAGGATCTGATTGAAGCTTATATTTTATTTTAATTGCCGGGTCAAATTCCTTTCTCCAGTTTCTTGCAATTTTTTTTATTGCAAAGAGGTTGTCATTGTACCAAGAGGCTTGTTTTGTATGTGTTTTAGGTCTGGAGTTAGTTTTGGGAATGCATACATCTAGTGCATACATCTAGTGACTGGGTGATCCAATTTTCCCATTGCTGATAATCCCCTTCTAGATTACCTACAAACCTAGGAGTTGTATCCTTCAGGACAGTTTTCTAAGTCCTAGGATCTAGCTTCGACCATCTTCTTATGGCCGTCATCTGTGTCCTTCCCTTGATCTGTTGGGCAGGTTTGGGAAGTTTAAAGAGAATAAGACAATGATCGGACTAGGGGACCGGGATTATTCTAGAAAGAGTAACCAGAGGGTCATTGGAAAAAATGAGGTCCAAAGTATGCCCTTTCTCATGTGTGTTTTTTTTTCCGAGTTGGGTTAGTTGTAATGCTTCAAGATCTGCTTTTAGCTTTTTAACGGAGGGGTCGTCCTGTATGTCGAAGTGCAGGTTAAAGTTGCCCAAAATAGTCATGTGGGTTTTTGTAGAACTAGGCTGGCCAGTATGTCTGGGATTGCCTCCAAGAATTTGGAGCTACTACCCGGAGGTCTGTAGATAAGGACACCTGAGAACGTATGGGTGGGGGAGAGTGTGATCTGGAACTGAAGGCTTTCACATTCTAGAAGGGAGAGGGAGAAAGTAACACATCTAAAATCAGTTTTTAAAATGATGGCAATTCCACCCCCAACATTTCCGACCCAATCTAATCTGTGGATCTGGTAGCCCACCAGGAGGGCGAGGTGGATATCAGGATCTGAGCTGTTGTTAAGCCACGTTTCTGTGACAAATAAAAACTTCTGGCAGATCCTCTTTCAGCAGGGTTCTAATGTCAATGACATACCTGGACAGTGAGCGAGCATTGATCATTCCCAGATTCCTTGTTGCTACTTGTAGCTCCTGAGTAGTGAGATGAGAGTCCATATTCCAATACAGTTTGAAGCTGCATTGACTGCAGACTTGTTTGCTATTGGTCTGAAGTTTATTATTTGACCCCATCAATGACGAACATAGAGGTAATGGTGAGGGTCTCAATGCTAGTAGCTGATTTGTGGTGTACTTGAACTGACATGTGCTGGAAGGAGCAGGGGTCCTGGCCCCTGGGCCCGGTCGGGCGCGGACGGGCACAGACGAGCTTGCTTTTGGCGTGCCTTCG
Source organism: Calotriton arnoldi (assembly GCA_963921515.1). Lineage (NCBI taxonomy): Eukaryota > Metazoa > Chordata > Amphibia > Caudata > Salamandridae > Calotriton > Calotriton arnoldi. Next base: position 3,208,436 of record CAWUFW010000285.1, read on the forward strand.
GCACACCTGCGGCGTGTCCGCTGCGTGACCGGCCCACAGCCGCCATTAAATGGGAAAATTGAGTTGGCAACTAGAACGCCAACCTCCCGCCTTCTCTCTAACTCTATGGTTAGAGGAGGCAAAAGTGTTACTCTATGGTCAGCAGATTCAAATTCAATTTCATACAGTTCAGTTTTAACATCCTTGCAAGTGGTGCATTCAAACATATAAAGCATAAAAACGATTTAGGAAAAAGTTTAAAAAGCATTTAAAACAAGTTATTGCACATGAGGCAGAGGATAGAACAGCACTCTTACCTCCGCGCACGGCCCGCAGCCGCCATTAAATGGGAAAATTGAGTTGGCAACTAGAACGCCACCCTCCCACCTTCTCTCTAACTCTATGGTTAGAGGAGGCAAAAGCGTTACTCTATGGTCAGCAGATTCAAATTCTATTTCATACAGTTCAGTTCTTCTAATCCTTTCAAGTGGTGCATTCAAACATATAAAGCATAAACACGATTAGGATTTAGGAAAAGTTTAAAACAAGCGTTTAAAACAAGTTATTGCACATGAGGCAGAGGATAGAACAGCACTCTCACCTCAGCATTGACTCACTGAAAGTCCCGTTAAGGGGGACCTTTCCTCTTTTTTCCCCTTTCTTTTGTGACCTCAGTTTCCTAAATGTAGGGACTGGCTCCCCAGGAACTTTGAGTTGGGGGGGGGGTAACTCTTGGCGACCGCCCCACTTGGGATCAGCCCAACTTCTGGGAGGTCATTGCCCAAGAGACAATCTAAGGGGAGGTCTGCGGTCTGCACTGACTACCACCTTATATATCAGCCAAGGGTACCCTTCCATTTTAGAGGCACTATGAATACAGGTTTGGGTGTGACCTCACCTGTGACTACCCTTCCTCTTTTTGTCTCTCCTGGGACATTCTGATCTGGGGACATCAACCTATCACTCACTATGGTGTGACCGGCACATGTGTCTCTCAGGCCAATGGCAAAGATCCCACTCACCTGAATGGTGTGTAAGTGCCTAGTCCCACTCTCAGGGATCAACAGCTTACCATCTGGATCTGTCCCCTAGCAAAATGCTAAGAAGGCTTCCTCATCTGAGTCCTCCCCTAGAGCTACACTGGTCAACCCAGTGCTATCCACATTCTTGGAACAAGCAGGGTTACCCCAGAAGTGACCTGACTGCTGACAGTCAAAGCACACCCTGTTGTCCAAGTACTTTTTCATCCCTGGATTCCCCTGCCTCTGCTTATTGGAGTGGGGGTGGGATCTGCTCTCCTCCTTTTTAGCGTTCTAGGGTACAGAGGGAGTCTCTGTGGTGGACTTACCTCCTCCAGCCTTTGGATTTTGTGTGCCTACCCCCCCTCCCTTCTAGGAGTCTCACCTGGTGCTGATTGGGAACCCAGGTTCTCACCTACTCATCAGCTGTCTCACCTGGGACTCACCAGCTTAGAGTCTGCTAGATACTGATCTAAATTCTCTTGTACACCATGAGTCAGGATGTGCTCTTTAAGCATTACATTGTACAGGCCCATATAAGTACTCACCTGGTTCCCTTGAATCCAGCCCTCTAGTGCCTTCACTGAGATATCTACAAAGTCCACCCAGGACTGTGTGTGTGTTTTCTGGGTGTCCCTGAACATCACCCTGTACTTCTCTGGGGTCAGACCAACTTTCTTGACTAGGCATTTAGTCATGTGTGGGTAGAATTCTGCCTCATCCCTTACTAGGGTCAGGAGCCTATTCCTCCCAGCTACTAGGATCAACTCCCACAGGAGTGAACCCTGATATTGAGAGTAGACCCTTCTCATCTTAAGGGCCATTTCAAATGCAGTCAGCCTTTTGTCAATGTTGTTGTTAGAAATGGGGGTTCCAGTCGTCAGTTGTATGTACCCTGTCCAAGTAGGGGCCCTCACTCCAGTCAGGTTAAGTAGGTTACACACTAAGAATAACACCTGTTCACCCCCTTGTTAGCTTGGCACAGAGCAGTCAAGCTTCCAAGAGGTAATGTGGAAAGTATTTGCACACACACACACGCACACACACGCACGCACGCACACACACACACCTATATACTACATCATACACATCAGGATCAACCGGCAGCCCCTACAAGATTATCAAACACTGCTCACTCCATTCTGGACTATACATTAGTAGACATAAAGCTGTTCCAATTGATCGCAAGCTACCATATAACACCTAGAGTAGAGAGCGATCATTTCCCGCAGCTTGTCGAACTCCAAATACATCTATCAAGAGCACCAAAAACTAATGTCTTGATAGTTCCACCCATTACCTATAATTTGAAACAGCTTTCCTGGAATGGAATGGTGGCGCCAACTATAATGGATTTCACCATTATGTTTTCCACCCAAATGAGTGACATTCACCAGCGGCCACTGTGGCAATGTTGGGAGCATTAACTATGGCACTCATAACCAACTTCTCACATAAGCAATCACAAAATGTATATATATTGAGAAAACCAGCAATCTGGTTTACTGAATCTCTCTTATGGAAGAAAAGAGAACTGAATGAGGAAAGCAGGAAACTGCAGAAAAGTGACCCATCATACAGTTTCTCCACTAAGCAACAAATTAGCAACCACAGGCGAATATACAAAACGGCAATTTGGTTGGGTACGTATAAAACACATCAAATAAAGATTTGTACCAAGCTCCTGCACAAAAGTAAAACAAAAAAACAATAAACAGTTCTGGGCCGAAATAAATATTCTCGCCAAAGGCAGCTATCAACACCACAATTGAGAACAAGCCCGAGCACTCATACATCAGTATTCCTGTTGCTAATTACAACATATATATTCACAATGCTATTCATATTTGGTTTCTTGTGATTTTATTTTCTTCTTTTGATTGTTCCAGCCAACACATGTTTCGTCGTCCGGGAGTGAACACACGACTTCCTCAGATGCGAAAAATCTCTGTAAAACTCTGTGCTGGTTGTACTTCCGTCCGAGCCAGTAGGGGATAGGATAAACTTATCTCAATATTGGTCCAGGTTGTGCCAGTGATTCTTAGTAAGATCTGACATCCTTGCCATTCTGCGTAGTGTCCGGTTTTAAAGAATGAAAGGGCAAGCCAAGTGTTACACGCAGCAGCCATACTTGCAGCCGGTGGTGGACGTGGATAGTCATCCGTGCTCAAGAGCAGTCTATATGGGCAAATTATTGGATGCCCTTTCATTCTTTAAAACCGGACACTATGTGGAACGGCGTGGATGTCAGATCTTACTAAGAATCACTGGCACAACCTTGACCAATATTGAGATACATTTATCCTATCCTCTACTGGCCGGGACAGAAGTGCAGCCGGCACAGAGGTTTACAGAGATTTTTCGCATCTTAACAGCCCTGAGGAAGTCGTGGGTTTACTCCCGGATGTCAAAACACGTGTTGGCTGGAACAATCAAAAGAAGAAAATAAAATCACAAGAAACCAAATTTGACTAGCATTGTGAATATATATGTTGTAATTAGCAACAGGAATACTGATGTATGAGTGCTTGGGCTTGTTCTCATTTGTAAGGTAGATCCCTAGGGGTCACATTTCGGGGGTGTGGGTGATTTCCCCCTCCCTTGAGCACCATAGTAACTGCTTACGATCTACAATAATACTGCTAAGAGTGAGTGCCAATGCCACACAGGGCCCTATCACCCAACACAGAGTTTATCAACACCACAATGCTGACATATCAGAAGCAGACTGGATAATTCATATTGAAGTGGCCAACCCGCAAGCTGAAAATACCACAAACCAGACAGACACAACCACAACAAAATTCTAATCTCAGAACCCAGAGGGTCAATGGTTGAAAGAAATCCAAGTCCGAAATCACTAAAAAGACTGAGATCAGACGGGGCGACCAGCCCAAATGGTTTGCTAAATGCTCTGTTCAAGTACGATCAACCCTTTTGGGCCATGCATCTCACCCCACTGTTTAATCACGCTTTTACCACCAACATCATTCCAGCTTCCTGGAGAGGCAGTGAGCTCCATCCTATTTCCAAAGCACGTAGTTGTTCCAATCCAGCAAACTATAGACTGATTGTGCTTATCGAAGTTGAAGCCAAACTTTACGCCAGTAATTTACTAATAGACCTTGAGGCCTGGGTCATAGTCAGAAATAATATTCCGATCACTCTAACGGGATTTAAAGCCGGTACGAGTACCATGTCCAACCTTCTTGTCCTGAGTCTTCTTATCAAAAAAGCTTTTTAAAAAATCTCTAAACTTTACACCTGCTTTGTAGACCTAAAAGCAGCACTTGACATGGTTCCGAGAGAGAGTGTCTCTGGGCAAAGATGGCTAGATGGGGTGCACCCCCTAAGCTACGGGGGGCCAAAGTTAATATGTACTCAGAGACCTGGGTTCGAGTCAAAATAGGCAAGGGCCACAGAACAACCAGTAAGATCCCCACACACACTGGCTTGAACCCCTTGCTTATTTAATATCTTCATGGTTGATTTCAATGCATGCCTATCGGAAGTCCAAAGTGATCCACCCAAACGAGCAATGACCCAAGTGTGGTGCCTACAATATGCGGATGGCATAGTTATATGCTGCTAAACTCCAATTGGTCCTGAGCGCCGGATAACCAAATTGCTTTCATACATAGAATCAATCGGTTTGGAACTAAAGTACAATAAAACAAAGATCATCTGCTTTTCTTCAAACTCCAGCCTTCATCATATCAAATTCAAGTGGAAAGCAGCAGGGAAGATTTGGTCAGATCATACAAATATCTAAAAGTGGTAATGGACTCCGGCCTAACGTTTAAGGAGCACTTAGTCCGAAGAAGAGCTCTGGCACACAAGTTGACAAAAGGCTGGGGTGCACGTCTCACTCCATTTATTTCAAGTTATAGGAGCCAAATTTCTCTCTTCACTTAATTATGGCTCAGAACCTTTTAAGGGAAAGGACTCAACCACCCTAAATCAACTTAAGTCCATCTTGTTCAAAACATCTTTCAACTTCCGCAATGTATTCCTCAAGCATATGTCCGACTGGAATTTGGGCAATTCCATCAATCCCCGTTAAGAATGGCTGCACCCATCAAATTGTGCTAGAAAATTAGATCCGCTCCACCTGACTCACTGGTTGTCCTGTGCTGCTTAGAAATGAAGAACCAGCACACATATAAAAACGACTGGTGGTTGGTGCTTCAGCAAGCACTAACCACACTTAATTTGTCTGAAGTGTGGGGCCTTAACATCAGTTTCACTGCATTTAAAAAGATAGTTAACAAAGGCGCCAAACTATAAGCTTGGACAAGAGACAAAGCCCAGGTGGCTCGAAACAAGCATGGATGGTTGGTTTTGCAAACCAATACAGATTGGGGCCAACAACCCTACCTTATAAGTCACATATCTCCATCGATCCAGCACTTTCTGCTTCTAATCCAGCTGGGAGCCTTCCCATCAAAAGACCAGGTGCCAGCCTGGAGACAAACCTGATTGGACCATTACTGTAATTTATGTGGCCGTTTTGAGGAAAGTGTATTACACTTTCTATACATCTACCCCGCCGCCAGTCAGCCTAGACGGAAACTGCAACGGCCAGCCTTCTGGTCCCTCTAGATAAGATCCTGTGATATCTCTATTTAAAAGTCACTCACTCCAGCAATCTTCTAGGGCAACAACGTTTTTATTACAAGTAAAAAGACTGATATCTGCGCAGCAGGGGCATATCGTGGGGGCCCTTGACTCACAGCTCAACCAACGGTATGCCACCCCACACATTGGCTACACAGCATCTTGCCTAGCAACATTTTCATTGAGGGCTTATCTGGTTCTAGCCGTATTTATACTTTCATGTGTTTTTATCTTATTTATATGGCACTTTGTATTAATGGAATTCACTTTTTAGTCGCCAGATCATATGTAGACTTTTTAAAATAGTTTTGTAATGGTCCATTTCCTTTTGCAATGATTTTAATTAATCTTCAAATAAAGTGTTACTTACTTGCTATATACTGCCATAGTACAAATATGTTGAGTTAAGTACAGTGAAACGTTTCTTTTCCATTGAAACTTACTTTCACAATATTTTTGTTCTCAATATTTTTGACACAATAATTTTTTCCACATATTTTTTCATTCATATTTTGTGCAATCACTGTACAGCCACCTCCACCACTAATCCATGCTCTTTTGACTTTCATATCACAGATTCACTTCCTCGTCTACCTTCAACTAACCCCTACAACAAAACTATCCCACTGGCGAGACCCCTATTTTTCAATTACTCCCATCACTCTCCTCTAATGTGACACTTTCTGTAAGATTTCGAATAAAAAGTTATTTTACTAAGAAATGCCAAAACTATGCCATTGCTGTAGAGTTGTGGGAGTTTCTAATGACGGAACCCTTATGGGTACTGATGGACTATGTAGAACAGTGACTTAAGTGTTAGAGTGTAGTGAAATGAATACAGGTTGAGGTTGCAGGTGCATGCATAAGACTAAAGACGTGTTATACTAAACTCCGTGTGTGACGTAGTCATTGGTGAGTACCCGGGCTGGGGATGGCGCTACAACTGGAGACGAGATAGGGGATGACACCCAAAGATTGACAGTGCTCTCCCAGAGAGTTTGCCATGGTCCAGCAAACTGCTTGTTAATGCCATGTGTGCCTCCTTCAAAGTGTGGCATTGATGTTTGGCATATGTGGAGTCAAAGCGCAGCCCCAGTTCTGTGTGAAGCATTTGAATTTAATGAAAGCTTCGCTCAGAAGTCTACACATCATTGGCCAAGAACCTACTGTGAAGGCCGCAAAGAAAGGTACTGCGCTACTGCGCAACTTAAAGCCATACATTCATACGAAGTGATAACGCTGCGAACAGAAATGCTGCAAGCCAGAGATCAACCTGGTGGCAGGCAATACAAAGAGATGCTTACAAACAACAAAATTAAAATGCAAGAAAGGGAAGTCTGCTTACCAGAACTGAGTAAAGAGAGTCATCGTACCACAGAGTTGGGTAGAGTGGAACCAGAGGAAGCACTCACAGTTGTGCTTGTGGAACTGTCCATACCCACAATGACACGCCACTAAAGCTTCCAGGTGGTGGTTCAGAACAACTCCAGAAGTCACCTGAAAGCAAAGGGCTCCCATGGAGAGCAAGAGGGAGGTCAAGGTTCCACAGGCTGTCCAGGGTGACCCAGAGGCCAGTGCAGCACAGCGCCTTAGAGATGGCATGGATTAAGCAGGTCCTAACGGACCATAGGCAATGTCATAAAGAACTCCACCCTCAGCATCAGACAATCTTGTATATGGTTACAATGCTTTTGCATTCTTGAAACCACCACCTACATTTGACACTGACAAAAAGTTGAATATTGGCGACAGGAAAACTGCCTGTTTAGAGACATTTGATGATTTCATTGATGTGATTGAAGAACCAATAACAAGAAGATTATCAAGTACTTTAAGAATTTTGCTGGTGAAGGTGTAAAAGAAGTCAGAAAGAAAATGTCACAAGCTGACGATATTACATACAGTCAAATCAAAGTGACTCTAAAATTCAATCCATTGCCGAATGTAGATTATGAAAGGAAAATCTTCAGCCAAGAAGGACAGAAAGCTGTTGAGACCATCGACAAATTTGTTGAGAGACCATATACTCTCATTAAACACTGTAAGTTCAATTAATTTGTTGATGAGGAAGCTATGGGCCAGATGTATGACTGTTATTTGAAGTCACAAAGGGGGTTTCGGCCCATTTGAGACCGCAAAATAGGTCAGCCCAATGTATTTACCCTATTTTACGAGTCGCTAACCTATTAGCGACTCGCAAAATAGGGTTAGCGACTCGCTATTAGGAAGGGGCGTGCCAAGGACGTCCCTTCCTAATAGCGAGTCCTTACCCAATTTATGATTGTTTTGCAGTTTACCACCCTTCTCAGAAGGGTGGAAAGTCACTGGCAAACGGGAAGGGTTCCCCAGGGGACCCCTTTCCCTTTGTGAATGGATGCGCAAATATTTTTTAAGAGCAGGCAGTGGTCCCAGGGACCACTGCCTCCCCTTAAAAAATGAAACTGAAAAGTTTCATTTTTCTTTTTTAAATGCATCCCGTTTTCCTTGAAGGAAAACGGGCTGCATTTTTTTTTAAAAACTGCTTTATTGACAAAGCAGTCCCAGACATGGTGGTCTGCTGACCCCAGCAGGCCACCATCCCTGAGAGTGGCAGCCATTCCCAATGGGGTCGCAATTTGCGACAGCCTCATTAATATTCATGAGGCATGCAATTTGCGACCCCATTGGGAATCGCAAACAGTGTCTGAGACACTGTTGTACATTGAATTTTGTGATTCGCAAATTGCGATTCACAATTTGTCGCAATTTGCAAGTTGCCAAATTCAATGGTCGTACATATGGCCCTACATGCCTCAGAGTGATTGACTGATGCCTGTCAGATTTGTTCAGGTGACGAATGCTGAGAGAAACTTTTAGGGCCTAATCTACAATATTTGGTGCAAGGCAGCACAGCAAGGCTTCCTGCTACGCTGCCATGCGTCAACAGTAAACGACAGGAATGAGCCGTATCTACAAGATACGACGCATTCCTGTCCTTTTCCCAGTGCTGGCACACAATGGGCAACCATGTGCCAATGCAGGCAATCTAGCGCCATGGTGCAAGGGTGTCTGTGTTGTAGGGGTGATTGTTTTTGTGCAGGAAGGGACGCCTTCCTGCACAAAAACAATCGCAAATTATATTTCCCTCTATTTATGTGTGCTGGAGAACTCGGCACACATAGAAAAAAGGAAATGCAAGGAGAAATAAAGGCATTTATCCTCAGTGTGCCTCCCTTACGCCTCCCTTTGGGAGGCGTAGGAATCAGACGCATTCCCAGGTTCACGAAACCTTGTAAATCTTGGAATACGTCAGGTTCCAAGGATGTTGCGTGGGAATACCCACAGCAACACCCATGGAATGCCCCTTTCATACAGAGTAATGTGTGAAAGGGGGCCATACCTACAAAGTCATTAAAAGCCATTCAGGGCGGCTTTATGTGGCCTAGTAAATATGGGCAGGCACATTGCGCCGCTGGTACGTCAAAAAAAGTGACACACAGGTGGCGCAATGGGCTTGTCAATAAGCCCCTTAGCCTGGAGTTAGTTCTCATGGCTGCCAGTGCTGAGGATTGTGCTGATTAACAAGCTGTTGACAAGGAGGTCAGATGTGCCCAGAGTGAGTCAGTCATGAATGTTAAAAGTGAGCCAAAGCACAAGGGACTCAGAGCAAATTCTCCTCAGAAAAAGAAGTTGTGCTTCAGCTGTGAATTTTCATTTCCACACAAATCTAAATGTTTCAACATTGGGCAAATTTGCAATGGTTATGGAAAAGAGAATCATTTTGTAACAGTTTGCAAGGTGAAGGAAAAAGTAAGTGCGTCACAGCACAAAGGCAAAATGGCTGCCCGAATGTTCTAGAAGCAGCGTTCGACGCACGCCCATAAGGCCAAGCACCTACATCAGCTGAGGGAAATTGACACCAAATGAAGTCGATCAACATCTAAATCTTCGTCAAACAGTTCTTCCGTCTCAATGTCAAGTGAAAGTGAAGATGATGGTTGTGCTATGTCAATGTTTTCCTCTGAAAAAAGTGTGCACAATTGGAGTGGTCGCATGTGAGGAAAAACACTGGACAAGTAAAGGCGACATGGCAAAGCAACAAAGTCATTGAAACATTGTCCGAAAATCACACTAAAGGGCAATGGTTGTTCAATAACTTTCATTATCGATAGTGGTGTGTCATTAAATATTGTGCCTGAGGAGAAATATAATGAACTGTCTCCACTGCCCCGACCTGTGCCATCGAAAACTAAAGTGTATACGTGGACTGCATCGACACCACTAAAAAGTCAAGGTTCATTTGTAGTAATGATGAAGCATAAGAAAACAAAGGTACAAGCACCCATTCATGTATTTCAAGGTACAGCATCAAGAGCCTGTTTATTCAGCTTCAGCACAGCTGCTGATATGGGACTGATGTCTGTTAACTATAGCATTAACGTGCATCATGAAATAGTAGGTCGATTTCTTTCAATGTTTCCTGGGATTGGGGTAACTCTAGACTATCAGTGTCCCATTACACAAATTAATGAGGAAATCCATCCTATTGCTTAAAAACATAGACAACTTGCCTTTCACGTATAGGAAGCTGTTGAAAAAGAACTTCAATCCTTACTCAAACACAATATCATTGAGGGTTCCACTAGCCCAACTCCATGGGTTTCTCCCAGAGTGGTAGTTCCCAAAAAGACAGGCAAGGAGTTGTAGGCATCTGTGTGGATATGCGTCAAGCAAACAAGGCGATTGAAAGAGAATGACATCCAGGTCCGCACATTGCTTACATGATCACACAATTGAATGGTGCAAAGGTATTCTCTCACATTGATTTGAATAAAAGATATCATCAGTTGGAACTACAGGAGAATTGCAGATACATTGCAACCTTTTCTACACATTTTGGTCTGATTCATTACAAAAGACTAAAGGCCTGATTTGTATTTTGGCAGACACGTTCCTCTGTCCCTTCCGCTGAAATACAAACTCCATTATATCCTATGGATGGGTGTATCCATCAATGTTGTGATAGAGTAACCCATCCGCTGAAATATAAACTGTCCCTAAGTTTTGATGTGTCATCAGCTGAACAGCTATTTCAAGATGTCATTTGATGCTTCATATAGCCTGTCAAGAATGCTTTTAATTACAGTGATGAAATATTAGTTTTCAGAGCTACCCAGAAGGAGCATGACAAAGCTCCCATTCAAGTTTCAGATGCTCACTGATGCTGGTTTAACTTTGAATGCAGAGAAATGTGAGTTATATAAGACAGAGTTAACATTTTTTGACCATATCTTTTCTGATGGGGGTGTGACACCCAATCCAGCTAAAGTGCAAGCGCTGTCAACTGCCAGTCCCCCACAAGATATTTTCATGTTACATTCATTTCTTTGGCATGACCAGCTATTGCTCTAGACATATACAAGACTTTCCCACTGTCAGTGCGCCATTAAGAGACTTAAGAATGTTTCTTTTCTCTGGTCACATGAATGCGAGCAAAGCTTTCAGAAAATCAAACAAGCTATTAAGTACGCTTCTGAAATTGCATACTTTTATCCAAAGCTTCATACTGAAGTTGTTGTTGATGTTAGCCCTTTCGGTTTAGGCACCATCGTAGCACAGCACAGGGGGCACCCACATGCTCAAAGACACATTGTGGCATTTGCAAGTCTAAGTTTGTCCCAAACTGAATATGCATATTCACAACCTGGGAAAGAAAGCTTAGCAGTGGTGTGGGCATGCAAACATTTCCACATAATCTTGCATGGGAAGCCCTTCACGCTTGTGACATATCATCAAGCATTGTTAATTATCTTTGGAAACCCAAAGGCAAAAATGCCTCTTTGCATTAAATGTTGGCGTCTGCGATTGCAAGAATACAACTACACCATCAAGCATCATCCAGGGAAAGATCAGAACCCGGCCGGCTACTTCTCACGAGTGCCTCTACAATGCCTTGACACCCAAGGGAGAGGTGTGGCACAGCGGCCATGGTGGCGGACTCCGGAGAGCAGGGCTCACAGTTCGATCCCCGGTGCCAACAGCAGCTCAGCTCAGCACCATGTGACTCTGGGCAAAAGCTCACTTAATCTCCCAAATGGCCTCCAGCACTTTGAGACCATTAGGGGTGAGTAGTTTGCGCTTTACAAATACCGGATTTGGATTTTATATTTATATTTTACATTCTATAATGGCTGAAGCTTATGTAACTTTCATAGTGAATTCAAGCACCCCAGCTGCCAATTTGTTGGAACAAATTATCAATGCCATAAGTCAAGCTAGTGACATGCTAAAACTGAAAGACATTATTACACATCACTCTTGGCACCAGCACCCTTGACATCTTACCAGTGACAGTGAACACCAAGAGTTTAAAAATGTTTCTCAGGAAGGTATTTATTTTAAGAGGTTTGAGAACTGTCATTCCAGAGAGTCTGTGACAACTAATAATTGATGTGGTCCATTAAGGGCATCTTGGAATTTTTGCACGAGACTGAGTCTGGTTTCCAAATCTCAATGAGAGAGTTGAAGGAGAACTGAAGGCCTGTTATATATGCAACTGCTTGTCATCAAAAACCACTCAAAACACCTTAAACATGTCAGAGTTGCCAACATATGCATGGGAAAGAATTGCTGTTGACTTCTTCGGTCCTCTTGACAACGAACAACACCTGATGATGATTGTTGATGAATATTCCCATTTTCCATTGATGGAGGATCTCTCATCTATCACTCAAGAATGAGTCATTAAGAGATTAGAAGGCATCTTCGTGACATTGGGTGTTCATGCAATTTTAAAATAGGACGATGGCCCACCTTTCAACAGTCGAGAACTCAGAGACTTTCTCAGTCATCTTAATGTGAAGCATCAGCAGACTACACCCCTTTGGCCACAGGTCAATGGCCTTGTCCAAAGTTTCATGAGTACCCTTAAGAAAGCTGTCTAGTGTGCTGTACTAGAAATGCTCGACCTTAAGATTGTCCTAAATTTGACACTTCCAGCTTACCATTTAACGCCACACTCGACTACAGGTGAAAGCCCTGAAACCTTGATGTTCGCATGAGGCAATGACAACCAAGTTACCTCAATGTACCAACAGAAGATCATACAGTGAGGAAGAGACCAGCAGGAAACCCTTGGATCGTAAGAGGAAAATGAAAAGCATTGACATACAAAAGACGTTAATTTCACTAGAGGAAATCGATTGCTTGTTCATCAGCAGAGAAAATGAAAGTCTGATGCTCCGGTTCGATGCTGAACCCTTTCATGTTTTGACCAGCAAAAGACACATGGTGACTAACCAAGTCAATTACGTGAGATTCCTCACATTTCTGACATGTGGCTCATCTCTCATCAGGCACTGATGTCACTGCAGAGACTTGGTCTGAAAGGACATGTGAAGAACCCCTGACTGCTGCTGCTTTCAGCATCACCAATGCCGGTCTTGGACACTTCTACTGCCCGTCCCCAGTTTCCGAAGATACGGCAAGACATGTGATCAAAGCTCTATGAAGGCTCATTGAAGAGCTATGATTATGTATATATTTGTAAAATATTGTAATTTTTTTATTTAACGGGGAGGAGATGTAGAGTTTGTAATGACGCAATCCTTGTGGCTCCTGATGGACTCTGTAGAACTGTGACGTAAGCCTCAGAGTGTAGTGAAGTGAATGCAGGTTTAGAATGTGGAGTTTGCGGTTGCACACAGAAGAATAAAGATGTGTTATACTAAGCTCTGTGTGTGGTGTAGTCATTGGTGAGTGCCCCGGCTAGGGAGGACGCCATAATTGCAATGCTTCTTTGTAATGTTTTTGACAGTAATGTTTGTGACTGTGAACCTTTTTAGTATATTCATACACCACTAGATGAGTATTATTCATTTCTTGTGTGCAAACTATTGCTTATTGTTGTAAATTATAAAGAGCTTTAATGTAATTTAAAGTGGAACTTTGACTATGCAAAGTGTGTGTGTGTGTGTGTGTGCTTGTATATGCATATGCATGTGTGCGAAACTCACATTCTCACTATTCACCAATGGTTACTACTCAGACTCCTCTGGAATCCATTTGAGACTCATTAATGGTTGAGAATCCCACTGAGGATTCACAGGATGCTTTAAAAGCCACACACCTGGATTACTCACTGCTCAGCACTGTGAAAAAGGAATTTCGCCATTCACCTTCTCTGCGAAGAGCAACATTCGCCCTGTGACAGCGGCTTCGCTTGCAGGTGGGCTGCCATGCCTCTCTTCATGTGTTTTTTCACCAAGAAATTTCGAAGTTGGGCTAATGATTGCACATTTAGAGACACTGTTGATGGTGAGAAAAGGAACACTGACATAAATAAGAAATGCATCTGATACATAATTAATAAATGAAATAAAGGAGAAGATCAAGTAAATCCTGATCTTCAGGAAGAGAGCATTGGAGAAGCTGAGGGACAGATTTCTGTTTGAAAGGTGAAATCTTCATGTAAACGGAATCAATTAAGATCACATTGATCAGATATTATTTTTGTATATATTTAGTTGTATTTAGCTCTATTTTACTATTTATCCTGCTCATTTATTCACCTCACCCTAGACGTCCTCATTTTCACATGGTTTAGTTTGCCTTTCTTTTTCCTGCCCTTGACACAGTCTTTTATGTCACACTACTCTGAGGGGCCACCTGGCAGTAACAAACCTACTACACGGTTTGCGTCCTGCCCACCCTGCCTGCCTGTTCTGGTGTGTTCTTGGCTATTTTTAAGTTTTTGCTTTCCTACGCTCTCCTACGCCGTGGTCCCACCGCACCAGAAAGACCAAATCGGGAGGCTGCTCCTTCTCCTTCCTCGCGGCCAGAGCCTGGAACGCCCTTCCGCTCCACCTCCGACAGACAACATCGCTTCCCATCTTCGCAAGAAACCTCAAAACCTGGCTCTTCGACAGACCCCCTCCTTGATGGACTGGAACCTGCACCCCCCCCCCTCCACCGCCTTGAGACCCTTACTGGTGAGTAGTCGCGCTTAACAAATGACTGATTGATTGCTTAGTGGTATTTTTGCGGCACCAGGGTGAAAAGCGCTGTAAGTGGAATAGAAGGAGACCTCTGCAACTCAGCTCTGGGACACATTTACCCTTGCATCAAAGAATGCATCAAACAGCGGGCAAGCAGGGCACCCTGATGATGCTAAACACAGAATGATGTTCCCTCACTCTGATTATCTGTTTAATTTATCTCAATTAAACAGTTTTCCGTAAATGTTGCTGTTATTTAACAATCATTCACTTCTTGCGAAAGTGTCAACTTTTTGCAAAGGAAGGGTCCAAAAAAGAAACTATTTGCTATTTTGCCTAAACACTAGTGAGTGTAATTGTTAGACTAATACTGGTATTTGTTGACAGACTTTATTGAACTAGACCTAACATTAATAGTAAATTCGAAAGTGTTGGAATATATCCAGTCACCAGCTAGACTTATAAAATAAGAAAAAAAGTAGAAGGGTTCGAGGAGTAAGGCTTTTTCTGTGTACAGTGTACAGCTCTTTACCATGCCTGTACATAAATCCGCACAGACTGGACTTAAAAAGCGGAATATACCTTTCCACCGCATTTTAGCGCATTGTTTGCGTGTTATTTAACTGTTACTCTATCGTTTAATAGCGGGCACAGTTTATAAAGTATATTTTGTGGCAAGCTGTACATTTAGCCATCTATAAACCTCATCCACATATTCCCTTCTGGACTTTCTGATCCATCCGCAGCACAGAGCCTTGCAGAGTTTCAGTCCAAAACAAAACTCAAACGTCATTTCCTTTCTGATGCTGGTAATAAATAACTGGCATTTTATAACATAAGCTAGGACAAATGGGGGTTTTTTAAAACATGGCTTTATCTCCAAGGGACATGTTTTGACAGATTTTCTCGATAGGGGAGCCCATAGACCGCATTAAAATCTGTACAGGTCTTTTAAAATGGATATGTTCAGCTCAAATAAGATTGTTTTAGCGTCGTTTGTAAATCGGGGGCCAACGGTAATAAAAACCATAATTTTCGTTCAAAATTACAACTGGTCTCCTTCAAAGTTAGAGCCATAAATAGAGTCCAACTTTGGAATGTAACTTATGCTCTTAATGCCGAATATATTTATTAGAAGAGCGCAGGATCTGAGATGTATATACATTTGCGCACAGCATGGAATCTGCCCCCCTGATGGCTTTTATTTAAAGGGTCCTATGGATTCTGGCTATTTTACATATAATCACCAGGCCTCAGAGGCACCGGGTTCGGACCTCAGTGCCCATGTCTCAGCGATAATTCCTGCATGTGGGCTCTTTACATCTGGCCAGACCTGGACAATCAGCTCAGGAGATGAAAGTGAAATCTGACCCCTCCGGGCTCCACGCACTATGGAGGCTCCTCCCTGATAGAACCGGACCGGTGTCAGATGGACCCGAGAATGGATGTGGGTGAGGCACATGTGAAGCTGCTAAAACCATCTCCCTCACTTGGCAGATCCTTAGCACTGACACTTAAAACACATTGGGCCAAACCTTTTTAATTTATGAACCAATCATGTCTCTTCTTTGTTTCAAAATGTTGTCAAGTTGTGTCACCTAAAACATAAATTACCTTTAACATCTGACAGAATGAGTGCGACTTCACACTGCGTAAACGTACGTTTGAAAAATGTAACTTAATTGTTGCAGTTAATTTATATAGAGCTCATCTGAGCACTATTAACAACCTAACTTGATTACAAGCCTCCGTGATTCTTGGATGGAAAGCTGCATTCTCTTTACTGAACACATTTGACAAAATAAATCACCTCTGATATTCATTTCTGGAGATCTTTTTTTTTCGTGTTTGATAGACTTTATTAAGTGAGTAAAATTACATAAGAATTGGTCATAAACAATAGGTATCCATAATACAATATAACGCATGCAGACAAAGATTGCAAAGTAGAAAGTCGTTTACATTTTAGGAATAATAAAGGATAAGGGGGAAAGGAGAAGAAGGGGGTGGAGGGAAATGAGGAAAAGATATTACAATACTAAATTGAAGATCATGAGAGTAAAATTATCAACATGTCAAGCTTAAAACAATTGAATATACATATTGTAAAACTTAAACTAGATCTGATCATGACTTATGTTAACGTATCTTATCTTATCTTATACAAGAGGCAAGTAAAGTATTAGCACAATAGGAAATGCAAAGAAAAAACAAGAAGGAATAATAAATGTAAAGAAATATCTATGGAGGATAAAAATTTTCAGCATATGTACGAGTAACCTGAAGTGAGCATTTAGATAAATAATTAGATAAAGATAACCAAAATAGATCTCTATTTGCAATATGTTGAACAGAAGACGCAAAAGCAATATCTAATCTATGATAGTGACAAACGTTATTCCACCAGGCTTTCACAGAAAGTTTTGATGAGCATTTCCAATTAAGTGTAATTTGTTGGAAGGCTAAAGCCAACATCAAATCAAATAAACCCCTATCATGTAAGGACAATCCCAAGGACTCCGATAAACTTCCAATGAAAAGGACGGTGTTAGATAATGGAATGTGAAGATTGAAAATGACAGAGAGATGCCTCCAGACATTGTTCCAAAAGGAAACAACAGCGGGGCAGAGGAAGAGAAGGTGCATCAGATCAGTTGAGGGGGATTGGCAAGACCAACAAATGCCATCACCGGAGTGAGTAAATTTAGCTATAGATAGAGGGGTATAGTATAACCTATGATATAAGAAGAACAGAGATTGAGTAGTAGATGCAGACCTAGAATCTTCAGAGATCTGCCCCAGAGGCTGTTCCAAAAATCTATGCTCCAAAGACAGCCCAAATCCGCCTCCCAAGCAGCCTCAACCTTAGACTTTGGACGAATTGAATTAGGGGAGAGAAGAGTTTTATAGAGAAGGGAGGCCCTGGGACAAGCACGCAAAAGAGTGAGAACAGGATCTGCCGCGGAAGTGGGTATATTGGAAGGTAAAGAGTAGAAAACATCTAAGATGATTGCCATCAAGACAGAAAATTTGCGCAAAAAAGAATGGGGGCAATTAAAAGTAGTTTGAAACTGGGGGAAGGAACATGGGGAAAGCCCGTCAAACAAATCTTGAACCCATATAATTCCCCTTTCTCTCCAAGACCTCCAAAACAGTGGTTTGTTATTAAGAGTAATAAGGCGATTATACCAAAGAGGAGATTGAAGAAAGGAAGTTCTAGAAGTAATCTCCGAATGGAGGTGGGGTTTTAGTAAGGAACAAGTGTGCTTAAATAATGGAAGAGATAAAGTCCTAACCTTGGACGAAAAAGAATGAATTTCCTTGAAATAAAAGGGCGTGAACAATGAACGTTCAATGGAAAGCCATAACGATGTAGAAGAAGGGAGTTCAGTAGACAGCCATTTAGAAGCTAGTCGAAGACAAAAGGCCTTATGGTAAACACGAAAATCAGGAAAATTTACTCCTCCTAGAGTTTTGGTCTTACGGAGAAGCGATAAGGAGATTCTAGATTTTTTATTTTTCCATAAAAATTGAGAAAGCAAAGAGGCAATTTTGTTAAAATATATAATGGGGATGTGAATGGGTATCATATAGAGAGTATATAATAGAATAGGGGTGATCATCATTTTAATTGAATCCAGCCGTCCCCACCAGGAGAGAAAAAGAGGGTTCCAAGATAAAAGGAGTTTAGAGATACGATCAGTCACCTCCTTCATATTGATTTTTACTGAATCTAGTATAGAATTATTAAACCAAATGCCAAGATATTTTATTTTGGAACTATTCCATCTAAAACCAGTTGCATCAAAATGATGCTTAAAACAAAATTTAGTGAGGGGAAGGATCTCTGTCTTATCAGAATTTATCTTATAGCCAGAGATAAGAGAAAAGTCATGGATTTCTTGCAAAAGGGGAGTAATAGAGGATTCGGGATGGGAAATGAAAAGTAAAATATCATCAGCGTAAGCTGACAACTTTAAGTGTTGGTCACCATACTCAAAGCCGGAAATTGATGTGTTCTGACGAATATGTGACAAAAAAGGTTCAAGTGCTAGAATAAAACGGAGAGGTGAAAGAGGGCAACCCTGACGTACCTCGCGATGCAAGTTAAAGGAGTTTGAGATGAGTCCATTCACTATTACAGATGCTTTAGGAGCTGAATACAGTAAAGATATAAGGGATATAAATTTAGGACCGAAACCATGCCACTGAAGGGCTTTAAATAAAAAGGACCAATTGACTCTATCAAATGCTTTCTCTGCATCAATGGAAACAGCAGCGAGGGGATAGGAAAGAGATGGGGCTTTGTTTAAAACATTAAAAAATAAACGGGAATTATCAGATGTTAGTCTCCCTTTGATGAAACCACATTGTTCTAAACCTATAAGTTTAGGAAGAAGATGATCAAGGCGGAGTGCAAGTAATTTAGCAAAGATCTTATAATCAACGTTTACTAGGGAAATAGGACGATAGTTTTTACAGTGCTTGGGATCTCGACCATCCTTGTGAATTAAACAGATTGAAGCATCTAGGAAAGAGCCTTGTGCAACACCAGTTTTTTGAAAGAACTGGTAGAGTTGTAAATGTTTGGGAACAAGAAGATGAGAAAAATGAAGAAAAAATTCTACCGTAAAGCCGTCAGGGCCTGGAGTTTTATTTTTCTTAAGTGAATTTAAGGAATGGGAAATATCATGAATAGACAAATCTGATTCTAATAAACTAAAATCGAGGTCGGCATGAGGAGAAGGAGAAACGTTATTGAGATATGCATCTATGGAAGAAGATGACGGGTTAGATTCCGGGGTGTATAAGGTCTTGTAAAATTCTGTGAATTCATTTAGTATATCCTGATCTTTAGAGAGGGTAAGTCCATCTGAAGATTGAATGGATTCAATCAGAACGCGTTCCTTCCGTGTTTTAAGATAGTTTGCCAGGAGTTTGCCAGATTTGTTACGACCGCCATAATATCGAGCAGAAGATCGAAGGAGAAACGAAGAGGCATTATCATTAGTTATTTTATTAAAATCTAGTTTAGCACGAACTAACTCTTGTAGGGAAGACTCCGAAGAAGATGTATAAAAAAGGTGTTCAAGACGTTTAATATTAGCAAGCAAGAGTTTCTCCTTATTGAGAAAGAACTTCTTCCTCTTGGCAACAAAGTCTATAATAAAACCACGGGCAGTAGCCTTAAAAGTGTCCCATAAAAGTGACGGAGAAATATCAGGGGAAGAATTTAAAAAGAAGAATTCTTCTGTGAAGGAAGTAAAGGAAGAGGAGAACTTTGGATCCTGTAAAAGGGAATTGTTAAAGCGCCATCTAGACGACCTGGGGCCCGATCGAAGCAGATCAAAAACAGCAACAACTGGGGCATGATCAGAGATGACAATAGGCTCAATAGAAGAGGAAATAAGATTCTGAGATAGGGCAGGGGAAAGAAAAATGTAGTCTAATCGTGATAGAGTGCCATGAGGTGGGGAGAAAAAGGAGAATTCAGAACTGTCGGGATTGCAGATTCTCCAGGCATCAATCAGATGGGTCTGAGCTATTGTAGAGTGAAACTGTTTATGTGTTTTGTGTGGTGTGAATCGGACTTGGGATTGTCGGTCAACAAAAGGGTCCATAACTTGATTGCAGTCTCCTCCTAGAATAAAGAATTCATCTTTGTGCTGGATACATTTTTCTGTGATGCTAGGCCAGAAGGAAGGATCTGGCAGAGTGGGACCATAAACATTAAAAACAGTAAGAGGGATATTATCAATAAGTAACTGAGCTAATAACCATCTACCATCAGAGTCAGTCTCTTTAGAAATAACAGAGCATTTTAAACGTTTATGCACTAAAATAATTACTCCATTCTTCTTCGTAGTTGTAGGGGATACAAAGACTAAACCCACCCATTGCTTTTTAAGTTTCAAAGCCTCTAATTCTGACAGGTGGGTTTCTTGCAATAAAACTATATCGGGATTATAGGTAGCTAAATGGGAAATTATTCTTTGCCTCTTTATGGGGTTAATAAAACCTTTAACATTCCATGAGATGACTTTGAATTTTAAAGAATTGGATCAATATTATAAGCACAGGATCAACAATAATGCAAGAGAAAAAGACGATAATAACGAGAATGAAATTAAAAAGGGAGGAGGATGAGAGGGGTAAAAAAGGGAAGAAGGAAAGAGCAAAGAGGAATAAGAAGGATATTCCAAGAAGACAGTACATGTTAATCATTGAAGAGGAGAAGAATTATGATGACAAAAATACAAAAGGAAGGGGGGATTAACGACTGTAATACGTACCTTTCGGGGAGGGAACAATGAGAGTACAAGGGGTAGCGGGGCACAAATGAAGACGCCGTACCCAAACAGGAGGAACGGAACGCAACAGGGAGATGTATATGACGAGCAGGAGATGGAAACACAAGGTAATTTGAAAGACACTTCTGTGAGACGCAAAATGAGAAAAAAGAAAAAAGAGAGAACTATGTTAAAGAACAAATATCAACAGACATACTAGACATCCAGTAAAGAACCTGTAAGGAAAAAATTAGCATGTGAAATGACGAAGAGTAAGCATGTTACAGTAAGAAGAAAAGTCATGGCAACAAAATTGTAGAGGAAGAAGGACCAGCAGTATCCATTGACGACGCCGAGTGAGACTGAATATATTTCCACAAGTTCACCGGGTCTTCAAATGTGGAAGTCTTGTTTTGAAAAGTAACTTTAAATAAGCAGGGATGGAATAAACCATATCTTGCTCCCATGGTGCGTAAAGCAGGCCGAAGATCCAGAAATTCCTTCCGACGCTTGGCAGTCGCTGAAGAGACGTCTTGGGAGATGAAAATCTTCGAACCTGACCATGATAATTGTTTTTTGGCCTTAGTAGCGGTTAATACTTGCAGAAGGTCTGTAAATTTCAAAAAAAGGAAAATCACTCCCCTTGGCTTGGAAGGAGCTGAAGAAGAAGTTAGATGTGGACCCAGCCTGTGAGCACGCTGAATACTCAAAGACGTAGATGGAGGGAGATCCAGAAATTTTGGGAGAAAATTTGTGAAGAAGGTCACGGGGTCATCACCCTCCACGCCCTCCGGAAGACCATATAAACGCAAATTGTTGCGTCTATTCCTGTTTTCAAGGTCCTCAGCCGACCTCTTCAACTGAATGACCTCCTTCTCTAAGATAGCAACCTTGGTAGACATATCATGTAGCTCTCCAACTTGTTGTTCAACTGTTGAGATGCGGGAATCCCTGGAATTCCATTTAGCATCCAAGACTTGTAAACGAGTATTTGTGTCTTCAACAAATGGACGCAGGGCGCGAATTTCGTCGAGCACAATGTCCAGGGAAACAGGAGAGCTAGGTTTCGGTGGAGAAGGAGGATCTTGCTTAAGACGTTTGGAGGTAGAGGGTGGAGCTTTAATTAAAGCAGTAGGCGAAGTTACCTGCCTAGAGGAATTAGAGTGCGCCATCGCGTCAGGAGTGTGTGAAGAAGAAATAGCGTGAGGCGGGCAGGATCCAGTAGCGCCAGAAGGAGCCTTCCTATTTGTAAAAAGTAAGGTTTTGCTTCTTCCCATATGAATTGAATTTGTACAGCGCACTGCTACCCTGAGGCTTCCTGGCGCTGAACGCATACCGCTGTGGAACCCTTCCTGGCTTTTTCCCTGTGAAATGTCCACTCCTGGGCACCCCCAAGGTGAAGCCAGGCATCCCAGCGCTGGTGGGGCCGTTGTGGAGATTAAGCAAGCTATTGCCCAGAGTTGCAGAGTGGGACCCATGATTAGAATAGGCACCGAGGCGAGAATTATCAGGTCCGAGGAAGTTGAGCCCAAGACCCGCCGAGGCGGGAATTGAACCCTGGTCCCAGGCCAGATCTCTGCATCAGGGTCTGCCGCTCTAACCATTGAGCCACACTTCTCCACAATGAACTAGTATAGAAGGGTCTAGAGGGAATATACCAGCATAAAAGTAGAAACACACCAGTAAAGTAAAAGTCACTAAGG
The DNA here is from genome assembly GCA_963921515.1 of Calotriton arnoldi. Lineage (NCBI taxonomy): Eukaryota > Metazoa > Chordata > Amphibia > Caudata > Salamandridae > Calotriton > Calotriton arnoldi. The sequence goes on from CAWUFW010000285.1 coordinate 3,231,019, forward strand.
TGAAATGTCAACAAAAGTATGAAGAAGAATATCATTGAAAACGCTGCTCATAGGAAGGATGTCCAGACAGTACTTCAAAAAACGTAAAGCCAGCCAAAGTAATCAGGAATACGCAATTTGCACCATGCCATAAGTATATAAAGTCATTGAATGAAAAGGAACATGCTGTGAGGTTCTCCCCTCAAAAAAGAAAGGTTGAAAAAGAGAAGCAGTTCCTCAAAAGACAAAATGGCGGCTGGAGAGTGAGGAGATTAACCATCGGAGAAAAATGACGAAAGAAGGCATGAAAAAAGTTCAAAAAACATCACCATGCATGTAGAGGGTCTTCCGATGATAGGAAATCACTGTTTCCTGTTCAGACGAAGGCTGAAACCGCCGAAATCATCTCGGCGTCTCCCGTCGCAGACCGGAGCTCCGATTCAGGCGGCCATCTTGTTTTGCGCCGTGCGCGCGCCCCCCCATTTCTCGAGATCTAATTATAAACGTGATAGTAATATGTGTTTATTGCATGACAAGCATGGCTCAAATTTCATAGATGCTTCTTTGAACGCAGGCTCAGGCCTCACACACTTGGCTTTGCCTTGGTTAAGGACAAGGATTTAGGGTCCTTTTGATGTTTGCATTAGCGGTGCTTCAGCTGGGCACCTGCTATGTTCCTATGTGTAAGTGCTTCCCGTTGGGGTTTAGTTTCTGTGAATTGAGCATCTGTGCTGGAATGGAAGCTTGCCTGGATACTTTTCCAAGAAGAGTCCACAGCATTGCATCAAGTGTCCACTTAACTGGGCTTCTTTCTGTGGATAATCAGTAGGTGCTGCCTCGCTGGGTGATATCTAGGCGTGAGCGTAACTTGCATAATTCCGTATAGAGTAATCATGTGGAATTACCCCAAAATTTAGCAAGATTACGCAGACTAGTGCAAGAAAGGTAATTCTGCACTTAGTGCTATTTTCTTAGCGCAAAAACCCCTTCACATCCAAAATGGACACACGGATGCATTTTGCGCTAAGAAATAGTGCTAAATGCAACAGTACACGAATAGCGAGAGCAAGAAGCCGCTCATGCTCACTAAAGTTGCTCTCACAATAGGATTTCTCTCCCCAAATTGCTCTTAATTATGTGAGTGGGTGCAATCGTTTTAAGATCAGTAATTCTGCATCAAAGACTAATGTGGAATTACTGAAATAACTCCCTGAGAAATAGCTCTAAATGAAACAGAACATGAATAGCTAGCAGCCCTTGCACTCGGTAAATGTGAACTTTGAGTAGGATTTCAAGTCAAACTACTTCTTACATTTAGTGCTATTTTCTTAGCACAAAAAGCCTCCTCACATCCAAAATAGACGCAAAGATGCATTTTAGGCTAAGAAATTGTGCTAAATGCAATAGGACATGAATAGCGAGTGCAAGCAGCCACTCATGCTCACTAAAGGTGCTCTCGCAATAGGGTCTTATCCTCCAAATTGCTCTTACTTGTGTGAGTGGGTGCAATCATTTTATGATCAGTTATGCTGTGTCAAAAACTAACATGATATTACTAACATTATTCTGATCTCTCGGGCATAATTGAAATTCCACCTACGCCTAGTGCTACCTAGTTCCTATTCTAGATTACAGCTTGTTAGACCTGGCATTTTTAGCAGGATTATCCGCAGACTTTTTGCTTTTTGACCTGTTTTTCATTGGTTTTAGCATCTGGGCAGTTTACCACTGGTATTCAGTGCAAAAATGTATATGCTCTTCATGTAAATTGTGTTACTGATTTGTATGTCCATGATTGATTTACTAATAAGTCCCTAGTAATGTGCCCAGGTGCGCCCAGGGCTTGGACGTCAAATGCTGCTAGTAGGCCTACAGCACTGATTGTGAGACCCACACAAGTAGCCTCTCAAATGTGTCTCAGACCTGCCACTGCAGTGTCTGCGTGTGCAGTTGTTAACTGCTATGTCGACCTTGCAAACGCACCCACTTGTGAGGCTCTAACCTTCCATTTGTCTACATGTAAGGCACCGCTAAGGTAGGCCCAAGGTACCCTCATGTGCAGGGTGCAGTGTATGTGAAAGGTAGGACATGTACTGGTGTGTTTTTACATGTCCTGATAGTAAAATACTGTGTATTTCGTTTTTCATCGTCATCATCAATAACTTTATTATGATCACCAGGATCCTAAAAAGTACACAGCACAAGTATAAAAACAGGGATCTTGACATTTAAAAATAAATATATTAAAAAACAATTTCATTAAGTAGATACACAAAGAGCAAAATGCAGCAGTTCTTGGAAATATAAAGTGCTTCATGCAAGTAGCTTCCCACGCCTAATCCACAGTGCGTACCAGAATCTTGAAAGGCCAAAGACCATTGATCTACGGGTATCGATGCACAATGTTCTCATTACCTCAAGATAGTGTCCTGGACCAACAAGTCTACACAATGGAAAAATCTATTTTTTCCTCAGCGATAAATAATAGGGGCAGAAGAAAAGTAAATGGACAATTGATTCTGGGCAGGCTTTACATGCATGGCACAGGACATCAGAAGAGGAAGCACTAGAGCGCCACTTAAAGCAAAATTGTCTGGTGGGCAGAGTCTTATAGCGGAACTGTAAAAAAAGTTTGCGTGCCATCGTTGGGATGATTTCATCTATGGTTGACTCAAACAATGGGACAGGTTTAAAAAGCAGAAAGTCTTTTGTTAAACTGTTCGCTGGTTCTGCCAAAGCCATTGCCAATGTCTTTTCCCAATACAATTCTTTCAGCTTCACCCTCGACATTTGCACCATACTTTCCGGATTAGTCCAGAAGGTCTCCATCCCCAACCTCCCCAATAATTCACGTAAGGAGATGAACCACCTAATAGATGTTGCCTTGGGGAATTTCAGGAGATCCTTCAGAGTCTCTCGGTAAGTTTCCAGCTCTTCCACTGTCCATAGCCTAAACCAAAACATTAGCAATATACAATTCAACTTATGTTGCAGCTGCCTATGGGCGAGGTCCAGGTACAGGGGTTTCAGAGGGGAGCTAGCAGGAAGATCGACCAGCGATCTTAGGAAGCGGTTTTCAACAATTGTGATGGGGGATTGATTGCCCGTGCCCCATAACTCAGCGCCATAAAGTACTCCTCCCAAAACCTTGGTGTTATAGATTTCGAGTGCTGGGGCAATTTGACGGGATACCGTCTTCCTATGTATTTTGCTGATGTGGGCACATTGGAAGATTAGTTGTAACTTTGCTTTTTCCATATGTGCCCCCCAGTCGATCGATGGAGTCAGACGGATGCCCAAGTAATCAAAAATTTCTACTTGCTCCAACTTGGCGCTACCAGGCCACACAGAACTAGTTGTTGGTTTATTTTTCCCTTTATTAAAAATCATGAATTTGGTTTTTGTCTCGTTTAAAATCAGGCCCCTGTCATCACAAAACCTTATAAAATCGTTCAGGAGTTGTTGGAGGGCCTGTGGCGATTTAGATATTAGAAGTGTGTCGTCTGCGAACAACAGTGCAGGCACTCTTCTTGCACCAATTTTAGGGGCATCACAGCCGTCCCTGTCTACGTAATCAACAACTCGATTGATAAAAAGAGTAAAAAGGGTGGGCGCCAACACACAGCCCTGCCTCACTCCACGTTGGACATCTCTGTTAAAACCCTCCAAAGCCTGGCCAGGGGTACTAAATCGAATGCAGTACGCAAATCGACAAAAGCCACATATAGTTTGCCCCCCTTAACGACTACTTCCTTCCAGTAACTCAGGGGCTCTATCTCGGCCCTCACTCCCACCGAGGTAAGGAAATCAGGCGGGGCTTGGTACCAGACAGTATATGAGAAAAGAAACTATGCAGCTTCAAAGCAGGGAATTAAACGTAAAGTAAAGGGGTACAGTACCAGAATCTAAATTGTTCCGTTCAACCAGGAAAGGTCGTCCTACTGCAGGGCCAAGGGAAGTGGCCCCACCCCGCCTCCTCCTGCCGCTGACGGGCGCAGACGGGCCCGCCCTTGGCCCGGGCTTTGCCCGGGCAAGCCGGCGCGCGTCCCGCGCTGCGGGAGCCCGGTCCCGCTTTTAAGCGCCGCCTGGCGCAGGGAAACCACGTTGGCGCCTCCTGGCGCGTGGGACCTCTGGGCGTTGTAGTCCCAGCAAAGTGGCGTGTGCTTGAAGGTGCAGGAAGGGGCTAAAGACGTCCGTCGGGGCTTTCGTTTTTCACTATTACAAGGACTAGCTCTCCTGTAGGCTATCATTTGAGCAGCATTGTCAGGAGGAGTACTGCCCCTTTGCTGTTTGTTGCTTTGTTGGGTTGGCCTGCAGTTGCTGCTTCCATCTTGGGCAGTGAAAGGACTGGACTGAACTTTCCAAAATCCTGCTGCTAAAGTTTCTCCAAGCGATTGAAGTAGAGCGTGCCTCCTGTTGGAAGTTTCAGGCACACACAAGACTTCATCATCCTTTGGGTACCTGCACCTGGAACTGCGTGTTTCAGCTGCCACAGAGAGAAACAGAAACCTAACGCCCCCAATGACCCCGCTACCGGCTCGGTGACCTGTTGACACAGCAACAAGTAACGCTGCACTTCACACCGCAACCCAGGTCTCACTGATGCTGTCTGATGCCGTCACCGAGCCATTGGTTACACCGTGATCTGTAGGCACAGCACGCCACACCGCCTTGCTTCACATCGCTGCCCTGGTTTCCAGTAAATACAGATAAGACGGAAGGCCTGGTCCAGGGTACTGACTTTTGAACTAAACCCTGCCTGGAAGTCACTCAGGATTTGGGACTCCATCATCCAGTCCTGTAACCTTCCTAAAACCTGTTTAGAATTTTTTTTGGGGAGGGAGTCTATAAGGCTTATTGGCCTATAACTCATCGGCTTGGATCTATCCCCTTTTTTAAAGATGGGCACTATTTCAGCAATCTGCCATGATAGTGGAATAGGGGCACCAGACAGGATCAAGTTCGATACCAGATTTATATACGAGCCCCAGAGCATTTTATCCTCTCTGTACAGGTCATTAGGTATTCTGTCTGGACCAGGGGCTCGCGCTGGCACACAAGATGAGATTGCTAGTTGAGTTTCCTCCATCGTGATGACCAAAGTTTCCCCTTCCCTTCCCAGAGACTCTTCCCTCATCCCACTAATCTCACTACCTTCGTTTGTACCATTACCATAGAGAGAACCAAAATGGGCAACCCACTCTTCAGGTTGGACGGTATATTCCAGGGTTTGCCTTGTCCCATTTAGCCAGTATGCTGCCTGTCTCCAGAAGGCCTTGGGGTCTTTATCTATCAGTGTAGTATGTAAGGAAGCCCAGAGAGAACCCTCCCACTCCTTTTTGGCTCTGCCGATGGCCATTTTATACCCCGCTCTACAGGATACAATCTCCGCCCGTGCCCTACGTTTTAATGCACCAATAAGCGCCCCCTTAGCCTTCCTGCAATACTGATTATACCAGGGACTCTTGGTGTCTTGCAACGGATCTTTGCATTGTCCCCCCTTCCCTCGCACTGTTGGAGGCCGACAAAGGGGCCGATTCCGATCTCGGCCGGTAGTGCTCCGAATCGGATTCGGCTTTACCGGATCCGATTCGGAGCCCTGTTTCCCGACCGAACCGTACGCGGGTCCGGCCGAGCGAGTACGATGCGAAATCGCCGACCGACTCGTCCGGGCGTCCCGACCGCTCCGACCGACTCGCTCCCGGCTCGAACCGCTCCGACCGACTCGCTCGGACTCGACTCGCACCGCGCAATGGAGACGTTTCCCGGCCGGGTAAGTACGATGCGTGCCGCGAGCAGTCCGACCGAGCCGCGCACTCCGGCTCGTAAGAGCTGTCGGAGCCGTACTTTGGGGGTCCGTGTCGGACCCCCTGTACGCGTAGCCGCGCGAGTCGCACACAGGGGGACCCATGGGTCCCCCTACCTATGCGTGTACGGCGCGAATCGCTTCGCCGCGTACCCGCTGTAGGAGGCGCCCTTGTCCGACTCGCACCCATTGAGTCAATGGGAGCCCGCGTACGCGTTGTACGACCGGCTCCCATTGACATCAATGGGAGTCCGACCGACTCGAGTCCGATAACATACGGACGCATCGTACTCGTTCGGTCGGACTGCACGGGTCCGATTCGGTCGGAAATCTCTCCGGGTCCGGCTCGGTCGGTGAAATTTCCGGCCCGAATCGGAATCGACCCCTAAGTGTATCCCTCATCTCACTGAAGAGCAACTCGTGGCGGGGCCCCAAGCTTTCCACTGCATCCTTGGGAGGCAATTTGACCAGCTCCTTAATCAACTTTCTTGCTTTTATCTTCACCGCTTCTAATGCTGCCGGATGATCCTCCACCCAGCCCCACTTAACAGCTCTTTGATTATTCGTGACCGAGAGCACTTCCAAGTCAGGGCACCCCTTTACGACTGTATGTGGGGAGCCAAAATTTGTAAGGACAAGAGCAAGGGCATTATGGTCACTCTCTAATCTTTTCACCACTACCATATCTTCCACTAAGGGCCAAAGGTTAGGGGTAATTAAACAATAATCAATACTACTAGTGTGACCGGGTCTATTAAAAGTGTGTTCCCCATTTGTGTCTGACCTGGTTCTACCATTTGTTGCTCTTAAATCGTGCTGTAGAGTAAGGGCGAGCACCTGTCCTCCTCTCTTCGTCCACCTTACTTTTGGTAGATCTAAGGTTGGAATTGACCACTCACGATCCCAGTCCTCAGTTAGGTCTGGAGGGGCAGAGGCAAGGGGTTCAAAGGTACAGGTAAAATCACCTGCCACCAGTACAGGGACACTATCCGAGTACTTGACCAGAGCATGATCTAATATATAAATCGTATTTGTTTCCTCCGTGGCACGGTCCACTCTATTGTAGACATTAAAAATTCTGACTTTCCAGCCACTGAACACAGTCAGCTTGAGGGCCAAGATGTCCTTTGAGTCAACATAAAGGAGCTTAACTTTGGACCCCAGTGCGTTTTTTATCCAAGCTGCTAAGCCCCCCGAGGGTCTACCCTGCTCTTTCCTGTTAGCTTCGATGGCGTAGGCAGAGAACCCACTTCTAAAAGGGGTGGTCAGACTCCAGGTTTCCTGAAACAGGATTACATCAAAGGCAGGCGCGGTCGGTGGTAGGAGTGCCGGTCGGGCGGTGACGTGGGGCGGGGGAGGGGCAGGGTGGGGGGTAGTAAACTACGGATTAAGGCCCAATACAGGTAAGTAAACATTTAAATAAATAAAACAAATTTCGTTGTGAGCGCTGCATCGCCAAATGCGATGCAGTGCTCACAACGAAATTCGTTTTATTTATTTAAATGTTTATTTACCTGTATTGGGCCTTAATCCGTAGTTTACTACCCCCCACCCTGCCCCTCCCCCGCCCCACGTCACCGCCCGACCGGCACTCCTATCACCGACCGCGCCTGATCAAAGGTGTCCACAAAGCTACACCAATCTGGATCTGACTGCAACTTTAGGATCCCAGCCACATTCCAAACTAAAACCCTTAGGTCATAGGAGGTAGGTAACCCACCTACTGTTACGGGTTTAGGGGCTGAACCACATATTTTGTTGGTGATCAGGGGCTCACCTACAGAAGGAGAAACAAAGGCCCTACCTTCTGCTGGCGAGCCACTGATGGGGACTGTACTTGTAATTCCATTAACAGTCAGGGGCCCGGTATGGTGCTTAGTATTATATGCTGGACTTCTAGGTGCCAAAATTTCAGACGGAGGCAAATCCAACAGGGGCCCTGGGTTACCTAGATTTCTTCCACCAAGTTGTAGTCACCTTTGGCCAATCCCTGTTCCACAAGGACAGTTGCATGATCCTTCCCCCGTAAGTCTATGGGGCACTAGCTCCAACCTTGAAGGGCGTCTATACCTAATGGAAATGGAGGAATTGGCCGGGGGAAAGGTACGCGAATCTATCGCTAATAATCCAACGACCATGTTCTTATCAAAGAACCTGACTTCAATCATGTCCCTGTCAGCCCCAGGTAAGGTGAGTCTTCCTACATATTTGATGTAATCTCAAATTATCGAATAGCAGTGGCAGGTGGATCTCAGCCAATAGATGACTTTATTTTTTAGTGAATCATGATCTTCAGATCCAACCCGAAACAGTTTGGGCACTTCAGTAAGGTAAACCACATCTTGGGCGTCTTGGACACTTTGCCTCGTGTAAATACCCTCCCTTACTGACCCCATTTCCCGTATCTCCCTGCGCCTTAAGCTAGAAGTATGGCCTTCATCTAGGGTCACCTCACCTCTATCTATGGCTCTGGGGCGGGCCCTAACATGGACAGATCCTAACTGTGTGTTTCTAGTTGCCAATGGTTCTAAAAGATTTAGATGGTGATTCCTGGGGTTGTCTGAGGGTTGATGTGCGGTGCTATGAGGCATAGCTTTGTTCGGTGGCTCTACTATCCCCCGAGGGTAGGGCCCTGTGCCCCTATCCTCTGCTGTAAATTGTTCTGCTGAAGGAGATTCCAAAGGTGGCCCGTAGTGCACCCTCTTCCTACATGCTGCCCCCTCAGTTAAAATAGCAACCTCCCTTCTGAGGGCAGCCACCTCATCTCTCAGTGACTCAATCAACGACTTTAGTTTGGGCACCTCAGGGACATGAGCACTACAGGACACTTCAGGGATCTTTGGACCATCTCCCGGGCACCCCGCCTCCTCATGGACAAGGACATCAAATCTATTTCGACATTCTATTTGGGTAGCTTGAGCTAAACTAGGGGACCCACCTGACTCGGCACTTTGCACAGATTTAATCGGGTCACCTTTTTTCAGACCCCTGCTCGATCTTTTTTTACATTGTTTGAACATGTGTGGAATTAACTTGCCAGATTTTTTTCCGTGTACTGAGTTGGGTGAAGTGACTAGAGGGGCTACAGAATCATCATCTATGGTTAAGGCTGGGTTAGATATGCTAACCAACTGGATAGGGGAGCTCAATGGGTCCCCACCTGCTATTTCTTGACACTCAGTTAATATTGTCTCTATACGGTCCATAGTCTCGTGGCAAATAGCGCCAAGAAACTTCTTCTTCCTTTTAGAGTTGTCCGTGCCCTGAACCCTATCATGGATTTTCCTCTTGCCCATCTTCCTCGGATTCCCCTAGTAGCTGGATTGAATAAAGAAAAAAAACGAATAAAAAAAAACTCAGGGGCTCTATCTCGGCCCTCACTCCCACCGAGGTAAGGAAATCAGGCGGGGCTTGGTACCAGACCGTAGATGAGAAAAGAAACTATGCAGCTTCAAAGCAGGGAATTTAATGTAAAGTAAAGGGGTACAGTACCAGAATCTAGATTGTTCCGTTCAACCAGGAAAGGTCGTCCTACTGCAGGGCCAAGGGAAGTGGCCCTGCCCCGCCTCCTCCTGCCGCTGACGGGCGCAGATGGGCCCGCCCTTGGCCCGCGCTGCAGGAGCCCGGTCCCGCTTTTAAGCGCCGCCTGGTGCAGGGAAACCACGTTGGCGCCTCCTGGCGCGTGGGACCTCTGGGCGTTGTAGCCCCAGCAAAGTGGCGTGTGCTTGAAGGTGCAGGAAGGGGCTAAAGACGTCCGTCGGGGCTCACGCGCTGCGGGAGCCCGGTCCCGCTTTTAAGCGCTGCCTGGCGCAGGGAAACCACGTTGGCGCCTCCTGGCACGTGGGACCTCTGGGCGTTGTAGTCCCAGCAAAGTGGCGTGTGCTTGAACGTGCAGGAAGGGGCTAAAGACGTCCGTCGGGGCTTTCGTTTTTCACTATTACAAGGACTAGCTCTCCTGTAGGCTATCATTTGAGCAGCATTGTCAGGAGGAGTACTGCCCCTTTGCTGTTTGTTGCTTTGTTGGGTTGGCCTGCAGTTGCTGCTTCCATCTTGGGCAGTGAAAGAACTGGACTGAACTTTCCAAAATCCTGCTGCCAAAGTTTCTCCAAGGGATTGAAGTAGAGCGTGCCTCCTGTTGGAAGTTTCAGGCACACACAAGACTTCATCATCCTTTGGGTACCTGCACCTGGAACTGCGTGTTTCAGCTGCCACAGAGAGAAACAGAAACCTAACGCCCCCAATGACCCCGCTACCGGCTCGGTGACCTGTTGACACAGCAACAAGTACCGCTGCACTTCACACCGCAACCCAGGTCTCACTGATGCTGTCTGATGCCATCACCGAGCCACTGCTTACACCGTGATCTGTAGGCACAGCACGCCACACCGCCTTGCTTCACATCGCTGCCCTGGTTTCACGGGCGACATCGCTCCAAGCTGACATTGATGCCGCCTGCTTCGTGGCCTGTGGGCACTGCTCCCAAGGTATATGAAACACTGTCCCATCCAACCGCACACCGCAGCCCTGTTCCACAAATGCCAGCGCCATCGACTCTAGATCGTCAACCGATGCCTCTGTCTAAATCACATCCTAGGGGCCCCGCACACCGCATTGCCCCACTTCATATCGCAGCCTTGGATCTACCGATGACAGTGTTTCAACAATGACAACGCCGCTGCTTGCACTGTGACCTGTTGCTACCGCAGCAAGCACTGCCCCACTTCGCACCAAAGCCCTGATCTCACCAAGGCCATGGGACACCATCACGAGTCGCTGCCTGCACCACGACCTGAGGGCACCACACACCGCACCGCTCCACTTCGCAGACCCGGCGCCGGCACTACTGACTTCAGCTTCACAGAGTTCCATCTGCAACATGTGTGATTTCAAGGGCCCGACGACTCCTGCACCGACCTTACGGAACTTACGCCTGCCGATGCCACCTCTTCAGAGTTCACTGCAAAGTCCACAACGCCCTGCATTTCAAAGGTACTGTTTGCGGGTCTCCCCAACACCGTAGCTGGCCCATGACCTCGTGATCGGCCTGAACTGTTGGATTTGTGTGTTGACGACACAGTGATAGCCCCGGATGAAGCTATTAAGGAACTGTCTTTTACGTTTATTCTTACAAAGTTCATACTTGTCCTTTACTGTATGTTGGAATTTCATCGTTTGGGTCTTATTTTACACACATAAATTTTGGCTATTTTTCTAAAACTAGTGTGGTGTCCTTTTGTAGTGTTTTCTCTGTATTACTGTGTGTTATGGTCAACGCTTTACACATCGCCTCTGAGATAAGACTGGCTGCTCATGCTAAGCTACCAAGGGGGTCAGCAAGGATTATTTTTGTTGTGTAACTCCCTTATCCTGACTAGAAGGAAGGGTCTCTACTTGGTCAAGGAGCATACCTCTGCCATCTAGAGACCCCCATTTCTAACATTGGTTGTCAGTGGTGATTATAGGACTTGCTTTTGCAATTGACCTACAGTGATTAGTGTACACTACTACCATATTTCATACCAGTATGTACCATACATTGTGTTTTTCCTTTTTGGCCTATTTTTGTCTTTCCATCTTTTTGAACTTAAACTTCCTACTGCGTCATGTCTCAGTCAAGAGCATGGTCAGTTATATCCCTGGAATTCGTTTTTGAGGAGGATAGGTTTTAAACCTACACCATAAAGGGACTGAAGTCAGTTTTCAAAAACGTCAAAGTCCAAGTTAAAGCCTTCACCAAAAAGGAAGAGCTACAAAAGGCGCTCAGGGCCTGGGTAGCAGCCAGGAATGCCAGTGGGCATTCTGAGGATCCTAGCATGAAGGCCGAGGAGGCAATTCCAAGGAAAGATGTGCTCAGGGCTCAGGAGCTGTTAAGGAGGGGAGGTGCCCTCCGGGTCAGGCAGCAGTAGTCCCTCTCCAGGTCTGTCTCCAGAGGAGCTGGAGAATAGGCGGAGAACCAGGAGGCTTGAGTTGGAGCAAGTAAAAAGGCAAATGGAGTTGATGGAAAGGGAAAAGAGCTTAGCTTATGAGCTAAAGCTGAGAGAGTTAGGGCTGGAGTTGGAAACCAGGAGCACTGTGTCCAGCACAGATGGTGGCAGCAAACGTGTTATGTCCATTGCTGAAGTTGGAGACGTACACACACCCAGAGACTTGGTGTCCTACTTCAAGGAGGGGGTTGGCATACACTAGACGGCTCAGGTTTATGAGGTAGCTCCAGATGTGGCGCTGGGTCCTTGAGGTGGATTGGGGAACTGGCAAAAGGGATCATATTTCTAGTGCTTGGAGGGATACTCTACTGACCCTAGATGAGGGGTACAGGGATAGGGGTTCCTCCATGGTCAAAGCCCTGGTAAGCGAGTATGGAGACTGCCGAGAAGAGTATGGGTTGAGTGACAGAAACAGTCAGACACTGCCTCACCGGTCTTATGAGGGTGATGTAGGGTACTTTTGTGAGGCACTGGATGGTTGGGTGAAGGGTAGTTTTGTTAATACATGTGAGGGGCTGTGTGATTTGGATGCTGGAGAGCATATGGTCAGTCCCTGTTTTTCAGAGCTATGCCAACACCCGGTGGAGTGTGAGTTCTCTGACCCCAGGGAGCTTGCACTAGAGGCAGACCTTTTGGTGCAGTTCAGAGGGTCTGAAGAAGCATCTGGGGGTGATCCTGCAGGGAGTGGCTCAGGTTTTCCTATACCCAGAGAGGTGGGGGACGTTTTCAGTAAACCAGATAGGTCCCAGGGGAGGGGTAGAGGGTCCCATGTCCCTTCTCAGAGGAGGAGAGGTAGTGGTGGGCGGAGTCCCAAGCCACCCAAAACCCAGTCCTAGAACCTGGATGGTTCCCTGGGGATCACCAGGAGGGGGCCTAGTCTGTACTGGAAGGCCATCCGCTGAGGAAAATCCCCTAGTGTCAGGAGAGCTGGGGGGCAGCTGCTCCAGCATCCCACCAGTTCTAGTGTCTGGCAGTACCACTCCAGGTGGGAGGGTACAGAAGTCCAGAGAAAGGGGTGTGGGGGGTCAGTCACGCAGTGGGAGGACCAGTACATCAGGGATTGCCAGCTCTGAGGTTAGAGCACCCAGGACTGACCCTGGTGAGGCCACTTCTGGCCTGTGGGGTCTGCATGCACTGTCGGATGGACAGAGGGCTAGAGACCAGCTCCAGGCAGACTCTTACCCAACACTTCCAGGACGATCTTCCCCTGGGGAGGGTTGTTGTACTTCCCCAGAAGTCCTGGCTTGCCAGGCAATTATCCAAAATAAGGGTTCATGCACTGGGTTGGAAGGCCAGGTTTAGGGTGCCCCCAGGGAACTGGAGGAGGGGGCGACTGCTAGCAGTGTCACATTTGTTTTGTCTTCTATGGATACCCCTCCGGGTGCAAGGGTGCAGAGCCCCAGAGATAGGGGCAGGGGGAGTTGAGCCTCACCCCAAGCCCCGGCCAAGCCTAAGGGTACAGACCCTGGGCTGGGAGACCAGTTGCAGGATAGTACCCCTGAACTAGTTGGATAATTGTTCAGGACGGCTACCCCAGTCATTCTGACAATTCTAAAGTGTGGGGGTACCTCTCCCCTGTGGAAGGTATGGGAACCCCACAGGGAAGACAGTGTAGAGGAGAGCCCACCACACTGTCAGAGTACAGCCCTTGAGCTGAGCAACCAGTTGCAGGATAGCACCCCCGCCACAGGTGTCCTGACAGTTCTGGAGTCTGGGGGTACCTCTCCACAGTGAAGGGTACAGGACCCCAGAGAGCAGGACAAGGTTTGGGAGAGCCAACCCCCGTCTCCTGCCCAGCCACATGGTACAGACTCTGGGTGGGTGGGCCAGTGTCAGGATGCCATCCCTGAACTGGCGGTAGGGAGAGTGGACAAAGGATGGCAAGCACCTAGGGCTACACCCCCCCACTTTCTGATGCCACAAGGGTTAGAGAGGCCAGAGAGGCCTGAGGCCTTGCTCTCCTCATTGACAGCTGTCAGTGGCCACTGCAGCTTGCTGTCCTGGTGGACAGAGGTGCACCTTGAGGGCGGGGGACAGGTGTCACACCACAGGGGTGGACTGGGCCACATCACAGTGCTTTCCATTGTGGTACTGTTTGCCTACTGGGATACATCTGTGAGCAGAGTAAGGTCAAGTGCTGCACAGATGGGATCCACAGGTTGGGGAAGGGTTCCCCATGGGTTAGCTAATGGGCCCGGAGACTACTGGTGGAGGGATCCAACTGGGTTCAGGGAGGCATAGAACTAGAACTTGACCCAGGTGTTGTGGGAAAGGTATATGTTCTATCGCCCCAAGCAGGGAAGGCCATCAAGGGATTGATTAGTCTACCCTGGCTTTAGGGTGGGAGGGGGTTGTGTTAGACTTGGCTTTTTCAGCAGGTTTACCCCCAGACTTTTTGCTTTTTGGCCTCCTGTTTTTGACCTATATTTAATTGGTTTTAGGACTCTGGGCACTTTACCACTGCTATTCAGTGATAAAGTGCATATGCACTCCATGTAAATTGAATTGTGTTACTGATTGTTATAGCCATGATTGGCATGTTTGATTTACTAATAAGCCCCTAGTAATGTGCCCAGGCGTGCCATGGGCCTGTAAATCAAATGCTACTAGTGGGCCTGCACCACTGTTTGTGCCACCCACACAAGTAGCCTCTCAAATGCGTCTCAGACCTGCCCCTGTAGTGTCTGCATGTGCAGTTTTTAACTGCCATGTCGACCTTGCAAGAGCATCTACTTGCCAGGCCCTAAACTTCCCTTTGTCTACATGTAAGGCAACATTAAGGTAGGCTCAAGGTACCCCCATGTGCAGGGTGCAGTGTATGTGAAAGGTAGGACATATACTGGTGTGTTTTTACATTTCTTGATAGTGAAATACTGTGTACTTTGTTTTTCGCTAATGCAAGGACTAACTGTCCCGTAGGCTATCATTGGTACTGCATTGCATCCTTTTACAAGTGTAACTGTAACTTTCAATTGGGAACAGCTAGAGATTTGGAGTTTAGGTTGATTGAACTCAGATTTTAATAACTCACATTTTAGTAAAGGTGGTTTTGAAATTATGTTTTTGAAAATGCCACTTTTAGAAAGTGGGCATTTTCTTGCTTAACCATCCTGTGTGCCTCTGCCTGCTTGTGGATTCACGGTCTGGTTATAGACTGACAGGGGCTGCTTGTGCATTCACTCCAGACACTCACACAAAAGGAGCTGAGGTTTGCCCTGAACATGCTGATGGTCCATCATGGGCTATATTGGTGGAATGTGTTGTCACTGACTAGGCTGTGGCTGCTCTGCACATTATGTTCTCCCCTCCTGTAGTGAAACCGGACCAGGGAGGACAGAACTGGTTTTACTGAGCAGAGAGACTTTCTGAGCAAAGATTTCAAAGGGAAAAAAGGTGTATAAGCATTAGACCTAAGAACCCAGAACTTTAGAACACTTTTTTACTAATAGGCCTGCCAAGAAGAGAGCTGGACGAGCTGTCAGGAGGAGTACTGCCCGTTTGCTGGTTGTTGCTTTGTTTGGTTGGCCTGCAGTTGCTGCTTCCGTCTTGGGCAGTGAAAGGACTAAACTGAACTTTCTTAAATCCTGCTGTTCTTGAAGTATAGCTTGTCTCTTGTTGGAAGTTCAAGGCACACCAAAGACTTCACCATCCTCTGGGTACCTGCACCTGGAACTGTGTGTTTCAGCTGCCACACAAGGAAAGAGCAACCCGAAGCCATCAACAATGCCACTACCAGCTCCATGACCTGTTGGCACCGCATTGAGCACCACCGCACTTTGCACAGGAACTCTGGTCTCACCGATGCCATCCAACACTGTCACTGAGACGCTGCTTGTTCCGTGACCTGTGGGCACCACATGCCACACTGCCTCGCATCACATCGCCACCCTGGTTTTACCAACAGTGATGCTCCAAGCTGACATCGCCGCCACTTCCTACACCGTGGCCTGGGTGCACTGCTCGTAGAGTATACGAAGCACCACCCCGTCCCACACCGCAGGCCTGGTCCACCGACCCCAGCACCATCGACTTCAGATTCTCAACCGATGCCGCTTAGACAGGCAAGGAGATTGCATAGCCTGGCCTTACAGGAGAGGCAAACCCAACATGCTCGCAGGTTTTGGGCCACCCAGAAGTAGCTGACTGCTGATAGGAAGCGAAGCTAGCCTTGACCCTAAAGACTGCAAGATGCCCTGGTCTATTGCAGCATCTCCCATTGTGTATTCAACATGAGGTCATCATGCAGACCAGGGATTCCTTCATGAGGGCCAAAAGCTGCTACCCGAGGTGCCCACATGAGAGGTGCTGTCAGCACCAGCCCCAATGGCCACAGCCGTCAATGGTGAGCACCTGCCTACATTTCCTTCATGGGCTACAAGTCACAAAGACAAAAGCCCTTCTGAGTTAGCTTGCACTTTGTGACCACTGGCATGCCTGCTGAGTGTGTTGCTCCATGCCTGGATCCCTGAAGAACTCTATGCCAATGTTTGTGGTCTCTCAGTTCAGCATCAAAATTTAAGAGTATGAAGATGCTGTTTGCACTTGTCTGTGCCTCAGACTCACTAGCCTCACCAGGCAGGCTACATTGTATTGTGTCATTAAAAACTGAGAAATTGTTTCTAAAAACAGCAGAGGGAAACTGTTGTTAGGAGCACGAACTTTTGCTGGGACAAAGTTTTTGGGTTAAAAATAACAATGGAGCTGTCCTACCAGGCTAACCTCGAGGGAATTTACTAGTGATCGGCCTGTGCCAGGACGATGTCTGTACCTCAACCTTTGCCTGAATTCCATAAGAGGAAAGAAGTGATGAAACAGGCACCATAGGGATATCGAATTCCACATTTCATTTGTTGCTGTATGGGGTATACAAACCTGCAAATTAACCACCTTTGGAAATTTTAGTATTCTGTAAAAATGTGTGATTAAAGAACTGTCTTTTGTGTAAAAAAAAATAGCATTTGGCGGGCCAACACTTGATTGAATTAGATTGCTATAAGTTGATTGTTGAGTTCTGAACACTTGCTCCCAACGCTACATCCCTGAGAAGGCTGTGACAGCCTTCCTCACTACCTTGAGAGTCAAGTGTGGAAAGGATTGTACTTGACCAAGTTTCCAGAGCCAGATTGGAACAGGTAAAGGACATCTTTGACAAAAGAACCGAACCACCACTATTGAGGCCCCATAACCTATAGCAAATGTTTGTCTCTCCTTTTGGCCCTTCAAATAGGCTCTGACAATTGGTGACAGTGGTGTGAGCTGCAAGTTCGGATTAAACATAGCACTACATGCACAATACAATTGCAATACAAGGTTGGTATGAGTAGACTTTACACCTAGATCTTAGATCAGTTAAGGGGTCAATGTTTAAGAGGGCTCCCAGAAATAGAATAGAGAAATCCTTATTGGTTTTGTAAAGGACCAGCTAGAGAACCAGGGTGGTAAGAAATTGTGGTGGGCTCTGGGGAGAATACCATCATATGATTCCCAGGAGGGAGTTCTGTGATGTCAGGTACTCTTAGGGCCTTAGCACGCACTTTCTCAGACATACCCTGAGTGTGTTCCCCCGTTTACTTTCCTTGGTTTCTTAAAGACATTCCCCTCCCAATAATTTGAATGGTGCCACTTCCGCCAGCTTCAATTGGGTAGATCTGACTGGGACCCTGAATTTGCAGTAAGCTTTCCATAAAGCTAAGGCCTAGAAAGAAGAGAATATCAGGATGTTTGATAAAGATAAGTTGTAATTAGATTGCTCACAAAGAGTAAGAGGGCAGGAGATGGGAGAGACAGGGGTAAAGTGTCGGAGCAAGAAAAAGGGAGAAGGCAAAGAGAAAAGGCAGATAAAAGAGAAAGGGAGATTGTTGGGTAGGAAAAAAAGAGCCATAGAGAAGAAAAAGCTCAGAATCTCAACAGAGCCATCTATATCTGGGAGAGGTTATACGCCTCCAGCTCTGCAGGAGAGGTTGCAAAAGAGCTTGCGCACATGCATGTGGAAACCAAGGATATTTTTAAATGGTTTGTGAGTTTTGAGATCAGTTGTAGAATGCAGGCTTATAACAATGTTGGTAATGCATCCTGTTTAATGAGTTGTTAGCCCATTGAAAGGATTCAATGTTGTGGAGGAATTCTGTTGTTGTTGGAGGAATGCCTGTTGTTGGAGGAATGCCTGTAGCTGATCAAATAAATTAAGAGCAAATGAAGGAAGTTATTTGTTGGTCTGTGCTAGAGCTAGTTCAGTACCTTAAGAGGTTCATAGAAAACAAGTGAGAAGATGGTGTTACATTTGAAACTTGAATTCATAGTGTGCGTATTCCACATCCTACTTCCCAGTTGTACAATAACGTTTAGGGACACATTTTAGCATGACAGCCTCAAAAGCTCCACGAAGGGCTACCTGGCCTATTTATCTCCTTCCTCCTACATTTAGGATACAGCTGGTCTTACACATCCAAATATGCTTGGATGCTAGGGAAAATAGCCTTGTACTTGTAGACAAGGCAATTTTGTGTGGCTTGTGCTGGCCTTGCAAATGACTGAGCCTCACCATCTGCATCTGTCACTTTCCCTTGACAATTTGCAGACTACTTCTCTCCTATGCACTCACAGGGTTCTTTTGACCTGTCCCACCTTCTACCACCCCTCCTTTAGCAATGCACCTAATACTCCTCCACTCCCAAATATGAAGTATTGCCTAAAGGCCCCATGTAGGCTTATCGGCCACTGCTGCTTCCATCCACCCCACTGGTGATTCATTTCACATAACTACTGCAGGCGTAATATATCCACCTTCGCTTGTGGGAATCCCTACCCTATCTGTGTATGGTTTCGCAACCTCTTCAGATCCCTTTAGCCCTCGCTGTTCTCACCTTTCTCCACCAACCTACCGAAATAATTTCATAGGTCCAGGACCGGAGAGGGCACAGTGGTCCTCTCCCTCATCCTCCATCTCCTGCTAATCATTTCACATGCTCACCACAAGTGCATATTATTCCACAAGGGGTTCATGAAAGGGGTGCCATGATCTGTAACTCTCTTTGATGGCTCCATTGTCACCCCCACCTCCCCCTGCTCCTCCTGTGTTATGGCTAACTGTATTCTAGTCATATTCTCTAGTAGTGTAATTTCCCCTTCACATTTTGTTCTGTCATCATCTGTAGCTCTCAGGAAAGCTCCCTCGCCTCTAATGACTGCTCTCCTCTACAGTCAAGTTATGACCAACCCTGCTCACTCATGAATGCCTGACAACCTGTCTCGTATTTAACAGAACTAAAAGTTTGTTCGCAGAACAAACAGTTTATGCAAGGATGTACAAACTCACCTTTGCACTTAGGGCCCGATTCACAAAAGTAATCTGAGACAATATAACATATATATCATCTTACTTCTAGATATTATGCTTATGGAAGCCACCACCCAATTAGGCAATTGTCTTAAGACAATCATAAGCTGAGTTTCAAGTTAAATTAAAAGTCCGTAAAACTTTTTATGAATCATGACTTCAGAGTCTTATAATGTTCAGTTAGTTCATGCCTTTATATTTTGTGCTTCAAAATCTTGATTTAAAGATAAAACAGCACCTGATGTCCATGGATTTTATTTTTAAGTTTTATCTCTTTAGATGGTTGCTCACATACACCATATAATGGTTTCCCTACTGTTATATACATTGCAGTAGAAAAAGTGGTTAGGGTCGCAGTGAAGAAACTCGTAATATGCTTAGGGTCGCAGTGAAGAAACTCGTAATATGCTTGGTGATGCTGTACTCATAATATGTGTTAGAGGGTGGTTTTTTGGGTGGACTACACCACCTTAATTTGAGCAGGGGTGCTCTATCTAAAATAAGGAAATACACGTGTGAGATGCAGGAACTGAATCAGGAGTGGCACTATTTATTTCAAGAGACAAGTTTAAACAATAAATGTCAAGAAACACATCATTATTCAATAATAAAGCTATGCAGTCTTAGCAAAGACCAAGTGTCAGGGACATAT
The DNA here is from genome assembly GCA_963921515.1 of Calotriton arnoldi. NCBI lineage: Eukaryota > Metazoa > Chordata > Amphibia > Caudata > Salamandridae > Calotriton > Calotriton arnoldi. The sequence continues at coordinate 3,250,776 of CAWUFW010000285.1, forward strand.
TTGAATCGAAGAGAAAAACCATGCAATCTAGTAAGTTCTAAAATCATGGCAACGCAAAGAAAAGTGAGAGAGAGAGAGAAAATGAATTTCACAATACAATAAGCATTATAGCCTCAGCCAAAGATGCTAGCGAAGATGGCTAAGGGGGCACACACACGCGTCATGACCCAAGGGTTCACTTGTGCGAGGTAGTCCGTCGAATGGACTGAAGAGCAGATCTTTTATAATCTTTTAATGAGGAACTATTGACCACAGAATCACGACATTAGCAAGTGCTTTGACCGCAGAACATGACCCACTTTGGTCACTTCTTGGAAATATTAGGAACACAGAAGTGACACTTACATTACAAAAGTTTACCAAAAAGGTCACTTGATGTTTGACCGTAAATCATAATGAAATTGAATATTTATCGAAAATGATTTGCGTCACTTCTCGGAAACTTTTTATAAGAAAGCAGAAGAATACAAAAGGTTAGAGATCACTTGTAATTTCTAAAGCTGTGGAAAGTCCCAATTGGCCCAGTTGGCCCCCACTCCTTACTCTTGGCCAATTTTGTTCTTCTAAATGACAGACACATCCTGTTATTGCTACATCTTGATGTTCAGAAAGATGTACACGAAGAGGTCATAGGAGAGATACGTCTGAGTATACAGGAGGGCATGGGGCCTACTGCCTCCTAGACGCTCAAGGCAGTGTGGACAATTTTAACACAACCCTGTCTGTGGGCTGGCAGGGACAATTGAGACTCTTATGCTTCGGATGTGGACAGAATGGACCTGGGGCACTATATGGTAAAAACTAGACCCTGATTCATTCCCTCCTCTTGTTCATTCTTGAACAAAATTCTTACAGCATACCTTGCAGGCCCTCCTTCTAGTTGGTGTATCCCAGGGGTGTCATTCACATTGGAACATTGGCTCTCCTGCGTCTTCCTTAACTCTATTTACTCTCCTTCAGGTATGTCAATGAGGGATGTATATGGTGTCTGTGTAGGTGATGGTGGATCCATATCTAAATCCGATCTCAGTTAGCATCTACTAGTGGTCAGTTGGGGGCTATTGACCTGGCACTGGGTAATGGTAGCAGGCTGCATTTGGTGTAGTTCTATTGTTGTGACTTCTACTACTTCTATAAGTGCTATGTTATCCCCATTCCCTGTTCTATCCTTTTTCCTTTATATATAGGCTTTCTGAATGTTCTCTATTCCTACATAATTCATACCTACTAATTTACTATCAGTTTTTTTTAGCAAAATGACAGAACAACTGCACGGTACAACAGAGGAGCAACAGCACACCGAAAACCGGTAACAAAACATTTTTAGAATGGCAGACAGCCATGAAGGTATCCAGTCAAAGTTAAACCAATCAGTGGCTGTGTCTGTTATGGCACCTCCTCCAGCAATCATTTTCTTTTCTATGTTGTTCAAGTCCTTGATGGCCTTGGTGATGGAGCCATTTTCTTCATCGTTGGCAATGTGCAGCACAGACTCCCTATCCGAAGGCATACCCTCGTCTTGGTCTTTTGAAGATAGCTGGACCCTGTTCAATAGGCGGAACTCCTGCGGTATGTCTTTCAATGCTATCCACCCGTAGTACTCAGCATACTGCTGATGGAGCAGGGTAAATGTAAAAATTTTAACCTCCTAATATTTTCGTACAATATTAATAAACATGTTCGTTTAAGTAAATAACCAACAATGTATGTAAAGGGTTAATGGTAACACGCAATTCAGTGTGCAAATTAATTGACTTATAATTGTTTACGTTTCTAACATAGCATAATATTTGCGTACTAAAATAATAATAAATGCATGATTTTGTGCTTTAAAATAAAATGTGTGGTTGCAAAATAAAGCGATGGTAAGTAAGGGACAGCTTTATATGTTGCTTCTGCTAGGTAATACCTAATTGGGGTACGTAGAAAGACGGGAGGGAAACGAAAGGGTTTATATTTCTTTGTTTTAATAACATTTTGTTTATCTTTGAAAATAGTGCGCTTAGTCCTGCTGAGCAGCAATATAAAATGGCCGCAAGTTACTAGAGTGCGCATGAGCGGATGAGACCATGTGATAGAGGAGAGAGGCTGTGGAAAAGGGATGATCACGTGCTGATGCCGAGAGGCTAAGATGAAAGTATGGTCAAGGCTGCAGTGACCCTTCTGAGCAGATGTGTGCCAAGATGATCAGCAAGAAGCGTGAGAAGCCTGGTTGAATCAATAGAAGGAACTGTATTATACAAAATGTAGCAGAAAAAGATACAATTTGGACTGATCGAAACGGATGAGCAAGTGCATGAACTGTGGGAAACGATGCTTGCATGGACATTCCACACGGAACTGGTTAAGACCAGGAAGTTTGATTAAAATGTATATGGACCTGAGTTTTTGACCAATGAGAATGAATCGCGCCATGTAAGAAGAAACATTTTATGCTGTAAACTAGAATTAGGGTATAAGAAGACCTACTCTTGGTGGGAGGGGTTAGAATGCTGCGGGATGCTGCGGGAGATGCTGAAGAAGTTAGATGCTGTAGATGGGAGAGTTTGCGGTTGCTGATGCTGACGAGCTGATGCTGCTGCTGTTATTTTCCTTTTCCAGTTGAGTATAAAGATGCTGCTTTAGGAGAACTTTTATTGATAGATTTTATTAGAATTATTAGGATTTCCCCAGAGAGATAGATAGGTTGATCTATAGAGTTCTTAGTATGATAATCTCGTTTTTCCGTCTAATAAAAGTGCCATGCAATTTCAAACCATTCTTATAATGATGATAAATGCAATGATCTGAATAATAAACTTAATCTAAATTTCATGCATTCAAAGCTTTATATAAACTTTATTATTCTTTAAACAAATGACTCAGTGATTTTCTTTAGCATAATGATTAATAATGAAATGGTAAAAGAGTTCATTGTGATTGAGCAGGTCTTAATCACCATCAACTGATTCCTACTAGTTGGTCCATCGACCAATGAGCGGAATACCTTATAAGCAAATGAGAAATACTATGTCATTATAAAAGAGGTATCCCGTCTCCTTCCAGCAAATCGTTTTTCTCCTAGGTACATTGATGGAGGAAATCCAGGGAACAAATGAGTAAGTGAATGTATATGCGGTGTTATGGGCCCCAACGTCATATGGATATAGTGTGTGTGTTAGGGAAAAAATTGCACTTGGATGACCAAAGCATAATAGGAGAAATTAATTTTTATTGTTAGCGCTGGATCAGATTTCTTGGTAGCAGAGTTATGGTTTCTATAGATTAGTTTGGTGATTATTGATTTATGATTATAGATTATAGATAAGTTTATGTCTAACACTTTTTGTTGAGTCGCGTTATGTTATATGTAAGTTTTCACGCTTCCGGGAAGTAGGAAGTGGAACACGTGTGGCAAGAGAAGTCGCATGGAATTTTACACTGTCTGAGTTCATTTTTGGTAATAACACAGGTTGTGTTATATTAGGGACATTTTGCGTATAAAAGATGTGTAAGTGAAATAGTGATCGGTTTTCTTGTGAAACTCTGGCCTTAATTCTCAGGAGCAGTATAGTCTCCACATGTGTTTTATCCCCAGAGAAACGGGTTTACTGATTGCTTGAAAGAAGGGTAAGGTAGAGGGAAGTGCTACTTTATCGACGAAACTGAAAGTTCTGTGGTAGGGTAGAGGTAAGCGCTGCCTACTGGAAAATACAGAATTCTTGTGTGAATGGTCGAAGCTATCTTTTCGGTTTAGCGAATCAGACAATGGAAATGTGGATAAAATGTTGTAACTAACAAGAATTGTTGAAAAAGAAAATTGCCGATAAATTTTGTAAAGGAGGGGTCAAGAGCAAAGTGACGTAGACAAAAGCCGCGCTGGGATTGGTCAGTGCGCTAGTCACATGAGAAACAGGAGCAGGACTGACGTAGACAAAAGCCGCGCTGGGATTGGACAGTGCGCCGTAGACAGAAATCGCTGTGATTGGAGTGTTGGTGTGAGTCGCGCTAGTATTGGTTGAAATAACGCATAGGGAACAGTGTTGAATTGCGGATCGTTTAAGGAGAAAAAGGTTGTGAATCATGTCGTACTATGAGTATGGAAAAGAGAAAACGTCTTGGATGTCAAAAGTTAAGAACTTCTTTAAGAAGGACAAAAAGGTAGTGACTAGAGAGGGACAAATAATTCCTCCGCCGAAATCACCAGCTTCACATATGATGCTGAAATAAGGATATCATACATGCATATGGTTAGAAAATTGGACAAAATACACCAAGAACGATGGAGCATTGGCTTTTCCTGAGAATGGTTCATTTAATGTAGCTGTACTACGGAATTTGAGAGAAAAAATGGTAATGTTAGAACCTAGACCTAGACCGACACAGTTTGAAGCTTTAACGGAATGGGAAGATGAGATGCATGAGCGAGAGAGATCCAGAGGATTAAAGAATCATGAGTTTATGCCTGGAAGGTTGTGGGGAATAAATCATGAGGACAGAGTAAAGCGTTGGAGATACGCTAACATGGCAGGAGGTTTGTTTCCAGCTTTTGCGGTTGAGGAAGAAGCAAAGAGAAAGTGTACCGAGAAAAAGAAGCATGTAGTGGTAGAAAAGTATGTGTATGGTGGTAGTGAAACAGATGACGAATTGCTGGAAGATATTTTAAACAGAAATACACCTCCATACCAACAGACTTCTGTGGTGGTGACACCTAATGCACCGCCAATGGAAACTGGGAGGAATAAAAAACCCGAACGAAGAAATGAAATAAATAGGTCACAAGAAACATTTAAAACTTCACAAAATGAAGAGACAGAAAGTGACAATGCAATTGAATTAGCAAAAACGACAAAAGAATTGACTGAGAAAATAAGAGAATTGACAAAGAATATGGAAGCTGTAACTGTACCAGTAACGATAGGTCCAGTAATGCCAATTTTTGAGAATCAGAAAATAAATGAACATTCCTTAGTGATTCCCATGAATTCACATTTGCAGAGAAAAAGAGAAGGGATGGAACTGAATAATGAAGGTGCACACAATTCGGCTAGTACGTGTAGACCAAGTCCACCTACAAATTTGACGATAAATGAGAGTGAGATTAGGAGAATGCCTATGGTGACAGAGTCCGCATCAGGAACACCAGAAAGAAGCAGTGATTGGATAGAGTTAAATAGTACGCCTGTAGGTCCGACTCCAGAAGAGTTAAACGAATGGATGAAAGCGCTAAAAGCAAAAGAACCAGAATAAAAACCATTAGATGTATTTAGGTTAAAAATAGACATGGAAGAGTTGATTTTGGGAACAATTGGAACAGAAAAACAAAAAAATTATCAGGATGATGAGATTATGTTTTTGTGCAAGAGTCTTACTTGGAGAGCTAGAAATTTACATGACAAATTGGAAGAGATTGCAGGTGAACTAGGAGTAGAATTTGTGAAAGTGAGGACGTTGCAGAAACCGTACAGAGTAGATTTTTGTGAGAAAGACATAGAGAATTTGAACACATCAGGAAGATTGACCCAAATAAAAGAGCTGATTGTTTTATTGAGAAAATGGGGTGATGTGGATAGATGGAGAAATAGATGGACAAAGAGGAATGAGAAAACAACAGATAAAGCATCTTTGGCTTTTGCAGTGACAGATAGGGAACCAGTTGCTAGGGAATACCCGATGAGAGAAACACCAGGTGGTAGTTATGTGCATGTTCCGTGGACCAGACAGGATATACTGTCATTTACAAATGACTTCCCAAAATTGAGAGAGAAACCAGTAGAATGGTACAGACAAGTGGAGAGATTTGTTAAGGTGTCAAAAGTGCTGTGGATAGATCTAGATGGATTGTTTGATATAGTAGTGCCTGCTGATTTATGGACAGAATGTAAGATTACAATTGATTGGCCAACTGTAGAATATCCAAGGGATGCCAAAACAGGAGCGCCAGGTCCAGAAGTGATGAGGAAGTATGATCAGGTAGTTACCTTTTTGAAGAATAAAATTCCACCAAAAGAAACAGATTGGGTAAAAATAGACAGAACAACACAGAAAAGCAAAGAATGAGTGCACGCGTACTATGAGAGATTGTTGTTGGTTTTCAAACAGTATAGTGGTTATGAGACACTAAGGGGTCGATTCCGATTCGGGCCGGAAATTTCTCCGACCGAGCCGGACCCGGAGAGATTTCCGACCGAATCGGACCCGTGCAGTCCGACCGAACGAGTACGATGCGGCCGTATGTTATCGGACACGAGTCGGTCGGACTCCCATTGAACTCAATGGGAGCCGGTCGTACAACGCGTACGCGGGCTCCCATTGCCTCAATGGGTGCGAGGCGGACAAGGGCGCCCCCTACAGCGAGTACGCCGCGAAGCGCTTCGCGGCGTACACGCACAGGTAGGGGGGACCCTTGGGTCCCCCCTGTGTGCGCCTCGCGCGGCTACGCGTACAGGGGGGTCCGACACGGACCCCCAAAGTACGGCTCCGACAGCTCTTACGAGCCGGAGTGCGCGGCTCGGTCGGACTGCTCGCGGCGCGCATCGTACTTACCCGGCCGGGAAACGTCTCCATTGCGCGGTGCGAGTCGGGTCCGACCGAGTCGGTCGGAGCGGTTCGAGTCCGAGCGAGTCGGTCGGAGTTGTCGGGACGCCCGGACGAGTCGGTCGGCGAGTCGCATCGTACTCGCTCGGCCGGACCCGCGTACGGTTCGGTCGGGAAACAGGCTTTCGCATGGCTTTTTTCCCGACCGAATGGTATTGGGTGCGCCTCCGACCGAGATCGGAATCGGCCCCTAAGTGAGAAGGACATGAGTCATTTTGTATATAGGTTTGTGTATGGATTAACACCAGAGATAAGTGAAAGGATTAAGCAGCACTTGATAGGATGGCAGAATAGCACAGTGGATGAAGTTTTGAGATATGCTAAGTATTGCAGTGATGAAATTGAGAGTAAACAGCGTACATTTAAAGAAAAAGCCATGTGGGCACAGGTAAAAGTTGCAGAGAAGCAAGAAGCTCAATTGAATAATACTAGCAGTGAAACAGGACAGTTTAAATCCCGACCTAATATAGGTAAAGGAAAAGGACAAATGAGCATAGATGAGGCAAAGAAAAAGTGGCCATGCCACAACTGCGGAAAGCTAGGACATTGGAGAAATGAGTGTAAATTTCCTCCAAAACCTAATGTGGAAAATCAATCATTAAATTCACAGGTGCAGAGTGAGGTAGTTACTCAGCAAGGTAAGGTGCCACAACCACCACTTCCCAAGAGTGTTAACCAACAGAAATACAGTGCAGAAACAGGATTCTACGGAGGAGAACAGGTAAAACAGTTTTCACATGCAGCTGAAATTTCACAATATTGGTTACGACAGAATGAGGATGAGTCGGATGAAAGTTCATGACGGTGTCTAAGAGAGAGGGAAGAGTGCGTGCTTGGCGCAACTCTAGAGGTAGATCAGTCAGGTCCATTTGTGGATGGAGTAGTGAATGGTGCAAATGTAACATTCCTTGTTGACACTGGAGCTACCCGTTCTACTGTTAGATTAGTGGAAATTCCAAATCTTCCTCTCTCAGGTGAACATATACAAGTGGTTGGAGTTTCCAATCAGCAAATTGAAACGCCTCTTACTAGATTAGTAAAGGTAAGAATTGGTCCATTTAGTGAAATGCACCGATTTGTGGTGTGTGATTGTAGTCCCGTGAACCTTTTAGGACGCGATTTATTGTGCAAAATGAACTGCACAATTTATTGTACTCCAGACGGAATTGCATTTCAGACCCCAGATGAGGATGTGCTGTATAAAATGACAATGGTAAATTTAGAACCAGAAATAAATGGTTTGTTTCCTGTATTTGATGCAGAGAAAATCCCAAATGAGTTGAAAAAGACAGTGAAAGAAGTGTGGGACTTGACAGGAGAAGATGTAGGATTAATGAAAGGAGTAGATCCCGTTAAAATAACAGTAAAAGAAGGAACGAGTTACCCAAATACGCCCCAGTATAAATTGACTCCAGAAATAATTGAAGGAATAACGCCAGTAATAAATAAAATGATTGAACAAGGGATTCTAAAAGAAATCATGAGCAGTCCATGTAATTCGCCAATAATGGGACTGAAAAAGCCAAACGGAACATATAGACCGTACAGGATTTAAGAAAGGTAAACAAAATTGTTGTACCTTGTTGCCCAATAGTACCGAACCCTGCTGTGATTCTATACCAGATTCCACGCGAAGCAGAATGGTACACAGTAATTGATTTATGTCATGCATTTTTCTCTATTCCATTTCATCCAGAAAGCCAGCCAATATTTGCGTTTAGGTTTGGAGAGCGTATTTTGGCATGGTGCCGAATTCCTCAAGGGTACACAGAAAGTCCCTCAATCTTTAATCAGATCCTAAAGAAATCATTGGAAGATTTAAGAATGCCAGAAAAGTCAGTAATGGTTCAGTATATTGATGACCTACTGGTGGCATCAAAAACGAAAGAAGCATGTGTCAATGATACAATTGCTTTGCTGAATCATTTAGCAAAAAGAGGACATAAAGTGTCCCCTTCAAAATTGCAGTTTTGTCAACAAGAAGTCCAGTATTTAGGGCATAAAATTGAGAAAGGAGTGTGAAAGGTAACGACAGAAAGAATAAAAATGATTCAAGGAATGAGAGCTCCAATGACACAAAGAGAGGTAAGAATGTTTTTGGGAATGGTTGGATATTGTCGACAATGGATAAGCGGTTTTTCACTAATTGCTAAACCATTGCAGAAACTGACAAAAAAGGATGTTAAAGATCCTTTTGAAATGAATGATGAAGAAATGAAAGCATTCAGAGAGCTGAAAAGGAAATTGTGTGAGGCTCCAGCATTGGGAATGCCTGACTATGAGAAAGATTTTGAGCTGTATTGCAGTGAAAGAGACGGATGTGCATTTTCAGTTTTGGTGCAGAGACATGGAACTATGAAAAGACCAATTGCATATTTCTCAGCTGTTTTAGACCCCGTAGCGAAAGCTTTGCCTGGATGTTTGAAAGCGGTTGCTGCTACTTGTGTGAGTCTGGAACAGAGTGAAGGCATAGTGATGGGGTATCCATTGAGAGTGTATGTTCCCCATTCTGTGGAAATTCTTTTGACAAGAACGAAAACACAATACATGACACATAGTCGGCTGACTAGGTATGAAAAGGTAATTTTGAGTGCAGATAATGTGACCATTGACAGATGTATGAATGTGAATCCTTCAACATCATTGCCAGATGAAGAGAATGTGATTGAAATGGATGAAGTAGATCACGATTGTCTGAATGTGCTCGAATACTGTACAAAACCAAGAGCTGATATACAAGATGAGCCTTTGAAAGAATCAGATTATATTCTGTTTGTGGATGGCTCATGTTTGAGAACGAGTGATGGAGTTCTAAGTGCAGCATATGCAGTTTGCACAGTAGCAACTGTGTTGGAAGCATCTTGTCTGAAAGGTGTACGGTCTGCCCAAGTTGCAGAATTAGTAGCTCTGATTCAAGCATGTAAGTTGGGAAGAAATGTACGGGTTACGATTATGACTGACAGCCAGTACGGCTTTGGGGTCGTGCATGATTTTGGTCAGATTTGGTCACAAAGGGGTTTCTTGACGTCTGCAGGGACGCCCATCAGGAATGGAGATTTTGTGAAAAAGTTGCTTGAGGCGATACAGCTGCCTAAACAGATCGCTGTCGTGAAGTGCAATGCACATAAAAATGGGGAAGACTACATTACTGTTGGCAACAAATATGCTGACGAGATGGCACAGTACTGTGCAAAGAATGTGGTTTCTTTGAATAAATGTCGTGAAAGAGAGCATATTTCTTGTCCTTTGCTTTTTACTAACTCTATTGAAACATGGGATGAGGTGAGACAGTTACAAGAAGAAGCAGAAGACGAAGAAAAAGATACTTGGCTAAAAGCAGGATGTAGAAAACATGAAGAAACTAATGTATGGGCTTACAGGGATGAGAGACCAGTTATGCCTGATAGCATGATTTCTTACATGGCACGGATGTACCATGGGCAAGCCCATATTGGGAGAGATTCAATGATCAGACTTTTTAGACAAACATGGTACAATCCAAAATTCAGAGCCATAGCTGAGAGTCTTTGTCAGAGATGTCTTATTTGTCAACAGTTAAATCCAGGAAGGAAGACTATAGTGAGTCTAGGAAGAATAGGACGAGAAGGGGGTCCTTTCACTAGAATGCAAATGGATTTTATTGAAATGCCACCTTGCAGCAGATTGAGGTATGTTCTAGTGATCGTCTGTTTGTTTTCCCATTGGGTGGAGGCATATCCAAGAAGAAGGAATGACAGTATCACAGTAGCAAAACTTTTGCTGCGAGAATTAATTCCAAGGTATGGTTTTCCAGTCACGATTGAAACAGATAGAGGAACACATTTCCAGAACGAATTAGTTAAACTGATTTGTGAAGCACTTAGTATTAAACAGAAACTGCATTGTGCATACAGACCAGAGGCTTCTGGAATAGTAGAGCAAATGAATGGAACGATCAAGAACAGGTTAGGAAAAATGTGTCAAGCTACAGGACTGAAATGGCCAGATGCTTTGCCATTAGTTCTGATGACAATCAGAAGTATTCCGGAAAGGAAGACTGGACTCAGTCCACATGAAATAATCATGGGACGAGCAATGAGACAAGCACAAGTACCTGTCAACAAGCTACTGACTATAACTGATGATCTAGTACTGGATTATTGCAAAGGATTGGCTGATGTGGTGCGTTCTGTGTTTCATCAGGTTGGACCGGATGCGACCACTCTTGAAAGAAAACCAGCTCACGACTTGAATCCAGGAGATTGGGTTCGAATAAAAGTCCACCGGAGAAGAAACTGTTTGGTTCCTCGCTGGGATGAACCACGACAAGTGATCCTAGTGACGACCACCGCAGTCAAGTGTGCAGGAGTGAAACACTGGGTACATGCCAGCCACACCATCAGAGTTCCAGAACCTAAAGATCGACATGTGAGTCGGCATCTGGAAATATCAGATAACAGTTCAGCATCAGAAAGAGAAGAGGAGACAAACAGGGTTCCAGAACCTGAAGATCGACCTGTAAGTCGACATCTGGAAGACCCAACTACAAGTGCAACGATAGAAGAAGAAGAGGAAATAAAAGAAATAGCTGAAGTTCCAGAATTTGAAGATCGACCTGTAAGTCGACATCTGGAAATATCTGACACCAGTTCAGAATCTGATACAGAACATTCGGAAGGTGAAGAAATTATAAAAAGAAAGTGGAATTTTGAAAGCATAAGAGAAGAAACTGAGCCAGAAGATAGTGACAGTGAACAACCAAGTACAAGTTGTGGTAAAATTCCTTCGAAGATAATATTAATAGATGAAGAAGGGAGAGTATCAAACCAAAAGTTAGAAAAATCGGAAAAACCCCGAGGAGCAGTAGGGACAGATAGTCAAACACAAGAACAGGGAAATTTAGAAGCAGATAGAGAAACTGACACAAAATCGGAAGAACCTCGAGGAAGGACAGAAATAGGTGAACGAAGGAAGATAAGAAAAGAACCACAAGTAGATGAAAGCGAAATTATAAGCTTTAAAATAAGAGGAAATAACGAAAGGATTGAAACAGAATCAGAAGAAAGTGGAGAAGAAAGAAATGAAAAACTAGAGACAAGAAAAAGAAATTGGAAAACAGAAAGAGAGGAAAAAGGAAGTGAAGCAAAAAGGCCAAGAAAAGGAGACAATTGGCCCAACGAAGTAAGAAAATTAAGATACAGAATCATAAAATTGGATGGGAAAAGTGCTGAACAAGTGAATGAAATAACAAGTCAAAAAGAGCAAGGAAAACAAGGTGGAAAACACTTGCAGAAAACGAAAAGAATAAAGAAAGTAAATCAAAAGTATAGATCGCCTGAATGGTTGTATCATGCTTTGACTAGTCACAAAGAAGAATTGAACACTCACGAAAACCCAGAACAAAGAAACCTGATGGGCGAAAGTGAAGTGCAACAAACCTGAAGCAACAAACCTGAAGAAATTTAGATAGTTTACCGGATTTGACAAAACACTGAACTGACGAATTTACCGGATGTGACAAAGAAAGAATTCTGAGAAAGAATTAAAAGAAAGTACCAAGCAAAGACAAAGTTTTGGAAGTACAGAGTGGCAAGCAAGTCATTTCTGAGGTGTAGTGACACAATTTTCTAGAAAACAAATAAAAAGGTTAAAAAAAATAAAAAATGGAGAATACTAGAGATAGAAAGTGTAGATGTGAATTTTTAAGTAGATGGTGCAAGATGTGCTGTTTTTGTACAGGTTTATTAATAACAGTATGGGTGGTTTTAGCAATAACTATTCCAATTAGTTTAGCTGTAGTAGAAAAGTCTAATAACACTGAGAAAGAAAAAGGAGCTAACACTCAAGAGCCAGTTATTTTAAAGAGTAGTGCAGAATTACATAAGGACAAATCAATAACAGATTTTTCAAAGAATGTTTTTACTAAATTACTGTATGAGTATGTAGAAACAATGGATGTAAGAGATTGCTATGTTTGTATGCAGTTGCCTGCATCTGTAGCAGAGGGTGTGACTTATCATCACCTCCCTTTGACGTATGGAATAACATGTAGTGTATTAGCAAGCTTATTTTATAAAACAGGTAGATTAGAATATTATTACACTGATATAGATAAGATTTTTGCAAAGGTTTCTGTAGTTCCCGAGCTTAACAAAATAAAAAAGGGAAAGACGTTTGGTGAATATTTCTTAGAAGATAAGATTTTAACATTAGATAATATATTTAGGTACAACCTTACCTGTGAGTTAAAGAAGGAAGAAAAGGTATTTTTAGAAATGGTTGAAGAGAGAAGAGTGAAATTTCAAAGAAAAGTGATAGAAGAGACAAAAACACCTCTTTGGGCGTTTGAGGAAGAACATCATGACAAGAAAAAGACAAATGCAGCTATGACTCTGGATTGGCCCCAACAGGGAAGGTTGTGCATTAGAAGAAATAAGACAAGATATGACAATTATTTTGTGGGTTCCAGCAATTGCCATGACAATTACCAAATTCTAGGTGGATGGGGATTCAAAGGGGGAAAAGATCCAATATTTCCAGGGATTTATTATGTTTGCGGGAATAGGGCTTATTATAGGTTGCTGGACCATTGGTATGGGTCATGTTACTTAGGCCTGGTCTTTCCAAAGATTTTTCATGTGGATAGAAAAGAAAAAGGAACACACAAAATGATAAATACCTTTACACGTAGAAAAAGGGAAAGTTTTTCAGAAATAGTAGGTGATATTTTTGGTGCATTGATACCAGCAGTGGGAATATCTTTGAATGCATTTAGAATTCGGAAATTATCCACAGTGGTAGATCGTTTATCTACAGATACTGCTGGAGGGCTCTTAATGGTAAATACCGAGATGGTTGCCATGAGAGCTATGGTGATGCAAAATCGTCTTGCCCTTGACATTCTTTTGGCAAAAGAGGGCTGAGTCTGTGGAATGCTGAAAGTACAACATTGTTGCACTTACATTCCAGATAAAAGCGAAAATATACAGAAGTATATAACAAATATTACAAATTTGCACAAAGAACTTGTTCCACTGGAGGTTGAAAGTGTGTGGGGAAAACTTGGTAAAGGGTTTTCTTCTGTAACAAATTGGTTAACAAGAATGAGTGGATTAATAATAGGGAAAGTTATAATAATAGCAACCGTGATAATAATAATAATATTAGTACTGAAGCTTGCAGTAACATGTATAAAGAGAAGAAGAAGGCAGAATAAGATAGAAAAAGAAAACATGATAAATAAGGAAAGAGAGAGAGAAATAGGTGAAATAGAGTTAGAAGAAATAAAAGAGAACATGTACAAGAAAACGAAGAAACAAGTTGAAAGGGATACAGAAGTGTAAACTAACAAAAGCAAATGGATAAAAGATATATGCTGTCTGAGAAAATTGTATAACTTGGGGTTTTTTGTGGTGATATAAAAAATCACCAAAGGGGGAGTTGATGGAGCAGGGTAAATGTAAAAATTTTAACCTCCTAATATTTTCGTACAATATTAATAAACATGTTCGTTTAAGTAAATAACCAACAATGTATGTAAAGGGTTAATGGTAACACGCAATTCAGTGTGCAAATTAATTGACTTATAATTGTTTACGTTTCTAACATAGCATAATATTTGCGTACTAAAATAATAATAAATGCATGATTTTGTGCTTTAAAATAAAACGTGTGGTTGCAAAATAAAGCGATGGTAAGTAAGGGACAGCTTTATATGTTGCTTCTGCTAGGTAATACCTAATTGGGGTACGTAGAAAGACGGGAGGGAAACGAAAGGGTTTATATTTCTTTGTTTTAATAACATTTTGTTTATCTTTGAAAATAGTGCGCTTAGGCCTGCCGAGCAGCAATATAAAATGGCCGCGAGTTACTAGAGTGCGCATGAGCGGATGAGACCATGTGATAGAGGAGAGAGGCTGTGGAAAAGGGATAATCACGTGCTGATGCCGAGAGGCTAAGATGAAAGTATGGTCAAGGCTGCAGTGACCCTTCTGAGCAGATGTGTGCCAAGATGATCAGCAAGAAGCGTGAGAAGCCTGGTTGAATCAATAGAAGGAACTGTATTATACAAAATGTAGCAGAAAAAGATACAATTTGGACTGATCGAAACGGATGAGCAAGTGCATGAACTGTGGGAAACGATGCTTGCATGGACATTCCACACGGAACTGGTTAAGACCAGGAAGTTTGATTAAAATGTATATGGACCTGAGTTTTTGACCAATGAGAATGAATCGTGCCATGTAAGAAGAAACATTTTATGCTGTAAGCTAGAATTAGGGTATAAGAAGACCTACTCTTGGTGGGAGGGGTTAGAATGCTGCGGGATGCTGCGGGAGATGCTGAAGAAGTTAGATGCTGTAGATGGGAGAGTTTGCGGTTGCTGATGCTGACGAGCTGATGCTGCTGCTGTTATTTTCCTTTTCCAGTTGAGTATAAAGATGCTGCTTTAGGAGAACTTTTATTGATAGATTTTATTAGAATTATTAGGATTTCCCCAGAGAGATAGATAGGTTGATCTATAGAGTTCTTAGTATGATAATCTCGTTTTTCCATCTAATAAAAGTGCCATGCAATTTCAAACCATTCTTATAATGATGATAAATGCAATGATCTGAATAATAAACTTAATCTAAATTTCATGCATTCAAAGCTTTATATAAACTTTATTATTCTTTAAACAAATGACTCAGTGATTTTCTTTAGCATAATGATTAATAATGAAATGGTAAAAGAGTTCATTGTGATTGAGCAGGTCTTAATCACCATCAACTGATTCCTACAAGTTGGTCCATCGACCAATGAGCGGAATACCTTATAAGCAAATGAGAAATACTATGTCATTATAAAAGAGGTATCCCGTCTCCTTCCAGCAAATCGTTTTTCTCCTAGGTACATTGACGGAGGAAATCCAGGGAACAAATGAGTAAGTGAATGTATATGCGGTGTTATGGGCCCCACCGTCATATGGATATAGTGTGTGTGTTAGGGAAATAATTGCACCTGGATGACCAAAGCATAATAGGAGAAATTATTTTTATTGTTAGCGCTGGATCACTGCCAATGTCGGTGGAGCAAGGTAACAGACCAGAGTTGGGCATGGATGTGGGAGATATTGGCTGCTGGAACGATCAGGGAGACTTTGTGCGTTGTTCTAGTGAGCAGAGGCTGCTCCTTCGAGGAGGCTGTTGGAGATAGAGACACTCTCCGCAGGCCCAGTAGAAATCCATTAGGCTGGAGGTGCCATATTGCATGTCCAAATTATAGATGGTGCTGTTGCATCCAGAGTTGCGCCCAACAGGTACCGTGCCATTCCCTAGAAAACAGAGAAGAGGTGACTTTAATTTGTAATCTTTATATAATTTTGGACATTTTCTCCCCACCCCAAGTAGACATCCAGTCTATCCCATCTTCATAATCTTAGTCTATCCAAAGGGGCCCTAAGGACGCTGCTCTATACCTCAATTAACCTGGGGCACTCCATTTGTCATGGACGTAAATTTGTATCAAATAAGCATAAAGCAGTTCTATTTTGGCATGGGCAATGTAGGGTGTGGGGCAAAGAGCCATTACAGTCCGATAGTGATCCTGTTATCAGAAACCCATTGTTCCTACCAAAAGCTACACTAAAGTCGACATCAGGAACTCCTATCTAAAATATCTTTGTTACCTCCCCCTCTATTCTGGAATTGTCAGTGAGTGTTTTATTTTTGGATGTTGTCCCACACTGTTGCATTTACAAACACTTCAGAGATATTGGCCTCAATAATCTGAACTTGCCCCTGTATTCTGTAGAGGAACAGGTGTAGGAGATATTCTACAGTCTGTGGTAATACTTCTCTAGGAAAATCAGTCTATCTGTGACTACTGCGTGGGGAATGTATGAGCCACATAACAGAATTCATTATTTTTCTGTCTCCCTATTGTGGCCATCTCACTGTACCACATGTTGTCGTGAAGGGAGTCATGAGCAGCAAGCTGTCTAACTGCTTGGGCAGTATTTACATTATTCCATTATTGCATTATTACTTCCAGCAGGGAAAGGGGATGAGGACACAGGGTGAGCATAAGTATTTGGTGTGCTGATGGTACTGGCAGAGGATGTTGAACCTTTTGCATTACTGCGGGGACCATTTTCAGTACATGTGCTAGCAGGTAGATTGGGAGGTGACATGGGGTGCACAGTAGTATTGGCAACTTCAACATTTTGAGCAATACAAGCCTTTCTATTAATACAATGAGATATAACAGCGAACTAATTAAATATTCCTAGTGCCACTCCGACAATAATGTAAAATATTATAATACAAATACATAACTTCGCATAGGACACTTCTGTGTGGCGGCGGCTGAGTCCATAGACCACCAAACGATCACCATCTTCTTCTTCTGGGACAGTCAATGGGAACAAGTTACCCTCCTCTAGTTCGTCGTTCAGTGTTGAGGGGGTGCAGGGTCGACCCTGAAGCCTGTTCCGTTAATCCTTTCCTCTTGGCAATGCGGACAGCTGTTGGTAAACAGTCTATGACTTTAAAATGTCCTTCAAATTTTGAATCACCGTCTGATATTTTTCCGGACAAAAATCTGTGTTCCAGGACGGATATGTGGGAGCTCATGTTCGATGGGGCCCTTCTCCTTCCACTTGGATATCTAGGTAGAAAGGAACTTCGCAGCACTTGTGAATGCACACAGATACTCGTACATTTCAGTTTTCACAATTTCAGAAGAACTTTCAGTATCAGTTTTTGGTCTGGTGGAGGGAACTGACATATTTATTGATCGGCCAGTGACAAGCTGATGGGGTGTTAAGTGGTGATCTGAATTTGGAATATTTCTGAGTGAAAACAGGGTGATCCATAGGCAATAAACTATTTTTGTTTTTTCTTAATTAATTAATTAATTATTTATTTATTTATTCTTTCTTTCCCTCAATTGTGGCACTTATCTTGCTTATTTTATTTTTAAGCAGTCCGTTCAGGCATTGCTTAAATTTGTTGCTGCTTTAATATCACAGCGGACACATGGTCCAGCTTTGATCCAAACCTGTGGGAAACTTGTAGTAGGGCCTGTGGTATTTCATGTTTTCCTGTTACAGCCTGCCTATATATAAAATCTAGGAGATCTAGTTGTACTCCCCTCTTATTATTTTTTTATATATATGTTCACACCTGACCCACCCGTCGCACCATATGTGTTGTCTACTCCTCACCAAACATTCTCTGCCTATGACCCGTGGCCAGGTGTGAAACAGTAGCTGTGCAGTTGTGTAGGCACAATATTCAGAAATAAAAACACAAATGCACTGGTGGAACTCCTAACCAGACATGAGGAGGTGGAAACATGAACATTGAGCATATGTATGCAAACATCCCGAAAACAGGAAACCTAGTACACTGCTTAGGGACGAAGGGAAAAACCCCAAAATAATAATGTCTGCAGTGTTCGAAACCTCGAAACATCAATTAACTCCGAAAGCGAAAGAAGAACCAAAACATTGTACTATAAATAATTGTTCCCAATAGATAGGAACATCTTAATAATCTCCATCCCAGTAACATAATTGGGAAATAAAACTCATAGTGGTCGAACTGCAAAATATATGCATCCACCTCTAAAGTCTGCAACTGCAGTTTAAAAGGCATTTTTAATTTACACACATTTTATTCTGACAATATTGCAATACTGAGCATCGCTACTTAATGCATACTGTCCTTTAACATTGAAATATACTTTATATCAGCATGTATTATTTATTCTTTTGTATTTCCTAGCACTGGGGCGTGTGTGGAGGAAGTTGGTGTGGTGGCTACCTGTGGTAATCTATTCCTACGCATCTCTGGTCGTGGTCTCATATTTTGTATGCTGCACAGAGCTGCACATATCCCACAACTTATTCCTTCCTTCCTGCCACACAGCTACACTCATAGTGCCCCTGTGTTATGATGGCCTCTAATGTCACAATTTAGAGCAACAGTGAATTAATTAAGAGATGTCCCCATCGCTTTCATTGGACAAGTTCCTGACCTGCCGTATTTTGCCACCTTTCGCGGTCATAGTCTGCAAAATGTGTCACTGAAGGACATGCGTATATTTATATATGTAAGATCAAAGACATCCCTTGGCATAATGACTATGTTTTAATTTCACTTAATATCACTTCTTTGTATACTAGCATTCACCACACTGATGGGTTGGATGCCTGTAAACACTTCCTAGACAAGAAACCTATACATTGCCACAATCACAATGCGATGCTCCTCAAGCTCATTCATTGGTGCCTCACACACAACTACTTCCTGTTTAACAAAACGGTGTACCAACAACTCAGGGGAGTAGCCATGGGGGCCTGTTTCTCACCCAGCTATGCAGGTCTCCATGTAGGCTGGTGGGAGGAACAGGTCCTCAGGGGAGAACACATCACAGCTTGGCAAGACAACATTATCCCTTGCTTAAGGTACATCGATGATGTGTTTTTAATCTGGAAAGGCAGTACTGAGAGTGCAAACACGTTTATCACGCAGATTAACAGTAACACCTTGAATCTAGAATTCAATGCCAATATGAGCCATACATCCATCGAATTTCTAGATGTTACGATATACATAGCTAACAACTCGTTGCATTCCAAGCTACACAGAAAGCCCACGGCGGGCAACTCAGTCCTACACGCCTCGAGTTTCCATCCTAGGCACTTAATAGCCAGCATCCCTTATGGAGAAATGCTCAGGATAAGGAGGATTTGTAGCTCACCCACTGATCTGCTGATATGTCAACAGGAGGCAGCCAAGAGATTCAGAACACGAGGCTACTCCCTAGCAAACATCAACAAAGCTATGAAGAGAGCTAATGCCCAACCCTGAGAGGCTCTCCTCACGGGGACTGGGAACTCAAGTGCAGAAAGAGAAATCATTTTTTCCACTGAAGGGCGGGGGTCCACAGTAGGCACCTCTGAACCAGACAGCAGTAGCATCCCAGCCAAGGAGAATGCTCAGACTGTCAGCATGAGACTTATTATCACCCATAACACTGAAGTGAGAGCTATCAGATCAGTTATTAACAAAAACTGGGGCATCATCAGATCCGACCCAACTTTGGGCCCTTTAGTTGCTCCTTTTCCAGATATCACTTATAAACGGGCTAGATCCATGCGTGACGCTCTCGTCAAAAATAGTCCTGAAATCAAGAACACAGCCAACTGGCTCTCTGACAGGAAGGGTTTCTTTAAATGTAACAGCTGTAGGGCCTGCAAATTTGGAAAAAACATTACACAACTTGATTCTACCTTCAGACAAACACCTCTCATCATCAAACAACACCTTACTTGCAGAACAGAATACGCCATTTACATTCTGGAATGTGACTGTGGGCTTCGCTACATTGGGAATACCAAGTTAGCTGTACACATGCGCATCCTACAACACCTCAGAGCCATCGTGAATAGTGACCCCCACATACCCGGTGGCGAGACACTTCAAGGAAACACATCACAACAACCTAGAACACCTGAGGTACTCAGTGATTGACTGCATCCCTACACTCAGAAGAGGTGCTACAACAAACAGAAAGTAAATACATCTTGCAATTTAACACTAAACAACCTGCAGGCCTCAACACTAGTGAGGACCTCTATCATTTTCTGTGAAATCTACAGTTTTTTATGTTTTTTATGTTTTTATGTGTTTACCTGTTGTTTTGATTGCATGATATGATGCGTTTACTTTAAATCCCACAGCCTGTTTTGCATACGTTTCATGATTGTTTGCATAATTTTTCAGGCATAAGCAGACGTTCTGTATTGAAGCAGTTAGTATTTTGATGTCTGTCACTGTTTACTTGCACTGTACACAAGTATTACATGAATTACACACGCGCCTTAGTCACCACATTTAATAGTCATTTTGACTAGATTAATACTGTATGGTTGGTATGGTTTCGTTTGACTGTGATGCACATGTTACCTATATTTACAACATGGCATACATACTTATTTTTATACCACTAGTCTCTTGAATGGGAGGAGATTTTTAATTTTGGTTTCATTACCACCACTTAATACTCTGTGCACTCGTTCACGCACGTCTCCTCCATTCTCCCTTAAGCACCTCCCCTTAACCCCTCTCACCATGTGCGTTCCCACTTTGATGCTCAATTGCAGTAGCACGCTTGCTTTGTCACATTTTTAGCTGGCATATGGATACCATGCATTAGTTCGGTACACTTTAGCATTCTACAATAGGGGTTCTCTAAGCAAACAGCATTTTCTAGACAATTGCACATCTTTGGCGCACGTATCTTTTTGGCACCTTTGCTTAACTTTTAAACTCATGGCGTAGTCCTTCACTTCCTGACTCACTGGCGGGGTTATCCTTGGGCCCCTGTAGCTCAGATTTACGAGCACAAGAATTGTCAGTGAAACGCACGCATGACATACGCCAGCCTAAAATAGAACTTTTTTGCCTTCATCGTACCTTTTCCACCAGCGCTTGCCAGATTGCACTGTCTCTCTGTTCTGTTAGCGCGCGAGGATTAAAGTTGAGGTGTTTCGTTTCCAAACATGTACTTCGTTCGGATTACACTAGTCGCCACAAGTTGTTGTCATTTATTTTTGCACAGTCTGTTTTCCCTGTTGTCTGTATGCCCTGCCATGTCATCTGACACATGCTTTCCCTCTTGTAGTAAAACCACACGCTTGACTGTTGGCGTTAGATGTAGTAAAATGCCTACTCACTACAATGGACATAGCAAGCAGACTACTGCATCCAATCACCCTCACCTGTATATATTCTGCACATGTCCTCAAGTAGCGCTATGTGATCAAGGCTGCATGTTTGGCAGCCGAAACGCGTCATGTTGGACCTTTTCCTGATGTGTGAATAAACTATCACCCTTTTCACACCAGCTTTCGGAGTCTGTGCCCGTGTGTTACGCCGGAGTGTTTGTCGTGACATTGGGATTTTCTTCGTGATATTTATATATCCATGTACACTTAGCTCACTTTATTTCAAGCAGTGGTGATGCACGTAGTGATAAAAAAAATTATTTGACTTTCCTGCTGCCGCCAAAAACCCACAATTTTCTTCACTACCACTTTAACCCAGCACAATTCATTTAATTGATGCCAGGCAAAGATGTTGTTGGTCAGTAGTGTGTCTTTAGTACTGTGGTCTTAGGGGAGTGAAGCATATATATATAGATATATACATACCCAGTCACTAAACTGCATAACCTGAAACCTGAAACCCTGTATTTAATCTCGGCTTCTCCCCTTTACCAAATTGTGTGATCCTAGACTTTTTTTTGTCTTGTTCACCATGGCATGTCTGCCACGGTGGGGAAGAGAATCAGTCTCTCCAAATTCATTCTTTAAAACTATTCTCTGAAACAACAATAATATTTCTCAACGCACTTGACATAATCTGTTGTACGGGACAGAAAACTTATACACTAAAACTATATTTTTCAATACTGTTAATTCATTTACACAGCCCTTCGTGTTCTGCCAACTGTATACATATATATATATATATTTATTTTCAAGTTTCCTGTTCCGTTTGTAACCACAGGAAATCTATTGCATTATGTCTTTCTTGCCTGGCTCAACGCCCAGAATCTGTGGCCAGCCAGGAGCGTTAATATAACGGCAGCCCAAGAAAAAAAAAGAATCTTTTAACCCTTCAACACCTCGTAATCTAAAAAAAACACGTGTTGTGTTCCAGTGTACGTTATGCTAAATAGAGCCTATTTTAACATAACATGTATTTTTTGTGAAGCGCACGTTCACTCAGAAGGGTATTTTGGTGCTAAATGGCAGATCTTTATTGTTCCCCAACTCAAAGGTACTCATTTTATCCACCTCAGAATGATGAAGGGCTGAACAGACTCCGCATCTATCCACTTCAGAATGATGAAAGGCTGAGTAGACCTGGTAGCATTTGAACCTGTGACCATGAAGTCAAACACAGGCCCCCACAGACCCAACTGAGGTGCGTTATGTGTCATGCATGTTGTGTAATACGCCGTATTTTCTAGTCTTTTGCTCCTAAGGGCCTAAAATAATGTATTTGGACCTATATTTTGATCCAAGAAGAAAATTGGGTGTTGTTTGTGTGCATTCCATTCCATCAATTTGTCTCCCCTCTTGTCTCCCGCGTTCTGAGCACATGAAATCGGGAGAGAAGAACAGACTTATTGCGCTAACTCCTTCCTTCTGACTAATGTTCACCATCTGCTCCGATATTTACGTTGCTCTTAGTCCAGTGTCACTAACTTCCTTGTTCATGAGCCACAATTTCAAAAATCTCGTTTGTATTAGCTAACTCTGTGTGCTGTGTGGCTGTACTTCCTGGATCGGTGCTTGCATTCGGGCTACTGCTTGTGCCTGGAGAGGTGGCACTTTTTACTGCCTGGGCTGTTGTTGAATTGGACGCAGGTAGGAGTAAATTATTTGGGGCTGAATTGCTTGGTGCTGCGGCTGCATGTGGGGTGCAACACCTTGCGTGTTGCCTGCTAAGGCACATCATGGTACTTGTAGTGCAACTGCGTCCATATCTTCTTGTGCATTTTGTTTAATGGAGTACCGTCATATTGTGCTTCAGGGAGGTGAGCAGGCTTTTAATGTCACCTACCGATAAAGTGATACCAGCTGTATGTTGTTCTAAGACTGCTATCCATTTACTAGCACCTTCTGTTAGTGGTGGTAGTTGTTCTTTCAAATTGTCTTTGTCAATTTGGGGCCATGGGACACATTGAGGGACAGCATCTGGGCTTTTGAACAGTAGGGGCATTTGATGAGTTACTGTGGTATTTGCTGTTGTGGGTCGTGTGAGGTCAAATTCACGTGCATATTTCTGCCACCTTTTTTTAAACTTGCCCTTATGTAACCGTAGTCCCAGTCTTCATCTCCCTCCCCGTGTAGGATGCAGTCTTCTGCTGTTGCCATATTTTGTGGATCGAAGGATTCATCTCTTGGCCACGGAATTATTTGTGGGGCAAGACTTTCTGTCCAACTCGTCAAATCATCAGTGAATCTGTTGACGTAGAAGTCAGAACCCTCCCCGCGGGTAACTATTCCATTTGGCGTTAAGTCTTTGCCCTGTAATGCATTTTGTTTACTGACCATCATATTTCTGTAATTTTGCCGCTGCCTAGTGGAACGTATTAGGGCCATTGACAGAATGTCACGTTGATGTACAGTAAATGGAGTTATTGTGTCTGTGTGACTATTAAACACAGCAACCGATCTATTGTGTACTAAGTGCAAAACTAGTTCAGTTATTTGCTGTTAGTTATTATTCATTACGTGCGCAAATGCTGTCGTACACTATGCGGCCAGGCACGTTTTTGTGAAGGCTGCTATTTGGAAACGAAATGTGACAATGTGCTACTACATAGTAGTATTAGCACGACATGGGCAGGGGGCAGGAAATGGCATTGTGCGTTAAATAGTAACAGGGAATTTAACAGGGGACAAGTGAGTTTATCAACAATGAAGCACATACATATGGCATATATATTTACAGTTTTACGCCTGTATTATTTTCTCGCTGAACAAATGAAACATAGTTTTGAATCAATGCACCAGGTATCAGTCTTTTAGAAGAAACCACAATATAATCAATAGAAGATTTGAACATAAAATAACCACGAGCTGGTTATGTGAATATGAAACAATTTATTCATAAGTTTAGTATACTTTTTTCACTGAATTAAAAAGGCAAAATTGCGCACTTTTGCCTGAATGGAGACAGAAAGAATGTATTTGTTCAATGTTAGAAACGTTGCAGTAAACAAGAGCCTTTATTTTCCTTTCACCCGGGGAGAACAGGAAACCACAAAAGGAAGCCTTCTTTGAAAGAACATACTTCCCCTTTCTGTCACTACGCAGATAGAAATACTCCTGTTCAAACGCTACTATATTTTTACAAAGCTTATTTAGTTGTTAACTATTTTAATTGTCTTGCCAGTAATGAAATGTATATACTGACGAGCACTTGCAAAAGCTGGAGATGTCTCATATCTGCTATCGCGAAACCTCCCTTGTCAGACACAAGACGTGAACTGACGATCCCGTGCAGAAGCTCGATATTTGTAATGCTGTTTAGCAGTAAATAAACTCCCTTGCCAGACACTGCTGACGATCACTTGCAGAAGCTGGACATTTGTAATACTTTTCTAAGCACTATAAATTCCCTTGCCAGTCACTACTGACGATCACTTTTTTTTGGGGAATCCTGACCTGTTCAGAACTTGCAGGAGCTGGGAGACGGCAAGGCGCAACTCCCCTTGCCTATCTTATTCTAAGTAGAGTAGGCGCTTGACCACTTGACCACAAACCTCAATCTTTAAAAAAACTAATAATAAATCCTAGCTTAGTGCCTGCATACGTGTGTCACTTTTAAAGATGGTTGTTTTGACGTGGCAAGACACCAGTTAGCAAGGAACTGTGGTTTGGGCCGCGTCGCACCTACGAGTGCTCGACCAACCACAGCCACACATCACATTGGGACAAGGCAAAGAGAAAAAAAGCAAAGGCTCTTTGACTTACCCGTGTGTGCTGTGGCTGTTAAGTCAGGGAGAGGCACCGAGGGGCAATCTCCGGCCGCTGCCACAGGGAAAGTTCCATCTCCTTGTAGGCTGGAAAGTCTATGCATGTCCCATCTGGGGTGCCAAATGTTAGAGGGTGGTTTTTGGGTGGACTACACCACCTTAATTTGAGCAGGGGTGCTCTATCTAAAATAAGGAAATACACGTTTGAGATGCAGGAACTGAATCAGGAGTGGCACTATTTATTTCAAGAGACAAGTTTAAACAATAAATGTCAAGAAACACATCATTATTCAATAATAAAGCTATGCAGTCTTAGCAAATACCAAGTGTCAGGGACATATTTGAAACGAAGAGAAAAACCATGCAATCTAGTAAGTTCTAAAATTATGGCAACGCAAAGGAAAGTGAGAGAGAGAGAGAAAATGAATTTCACAATATAATAAGCATTATAGCCTCAGCCAAAGATGCTAGAGAAGATGGCTAAGGGGGCACACACACGCGTCATGACCCAAGGGTTCACTTGTGCGAGGTAGTCCGTCGAATGGACTGAAGAGCAGATCTTTTGTACTCTTTTAATGAGGAACTATTGACCACAGAATCACGACATTAGCAGGGGCTTTGACCGCAGAACATGACGCACTTTGGTCACTTCTTGGAAATATTAGGAACACAGAAGTGACACTTACATTACAAAAGTTTACCAAAAGGTCACTTGATGTTTTACCGTAAATCATAATGAAATTGAACATTTATCGAAAATGATTTGCATCACTTCTCGGAAACTTTTTATAAGAAAGCAGAAGAATACAAAAGGTTAGAGGTCACTTGTAATTTCTAAAGCTGTGGAAAGTCCCAGTTGGCCCCCACTCCTTACTCTTGGCCAATTTTGTTCTTCTAAATGACAGACACATCCTGTTATTGCTACATCTTGATGTTCAGAAAGATGTACACGAAGAGGTCATAGGAGAGATACAACTGAGTATACAGGAGGGCATGGGGCCTACTGCCTCCTAGATGCTCAAGGCAGTGTGGACAATTTTAACACAACCCTGTCTGTGGGCTGGCAGGGACAATTGAGACTCTTATCCTTCAGATGTGGACAGAATGGGCCTGGGGCACTATATGGTAAAAACTAGACCCTGCTTCATATGGCGGTCGGACCACAGGTGTAGTGCTCTCTGACCGCCACCGCACCTCCCCTGCGAGTCCTATGGACCCCCAAACTCATATTTATGCCCATAGTCCTGTAGTAAAATAATGATTCATTTCTACAATCATCTCTTTGATAAACATACATTTTAGTCTACAAATGCGCAAAAAGTAAAACATGTCATTTTCTCACTATGCTTACAAAAATTGTAAGTGAGTTGGTTTCTCAAAACGTTGTAAATTATTTAAAAAGTTGATAAACATTCTACCTTTTCTTAGCAGTTTGTAGCTGAAATCATTAATGTGATGGCCTCCGAATTTGCCTCCAACGGTTCCGGCTCCAACCCATCCACCTTTGTCCTTCTTGGGTTTCCAGGCCTGCAGGATGGCTTCTTCTGGATGTCATTTCCTTTCTTCATGATGTACTTGATGGCACTACTGGGAAATGGAGCCATGCTTCTCCTCATAGGCAGAGACAGAAGACTTCATGAACCAATGTATTATTTTCTCGGTTTGCTAGCCTTCAGTGATGCAGTCCTCTCCAGTTGCATTATGCCAACGTTGTTGAGTATTTTGTGGTTCAGTTCTATGATCATACATTTTGAGGCTTGTTTTTTTCAGATGTTTTTTATCCACTTCTTTTCAACATTGGAATCTGGGGCACTGATGGCTATGGCTTTTGACCGATATGTTGCCATATGCAACCCATTGAGATATGCAGCAGTCTTAACTAATCCCACCATATTGAAGACCTACATTGCTACTTTGATAAGAGGTGCTCTCATTATTGTCCCTTGTCCAGCAATGGCTAGCAGACTTCCATACTGCATGACCAACATCATCCATCATTCGTACTGTGATCACATGGCAGTGGTGAAATTGGCTTGTGTGGATACTGCAATAAATAGCGCTTATGGTTTAAGTGCAATAGTGTTGATAGGTGGGTTTGATGTTATATTCATCTCTGTTTCTTATGTTATGATATTGAGGACAGTGTACAGCCTTCCATCTAAGGCAGCACGCAGCAAGGCGATCAACACCTGTACGGCCCACATCTGCATTTTACTACTGTTTTACACACTTGGGCTCTTCTCCTTTTTAACTCATAGGTTTGGTCACAATGTGGTACCTTATGTTCACATCCTTATGGCCAACTTGTACCTGCTTGTCCCACCAATGATGAATCCTGTTGTCTATGGAATAAAGACAAAGGAGATACGGGAGAGAGCATTCAAAATATTTTCTAAAAATCCCCTGCCAATGTCTCCTTGAATCTTACTGTCCTTGCTTGAAGATCATCATTTGTTTTGCTACAGCTTTCAAGTTTCAAGTTTTAAAACATATAAAACAAGACAGCTGGATGTGGTGGCAGACACTGTCATAGCACACATTTCATTCTGATTTTAAAATGTCATTACAAGCAAATAACACATGTGAAATGGCGAAACTGAATACAATGTCAGACGCTGCCATTAGCACCAGCTGCAATGTGATTTAAAATGTCAGTGCTTAATTATTAAAAGAAAAGAATTAATTCCACAGGATAACAAGATATTGCCCAAGTTTTCTTTGAAATGTTGGTGTAAGGTGCTGGTGGCTAGGCCCTGACATGGATTATTTGATTCAATTGGGAGTCATCTCTTTCCAGTCGGGACGAGGCTTGTTCGTTGGGGTTTAGAGGGCATGCTGGGTCAGTGTTGCTGAAGATGCTGAAATGCCTGTAAAGATGCCTAAGGTGAATTCTGAAACCCTGACAACATACTGGGCTCAGTTTTTCACCCGGAAACTTAAAAGGATGTGCAAAGAGGTCGGGGCTATTCAAAAGGGGGTGCACAGTGGGCCAAAATTAGGTCTGACAAGATTAGGTTATAGTTAAGAGTGCATGGTTTCTGCAATTTAGGGCCCACTAAGTAAAAAACCCCTTTTGTGAGAATTATTAGGTTTTTGTTAAATATTGTTAGTATGTAAAATGAATGCTCATTGAAATTGGGAAAAACAAATTCATGAACCGTGTGAGCTATAGGTGGAAGAGATAAGATGGTACCCACTGGCGGGTAGCAGATCTAAAACTGCTGCGGCCGTGTACATGTTGGGAAAGTCATATTTTGTGTCAGTAAAAGTTGTTTCGGTTAGATATTATGGTTAGTACCATTCGGGTACTAAAATGCGCTTTGGTTTAGAGCGTGTGTTTAATTACCAGTGGATCGATACCAAGAAATCGACTGGGTAAGTACTGCATGCATTTGTGTTTAATCAAAGGAGATGTTAGTTTGCATGCACTGATTCTTAAAGTAGAGAGGCATATGATAAAGGGTGTAGTATGTGGCAGCTTACGTCCCAATTGAAATTACTGGTGAAGTAGCGGCTCTTAGCATTTTGTCGACTTTGCTAAAAAATGTGACCAGGCCACAGATTGCTTGAGGATAAAATCACTGAGAAGAAAGCCCATGGCTGCCTCATTTGTTCGGGACCCTTATTTGATCAATCATTGTCGAAGCAACTATCTGCGGCCGTCGTTTAGTGCTGGGCAGATGCATCGAAAATGAGATAAGCCCTCCTGATGTTGTCCGCATAGCCGACACTCGTTGGTTGTTGGACGAGTCGACCAAAGTGGTAAAATATGTTACAGACACCTTCTCCGTGCACTATAACATGAAGTACTGCCTCATCAGGATGGAAAACTTCACATCACTAGATCGTGATGTGAAGTTTCCCATCCTGATTTCATAGTGCACAGATAACGTGTCTGTAAGATATTTTTGGACCTCTCGTTTGTTGTAGCTTCTCAGAATGAGGTGTACATGCTTTCTGGCCATGAGAGCCCGGCAATCCTGTTTGAATGAAAATTTTGATGTGGATCGTTTTAATTCCAGAGTGCAGTGGCTGTTTTGAGTTTCATTAAAGGCAAGAATCCAAGGATTTTTTTTGTGTTGAAATTTTTTATTAAGTTTTACAATAAAATACAATGACTATTGAAAGCAAAAGTACAAGGGCAACAGTACATTATTAATAAATACTTAACTCTTACTAGTAGATGTAAGCAGATAAATATGAAATGTAAAAATAGGTATATGATAAATAGATCCTTAAATAGATAAAATGAAAAAGCAATGAGAATAACACCTATTTTAAAATTGATAAAATACACATCAGTAATTGATGAAATATAAATAGATAGCTTGAGTATAAGTATATAAGTATAACTAGCCAAAAAAAACTAATAATAATAGTAGAAAAATACATTATCATAAGAAAAAACTCTGTTAATGATAGTTTGGAGAACTATACATTGAAACACTAAATAGGGGAAAGGGAAAATAAAGACAAGAAAGAAGAAAGCGGACTTGAGGAATCATGTGAGGAAGAAGTGGAGCCAGAGTATACAGAAAAGAAAGATATACA
This sequence comes from Calotriton arnoldi, assembly GCA_963921515.1. Lineage (NCBI taxonomy): Eukaryota > Metazoa > Chordata > Amphibia > Caudata > Salamandridae > Calotriton > Calotriton arnoldi. The sequence goes on from CAWUFW010000285.1 coordinate 3,280,428, forward strand.
AATAATGGAGGAAAAGTGACAAGAGAAAAGTATAGAAATTAAGAGCAATAAGACAGATACTGATGAAAAGGATTGGGTTGACAGGAAGAAAAAGTAATGAATTAGTGTGGTTGACTGTATATAATTAGGGTGTTAGAAGGGTCAGCAGCATCATCCACTTTAGCTTTAAGAAAGGGCAGCCAGGTCTGTGAAAATATATCAGCTTGATCCTGAAGATTGTAAATTACTCGTTCATATGAAGCCGTCTCCATCATTGCTACTAACCATTCTTCCTGAGAAGGAGGGGATGATGACTTCCAATGACGTAGAATACAAATTTTAGCTGTAGCTAATGCCGTGTGAAGGAGACGACGCTGAGGTTTAAAGAGCTTTGAGGAATGGCGTATATCATGTAAAAGAATAGTGGCAGGTGTGAGTGGGAGGCATAAAGGCATTGTGATACACAATAATTTACCAACATAGTTCCAGAAGGGTTGAATTCTTGGACACTCACAAACAATATGAGTTGTATCACAGTCAGAGGTGGAACACCTCCAACATTCATTGTGTGGGAGTAAACCAGCTTTATGCAGTTTGACCGGTGACCAGTGCCAGTCATGAAGAATTTTAAATAGACACAATTTAAGTCTTGCTTCACGCACCCCTTTATACAGATCTTCTAATATCTGATCCCATTCATCAGCTGTAAAGGATATCGATAAACGGAGTTGCCATTTTAATTGAAGATTGTGAGATAGATTTTGCGAAAAAAGGTGAAGCGTGAAGGTTTTGTAGAGGCCAGAAGTTACTCCCCTATGTTTCCCCCAGACACTCAAGTAAGATAATATCAGAGATGTTTGAAGCAGCCAAGGAGGCGATCCCAGATGTTTCTTCAAACATTTTTGAAGTTGCAGATATGTGATAGAATGTTGTAGAGGAAGATTAAATTCTTCCCTCAGCTGTGAGAAGGGTTTGAAGTCTCCGTTATGAAGAAGCTGATCTGGAGAATAAATGCCTGCTGTTTGCCACAAAGGTCAAGATAACATACGACCATTAATGCGTATACTTGAATTATTCCACAAAGGGGCCTTAACATGAATACCGGCATTTGAATCCAATAAACGATGCCCTCTTTGCCAAGATTTATGCATATTGGACAAAATCGGATTTTTAGAATCAAAACGACTAGTGCCACTGCCATACAAAAGAGAGAGACCGGAATCTGTAGATAATAAATGACGCTCTATATGAACCCATTGTGGAATGTCTTTCAGTCCGGGCAGGAAGTAAGAGAACTGAGAAATGTGCAACGCAAGTGAATAATGTTCAATGGATGGGAGACCCATTCCTCCATATAATTGATGGGCTTTTAATTTTGTCATTGCAAGGCGAGGTCTAGCTGAACCCCATATGAAGGTCTTAATTTTAAAATCAATTGATCGAAGCATAGATAGAGGTATCTGAAGGAGAAGCATGCCTAAAACATAGATAAAATGTGGAAGAGTGACCATTTTGATAGCTTGAACTATACCCCGAAGAGAAAGCCCCAAGATTTTCCATTTGTCAAAGTCACGCTGCATCTGAGAAAGTAAAGGAGTTAAATTGTCATTGACCATGTTGTCTAGGCCCTTATTGACTAGAATTGCTAGATATTTGAGGCGTGAGGACTGCCAATGAAAAGGAAAACCATATATAGCTGACTTTGTGGTTCCATCAGATATGGGTAAAGCTTCACTTTTGTCCCAATTGATTTTATAACCTGAAAAGGAAGAGAAGTCATCAATAATTTTAAGAAGAGACGGAAGGGAACCGGAAAGATTGGTAAGGGTGAGTAGAATATCATCTGCATATAAATACATTTTGGAATGTCCGAGTGGGAGAGGGACCCCTACAATTTCAGGAGATTGGCGTATTGTGGCAGCCAGAGGCTCCATTGCTAGAAGGAAAAGGAGGGGTGATAGAGGGCATCCCTGACGCGTGCCTCTCCTGATCGGAAATATATCAGATAAAAAACCCCCGCAATTCACTTGAGCTGAAGGATTTTCATACAGCAAGCGTACTTTAGTTATAATTTGATCACCTAAACCAAATCGTTGCATTATAGTAAATAGGTATTCCCATTCAATTCGATCAAAAGCTTTTTCTGCGTCAAGTGAGAGGGCCAGTGCATCCTCCGAAAGACTTTTAGCAGACCACAATGTATGGGCTAATGTGCGTAGGTGGTTCCGGGAAGAACGTCCTGGGACAAAGCCCACCTGGGAATGATGTATTAAAGAAGGTAAGATGCTACGGAGGCGAGACGCCAGGATGCTGGCTAAGATTTTGATATCACAATTTAATAAGGAGATGGGGCGGTAACTACTGCATAGCAGAGGATCTTTACCAGGTTTGGGTAACACAGCTATAACTGCTTTGTTGGAAAGTGGTCCCAATGAAGACTCATTATCCGCCTCCTGAAATGCAGCATGTAATGTGTCATTAACATTATGTCCTGTCCATCGGTAAAATTCCGCAGGAAATCCGTCTTCTCCAGGAGCTTTGTGGTAAGGCAGAGCAGTTATGGCTCTAGAAATCTCTTCTTTAGTGATTTCGCCTTTAAGTAAGGCTCTGCCCTCATCAGAGAGACGGGGAAGATCCACCTTTGCAAGAAAGGAAGACATCTTTTCTAGATCTATTTGGTTGCCTGGGGTATAGAGGGATTGGTAAAAGGAGGCAAATTCATTGACAATTTCTTGTGGTCTTGTGAGTATGTCGCCTTGCGATGATCGGATAGCTGGAATGGCCATGGCTGCCTCTCTTTGACGTAACTGTGCAGCTAACAATCGTCCTGCCTTCTCGCCCTGTTCGTAATGCCGTCCCTTCATTCTCTGCAGAGCATACTCCGCTTTAGAAGTAAAAAGGTTATTCAAAGCCATACGAGCATGTTCTAATGATTTACGGTTTTGTAAGGTTGGAGTAGATGTGTATAATTGAGAAAAGGAGTGAATGTCTCTTTCCAATTCTATTTGTCGTGCATCAATCTGCTTGTTAGCAAGCGCAGTGTCACGCATTAATTGACCCCTTATAGTGGCCTTAGCCACAGCCCAGACAGTTCTACTGGAAGTAACAGAGTCTTTATTAATGAGGAGATAATCTTGAAGATGCGATTGCAGTTGGCGTTTACCTTCAGGAGACCTGTGTCTTTGGATGTTCATACGCCAGGGTTTACGCCCTGGCCGGGAAAGTCCCAGATCTAGAGACAGAAGGACAGGAGAGTGATCGGATAGGGCTGCTTCCAGAATGCGAGACTCTGTAATCAATTGAACTGTTCTATGTGATGTTAAAAAGTAATCTAAATGGGAAAATGTGCCATGAGTCGGATAAAAGAATGTGTATTCTGTGTCTGTTGGATGGCTGAGGCGCCAATGATCCGTTAATCCATTATCTGAGATTATATCGTCTAAAATGGCTCTATCTGCCGCATTTCCCTTATCTAACGGACCTGTTTTGTCTAGAATTGGATCACGTACCAGATTCCAATCCCCACCAATGAGATATTGTGAGGCGTTAATTTCTGTTAGTAGGCGATTCAATTGCAAGAAAAATGATTTTTAGTTCCTGTCGGAGCGTAGACCGACCCCAGACAAATGTGAGAATTTCCAATACGCAATTTAGCAAACACATAGCGACCATCAGGATCCGACCATGTTTTGGAAACCGTGGCAGGAAGTGATTTGCGAATGAGGATCGCAACCCCACATTTGCGGATAAGAGTAGTGTCTGTGGGTTCACCTTTTCGAATGCTGCTGTGGATAACCTTCCCCACCCAATCCCTGCAAAGTTTATCAGACTCTAGCGCATCTAGATGGGTTTCTTGCACCAGTGCCACATCAACATGTTTAGATTGAAGATAAGAAAGTACTTTTTTCCTTTTAATGTAGTGGGTGAGTCCATGAACATTCCATGTAATGGCACACAGAGGATGAGTATTTGTCATGCTGGAGCAATGTCTAAATAGAGTAAAATGTCCAGCTCAATGTGCTTGCAAAAATGAAGAAAGTGGTAAATTTAGAAAAATAAATAAATACAATAAGAGGAAAGAGAATGATATAGCAAAAGGAGTACTCTGGCTTACCACAGATAGATCAGGAGATGAGGAAGGATAGAGGATGGGTCTGGGATAGAGAAGAGAATGAAGAGAGTCAGAACTAGATACTAGATGCTAAACACTAAACGCTAAACGTAATGGGGAAAAGGGGAAGAGTCTCAAAACTTTAGCCGCGGGTCTGGGCTCACTGGAGCACCACCTCAAGAGGGTTGATACTTAATGAGAGTTATGTCATAAGATAAATAACATTTCTATAAATTGAGAGCCGTGAATAAACTATATTGGACAATTAATATTGCTATATTAAAATTTTAGGAGACAAATATTAATATACATATAAATGGAGTCGGGAGAAATAGAGGAACATATCTGTAGAAGGAAAAGATTATCTCTAATAAAATATATAAATATATATTAAAAGATACACAGATACAATTTGCAGATAATTATGGACATATAATGCATAACATTCAAGTGATAACTTACAACTGTAAATATGACCTTCTTATAAATAAATATATTGAGTTAAAAATAGTGATATATTGTTAGATGTGAATAGAAATAGAAAATAAATAAGAAAAATATAGGATAGGAGAAGAATTAGCTGAGTAGGGAGGAAAGGGTTGATAAGGTATATAGTGAAACATCTGAGAAGTGTAAATTCAATAACAGATAAGCATAAGCATAATGAAAGCCTGGGATATAAACGAAAGCAATAAGTACTTTATGCATTAAAATAATAAAATAAGCTTAGATATGAGGATAGACATAAACATTGTTAAAGAAGTAATGAAAAAGATAAGAAGCATATCGATAAGTACACTAATGGAGATATTATCTAATATATTCCAATATATTTCAACGGCCTACTGAATAGTAACTTATTTAAAGGAAATAAATCAAGGCATATTGAACTTTTAGGGACATAATGCAATCTCTACACCTGCAAATTATAAGGAAGAGTTAATAGATTACACATTGAAAACTAAACAATAAATAAATCATAGCACTAAATGACGGGTATATTAAATAACATGCATGGCAAAGATCTAATATACCATGCAATAAATAGTGCATAATAGGTAATCTCAGGGTCTATCTAGATTTAAGAAACAAATATACATATAAAGAGTGGATACACTTGCACCTCAGGAAATAAATAACAGATCACAAAATAGCACATTGTGAAGAATAGATATTACACAAGGGAAAGTTTAACATTATATTAAATAAATGACAGATAATTAGCAGTCCTATAATGATACTATGTTAGGAAACAATTACGTGAATAAGGCAGAAGATCTCCTTTATAGTACGCAGACTCTGATGTGAGGAACTAGAAGAGAGCCACATATGGGATATGGGACATCAATCATTGTAGAGTGAAATGAAGATTATGAAGGTCATTCTTCATCCGAAGTAGATTTTAAGGGAGATCGAAATTTGTCTCTATTCGGACCTTGCATAAAGGAAGATATTGACTGAAGGGCAGAAATTTTATCCTCATGGCTGCGAATAGATCTTTCAACATCTCTGCCTCGATGACGAACTTCACTAGGATTATGACGTTGAGTGTCTGACAGCTGAGGAGGATGTTGGGGGCAAAGAGAAGTCTGATCGATGGGAGTGCATTGTACATCCATATCCTGAATACGTTTTTCCTCTATAAAGTGTTGAAGATCTTCAGGGTTATAAAAGTCTTTGGATTCCCCATTTTTGGTAATGCGAAAACGGGCAGGGTCAAACAAACCATATTTGATGTCCATTTTCCGCAACTGTGGCCTCATAGAGAGAAAAGTCTTCCTCCTCTCATTAGTTTCTCGCGAAAAGTCAGCTGCAATGCGAATCTCATGGCCATTATCGATGTATGAACCTTGTGTGCGTGCAGCTGATAGTATTTGTCGTACCTGCTCATGTCTCAAGAAGCAAGCAATGATGGGTCGTGGTCGAAGATCTGAGGTATTGCGCAGAGCACCAATTCGATGAGCACGTTGGATTTCTAGTGGCGGACTGAAGGAAATGCCCAAAAGCTTAGGAAGGACATTGCATAAGAAGAGTCTAACATTTTGATCTTCAATCTTTTCGGGAAATCCAAAAAAACGGATGTTGTCTCTCCGGCTGCGGTCTTCAAGATCAACTATCTTACTACGAAGAAACAAGAGGTCCTGTTCTTTGTTTTGTGTGGCGGCAAGTTTGGTTTCTACCACTAACAGACGTTGGTCAAGCTCATCTGCCTTAGTGTTGAATTGTATAATCTCTGTTCGAATAGATTTGGTCTCTGCTGCGAGAGAAGAGATATTAATGTCCATATCTGTCAGGCGGCAACTGATAGTTGATATTTCCTGCAAAATACGATCCATAGTGGCTGCTGACACTGCAGAGCCAGTGGTCAGAGGCGAGTTAGACATTGATGAGGCTGGGCCTTTCGGTGCAACACTTTGTGGTTGTTTAAGAACGTCAGTGAAGAGAGGTTTCTTGGGAGCTTTGTTTTCACTCTTAGGTTTAGACATTTGAAAAGCGTCGGTTGTATATTAGTATAAGGTTAGTAATAGCAGCCCAAGACCACTTGCCCTGCCCGTAGCAGTGAATAAGACTGATAAATTAAGGATGAGTAGTTAAAAGAAGTCAGAGATATATCCGCTCGGAAGACACTCCTCTTCAGAAAATGCCAGCCAGATTTTCCTGAAACAACTATAACAGGAATGACATCATTGAGTCTCCACTGTTTACCAAATTTCACTCAGAAGAGACTCTTACATGAAGAAACAATAGCCTATGGATACTTTGTGCATTCAGTGCTCAAGATTGATATTTCAAAATTAATTTCCATATCCTGCACCGGTTTTTACAAAATAATTTTACCACAAGCCATGAATTTAAATGCACACTAGCAGATGAACAGCCCTATGAGGAGATATTAATAACGTCATTAATCCTCAGTGTAACAGGCTCAGGTTACCAGAAGCAGATGAAAGGTAACCTGCTCATTATCTTCCCAGTAGTAAGGTGACTCGCATTGAAGGACACACTGCTATCAGTTATCAGTGACTCCGCAATGTGCTGCAGTGCACCCTATGTGGAAAGCATATTCCAGTTTTCTTATGTCTGAGTTATTGACACTGGACACACTTCGTAGCCTTCCTGTAGCCTTTCAGTTATTTCCCACACTATAACTTGAACTGAGTTGTTTGATATTTGTATAGCCTTCCAGAAGCTAGAGATGTTTAATTGCTTCCTGAAATATTAAAACATTTATGAGCGTTGTCCACTTTTATATTCCTTAAAAATGCAGCTTTCACTACAGGCAGATAAAATGCATAGCACATGAAAGAGATTTATTTTTTTGTGCCCAAAAATAAGCCTTTACCTTCCAGTGGCAACAAAAGAAACAGTCTCTCAGTTCATTGCAGCATGGTAAAGCCATTAACATTCAGCAGCTGTGGCTATAAATCCTCCCGAGAAAATGTTGAAGACACACTGTTGCAGGCTAAAAGCTGAGGAAGCTGAGAGTGATAAAATCGCTCACCGTTTGCAATTTCCCTGAGGCGAAGAGTGTCCTCTCTTCAACCCCAGAGCGCACGTCAGCAGGATTCCCTTCATGAGGCAGCAGCGCGCGCACCAGTCACGCGAGGGCCGGTGATTGTAATTGCACAGCAGGGCCCTGCGCGCGTCTGTATGGCAGATATCACCGGCATGTAGAAATACCTCAGGAAGGGCTCAATTCACAACAAAGACCTCCTCATTCAGCGCCGCCACCCTGAGCCCGCCAAACCCGTTCAACTCAGCTGTCTTAACAGCGAGGAAAGGAGCGGCGCCTCCGTCAGGGGTTCCACACGAAGCGGAGCTGCTCTCCTAGGCGGCCATCTTCCTGGGTGGCCAAACCACGCCCCGAGTCCAAGGATTTTGAGGGATTAGATTGCTTATTACAGGTACTTCCTACCAAATTAAATGTATCATTGTACCTATTTTGGCAGCATGCGTGGCATATGGGTATTTAAGAGTGCAAGCCTTCTGTGCCAGGACTTGATCGCATAACATGAAGTCCAATCAGATCTGAGCAGCCGCAGAATGGTTTGGGAGTTTTAATAGTAATCTAAACACCAGGCTCTGGGATTTGTTCAGGAAGGTGCCCAGTTTCCCGGGGAAAGCTTCTGGGCAGTATGCCAGCATGGGGATGAGTTTAGCTTTTACTGTCCTCAGTAAAGGTCCTAGAGTAGGTTGCTTTATGTGTTTGAGGATGGTTTGGAATGCAAATTGTAGTGATGCAGCCTTTGGTTTTAGGGAGTTCTCGTGGGTTAAGCCCCCCCCCCCTTGTCGTTTAGCCAGCATCCAAGGTACTTGTATCTGGGGGCTCTGGACAGACGGCTTTTTGTTAAAGTACCATCTTCTGAGCTTGTTCATTTTCCGCCCAAAAATTGGTCTTCTTGAAATTCACGGTCATGCTGTTTGTGGTGCTGTGTTAGAATAAGACGTCGAGCAGCCTTTGTAACTCCCTTGTTGTTTGACTCAGCAGAATGACATCATTGGCATAAAGGAGGGAAGTGATAGGATGATGTCCCAGTTTTGGAGCATCACTGACGACCGCATCCAGGGAGGGGACCAAGTCACTCATCAATAAGGTAAAAAGGGCTGGGGGCAAGACACATCCTTTTTTGACTCCTAGCTCTATCGTGATCTTGTTAGAGACTGATGAGTTGTTGTCAAGTTTGACTCTGGCCCATGTTTTGGAATAGCGTAGTTGGATAACTCGGAGCACAGATTCAGGAATGTCGAAGTTTTTAAGTTTCACCCAGAGGAGTTCCCATTGGACGTAATCAAAAGCCTCACTATAATCTACAAAACAGCTGTAGAGGAGTTGTTTTTTCAGTATCAGTTTTGCCGCTAGCATCCTGATTGCCCCTAAGTTGTCAGTGGTGCCCAGCATGGGCCTGAATCCGGTTTGATTGAGTGAGATCAAATTTTTCAACCTTGCCTATGCTTCCTGGTCTTCCAGTAATAGGGAAGCAAAGCATTTCGCTTCGACATCTAGGCAATGAGGCGGTAGCTCTCAAGGTTTCACCACTGGCCTTTTTTTGTAAATAAGGTGAAAATTTGCCCCTTGCCAGGAAGGAGGGATGGTGTTAGTGATGAGGCGAGTTCTGAACAGTCTTTCCATCAGTTGTGACCAGAATTCGATTTCCTGTTTGTAAATGGATGAGGGAATACTGTTTGGTCCGGGACGCCATCGTCTCTGCTTTTTTTAATTAAGATTGCGATACTTTTAGCCATGATGGTTGATGCTATTTAGGGAGTTTGTTCTTTACGACCTCAAAGATTCTTGGAGGTTGGCCAGTTTTGGGGTGCGAATCTTGGATATTTGGACAGTTGGATTTGGTTTGGTTAAGTGTGCTGATGTGTAGGGACAAGTGGTCTACGGTGACGTTGTTTCCTTTATGTTGAGCAGAAGCATTTTCATTATTTAGTCGGTTTATTATGATCCAGAATGCTTTGGAGTTTTTTAAATAGCTGTAGCTGTAATGCTTCCGAATGCCTCTTTGTTGCTTGCCAGATGCGTTGTTTATACATCTCTTGAAAGTTATTGATTTCTTCCAGGGTGACGGTGTTTGATCTGGTTGTTAGCAATCTGATTTTCTTGTTTAGAGCGCATTACAGGGTTTTGATGTATTTTGTACACCATGACTGCGATGGAGTAGATCTTAAGGTGCCAGAGCCCCAGCCGGGCTGCTAAGTGTAAGTAAGGGCTAGAAGGAGTTGGTGCACAGATGGGTACCAGTCTTATGTTGTGTGGCATTGTGAAAAGATCTGGTTGCGAAGCTTAGATTTCCATGCAGAATATTTCAATGCATTATCCGTTGACCATTTATTGCGATTCCAGTTTTGATACAAGCCTCTCGAGCCGATTGTCTCTAGTGTAGTGAGGGCCTTAGTCTGATGATCTAAGGTCAGCCTCTGGGGCATGTGGTTTCTTTCGCAGAATGTCAAGATGGGAAAAGACTTCACGTGATTGATCAGCGGAATTGAGCAAAACGTGTAGTCTAGCACCATTGGTCTATAGCGGGAGAAATGTGTATAATGGGCTGGCTGGTCTTCAGGATAGCGACCATTTAAGGCATGCAGATACATACCCTCTAAAGCAGATAGCAGATCTTGTCCTGTGGAGTCGGTTCTTTGTGGTGGAGTGATCTGCGAGGGAATTAGTCAGCCTGAGTCCTCTGTTGCAGAAGAAGGATTTCTGAGGAGGTTGTGGATTAAATTTAGGTTAAAGTCAACAGTAGGTGGTCGTTTGGATGAGTTAATCTGATGTCTGCCATTAAAAGCTCCAGAGCCTTGACATTTTGCTCTTTTACCGGGCTGCTAGGTGAATTTACACATTTAGTAGCATTAGGCTGACTGCTGAGGGATTTTGGCTCCAATACTTGATTTCGAGACATAGGAAGTTATGGTGGCTAGTGGCATAAATGGAAGCATCGAAGGTCTAGCTTAGTGATAAATAAATGGATAAGCTGACCATCGTGTGGTCCTTTGTAGAATGTCGAGTGGCTTGAGAGAAGAGCTCACAGTAGCCTTCTAGCGGGGTATCTTCTTCACACCATGATTCCTGAATACATACTATATTGTGTGATGATAAAAAGGACATTGCATCCAGATCTGTTAGGATATTATCGAGGCTGGCCACATTCCAGGATAACAGACTCATGGGTTTGGTCTCTTTCTTCATATCAGGGGTTGAAGCTGTGCACCTTTGGGCTTGAGTCAATGTGGCGAAGGACCTGCCTGAGTGGAAGCCAGCCAGCTCCAGTCCTCTTGATGGTTTTCCTGCACTGGTCATATGCATTGTAGGGTCTTCCTTCTTGGTCATTGAGATGATCAAACCTTGTTTGAGATTAGTAGCAATTGAGTGAAGAGGGCCCACTGTGTTTCTAAGTAATGTTGAGGTGCATGACTTCCGTGACCGCTTGCTGTTTGTTGTTCTTGGCTAGATTAGGCAAAGCGCGGTTTGAGAGACATTCTGGGTCTTGCTGAGAAAGGGCACGAGGATATCGATCCATTAGTGGCAGAGTAATCAGGATTCCCCATTCCTCCAGAAGAGTGCGATTTTCATATATATGGTGTTGGCTGCTGAAAGTGTAGTCTAAGTCACAGATGCTGCCTCCTTGTGAGGTAGTATAACTGAGGGAATAAACTGGATACTCCAGATATCTGTGGAATTTATGTGCCGAATTTAGGGTGAGAGGATAGGAGTTTGACTATATTCTCCCTGTTCAGGATATCGTTTGATCCTTGGGAGGTATACTCCTGGTGCAAAATTGGCATTAAAGTGGCAATTGGTGGTGATGGATTATTTTGAATTGGAGCAGTGATTACGTTGGACAAGGGTGTTGGTGAGAGCGCCTGTTGCGTGTTTGTTGTCCCATTGCTCTATTGATGACTTGGGTATCGATTCGAGGTTGCGGACAACGGGCTGATCCCATTTGGAGCTAGGCCGGATTTGTTGCCTAGAGGGAGGGTAGCCATGGCCTTGTTTAGTGATTGGTTATTATTGAGTTGGAGATTCTGGGCCAGAAAGTCTTGTGGGATGGTGTAAATTTGAATGCGAACTCTGTGGTGTCCAGTGAGGAATTCTTAACGGTGAATTTAAGTGGTGTTAATTTGGCGGAGTGTTCGATAGCACTTTCGATGTCCCTGCCCTGCATGTTCATAGGAGTATCTGGCATGTTGTTGGACTCTGTTCTTAAGTGGGGGGAAGAAGCTCTTAATCTTGGACGTGTAGTCTTCCGCCTTCTGGATTTTCTCCTGGTTTTTTTTTGTTTTCTTAGGCGTTTTCTCTTTCGCGTAGTTAGTTGGTCAGCAAGGGGACCATAGATGCTGCTGGTTAAGTTTCCGGCCATGTGTGATGATTTAAGTGCTGAGTTTGATTGCGGGCATGCATCTGTCGTCATTTGATGTTTCAATATGTGGTCAATAACTGGGGAATCTGGGCACATGGGTGCTGGATGGACTTCCACTTTGAGTTCAATCGTGTTCTTCGAAGGCAGCATGTTTGAGAAGGCGGCGTAGATGTCGCTGTTTGTCTCAATGAAGCTGGGCGTAAGTGGTTTATTGATGTTGTGGGCTGTTTGGGGCTAGACTGGGTAAACTTGTGGTCTTGTACTTGCCAATCAGCTTGACTTCCTGAAGTAGGTCACTAACTATTGCCGGTAGGGCAAATAGTTTGTCTAGCAGGATTGCACAGACACAGTCTTGGAGGCTGTTGTTTGTTAGAGGAAGATGGGGTTGGCTTATGCGTGAATCAATGGATGATGTGTACTGGGCTAGTGCCTCTAACAGAGAAATTTAAATATTGAACTTGTTTGATTGGTACTCCAGTTCCCTGACTGCAGTGTCTAGGGTATTGATCAGTTGTTGCCAGGTCCTTATATCAACAGGTAAATTTAGGCTGTAATTTTGAGTTTGTGATTCCACACAAAAGCCACTGATAAATGATGATTCATGTGAAAGAGAGGCAGGAGAGGCAGAAGCGGGGTCTTTCACGGGGGAGGTTGGTGAATGGATTTCAGACGGCGTTGAACTTGCGAGGGGCCTTTAATTTGTTGTGAGCAGACTATTTCGGGTTGCGTGAGGGGGAGTTCAGGTGATGACACAACCTCGGGTGCATCAATTTTAATGCAGTTTTTGGAAGCCTCTGGAAATTTGGGACTTGATTTCATGGATGACTTACCTACCCGGGTGGTTTTGTGAAAGTTTTGTGCTTGTGTTAAGGAGATTGGTTAGATTCTGGGCAGTTGCTGCTCTGATGACATGTTTAAAATTGGCTGGGGGGAGTGTGGGGGGATTGCAGATCTGTTGCATTTACTATGTAGATCTGTGGTGCTAGGTTGGCGACTTTTTCTGGTGTGCCAAGTTGTGGGATTATCGGGGTCTGTAGAGTAGGGAATACCTCTCTGATCTCTTCCGCAGATGGGTAAAGTATGGCACTTTCGTCTTTCATGAAGGAGAATTTTGATATCTTATTTTTCCATACTTTAGGTCATAGGACAAACACACTGGTTGCTTGCCCAGTGAGCGGTGATACTAATGGGTTAACTTTTGATGACAAGGGTGAGGAAACTAATCAGAGGTTGTCTATCCGGCTTGGGTGTTTGAGGGGCATGGTTGGAGGTGCTTTGGCCCTTCTTTTTGCACTGTGGTGGCTGCGGCATTCCTCTTGTTCTACTAGACCTCATTGTTGTTGGAGAGGTGTTTCCTGGGATGCTTACTGCGCTGTCACTGTTTGAGTGCATTTGCAGCGGGAACCCCCCGCTTGCTGTCTTCCTTTGCAGGGTCTGTAGTAAAGAGCTGATGCTCTTTGCAATTTGGGGGCAGAGCCGATGGGAAGAGAGTGCGAGTAAGACGTCAGCGGTGATGCTCCCGTTGCTCCTACAGAGGTCATATTGTAGCACGGTTGGTGGCAGTGGAGCGTAATGCAAGTTGCTGATTGCCAGTTTCTACGGTAATCCCTTTAAGCAACCATAGCTGAGGGCTGTTTGAGCCTTGTGGCTTGATCCAGGTGGCGTACAAAAAACAATGGGGTGACCCTGTGTCCCTGGGTATAAATTATAAACAAAACAGTGGTTCTGTCGGGTATGCACAACTATTTCTTAATAAAAACAATTCAATGGATGAATAACAATCAATTGAAGCTTAACCCCGACAAAACTGAGCTTATCCTTACTGGAGGGTCTGCCAACCCATGGAAATCCAACTTTTGGCCGTCTACCCTGGGTAGCCCCCCTCTACCGGCCAGCTCAGTCAAAAGCCTGGGTATAATGATAAGCAACGATCTGACCATGAAAGCTCAGATCGGCGCCGTCGCCTCCGCTGGTTTCTTCCAACTACGGAGAATAAAGAAGATCAGTAAATTCTTGACCAGGGAAGCCTTGACTTTAGCTGTTCTGGCATTGGTTATTTCCCGCCTGGACTATGCCAACTCACTTTATGTTGGCATCCCGGCTTACCAATTAAGACGCCTTCAGTTGGTCCAGAATCAAGCTGCCAGACTGATTTTTTCGCAACCTAAATGGCATCATGACAAGCCACTGATGAAAAGCCTTCATTGGCTTCCAGTGGCCAAGCGCAGTGCATTCAAGCTAGGATGTACTATTTTTAAAGCTCTTCATGGCAACAGCCCAGCTTTTATCGCTTCCAAGATTCTTCGCTATGTCCCCTCTCGCAATCTGCGTTCCTCCCATCAGAATCTATTGGTCACTCCTATTTTTAAACGCAAGAAACACGGAGGTTCCAGATTTATGGTCTTAGCCCCTCTGTTCTGGAACTCGCTCCCTATGGAGATGAGGTCCTTAACCTCTCTTACTCTATTCAGAAAACAGCTGAAGACCTGGTTGTTCGCACAGGCGTATGGAACCTAAGCCATCCATTCCCGATGCCACCTTTTCACTCTCCCAGCGCCAAGAAAACTTTTGGTGAACGTGCGCTTGATAAATGCTTTTAACATAACATAACATAACAATTTTCTGAATAGTTTTATGCAATTTCTTAGGACATTAAATGGCAAAAAGAACACACACAGGACACACATCAAAGATCGACAACAAGTATATGGGGTATTACGTTATTTTATAAAAATTGCATCATTTATATATACCCACATGCCGATATAAAGGCTGTCAACAAAGTGTAAAAATACAAGGTGATACGTGATTAAGTGACATATTGTGCTCAGTGATAAAGGTGTATTATATACAAGGTGATTGAAGTATGTACAAGGGAAAAGGAGGGCCAGAGTACACTATGACTATGCTGCTATATCCAAGTTTGTTCGTTTGCAAGCAAAGCCTTGAACTGAACCGGAAAGTGTCGTCGACGTTTCAACCCAAATATATGCACTTTTGATTAGTCAATGCGGGTCTTCTTCAGGACAGGGGAGAGGGGGAGGACAGCCTGCGAAAAGACAGGGAATTAGGGGTGTCACTGTCAAGTGTGTTGCAAGAGCTCACCAATAATCGTCCTATGATTGGTGAGAATAAGGTGGCAATGACTCACCTATGGTTAATCAGAATGAATCCTAGTTGGTATATCCTTATTGGGAAATTGAGGTCGGGTCAACGTGATCACCGCCCCATCATAATAGTTCTGAAAATAAAATAAATTAAATAAACGGGGTGTGGAAATTGATTTAACACTTAAATCGATCTATAAGTAGCGGCCCAAGTGTAAATGCCCTACATTGATCTATAAGTAGCGGCCCAAGTGTAAATGCCCTACATTGACAGACCCCTTGTAACAGTTAAGACTCACCAAAAGATCATGACAACGCATAAGCGGGTGAGATCTTAGACACCGCTTCTTGGAATTTTCATAAGCGTGAGGGTGAGGACGAAGGATCGGGTAAATTCTGTGGGTATAGAGAGAAAGGGGATTTAAGAATCAACCCTTTGACGCCCGTAACTGCAACAAAGCTCATATTGCAAAGCAAACACCCCTTGTGTCGAGCGCTTACCTAGTGAGATATCCTTCGTGGGTTGTTTTACTTCTAACAGGCGATGACAGGCAATAGTACTGTCCAACGCGCTGCAGGACGTCAGCTGTTTACTGTGTGTGTGGCAAGCCCTAGATAAGACTGCCAGAGCGTAAAAACGACCGCGTGCGCGTCGCGCTGCGGCGTGCAGCAGCTGGATGTTAGAGCGTCTGGTTGCCAGGTAACCAGACCTCATAGCCGTGACGTATGTTCATCAGGCTACGGCGTGCGGCAGGAATTGATCTCCAGAACCTAGGAAATAGATTGGTCGTTGGAAGGCCAGTGGCAATTCCATGAGAAGGCTCGTAAATGAGGCACAAACAATGATTTACGCTAGGTAATAAAATGCGAGGCCACATCATCGGAATGGAAATTGTGCACCATTTTACATGCAAAACCCAAATATATGCAGATCTCGTGCTACAAAATAGACACTTATGATTAATGTATATACAGTCATGTAGAACCCCTCGGATTGACAATTAAATAAAATCCATGAGCTAGTTAAAATGCGACGTATATATCAAACACTGATTTGGATTTAACAACAGAGATACAAGTCAGGGCTTCGCAATGGATGGAAAGTCACATCCCAAAGATAATTCAAACAGATTAAAACTTATGTGCACAATATTACAAGCAGAATCCGGCGAGCGGACAATGCATTTAAGTAAATGGTAAGGTAACACAAACAGTTAAAAATGATTTACCGAGTCAAAAAACAGGTGTAATTCTTTTTGTATACAATAAACTCATATATTAAGTGGTAACACACTGCAAGTGCCAATTCCAAAAAACTGAAATGAACAGAATAGGTTTAACCTCGTATACGAAGGACAACTAAACATTACAGTTGGCCCATCTGTCTTGAGGTTTCCTCAAACTCGTTCAATCCCACCATTACAGTGTTAAGGGAATGGATCCACCTACATTCCTTGCGATTGAGGGCCATTGATACAGAACCTCCTCTCTCATGGGGACAGATTTTCTCAATTACCCACCATCTTATGCTCTCTGGGGGATGGTTATGTGTCATAAAGTGATCAACCTTGCACCTCACTCTACTCATGTGCTGCAATATCCTTGCCTTAACTTTCTGGGTGGTCTGTCCCACATATAGCTGATCACACGGACAGCGAATGGTGTATATCACATTAGTACTGTTGCAATTGGTAAATTGCGGCAGTTTGTGTGTTCTGTTGTTGTATGTAAATGTTGATCCTTCAATGGTCAGAGGGCAAGCTTTGCAGTGGCCACATTTATGGTGACCAATTATTGGTGGTAGGCCAAGATGGCTCCTAAGATCCAGCGTTTTAGGGGGTTCAAGGTATGCTTTAACCACATTGTCTTTAATACTCCTACCTTTTTTAAAGGCAAAAAGTGGATCTTCAGTTGTATTGAGTTCGCTTGCCACCAGATTCCAGTACTTCTTCACGATCCTTTTGATATTGTTACTTTTGGTATTAAATGTTGTCACACAAACGATTTTTTCGGTCTTTGCCGGTTTCTGTTTGACCTGTAGCAGCTGGTCACGCGGGCAATACCAGGCACGTTTGCGAGCCCGTTTCAGCAAGCCTGTCGGATATCCTCTCTCTTTAAGACGGACCGTTAAGGTTTCCGTTTCTTTAAAGAAATCGTTCCATCATGTGCAATTTCTCCTGAGTCTGAGGTATTGGCCATAGGGTAAATTGTCCCTCAGACTCCGTGGGTGATGTGATTCATACATAAGGAGTGTATTTCTTTCAGTTGGCATGCGATAGAGATCACAAAACAAGAGACCTTCTTCTACTCGAAATGTAAGGTCCAAGAAGTCAATGGCTTCATCGTTACTGGTCATGGTGAACTGAATGTCCCGTGTTCTTGTATTCAGCCAGTCCCGGAATTCCTTAAGATCATTTTCAGTGCCTGACCAGATCATTATGATGTCATCTATATAACGCTTCCACACAGCAATCTGGTTTATGTATGGATTATCATGGCAGTACAGATGTTCCTCCTCGTAATCATCCATGAAGATATTAGCCAGACTAGGTGCATAAGTAGCACCCATCGCAACGCCCTTGCACTGGTAATAAAATTGATTCTTGAAGATGAAGTGGTTCCGCTTCATTGCAATTTCCAACAGAGCAATCAAAAAATCAGTTGGCATCCAATGTGGTCTGGGCCGCTTGTTCAATGTAGCTCTGACAACGTCCAATGCCTTATCCTGAGGAATGGAGGTATATAGTGAGGACACGTCAAGTGTAACAAGCAGTTGGGTTCGGATGTCATACGGTTGGCCCTCCAACAATTGAATGATATGCATTGTGTCTTTTACAAAGGATTTAGTTTCAGGGACCCACGGTTGCAAAAAGTAATCGATGAACTGGTTGAGCGGCTCCAAGATAGACCCACAGCCAGACACTATTGGTCTCCCAGGCGGCTTCTCCAAGCGCTTGTGCATCTTTGGTAGTGTATATATTGTTGGAATCCTTGGTTCTTTCTTATTTAGAAAGTCACTCTCTGGCTGGCTCAGGAATCCGTCTGACAATCCATCATTGGTTAGCTTTTCTATCAAAGATTTTATCTCAACAGTTGGATCCTTAGTTATAGGGCGGTAGCTTTCCGCCACTCCCAGTTGTAGTTCTATTTCTTCCACATAGTCAGTAGTGTTCTGTAAAACCACTGCCCCGCCCTTATCTGCTGCCTTGATAACAATGGCTTCATTAGTTCCCAGTGCGGACAATGCTAATCTCTCTTGTTTACTGATGTTGTGCTTTACATATTTCCTTTCATCCAATAGCTCCATAGTTCTTGCAAAACAATCTTCTCATAGGCCAATATTTTCTCACACATCAGGTGTGAGCCCGGTGTGAAAGTTGATGGCGGTCTGAATGGTGTGGCGGTTGCAGTAGGATTATAGGTATTTTTGCTGAAGTAATACTTCAGTCTAATTTTCCTGAAGAACTTCTGAAGCTCAAGTTTGACATTGAATGAATCAGGTGCCGCTGTCAGTACGAATGACAACCCTTTGGACAAAACCTCTCTCTCTGCTACCGTCATCGTGTAATTTGAAAGGTTAATTATCGGGTCCATTATTACCTAGCGTAAATCATTGTTTGTGCATCATTTACGAGCCTTCTCATGGAATTGCCACTGGCCTTCCAACGACCAATCTATTTCCTAGGTTCTGGAGATCAATTCCTGCCGCACGCCGTAGCCTGACGAACATACGTCACGGCTATGGGGTCTGGTTACTTGGCAACCAGACGTGCTAACATCCAGCTGCTGCACGCCGCAGCGTGACGCGCACGCGGACGTTTTTACGCTCTGGCAGTCTTATCTAGGCCTTGCCACACTCACAGTAAACGACTGACGTCCTGCAGCGCGTTGGACAGTACTATTGCCTGTCATCGCCTGTTAGAAGTAAAACAACCCATGAAGGATATCTCACTAGGTAAGCGCTCGACACAAGGGGTGTTTGCTTTGCAATATGAGCTTTGTTGCAGTTACGGGCGTCAAAGGTTTGATTCTTAAATCCCCCTTCTCTCTATACCCACAGAATTTACCCGATCCTTCGTCCTCACCCTCACGCTTATGAAAATTCCAAGAAGCGGTGTCTAAGATCTCACCCACTTATGCGTTGTCATGATCTTTTGGTGAGTCTTAACTGTTACAAGGGGTCTGTCAATGTAGGGCATTTACACTTGGGCCGCTACTTATAGATCAATGTAGGGCATTTACACTTGGGCCGCTACTTATAGATCGATTTAAGTGTTAAATCAATTTCCACCACCGTTTATTTAATTTATTTTATTTTCAGAACTAATATGATGTGGCGGTGATCACGTTGACCCGACCTCAATTTCCCAATAACGATATACCAACTAGGATTCATTCTGATTAACCATAGGTGAGTCATTGCCACCTTATTCTCACCAATCATAGGACGCTTATTGGTGAGCTCTTGCAACACACTTGACAGTGACACACCTAATTACCTGTCTTTTTCGCAGGCTGTCCTCCCCCCTCTCCCCTGTCCTGAAGAAGACCTGCATTGACTAATCAAAAGTGCATATATTTGGGTTGAAACGTCGACGACACTTTCCGGTTCAGTTCAAGGCTTTGCTTGCAAACGAACAAACTTGGATATAGCAGCATAGTCATTGTGTACTCTGGCCCTCCTTTTCCCTTGTACATACTCCAATCACCTTGTATATAATACACCTTTATCACTGAGCACAATATGTCACTTAATCACGTATCACCTTGTATTTTTACACTTTGTTGACAGCCTTTATATCGGCATGTGGGTATATATAAATGATGCAATTTTTATAAAATAACGTAATACCCCATATACTTGTTGTCGATCTTTGATGTGTGTCCTGTGTGTGTTCTTTTTGCCATTTAATGTCCTAAGAAATTGCATAAAATTATTCAGAAAATTGAATTGTTTTTATTAAGGAATAGTTGTGCATACCCGACAGAACCACTGTTTTGTTTATAATTTATACCCAGGTTCTGAGGGACACAGGGTCGCCCCATTGTTTTTTGTACTTAATTAGTGCAGGTGCTGACCTGCGGGGGTTTTTTAAACTCTCATTCACAGTTTTCTCACTTGCTCATCTTCTGGATTATGTCGGACAAGGAAACCCTGTCCTACAGTGAAGAGTATATAACTAAGCTTATACAAGAACAGGGCGCTTCTAACTTCCTGTTAGGGTCCGATAGAGTGTCGGTAGATGCGAGCCTTAATGAGAAACTAGCGAAGATTGAAAGACTTGAGAAGAATCTTATTCGCTCACGCCTCCATGGACACGTACTAACTAAGTATTTACAATCTAACATAATTCCCAAGGGCTTACAGGTTCGTAATGAGCCTGCCATCTTCATAGACGTCCCTAAATTCAGAGAGGGGTTTAGTTATGTTGCCAACAATTGCTCCCGGCACTGGATGGTGCTGGGAGTAGAAACTGCAATCGAATACGTTAAAAAACTTACCCAAGAGATTGCTGATCTAAAGAGGGAAATACTTGAGGATAGTGCCCTTACCAACGCAAGAGAAGCTTTAGAGCGAGCAGAGAAGACACTAGCTGACCAATACAATAACTCTAAATAGAAAATTAGACAAATTGTCTAAAGACATAAGGAATTACGACAAAAGATTAACCTACCCATACTTGGCTGACGATTATTATCAGCTGGATAGCCAGGGTTTCTTTTCCAATAAAAGCAGGCAGGGACCGAGGAGGTTCAATACCTTCTCAGATTCCTCGGTAGGAAGTGGTTCTGATTCAGACTCCGAGAGACCATCCACCAGCCGTCAGGGTAACCAAGGCCCACATTTTTTAGGGGAAGGTTACAGACAGTCCAACAGGGGAGGAGGTACGGAACAGAATTGGGAACGGGCAAGGGGATGGAACAAGGGCAGAAATACACAGCAGGCCAGTTCACGAGTTCGCTTTTACCAACCAGCAACTCATGGGGAAATCTCAACACGCAGACAAACATACAGATGGTGAGTGAACACACGCTAGCCACCAACAGCTCCACCTCGTTGTCTGTTATCACTCAACTTGGTCGAGTCATACAAAGATTGACCCAGATAGAATTGATGCCACCTAGTGACGTACAACAGAGCACCATTGCCCATTTGACAGTTCTTCCTGACCCACTGGTACAACCTCACGTTCTAGACACACAAACTATGGCGAGAATTGAATTAATGCCAGCTAGTAACTCGCAACATTGCTCGAATACTGTTGAGACGCCTGTTTTGGATCGAGTGATTTGCAATTTACAACAGCATGCGAATCCGCCTAAATCATATGACATGGACCCGATAATTAACCTTTCAAATTACACAATGACGGTAGCAGAGAGAGAGGTTTTGTCCAAAGGGTTGTCATTCGTACCGACAGCGGCACCTGATTCATTCAATGTCAAACTTGAGCTTCAGAAGTTCTTCAGGAAAATTAGACTGAAGTATTACTTCAGCAAAAATACCTATAATCCTACTGCAACCGCCACACCATTCAGACCGCCATCAACTTTCACACCGGGCTCACACCTGATGAGTGAGAAAATATTGGCCTATGAGAAGATTGTTTTGCAAGAACTATGCAGCTATTGGATGAAAGGAAATATATAAAGCACAACATCAGTAAACAAGAGAGATTAGCATTGTCCGCACTGGGAACTAATGAAGCCATTGTTATCAAGGCAGCAGATAAGGGTGGGGCAGTGGTTTTACAGAACACTACTGACTATGTGGAAGAAATAGAACTACAACTGGGAGTGGCGGAAAGCTACCGCCCTATAACTAAGGATCCCACTGTTGAGATAAAATCTTTGATAGAAAAGCTAACCAATGATGGATTGTCAGACTGATTCCTGAGCCAGCCAGAGAGTGACTTCCTAAATAAGAAAGAACCAAGGATTCCAACAATATATACACTACCAAAGGTGCACAAGCGCTTGGAGAAGCTGCCTGGGAGACCAATAGTGTCTGGCTGTGGGTCTATCTTGGAGCCGCTCAACCAGTTCATCGATTACTTTTTGCAACCGTGGGTCCCTGAAACTGAATCCTTTGTAAAAGACACAATGCATATCATTCAATTGTTGGAGGGCCAACCGTATGACATCCGAACCCAACTGCTTGTTACACTTGACGTGTCCTCACTATATACCTCCATTCCTCAGGATAGGGCATTGGACGTTGTCAGAGCTACATTGAACAAGCGGCCCAGACCACATTGGATGCCAACTGATTTTTTGATTGCTCTGTTGGAAATTGCAATGAAGCGGAACCACTTCATCTTCAAGAATCAATTTTATTACCAGTGCAAGGGCGTTGCGATGGGTGCTACTTACGCACCTACTCTGGCTAATATGTTCATGGATGATTACGAGGAGGAACATATGTACTGCCATGATAATCCATACATAAACCAGATTGCTGTGTGGAAGCGTTATATAGACGACATCATAATGATCTGGTCAGGCACTGAAAATGATCTTAAGGAATTCCGGGACTGGCTGAATACAAGAACACGGGACATTCAGTTCACCATGACCAGTAACGATGAAGCCATTGACTACTTGGACCTTACATTTAGAGTAGAAGAAGGTCTCTTGTTTTGTGATCTCTATCGCAAGCCAACTGAAAGAAATACACTCCTTATGTATGAATCACATCACCCACGGAGTCTGAGGGACAATTTACCCTACGGCCAATACCTCAGACTCAGGAGAAATTGCACACGAAGGAACGATTTCTTTAAAGAAACGGAAACCTTAACGGTCCGTCTTAAAGAGAGAGGATATCCGACAGGCTTGCTGAAATGGGCTCGCAAACGTGGCTGGTATTGCCCGCGTGACCAGCTGCTACAGGTCAAACAGAAACCGGCAAAGACCGAAAAAATCGTTTGTGTGACAACATTTAATACCAAAAGTAACAATATCAAAAGGATCGTGAAGAAGTACTGGAATCTGGTGGCAAGCGAACTCAATACAACTGAAGATCCACTTTTTGCCTTTAAAAAAGGTAGGAGTATTAAAGACAATGTGGTTAAAGCATACCTTGAACCCCCTAAATCGCTGGATCTTAGGAGCCATCTTGGCCTACCACCAATAATTGGTCACCATAAATGTGGCCACTGCAAAGCTTGCCCTCTGACCATTGAAGGATCAACATTTACATACAACAACAGAACACACAAACTGCCGCAATTTACCAATTGCAACAGTACTAATGTGATATACACCATTCGCTGTCCGTGTGATCAGCTATATGTGGGACAGACCACCCAGAAAGTTAAGGCAAGGATATTGCAGCACATGAGTAGAGTGAGGTGCAAGGTACAGGGAGCCCCTTTAGTTGATCACTTTATGACACATAACCATCCCCCAGAAAGCATAAGATGGTGGGTAATTGAGAAAATCTGTCCCCATCAGAGAGGAGGTTCTGTATCAATGGCCCTCAATCGCAAGGAATGTAGGTGGATCCATTCCCTTAACACTGTAATGGTGGGATTGAACGAGTTTGAGGAAACCTCAAGACAGATGGGCCAACTGTAATGTTTAGTTGTCCTTCGTATACGAGGTTAAACCTATTCTGTTCATTTCAGTTTTTTGGAATTGGCACTTGCAGTGTGTTACCACTTAATATATGAGTTTATTGTATACAAAAAGAATTACACCTGTTTTTTGACTCGGTAAATCATTTTTAACTGTTTGTGTTACCTTACCATTTACTTAAATGCATTGTCCGCTCGCCGGATTCTGTTTGTAATATTGTGCACATAAGTTTTAATCTGTTTGAATTATCTTTGGGATGTGACTTTCCATCCATTGCGAAGCCCTGACTTGTATCTCTGTTGTTAAATCCAAATCAGTGTTTGATATATACGTCGCATTTTAACTAGCTCATGGATTCTATTTAATTGTCAATCCGAGGGGTTCTACATGACTGTACATACATTAATCATAAGTGTCTATTTTGTAGCACGAGATCTGCATATATTTGGGTTTTGCATGTAAAATGGTGCACAATTTCCATTCCGATGATGTGGCCTCGCATTTTATTACCTAGCGTAAATCATTGTTTGTGTCTCATTTACGAGCCTTCTCATGGAATTGCCACTGGCCTTCCAACGACCAATCTATTTCCTAGGTTCTGGAGATCAATTCCTGCTGCACGCCGTAGCCTGACGAACATATGTCACGGCTATGAGGTCTGGTTACTTGGCAACCAGACGCGCTAACATCCAGCTGCTGCACGCCGCAGCGCGATGCGCACGCGGACGTTTTTACGCTCTGGCAGTCTTATCTAGGGCTTGCCACACACACAGTAAACGGCTGACGTCCTGCAGCGCGTTGGACAGTACTATTGCCTGTCATCGCCTGTTAGAAGTAAAACAACCCACGAAGGATATCTCACTAGGTAAGCGCTCAACACAAGGGGTGTTTGCTTTGCAATATGAGCTTTGTTGCAGTTACGGGCGTCAAAGGGTTGATTCTTAAATCCCCCTTCTCTCTATACCCACAGAATTTACCCGATCCTTCGTCCTCACGCTTATGAAAATTCCAAGAAGCGGTGTCTAAGATCTCACCCGCTTATGAGTTGTCATGATCTTTTGGTGAGTCTTAACTGTTACAAGGGGTCTGTCAATGTAGGGCATTTACACTTGGGCCGCTATTTATAGATCAATGTAGGGCATTTACACTTGGGCCGCCACTTATAGATCGATTTAAGTGTTAAATCAATTTCCACACCCCGTTTATTTAATTTATTTTATTTTCAGAACTAATATGATGGGGCGGTGATCACGTTGACCCGACCTCAATTTCCCAATAAGGATATACCAACTAGGATTCATTCTGATTAACCATAGGTGAGTCATTGCCACCTTATTCTCACCAATCATAGGACGATTATTGGTGAGCTCTTACAACACACTTGACAGTGACACCCCTAATTCCCTGTCTTTTTCGCAGGCTGTCCTCCCCCCTCTCCCCTGTCCTGAAGAAGACCCGCATTGACTAATCAAAAGTGCATATATTTGGGTTGAAACGTCGACAACACTTTCCGGTTCAGTTCAAGGCTTTGCTGGCAAACGAACAAACTTGGATATAGCAGCATAGTCATTGTGTACTCTGGCCCTTCTTTTCCCTTGTACATACTCCAATCACCTTGTATATAATATACCTTTATCACTGAGCACAATATGTCACTTAATCACGTATCACCTTGTATTTTTACACTTTGTTGACAGCCTTTATATCGGCATGTGGGTATATATAAATGATGCAATTTTTATAAAATAACGTAATACCCCAAATACTTGTTGTCGATCTTTGATGTGTGTCCTGTGTGTGTTCTTTTTGCCATTTAATGTCCTAAGAAATTGCATAAAATTATTCAGAAAATTGAATTGTTTTTATTAAGAAATAGTTGTGCATACCCGACAGAACCACTATTTTGTTGATCCAGGTGGCAGCCAGCCAGACCCCTAGGTGAAGACGGTGGTTGATGCAGGGGAGCCAGCTGTTGGAGTGAGGGGGGCTCACTGAGGTACCCCCACAAGCTGCACCCAGACCTGGCCGGGCTGCTTTCGTGGTGGGGTTCAGGGCACTCACTCTGCTGTGACTGCCTACTGGTCACCATGCTCACCATCCGCTATGGGATGTAAGTTGTGGATTGAGCCAGGCTCCAGGTGCACAAGCACTCAGACGTGAGCCCATTTACCTTGGTTCCACAGAAGATTAAAAATACATTAAAAAATAAATTGCCCCTCTAACCTGCTGAAAGCGTCTTTTGCTCCCTCGGTCTTTGGGCGGCGCTTAGCAGGTTTTCAGGGGGCAAGGGTTTAAAATGCGCTTGTGGATGCGCAGGTGATTCACATGCATAATGCTGAAGAGTGTCTTCGGGGAGAAAATGGCAGGGCGTGCTGGCAGGAGCAGGCAGGAGCCAGCAGGAGCAAGATTGGCGGAGAGCTAGTTCCTCTTCGGGCAAGCTGCGCTATCCTAATGCTGGCCAGTTCCACCTCGGCGAGTGCAGTCGCGGAACTGGCCTTACCTCTGCACTGTTGAAATATACTTGCTCTCCTCACTTCACCCAAGGTTGGACGCAGCCAACTGGGGATCTTAAACCCCGTTTCACTTGTCCAGGAAGCGCAGTTCCACAGTCCTCCGCAGGAACCGCAGTCCTCCTGGGGCGGCAGGAGCAGTGGGAAAGCTGAGAAATGGAGTGTCTGCTTCCCACGAATGGTGCCTCTGCGAACCGTGCGTCACTGTGCCATCAGCAATCGGCAGCTGTTTTGCTACAGTTTGCATTGGATTGTAGTGCACAACCTACATGTTGAATTATCTATTTAGTGCAATTATGACATCTTACATTGGCTTGCAAACTGGAAAGCATGAAAAATAAATGCAAATGTCTACAGATGACAATAAGTCTACTACCTTGCCATTCTTACTCATCACAGTCTATGTTTAGTGAAGTGCCTCAAGACTTTGGAGATGGGCACCATGATTGTCTTCACCATGTTCTTCCTCAAATGTATTTTTAATAAGAACTGCAACCCGACTAAAGCATATCATAAACAGTTCCACCTCTCACAACTGCTATTTTGTCAAGAGTAACACTCAGCTATCACTATGGAAGGTGTGCTTTACCCTTCTGTGACTTAATTGATGATTTTTGGGCACAGGCAATTCATGTATTGCCCTCCTTGGCATCCGGTTCAACTTCAATATCAATTTTATTAGCATAGGTATAAATCAGAAAACAAAGAAAAGAAAGTTGTTTACAAAGATTAGCAACCAGACAAAAGTCATAATGTGAATAATGAGTTGTATTTACAAGCTAGATAGTTGTGTTTCGTCATATTTCCTTTAATTTTCCAGCCAGGGACTGCTCACTATTGGCCACTTTCTCCATGGACCTTGGCATGAAATAAAATAAGTCAATGATGAATTCACACCAGCAATTCTTGTTTTAGCGGCTAAAGCTCATATCACTGGTTCGTTGGGCAACGTCATTGGAACAAAGGATCACATTGTGTGACTCAATTGGGTGGATCACACACTTGCAATAGAATCTAGCGCATTTACTTTTAGGCCATGTTGTATCTTTTAGGGTCAAGGCTGGGCTTTGTTGGATTGATATATTCACATTTGTTTGTGGGCCATGAGTCTTTCAGAACATGGAACTATGAAGGTGGATTTGTATGAGTATCCATTTGTGGATATACAACATAAGAGTGTGGACCAAAACATGGGTAGGTGACAAAACTTAAAATGGAGGAGTCTGACAAGTTTTGTCACATCGTTTATAGGTCATGTCTGTTTAATCAAGTGCTAAAATCCCACAATCGTGGCAATACCTCTATAACTTGTGCGGTACAGCAGTTTAGTGGTTGAGCACATGAAGTTTGTTTCTGATGACGTATGATGAAGTACCACCAGAAAATACATTATGGCCTCCAAGCAAAAAAGAGTACATTTGTCTGCATATGAAATGCAAACATGCCACATCACATTTAATTCAGTGTAGAAATCATGAATTTTCTGCACAAATTTGCCTTCCTTTGCCCACTATTACATGCAGAGATATTTAAATCACATTTTCATGCAGCACGTCAAACAACATCTTTGATAGAATCCACCAGATCTGGATCCATCACTGTTGACTCTGTCCCTGGGTTAGAGTTCTGTGTATCAGTGGCACAGTTCAATATATCCTATAGGGCGGTTGATGATTACAGGCACTCTTTCCTCACCTGAGAATGCTTGGCTTAGGTACACTCTTTGCATATCATTTAACTGGACAGTTGCTGTGTCATGTACACAATCTTCAAGATTATGGGTACGATGCTCTATTTTGGAGTCATTGTGATCTCGTTAAAAGGACTGAAACCCCTACATGATCTATTGGGCTTTCCACTTGGGAGAGACTGTTCCACCCATGACTAACATGACGTTCTTACTACTCCTGGGTGTCTTAATCATGTTGGCTAAGGATCTGCTGGGTTGTTCGCCTTCTCCGTATTGTTTT
Source organism: Calotriton arnoldi (assembly GCA_963921515.1). Lineage (NCBI taxonomy): Eukaryota > Metazoa > Chordata > Amphibia > Caudata > Salamandridae > Calotriton > Calotriton arnoldi. The sequence goes on from CAWUFW010000285.1 coordinate 3,308,550, forward strand.
GCCACTGCATACTTACCCATGAGCTTGACTTTCCTTAGGGCATCCCATTGTATTGCTCCGGCATCTGAGATTGCCCCATCTCCAATTCTTTAACTGTAAGCTCAAGAAGAGCACACATATGAATCCTCAGGGATCTGAGAATCCCACTCTGCTTTCTGTACAGACCCTGGACCACAGACTTAAAGGCCTTCCACAGTGTGCCAACCTCTGATTTGAGCCAATGTTGTTAGTAAGTATTCTAAAATTTCGCTCAATCGGAAATACCTGATGTTTTAAGGTATCTGATGAGAGTCTCCACATACTAGTTGCTGATTATGACATGGGTACACACAGTCGCATCAAGACTAGCGCGTGCTACGATAGCATTCTGGCCAAATGACGCACCTCAACTATCTTGGACAACAACTAGTCTAAACCGGACCATAAGGAATCGAACTAGGATATACATGTGCCCTCTGGCACATCAGCATGACTCACCCACCATGCATCCACTAGCCAGCCATTGGAGCCCTTACAGCCGTTGTGCCCCTTGAATATATATGGCTCCCCCAGGTGTGCTATCCAAACCCGTATTAAGAGCTACATTAAAATCCCCTCCCCAAATGATTACTCTAGGGGATAATGACATTACCACAGCCTATAATTATTGAAAGCATTGTACACCCACATTATTGAGTCCGTACATATAAAACAGTGTTACATGTTTGCCAATGAGTACACCCTGTACCACTACAAATCCACCCTGATCATCACTAACAGTGCACAGGTGTTGGACATGTTTTCCTGTTTTAACAAAGACAGCAAGCCTCTGAGAATAAGAAGAATAAGTGAACACTTCTGAAAGTGCTTCCCATCTGATTGACAGGATGTGCTCAGTAGACTTGGGTAGGTGTGCTGACTATCATGATGCGGCCCGCATGCACTAAATGTAATCTCAGTCTGGTGCTTAGTGATTTATTGTGAACTCAAAATATTCCCCCCCATTAAGCAGCACTGCAAGCCATCTTTCCTTACTGACATCCCCATTAGGATATGCCCCTACAAATCTAAATGTGACCTGGTGGCAGGGATGAAAGGCCTTCCCTCAAGAAGTTTACATTAGTTTCAGTGTGGGACCTGAAATCTCATGAGATCTCAGGTTTCAAGTGAGATTTTGCAACTATCCTAGGCACAGCTATATAAATACTGTTAGAACTGGGGGTCTCTAGTTGGCAGAGGTAGGTACCTTTGTCCAAATTGGGACCCTTGCTTCTAGTCAGGGTAAGGGGGATACACTACTAAAATAACCCCTGCTCACCCCCTTGGTAGCTTGGCACGAGCAAGCAGGCTTATCTCAGAGGCAGTGTGTAAAGCATTTGTGAACACATACAGTAACCCAGTGACAACACTGCAGATGGACACCACACAGGTTGTAGTATAAAAATAAGTATTTTTATATAGACTTAACACAAGACCCAAAACGACAAAAATCCACAATACAATACGGAAAATATGACTGTCAATGGTAGAAAATAGCTCAGTTCAATAAAGATGATAAATGCGACACTTTACTCTCAATGTACCTTTGGATGCGTAACGCAAAACAAACATAGGGTCGCAGGGAAGGTGATGCTTCGATTCCTTACAAGCAGAAAGGAGGATGCGTCGGTTTCTTACTGCGGCCCGGTTCTGATGCGATGATGATCCGGTGCGATGCGAGAAAATGGCGTCTTGCTCACAGTGCGACAACGTTGACGGGATGCGTGCATGCCCGAAGGCCATGCGGCGACTCAGCGATCTTCTGAGCCGCGACAGGCCCTGCGACACGCTTCTTCGGTGATGCGCCGGCGTTCTCTGTGGCGGCGGCACGGTTCTCCGCTGATGCGAGGCGCTTTGGTGATGCGATGGCGGCAGCGGCGGCACGCTTACTCCACGATGCGACGACAACTGCTGCGGCGGCACGCTTCTCCGGTGATGCGGGGTGCTTCGGTGATGCAACAGCGGCAGCGGCGGCACGCTTACTCTGCGATGCAACGACAGCTGATCCGGCGGCGACACGCTTCCTCTTCGTTGCGTCGCGCTTCCAGCTCCCAGCGACACGCAGTCTCTCAGAAGGCCCAACAGCAGTAGGCACTTCACTTCCCAGCAAGGGAATTCAGAAGGGGAGCTGCGGGTGAAGTCTTGTATCCCTGAGACTTCCGGCAGGAGGCAAGCTCAATGTTCAAGCCCTTGGAGATCTTCTTCAAGATGATGAAAGCACACTCAGTCCTTTTCTCCTTTCTTTGGCAATAAAGTAACCACTGCAGGCCAACCCCAACAACACGCAGCATAGGGGTAGTCTCATCCTTCAGCTTCCTGGTTCTTCTCCTCAGCAAAGGTTTGTCTTGATTCCCAGAAGTGATCTAAAGTCTTGGGGTCTGGGCCCCAATATTTATACTAGCAAATCCTTTGTCCTCTGAAGGCAGAGGGTCCTGTACCTAGTCCAAACCAGTTCTGGGTGCATTCTGCCAGTGCACAACTTCTTCCTTTGTCAATGTGGGCCAGGGACATCAGACGCACCACAGGAGGTGGAGCCAGCATTGTGGAAGGCAGGCACAGCCCTATTCAGGCCCAGGTGCTACTCCTCCCACCACTCTACATGCAGATAGGTCTATTCAGCCCTGTGCTGACTCACCCTGTCTCCTGGAGTCCCCCAGCCCCTGTCACTCACAAACCCAGACACACAATACACAAGCTAGCAGAGGCAGGCTGGATGGTTAGGCAAGAAAATACCTACTTTCTAAAAGTGGTATTTTCAAACACAGAATGTTAAAACCAACTTCACTAAAAGATGTATTTTATCATTCTGAGTTCAGGCATACTAAATTCGTTTTTCTACCATGTTCCCTGGGTCAGTTAGGATTATAAGATGTTATAATCAAACTGCCCATTCTGGCCTATGGGGACAGGTAGCCTTGCAATAGTGAAAAACGAAATTGGCTGTAATTCACTATCAGGACATGCCACACACACCAGGGCATGTCCTACCTCTTACATACAATGCACCCTGCCCGCAGGCCTACCTTAGGGGTGACTAACATGCCGAAAAGGGAAGGTTTGGGGACTGGTAAGTGGGTGTACTTACCAAGTCGACATGGCAGTACCAGACTGCACACAGGCTCTGCAATGGCAGGCCTGAGACACACTTTCCAAGCTGCTCCTGTGGGTGGCACAACCAGTGCTGCAAGCCCACCAGCAGCATTTGACTCACAGGCCCTGGGCACAAACAGTGCACTGTACTAGGGTCTGACAGAGAATCAAATAGGCCAAACATGGAGTCACTAATCCATACATCAATTTATAACAGAGAGCATATGCAATTTAGCACTGATCAGCAGTGGTAAGGTGCCCAGAGTCATAAAACCAACAAAAACAGGTCAGAAAAAGTACAGGAGGAAGGCAAAAAGTTCAGGGATGACCCTGCAAAAAGGGCCAAGTCCAACAAATACTATGCCCATTGAGTATTGGAGAGCCTTGATAGGTTTCAAGACTTCGGCTTTATTACAGGTTTGGTGGTTCTCCTGTAGGGCTGCCACCACAGAAGCCCACAGGAGGACTTCCAATCCCTTTGAACGCCTGCCTGTCAGATTACAACTGTAATCCATGGCATACGTGCGGTGCTGAGGCAGTCTCATGGTGGTGGCTGCATAAGGCTCATAGGTGAGCCTTAACTGCAGAGACCACCATGACATCGCTTGCAGCATGTTTCTGCATGGTCTGGCATGCATGTAACACCATGCAGGAACTGGGGTACAATTCAGGTGGAGCACAACATGGCCTCACCAGGGCCCCCTTAGTTGCTTCTTCGCCACCCTTTTGATGGCGGGCTCACCGCCATGAAAGGGGCGGTGGACAAGCAACTTGTAATATGCACGGAGGTGCTGCAGCGGGACCACCAGCATATTGCTGCCCCCTTCAGCTGCGTGATGGCTGCTGGATCCTGGATCCCCAGTGAATATGGCAGTCCAGTGGCAGTCCAACAACCACACTCTTAATACTGCTGGTCCTGTAGACCCCCATACTAGTATTAAGGGCAATCAACCTGTGAACAGCTGGTGCTCTCAGGTTGGTGATACTTACCTCAAAATCCAGATCTGCTTCAACAATCCTGATTGGTTTTTGGATCTCAATTCACCTGAACCCTAAACGGAGAACAAAAAACAAAGGTGAGAACCTCAGCTGCTGACACAACCCTTGATACTGTGCAGCCCATATTAGATCAGCACACTAATAGTGCAGCGTAAAAGTGCCCACTCTTTACACGTCACCTAAACCTATGATGAGAATGATATCTGACCTACAAAATGAATGTGCACTTTGCACATGATTTATATGTGACAGAACCTTTTCTTGCACTCTGTGGCCTAATTAAGTTCTGCAGATGCCCCGCAGAACTTCCCCTTGAACCCCTTTGCAGATCTCTTTTATGATTCCTCTGTCACTTTCCATGGACTTTGAGAACTTTGGGCCAGGTGTACGACCATGTCATTTAGCGACTCGCAAATTGCGCTCAATTGCGAGTCGCAATTTGCGAGTCGCTAAATGACATGTACAACAGTGTCTGAGACACTGTTAGCAATTCCTAATGGGGTCGCAAATTGCATGCCTCATACATATTAATGAGGCACTCGCAATTTGCGACCCCATTAGGAATGGCTGGCCCTCCCAGGTATGGTGGCCTGCTGGGCTCAGCAGACCTCCATGTCTGGGACTGCTTTTAAATAAAGCAGTTTTTTTTTTTTAAATGCAGCCCGTTTTCCTTTAAGGAAAATGGGATGCATTTAAAAAAAGAAAAATGATGTGTTTTCGTTTCTTTTTTTAGGGTCAGGTAGTGGTCCCTGGGACCACTGCCTGCCACTAAAAAATATTTTCCTGTGCATTCGCAAAGGGGAAGGGGTCCCCTGGGGACCGCTTCCCATTTGCGAGTGCTTTACCACCCTCTTGAAGAGGGCGGTAATTTGCGAGTGTTTTTTGCGGTCGCAAAACATTCTTACATAGGCCTCAGACTCGCTATTAGGAAGGGACGCCCTTGGAACGTCCCTTCCTAATAGCGACTCGCAATTCCTATTTTGCGAGTCGCAAAAAAATTGCGACTCGCTAAATAGGGATTGTACATAGCCCTATTAGATTTTGCATGCGCGAACGGGTCTCAAACCTGTTTGCGCATGCAAAATAGGGTTGTACATCTGGCCCTCTATGCCTTATGCCTTTTAGGCTCTGTTCTGAGTGCAGCTTTATGCTTACTTGTACCCGACTTACTGAAGACTCTCGACTGAGCTTCTGAAATGCTAATTATTTCTTTGCTTAATCCACTGTACCTTATTCCTGAATCTGAATGGATACTATTTGTTTCTAAGACCTGTTGTTAATGACTGTTCTTCCCTTGGGACCTGGACTTGGGATACGTAGATTACTAATGTATAGCAGGGAGAGTCATAGATTATTTTATGAGCATCAAGTCTTTGTGCTACTGTTCTGCATTTCAGCTGTTGATCTTTTAGTCTGTTTAATTCTTGTCCCTCTAAATTTCTTTAGGACAAATGGTCTCCCTGTTGCTATATTGTACTGATACAGGATGGCCTTAAGAGTGATTTATTTGAACCTGATTACTAATTTGTAATAAACACCCTTGAACTTGCCTACCGATTCCTGGTCCTCTTTGTGTAGCCAAATGGTTACACTGTTAATTCATTGAATTGAGTATGACCACCTTAACTGCCTTCACCCCTCAGTGCAATTAAAAAGGTTCATCGGAAGACTAAGAGTAAGTAAAGAATAAAAGTATATGGGCCCAGTAAACGCTGAATCAAATCTGGTAGCATGTTGGATGGTTTATCCATTGATAGGAGGGATCTTGCGTGCCCTGTATAGAAATTGCCCAAATCCAGTCTAAGCCCAAAACCCCATGGTTCGGCCGAAGGATTGATGGAGTACCAGTGCTGCGGAAATGACTTGTAGTAGCGGAGGAGTGTGAGCATTATTAGGGTTGCGCGTTGCAATTGCTTATGCTTAGATTGTGGTGTTTTGCAGTGACTGTGTGATGTCATGCGGAGTTGATTTAAGTTGAAGTTGATGTGTGAATGTAGTGCTTAATACAGAGAAGTTGAAGTAGTTATCGGATCCGACGTGGGCTGAGATTCCGGGATATATGACACAAAGTCGAGTAACAGTGTAGAAGACACTGGGTGTAGTTGTCTTGATCTTTGTGTGATAGTGAGAAGTGATTGGTATAGGTGATCTCAGTGAATAGGGAATAACTATCAATCAAAGTGAGATTATGCTGGTCGAGGTCTTATTTGAAGTGAATATTAGGATAGGTCAGAAGTGTTCTTCTAAATTTCCTCTTGCGTATATGAGAATCTTTAATTTCTTAAGGGGAGCAGAGTTAGTTGTTGAAGTAGCTTGCATTTGTTTTCCATATTTTGCTTAAGAGAAATACACTGAGAGAAGTTGTAAAGGAAGGTGAGCTGCTGCATGGAGTGAGATCGAATTACAGTGTGCTGCACTGGAATAGGTCGGTTGGTGTAAAGCTATGCTGGGATTGTTTGCATATGTTACAGGGAGCCACGCTGGTATTTGTTGGGATCGCCGAACAGAGAGTTGAGGGTGAAATTTATTTCCTGGTTGCAACGGAAAGTCATTTGTGAATAATACATGATGTGAGCATGAAAAATATAGTAAGGGGAGATGTGACTGTGCCTGTTAGTAAGGGAGAAGAGACACCACCTGAAGGTACACCAGGTCATTTTATGGTGACAGATGAGGGTTTCCGTACATGTTTATGGCCCGCACAATGGCACATAATCACTGAGAAAGATGGTTCATTGCAATTTCCACGATATTGAGAATTTAAGGAGGACATTGTATGAAATGAAACCGCCTTCTAGACCCACACAGTTTGAAGCACTTAATGCTTGGGAACATATGGCCCATCTTAGACAGAGAGAAAAATATCAGGGATGGGTCAAGAAAGCCATACGCACTTGCGCAGAAGCTAGATGGAATGCACAAAGAAAGCATGGAGAACTGACATAATTGAGGGAACAAGATTATTCACTGTTCTGACAATTGAAGGAGAAGAGTAAGTTGTGAGAAGTTGGCCTGGCATATGCTGTCCACTAATTATAGTGGGCACTTTGCACCAGTCCAAACAACCCCTTATTGGAGATAGGTTAAAGACAACCTTATTGAAAGCTATCCTAGTGGTAGCTATGGAGAGCAGCCTTCAGGCTAAGTCTTGAAGGAATGTAAAGCAGCTTGTTTTACCAGTCTATAATCTCTTGAGTGATCAAATGAAAGAGCACCACACCAGGTATATATTCAAAATATATGTATTTATTGCTAAACACACCCCTCTAGTCTCTTTATGAGGCTAGAGTTCGAAGTACATAAGTTAGAAGTTATTTAAACACAGTAATAGCACAAATACACGTTTGGGCCCTAGGGGCGTACCAAACCATATACCAATAAAGTGGTATAAGAACCACGACTGAACTAGACACTAGGCCTAGAGCCTCTAGAAGTGCTTGGACCACAAGGAACCACCCAAGGTAGTGACACAGGGGACCCACGGGGGACGCGTGCAGTGTAAATACACAACCGCGATACGCCGTTGACTTCTATGGAGAAAGTCGTGATCGGGAAATTAAAGAAAAGGGACACTTAAAGGAGGACTTGGAGCAAACCCTTTGAGATCTAGTACTTTGAAGATTCTCTACCCACGGGAGCACCGGAGTACTCGTGTTACCTCACCCAGGGAAGCCGGGTGCATAGGTGTCTTTCGGGGTCGGGTTTCGTCGTCGATTTGAATGGCGATCTGCTGCAAAGTGCTGCTGGCGACCAAGTGAAAAGTGTCCGGGTGGATCCAAGAGTGGATCGGAGATCTGAAGAACCTGAAAGCAGAGGGGACAGAGTCTGGGTCACTAGCCAGTGACCAGGAGGGCGATGGACAGATGCCCACCGATGTCGAGTGCTTCAGGTGCGTTGACGGACGTCTTGACTCTTCAGCCACGAGGTCCAGGAGGCGTTGTCGGCGACCAGGAGCAGGATTCGGGTTGGTACACGATGTCTGTCGAGTGCTGAGTAGCAGACCTGTGGTGTCAGTTTGGATGGCCTTCCAGGGGTGGCATAATACATGCTGCAGCCCCTGGTAGGCCTCTGAGGTACCTATGCCCTTGGTACATAGTATACCATATACTAGGGACTTATAAGGGCACTCCAGATTCCAATCAGTGATGTGCCTAAGGCACATGGAAACCATTTTAGAGAGGAAGCAGCTAGGCTGGGGTTCTGATTAGCAGGGCCCCAGCCAGACTAATGTCGAAAAACAGTGAAGCATCAGCAAAAAGTGGGGGTACCCCTGTGAAGCGGATCCTACTCTCCTACATAAGTGAAAAGAAAAGAAGAAGAATAAAAAGACAGTAGATTCAGGCAATCACCCTGAGGATAGTGACAGTGACTTAGATGAGGATTTTGTGACTGAAGTACTGCTAAATCATCGGCCTCCATATAATGAAAGGCAGACTGGTGAAAAAAGCAGTGCACCTGTTGGTGGGTCTTTTGAGATGTCTTCAGCACCATTAAATTTGAATTTGAAAATAATGGTAGAAAATTCTGCAATGCCAGTGCCTTTAATTTACATGCTCTAAATACCTGTGATGCATTGACAGTTCCAGTTACAATTGGTCCCGCTGTATAAGCCCAGATCAGTAGGGAATACTTCTTACAATTTGGCTATTCCTACTTGGACAAATACTGTAGTTACCAATTTAATGGGATTGGAGGTGAGACAAGTTCCTCAGACACCTCTGGTTCTGACACAGACCTCACAGTGAGTCAGACTGGGATCGACTGGTCGAGTAGATTTTCTTAGAGATCACCACCCTTTTTCTTACCAGAGACAAATACACCTCCAAATGTGAATTCCAGTACCCCTAGAGCAGAAGTGCCTACTGGTGCGCCGACTTCAGACATGTCCCTTTTGCATTTACTGCCTGCCTTAAGAAGCAGCACTTATAGTGGAGAAATAATTCTGAATTTCCAGCAGAGCAACCATGTCTTACTGCCCAAGAATTTGGTGACTGGCATAGAGGTTTAGACTCTTTGATGAATATTGGAAATCCTGGAACAAGCGGAGGAGATACTGCTCAAACTCCTGAGAGAGAAAGAGTCATGGATGTGGCCAAATTGAAAATAGAAATGGAAGAAATGATAGCGGGAACTTTTGGCCCATCTCAGTTAGAGGTATATCGAGATGAACCATTATTACTGTGTAAAGACATTCCATGAGAAGGCTCGTAAATGATGCACAAACAATGATTTACGCTAGGTAATAATGGACCCGATAATTAACCTTTCAAATTACACAATGACGGTAGCAGAGAGAGAGGTTTTGTCCAAAGGGTTGTCATTCGTACCGACAGCAGCACCTGATTCATTCAATGTCAAACTTGAGCTTCAGAAGTTCTTCAGGAAAATTAGACTGAAGTATTACTAGACAGGATGAGGTGTTTGTAAAAAATTCCAGGGTTTTATGTAAAGATCTGGATATCTTAATTGAGATTGTGGTTCTATGAGACTTGTGGGTTGAAAGCAAGTTCACTGTGTATTGTCCCGAGGTAGAGCCAATGAGATATCCTCAATCAAATTCTCCATCCTCATTGGTAATGAAGAAATACAATCAGGTGATTACCTTTTTGAAAAATAAAATCTCTCCTAAAGAGATTTACTGGGTCAAAATTGACAGGACGACCCAAGAGTCCAAAGAATCAGTTCATGCTTATTAAGAAAGATTGTTGCAGGCATTCAAGCAATTCAGTGGGATGGAGAATATAGCTGCGAAGGATATGTGACATTTTTTTTACTGACTTGTATATGAGTTGAGACCTGAGATTAGTTAAATGATTCTGCAGCATTTGATTTGTTGGCAGAGTAAGCCCATTGATAATATTCTGCAGTACTCAAAGTACTGTGGAGATGAATTGGAAATGAAACAGAAGAAATTGAAAGAGAAGTTGATGATTGCACAGTTGAAGGCAGCACATAGAGGTCAGAATCAGCTGTATGTTGAAAATATGGTTCCAGAGCAGGGAGGACATTAGCAGGTCCCTATAATGCAAGGTGATAATGGGTTCCAACAGCAAGGATTTCAGTCACGGGGTAGAGGTCGTGGTGTTATGATTGATCCAAGAACTGGTGTTTATGTGCCAACTTTAAAGAAAACAAACCCTTGCCACGTCTACGCAAGTTGGGGCATTGGAAGTGCGAATGTCGATTTAATACAGGTAACATGATGCATGGAAATCAGATTCAGAGTGCTGGATTTGTGCGGCCTCAGGGAAATACCAAGGTTCAGAAACAGCAGTTACAGAGATAAAGAGTTCAAAATCCCAATGTACCCTAGGCTCAAGCGATGCAAGTTCCACAAGCCCCGATGCCACAACAAAATGCTAATGTTGCAAATGTCCAGACATACAATGCAAATCAGGTCCCTAATGCAAATACAAATCCCTTTGTGGGTCAGAACACGTCCCAACAATATTCCATGCTTCAGACAGATGATTGTGGCTCAGGCCTGTCACAATTACTGGGTCTGAGAGGGGAGGAGGATTGCGTACTTGGCACAACCTTAGAGGTAGACCAGAGTGGTCCATACGTAGATGGTGAGGTAAATGGTAAACCTGTCTCATTCCTTCTCGACACTGGTGCTACCCGCTCTACTGTGTGAATAGCAGAGGTTCCTAACCTACCCCTCTCAGGAGAAAGAATCCAAGTTGTAGGAGTTGCAAATAAATAACTAGCCCAGCTTCAGAAGCTGTACCATTCAAGTTAGGGTATTTTGAGGATCATCACTGATTTGTGGTGTGTGATTTGAGTCCTGTAAATCTAGTTGGACAAGACCATTTATGTAAGCTAAATTGTTACATTTACTGTACCCCAAATTGCATTGAATTCCATACCAATGATGAGTACTTTGTCTTCAAGCTTGTACGACAGAGATCAGACTTCGGGATATACCCTTTGTTAACCAAAAATGATTTGCCTCCATAATTTAGAGACTCAGGGGTAATTGTAAATTTATTGACCGTTCAATTATTTAAAATCTTTACAGTAAGATTAGCTAAAAATCTGCCCCCTCTTCAGATCTCCCCCTCCCTCCAACCCTCCAGCCACTTAGTTACTTGAACCCGCAATTCATACTGTTATCCCTTTTGTTGGTAAATCCCTTTTTTGCCGTCAAGCAAGAGGTTATTTTTATATTGCACAAACGTTAAGTCTGTGAGTCCCTTCGTTGCCGTCGAGCAAGAGGTTATTTTTATATTGAACAACCATTTCCTTAAGACCCGTTAAAAAGTCTGTGAGTTCAAGGTGCCCATAGTTGGACGCAGGAGTCCTGGCAGGTGAGGCATTGTCGGTCGCCTTACTGATGTGTGGACTCTCTACTCTAGTTCCTGATCTTCGGCCGGGCTATGCGATGTTCAAATGTGGAGGTCTGTGATAAGTTGCTACTACCTTGTGCCATGTTGCTTTAACGGTAGCAAAACTGTCTCTTGTGATGGCCCTACAGGTGCTGCATTAGAAGATGTGCGCTTTTCCGCTGCTGGGTGCCAGATTGCGGCCCTCGTTGGAGGCTTTTTGTTGACTGTATCTGTCTGTTTGGTTTTGCGCTCGGGCTGCAAGAGGACCAGGTTGTTATTTTGAGTAAATTTATTGCCTGCCCTGGATTCAGAGAGCTGTGGCAGTGCCTCGAGTGCCTGTCTGATTGAGTGTGTGAACTTCGCCACACTCGCAAGAATACAGGTTTTTGTTTCAGAGAAACACCAGAAAGAGGCCTCCTTACAGAACCTTGTGCCCTTGACCCTAAAAATGGGGCAAAGCAACCGATGACATTCGCTGGCCAGTTTGGGGCAGCAGCATAGAAGATGAAGCCAGAATTCCTTTTGGTAGTTGCATAACCGACAAGAGACTGCTCCGTCTTTTCGAGCCCATGTTGACCTAAAGTCCGAGATCTTGAGGGTGATGAGCCGCATGAACAGAATTTTCCTGCGAGTCTGGGCTGATAGTGCTTCATGTAGGTACTACTGGGCTTTCCCCGGAATGTAAGATGTGTCCAGTGCCATCGTGTTAGTAATGTAGCGGAGTAAGGCCCGATCCTCTTCATACAAAATGGAGTGGGCCTGCCGCTTCACGGCATTTGACTAGGCGGATTGCGAGATGTCAAGTAAGGGCCAACTCTCTGCTTCAATTTTCAGGGTCCCTATTGCTTGGCCCAGTTTGATGTGCCAGGGGGAGTCCACTTCCCTGAATATTGTTTCCAGTTTATGTTTAAGGGTGTTCTCCGAGGCTTTGAGGACCGTGATGCAGTACTTGATTCAGTCCCCCTGAAGTTCCAATTCTGGTCTGCAGAGCCCTAATTCCAGCCATAGCTTGGTGTTCCTTGCTTGTCTGGGCGCCTGCAGCACTGTCTTATATGCTTTCATCTGAGCTGCTGCTATGAGTTTGTCTAGAGCTCCTGGGAAGGCCAGGTGACCGTAGTTGATGGCCGGTATTAGTTTTGCCTTGAGAACCGTCAGCATTGGCTCTGCTGTTGGGCTTGACAGGCGTTGGCTTAAGCGCCTTAGTGAGAGGATTATGCGATTGGTTTTGGCATTTAGATGTTTTATGAGTGTCGCCAGGGTGGCCCTCTCAGTTAGCCAAACCACGAGATAGTTGTAGGCTGCTGTTGTACTGATTTGATGGTCTCCCAGTTGTCAAGTAGCTAGTCTTTTTTGAGGATATTTGCTGAATACTATTATCTTTGTCTTGCTCTGATTAACAGTTTTCCTTGTTGTACTTTTCGAGTTCCTTTAAGGCTTTTTGAAGGCCCCCTCTGGTGTGGTCTATTACTACTGTGTCATCAGCATACTGGAGGGTTGCGAATCTCACCTTGCCCAGTCTCAGGGGCGCTAAACTGGCTTCTTTCAGGGCATTCCCCATGTCCACAGTGTAAAGGTTAAATAATAGTGGGGCCAGGACGCAGCCCTGCTTGATTCCGTTGTTGGCTTCGACTCTTGATATTACGGCTGTGGGGCTTATTTTGACCTGGACTCATGCCCCCACTTAGAGACCTATAATCGCCTTCAGGAGTTTCGGGGGGATCCCCCATGCTGTCAGTTTTCCCCAGAGTCTGCCTCAATCAACTCTATCAAAGCCTGTGCTGCATTCTATAAAGCAGCAAAACAGAGGCAGATACTTGTCTTTGACCTCTTGTTTGAAGAGGTAGGCTAGCGTCATGATGTTGTCCATTGTGGAACTGTTTACCCTGAATCCTGTCTTGTGGAATGGGAGAATTCTGTTCTTGTTTGCCCAATCCTCCAAGTCCTTCAGTAATATTTGCGCGTAGGCCTTGGCTTCTAGGTCGAGCAGAGTGACTAGACTGTAATTGGCAGGGTTAGAGTGATCGCCTTTCTTATGGATGGGGAATAGGACTGATCCTTTCCATGATTGCGGTATTATTGCCATCATGTAAGCTATTTGTAGAGTGGAGTCAGAATTGGGACAAAAAATGCCTGAGCTAATTTAAATTCCAGGGCGAGAATACCATTGGGCCCTGGAGCTCCGTCATTTCTCATTGCCCTGCTGATCCTCCTTATCTCACCGTCAGTGAAGCCGGCGCCTTGGATGGACTCTAGCCCTGCTTCCTGCACGCTCTTAAAGTGGGGTTCCATGTCGTGGACTGTGTCCAGGGTATTCTTGGTGGTGAAGGGTCCGGCGGCTAACGAGTCTCTCGTATACAATCCTTTTACATACGCTTTCCACTCACTGCCTGCAATACTGTTCTCTTTTGTCGGGCTTTGGGAGTTCAGCCAATTGATGTATCTCCATAGTTTGGAGTTGTTCTTTTCCTTTATCAATGAGAATACTTTGAACCATTTCTTTTCAGTGAGCTTTCTATTGTTCTTGCATACTTTCTTCCTGTATGCTGTCCTCAAAGCGGCTATAGGGAGCGCTTCTGGCGATGTTCCTCTTTTCTTTTTTTGCCTTGAGTGCCTTCCTGAGGGCTCGTTTACATAAAGTCAGGCACTTCAGTGCACATGGCTAAAAAGGGGATGATTCTGTGTTGGGTCTCTATTTTTTGTGTTGGACGTCCCCCAGTTTCTGCTGTAAATCGCCCATCATGGCTTCCCAGTGACCTAATACCCTTGATGGGGATCCTGTCAACGGGTGTACTTCCTTCATTGTTACCCACTCTGACAGTTTGAGTCTGAGGTTGGCAGTCAATTTATTCTTTTGAGGTCTCTATAGCACTATTCTCCTGTGGGTTCGCCAATTACTTGCTGGAGATCTGCCGATTGCGTTGCCAGATGGAAAGTGGTGCGCAGAGGCCTGTGGTCGCTTTCCACTCTATCATCAATCGTGAAGTCTCTCAGCTTATTGGCCAGCCTCTCATTAGTTAGGATATAGTCGATTGTAGATATGTTCCTAAAGGTCGGCTTGGGGCACCACGAAGGGGAGCATGTTTTTGTATACAGTGAGTTGCTTGTAGCTTGAAATGTTTAAGAGAGAGCAAAGGCCCTGCCTTGTTCCCATTTCTGTGTGAGTCTAGTACCTGATCCAATCCTCTCGTTTTAAGATCTCCGGCAATAATCACATTATGATGTTTGTATTTGATTAGTACTTCTTCCAGTGTGCTGATGAAAGATTTCATGAGAGATAGCATTTGGCTCTGTGCTGGGTTGCTATAGCAGTTTATTAGCAGCAGGAGAAAAGGCTGACCACACGCCCTGAGCCCCTCAATTATCATGGCTTGCAGGTCGGGAGTTTTTACTCTTATTTCTGTGATTTTGAGTTTTCAGGTGTGGCTTAGGAAAACCGACAGTCCTCCTGATGGCCGGCCAAAGATGTTCGTTTTCGTGGCAGCTATATGATGTTTGTAAAAGCAGACTAAGGGAGTTGTTGACATTTCCCAGGTTTCCTGAAAGCATAGTATGTCCCCTTTTGCTAGGTAATCCTGTGTTCCCTTGTCCATGGCGCTTTTGCTTAGCCCTGTGATGTTCCATGAGATAAGAGTTAGTAGTTGTTGGTGATCGGCTGGTTCCCCTGTTTTCCTATGTGGATAGGAATGCTGCTGCTAGAATTCCTCCATTGTGGTCTGCTCGGTCTGGCTCATTTGCACTCTGCGCTGGTTATCTTTGTGGGTAATAGAGATATTTATTGGGGTGCTTGGTCATTCAGCGATGTTTCTCCCTCCCTTCCTATGGTTGTTTGTTCCTTTCAAAATTGATGGGGCCCCCCTCCCATCACGGTGGGGGATGAGAACGTGCGGGTATTTCAGCAGGCTGGGTTCTTGATCGTCTATGCCCCAGCTGACTAGCTGTTGGCTTCACCAAGAACCGCCTGTTAAAGATGCTATTGGCTGAATCCCACTGAGGTGGAGTCCCCATGGGTATCTCCATGTATCCTTCTGAACTTTACCCACTCCAGGTTTCCCGATGTGATCTCAGTCAAGGTAGCAGTGTGTCCAAATAGCCGAAGAATGTTGGACCTGTTTAGGATGTCGTGAGGGCCTTTAATAAAGTACCTGGGGTGAGCACCACCTCATGGATTGTGGTCCTTTCCTTAGGCCTTAGTGCGTGCAGTTGGCACATGTCCACACATGAGGCTATGAAGGCCCAGATTTGGAGAGTGGTTGTTGGAGATTCTGTGCTGTTGTCTGCCTGCTGCCCCATTTGAAGTTCTAGCCAAGCTGTCTTTTGAGTGTTGCTACCTCTGAGAGAGTGTGGTGTGCCCCTTCGGGCCTTTCTGAGTCTCGGGTCTCAGTGGGTCTGGTGCCCTTGTTTGTGTGCAGGCATCCTCCTTTTCTGGGCTTGCCCTGGGAGTTGCGACCCGTCCGGGGTCTAGTGTTGGCCCTGTTGGTTGCTCGGCTGCCTGATGCTTACTCTGATGCGTTGGGACCTCCATTCTTTGTGCTTTTTCTTCTGTGGTTGCCCGTGACCTGTTCTTCTGTTTAAAGTTGAAGATGGGAAAGCGTGGCCTTGGGTTGATTTTTTCCTCGGGCTGCAACTGTCTTTTGGTTTTCAATCTCTTCAGTAGTTTTTTCAGCTTTTCTTGGCCCTCCTGTATAGAGGGGCTTTTGTCCTTGCTCTTGCTGCCCCCTCGATGTTCACCTTAAGTACTGCTCTTTCATGTGAGTCGAGGCTGTCGGGGTCTTCCTTGCTTTCCCTCCTACTTTGGGTTACTGCGGCGTTTGTACTTCTTTGCCCTTCCTTAGGTTCCTTTGGTTCTGGGCTCATGGCTGGGCAGTGTTTTTCTTTAGAGGCCAATGGGGGCTTATTCCCTGCTGTTAACCTGAGGGATCCATAAGTTGATGTTGGTGGATCCCCCTAACCCCTGGCTAGCGCTACCATGTCCCCTAAGATTTCGGGCAGCTCAGCCCACTTTTTTATGATGTCGACAAATGAACTAGTGCGGGCTATCATGGCCTAGTTGTTATAAATTATTGCTTCCAGTTACACCAGCGTGTGGCCCTGGTTCGCGAGGCCCTGGGCAATTGATTACAGGAAATCAACTTGGACCTCCATTTTTGTTGACTGCCAGATCAGGGACCTTGCAATTGCATTTTTTGTTTCTCTGATGGCTTTCAAGTGGAAGTTTTCTTGAGGATCTTCTTGGCCTGTTGGTTGAAGGCCCTCCGCAAGGGAATCATTTGCTTTTTCCTTCTTCCGAAGGATTTTTGGGTTGAGATCCAATGTCCTTTCTGTTGTTAGTTCTAGTTTTTGTAAGAAGGAGGCAGTAAGGTCATCTGACTCTGGGGAGTTGACCTGATGACTGTTTGCAGGTGAGATGGTTGTAACTGATCTTGGGGTGGATGGCATTAAATCTTTTGCCTCTTTGTCCTTGTCCTTGTCCCGTCACCAGTGAATAAGAGCTTCAGTCGATTGAAAGCCGTTTGCCTTGTCTGTTGGCTTCCAGGAGTTCTCATTCTCTGTGTTCTGTGGGAGCCTCCTGGGCTCATTCACTTGGGCCCTTTCACTGCAGGTGTTGCTGCTCTGATCCTCAGTTGCCCCTTGGTACCCGCTGAAGGGGGCTGATCCTGTGCTTCCTGTTCCCAATCCCAGTCTCTGGGGTGTGAATGAGCTCTGCGCTTAGGGGTGAGGTTTCCAAGGGGGGGAGAGTCCACCCACCCTTGACTGGATCCCAGCCCTTGGAGTATGTGCTCTGTCACCTCCTCTTTCCCTTCCGAAGAGCTGTCCAGGTTTATTATTGCGATACAAAAGGGGATGATGGACGGAACGTTTGAGCCAATCAAACACTCACCCCCAGTCAACTGATCTGGGTTTAATCCATCATCATTCTTTAGCTCACTCCGCCACCCCAGTTCAGACATGGCCATATGCAAATCAGTCTGACCCTGTGCCTCATGGGAACAGTCCAGCCCGAACTGCCAAGCCATGTCTTCCCTGGACCGGAAACAAGCATCCTAGGACCGGTTTCTGGCATTTCAGCCGTCATCAGCCAGGCTTGCTTGAATCCAGTGGCAAAGTGAGCAAGGGACCCACGTCTGGGCATACCCCGCCAACTTAGGGCGACCAAGCGATACAAAAGGGGATGATGGACGGAACGTTTGAGCCAATCAAACACTCACCCCAGTCAACTGATCTGGGTTTAATCCATCATCATTCTTTAGCTCACTCCGCCACCCCAGTTCAGACATGGCCATATGCAAATCAGTCTGACCCTGTGCCTCATGGGAACAGTCCAGCCCGAACTGCCTAGGATGCTTGTTTCCGGTCCAGGGAAGACATGGCTTGGCAGTTCGTGCTGGACTGTTCCCATGAGGCACAGGGTCAGACTGATTTGCATATGGCCATGTCTGAACTGGGGTGGTGGAGTGAGCTAAAGAATGATGATGGATTAAACCCAGATCAGTTGACTGGGGGTGAGTGTTTGATTGGCTCAAACGTTCCGTCCATCATCCCCTTTGTATCGCTTTGTTCGCCCTAAGTTGGCGGGGGTATGCCCAGACGTGGGTCCCTTGCTCACTTTGCCACTGGATTCAAGCAAGCCTGGCTGATGACGGCTGGAATGCCAGAAACCGGTCCTAGGATGCTTGTTTCCGGTCCAGGGAAGACATGGCTTGGCAGTTCGTGCTGGACTGTTCCCATGAGGCACAGGGTCAGACTGATTTGCATATGGCCATGTCTGAACTGGGGTGGTGGAGTGAGCTAAAGAATGATGATGGATTAAACCCAGATCAGTTGACTGGGGGTGAGTGTTTGATTGGCTCAAACGTTCCGTCCATCATCCCCTTTTGTATCGGCAGGTTTATTATTGGGCTGCCGGGTACTTGAAAATATTAGGTTACAAGCCCTTGATGGGGAGCGTTCGCTGTTGTTAGCTCCTGTTTGAGTAGCTGGGCCCTAAGGTGTGTTGGCCCAGTGAGCACACACTCCTCCACGTCGGTCCCTTTTTGACAAGACAGCTTCCTTTTGAGCGTCATGCTTCAGCTCCTATGTGAGGAAGTTTTGGAGTGCTGTCCTCCTTCCTTTCTTCCTCGCTCCATTCCACCTTCGCTGACCCCCTCCCCAGGCCTCTTGAGATGGGGGAGCACTTGCTGATGCTTTAGATGGGTTTTTCCTGTTGGTAGTGCAGCTACTTTAAACTGTGGTTGCCGTGGTGTCTGGCAAACTACTCTTTCAGATTAGATATGGGGGCCTGAACGCTCCCACTGCTTTGTGCTGTAGCTTGTTCTGTCGGCCCGTTTTCCTAGTTGTCTCTTGTAACGGGCTAAGAAGAGGCTTGGGAGGGGAAGGGAAGAGGCCTGAGGAGGGCTGATGGCTTCTGTGGATGCTGCGCTGGGGGAGCAGAAGCAGGGTATCACCAGCCCCCGCAAGCCGCACCCAGACTGTCTGGCCGCCTCCGTAGGGCTTGCCGAGGGGTTCTCACTCTGTGTTGGTGCTCTAAGGCTGCCACGCTTGCTCAGATGCTCAGGTGCTCTTTTCAGCTTTCAATACCAGCAGGTAAGTGAGTGGGCAGTTGTGTGTTTGAAGCTGAGAGGAGCCGGGACTGGAGAGTCGGTAGAGTGGAGAACAGCAGAATGCCGGCTTATCGCTCCTCTCCTCCTCCTCCTCCTCCGCCAGCTTAGGCCTCGACGCCCGACTCCCAGCTCCTGTCTCTCACCTCGCCTGACTCCCATCTCCTGTCTCTCGCCTCGCCTGCAGCAGTAGCAGCGGTGAGGTTTGGTGCGGGCGGTGCAGCGGTGCAGTTCGAGTGCCGGCCCGGCCCACTCCTCCACAGCTCCTGTGACCTCCCGAGCCGCCTCAGTCACACTCCTGCCTTGACCTGGACCTGTAGCAAGCCTGTAGCAGACTGGTGGTAAGACGGACACACAACGCCACCACTGCTCTCTGCTCTCTACTTCGCACAACTGGCAAAGACCCACAAACTGGTTGCCAAGCCAGCAGAATAACTGATCTGCTCTATTTCTCTCAACCTAGCAAGCTCCTTTGGATTTCATTAAGCCACTTTAGCGCTTGGTGTCAGACGGTTAAGTCTAATTAGCTTTGTGTTTTACTGCAGAGGTTGCTCTTCTCTCTTTGCTCTTCAAATGTGTGGAGGAGAGGGGGAAAGAGTGAGCACTCAACTCAACGGAAGAGCTGGCTGTCAAGAGCATTGCCCGGTCTCGTCCACAGGTGACAGGAAGTGAAGCAAAATGTCTCTCGTGCACTCACTCTTCGTGACCTCTCTGAATAGGCTTCCACAATGGGAAGAAGACAACCTCCCCGTGGAAGAGTTGCTGCCTCAGGGGTATATTTACAAGGAAATGGCGCAGCACGGCGGGGCGGCAAATTTGAACCTGAATACTAATTTTTAATAAACACCCTTGAAACTGGCTACCGATTCCTCGTCCTCATTGTGTAGCCAAATGGGTACACTGTTAATTGATTGAATTGAGTATGACCACCCTAACTTTCTTCACCCCTCAGTGTGATTAAAAAGGTCCATCAGAGGACGAAGAGTAGGTAAGGAATAAAATTAAAAGTAAATGGGCCCAGTAAATGCTGGGTCTCTAAAAGAATTAAAAAAACCTGGAAAGATTTTGTTCTTTGCAGTCAAATCATGGATTTACTATCTGGATAAATAATTAAAGGAAAGGACAAGGAAAATGAAGCATTTAAAAGGAGGATTCCCTTGTCAGGATCCCTGAGGCTAAGGGGTAGACTTAGTTATAAAGGAACCTCTAAGACTTTTGAAGGAAGGAACAGCCAGTTCTGATCCCCTTTATGAGAGAGAAAATTGATTGGGTAGGTTAATCACACGTATTAAGTGATTCATAGCCTTGGGAAATTTTGTGAACAGACAAAGCAATATGTTAAGATTGTATCCCCCTGATAACGTTTTCATTCCCTTGTAGCAAAAGGCATACGAACCTTACCCAGTGAAAGTATACTAGCAAGACCTATAGCCAGGAACAGTCTGAGATCACCCAAACCCATTAGGTTTGGTCCTAAAGAAGTCAAAGACAAGGGCCTCAAGGAATCACCTTGTCTCATCCCCAACCTCCATTCATCTAGGCAGTCAGTTGCTGGGACTCTTGGTAGATAACATGTTGAGGATTGGTCTCTGGGGGGAATCAGCAGATTATCTTTGTTCCCCCATAGCCCTGGACTTCAGGTGAGTGAACCTTGACAGAAAGCCATGCCCACAAAAATGCAATCAGCTTGAACAAAGATGGATCTTGCCAATTCTTCAGAAATGTTAGGTGTATCCCACACTCCCCAAGCCCCCACCATGAAAGATGTTGCTCAGGCCCTAGCTATGGTTCAGTAGTTTACGACAGGAGAATCAGCAGTTAAAAGCAAAATTAATTGGGTATAAACCTAGGCCCACACCCTGCATTTAGGACCCCATGGCAGTCCCCAAAATGTTCAGGTCTGTCCCACAACCAGCAGATTTCCATTTGCCTGAAGGTGGAACCTCTCCAGGTAACACAAATGAAGGAACTAGGAATATGCTGGTGAATGTAACTGCTATGATAGCAACACCAGTTTAGCTCTCTGCCCGGGAATGTTTCAGTGGTGATATCTTACAATTTATGCTTTGTGAATCAATGTCACCTCCAGTTTATGTGCCTTCCCTGATGATGCCAGATCTCTGTACTGGGGTGAATGTTTGACAATGTGCAGCATTCTGTCCATCAATTGTTCTCTTTGCATTTGTGACGGATATGCCCAGACGTGGGTCCCCTGCTCTCCATGCCACTGAAGTCAAGGTAGCCTGGCTGATGAGGGGTGATGCCCCGAAACCGGTCCCAGGATGCTTGTTTCCAGTCCAGGGAGGACGTGGTCTGCCAGTTCGGGCTGGACTTGTCCCATGGGGAATAGGGTCAAGACTGATTTGCATATGGCTGGGTCTGAACTGAAATGGCATGGGGAGCAGAAAAAGATGGATTTAGGCCCAGATCTCTGTACTGTGGTGAATGTTTGGTATTGTGCAGCATTCTGTCCATCAATAGTTCTTTTTTCCAAGGTGGCTTCCAGCATCTCTTACATGACAGGAAATGCAGCCACCTGGTCTATTCCTCTGGCTGAGAGTGATGATCTCATTCTGCATAGATTTCCGGTTTTAAAAAGCAATTCAGAAGCTCTTGCCAAGCAAACCTTTATGCAGGCCAGTGACAACGAGCTATTAAGCCTCAAGCAAGGGAACAAGTATTTGCTCCCTTATATCTCGAATTTTAACCAGCAGGTCTTGGAGACAAATTTGCCAGAAGAGAAGAAAACTTTCCTGATTTATAGAGGGTTATGGGATGACCTTAAAGATATCTTCTCACAAATAGTTGACCTGCCAGGACTATGTTGAGTTTATCAATATATTAGGGAAATCGGACCACAGGCAACCATAAACAATGGAGACAAATCCAAAGTTGATATCACTAGTAATAGTCTTTTTGGGAGAGGGGAAGGGATCAGTTGTGAGCAAGAATTCAGATGGGGTAGAACCCATGCAAATCAGAGGAACACAAGGCCTCCTCTTACAAGAGGTAGAAGAAAAAATAAAGAAATGTATCTTTGTTTATATTATGGCAAGGGAGGCCACTTTGCCGATGAATGTCCGGGCAAAACCAAAAGTCCAAGTAAAGAGGCAGTGGCTTCTGTAATATCCGATGCCAACCTCAATTCTCAGGAGACAGAACACTAGTTTACTCGGGGAAGATAGAGATCGACTCTCCGAGCATTGAACCAGAAAGGATCTGACAATACTTGGCTAACTCTTTAGTAGACTCCCGTGACATTTCATCATCACAGTAACTTTGGTGATCTCAAGTCACTTGAGGAAAGTGCTTCCTGTACTGTTAGATGTAGGAGCAAAAGGACATTTTCTCAACATTTCTTCAGCAAAGACATTTATAATTTTTATAATTCACATGGATAAACTTGAGCCAGTAAGAATGGTGGACAGGGTTGAACTATCCTCAGAATTTATAACTTTTCAGTCTCTGCTTATGAATTCGATTTTTGATAATCGCCATACAGAACAGATTGGATTTGATTTGATCAGAACCCCAATCTTTGGGGGTTGCCTGGTTAGAATTGCACAGTTCCAAAATAAATTGAATGTCAAGAAAGGTGCCACTGGATTCCAGATTTTGTTTTTATTCCTGCTACTGACTGGGCAATTTCGCCAACCTGCATCCCAGTTCAGGATAAAACCATGACCTTTTTGCCTAGTCAATACCAGGAATTTCAGGATATTTTCCATAAAATAAAGTCTGCAACCTTCCCTCCTCACAGGAGTTTTGAGTGCTGAATAGATATGGTCCCAGGGGCAACTAAGCCCTGCAGTAAAATGTACCACTGTCATAGCCAGATACACAACATCTAAAGGAATACCCTGACAAGCTGTTGTCATATGGGTTTTTAAGACATTTTACCTCACCTGTTCCCTAACCTTTATTTGTTCCTTGAAAAAACAGTAAGCTAAAAACCTGTATTAATTATTGTGCCCTTAATGAGGTAACTATAAAAAATGGATACCAGTTACCTTTAATCCCTGTCCTCCTAGACCAGGTGCAGAATTCAGCTATTTACGCAAAGCTAGATTTATGTGGAGCTTACCACTTAATTCTCATCCACAAGGGTGACAAGTGGAAAACCACATGCAGAACTCAATATGGACTTTACAAATACTTTGTAATGCCCTTCAGCCTGTGCAACTTTAATTGATTACACTTTTTCTGATTTACTACCAAGACAAACAAGAACACATCACACATGTAAAAGTGGTCCCATAAACATAGAGTGAAAATCATCTCTTCTCCAAGCTAGACAACTGCATGTTCCATATCACTCAGGTAGAAATCTGAGGTTTTATAATACCACCCTCTGCAATGCAAATGGACACTAAGAAAGGTTGAGGTGGATCTCAATTGTCCTGTGAGACCTGTCAACCTTAAGATGGTTTTCCCCAAAACTTTTTGTGCCTTCTTGCCTCCATTTTTTGGTGCTGAAATTTGTTTTGTTTTTGTTGGCCTTATGACTGCTAACCAGTGCTAAAGTGCTTGTGCTCACTTCCCTATGCATGGTTTAATTGGCTTACATCTGATTAGCATATTTAATTTACATATAAGTCAATTGTGGAATGGTATATCATGTACCCAGGGCCTGTGCATTAAATGCTACTAGTGGGCGTGCAGCACTTGTTGTGCCACCCACTGAAGTAGCACCTTAAACATGTCCTAGACCTGCCATTGCAGCCCTAAGGTAGGCCCTAAGTAGCCCATAGGGCAGGGTGCATTGTAATTAAAATATTCAACATGAACTTTTAAGTGTTACTCATCCTGCTAGTGAAAAACTCCTAAATTTGTTTTTCAGTACTGTGAGGCCTACCTGTCCCGTAGGACAACATTGAGTTGGCTAATTACATTTGATAAGTGCTAACTTTTGATTGGGTCCAGGTAGCCAATTCAATGTTTGGTATCTCTCAAATTGTAATGAAAAATCCTTTTTTAGTAGTAAAGTCCGATTTTTGATTGCAATTTTGAAAATGCTACTTTCAGAAAGTTGCAAAAGAAACAATTGATGGACGGAATGCTGGACAATGCAAACATTCACCCCCAGTCACAAGGATCTGGGTTAAATCCATCATTCTTTTGCTCACCACACCACCCCAGTTTGGACCCAGCCATATGCAAATCAGTCTTGACCCTGTTCCTTGTGGATGGATTTAGGCCCAGATCTCTGTACTGGGGTGAATGTATGACATTGTTCTGCATTCTGTCCATCAACTGTTGTTTTTGCATTTGTCACCCCGAGTGGGACGGGTATGCCCAGACGTGGGTCCCGTGCTCTCCATGCCACTGGAATCAAGCTATCCTGGCTGAAGAGGGGTGAAACCCCGAAACCGGTCCTAGGATGCTTGTTTCCAGTCCAGGGAGGACCTGGCTTGGCAGTTCGGGCTGGACTTCCCATGAGGCACAGGGTCAAGACTGATTTGCATATGGCTGGGTTCAAACTGGAATGGCATGGTGAGCAAAAAAACGATGGATTGAGGCCCAGATCTCTGTACAGGGGTGAATGTATGACATTGTTCTGCATTCTGTCCATCAACTGTTGTTTTTGCATTTGTCACCCCGAGTGGGACGGGTATGCCCAGACGTGGGTCCCGTGCTCTCCATGCCACTGGAATCAAGCTATCCTGGCTGAAGAGGGGTGAAACCCCGAAACCGGTCCTAGGATGCTTGTTTCCAGTCCAGGGAGGACCTGGCTTGGCAGTTCGGGCTGGACTGTTCCCATGAGGCACAGGGTCAAGACTGATTTGCATATGGCTGGGTTCAAACTGGAATGGCATGGTGAGCAAAAAACGATGGATTTAGGCCCAGATCTCTGTACTGGGGTGAATGTATGACATTGTTCTGCATTCTGTCCATCAACTGTTGTTTTTGCATTTGTCACCCCGAGTGGGACGGGTATGCCCAGACGTGGGTCCCGTGCTCTCCATGCCACTGGAATCAAGCTATCCTGGCTGAAGAGGGGTGAAACCCCGAAACCGGTCCTAGGATGCTTGTTTCCAGTCCAGGGAGGACCTGGCTTGGCAGTTCGGGCTGGACTGTTCCCATGAGGCACAGGGTCAAGACTGATTTACATATGGCTGGGTTCAAACTGGAATGGCATGGTGAGCAAAAAAACGATGGATTTAGGCCCAGATCTCTGTACTGGGGTGAATGTATGACATTGTTCTGCATTCTGTCCATCAACTGTTGTTTTTGCATTTGTCACCCCAAGTGGGACGGATATGTCCATACGTGGGTCCCGTGCTCTCCATGCCACTGGAATCAAGCTATCCTGGCTGAAGAGGGGTGAAACCCCGAAACCGGTCCTAGGATGCTTGTTTCCAGTCCAGGGAGGACCTGGCTTGGCAGTTCGGGCTGGACTGTTCCCATGAGGCACAGGGTCAAGACTGATTTGCATATGGCTGGGTTCAAACTGGAATGGCATGGTGAGCAAAAAAACGATGGATTTAGGCCCAGATCTCTGTACTGGGGTGAATGTATGACATTGTTCTGCATTCTGTCCGCAACTGTTGTTTTTGCATTTGTCACCCCGAGTGGGACGGGTATGCCCAGACGTGGGTCCCGTGCTCTCCATGCCACTGGAATCAAGCTATCCTGGCTGAAGAGGGGTGAAACCCCGAAACCGCTCCTAGGATGCTTGTTTCCAGTCCAGGGAGGACCTGGCTTGGCAGTTCGGGCTGGACTGTTCCCATGAGGCACAGGGTCAAGACTGATTTGCATATGGCTGGGTTCAAACTGGATTGGCATGGTGAGCAAAAAAACGATGGATTTAGGCCCAGATCTCTGTACTGGGGTGAATGTATGACATTGTTCTGCATTCTGTCCATCAACTGTTGTTTTTGCATTTGTCACCCCGAGTGGGACGGGTATGCCCAGACGTGGGTCCCGTGCTCTCCATGCCACTGGAATCAAGCTATCCTGGCTGAAGAGGGGTGAAATCCCGAAACCGGTCCTAGGATGCTTGTTTCCAGTCCAGGGAGGACCTGGCTTGGCAGTTCGGGCTGGACTGTTCCCATGAGGCACAGGGTCAAGACTGATTTGCATATGGCTGGGTTCAAACTGGAATGGCATGGTGAGCAAAAATACGATGGATTTAGGCCCAGATCTCTGTACTGGGGTGAATGTATGACATTGTTCTGCATTCTGTCCATCAACTGTTGTTTTTGCATTTGTCACCCCGAGTGGGACGGGTATGCCCAGACGTGGGTCCCGTGCTCTCCATGCCACTGGAATCAAGCTATCCTGGCTGAAGAGGGGTGAAACCCCGAAACCGGTCCTAGGATGCTTGTTTCCAGTCCAGGGAGGACCTGGCTTGGCAGTTCGGGCTGGACTGTTCCCATGAGGCACAGGGTCAAGACTGATTTGCATATGGCTGGGTTCAAACTGGAATGGCATGGTGAGCAAAAAAACGATGGATTTAGGCCCAGATCTCTGTACTGGGGTGAATGTATGACATTGTTCTGCATTCTGTCCATCAACTGTTGTTTTTGCATTTGTCACCCCGAGTGGGACGGGTATGCCCAGACGTGGGTCCCGTGCTCTCCATGCCACTGGAATCAAGCTATCCTGGCTGAAGAGGGGTGAAACCCCGAAACCGCTCCTAGGATGCTTGTTTCCAGTCCAGGGAGGACCAGGCTTGGCAGTTCGGGCTGGACTGTTCCCATGAGGCACAGGGTCAAGACTGATTTGCATATGGCTGGGTTCAAACTGGAATGGCATGGTGAGCAAAAAACGATGGATTTAGGCCCAGATCTCTGTACTGGGGTGAATGTATGACATTGTTCTGCATTCTGTCCATCAACTGTTGTTTTTGCATTTGTCACCCCGAGTGGGACGGGTATGCCCAGACGTGGGTCCCGTGCTCTCCATGCCACTGGAATCAAGCTATCCTGGCTGAAGAGGGGTGAAACCCCGAAACCGGTCCTAGGATGCTTGTTTCCAGTCCAGGGAGGACCTGGCTTGGCAGTTCGGGCTGGATTGTTCCCATGAGGCACAGGGTCAAGACTGATTTGCATATGGCTGGGTTCAAACTGGAATGGCATGGTGAGCAAAAAACGATGGATTTAGGCCCAGATCTCTGTACTGGGGTGAATGTATGACATTGTTCTGCATTCTGTCCATCAACTGTTGTTTTTGCATTTGTCACCCCGAGTGGGACGGGTATGCCCAGACGTGGGTCCCGTGCTCTCCATGCCACTGGAATCAAGCTATCCTGGCTGAAGAGGGGTGAAACCCCGAAACCGGTCCTAGGATGCTTGTTTCCAGTCCAGGGAGGACCTGGCTTGGCAGTTCGGGCTGGACTGTTCCCATGAGGCACAGGGTCAAGACTAATTTGCATATGGCTGGGTTCAAACTGGAATGGCATGGTGAGCAAAAAAACGATGGATTTAGGCCCAGATCTCTGTACTGGGGTGAATGTATGACATTGTTCTGCATTCTGTCCATCAACTGTTGTTTTTGCATTTGTCACCCCGAGTGGGACGGGTATGCCCAGACGTGGGTCCCGTGCTCTCCATGCCACTGGAATCAAGCTATCCTGGCTGAAGAGGGGTGAAACCCCGAAACCGGTCCTAGGATGCTTGTTTCCAGTCCAGGGAGGACCTGGCTTGGCAGTTCGGGCTGGACTGTTCCCATGAGGCACAGGGTCAAGACTGATTTGCATATGGCTGGGTTCAAACTGGAATGGCATGGTGAGCAAAAAACGATGGATTTAGGCCCAGATCTCTGTACTGGGGTGAATGTATGACATTGTTCTGCATTCTGTCCATCAACTGTTGTTTTTGCATTTGTCACCCCGAGTGGGACGGGTATGCCCAGACGTGGGTCCCGTGCTCTCCATGCCACTGGAATCAAGCTATCCTGGCTGAAGAGGGGTGAAACCCCGAAACCGGTCCTAGGATGCTTGTTTCCAGTCCAGGGAGGACCTGGCTTGGCAGTTCGGGCTGGACTGTTCCCATGAGGCACAGGGTCAAGACTGATTTGCATATGGCTGGGTTCAAACTGGAATGGCATGGTGAGCAAAAAACGATGGATTTAGGCCCAGATCTCTGTACTGGGGTGAATGTATGACATTGTTCTGCATTCTGTCCATCAACTGTTGTTTTTGCATTTGTCACCCCGAGTGGGACGGGTATGCCCAGACGTGGGTCCCGTGCTCTCCATGCCACTGGAATCAAGCTATCCTGGCTGAAGAGGGTGAAACCCCGAAACCGGTCCTAGGATGCTTGTTTCCAGTCCAGGGAGGACCTGGCTTGGCAGTTCGGGCTGGATTGTTCCCATGAGGCACAGGGTCAAGACTGATTTGCATATGGCTGGGTTCAAACTGGAATGGCATGGTGAGCAAAAAAACGATGGATTTAGGCCCAGATCTCTGTACTGGGGTGAATGTATGACATTGTTCTGCATTCTGTCCATCAACTGTTGTTTTTGCATTTGTCACCCCGAGTGGGACGGGTATGCCCAGACGTGGGTCCCGTGCTCTCCATGCCACTGGAATCAAGCTATCCTGGCTGAAGAGGGGTGAAACCCCGAAACCGGTCCTAGGATGCTTGTTTCCAGTCCAGGGAGGACCTGGCTTGGCAGTTCGGGCTGGACTGTTCCCATGAGGCACAGGGTCAAGACTAATTTGCATATGGCTGGGTTCAAACTGGAATGGCATGGTGAGCAAAAAAACGATGGATTTAGGCCCAGATCTCTGTACTGGGGTGAATGTATGACATTGTTCTGCATTCTGTCCATCAACTGTTGTTTTTGCATTTGTCACCCCGAGTGGGACGGGTATGCCCAGACGTGGGTCCCGTGCTCTCCATGCCACTGGAATCAAGCTATCCTGGCTGAAGAGGGGTGAAACCCCGAAACCGGTCCTAGGATGCTTGTTTCCAGTCCAGGGAGGACCTGGCTTGGCAGTTCGGGCTGGACTGTTCCCATGAGGCACAGGGTCAAGACTGATTTGCATATGGCTGGGTTCAAACTGGAATGGCATGGTGAGCAAAAAAACGATGGATTTAGGCCCAGATCTCTGTACTGGGGTGAATGTATGACATTGTTCTGCATTCTGTCCATCAACTGTTGTTTTTGCATTTGTCACCCCGAGTGGGACGGGTATGCCCAGACGTGGGTCCCGTGCTCTCCATGCCACTGGAATCAAGCTATCCTGGCTGAAGAGGGGTGAAACCCCGAAACCGGTCCTAGGATGCTTGTTTCCAGTCCAGGGAGGACCTGGCTTGGCAGTTCGGGCTGGACTGTTCCCATGAGGCACAGGGTCAAGACTGATTTGCATATGGCTGGGTTCAAACTGGAATGGCACGGTGAGCAAAAAAACGATGGATTTAGGCCCAGATCTCTGTACTGGGGTGAATGTATGACATTGTTCTGCATTCTGTCCATCAACTGTTGTTTTTGCATTTGTCACCCCGAGTGGGACGGGTATGCCCAGACGTGGGTCCCATGCTCTCCATGCCACTGGAATCAAGCTATCCTGGCTGAAGAGGGGTGAAACCCCGAAACCGGTCCTAGGATGCTTGTTTCCAGTCCAGGGAGGACCTGGCTTGGCAGTTCGGGCTGGACTGTTCCCATGAGGCACAGGGTCAAGACTGATTTGCATATGGCTGTGTTCAAACTGGAATGGCATGGTGAGCAAAAAACGATGGATTTAGGCCCAGATCTCTGTACTGGGGTGAATGTATGACATTGTTCTGCATTCTGTCCATCAACTGTTGTTTTTGCATTTGTCACCCCGAGTGGGACGGGTATGCCCAGACGTGGGTCCCGTGCTCTCCATGCCACTGGAATCAAGCTATCCTGGCTGAAGAGGGGTGAAACCCTGAAACCGGTCCTAGGATGCTTGTTTCCAGTCCAGGGAGGACCTGGCTTGGCAGTTCGGGCTGGACTGTTCCCATGAGGCACAGGGTCAAGACTGATTTGCATATGGCTGGGTTCAAACTGGAATGGCATGGTGAGCAAAAAAACGATGGATTTAGGCCCAGATCTCTGTACTGGGGTGAATGTATGACATTGTTCTGCATTCTGTCCATCAACTGTTGTTTTTGCATTTGTCACCCCGAGTGGGACGGGTATGCCCAGACGTGGGTCCCGTGCTCTCCATGCCACTGGAATCAAGCTATCCTGGCTGAAGAGGGGTGAAACCCCGAAACCGGTCCTAGGATGCTTGTTTCCAGTCCAGGGAGGACCTGGCTTGGCAGTTCGGGCTGGACTGTTCCCATGAGGCACAGGGTCAAGACTGATTTGCATATGGCTGGGTTCAAACTGGAATGGCATGGTGAGCAAAAAAACGATGGATTTAGGCCCAGATCTCTGTACTGGGGTGAATGTATGACATTGTTCTGCATTCTGTCCATCAACTGTTGTTTTTGCATTTGTCACCCCGAGTGGGACGGGTATGCCCAGACGTGGGTCCCGTGCTCTCCATGCCACTGGAATCAAGCTATCCTGGCTGAAGAGGGGTGAAACCCCGAAACCGGTCCTAGGATGCTTGTTTCCAGTCCAGGGAGGACCTGGCTTGGCAGTTCGGGCTGGACTGTTCCCATGAGGCACAGGGTCAAGACTGATTTGCATATGGCTGGGTTCAAACTGGAATGGCATGGTGAGCAAAAAACGATGGATTTAGGCCCAGATCTCTGTACTGGGGTGAATGTATGACATTGTTCTGCATTCTGTCCATCAACTGTTGTTTTTGCATTTGTCACCCCGAGTGGGACGGGTATGCCCAGACGTGGGTACCGTGCTCTCCATGCCACTGGAATCAAGCTATCCTGGCTGAAGAGGGGTGAAACCCCGAAACCGGTCCTAGGATGCTTGTTTCCAGTCCAGGGAGGACCTGGCTTGGCAGTTCGGGCTGGACTGTTCCCATGAGGCACAGGGTCAAGACGGATTTACATATGGCTGGGTTCAAACTGGAATGGCGAGCAAAAAAACGATGGATTTAGGCCCAGATCTCTGTACTGGGGTGAATGTATGACATTGTTCTGCATTCTGTCCATCAACTGTTGTTTTTGCATTTGTCACCCCGAGTGGGACGGGTATGCCCAGACGTGGGTCCCGTGCTCTCCATGCCACTGGAATCAAGCTATCCTGGCTGAAGAGGGTGAAACCCCGAAACCGGTCCTAGGATGCTTGTTTGCAGTCCAGGGAGGACCTGGCTTGGCAGTTCGGGCTGGACTGTTCCCATGAGGCACAGGGTCAAGACTGATTTGCATATGGCTGGGTTCAAACTGGAATGGCATGGTGAGCAAAAAACGATGGATTTAGGCCCAGATCTCTGTACTGGGGTGAATGTATGACATTGTTCTGCATTCTGTCCATCAACTGTTGTTTTTGCATTTGTCACCCCGAGTGGGACGGGTATGCCCAGACGTGGGTCCCGTGCTCTCCATGCCACTGGAATCAAGCTATCCTGGCTGAAGAGGGGTGAAACCCCGAAACCGGTCCTAGGATGCTTGTTTCCAGTCCAGGGAGGACCTGGCTTGGAAGTTCGGGCTGGACTGTTCCCATGAGGCACAGGGTCAAGACTGATTTGCATATGGCTGGGTTCAAACTGGAATGGCATGGTGAGCAAAAAAACGATGGATTTAGGCCCAGATCTCTGTACTGGGGTGAATGTATGACATTGTTCTGCATTCTGTCCATCAACTGTTGTTTTTGCATTTGTCACCCCGAGTGGGACGGGTATGCCCAGACGTGGGTCCTGTGCTCTCAATGCCACTGGAATCAAGTTATCCTGGCTGAAGAGGGGTGAAACCCCGAAACCGGTCCTAGGATGCTTGTTTCCAGTCCAGGGAGGACCTGGCTTGGCAGTTCGGGCTGGACTGTTCCCATGAGGCACAGGGTCAAGACTGATTTGCATATGGCTGGGTTCAAACTGGAATGGCATGGTGAGCAAAAAACGATGGATTTAGGCCCAGATCTCTGTACTGGGGTGAATGTATGACATTGTTCTGCATTCTGTCCATCAACTGTTGTTTTTGCATTTGTCACCCCGAGTGGGACGGGTATGCCCAGACGTGGGTCCCGTGCTCTCCATGCCACTGGAATCAAGCTATCCTGGCTGAAGAGGGGTGAAACCCCGAAACCGGTCCTAGGATGCTTGTTTCCAGTCCAGGGAGGACCTGGCTTGGCAGTTCGGGCTGGACTGTTCCCATGAGGCACAGGGTCAAGACTGATTTGCATATGGCTGGGTTCAAACTGGAATGGCATGGTGAGCAAAAACCGATGGATTTAGGCCCAGATCTCTGTACTGGGGTGAATGTATGACATTGTTCTGCATTCTGTCCATCAACTGTTGTTTTTGCATTTGTCACCCCGAGTGGGACGGGTATGCCCAGACGTGGGTCCCGTGCTCTCCATGCCACTGGAATCAAGCTATCCTGGCTGAAGAGGGGTGAAACCCCGAAACCGGTCCTAGGATGCTTGTTTCCAGTCCAGGGAGGACCTGGCTTGGCAGTTCGGGCTGGACTGTTCCCATGAGGCACAGGGTCAAGACTGATTTGCATATGGCTGGGTTCAAACTGGAATGGCATGGTGAGCAAAAAAACGATGGATTTAGGCCCAGATCTCTGTACTGGGGTGAATGTATGACATTGTTCTGCATTCTGTCCATCAACTGTTGTTTTTGCATTTGTCACCCCGAGTGGGACGGGTATGCCCAGACGTGGGTCCCGTGCTCTCCATGCCACTGGAATCAAGCTATCCTGGCTGAAGAGGGGTGAAACCCCGAAACCGGTCCTAGGATGCTTGTTTCCAGTCCAGGGAGGACCTGGCTTGGCAGTTCGGGCTGGACTGTTCCCATGAGGCACAGGGTCAAGACTGATTTGCATATGGCTGGGTTCAAACTGGAATGGCATGGTGAGCAAAAACCGATGGATTTAGGCCCAGATCTCTGTACTGGGGTGAATGTATGACATTGTTCTGCATTCTGTCCATCAACTGTTGTTTTTGCATTTGTCACCCCGAGTGGGACGGGTATGCCCAGACGTGGGTCCCGTGCTCTCCATGCCACTGGAATCAAGCTATCCTGGCTGAAGAGGGTGAAACCCCGAAACCGGTCCTAGGATGCTTGTTTCCAGTCCAGGGAGGACCTGGCTTGGCAGTTCGGGCTGGACTGTTCCCATGAGGCACAGGGTCAAGACTGATTTGCATATGGCTGGGTTCAAACTGGAATGGCATGGTGAGCAAAAAACGATGGATTTAGGCCCAGATCTCTGTACTGGGGTGAATGTATGACATTGTTCTGCATTCTGTCCATCAACTGTTGTTTTTGCATTTGTCACCCCGAGTGGGACGGGTATGCCCAGACGTGGGTCCCGTGCTCTCCATGCCACTGGAATCAAGCTATCCTGGCTGAAGAGGGGTGAAACCCCGAAACCGGTCCTAGGATGCTTGTTTCCAGTCCAGGGAGGACCTGGCTTGGCAGTTCGGGCTGGACTGTTCCCATGAGGCACAGGGTCAAGACTGATTTGCATATGGCTGGGTTCAAACTGGAATGGCATGGTGAGCAAAAAAACGATGGATTTAGGCCCAGATCTCTGTATTGGGGTGAATGTATGACATTGTTCTGCATTCTGTCCATCAACTGTTGTTTTTGCAACTTTCAGAAAGTTGGCATTTTACTCCCCTTAACACTTTTGTGTCTGCAGCCTGTCTTGGGTCAAATTACTGTGTGCAGCTGATAGACTTTGTGAGTTCCTCCCAAACAGTCACACAATAGAGGGATTAGGTTGCTTGAATGGGCCATCTGCTGGCCCAAGTGTTGTTCCACTAGCCCTGGACCATTGGTTGAGGTGCTAAAAGTGCCCCAGATGGCAAAAATCCTAATCTGAGGATTTCAAAACATTTTGGCCAAAAACTGCTCTGAGAAGCGAGAAGAGACAAGGACCTGCCAGCTCACCTATCCGCCTGAGATACGTCGTCGGTTGGATTGATTTTGCAGCTTCTCCCGAAACTTTTTTCTCCACAGGGATAAATCCTGTTCAGTGGTCCTTCACCAAACGGGTACCTGAGCCCTTGGAACTGTCTTCAGCTACAGCCTCCTGCTTCACCCAGCTGAATATAGTCAGAACGTAGAAATCTTCAATGTGAATTAAACCCAAGACTCCCTAACGATGATGCTTCCTCCTCGGACACCACCTGCAGCCTTGCCCCACTGAACCTTACCTTCTCAGAACATTTTTATCAAAATGTCTTCTAAGTCTGAAGGTAAGCACTACCTGGATCCAATAAAAATTATTGTATCTGACCCGTGCTCCATCGCAGTCTGCCACATTTTTCAACTACGACCCAGTCTTGTGTGATTAGATGTCAGCAGTTTGCCTTAGTTTTTACTAAAAACTTTAAAAATTCATAACTTCGGTACTACTAATTGGATTTGTGTAATTTTAGTGTAAAACAATTATCAAAATGAATTTTATTTTTCCAAATTGGTGTGGAATTTTATTTGTGTTGTGTTTTTCCCTTATTATGTTTTTATGCTGCATAAATACTTTACACATTGCCAGTAAGTTAGGCCTGGCTGCTTTTTGTGCCAAGCTAACCAGGGTTAAGCACAGGTTAATTTAGTAACTTTTTGTGGTTCACCCTGCAAAAGATTGTGGCTGTTTCTCACATGTCACATACCTACAATGTAAAAGAGCGACAGAGCCTGCTGGGGTTCACAAATTTTTACCAGTGATTTATAACATTTCTCTGATATAGTTATCCCTATTTCTCAACTGATAAAGAAAGATGCCCCCTTTAAGTAGTCCCAAGACACAGATCAGGCTTTCACCCAATTAAAAGAACGATTAAAAGAGCTTCTGCACCCAAATCCAACCATACCTTATTTTGCAGAGTAGGATGCCTCCCTGCAAGCAGTTGGGGAAGTGTTGTCACAGAGGGACAAGAAGACAGGTAATATGCACCCAAAAGCCTTTTTCTCCAAAATTCTGTTACCTGCGGAGCAGAATTAAACAATTGCACAACAGGGGCTCTTGGCTCTCAAGCTAGCATTTCAGGAGTGGAAGCAATACCTACTACAGAATGACCATTTCCTCAGAGTATACAAACCTGAAGTTTTTCGGGTCAGCTACACCTCTAACACCTTCTGAGGCTTGGAGCTTGTGAATCTGACAACTTTTGTCAGAAACTCAGCGAAGTCATGGATTCTCTCGATGCTAAGGCATGGATACAAAAGGTAATCAAGTTATCAAAAGGGGATACTTCTAATATGATTACCTGTTATTTGTAGCCACTCCTGACTTAAGAGAGATAGTATTAGAGTGGTGTCACCCGCAACGTCTTGCCAGCCATTAAAGAGAAGCAAAAACAAATTTTTGAGATTTTTCTGGTGGGAAACTCTATCTAGTGATGTCAAATCCTTTGTACAAACCTGTCCAATCTGTGCTTAAAATAAGACCTTGCGCTTCCCGCCCACAAGTATATTACGACCCATGTCCTTTCCTCCAGATCCCATGGCATACCATCAGTATGGATTTTGTAATTGACCTCCCCCTGCCAACAGATTCACTACAATCATTGTGGTTGTGGACCTTCCTACTAAAATAGGTAACTTTGTCCCTCTGAGAAAAATCCCATCACTTAAATACTTGGTAGAGATTTTCATTCAAAATATCATTTGATTACATGGGCTTCCCTTTTTCATCATATGTGACCACGGCACGAATTTGTTTCAAAATTTTACAAGGGATCTGTACATCTCTAGATATTGACCACTGTCTGTCATCTGTCTACCATCCGCAAGCCAATGTACAAATGGAAAGAGTAAATCAATCCATGTAACACAATTTAGGTTGCTTTTTATTAACTATTGCTGATTGTTGAGTTTGTGTACACTAATAATACCCATTCTACAATTGGTGTATCTCCATTCTATTATAACAGTGGCTATAACTCAAAAGGTATCCCCCTAGATCCCCACAAAGACACATATCACATTTCTGCAGTGGAAACCCATTTAATTCACCCAGTAAATATTTAGTCGGTAGCAAAAACCTTTAAAGTCCTTCAAACAAAATCTGAAACTCCAAGCTGATCAGAATCAATCATACGAGATCAACCATTCCATTGGGGATCAAGTCTAGCTTGCCACAAAGAATCTCCACATGGATGGTCCCCACTTATTACAACCTTGTTTCAATATTTAAATTCATCGACCCAGAGAGAGTTAAGCTCCATCTGTCCGACAAATATCGGGTACATTTCTCTACTGTTTCTTTACTGAAACCTTACAAGTCTCAACATCATCCTGAATCTCTTCCTCCTCTAATAGCAGTACAAGATCAATTGGAATTTGAAGTGAACAGAATCCTCAAATTGTAAATGACAATGAGGGAAACGTTTCTATTTGGTAGATTGTAAGGACTACCTTCTGAGGACAGGTCTTGGGAATCTGTCATGCATGTATATGCTCCCAGACTAGTGCACAGTTTTCATGCTCAACACTGTAGGAAGCCTCATCCAGATAGTCTTCCCTTGGAGGGGAACTCACACTGCAAGCCACCGTCTGTTGTCTAGCAAGGTATTATTATTACCTCAACATATTCCCCCCCTTGAGCACCAGTGCAAGCCTTCTTTCTCTCTGGACACCCCAAGAAGATATGCCCGCTCAAACATAATTGTGGCCTAGTGGGTGGCAGGCATTAAAGGCCTTCCCGACTGTCCCCTAGAAAAGCCTAAAAAGTTTACATTAGTTTCAGTGTGCAACCTGATATTTCGCAAGATCATGGGTTCCCTTGAGATTTGGTAGCCATCTTGGACACAGCCATAAAAATTCCATACCCATTGTCACAGCCTTGCTTGGCTTTGAGACTTCGACCTGTGAAAAACCGGTTCTCACAGTTTGTTAATACTTACCTCAAAATCCATATCTGCTGTGTAGATCCTGATCCTGTTCCCACTCGTCTCCTCAGATTTTCGGATCCCAACTCTCCTGAACCTAAAAGAGAGCTCAGGGCCTCCGGCTCCAGCCCATTGTCATTCAGGCCTCCTGCAGTTCTCCACCGTGTGATCTTCCCAGGAAGCAGCAGACCAGGCCAGCGGAACCCATGTGGCACATGCAGGAACCACAGGGGTATCACTCCAAAGGGCCACCTTGAAGGGCCTAAGCCAGTCTGGTGTCAGGGACAGTTTACAGTAAAAGCCCACCGCTCTGAGTCAACAGGAGCCTCTAGGGGTTTGCCCAGGTTAGCATTTAATCAGACCGCTGCAATAGGGTGCAGGGCCCTGCCTGGTCCTGGAGAAGGCAACATAGTCCAGAACGATTGTCACGACATTACCTTTAAGTAAACATATAAATAGTCCAAAATATCGAAACACACACAATATCAACTACTTTAACATTACCAAAAATAAATATTTCATTTACAAACTATAAAAACAACAACATTTTACGTTAAACAAAAACTAAAAATAAACATTAAAACATTAAAAAGAAGACAACAGTCTGCCTGATTTTCCAAACACAACTTGAAAACATAAACAACTACCTTCCACAGTAAGTAAAACATTGTTACTAACAGGCTTAAAATTAATAAAGTTTAAAAAAGTTAAATAACAGTCTACTGTTTTTAAGTCTTAACCTTTAAATTGCCTGGAAAAAATACTGCTGACCGTAAAACAGATCGATACCAAAGGGGATGATGGACGGAGCGCTTGAGCTAATCAAACACTCACCCCCAGTCAACTCATCTGGGTTTAATCCATCATCATTCTTTAGCTCACTCCACCACCCCAGTTCAGACATGGCCAAAAGCAAATCAGTCTGACTCTGTGCCTCATGGGAACAGTCCAGCCCGAACTGCCAAGCCATGTCTTCCCTGGACCGGAAACAAGCATACAAGATACAGAATTTTAAAAATTAATGGTACACCTCACAGAAGGCAGCCATGGAGCAGGGAGAAGAGAGCAGCAGCCAGGACAACAACTCCAACAACCTCAGCACCAGCCAGGATGTCCAGACAGATGCCCGGGGGAAGAGGAAGCGGAAGTGCAACTTTAGTGAGAATGAGATCCTGATCACTGAGGCGACAGGCCACCAATATCAGCTATTTGTCACCTCAAAATTGTCATTAGGAAAGAAAGAGGCCATTTGGCAGTCCATAGTGGACAAGGTCAACAGTGTGGGACAAGCGAAAAGAGGACAGTCACTGACTTGAAAAAATGGTGGCACAACATAAAGCGTAGGACGAAGGACAAACTGGCAGCAATGTAGACCGGAGGAGGAAGTCCGGTGGAACACGAGGAGCTGGATGCTTTGGAGGAGCTAGTGTTAGCTGTCATCCCAGAGTAGTTGGTGGCAGGAGTTCCAGGACAAGACAGTGCAGCCCCTTAGGAACAACAAGACCTACAGGGTAAGTTGCAACACGGGGCAATGTGGGCAAAAAGGTCATGTCGTGCAGTGCAACTAGCTAAGTTCCAGCACTCCACTGCATCATGTGCAGGGCAAAGAGCAGGTATGTGGGTGATGTACCGCTAAGCATCACATAAATGTAAGTCACACTGCCCAGTTACATATTGTACAGATCACTCCAACTCTGTCATGTTTCCCCCTTCCATGTGTGAAGTGTAGCACCAGTCCACTGTCACCTATGTAAACTGGCACTTGTTGAATGTACAGCATTAGTCACCAGAACTACAAGTCCCCACATACCAAGTACAAAACATAGGGCCTTAGTTACAAGAGGCCTGTGCTGCCGGACCCTCACTTTTAATGAGACTCTGGTGGCGCAGGCCTCTCTATTATATCCATGAGGTGACGCACAACCACCCTGAGTGGCTTTGAATGGCCTCATAGGTATGGATTAAGTCAAAGCAGTGCAAAGATCTGCCTTTCCTTACTCCACATTCATGTGGCTTTGCATGGCCTCCCAGAGATGGGTTTGCACTGTGAGCCTCCGGGATATCAAGAAAAGTGACATTCTGGGGCACACTGACCTTGTAAATAAGCATCTGGGTGTGGGGGTGAATCGAAGTGATGCACAGCAGAGGACCATGTGTGTTGAAACTAAAGATGGTGTGTGACCCTAGTGGGCCTCCAGAGTAGTGGGTTGTATGTGCTGGCTGAGCACGTACAACTGCCAGTGTGTGTGAATGTGGATGCATTGCATAGGAAGGAGGTGAGAAGGCATATATGTACAGCAAAGTAGCATGACAAATACACATGCAATGCTGTGTCTGACAGTGTCACAATTGTGCCGTAGCTAGGAAGGGATGACAGAGAGGAGCCCATTGGGGCACTACATCCTACATGTGATGTGGCCCTGGTTGAAGATGTAAAAAGAACAATTGATGGACAGAATGCTGAACAATGTCAAACATTCACCCCAGTACAGAGATCTGGGCCTAAATCCATCGTTTTTTTGCATAACAGGAGGGAGTCTGGAGGCAAAGTTTCTCACCATGCCATATATGTCAAAGTTGGAGGATGTGAAACAGGGATCAGTCAAGGTATAGGAAGAACTTGTCTGCCACCACAAACCCCTTGAGTCAGAGATGCTGGGAGGCTGAGGTGAATGGGCCCAGTTGTGTGGCAAACTTGAGTAGGTACATGTCACAAATTCCAGCGCTATTACCATGTGTGGCTCAGGTTGACTCAGAGCCCTCAAAAACAGGCTGTCACGTCAGTCTATTTGATATGGACATGCATATTGTTGGTGTTTTAGGCACATGAGAGCCTTATTTACAAGATTTTGATGTAGGGCAGCGCTGCAGTCACTCCTGGTGCACTGCCCAACGGCAAAAGAAAAGGACAGGAATGCACTGTATCTATCAGATATGGTGCATTCCTGTTATTTTCCCCTGCGCTGGTGCACAATGGGCTGCCATGCACCAATGCAGGCACCTTTGTGCTGTGGTGCAAGGATGCCTGCATTGCAGGAATGATTGTTTTTGTGCAGGAAGGGAGACCTTTCTGCACAAAAACAATCACAAGAGACCGTTTCCTCTTTCTATTCTGCAGCACACATAGAAAAAGGAAAAATGAAGGTATTTCTGTTGGTTCGTCTCTCCTATGCCACCACTGGGGCAGCGTACATTTTTGGCACTGCCTAAGGGCTGCGATTCCTCGTAAATCTGAGGCAGTGTCAAACACCCATGGGTGTTGCTGGGAATGCCCACAGAAACACCCATTGCACGCCCCTTTAATACAGAAAACTACACTAAAGGGAATGATATTAACAAGCCCGCATTAAGCCATGCAAAAGTGGCTTAGTGCTGCTTGGCAAATATAGAGCAGACCCCTGCACCACCGGGCCGTCACAAAAAGTGATGCTCCGGTGGCGCAGCCTCATTGTAAATGAGGCCCATGAGAGTCAATGTAGGATCTGGGTTCTGTCAGTGTGTGACAGTAAGTTGTGTTCCTGGTCCAAAATAAGAATTGCCAGTGGGAGACATGTACACGTACAAGTGAGGAGCATGAGTCAAACAATGTGTGATACTCTGAAGATAAACTACTCTTGCAATGATGAAATGGCGTGAGCGTCAGTGCTGGCAATCTACAGAATTTGACTGGGTCCATCCCCTCAGTGTTGCTACACTGTGCCCACTGTCCACTAATATGGAGTCAACTGTGTATGTAATAAACTCACATGAGTATACACCATTCGGAAAACCTTAATAAGAACATGCACTTACACATTCCTGCAGTGTATCAAGGTTGGAAGCTGTGTATAGGGGTGCATGATATGTGCCGTGGTGTACTGTGTATACAAAACAAATTAATGTCCCAAGCCACATCACTTTCACAGTAGCGATGGGCTGAGTACAGGTCATGGGGAATTCAGGCTGCCTGGGAATTAGGTGCAATGTGCTTAGTAGTGGTGTCAATTCATCTAAATACCTGTGGGCCTATATACAAGCCCGGTGCACTGCCCGATCAAAACTTTTAATTACGTTGTGGCTGCACACTGGGCTTACCCATATTTACAAGGCCATGTAAATCCATCCTGAGTTGCTTTTCATGGCTTTGTAGATATGGAGTGAGTCCAAGCAACGCAAGTCGCTACATTGCCTCACATTATGATGGGGAACCGTGCCATGGCATTATGTTGGGTGTTCCCACGTAACACCCATTGCATTTGACATTTTTCCAGATTTACAACAAGCTCGAAACCTGGGAATGTGTCAATATCCAACGCCACCCCAAGGGATGTTTAGGGGAGGCGCAACGAGAAGAAATACCATTATTTCTCCTCATTCTTTCCTCTTCCTATATGTGCTGCATTCAGCAGCACACACAGAAAGAGGAAATTGGCTCCATTGATTGTTTTTGTGCAGACATTTGTCCCTTCCTGCTCAAAAACATTCATCCCTACAATTTAGACACCTATGCACCATGGTGCAAGGGTGCCTGTGTTGGTGCATGGCAGACATTTGTGCCCCATCACTGTGGAAGAGGACAGGAATGTGCTGTATCTCATAGATACTGCACATTCATTCCCTTTTCTTTTGACATAGGGCAGCACAGCAGGAAGGCTTGCGGTGCTGCCCTATGCCCAAAACCTATAAATGAGGCCCTGAATGTCAACCTTTTAATCAGTGCTTAAGTTTTGGCACTGCCTAAGGGCTGCGATTCCTCGTAAATCTTAGGCAGTGTCAAACAGCCATGGGTGTTGCTGGGAATGCCCACAGAAACACACATTGCACGCCCCTTTAATACAGAAAACTACACTAAAGGGAATGATATTAACAAGCCCGCATTAAGCCATGCAAAAGTGGCTTAGTGCTGCTTGGCAAATATAGAGCAGACCCCTGCACCACCGGGCCGTCACAAAAAGTGCTGCTCCGGTGGCGCAGCCTCATTGTAAATGAGGCCCATGAGAGTCAATGTAGGATCTGGGTTCTGTCAGTGTGTGACAGTAAGTTGTGTTCCTGGTCCAAGATAAGAATTGCCAGTGCAGACATGTACACGTACAAATGAGGAGCATGAGTCAAACAATGTGTGATACTCTGAAGATAAACTACTCTTGCAATAATGAAATGGCGTGAGCGTCAGCGCTGGCAATCTACAGGATTTGACTGGGCCCATCCCCTCAGTGTTGCTACACTGTGCCCACTGTCCACTAATATGGAGTCAACTGTGTATGTAATAAACTCACATGAGAATACACCATTCGGAAAACCTTAATAAGAACATGCACTTACACATTCCTGCAGTGTATCAAGGTTGGAAGCTGTGTATAGGGGTGCATGATATGTGCCGTGGTGTACTGTGTATACAAAACAAATTAATGTCCCAAGCCACATCACTTTCACAGTAGCGAAGGGCTGAGTACAGGTCATTGGGAATTCAGGCTGCCTGGGAATTAGGTGCAATGTGCTTAGTAGTGATGTCAATTCATCTAAATACATGTGGGCCTATATACAAGCCCGGTGCACTGCCCGATCGAAACTTTTAATTACGTTGTGGCTGCACACTGGGCTTACCTATATTTACAAGGCCATGTAAATTCATCCTGAGTTGCTTTTCATGGCTTTGTAGTTATGGAGTGAGTCCAAGCAACGCAAGTCGCTACATTGCCTCACATTATGATGGGGAACCGTGCCATGGCATTATGTTGGGTGTTCCCACGTAACACCCATTGCATTTGACATATTTCCAGATTTACAACAAGCTCGAAACCTGGGAATGTGTCAATATCCAACGCCACCCCAGGGGATGTTTAGGGGAGGCGCAACGAGAAGAAATACCATTATTTCTCCTCATTATTTCCTCTTCCTATATGTGCTGCATTCAGCAGCGCACACAGAAAGAGGAAATTGGCTCCATTGATTGTTTTTGTGCAGACATTTGTCCCTTCCTGCTCAAAAACATTCATCCCTACAATTTAGACACCTATGCACCATGGTGCAAGGGTGCCTGTGTTGGTGCATGGCAGACATTTGTGCCCCATCACTGTGGAAGAGGACAGGAATGTGCTGTATCTCATAGATACTGCACATTCATTCCCTTTTCTTTTGACATAGGGCAGCACAGCAGGAAGGCTTGCAGTGCTGCCCTATGCCCAAAACCTATAAATGAGGCCCTGAATGTCAACCTTTTAATCAGTGCTTAATTTGAGCCAGTGGTTTCCGATGCTTGTCACCGGCACTTAATTGTCAACACCGGCACATATGACATCTGCCAAATGGTGGCACTGTTTGTGTTATTTAGAGATCAACAGGACAACAGTTGTTTTATTAATGCAATATATTTTAAAAAACAACTAATACCTTCTACCCAAGCCATTCTTCTATCTTTGGGGCCTCACACTGTCTGAGCTGTCACACTTGTAGCAGTGTGATAATTAGTAATTGTGAAGGTACTCTGATGGCAGTGCTGACAGGGCCAATGGGTAGTGCAAGCTGCAGTGGCCTCCTGACGAGGGCCCTGGCACCTATTTGTTTGCACATTTAGCACTGCTTTTAACTCATGTGAACAACTGACATGGATCACCACCAACATATATCTTTTCATTTCCATAGAATGTACCACCAACTCATGACTAGCTGCATATCCTGGAAGTGGATTCTGCTGAGGATGACAGACCGCCAACCCTCGACCAAGATGCCCTCTAGAAAATCCTGGTCCCCATTCAAACACCATCTCAGTTCGTGGGAAGGGCTGACATGATTGCGTGGTCTCCAGATGATCCGCCTCTCACCCATCAAACACCACCTACTGTCTCAGCCTCAACCCAGGACTCTGAGGATCCTCAAGTAGTCTTCAAACATCATGTGGTATGAGTCCAGTGGGAGTAGATAGATGAGGTGTGAGGGGGGATGGAGACTGTGGTGGACAACCTAGAGGGAGTCCATAGGTGCCTCAGTCCCAATAAGGACACTTCCGAGGTTGTAAGAGGCACCTACCATCTGCTCCATGGCTTGAAACTGTCCCTGGCTGACATTGCTGGTGTCATAAAGCAGAGGCATGAGAAAATGCTCTGCCAAAGTGGCACCAGCGAGGTTGCCAACCAGCTGAGGGTAATATGCAACATCCAGGAGTCCATGGAGTGGAGGCAGGACCTCCACATAGCAACCGTGATGTTGCTGCTGTGCTGGCAAGCCAGCAAGTCCTTCTCAGTGCTTTGCTGCTTTCCTTGCAGGGAAATGTTGCTCAGAACTGGGGATCCACATCTTAAGCCACTGATGTGTGTTAGCCTCCATCAGTTCCGGGACCTTCAACACCACCCTCACGGAATGCACACCACACAGCAGAGGAGGAAGATGTGGACTGCAGCTCTTGGCAAAGAAAATCTGCACAGTAGCATATCTCTGTGCCACATGCGCAGTTTTTCCAATGACCTGTGTGTATGGCCATGCCAGTGTACCTCTCAATATGTACTGTCCTCCATTTGCTTGTCCACCTGTTGATCTCATCTATGTGTGGACTGTCCATGTGGACTTTATTTCCTAATGGAAATTTGATCCTCCTCCTCACTGGAACACTCCTCTCCTCAACATGTCCCATGACATTTATCCCCCATAAACTCTTTCTGGACATCCAATGGCTCACATACTATGTTGGGGTTGTTTTCCCAAGGACTGCCACTTGCTTCTTGGTTCACATGTGAATATAACTACTTTCTGGAATCTGCTTGTTGTATTTCTGGTTGTGGTTGGAGTAAGTACTCCATGGTTGATGTGCTGACTCTTAAGACACCTCCTAACATCTAAAGGATAATGTGTTTCTGCGAGACAGGGGTAAATATGCACAGTGCATTCTAAATCATTTATGTGATCTGCTACTAAACTACATCCATAGAAGTGGCCTTTGAGGAGGAAAGGTTGGAAACCTACAACGTGAAGGAGTTGAAGGCTATTTGTAAAAACCTAAAGGTCCAAGTCAGAGGCCTCACA
The DNA here is from genome assembly GCA_963921515.1 of Calotriton arnoldi. Classification (NCBI taxonomy): domain Eukaryota; kingdom Metazoa; phylum Chordata; class Amphibia; order Caudata; family Salamandridae; genus Calotriton; species Calotriton arnoldi. Next base: position 3,353,461 of record CAWUFW010000285.1, read on the forward strand.
AGGAAGGAGGAGCTACAAAAGGTGCTGAGGCCTGGTTAGCAGCCAGACATGCCAATAAGCAGTCTGGAGATCTTAGTTTAGAGGCGGAGGATCCCACCCCTAGGGTCGATGTGCTGTTGGGAGAGGGGGGTCCCTCTAGGCCAGGCAGCAGTGGTTTGTCCTCAGAGGAGCTGGAAGACTGAAGGGAATCGAGGAGGCTTCAGATAGAGCTTGAGAGGCTCAAGATGGAATCACAGAAGATGGTTCTAGACCATGAGCATGGGCTCAAGGAGGTGGAGTTAAAAAGTAAATCCAGCACAGATGGTGGCAGCAATTCCACAGTGCACTCAGACAGGATTGTGCACATTCCCAAGAATGTAGACAAGGAATTTTAAAAAGGGTGATAACATACAAAGGTGGTTTCTGGGCTATGAGGCAGCTATACACATGAATGGGGTCCCTGAAAAGCATTGGGGGCAGGATTGTGACCTGATTTCCCAGAGGAGGGGAGGGACACTTTGTTGGCTTTGGGTAAGGGGTACAACCTCACCTACACTGGCATGAAGGAGGCCCTTCTCACTAGGTATGGTCTCACGCCTGATAAATACCAGGCTCAGTTTAGGTCTAGTAAGAAAACTTATTCCCAGACATGGTTGGAATGTGTGGATTCTTTCTGCAGGGCACTAGATGGTTGGGTGAAGGGCAGCAATGTAACAGATTTTCAGGGGCTCTACAATTTGATTGCATGAAAGCACTTGTCTAGTCTATGTTTTGCAAATCTGTGCCAGCACTTAAGTGATAGTAAGCTGACTGACCCCAGGAAGCTTGCTATGGAGGCGGACAGCTGGGTGAGAACCAGGGTCCACAAGAAGGTGTATGGGGTAGACTCAGCCAAAGGTGGGCAGGGTCCCCAGCAGAAGAGTGGGGGAGACAAGGGTAATGCACAGGAATTCTCTTAAGGGCCCCAAACTAATACCCAGGGTAAAGGTTCCCATCCCCCAGGAGATAAGAAACAAGGGGTCTCTTCAGGAAAGCCTACAGAGACCAGCCCCCGAAAGTGCTATGCCTGTGAGCAGGTGGGTCACTTGAAGGGGGCCCCCAAGTGTCCCAAGAGGGAACAGCCACCCACCGATGGGCAGTCTGAGGTATTGGCTAGTGTAGCGCCTGGGGAGGAGGGGTACCCACAGGAGAGAGGGGATCCTGCAGAAATGACCCTCATCTCACTAGGGGACAATGAGATGGTCCCAGGAAACCAGGTGCCTGCTAACACTAAAAAGTACAGCACCTGGGTGACCATCAATGGTAGAAGGGTAGAGGCTCTCAGAGATACTGGAGCCAGTGTGACCTCAGTCCGGTGTCACCTGGTCTCTGAGGAGCAAGTAGTCCCCGGGGCGTTCCACCAAGTAGTTGCTGTGGACAACTTGGAGCGCCAGTGTAAGGTGGCGCAGGTTCCCTTTGAATGGGGGGGCTCAGGTCCCTTGAGGGTGGTTGTGCGCCCTACCATGCCTGTAGATTGTCTGCTTGGTAGCGACCTGGAGCAGTCCTTGTGGAAGGAAGTTGAGCTCAGGACTTACTATGAGATGCTTGGGTTGCCAGAGTGGGCATGAGTGACCACTCGGTCAATGGCAGCCGGTCAGGGTGATCAGAAGGACCTGGAGCCTGAAACAGTGTCCCAGGTTCCTGCCAAAAGAAAGGGCAGGGGGGGCGGGAAACCCGCCCCTGAGGTTCCTACGGTCCGGGGGGAGGCTGAACTCGAGGGGGGCGCCCCGGTACCTACAGGGGAGCAGGTAGCTAAACTGGAGGACTTATCTGAGCTGACCCATTGGCAGCAAGAAGGTGGTCCCACCAGGGAGGAATTCTGCAGGGAGCAGAAGGAATGCCCTTCTCTAGAGGTTTTGCAGCAGCAGGCTGCAAACCAGGCAGCTGGTGATCAGTCTGGATCACACTGGATTTACTGGGAAAATGGTCTCCTATACAGCAAGCCTAAGGTCGCTGAGCCTGGATCAGCCCGTGTGCTGGTGATACCCCAGTGCTTCAGGACCTTCCTACTGAGTCTGGCTCATGACGTGCCTTTGGCTGGACATTTGGGGCAGGACAAGACTTTTGACAGGATTGTCACCCACTTCTTTTGGCCCCAAATGCGAAGGTAGTCAGAGTCACATTGTAGGTCTTTCCAGACTAGCCAGGCAAGTAGTAAGAGTGGGGGGAAGTGTAAGGCTTCTCTCCAACCTCTTCCAGTGGTAGGAAACCCTTTTAAAAGTTTTGGGATGGACATTGTGGGGCCACTGGATCCCAAGACAGCCACGGGCAACAGGTACATCCTGGTCTTGGTGGACCATGCCACCCGGTACCCGGAGGCTATCCCCCTCAGGACAACGACCGTGCCAGTGGTGGGCTGGACGTTAATAGGGATCTTTTCCCATGTGGGTTTCCCCGAGAAGGTGGTTTCTGACCGTGGGACCAATTTCATATCCAAGTCTATGACATACCTGTGGGAGGAATGCGGTGAAACCTACAAGTTCACCACTCCTTACCACCCACAAGGTAATGGTTTGGTGGAGAGATTCAACCAAACCTTGAAGGGCATGATCAAGGGTCTAACAGAACCCATGAGGCATAAGAGGGACGTCCTCTTGCCATGCCTTCTCTTTGCATACAGGGAGGTACCACAGAAGTCCTTGGGGTTCAGTCCCTTTGAGCTTCTATATGGGCACCCTGTGAGAGGACCCCTCGGTTTGGTCAAGGAAGGCGGGGAGACAGTTCCCAGGAAAACTCCCCAGGATGTATATAGCTACATGATGGCCTTCAGAAACCAAACTTCCCGCTTCAGGAAACTTGCTCAGGCGAACCTGGAAGCAAGCCAGGAGGAGATGAAACGCTGGTACGACCAGAATGCCACTCTGGTAGAGTGTCAGCCTGGCTAGAAAGTGTGGGTCAAGGTCCCAGTTGAACCATGTGCCTTGCAGGACGAGTGGACTGGGCCTTTTGAGGTGGTGGAGCGCAAAAGTAATGTCATCTACCTGGTGAATCTGCAGACTCCCAGGAACCCTTTGAGGGTCCTACATGTGAATCGCCTCAAGGCTCACTTTGAGAGGTACGAAGTGACCAGGCTCTTGGCAACAGATGATGGGGTGGAAGAGGAGAGTGAACCTCTCCCTGACCTCTTGTCTACCAAGGAGCACAAGGGGTTGGTGGAAGGTGTGATCCTCTCCCCTACACTGACCCCAGATCAGCAGAGTGACTGTCACCAATTGTTGGGTCAGTTTGCCATGCTCTTATCCCTGACCTCAAGTGTTACTCCCTGGTGTACCAGTGACGTGGGCACTGGTAACAGCCCTCCTGTGAAACACAAGATTTACAGGTTGACTGACCAGGTCAGAACAAGCATCAAAGAGGAGGTCTCTAAGATGTTGGTGTTAGGGGTGATCGAGACCTCTAACAGTCCCTGGGCCAGCCCAGTGGACTTGGTCACAAAGGCTGCTGCACCCGGTGCCTCTCCTGAACTGCGGTTCAGTGTGGACTACCGTGGGCTCAATGCCTTTACCAGGATTGATGTAAACCCCATCCCCACAGCTGATAAGCTCATTGATCGGTTGGGAGCTTGACGTCTGGGTACTGGCAGATTGCCTTAACCAAGGGGGCCAAGGAGAGGTCACCATTTTCAACCCCAGAGGGGCACTACCAGTTTCAGGTAATGCCCTTTGAGTTGAAGAATCCCCCTGCCACCTTTCAGAGGTTGGTCAACCAGGTGTTGACTGGGCTGGAGGATTTCAGTGCCACCTACCTGGATGACATTGCAGTGTTCAGTTCCAGCTGGGAAGAACACTTGCAGCACCTCTGGGAAGTGTTGAAGGCTCTGCAGAAGGCAGGCCTCACGGTCAAGGCCAGTAAGTGCCAGATCAGGCAGGGCTCTGTGGTGTACTTAGGGCACCAGGTAGGAAGTGGCCAGGTGGCGTCCATACAGCCTAAGATTGACACCATTCTGGCTTGGGAGCCCCGAAGACCCAGACATAGGTGAGATCCTTTTTAGGTCTCACCAGCCACTATAGGAGATTTGTCAAGGGCTATGGCACCATTGTTGCCCCCTTGACAGAGCTGACTTCCAGGAAGCAGCCCAGGAAGATCATCTGGACGTTTGCCTGCCAGAAAGCTTTTGATGCCTTTAAGAAAGCCATGTGCACGGCGCTCATGCTCAAGGCACACGACTTCTCCAAGGAATTCGTAGTGCAGACTGACGCTTCAGAGCATGGTGTGGGAGCGGTGCTCTCACAACTTAACGAAGAGGGCCTAGACCAGCCTGTAGACTTCCTTAGCAGGAGACTACTCCCCAGAGAACGGAGGGGGAGTGCCATAGAAAGAGAAGCTTTTGCTGTGGTCTGGGCACTCAAGAAGCTAAGATCCCACGTGTTTGGGACTCACTTCTGAGTTCAGACAGACCACAGGCCCCTCAGAGGGTTGATGCAAATGAGGGGTGAGAACCCAAAACTGTTGAGGTGGTCCATCTCCCTATAGGGAATAGACTTTGCAGTGGAACACCGCCTTGGCACAGAACACGCCAAAGCTGATGGTTTGTCCAGGTTCTTCCGCCTTAGTGAAGAAAACTCCAAGGAGGTTGGTTAGTTCTCCCTACTTTCAGCTGGAGGGGCCATGTTAGACCTGCTATCTTTTGGCATGTTTCCCCTGTCTTTTTGCTTTGTGACCTCCCGGTTTTGACTCTGTTTTTGCTGGTTTAGTGTCTCTGCGCACTTTCTCACTGCTGTTCAGTGTTAAAGTGGAAGTGCTCCTATTGTAAATTGGATTATGGATTGGTGTTTCTATGATTGGCATATTTGATTTACTGGTAAGTCCCTAGTAAAGTGCCTTGCCAGTGCCAGGGCCTGTAAATCAAATGCTGTTCTTGGGCCTGCAGCACTGATTGTGCCACCCACACGAGTAGCCTTTTAAAGGGTTCTCAGACCTGCCACTGCAGTGTCTGTGCACAGGTTTTACTGCCATGTCGACTTGGCAAGGTCACCCATTTGCCAAGCCCTAACCCTCCCTTTTAGTACATGTGAGTCACGACCAAGGTAGGCCCAGGGTACTCCTATGGGCAGGGTGCAGTGTATTTGAAAGGTAGGTCATGTACTGGTGTGTGTGACGTGTCCTGATAGTGAACTACAGTGTAATTCATTTTTCACTGTTGAAAGGCTATCTGTCCTATTGGACAGAATGGGGAATACTTTGTAACATCTTACAAGTATATTTCCCATTAGGACCACATAGAGGAATGGAGTTTAGTATGCCGGAACTCCGAATGTAGAAATGCATCTTTTAGTAAAGATGATTTGTATATTCTGTGTTTGAAAATACCACTTTTGGAAAGTAGGTATTTCCTTACTTAGCCATCCTGTGTGCCTCTGCTGGGTTGTGGATTGACTGTCTGGCTTTTGAGTGACAGGGGCTTGGGATGCGCATTCTCTTCAGACAGCTACTAGGGGAATTGAGGTGTGTCCGGCCTTTCCTGGATGAGTCAGGGCTGGACTGAATAGACCTGGCCTGCATTTAGAGTAGTGGGAGGAGATTTCCTTGCACCTGAATAGGCCCTGTCTGCCTTGGACAATGCTGTCTCCACCTCCTGCTGGGAAGCTGGGCCACAGAGGACCAAACTGGTTTGGACTAAACAGAGACACTCTCTGCCCAAAAGAACAAAGAGAAATGCAGTATAAATATTGGGGCCCAGACCCCAGAACTTTAGAACTCGCTGGAATCAAGGAACCTGCCAAGAAGAAGAGCTGGAAGAACTGCTAGGAGGAGTACTGCCCCATTGCTCTGTTGCTGCTTTGTTGGGTTGGCCTGCAGTTGCTGCTTCTGCCTTGGGCAGTGAAAGGACTGGACTGAACTTTCTTTTACTTGTTGCTGAGCATCTCCAAGGGCTTGAAATAGAGCTTGTCTCATGTTCACAAAGTCTCAGGGACAGCAAAGACTTCACCTACCTCTGGGTACTGCCTCTGGTTACCGCCTCTGGAACCGCGATTTCAGTTGCCACAGAGGGGGAGAAAAGCCTACACCATCACCGACACTGCTGCGTTCTCCGTGTCCAGAAGGCACCGCAGAGAACACCGCCGCACTTTGCACCGCAACCCTGGTCTCACCAACGACGATGACCGCCACCGAGCCACTGCTTGCACTGCAACCTGTGGGCACCGCACTCCGCACCGCCTCGCTTCACTCTGCCGCCCTGGTCTTACCGACGACGATGCTGCCTGCTGACAGCGACACCCGTGACCGCACAATGGTGTGGGGGCACTGCTTGTAAGCTACATGACATACCGCCCCATCCCACACCGCAGTCTGGGCTGACCGATGCAAGCTCCCACCAGCCGGCACTGTTGCTTGCACCTTGACCTGTAAGCACTGCCACGAGCACCGCTTCACTCCGCACCGCAGCCCTGGTCTCACCGACGCCACTGAATGACCGTCAGCGAGCCGCTGCCTGCACCGCAACTTGAAGGTACCCTACGCCGCACCGCTACGCTTCACATCTCAACCGCGACAGTTGCCACGACCGGCCCACACCGATGAGGTTGGCCGGAACCTAATGTACTGTTTACGAGTCTGTTGACACTAACACTGGTTTGCACCTACGCAGTCATCTGGAACTGTTGGATTCTGTTGTTTTCAGCACCCTGGTAGCACTGGACAGAGCTATTGACTTCAAGGAACTGCATGTTTAAGTCATACTTGCAAATTGCCTATTTTTGATTACTGTATGTTGGTCTTTTATCGTTTTGGTCTTGTTTGCACATCTAAATATTGGTCATTTTTATAAAACTGGTGTGATGTCCTTTTGTAGTGTTTTCACTGTATTACTGTTGGTTATGTGCAAATGCTTTACACACTACCTCTGACATAAGCTTGACTGCTCGTGCCAAGCTACAAAGGGGTGAGCAGGGGTTATTTTTTATTTTTATTTACTGACTAGAAGGAAGGACCCCTATTTGGATAAAAGTGCAAACCATTGCCAACTAGAGACCTCCATTTGTATCAGACAGGCAGATAGAATGTCATCCTTCCGATTCCATGTTCATATTGAGTTTAATCACAACTTCCTTTGTACTGCCATGACATTTTGCTTATCTCTTCCGTGTTACCCCATCTCACATGTCACCGATATGCAGTACTCTGAGTGATGCACTGGTGCCCATGATGCAGGATGACAGTTGCCACATATCATGATCAATGTGGGCTAAGGGGTGAACCCAAATAAGTATTTGGCATGGACAATGGACTGTTGCACTCACTGCAACAAATGGGGATATGTGACTTGCCCACTGGTTACGCTATCTTGAATAATACATGTTAATTATGCCACCTCACAAATACATATGCAGCATCTATAGTAGGATGGAATCATGTTTGGTATGGGGAGCCTGTTCACACTGTCACGAAAGTCCACTGGAGTCCAAACTTTGGCTAGATGTTGTACTACAGGTACATGTATGGAACACCAAACAATATGATGTTTGAGTGGCATGAATGTCTGACAAGCGTTCAATCATTTTGACTGTATCAATGTTTGTAGGGTAGAGGACAGTAATCTGCTGGCATGTGCTTGGTATGATGTAAACATGCAATATGAGGACAGATATATTGGTAAATGTCCATTGTGCACATGTCAACATTCGATGTGCTGTTGAATATTGGAAGTATGGTCTGAGATATGTGGTACACCCCAACCGCACCTGTGTCCTGCTCAAATTTGGGCTTGGGCAAACATACTGTGTCAGGGAATTCACAGCCTATACCATGCAACATTTGTGTCATGTATTTGGGGTGACATGTTGGCAATTTCGGTCCATAGTATGGGTGAGAGACATTAGAGCTAATTACCATCACTTGGTTTTGGGGAAGGTGATGGTATATGTGCCATACGTATCCACACTATAGCTGACAAAATAGTAGCACAGCATATTAAGAGACATCCATCATGTGGGCCTGCATACATTGCTAATGATTCCACATGGCAATTTGACCCTTTCATATGTACATGACATAACATAGCACGTGTATTTGTAAAGCGCATGTTCACCCAAGGGCTTCTTGGCGCTGAATAACATAATGGTAATCATTTTACCAACCTCAGAATAATGAAAAGCTGATTGGACCCGCTGGGATTTGAACCTGTGACCATGAGGTCAAACACAGGTCCATACAGTGGATGCATTAGTCCCCTAAGCCACCGGACCTGGTAACCTGCAACTTTGTCCTACTTCTGTAGTATATCCACATGGAAGGTGCAGCTTTTTTCCGCAGAGTGATGATACCCACATGCACATCTCACTGCAACCAATTTCAGCAAATACACACAATCCTTACAGATCACAGGAACAAAGAGTGACACTCTCCGGTAGCATTGGGATCTCGGAATGTCGCCACCTCATCAATGGTGTATGGGTTTGGTCCACCTACAAAGCCTAACACATGTATATAGTTCTGTGAATGCTGAACATATACACTTTGTACACCTGAAGCACAGTACACAGGTATTGTCTGTACGTTGGACTTGTAACATGTCACAGTTGGAATGCCCTCATGATGGACATTAAGCCCTGCAGAATTCGGGCACTCCGTGGAGGAGCGTGGAGTAGCTATTTGAGGTTCTTTCCGTTCGCGCGCTCAAATTTTCTTTTGGCTCTCAACCATGAGTGACCAGAGTCTTGGGCTGCTTGCGAGTGCTCACAAAACGTCTCACACCGCTAGCGAGCTCCTGCGAGACTTCACTCTGCTTTGCACGTCTTCCGGCCACGACGGCGCCAATCTAGTATTCTCAGTGCCAATCACAAAAGGAGCGGTCGAGCAGCTTTTCTGCCTGAGATGCAGCTGAGAGGCATTTGGAGTGGATTTTCTTCTCAAACTGGCCGTTGTTTTTTGTGTGCGAGAAGCCATTTTGTTAAAAAAAGACATTTCAAACAGGAAGGAAGTGCCCCAGAGACTCCAAGTTCCTGTTCCAGAACAGCAGGCTCTTTCTAGTGCTTCGTCCCTCTCCTGGTCATTTTTCGTTGGGATTGTGAGCTGGAAGGATCACTCTCCTTGTCTGCTGCATACATACCATTGAATTTAAGGACTTTGTTTTTGAGATATCACAAGAAAGTATAAAAACTGGTGTATAGGGGTATTGTTTTTTAATTGGGGGCATGCACCTGGATTTATTTGTACTTTTATTTGATTTTTAAAATGTATTATGGTGGGTGGCCTGCAGTTTCAGTAGGGGCCTAATATTTTTTTGCATTTAATTTTTCTTCTTTTGTAAAGGAAAAATGTTGCACAGATTATTACTTTTTCTCCATGTTTTTTTTAATAAATTTGAAATATTGATTTAATTACCTATGAGTCCTAGCCTGCCAATGGGCCTTCCAGCCAGTAGGCCCTGTACTATTCATAGGTGTATGAAACAACTGTTTCTGTGCTGTCTGTTGAATGTAAACATCATTTAGGACATGGATGGCTTTGGATTAAAACACAAAATGTGTTTTTAGTGGTATTTTACTTTTTTTCCTACAAAAAGTGTATAGGTGGGGTGAAGGCTTTGGAGGATGTGTCTTGTAAACCTTTTTAGCCATGTTCATTTTCGTTTTTGGCATTGCAGACTTAATTCTGTGTTACCACGCCTCCTTTGTCTGGCCAGTGTGTGAGTATGTGCCATAGGCCACCATTTGTCTATGTTCCCCATACTATGTAGCCAGGGACCATTTTGTATAGTCAGTGTTCATAGGCCTGCATGTGTTTTTTTTTTCCCAGGCCTCCTGCTTGTTGTAGTGACCATGTGGCTGGTGGCCCTTTGGTGTAGCCAGCCTGTGTGCTTTTGTCATAGGCCTGCTTGTCTTCTTTGTTGTGGCCATGCCTTTCTTGCTGGTTGTTGTTGTTGTGACCATGTGGCTGGTGGCCATTTTGTGTACCCAGCCAGTGTGCTTTTGCCATAGGCCTGCATGTCTTCTTTTGTTTGTGGCCATGCCTTCTTGCTGATTGTTGCTGTTCTGACCATGTGGCTGGCAGCCATTTTGTGTAGCCAGCCAGTGTGCCTTTGCCATAGGCCTGCATATCTTTTTTGTTTGTGGCCATGCCTCCTTGCTCAGTGTTAGTTGTTGTTGATGACCAAGTGGCACTGTCTGGCAGCCATTTTGTGCGTCCAGCCAGTGTGGCCCTTTGCCATATCTTGCATGGATGGTTGACAATGATAGCAGTTTAATAAATGAATATGCTTGCAGATATTTTCACTTATCTTTCATTTTTTTTAATTTTAGTTTTTAAAATTTTAAATTTATGTAGTTCTATTTTTAATTTTAATTTCTTTAATTTTTTTATTTTAATTATTTTAAAAAATTACATTTAAAAAAAATGTCTTTTCTTTTAATTTACATTTTTTATTTACGTGTTTCACATTTTGATTTAAAAATGTTTTTTTCTATTTTCCTAACATCTGGCATTAACCCCATGACTGCTATTGGTGCACTGCACAACAGCATTCATTGTCTAAGGATTATTCCATTGTCACCTGCACCTCCTTGAGTGCCACATCCCAACGTGATTCACATAAAGCAAAAAGGTACATCTGTATGTTGTTGCTCTTTCTGATCCTTCCTGAATGTACAAAATGAAAGTTTATGCTGGTGTGGTTTTAAGAATGAATAGTTAGACTGTATTGTTAATTATTTAAAATAACTTAAGTAACCACACTATATGATATTGTTTGTTTGTACTACTACTTGAACTGCAACAATGCCACGTTTCACAGATGTTCTTCTTGGTTGTTTGCTTTTTGATGCACAAGAGAAGAGACATCACCCACAGTACTGCCAGACAGAAGGCCTGTGCACGACATGACGCATGACTGACTTAATAGTCTCTACCTCAAGCTACAAGAAGGAGCAATGAATAAACTACAAATGCTGCAAAACGCAGCGGCCAGACTACTCACGGGCACCCCTAAATATGCATTGGTTAAAGCAGAGATTAAAAAACTTCATTGGCTGCCAATTAGGAAGCACACCCAATTCAAGGCGCTATGCCTAGTCTTTAAGGCCCTTCAGGGAACAGGCCCAGAGTTTTTAAAACAACACTTCCGTTGGTACTCACCTAAAAGAGCACTACGGTCCTCGGATGCTAAATTGGTGATGTTGCCCCTGATGAAGAAAGCTAGCTGGGGCGGTAGAAGCTTCTTTGCCAATGCTGCTAAAGCATGGAATACCCTCCCAATACATCTGAGATGCATGACCAATCTGATGGCCTTCAGGAAGGCTCTAAAAATTTGGCTTTTCACAAACTAGCTCGCGCAACACACCAATCTCTTGATCCCTCTCGAGATCTTCACCTTAGCGCCAGGACACCTCCGGGTAGCAGCTGCGCTCTACAAATGCAATTAACATTAACATTAACTACGCAACACGGGCATATCTTCAGCTTGTGAAGCTAAGTACCACTGCCAACTGAGAGCTTCAAGATGGCCCCAAAGAAAGGTGCTGCCAAGAAAGTAGCTAGTGGGGAGGAGAAGAAGCAGATTTTCAGCACTGGCTGCAACCTTTTTTGGCAAAGTTGTGCCTGACGCACCGGCCTCCGGCGAGCAAGCTGAGAGCAGCACTCCTGCATCAACAGCACGACCCCCCAAACCTAAGCCCAGGATCATGTCTGTCAGAGAGGCAGCCAGTGCAATCACGTCAACACCAACAAGGGATGTTGAATTGGATTTGTCCCTTTCGTAGTACATAATCGTTTCAGGAAACAGAGCAAAGTGGACAGCAGCCTCAGCCAGCACTAGCACATTTGCTTGATTTGGAGCAGAACAGGAGGTCGAGCTTCCTTCCGAGCAAGAAGTTGAACCTCCTCTTCTAGAATCATTGGCTCCCAGATCTCCAGCAAGGAAAAGGAAGGATACTACTGCACCATCTTCTCCAAGCACTACTTCGATGATGATGATAGGGACATGAAGTGGACCCCGGCAGAGACAGGAGAGTAAGGGGAAAAGAAAAGTTCCTGAAAGACTTAGACTTATGGAAGGGGATGAAGAGGTGGATGGCGATGACGAGGTAGTCATGGTGGAAGGTGACACAGAGGAGTCTGACATTGCTATTCAACCAGCTTCGAGGGTAGTGGCACAGGTAGCACCGTCTCCAGCTCCCATATTTGCAAAGCCCCAGCCGAGACTTGCACCAACCCCTGCCTCAGGAGAAGCAGAGAAGCAATAGACGACATGCCTACCTACCTCCAGTTCTTCTTCAGGCATTGGCAGTGGCACAGTAAAAAGTACTCCTCCCCAGTTTGGAACTTTTTTACAGTTAGCAAATAGGGGGAGCACATTGCAGTATGCACCATTTGCCACACAAATGTTCGTCAAGGTAAGCCTGGTACACATTATGGTACTGGAGGTAAGACGACCCATATGAAATAACACCACACAATCAAGTGGGAGGAGCACCTTAAAAAAATGCTGAACATGGTCGTGGTGATGGGCAGAGCCGGGGAACATCAGCTACAAGTCCAATCACGGTGGAAGGTGATGATTAAGAAGAAGGGGGTGACATCTTCACACAAAGCAGCCCTGTCCCCAGCAGTGTACCAGTAGATTCACCCACCTCAGTGACGTCGCAATGGCACAAGAAGACTCAGAGTGATATGGAGACCCCACAGCATACAGTGACTGCCCCACCACCAGAACGCACATTTAGTCTACCACTAGCATCTACTACTCAAAAGATGCCTATGTCAGTGCCCCAAGAAAAGAAGAAAATCCAGGCTACTATTATGGGCATGGTTAGGCAGGAGAGGCCCAACAAGCGAAACCCCCCAACCGCATGTTTGTACAATTGGACGCTGGCAAAAATGACTTTTTTGTGGTTAGTAAAGAGGGGGAGCACATTCCAGTATGCCTCATTTGCCACACAAATGTTCGTTGATGTAAGCCTGGTACACATTATGGTACTGGAGGCCAGATGACCCATATGAAAAAACACCACACAATCAAGTGGGAGGAACACCTTAAAGAATTTGCTGAACGTGGTTGTGGTGGTGGGGAGAGCAGGGGAACTTCAGCTACAAGTCCAATCACGGTGGAAGGTGATGAAGAGAGGAAGAAGAGAGTGACATTCTTCACGCAAAACAGTCATGTCCCCAGCAGTGTGCCAGCAGATTCACCCACCTCAGCGTCTTCACAAAAGCATACGAAGACTCAGAGTGAGATGGAGACACCACGGCATACAGTGACTGCCCCACCACAATGCACATTGAGTCTACCACTAATATCTACTTCTCAAAAGACGCCTGTGTCAGTGCACCCAGAAAAGAAGACAATCCAGGCTAATATTACGGGCATGTTTAGGCAGGACAGGCCCTTTGAGTGAAACCACTCAACCACACATTTGTACAATGGGAAGCTGGCAAACATGTTAGAGCTGGAATTCCTCCCTTTTTCTTTTGTGGAAGGAGTGAGATTCTTAGAATTTGTGGCAACCATCTGCCCAAAATGGAAGGTACCAAGTAGGACCTATTGTGCCAGAGTTGTTGTTCACACTATCCACCTGATGACAGACATGTGGACCAGTTGTCAGGTGATTGATTACAAGTGCATCACTGCACACTGGATTTCTTTTGCTGGGGTAAAGCAAAAGATACCTTCAGGCCTGGACCCTGAAGAAAGTTTTAAGAGTGATCAGCGGCATGCAACAGTGACCATGTTCGCCATGGAGAAATCACATACAGCTTTAAACATTTTGGAGGAATTTAACAGCAAGGTGTATGAATGGCCGCAACCCAGAGGTCTCAGAATTGGATTTGTTGCCACAGATAATGGCAGTAACATAGTCAAGGCCATGTCAAATAGAGGCTATTTCAGGGTCCTGTGTTTGGCCCATTGCATCAACATGGTGGTGCAAGACTTCCTCAAAAAGAAGACATAGTCAGCAACATACTGACTACCTGCAGAAGAATATGCACTCATTTCAACCATTTTTTAAAGCCCAAAAGTGGCTTTGGGTTACTCAGTATAATAATAGAGCACCAGTTAAAGCTCTGATACAGGAGGTACCAGCACGTTGAAACTCAACCTTTTACATGTTGCAGTGTCTGTGTGAGCAGTACAAACAGATCAATGACTATGTCATTCAAAGAGGAGGGGATACAGTTGGTAAAGCTATGACCATGGATGCGGACAAATGGGGCCTAGTCAAATGCCTGACACAGATACTACTCCCTTTTGAGGTTTTCACACGGGAAGTTAGAAAGGAGGACAGTACGATGGGCCAAGCTATCCCGTTGTTGCATCCCCTACAACACCAGGTAAAGAAGGTTTCTGAAAGGTTTGCCCCGCAGGTTTGAATGAAAAACACAGAAGCACATGCCTTGGTTGAGACCTTAGTCCTTCGCCTGGCCTGTAATATAAAAGTTAACGAGGGACATATAGGTCAATGAACTCAATTATTCGAAACGTCGTCGACCCCCTACAACATGAACTCCTTATACTCTGTAAAAATCTTTAAAGGAGCTTCTATTTCTGTTGTCAATGCGATGTCATTATTTTAAGTTCACCCTCACTTCTCACGTCACGCTTATTGTCACTTACTGTGTGAGCACCTGAATACCTTCATTGTGTAATAAATATTTGTCATACATTGACCTATATGTCCCTCGTTATATTTCCTACTGCTCTCTTTTATGAATTAAGTTTCTATCCCTTTACTTATCTCAGTGCCCTTTACAGGGTTACTTCTCCTTGGACCTTTTAGGCCACTCTAGAACCATTGTTCCTTTAAACTACATATTACCCCAGGTTCATATATTGGGGCACCCTTGTCTTCCTAAATATGGCCTGTAATATAAGGCTGCAACATGACATCATTGTGTCCAAAGAGTACATCTGTGCCACACCACTTGATCCACAGTACAAAAAAATTCTGCCCACTTTCATTACTTTTTCTGAAGGGGATGTTTTAAAATACAAGAGGTGGATTGTAGAGCAAGCCGGAGTCTTGGAAGAAGAATGGCTGGAACTTTGAGTTCCAGCCCGCAGTTTTGGGGTGCAGCCTTCACTTCCAGAGAAGGCAGTCTTGTCTCACAACAGTCAACAACACTATCAACCAGAACACCGGCAACAACAGCAACAGTGGGACAGGACCCAAACTCTGCATTGTATTGGTTTCAATTGGCAGGGTCAATCCAGTGCAGAGGCGATGGCAAAACAGGTTGAGCAAGTGGCAACACCAATGACCATCCACAGGATGTTCCAGGAGTATCTGGATGATCCAAAAGAGGTCTATGTGGAGCAAAATCCATTGATGTCTTGGTATGAGAAGATGCTCCAATGGCCAGAGCTCAGCTAAATAGATTTTATTTGACACATTTGTCACTGTGTATCCCATACGCCAAACTTGATATCAAATCATGCACTTACTCCCACTTAACTCTGTGGCGTTGCACATCACCACGTATTTCCAACAAAGGGGCATATTAACAAGGGCCTTATATCCACTTTTTTGGCTTTAAAAGCCAAAAAAGCGGAGATAATATTATCGCCCTATCTACAAGGGGATGCTAACATGCATTAGCGCCTGTTAGCAGCCTTTTCCCCGACGCCTCGCTCTGCCTCTCTAATGAGATGCAAAGTGGGCGTCACTGGGCGTACCTCACACAGGGGGACTTGTAAAATATCACTAAGTGCACATCGCGATATTTACAAGGCGGCCCACGCATTTTAGCAGACGTTAGTTTTTGGCGAAAACCGCGGTTTTCGCCAAAAACGAACGTCTGCTAAAATCCTGACTAATGTATGTGTAACATGGGAGGTGGATTATTGTGTCACGACCACAGGGTCGTATCATCAAGCATATCGCCGTTTTGCAGGGAACATCGCTGAAAAACCAGCGATGTTCCCTGCAAAACGGCGATTTCCCCGCTGTCTCTGGAATTTATATTGCCATTGCGCTATGCGTTGTTAATACTGCGCACGCATGGTGATAAATTCCAGCGATAGCCGGCGTTAACAAAAACTGCACTAAGCGCGGTCAGCGGTAATTAACGCTGACTCTTGTTGATATGCCCCAAATTTATTTGCTGGGCAGAAGGAAGGAAAGGAAACTTGCTTTACTCTACTGCAGGGGGTAGGGTACAGGGATTAGACAGGTAGGGTAGAGCTTTTTTTTATATATAATAAAGGGGCCACTACATTGATCATTAATTCATCGTCTTTGGCCTATACAGTAACTGTACAGTTCGAAAGGGTAAAATCTGAACAAGTGTAAAATAAATCTTTCATGGGAAACCATGAAATATATTCTGAAATCACTTCACATGGTTATCGAATTAAATGTGGTACATTCCAAGAATGGGTTTTCCAATTTGATAAGCTGGGATGGAAGAACTTAGGAAAAATAAAGGAGTGAAGTACTAAGAGGTGACTGAATTGGTGGCGGGACAACACATCTTGTGTGTTTGGCAACGGTTTGCAATGCATTGTAAATGCTGCATTAACTGAAGCAGACGCACATTACACAGTCAACACTGCAGTCATGAATTGATTGACCTATACTGCACTTTGATCATAGTTGGCAAAAATGCCATAGGGGGGGAGTGGGGATGATGAATGATGGGTAAGGTACATCTGGGTCACTTAACAAATACATAGAGTCAAGGGAGTAGAACAAAGAATAGAAAAATACCCCCACTTAAAACCATAGCTTTGAATGATGATAACGCTACATAAACCAAGTAAACAAAGTCGGTGAGCATCCTGCACTTCATGAGAAGAGCTGCCTTGCTTATTCAGCCAAACAATCCAAATACTCATTCATCCTTTCATTCTAATTCACCCATAGCCACCATGATTAAGCTTTACTTTCTCTCATTCAGTCTTTCACCAAAATGTCCAATCCATTATCCACACATTTGATAGCAACCCTTTCTTCAAACCATCCTTTCACCCATCCATCTCTTTACCCACCCACGCACCCTTTCACCCACCCTTTCACTCATAAACCGTTTCCTTTCTTTTAATCTTCCGTTCTTTCATGTCTCCCTCAAGCCATCAAGCTCATTATGTGAGATTTTTCTGAGCTGCAGATAGAAAAGGCCATAATAATAACTCAACCACCACTGTGGCTGGTAAAGCTGGTGGGGGGGTTTCACTTCATGGTCATATGTTGCTGACGAGCGACGCCATGGCAATAGCTAGTGAGCATAGTAATTGCAAGAAATTATGTGACTTACCAGTGCCGTCCCTGCTGCGCTTCTCCTCCAACTGACCCATCTCCTCCTGCAGCAGCACTGGAGCCCGCATTACTGATGTTCTATGTGGGAAGAATAAAACATTACACATAATTTAGATGCCAGGTACGCTACCCCAAATATAACTGCAATACCGCACTACAGTTCAGTTAGCACTGCAGTATCTTCAAATATAACTCCGGGCATTTGATTGGTTGGTTCACAAAGTTAGACAAGCCAGGGGTGGAATAATGGTCAATGAAAGACATATGGTGTTGGTTGGTAAATGGAATGAGAGTGGGACCTCATACTTTTTTTCCAGCCTTGCTGCACTGTCATGGGAAACTGCTGGTATACTGTAACTATAAATGAGACACTAGCACACTAAATTGGGGGTGTGTGGGTGGTCCATGATGATCATGACCACTCTCTTGTGAACTTAACTGTGTTAGAGCTAGGCATAGGCAGGAAAAGGAAAGCCTTCTCAACAAACTTAAATGGTGATTTTTATTTATAATGCTAGCTTATTGGGCCTGCTTTCGGCATCTTCACGGTAGACAGCACCAACATTTCAATACCCCATGTTTCTACCCTAAGAAATCCTCAACAATCATAAAAGGAATGACTGGGATCAGCTGAGCCCTCGGCAGAAGCACTGGTGGTCGACACTGGCTTACCAGCTTCTCCCGGACCCTCAGAAACGTCCCACTTCTTGCCCTTGGGTGTTGATGAAAGAAATTAGGAAGATAAAAAGATAGATTAATGATTCAGTTAATAATCTCCACAAACTTTTTTATGAAAAGGAAACGCAGTCACATACTTCTCTAAAACAGATGGCCTATAGTACTATTAGTTTTGACTCAAGGCTATTGACTGACATTGATTTGCCAATAAATCCATATTCCAAATTTGCTTAACAGAAACTACATTTGGAACTAATGCATTGCAGTGAATGATCTTTGATTCTATTCCCATTTCTCAACATCCTTGATGGACCAAATTAGTCTCCCTTTTTTGCAATGCATAGATGCATATGATGTTACACATCCCTGTGAAATAATTGGAACTATACAAGCTACATAAACAAAGTCACAGAGATAATGCGCTACTCACTGATTCACTATAGTGAAAGGAGAACAGTCGGCAATGGGTTTTTAATTAATCAGTCAAAGCGAGCTCCAATGAAGAGTACGATTAGGTAGCGCTAAGCACCTGCCTAGTAGAAACTGGAAACTGAATCACACAATAATATACCAGCGCCAACTAAACGTAACTTACCTCTGTGTGTGAGCATCATGCTATTCAGATTTTTTTTTTAGCATTGTAGATCACAAACACAACAAATAATATACTCACTGAGCCCCTGAATCTTGACACATAGCAGATCTAGCAGGTCCTGTTTGCGGTCCAGAATGTCCACCCAGGAGTGCGTCAGCTGCTGGGCGGTGCGCCAAATCTGGCTGGTGTGCCGCACACAGTGGTGCACCATCCCCCAGCGCGGCAAACGCTCTTGCAGGGGGTATCCATTACCAGGCAAAAGATCACCTGGGGCTGCACACCTGGGCAGTGATGCTGCTCACAAGGAAGTCATCCCTCTGCTATGGCGCTGGGTGGGGTAGAAAAAAGAAGGAAAAAGAAGGGAAAGTAAGAAATGAGTAAGTAAGGGGAAATAAAGTCAAAAAGTTACAAAAAACACAAAACTTTTTCCCCAAAAACGTACAATACACAAACACAATGACCCATACTAATATAAAAAATTAAACTTAGGGGTAGATAAGTAATAAAGGAGGAGGATTAGAAAGATTAAGGAGAGATAAAATTTAGTTTTTTTTACTCCACTGAATTCCACATAGCAGAACTCCATGAACATCACCCACCCGTAATGGACATATGTATGCTATGTTGCAATGTATTCAGATAACAGCAGGCATATCACATATGAGGTGCACAGTGTGCAGACAGGGTACAAGCCCAGCCTAGCTTGCAACATGGTGCAGGGGTGCCAGGCTTTGATGTTTATATGAACAGTCTAATTTGATTGACCACACTCTGCATAGTATGACAATGTTGGGGCCTTCTCCAGTTCACATGTGTACTTTTCCATCCTACACACATCAGACAGTACCCATGCCTGTTTGTCTTCTTCATGTAGCTCCTTACATGTGACCAGTGCACTATAAATGAACAATGACCAATCAATACCAATACAGGCTCATAAAGGTATGATTGTGTTTTTATGTAACAGAGATGTATGTGTGACCATTGTGGGGAAACAAAAACTCTATCCAACCTGTGGCTCCCTACTACATACATGGTGGGTGGCCCACACAGCTCTGAATCAGTAATGGTCTAGCAGGCCAGTAGACAATGTTTCCTGCACAGTGCAGGATGGGTCCCACATCACCTATGGGCTTCCACTGCATTGTGCGGGATGGGACCCACATCACCTATAGCCACCCCTGCACTTTATGGTCTGTTTTGGCTACTGAAATGCCCCTGCGAACAGGCTCCTGTGGCATGTTCAGTGTATGTACAGGAGTTAGCCTGTATCATGCCCGTGTGACCTATATAAATATCTGGCCCTTCCAAACACAAGATAGTTAACCCCTTGGGTGCGTCGGACGGCCGGGGGCAGTCCAATACACCAGTGCTCATGTGCGTCGGACGGCCACCGGCCATCCTCGCACATGGCACAGGGAATCCCTCTGGTGCGGGCACCAGAGGGATTCCCTTTCACCCCCAACTGCCTCAGGCGCTGGGGAAGAGCTTCCCCTGCTCCCAAGGCAGCAGCTTTGGTTTCCCTGAAATGACGATCAGCGGGCACGTCGCGCTGACGTCATTTCAGTGAAACCGAAACTGAAATGAGCCAAGAGGTTTATTTCAGTTTTGCTTGCTACGTGCTAAGGGGGAAATCTCAGCACCCTGAGCACGTAGAAAGTCAGAAGAGGTATCATTGGAAAAGGGAGAATCTCCCCTTTTTTATTCCCCATTACATTTAGGGGGGGCTGCCCAAGATGAGCATGCCAATGCCCCCACATCCCCCCCACAAAATCCCAGTCTTTCTGCCCCCCACCTGGGGGGGCAGAACGCCCACTAGATACCAGGGATTTTTTTTCACTGAAATTAGGGGTGGAGGCTGCCCAAGATGGGCATGCCAATGCCCCCACCCCCACAAAATTACAGTCTTTCTGCCCCCCCACAGGGGCAGATGCGGGCAGTAGCCCCCAATCTGCCTCCCTGGGGGGTAGAAAACCCACTTGACACCGGGGATTTCTTTTCCATTGAATTTAGGGGTGGGGACTGCCCAAAATGGGCATGCCAATGGCCCCTCCAAAATCCCACAGTCTTTCTGCCCTTCCGGTGGCAGATGGGGCAATAGCCCCTGTCCTGCCCCGTAAGGGTGCAAAAAGCCCACTAGACCCCAGGGTTTGTTTTTTTTATACGTAGAGGTGGGGGCTGCCCAAAATAGGCATGGCAGTGCCTCCACCCCCCAAAAAAAATTGCCACAGCCTTTCTGCCTCCCCCGGGAGGCAGATGGGGCAATAGCCCCTAATCTTTCCCCCCAGGGGGGCAGGAAGCCCACTAGGAGCCAGGGATTTTGTTGTTTTATTTATACGTGGGGGCGCTTGGCTGGCGGTGTGTGAGTGGATGGCGCTTGGCTGGCGGTGTACATGGATGGCGCTTGGCTGGTGGTGTGTGTGGATGGTTGTGTGCATGTACTGGGTCTTGGCTGGTGGTGTGGCTTGCATGGATCCCCCAGTGTTTTCTTACCCAGAATCCCCCGCAAACCTCAAATTTACTTACAAAGTCACATTTTCCTCACATTACTGTGTGGGTAAGTTGTAGGATCAATGTGCAGGCACAAATTTCCTACTACCAAGCATTCCCCTTGGTCTCCCGAGAAAAATGATACCTCACTTGTGTGGACACCCAAAGTTGCGTCAGCCGGCAAAAACTTATAAACCAACTTCCCTTTTAGACCTGCTTTGGGCCCACCTCAATTTCTACACATTTTTGGCCCTTCCATGTCATAGGCACTTGGCCCATCCACACAAGTAAGGTATCATTTTTATCAGGAGACTGAGGAGAATGCTGGGTAGTAGGAAATTTGTGCTATGCGGTGATCCCACAACTTTCCCACACAGATATTAGAGGAAAATTTGACTTTTTAGCTAAATTTGAGGTTTGCAGCAAACTTTTGGAAGGAAAATGTTGGGGGATCAACGCAAGCCACACCTCCCTGGACTCCCCGTTACATTTAGGGATGGGGGCTGCCCAAGATTGGCATGCCGATGCCCCCACCCAACCCCACAAAATTACAGTCTTTCTGCCCCCCACGGGGGCAGATGGGGGCAGTAGCTCCCAATCTGCCTCCCTGGGGGGGGTAGAAAGCCCACTTGACGCCAGAGATTTTTTTTCATTGAATTTAGGGGTGGGGGCTGCCCAAAATGGGCATGCCAATGCCCCCCTAAAATCCCACAGTCTTTCTGCCCCCCCGAGGCAGATGGGGCAATAGCCCCTGATCTGCCCCATGAGGGTGCAGAAAGCCCACTAGACCCCAGGGTTTTTTTTTTATACGTAGAGGTGGGGGCTGCCCAAAATAGGCATGCCAGTGCCTCCACTCCCCAAAAAATTGCCACAGCCTTTCTGCCTCCCTCGGGAGGAAGATGGGAGCAATAGTCCCTAATCTTTCCCCCCCGGGGGGGCTGAAATCCCACTAGCCAGGAATTGTGTTGTTTTATTTATACGTGGGGGTGCTTGGCTGGCTGTGTGGGTGGGGCAAGGGCCTGTGACTGGGAAGAGCCAGAAACATAGGGATTAAGGGTATAGCACCGCAAATTCTAAGCGCAACATTTAAAAAAAAATACGTTTTTAGCCACTAATGCATTGGACACCCACACAAGTGAGGTATCATTTTACTCGGGAGAATGAGGGGAACACTGTGGGGTAGGACATCTGTGCCGGCACGGTGATTCCACACAAAAATATGTGGAAAATGTGTTTTTTTCAGCTAAATTTGAGGTTTGCAGGGGATTCCAGGTAGGAAAACGTTAGGGGATCCACGCAAGCCATACCTCGCTGGACTCCCCTGGATGTCTAGTTTTCAGAAATGTGTAGGTTTGGTAGGTTTTCCTAGATGGCCGCCGAGCCCGGGGCCAAATACCCAGGTGACCCCACTTGCAAAACTAGGTTGTTTTGTGATAGGTAATTTTGATGTCTCCTCAATACATTTTGGGCCCTTGCCTGTCTGGGTACTTGGGCCACCCACACAAGTGAGGTACCACTTTTATTGGGAGACCTTGGGGAATGTTGGGTGGTAGTAAATTTGTGTCAGCCCAGTGGTCCCACAACTTTTCCACACAGAAATTTGAGAAAAAAGTGATTTTTTCAGCTAAATTTGAGGTTTGCAGGGGATTCTGGGTAGGAAAATGTTTGGGGGGTCCACGCAAGCCATACCTCGCTGGACTCCCCTGGGTGTCTAGTTTTCAGAAATGTGTGGGTTTGGTAGGTTTCCCTAGATGGCCGCCGAGCCTG
This sequence comes from Calotriton arnoldi, assembly GCA_963921515.1. Taxonomy (NCBI): domain Eukaryota; kingdom Metazoa; phylum Chordata; class Amphibia; order Caudata; family Salamandridae; genus Calotriton; species Calotriton arnoldi. Next base: position 3,376,198 of record CAWUFW010000285.1, read on the forward strand.
GGGCCATTTTTCCCAAGTGACCCCCCTTGGAAAACCAGGTCGTTTTGTGATAGGTAATTTTGATGTCTCCTCAATACGTTTTGGGCCCTTGCCTGTCACGGGTACTTGACCCACCCGCACGAGTGAGGTACCATTTTTATCAGAAGACCTGGGGGAATGCGGGGAGGGTGGAATTTTGTGGATTCACGCAGATTCCAGAACTTTCCATCACAGAAATGTGAGGGAAATGTGTTTTTTTTTTACAAAGTTTGATGTTTGCAGGATTCTGGGTAACAGAACCTGATGAGAGCCACACTAGTTACCCCCACCTGGATTGCCCTGCGTGTCTAGTTTTAAAAAATGTATAGGTTTGCTAGGTTTCCTTAGGTGCCGGCAGAGCAAGGGTTCAAAATCCACAGCTAGGCACTTTGCGAAAAAAGGGTCAGTTTCACTATAAAAATGTGGTGTGTCTACGTTGTGTTTTGGGCTGTTTCTTGTCGCGGGCACTAGGCCTACCCACACAAGTGAGGTGCCATTTTTATTGAGAGACTTTGGGGAATGCGAGGTGGGTGGAATTTTGTGGACCCACGCAGATTCCAGAACTTTCCATCACAGAAATGTGAGGAAAATTTGTTTTTTTTAACAAAGTTTGATGTTTGCAAGGGATTCTGGGTAACAGAACCTGGTGAGAGCCACACAAGTAACCCGTTCCTGGATTCCTCTGGGTGCCTAGTTTTCAAAAATGTATAGGTTTTCTAAGGTTTCCCTAGGTGCCGGCAGAGCTAGGGTTCAAAATCCACAGCTAGGCACTTTGCGAAAAAAGGGTCAGTTTTCACTGTAAAAATGTGGTGTGTCTAGTTGCGTTTTGGGCCGTTTCCTGTCGCGGGCACTAGGCCTACTCACACAAGTGAGGTACCATTTTTATTGGAAGACTTTGGGGATTGCGAGGTGGGTAGAATTTTGTGGATCTATGCAGATTCCAGAACCTTTAATCACAGAAATGTGAGGAAAATGTGTTTTTGTTTTACAAAGTTTGAGGTTTGCAAGGGATTCTGGGTAACAGACCCCAGTGACAGCAACTCGAGTCACCCTGTCCTGGATTCCTCTGGGTGTCTAGTTTTAAAAAATGTATAGGTTTGCTAGGTTTCCCAGGTGCAGGCTGAGCTAGGGTTTAAAATCCACAGCTAGGCACTGTGCAAAAAAAGGGTCAGTTTTCACTGTAAAAATGTGGTGTGTCCACGTTGCGTTTTGGGCCGTTTCCTGTCGTGGGCACTAGGCCTACCCACACAAGTGAGGTACCATTTTTATCGGGAGACTTAGGGGAACTCATAATTCTTTTTTAAGGTGTCATAACGTTGCCTAAAATCCATAAAACACTACAAAATCCACCGGGGAGACCTATAGTCTCTTCATGTGACTCCCTCTATGAAAACCTCTCGCAGTATGTGGATACATTTCTGGCCCCAATTGCACAAAGCATGAGCTCCTATATTAAAGATACGGGGGATTTTTTAGGATTCTAACAGGATTCACATGGAGTAATCAATACCTCTTGGTGACAATAGACGTTGTGTCTTTATACACATCAATACGGCATGAAATAGGCTTGGAGGCATGTACATTTTTCTTAAAACAGCGAAGTATTACGGAATTAAAACACACTGAAATGTTGCTCAAAATGATTGAGATATGCCTCACAAACAACATCTTTCTCTTCAATAAGGAACTATTTAAACAATCTTGTGGTACAGCCATGGGGATTTCCTTTTCTCCAAATTTTGCGAATATAACCATGGGCTGGTGGGAGAGAGAAATAGCGTGGAATTCAGATAACCAAGAAGAACTCGAGCGGATTGTGCTATGGGTCCGATTCATTGATGACTTGTTTTTAATATGGAATGGCACTGAGCAGGATTTTAATGAGTATTTTTTGAAATTGAACAACAACCAGATTGGTTTATCATTCACATGTGCTAAGAGTAGGAAAGAAATTGAATTCTTGGACACCAAAATTTTCATTGAGAATGATCAAATTCAATCTACGCTATTCAGGAAAAAGACTGCAACCAACAGTATTCTGCACGGGACTAGTTTCCACCCCAAACCACTGCTGGAAAATATCCCATATGGGGAATTTATACGCATGAAACGTAATTGTTCCAAAAAGGAAGATGCAGAAGAGAAAATTCAGGAAACTATACAGAGACTCAAATCGAGAGGCTATCATGAAACAACATTAAGAAAATGTAAACAACGTGCCGATCAGAAACCAAGGGAAGACACATTGATCCCAAGAATCAATATCGAGGAAACCAAAGAACAGGGACCACCAAGATTTATCACAACATACAGTAAAGAAAGTGGCATAATAACTAACAAAATTAAAAAATATTGGCATCTAATCGCAGGAGATCCAGACATTGGAAAATTCTTAGGCCCAAAACCAATTGTTACCTACAGGAAGACTAAATCTTTAAAGGACATGCTAGTGAAAAGCCACTTTTAGGAAAACCCACATACAAATTGGTTATTAGATCAACAAAGGGGGTTCAAGAAATGTAATGTATGCAAGGCTTGCAAAATTGGGAAGAACATGAGAACAATTGTGGAACCGAATGGCAAGCCAATCCAAATTGAGCAAAATATTTCCTGTATATCACAGTTTGTCATCTATATTATAGAATGTAACTGCGGAATGAAATATATTGGAAGTACTACATGTATGCTCAAGAAACGCATTCTTGAACACATTCGCGCAGTAAAGAATGGACTTACGCCACAGCGAAACATATGTCACAATGCCAGAAAGGAGATTGGAGGGCGATGAACTACTATGGCATTCATATGATACCCCCGGAAGAACGTGGTGGGGACAGAGTGAAAAAACTGCGACAGATGGAATCAAGATATATCATCAGGCTCAGAACTAAGACTCCTAGAGGAATAAATAACGATGAGGAACTTTTTGTACATTTGGAGTAGAATAAATTACCGAAATGATTTTGAACAGTGTTAGTAACAGCTGGACATTACGTTGGTCTCAAAAAGTGAAGTAGGGGTACTATACACAAATCAAGAATATTCATAATGAATGATGAATGTCAAAAGCATCGAATTGTTGATATAAGTTACAAAACAACAAAATGCCCTGAAATGTAATTTAAGAGGTACTATACCGAAATGATTCATAATAATAATGATGAAATAATTTTGATGCATGATAAAGATCGCTTATAAGCAATGCGCACTAAGCATAATAATCAATGAAAGCACTGTAATGCAAAATCCTGACATAAGCGCGATTGTCCTGTTTGTATATATGTATAAAGTTATTTAAAAAACAAATCGCACTACGTATCCCAGAATGCCCCATTATGGCAGAGATGGGTATATAAAGCGTAATCAAAGAAGGACTCACTAACCGTGAAGAAAGCCGTGTGAAGGCTGAAACGCGTTGGTTGAGTGGTGTTGTGTTTAAATAAATTAAGCTAATCCAGCTTTGGAGTGCCGCGTCCTTTGTGGAAAGAAATTGATTTGGGGCCAGGATCCGGCCCATACGCTGAGCACCCGCTGTGGAGCACCTTTGAGCTGAAAGGATCACATTGTGAGACAATATATATATATATATATATATATATTCTCACCACAATCCTCCACAAGGGACGACAAACGGATTGCACTCCCGTAGTTATCAGTTACCCGTGTTCGGTGTGCACATTACACGTGAGCAAGGCTGTGTTTACGGTCGAAACGCGTTGTGTAATAAACTCTTGGATTAAATATTGTTGATCTGCTTTTCTGTCCTGAGAGCGTACGTTATCGGAAAACGTTTGGAATATATATATATATATATATATATATATATATATATATATATATATATATATATATATATATATTCTCACCACAATCCTCCACAAGGGACGACAAACGGATTGCACTCCCGTAGTTTTTTGCAATTTTTTCTTTTATTACATCCTCATTCACATGGTTATAGGCGATGTTGGAACCGGGGTTACCGAGTCCGACACGGTAGCATGGCGTGAAGCGGGAAAGGCCCGCGAAGGCAATGTGTAAGGCAGTTGTGCAGCACACTCTCACTTTGACTCACAAATGCGAACGCAATAACATGACACCACACCAGGCTTTTGTATTTAAAATCAAGATCTTTTATAAATGAATTAAGTTGGCATCAGATAAGGCAGGTTAATTCAGATCTACATTCAAACTCATTAAATTATTCAACTGGTGCACATTTTAAATAAAGCTGCATAGCTCATCAACATTGTAGGCCACTAAGAGGCCGCAGGAATTATCTCCTACACGTAGCACTTAATAATGGTCTTAAGGTACGTTAATAAAACATAGGCCTAAACATACAGTTCACTTTAGCATATTCAATTATTTAAAATAAGGCTTTTCACGTTACATTTAAATAGGCCTGCATTAATCTAGGCGCACTCACATTCAGTACAGTGGGCGTCGCAATTCCAGTATACCTGTAACATAAAATACTTCAACTCTTGGCGGTGTACACTTCAGCTTACTTCAATTAATCACTTTCCCCCTGTGGTAAAGACTTGGTAGTTATCAACATAGGCCTAGGTAGTAATTACAATAGGCATCTGCATTAAATTACTAAACACTGTGGGGGACCCCTCAACATGTCCTGTATTCTGGGGCTTTTGTGTCCCTCAGGGGTTAATTCTAGGCTAGGCCCACTCCTCTCCGGGGCCTCGCCTCATGTGGAAAGTTACACGGTTCATTTAGGGGTTAACGGTGGCCCCCGGCCCCCAGTGGCGTTTTTGTGGGCCCTAGGGGCCTCCTGGGCTCACCTTGTGCTCGGTCGTTGGTCGCGCTTCTTAGCGACTGGTTAACTCCAGGCCCGGCCCGTGTTCTGGAGGGGGGGCCCGGTCGGGGTACCTCGGCCTTCTGGCCGGAATGACGGGTCGTTGCAGGGGCCGGGATCACCTTCCTCCGGCCCCCGGGATCAAGGGGATGCAGCTGCAGCACGTTGCGGGGGCTGGGATCTCACTTCTCCAGCCCCCGGGATCAGGTAAGTGCTTGGGCGCAGGCTCGGGGTCTTGGGGAAGGGAGCGGGAGCCGGCAGTCCTCTCCGGCCGGCTCCCCGTCTCCCTCTGCACTGCCGGCTCTTCCCGGGCTTCCGTCGGCGCTGGGGGCGTGACCGGGGCCGGCGCCCAATCGTTGCGCGGCCTTCCTGGGGTCACGCCCGGCGACCCCGGTTGCCGGGAGATGGCGTCGGCGGGGCCTGGAGGCCGCGTTGATCGCGGGGGCAATTTCTTCGGCCGCGACGGCGGCGGGGACAACTTCTTCGGCCGCGCCAGCGGCAGGGGCACTTCTTCGGCCGCGACGGCGGCAGGGGCAATTCTTCGGCCGCGACGGCGGCAGGGGCACTTCTTCGGCCGCGACGGCGGCAGGGGCACTTCTTCGGCCGCGACGGCGGCAGGGGCAATACAGAGGCTTCGGTGAGGGCGCGGACGGCGCACCTCACCACAGAAACTTGAGGGGCTTCCCTCACCTCAGCGCTCCCCTCGGTGAGGGTGCGACGGCGCACCTCACCTCACGGCACTTCTCCTCAGGCGGCGACGGCCGCAGTGGTGATCTCTACACAAGGTCAGTGACCTGGGGGTGCCAGAAAGCAGGACGCACCAGCAGCCTGTGGGCAGGGCTGACTGGGAAAGTACTTGGGGGCAGCCCAGTAGTAGGCAGGAATGGTGAGGGGGTGAAGGTCTAGCGCTTCAGGGTACGGCGCTTTACCTGGTGATCCCCAGTTGGGCAGTTTAGGCTTCAGGCCTGGCAGGACGGTCAGGCCTCCTCAAGTTAAGGTGTCTTGCGACTGCTCCAGCTTGGTTGCTTCTTAGGCGCTTCTGGTGATGAGTTTCTTGTCAGAAGTTCCTTAGTATAAGTTTCTTGTCAGAGTTTCTTGTCAGAAGTTTCTTGTCATGAGGGGGGAATGAGTTGGTGGTCTGGGAGTGCTTGATGTTCCTCCCCGCACGCTGAAGGTGGTTCCCTGGGTCCCCTCACACTGGGCAAGGTCAGTGGGTGGTGGGCGTTCCTCAGCTATCTTACTACAGCAGGGCCTCAGCCCTGTCAGCAGCAGTAGTGTAGGTCTCCCCCTAGGCCCTAAAGCCTATACTCCGGCGGAGGTTCTCCCAGGTTCAGTGGTGCCTCATCAACTGACTAGAAAGTTTTCCCTCCAAGCCTTTTATACTCCCAGGTCAGGTGACTCTCCCAAAGGCGGCAAAACATAACTCCTCCCACAGCCCGGAAGGTTCTGGAACCTTCTACATGCCTGGCTATGTGGCCCAGAGGCGGGGATGGAATGGATACTGTATCCCTATACCCCAGCCTGACCCTGGCTACTAGTGTGTATGCGTGTCAGGCCCCTCTGCAGTAGCAGGGGCCTGTGGCAGCCATCTTGAGTGAGAGAGAGCACCTGCACCTCAGCACTGGATAGCAGTGGCAAGGTGCCCAGAGACCTAGGTCCAGTAAAAATATGGTGGCAAAAAGGAGGCGAAAAAGGAAAAAAATAGGGAAAGACCACCCTAGGGCTGACAGGTCTAACACGCGTCCCCCCAGCCGAAAGAGGGGAGAGCTTCCCAACCTCTAGGGAGTTCTCTTCGCTAAGGCGGAAAAACCGGGAGAGACCGTCAGCGTTGGCGTGGTCTACACCGGGTCGATGTTCCACCCGAAAGTCCATCCCCTGGAGGGAAATGGACCACCTCAATAATTTGGGGTTTTCGCCTCTCATCTGCATGAGCCAGCGAAGGGGTCTGTGGTCGGTCTGGATCAGGAAGTGACAACCAAAAAGGTATGGCCTCAACTTCTTGACAGCCCAAACCACAGCAAAGGCTTCTCGTTCGATGGTACTCCACCGCTGTTCCCGGGGAGTAGTCTTCGGGAAATGAAGGCCACTGGCTGGTCTTGGCCATCATCATTCAGCTGCGAGAGCACAGCTCCTATGCCATGCTCAGAAGCGTCTGTCTGTACAATAAATTCCCGTCCAAAGTCTGGAGTCCTGAGCACCGGTGCGGTGCACATTGCATGTTTGAGGGTCTCAAAGGCTTCCTGGCAGGCAGCCGTCCAGATGACTCTGCGTGGCTGCTTCTTTGAAGTCAATTCCGTCAATGGGCCCACGATGGTTCCATATCCCTTGACGAACCGGCGGTAGTATCCCGTGAGGCCGAGAAAAGCCCGGACCTCTGTTTGGGTCTTGGGGGCTCCCAGGCCAAGATGGTCTCAATCTTGGCTTGGAGGGGTTGCACCTTACCTCCGCCCACCAGATGTCCCAGGTACACGACAGATCCCTGTCCAATCTGGCACTTGCTGGCCTTGATGGTTAAACCAGCCCATTGCAAAGCCTGTAACACCTCCTGGAGATGCTCCAGATGGTCCTCCCAGCTGCTACTGAAGACAGCTATGTCATCCAGGTAGGCAGCAGAGAAGGCCTCTAGGCCAGACAGCACCTGGTTCACCAACCGCTAGAAAGTGGCTGGAGCATTTTTCAACCCGAAGGGCATCACCCAAAATTGAAAGTGGCCCTCGGGGGTGGAGAACGCAGTCTTCTCCCTTGCTCCTTCCGCCATGGCTATCTGCCAATAGCCTGACGTCAAATCAATGGTACTCAAATACCGGGCTGCTCCCAGCCGGTCAATGAGCTCATCCGCCCGAGGGATCGGGTGAGCGTCGGTCTTAGTGACTGAGTTGAGTCCACGGTAATCCACACAGAACCGAAGTTCTGGTGTGGTGCCCGGTGGGGCCGCTTTCGGCACCAACACCACCGGACTAGCCCAAGGGCTACTGGAAGGCTCAATCACTCCCAGTTCTAGCATCTTGGTAACCTCACCCTGGATACTAGCCTTGACTTTATCGGACAGCCGGTAAGACTTGGTTTTTACTGGCGGACTGTCCCCTGTGTCCACATCATGGGTACACATGTGCGTGATTCCAGGTGTGAGGGAGAACAACGAGGAGTACTGCCCCAAGACCTGGCGGCAGTCCCTCTGTTGCTCTAGGGTCAAGGATGGGGCGAGGACCACTCCCTCTACCGAACCATCCTTCTCATGGGCCGCCAGAAGGTCTGGAAGAGGCTCACTCTCCTCCTCCTCACTTCCATCTGTTATCATTAGGAGAGTGAGTTCTGAACTCTCCTGGTGGGGCTTCAGGCGGTTGACGTGGAACACCCGGTGGGGTTGACGTGGGGTCTTCACATCAACGACATATGTGGTCTGGCCTTTCCTTTCCAAGATCTCAAATGGCCCAGTCCACCGGTCCTGGAGGGCGCTAAGCTCTCCTGGCTCCATGACCCACACCTTCTGTCCAGCGTCTAACTCTACCGTCCGCGCGTTCGGGTCATACCATTTCTTCATGACGGCTTGACTTGCCTCTAGATTGTCCGAGGCCTCTTTCCACAGCTTGGCCACCTGGCTGCGGAATGCCAGCATATAGCTGACCACATCACGGGGAAGCTTCGAGGAAGACTTCTCCCACCCCTCCTTGACAAGACTGAGGGGCCCCGAACGGGGTGGCCATAGAGCAGCTCAAAGGGGCTGAAACCGACCCCCTTCTGCGGCACCTCTCGGTAGGAGAAGAGCAGACAGGGTAAGAGGACGTCCCACTTTCTTCTCAAGTCCTCGGGTAGGCTCCTGATCATCCCCTTCAAGGTTTTGTTAAAGCGCTCCACGAGTCCGTTCGTCTGGGGGTGGTAAGGAGTGGAGAACCGGTAGGTCACTCCACACTCCTTCCACATGGCCTGCATGTAGGCCGACATGAAATTCGTGCCCCTATCTGACACCACGACCTTGGGGAATCCCACTCGGGTGAAAATCCCCATCAGGGCCCGCGCCACCACCGGTGCAGTGATGGTCCTCAGAGGGATTGCCTCCGGGTACCGGGTGGCGTGGTCTACCAGCACCAAAATGAACCTATGTCCTGCAGAAGTCGGCGGGTCCAATGGCCCGACGATGTCAATCCCTACCCGCTCAAAAGGGGTATCGACAACTGGGAGAGGTTCTAGAGGGACCTTCACTTTCGTCCCTGTCTTGCCGCTCGCTTGGCAAGTGGTGCAAGTCTTGCAAAAAGTGTCAGAAGTGACGCGCATCCTGGGCCAGTAAAAATGTGGGACTAGACGCGCAAACGTCTTGTCTTGGCCCAGGTGTCCTGCTAGTGGTATCGCGTGTGCCAACTCTAGCAGAAAGGCTCGGTAGCATTGGGGGACCACCACGGCTCGGGCGGACCCATGCACCGGAGCCTTAGGCTCACTGTAGAGGAGACCATCCTCCCAGTAGACATGGTAGTTACCAGTCTCTGCTCCAGCTGCTTGGGCTTCGGCCTGTTGCCGCATGCCTTCAAGCGTAGGGCACTCTTTCTGCGCCCGGCAAAATTCCTCCCGGGTAGGCCCTCCTTCCACCTGCCACTCTGCAGGGGTCGGCAGGTCCCCCACGGGAAAACCAACCACCTCAGCGGACTCCGGGTTCACCTCCGCGGGCTCCCCATCCATCTCACCGGGTGTCTCCTCCTGGACATCACCTCGTCCAGCAGTGGGCTGGGCCATTCTTTCAGGCTCCAACCCCAGCTGAGTTCCTTGTCGGGCAGCCATGGACCGCGTGACAACGCAAGTCCATCCTGGTAATCCCAACATCTCAGCATGGGCATTGAACTCTACCTCCCTCCAGGCAGTATGTTCCAAGTCGTTGCCCAGCAGACAGTCAACTGGCATGGCAGGGCTCACCGCAACCTTCAACAGACCTGATACTCCTCCCCACTCAAAGGGAACTTGGGCCACGGGGTAATGACCCAGGCTATTATCAGCCATAACAACCGGGTGGAATTCCTCAGGAATCACCTGCTCTGGGGACACCAGCTGACGTCTCACCATCGTCATGCTGGCACCTGTGTCCCTCAGAGCCTCCACCTCCTCCCCGTTCACCAGGACCCTCTGCCGATACTTGGCAGTGTTTGCGGGTACCTGAACCCGTGGGACGATCTCTCTATCCCCCAGGGAAACTAAGGTCAAGCCTGTCCACTCACCTCCCCTACCTAGGGACAACTCCTCCCCTAGTGCTACACTGGCCACTCCGGGGCTCTTACCTCCTGTGGGGGCTGGGGTTCTCTTGCGACACTTGGGATCCCCCTTATAATGTCCAACCTCCCCGCACTCGTAGCACCGGACAGTTCTGGGCTGCTGACTCCTGTCAGGATAAGTGGGTTTCTGGAATCCAGATTGGGATGGGGAACCTACCCCTCTCCCAGGCGGTTTATTTTGGGGACCTTTAAAGAACTCCCTCTTTTTATCTCCCCCTCTTTCTTCTGGGGAGCCCCTGTCCACCTTTCGGGGGTCCGCCCGGCTCCCTTGTGGGACACCCGAGTGCTGACCCACGTGTCTGCCTCCTCCGCAAGCTCCCTAGGATTGGTCAGCTTGCGGTCCACCAAGTACTGGCGCAGCTCCGGAAAACATTTCTCTAGGAGGTGCTCTCTCAAGAACAGGTCGTACAGCCCAGTGTAATTATCAACGTTGCTGCCACGCACCCAACCCTCCAATGCCTTCCGGGCATAGTCAAAAAAATCCACCCAGTTTTGTGTGTGAAGCTTGTGGCTGTTGCGGAACTTTTGGCGGTACTTCTCTGGGGTGAGGCCAAACTTCTTGAGCAGGGCCTCCTTCATGATAGGGTAGTTAGTCTGCTCCCCCTTATCTAAAGTTAAGAGTGTGTCCCTTACTAGTGGAGGTATGTACCTATAAAGACCTCCTCCCCAGTAGCTCTCAGGAACTCTATGGGCCACCAGAGCCACCTCGTAGGCCGCCAACCACTTGTCGATGTCATCACCTACACTAAAACTGGCCATCACCTCTCTGGGTAAATAGAATTTGGGCTCCTGTGGAACCCCAGCAGGTATGCTGCCACCATTCATTTTGCCTTCCATCTCCATCTGCAAGGTCCGGAGCTCTAGCTCCTTCAGGCTAAGCTCATGTACAAGCTTCCTTTCCTCCATGGCTAGCCTTGCCTGTTCTCCGTCTCTTTCCATTCTAGCAAGTTCTAATGTTAATTGCCTTTGCTCCCTTCTGTCCTCCAATTCCTCTTGTGACAAACTTCCCCTGACGCACTACTGCCTGCCCTGGAACGTCTTCCTGGCAACACATTCTCGCTAACATCAATGCTCAGTAGGTCCAGTTCTCCTGGGTTGTCTGTCTCCCCCTGCTCCTTATCCCCTCTTCCCTCCGGGTGGGCCATTACCCATGCCCTCAAAGCTTTCTGAAGCACCTCCTTCCTGGCGCCTCGCTTGACGGCCACCCCCCTCTCTAGGCAGAACTCCTTGAGCTGTGTCACCGTATACCTTTCTAGGTTGGCTAACTCAAACTCCATCCTCCTAGGTGGGATCCCAGACAATTCAAGGAAGGGGTTCTAAACTGTAGGTAACAGGTCCAACACAGGAATGTACACCGTCGGCAATTACCATAGAATTCCTAGCACTCTCATTACAATAGGTGTCTAATTGCGGTGCACATTGAGTCACTGTAGGGTGCTGCACAAGCACCAGTCCTTATCCAACCGCTGAACACCAAATGTTGGAACCGGGGTTACCGAGTCCGATACGGTAGCATGGGGTGAAGCGGGAAAGGCACGCAAAGGCAATGTGTAAGGCAGTTGTGCAGCACACTCTCACTTTGACTCACAAATGCGAACGCAATAACATGACACCACACCAGGCTTTTGTATTTAAAATCAAGATCTTTTATAAATGAATTAAGTTGGCATCAGATAAGGCAGGTTAATTCAGATCTACATTCAAACTCATTAAATTATTCAACTGGTGCACATTTTAAATAAAGCTGCATAGCTCATCAACATTGTAGGCCACTAAGAGGCCGCAGGAATTATCTCCTACACGTAGCACTTAATAATGGTCTTAAGGTACGTTAATAAAACATAGGCCTAAACATACAGTTCACTTTAGCATATTCAATTATTTAAAATAAGGCTTTTCACGTTACATTTAAATAGGCCTGCATTAATCTAGGCGCACCCACATTCAGTACAGTGGGCGTCGCAATTCCAGTACACCTGTAACATAAAATACTTCAACTCTTGGCGGTGTACACTTCAGCTTACTTCAATTAATCACTTTCCCCCTGTGGTAAAGACTTGGCAGTTATCAACATAGGCCTAGGTAGTAATTACAATAGGGATCTGCATTAAATTACTAAACACTGTGGGGAACCCCTCAACATGTCCTGTATTCTGGGGCTTTTGTGTCCCTCAGGGGTTAATTCTAGGCTAGGCCCACTCCTCTCCGGGGCCTCGCCTCATGGGGAAAGTTACACGGTTCATTTAGGGGTTAACGGTGGCCCCCGGTCCCCAGTGGCGTTTTTGTGGGCCCTAGGGGCCTCCTGGGCTCACCTTGTGCTTGGTCGTTGGTCGCGCTTCTTAGCGACTGGTTAACTCCAGGCCCAACCCGTGTTCTGGAGGGCGGGGCCCGGTCGGGGTACCTCGGCCTTTTGGCCGGAATGACGGGTCGTTGCGGGGGCCGGGATCACCTTCCTCCGGCCCCTGGGATCAAGGGGATGCAGCTGCGGCACGTTGCGGGGGCTGGGATCTCACTCCTCCAGCCCCTGGGATCAGGTAAGTGCTTGGGCGCAGGCTCGGGGTCTTGGGGAAGGGAGCGGGAGCCGGCAGTCCTCTCCGGCCGGCTCCCCGTCTCCCTCTGCACTGCCGGCTCTTCCCGGGCTTCCGTCGGCGCTGGGGGCGTGACCGGGGCCGGCGCCCAATCGTTGCGCGGCCTTCCTGGGGTCACGCCCGGCGACCCCGGTTGCCGGGAGACAGCGTCGGCGGGGCCTGGAGGCCGCGTTGATCACGCTGGCGATTTCTTGGGCCGCAACGGCGGCGGGGGCAATTTCTTCGGCCGCGACGGCGGCGGGGACAACTTCTTTGGCCGCGCCAGCGGCAGGGGCACTTCTTCGGCCGCGACGGCGGCAGGGGCACTTCTTCGGCCGCGACGGCGGCAGGCGCAAAACAGAGGCTTCGGTGAGGGCGCGGATGGCGCACCTCACCACAGAAACTTGAGGGGCTTCCCTCACCTCAGCGCTCCCCTCGGTGAGGGCGCGACGGCGCACCTCACCTCACGGCACTTCTCCTCAGGCGGCGACGGCCGCGGTGGTGATCTCTACACAAGGTCAGTGACCTGGGGGTGCCAGAAAGCAGGACGCACCAGCAGCCTGTGGGCAGGGCTGACTGGGAAAGTACTTGGGGGCAGCCCAGTAGTAGGCAGGAATGGTGAGGGGGTGAAGGTCTAGCGCTTCAGGGTACGGCGCTTTACCTGGTGATCCCCAGTTGAGCAGTTTAGGCTTCAGGCCTGGCAGGACGGTCAGGCCTCCTCAGGTTAAGGTGTCTTGCGACTGCTCCAGCTTGGTTGCTTCTTAGGCGCTTCTGGTGATGAGTTTCTTGTCAGAAGTTCCTTAGTATAAGTTTCTTGTCAGAGTTTCTTGTCAGAAGTTTCTTGTCATGAGGGGGGGAATGAGTTGGTGGTCTGGGAGTGCTTGATGTTCCTCCCCGCACGCTGAAGGTGGTTCCCTGGGTCCCCTCACACTGGGCAAGGTCAGTGGGTGGTGGGCGTTCCTCAGCTATCTTACTACAGCAGGGCCTCAGCCCTGTCAGCAGCAGTAGTGTAGGTCTCCCCTAGGCCCTAAAGCCTATACTCCGGCGGAGGTTCTCCCAGGTTCAGTGGTGCCTCATCAACTGACTAGAAAGTTTTCCCTCCAAGCCTTTTATACTCCCAGGTCAGGTGACTCTCCCAAAGGCGGCAAAACATAACTCCTCCCACAGCCCGGAAGGTTCTGGAACCTTCTACATGCCTGGCTATGTGGCCCAGAGGCGGGGATGGAATGGATACTGTATCCCTATACCCCAGCCTGACCCTGGCTACTAGTGTGTATGCGTGTCAGGCCCATCTGCAGTAGCAGGGGCCTGTGGCAGCCATCTTGAGTGAGAGAGAGCACCTGCACCTCAGCACTGGCTAGCAGTGGCAAGGTGCCCAGAGACCTAGGTCCAGTAAAAATATGGTGGCAAAAAGGAGGCGAAAAAGGAAAAAAAATAGGGAAAGACCACCCTAGGGCTGACAGGTCTAACAGGCGATATAATCATCTACGCGTTTCGGTATCTCCAAATACCTTGCTCACGATCAACTGACCGCTTGCCACCGCCTCTTACATATATTCAAACAGTAATTACCTCATTTCCTGTTTGGTAATGCAAGCGTCCCTGTGCATTCTGGGAGATGTAGTTTTTATATTACATTACTACATAGAATGACATTTGTAAGTAATTGTTAATCCTAAGTAATACACATGTTTATTACTTAACCATTTCCACCCCTCTAATGGGGCGATTTTATAGGCAAAATGCTTATATTATTTTACGTACTCCCACAGTACCTGTGAAGATAATTTAAAACCTATTAAGTCATAGAAAAAGTATCTTATTAAAAATTTCCGAATCATCATTCTTTTAAATTGTTCTTAAGGGAATTTATACATTTAGATCTATTACAGATGGATATACAATTCTTCCGATTGATTTAACCCATGGGGAGTTATTGTTCGCAGGTTTACAATGTGGCGAGATTCTTTCTGACGCAAAAGTTTCTCTCTATTGCCTCCACGTTCTTTCTTCGCTACACATTCAATTCCATAAAACTTTAGTTGTTTCCAATTGCTTTGATGGTATTGTTCCATATGCTTAGCTATAGCATTTGTCCTGTCCACATGTATGGTAGCTCTAACATGTTCCATAATCCTCTTTTTCAATTCACATACCGTACTTCCCACATACTTCAATGGGCATGGGCATTCCACTACATATATCACATATTGTGTCTTACATGTGATCAGTTCTCGTATTTCCCAAATGTTATTGTTTGCCATTACCACTTCTTTTGTTTGTTTTGCAATCTGACAAGCCTTACAAGTATGGCATTTTAAAAAACCTTTTGTTTTCAGCCACGATACATCTTTTTCCTTTCCCTTAAAGTGACTGTGAATCAGATGGTCTTTTAGATTTTTTGATCTTCTGTATGTTATTATTGGATGTTCTCCCACAATTTTGCTCACAGTTTCATCTAATTGTAATATTTTCCAATTACGTCTCAGGATTTTGGTTATTTCCTTGCTCTCAAATGAGTAGTTTGTTATTAACCTGATAGGACCAGGATCCACTTCTTGACTTTTGTGTTTTGGGATAAGACACTCTTCTCGTGTTTTTTCATTTGTTCTCTCCCAACATTTTTTAATTGTTCCTGTGTTATACTTTCTTTGTTTGAATCTTACTGATGTATTTGCACTATGTTTTTGCCATTCCTCCTCCTCACTGCATATTCGACGGATTCTCAAGAATTCCCCATATGGGATGCTGGAGATCAGTGACTGTTGATGGAAACTGGTAGCTTCAAGCGTGGCATTTGTTGCTGTGCTTTTACGGTGTAACGTCGTGTGTATCTGATTATCTTTAATATAGATCTCTGTGTCTAGAAATACTACTCGTTCTTTACTTATTTCATACGAGAACTTTAGGTTAATTATACTGGTGTTGATACTTTCAAAGTATTCTTCGAATTCGAGTTGTGCCATCCCAAATAATCAATAAATCATCAATATATCTTGTCCAACTGATGATTTTGTTTACTGCCTGATCATTGTTTATGTTCCATGCCACTTCTTTCTCCCACCATCCCATAGCTAAACAGGCATAGCTGGGACTGAAAGAAAATCCCATCGCTGTTCCGCTTTTTGGCAATAAACCTCATCACCAAATACAAAGATATTTTTTGTTAAACAGATCTCGATCATCTCTAAGAGCATTCGATTGTGGTCGCCGTATTCAATATTTCTTTCTTGTAAGAAAAAGTTACATGCATTTAGGCCCATTTAGGAGCAATGTGGCAAAAGAAACGAGTTCCACAAATGCAACAGTAAAAACAGATACCAAGAGCAAATTAAGAACGTGGGAAAAATTAAGTCGCAAAGAAATAAATAAATCATGGGAACTGATAACGTTAAAAAAGTACTTAGAGGTTCAACGTGTCCCTAGAGGCTTACGAATAATGCTAATGCCGAGTCACCAAGACTCATCAAATGAACTATTACAGGAGTGGGGTGAGTTTATATTGAAGTCCTCAATGGGCCTTATTGTCATTTTGGTAAAACACATTGAAATAGGGTTGGATAAAATAAAGGAACAGCTTAATGAAGTGGAAAAAGAAATTGCAACAATGAAAATGACAACAGAAATGATTAAATTTAAGGAAGAGCTGGAAACACAAATAGACAGACATGAAGATGTGGTAAGAGAATGTAAACATTCAAAATTCATTCGAGATGCAACAGATTACGCTGAAGGGCGCATCTTCACTTTTGCGAGGAAATTCGACTCATTGAAACAACAAATAAAGTCGAATATCACAGCAAGTACAGCAAGTATTTCAAGTAGCGCCTCCTCTCTAGTGTCGACAGACCTCAGTGAAGGAGAACAGGGATCATCAACTGACACTGGAAAATTATCTTTTTTAGGGGACTTGCGCCTAGTCCTACAACAGAGGCAATGGGAACAAAATCGAGCACCTCTGCAACAACAACAAAGAGGAAGAGGAAGAGGGCGCAAATGGGTCCCAAGAGATCGAAGAGAAGGGGAAAAAGGCGCAAGTGCAAGTGGGAGCACCGAGAAGATAGGAACAGAAACTCGGAGTATGCGCCAGAGGAAGAACGAATAATGGATGAATTACAAGTGGTTAACCTATCCAAGAGGCCAATATCAGAATCTGAAACAAAGTTATTGAAAAAGGGCATCAACTTCTGTCCTACGAAGAGGATGAATTTGGCACAAGTACGGATAGACTTATATCTTTATATCCGGAAAATCAAATTGGCAAAGTTTTTCGCTGAAAAACAGAAAGAACGAAAAGATATACCATGATGATTTATTGATTATTTGGGATGGCACAACGTCGGAATTCGAAGAATACTTTGAAAGTATCAACACCAGTATAATTAACCTAAAGTTCTCGTATGAAATAAGTAAAGAACGAGTAGTATTTCTAGACACAGAGATCTATATTAAAGATAATCAGATACACACAACGTTACACCGTAAAAGCACAGCAACAAATGCCACGCTTGAAGCTACCAGTTTCCATCAACAGTCACTGATCTCCAGCATCCCATATGGGGAATTCTTGAGAATCCGCCGAATATGCAGTGAGGAGGAGGAATGGCAAAAACATAGTGCAAATACATCAGTAAGATTCAAACAAAGAAAGTATAACACAGGAACAATTAAAAAATGTTGGGAGAGAACAAATGAAAAAACACGAGAAGAGTGTCTTATCCCAAAACACAAAAGTCAAGAAGTGGATCCTGGTCCTATCAGGTTAATAACAAACTACTCATTTGAGAGCAAGGAAATAACCAAAATCCTGAGACGTAATTGGAAAATATTACAATTAGATGAAACTGTGAGCAAAATTGTGGGAGAACATCCAATAATAACATACAGAAGATCAAAAAATCTAAAAGACCATCTGATTCACAGTCACTTTAAGGGAAAGAAAAAAATGTATCGTGGCTGAAAACAAAAGGTTTTTTAAAATGCCATACTTGTAAGGCTTGTCAGATTGCAAAACAAACAAAAGAAGTGGTAATGGCAAACAATAACATTTGGGAAATACGAGAACTGATCACATGTAAGACACAATATGTGATATATGTAGTGGAATGCCCGTGCCCATTGAAGTATGTGGGAAGTACGGTATGTGAATTGAAAAAGAGGATTATGGAACATGTTAGAGCTACCATACATGTGGACAGGACAAATGCTATAGCTAAGCATATGGAACAATACCATCAAAGCAATTGGAAACAACTAAAGTTTTATGGAATTGAATGTGTAGCGAAGAAAGAACGTGGAGGCAATAGAGAGAAACTTTTGCGTCAGAAAGAATCTCGCCACATTGTAAACCTGCGAACAATAACTCCCCATGGGTTAAATCAATCGGAAGAATTGTATATCCATCTGTAATAGATCTAAATGTATAAATTCCCTTAAGAACAATTTAAAAGAATGATGATTCGGAAATTTTTAATAAGATACTTTTTCTATGACTTAATAGGTTTTAAATTATCTTCACAGGTACTGTGGGAGTACGTAAAATAATATAAGCATTTTGCCTATAAAATTGCCCCATTAGAGGGGTGGAAATGGTTAAGTAATAAACATGTGTATTACTTAGGATTAACAATTACTTACGAATGTCATTCTATATAGTAATGTAATATAAAAACTACATCTCCCAGAATGCACAGGGACGCTTGCATTACCAAACAGGAAATGAGGTAATTACTGTTTGAATATATGTAAGAGGCGGTGGCAAGCGGTCAGTTGATCGTGAGCAAGGTATTTGGAGATACCGAAACGCGTAGATGATTATATCGCCTATAACCATGTGAATGAGGATGTAATAAAAGAAAAAATTGCAAAAAAACTACGGGAGTGCGATCCGTTTGTCGTCCCTTGTGGAGGATTGTGGTGAGAATATTGAGCAGCGTGGTTCAGCTGCAGGATACCGCACCCATACTGAGCGCTGCATAATCGGCGAAAAAGGAACCATGAGGATTGAATATATATATATATATATATATATATATTATCTACTGGTGGTCGCCAGTAGATAGTTATAGTTAGGACCTATTTTCCATAGGAAATCCGCAACATTCTATTCCCAATAACTTTGGCGCCGGTTAATGAATCTTCACGAAATTTTCAAAACTCGTGGGGCGCTCCGGTACGCTCCTATCCTGAAAGTCTCGGGGTGATTCGTCAAGTGGGGGCCGAGAAAAAAGGGGTGTCCCAAAACGTGTTTTCCCCATTCAATTTTCCATAGGAACCTTTAGTCGCAGCTACAGCCCGAACTTCTGAACGGAATTACACCAAATGTGGCAAAAAGGTAGCCCTTGGTTCAGAGTCGTGCCTTTTGGTTAAATGGTGTAAATCCGTTCAGTAGTTCCTGAGAAAATCAAAAGTAAAATCACATATATATCTATGGCCGCGGAGGATCCGGGCACCCTGAGCGCACCCTCCCGATCACGAGCTGTATGCTAATTGGCTGTCAACACTCCAAATCAGGAAGTGTTGACAGCCATCTTGTTCCTCGGTAGAACTGAGGCACAGAAACAAGTGCGCAAAACGTAAAAAGGGGGCAGGGAGGAAACACCCTGACCCCCTAGGCCTGCTTAGGGGGTCCCACAAGGACGGGATGCGCTTAGGATGCGCGGATCCCGCTGTGAGAAAAAAAAAGGAAAGCGCGGGCTCCCGCGCTTCATTGTTATTTGGCCCCCTGGTGGGCCAAGTCCTGGGGGCATGCGGGGGTTTATAAAAATAATTAGTGGGGGGGCCTCTAAGGCCCTCCCGCAGCCCCGGGGACCGCCACCCCTGGGGGCTTCTTTTTTTTAATTACAATTACCTGTTTGGGAATTTCACGGGTTTTGTACGAGTGCAATGTCCAACTAACTATAACTGTCCCTAAAACCTATGGTTTTTTCAGTGAATTTCTAAGGATTTTTAAATGCTAATTTCTAACTATAACGTGCCTGAAACCTATGGTTTTTTCAGTGAATATATATATATATATATATATACATATATATACGTATGAAAGAGGAAAAACAAATCCAATCCAGGTCAGGAAATGATGGATGCAGCACACCAGATGATAGCATGAACATTTACTGTGCAGACAAACAACGTGTTTTGGCAAAAATCCTTGGTCAAGCAGTGAGACATGCCCGGCTTCCCCAAGAAATACATTTGTATGTTCATAAAAACAGAAAAAATACTATTCATGTTACGTATTGATGCAAACCTTCTTTGTTTGTATTCTAAATTTGAGCTTTGAATACCAATCTGCAACCTTATTCAAACATTATATTTACATATTCTTTTGACCTATCATTTCATTAAATATGGAAAAGATTTTTGTCAAACGTAACAGCTGTAGTGATCATTAAAGGTTTGTCATTCAAAACGATGTGCATAGAGAGGCAAGATGGCGGCCGCGAGTGCGGCTGTGTGAGCTTGAGCTCCCGGAGTTACCCCCCCCTGCACCACCTACCGCACTGCGAGCTATGATCAGCTGAGCTCGGCTGTTTCTATGCGGGATTAGGAGTGAAAGTGAGCGTGGCGTGTGTAAAGGCGCGACTCACCGGGATGCTGTGGAGCGCCTATCGGGCTCCCCGTGTGGTTCTCCTGAGGCTGCTGGCATTGGTGAGGCGGACTTCCGGGTGTGAGCAAGTCAGTAGCAGGAGAGAGCATAGAGCGCTGACGAGAAGGAAAGCTGACGTTGAGTCAGATACGGAGACGTGTGGAGCTACTATGCCCCCAAAGGCAGGACGTGGAAATACTAGGAACACTATGGAGCCGGCTGATAACGCGACGGGGTGAGAGGCGGAGAGGAAGAAACCTGAGCCAAGTACAGAGAAAGCAGGTACCCGCGTGGAGGGGGGTAAGAAATCTGTCCCTGCTTTGTTTCTATCGGGGAAACCAAAGAAACAATTGCCCCCCACACCAATGACTTTGGTTAACACACACAGTAAGGAAATTGGCATGCAGGGGGAGAACTGTTCTTCTGACACATTACCTAACAAGGAATGTAAAGTGGGGGATATCTCCCGGGACATATCAAAAGAGGGGGAGAAAGGCGCAATTAGTGCAGTATTGCCCCTGGATAGTCCGGATACGGTGTCAAATGGAAAAAACTCTGCTCGTCTGGAATTTACAAAAGAGTGTGACCCTTTTTTCGATGTCAGATCCTTCTGATACCTCGGGGGATGAGACCGACTCAAGCACTCTGGCTAAACGGAGGGGCGGCCTTCCTGGTATGGGGCGTAAGGAGCCTAGCAACAGGCAGAAGAAGGAGGGCACAGAATGGGGAGCCGACTCGCCCGGCACTCCGGAGAACAGTCCCAAAACAGTGCGCAAGAGGGGTGACTCAGGTGCAGGGGCAGGCATCCAGATAACGGGGAGTACAGATTCTTTTCAGTGGGATTACTCGTTTATGGGGGAAGCCGGGACTAATGGTGCGGCTAGTGGGACACAATCTAATATTTTGGAGAACCCTGAAGACATTTCTTTGGCTGTTATCTACCAAAGTATAATGGCCCACAGGGAGGAGACCCGTACTGAGAGCCAGCGCACACAGGGAGCCTGTCGTAAACTGCAGAATTCGGAGCGGAGGATTGCTAAATCATGCTCTGAGTTCGTTGATAGGTTTAACGAGGCTGAGACTCGTATTTCGAATCTAGAGGATGAACTTGCCGCACAAAAAGTAACAACTGAGGCTCTCCGCACCGCAAAGGATGACACTCTATGGAAGATTAGTGACTTGGAAAATCGCCTGCGGCGTAACAATCTCCGTGTGTTGGATATCCCCGAGGGGGTTGAGGGGCTGGATGCAAGGAAATTTGTGATAGAACTTTTTTCTGAGGCTTTCCCTGGGTTAACCCAATGGGATTGGAATCGTGAAATTCAGCGGGCGCACAGGTTCCCATTCATACAGCGCAATAGACCAGGCCAGAATACGAGTAGACCTAGGGCAATTTTAATCTCAGTTAACAACTTTCTGGCAAGAGAGGCTATATATGATCTGGCGCACCCGGATCGAAAGAAGAGTGGGAAGGGTATAGAGTTTTTTGTGCGCCCTGATTATTGCCCCCTTACAGTTGAGAAGAGATGCCAGCTGCGCCAGCTTATCACCCCATTCCGAGACAAGGGTGCACAAGCTTTTTTGCTGAACCCAGCTAAACTTAAGATTATTTATAACGAGCACGTGCGGTTTTTTACAGCTGAGTCGGCAGCTAAGGAGTATTTGCATTCTTTGTAAAAGTAGAGGAGAAAACAAATTAAAAAAAAAAAACAGAGAGTAGGGATCATGAAGGGGGAGAAAGCCAATTGTAAATGTGTGTCTGCTCTAGATCATTTACACTGATTAATTTCGTTTGGCATTGGATTAAGGTTAATGGGCAGATATAGTGTGAACGATCTCTCCCTTTATGTTGTTTTTTCTGCTGGTCGCGGGTTTAAATGTAGTATAAGGTTTTTTTGTGTGATTCGTTTATAGCATAGGTGTGTGGGGATTGCTCAATTACACAAGATTGGTGGTGGGGCAAGGGGGTCCGGGGGGGCAGAAGCTCGTTCCATCTCGGAGGCCTTGTGTCTCCAAGCCTCTATTGTTGGGAATGGTGGGGGTGGGTCACGGCTTCGGCTGAAGCCGTGTTTGGAAGGAGGGTGGAGGGAAAGTGGGGGTGCCGGGGTTGGTGGAGAGGGGGCACTAGTAAAAATAATCCATGATGGTGTATTGAAATCAAGTATGAAGGTCAATGGTTTTAGACATTTAGGGGCCGATTCCGATGTCGGACGGACTCAGGTCCGTCCGACATCGATCCGGAGCCGTAACCGACCGACCTGCTGTCGTCGGTTACGGCCCAGGCAGTACGATGCGACCGAACCCTGTTCGGTCGCACTCGTATCTCCCACAATGGGAGCATGCATTCCGGACGGAATGCATGCTGGCATTGGAGAAAGCAGGGGTGCAGTTCAACCCTGCACCCTGTGGCCGGCACACCAAGGTGCCTGCCACCGGGTGCAGGGTTCAACAGAGGGGCACCATAGGTGCCTCCAGGCCACCATTCGGCGACCTTGCACCCATGGGGGTCCCACTGGGGGCCCCCAAAGACAGTGACCGACTGCCTTTTCGTGCCGGAAAGACCGGCACGAAAAGGCAGTGAAAACTGCCATCGTACTCCCTCGGTCGCAAAGAGGCAGCCGGGGAGTACAGAGGGATTTCCGGATGGCTGTCGGGCTCTCCGAACCCATCGTGAGCCATCCGGAAATCCGAGTCGGATTCTTTTCCGACCGAGCCCATCGGAATGGCTCAGTCGGAAAGGAATCCGAGCGGCACGTTCCGATTCGGTCGGAAGGGCTCCGACCATCGTTCGGTGCCCTTCCGGCCGAAATCGGAATCGGCCCCTTAGTCCTTATGTATAAATATTTTGGGAAAACGGATGGGGGATAGGCAAAAAAATGGTGGCCTGCGGCTCTGTTCCCAGAATGTATGTGGGTTGAACAATTATAACAAGAGACAACGGGTTTTGGCAGAATTACGATTGCACCAATCAGACCTGGTATGTGTCCAAGAAACCCATATCCCATGGGGCAAAAGGAAATTATTGGCGGAACTCGGGTTTAATGTGTTGGTTTGCACAGAGCAATCAACGACTGTACGGGGGTTAGCGATATTGGCAAAAAACCATATACAAGGGACTGGAAGAGGGCGGATAAAGTAGGGAGATGGGCCATTGCGGAATGTATGATTGGTAGCTCAAAGTGTACAATCTGCTCTATTTATGGTTCAAACTTTGATGAGGCTTCAAAATTGGAGGGGTTAAATGTGGAATTAGCACTATGGCCAACTCCCCTGATTATGTGCGGTGACTTAAATATACACCTCGAGCCAGGGGTGCTACAGGATACTGGCAAATCTTATAGTGGGAGGAAACCTAAAGTTTTTAAGGCACTTCAGTCTTTAATGGGGGATCATGGGTTGGTGGATGCATGGGCGGTATTGAGGGGGTTGGACCCTGGGTATACTTTTACTCACACCCACACAAGAAATTAGTAAGACTAGATTATTTTTTTTATCTGGTCTTTTACTTTCTGGTGCTAACATTCAGGTGTACCCCGGATCTCTTCGGATCATGGACCCCTAGTATTGAATCTTGGTATGTTTAAATTTGGAATTAGGCCGCAAACATTTTCTTTTGACAGGAAGCTGCTTCTTGATAGTGAGTATTTGGCACATATGAAGGTGTGGGTCAAGCAATTTCTGGCCATAAACCGCAATACTGCCGGGAGTGGCTTTGTGTGGGATGCTTTTAAAGTGGGTTTTAGGGAGGAGACACTTAGCTTTGGGCTGCATAGACAAAAACAGATACAAGTAGCTTTACAGGAATTATGTGGCAGCCTAATAACAGCGGAGGAAAAACTTATGCAGGGGATTCACGCTGGTCAGGAGATCTCTGATTTGCAGACGCAGGTAGCCCAGTGTAAGGCCAAAATAAATTTATACTGGGCTGGTAATTTATAAAACCATTTTTGGGGAACTTAAGGCTGATATGCTTGCCACTTTCCAGCAGGCGCAATTAGGGGCTGCGCCTTTGACTTGGGATGAGGCCAGCATAATTGTTTTTAAAAAGAAAGATAAGCCTGCCGAACAGCCAGGCTCGTATCGACCTATATCATTATTAAATTCAGATGGCAAAATTTATGTCAAAATCCTCGCGACCCGGTTGGCTGATGTATTAACATCGTTGGTGTCAATAGGACAACACGGGTTTATACCAATGAGGGGTACAACCAATCATATTAACAGAGTGGTAACCCTGATAGATATAGCTAACGCCATGGGGAGTAAATTCAGTCTGATTTTATAAGACGCCGAAAAGGCGTTTGACCGGGTCGCGTGGGAATTTCTATCGGCAGTATTACGACAAGCTGGCTTTAAGAAAAACTTTATTTCAGCCATTCAGGTTTTATACAGATGTCCGACCGCTAAAATATGTATAATGGGTCTTGAATCAGATTCAGTATATATAACAAGGGGTACAAGGCAGGGGTGTCCCTGCTCCCCCTTGTTGTTTTCATTATATATCAACCCTTTTTTAATGATGTTGGAACAAAGTGTGGGTATAGAGCCGGTAATTTGGAAACACGAGCGTTATCGAGTGTTTGCTTATGCAGACGATGTGGCAGTAGTCTCTCCAAACCCTATGATGGCTATGCCGGAGATAGAGAAGTTAGCTCTGGAGTTTGGAGCCGCTTCAGGATACAAGCTTAATGTGTCTAAGACACAAATTCTGTGCTTAAATCAAACCGGTTATAACGATCAACGGATCCTGAGTGAGGTATCATACTTAGGGGTTATAATAAGGACACACCTAACGTCATTGGTGGAGGTTAATTGGGGTAATATTCTAATGGCGGTACGGAAGCAGTTAGATCGGTGTGAATGTTTGCATCTCTCACTCGTTGGACGATGCAACGTACTTAAGATGTCAATTTTACCCAAAATTTTATATTTTTTTAGATCTGTTCCGCTTGAAATTTCTTGGGTTCAACTGGTAGCACTGCAGTCAATATGCGCTAGGTTTTTATGGGCGCAAGGGAAACCTCGAAGAGCCATGCGTTATATGATGTTACCTCGTGAAAAAGGCGGGTGGGCAGTGCCCGATTTTCCTCTATATTACCTGGCGTGTATGCTGCAACATATGAATGTTTTATTAACTGGGGCAGAACCGCTTAGTATTGCCGAGGCTCCTTCAATATATCAAATGCTGCAGGGTAGTGATGCCAAAAATCGGCTATTTGTTAGTTTGGAGCCAAGTTATTATAAAAAACACAGGTTTAAGGTTTTAAATGCCGCCTATAATATGTGGAAAGCGGTGCGTAAATGTTACAGTTTCGAGAAGGTTTCCCAGTATACCCCTTTTACAGCTACAACACTCTTGCCCCCTATATTTTGGGATAGCACTATTGACAGATGGCGGACCAGAGGTATTCAATGTATTAGTGACTTATATGTTAACGGGGGTTTGATGTCCTTTGAGATGCTTTCTGAGAAATTCCATCTTCCTAGATCTGAATTTTTTTAATATTTACAAATACGTGATTACCTATGTAAAATCCAATGGAAAGTTGATTTGAATCCTGTAGTTGAAGCGGTAGGAAAAAATGCACACATTGGATTGTTATATAATCCCACTATTAGACACTAAGAGTGGGGATTTAGACAGACACAACACTAAGTGGGACAACTGGCTTGGGTGTCAAGGAACACAGGTGGAATATTCTATTGGACTAGCAGGGAAGTTATTGATGTCTGCTAACCTCCGTGCACAACACTATAAGACTGTGTTTGACCTCTATGATGGCAATTGTTTTCGCTGTGGTACTGAGGATGCGGATATCCTGCACATTTTTTTCTCATGTAGACGCTTAAGGAATTTTTTGGAGCACTTAGAATTTTTTTTCGCGGAAATGTTGGGGGGCCCAATAACATTGTCTGCAGGTCACGTGTGATGGGGGGTAGTAGAGAGTGACGGATGTGACCAGCTGGCTTACAGATACTGGTATTTGATTTTTGTGGCTACAGCCATAGCTAGGTTATGTGTTGCCTCAATGTGGCTGCAGAAAGATGCTCCGACATTTGAACTATGGAGGGCAAGATTTCTTACCATTTTCTAATTTAGAACATAGTTTATATGCATTAATAGGTGCTCGAAAGAGGAAATTACTTCTGGAAATTTGGGG
Organism: Calotriton arnoldi; assembly: GCA_963921515.1. Lineage (NCBI taxonomy): Eukaryota > Metazoa > Chordata > Amphibia > Caudata > Salamandridae > Calotriton > Calotriton arnoldi. The sequence goes on from CAWUFW010000285.1 coordinate 3,402,597, forward strand.
CCGGTGTTGTCCTATATGGATGAGTGATATGTTGCTTTTTTTTAACTAAAACGCCGGCACCTCAATCGAATTGTTTTTTTTTATACCCTGCACTTTGCACTTTAGATCTGCAATAGCATCGTATGTACTGTAACTAATGAACCTGCCAATCACTTTTTAGCTTACTAAGTGTGGTATTCTTATAGGAAGATTAGGAAATTTGTTAGATTGATAATGAAGTTGTATTGATGGTATGTAAAGCCTGTCTTAAACTGTATCCTACATATTTATATTAACTTGCCTTAATACTCTGTTGCATTTACTGTTTGTTTTTTCTTTTCTGTGTCTCTCTTTTAAACCATTGATTATTTAACTGCAATGAATTGTATCTATCATGGATTAATAAAAACAAAACAAAAAAAAACGATGTGCATCATCACATTATTGGTTGGGTACTGGCATTTATTTAATATCAACATACCATTTAAAAACATAAGTGTGCATGAGTACCACCCCCGTGCAACATAGTGTTCAAAGGAAATTCAACAAAATAAACTTAGCAAACGGAATTGTAATACACCCCACAATCGACATAAATACCATTGGAGAACAACTCGTTAATTTTCGTTGAACCGATGGTAAAGCTCTCTGGCAAAACTATTTTGTTATAGTATTGCACATAGGAGGTAAGCACAGTGCTATCTTGTTGTACAAGCATTCCACTTCAAATTAGCGATTCATGTCTATAATGCTAAAGTATAATGTAACATCCTATTAAATCTAAATAACGGGCAAGTGCCCTTACAACCTCCTAAAAAGTTCATTGGATAAAGGAGAAAACCGCTGCTACTGTAATTGATATTGGGCATGTGCCCAAATTAAACTGGCAGTAATGTATTAAAGAATCTGACTGTATATTGCAGATAGATTTTATCATCCATCACATTCATACTACTCACTAGGGGCACTTTACTTCCTATACATTAAAAGTGCATGTGTGTGATTAGAAATGTAATAAACTATGTAAGACAGAGAGAGAGAATAGGAAACAGACAGCTAACCTTCATTGAATCTATATGACCCAAATATGTACCAATATGTGTGGCTAATTCTTCTCCACTATTTAAACCATTGGGTATTCTGGTATTTAAGTCAATTATGTACCTTAATTCCAGAATGTGAAGTTGTTTTTCTCTATCGCCTCCCCTGGTATGTTTCATGTTTCAATCAATTCCAAAGAATTGTATCAAATTACAAGTACTGTTGTGTCTCTCATGAAAATGTCTGACCACAGGGTGACTAAAATCTAGGCCTGGACGGAAAACTACGCTATGCTCGCGTAGTTTGTGCAACTACGCGCTACGCGAATTGCACGTAGCACAGTGCAAAAACGCATAGCGGGCATTTTTTGCTTGCTCGCGGTCCTCAATGTCAAGTTGGCGACCGCGAGCGAGCAAAATGACATCCCGGCGAGACTTTTTTCTCGTTCGCGATCAGCAACATCAAGTTGCCGATCGCGAGCGTGGAAAATAAACCTCCCGGCGAGATTCTCAATGTGGGGAGGTCAGGTTTCTCATTGCGAGTGGTCGCGTATGCTCGCGACCGCTCGTGATGAGAAACTACCAGTCCACGTTGAGAAAACTGCAGCTCGAGTACAAATCTACTCGAGCTGCAGAAAACGACCGCTTGCACTGTGCAAGATGCCGTTTGCAATGATTGCACAGTGCGGACAAGCATCCGGCACTGTGCAATCATTGCGAACAGCATTTCCTACCGCACTACGCAGTTCGCGTAGTGCTACACGTAGCTCGTGTAGTGCGAAGTGCACTTTGCGTAGCTACGCGTAGCGCTACTACGCGAACTACACCCAGGGTTACTAAAATCTTGATTAGGTAGAGCTTGTAAATGCTGAAGAACTCTTGCTTTCAATTGTAACTTGGTACTGCCTACATATCTTAGGCCACACAGGCACTATAAAACATATATTGCAAAGTCATTAGTTCACGTGTCAAATTTGCTGATTTGTTTTGACTTTCCATTGTAGGCAGTATAACTCCTATGGCCCTGACTGTTTTTACAGGCTTTACATGAACTGCATTTGAAAAAACCCTTTTGCCCCAGAAGGCAGATGTGGGGTTTTCCTGATAACTATGGACAAGCTTGTCCCTTACTGATCTTGGTTTCCTATATGTGATAAGAGGTGAATCACCTATCACATCACCTAACACTGGATCTGTTCTTAATAGACACCAATGGCGTTTCAAAATTCTTTTAATATTATTAGATCTTTTATTGTAGGTAGAAATAAATCTAGGAACTGTAGTACTCCGTTTGTTATTGCTGGACTTAATATTTCTAAAAAGGACATCATCCTGTGTCATGCCTTGGATTTTCTTTTTAGCCTGTGAAAGTATTTTATTGGTGCAACCACGTTGTCTAAATCTATGTCCCATATTTTTCTGTTTTCTGACAAAATCTTCCTCAGAGCTACAATTTTGCTGTGCTCTCAAAAATTCCCAATAGGGGATGCTGTGAACCAGTAGGGTGGGATGATGGCTATGGGCGTGTAAGACGGTATTACCAGCAGTTAGGCTAGGAGTGCAATATACATATATATATCTATATCTATATATATATAAATATATATATATATAGATATATATATACTCATTCAACTTCCTCCGCTCTGCCACATTCCTCACGTCCCAGTGCAGCGAATCTCCACGCCCGGAGAATTGCGTGTTACGTATGCTCCCTTTTCGCGGTCCGTCTTCACAATACCTCATGCTGTGGCACAATCCAGAAAAGCAACATTCAAGAGGCAAGTTGTTTTTTCTTTTGTGATGTTTTTATTCCCTTTGTCTTTCCATGTGCAAAATCAGTACACAGTCTTATGGAAAAAACATTTTTCTCTGACCGATGCTTTTCGGCTGTCTCCTTCCACTGGGTCTAACCGGGCTATGTGGTGTGAATCATTATAATCTCAGTCCTTTCTCCACTTCAATGACCCCTGAGGGTCTAGAGCAGCATCTTTCACATTATACAGCGGCCCATTTTTTCCACCATGTTCCTATTCTTATATTTCCGTGTGCAATCAATGCTCTACCCTGACATTCTGCATGTGACAGTTATTTTTTTCTATCTGAGGTATGTTCTACTCAGGTCTCAGGAGCATTATCACCCAAATTTTTCTGAATATTCCAAATTACAAATTTATTCCTCATCCCATCAATGAGTCAAATTGGAATCATCAACGTATCAATTTTTGGATCATGTTACACTTAGGGGCCGATTCCGATTCGGGCCGGAAATCTCCCCGACCGAGCCGGACCCGGAGAGATTTCCGACCGAAACGGACCCTAGCAGTCCGACCGAACGAGTACGATGCGTTCGCATGCAATCGGACTCGATTCGGTCGGACTCCCATTGAAGTCAATGGGAGCCGGTCGTACAACGCGTACGCGGGCTCCCATTGACTCAATGGGTGCGAGGCGAACGAGGGCGCCCCCTACAGCGGGTACGCGTCGATGCGGTTCGCGCCGCACACGCACAGGTAGGGGGGGCCCATGCGTCCCACCTGTGTGCGACTCGCGCACCTACGCTTCCAGGGGGGTCCGACACGGACCCCCAAAGTGCGGCTCCGACTGCTCTTTGGAGCCGGACTGCGCGAGTCGGTCGGACTGCTCGAGGCGCGCATCGTACTTACCAGGCCGGGGAACGTCTCCATTGCGCGGTGCGAGTCGTGTCCGTGCGAGTCGGTCGGAGCGGTCGGGTCCCGCGAACGAGTCGGTCGGCTATTTCCCGTGCGCTCGCATCGTACTCGCTCGGCCGGACGCACGTACGAATCGGTCGGGAAACAGGGCTCCGAATCGGATCCGGTAAAGCCGAATCCGATTCAGAGCCCTACCGGCCGAGATCGGAATCGGCCCCTTAGTTTTCCAAATAATAGGTTTATCCTCATTTCATAACAGGTTGCACACAATGCATCATAAATTCCAATCCCCCTAATCCACAGCATCCAACTCAAAGGAAATTCATGATCCTTCACCTTCACAAGATCTCCGGCACCATATTAAAGAGCAAGATCATGTTTTTTACGTAAAGTGCTATTTGCTACATATAAAGTGCACAGTGCCATCTGGATGCCCTAAAATGGAGCATACCATATAGCCAGCTGCTGAGAGCCAACAAGATGTTCTCAACGGAAGAACTGCATGACCAGGAGGTGCGTAAGATGGTCAAAAATGTCAGAGAACGGGGATACCCGACCGAAATACTGGAGAAAGCCAAGAAAAGAGCTAAGGATAAAATGAGAGAACAGTCACTGTACTCATAAAACATCAAAAATGGAAAAGATCAAGGAGTGAAGAGGTTATTTCTGGAATACAATATGGCCCAATTCAACATTCAGAGGATCCTTTCAAAGAATTGGCATGTCCTCAAAAATGATGAACATCTTGTGTAGATTGTTGAGAGAGAACCACAAATAACATTGAAAAAAATGAAATCACTGGGAGAAATATTAGCCACTATGTTCAAAAGATAGACCACCAAAATCAAGGGAATTGGCTAACGAAAAATATGGATGGCTTTATAAAATGCAATTCCTGCAAAGCATGCAAATATGGACTGAATTGTAAAAGCTATCGAACATTTGAGGGTCATGAAGTATTGATTAAGGATAGAATCACTTGTAACACTGATTATGTCATCTATATTCTCAAATGTGGCTGTGAGAAGTTATATATGGGCAGTACAATAAACAAGTTGAAACTGAGAATTTTGCAACATATAAGAGCTATAAATAATGGTGACAAAAGCTACCCTGTGGCCTGTCATTTCGAACAATTTCACAATCGATCCCTGTCGACATTCAGTTACTGGGGCATCATACATGTGAAGGTCCACCCCAGATAAGGTGATTGAGAAAAAGAATTGAGAAATCAGGAATCACGATTGATATTATCTATAGGAACGGAGATACCTTGGGGCCACAATACAGGTGTAGAACTGTATGTCCATTTATGACTGTGAGCTTATTGTAGGTAAATCTCAAAGGAACGCATAGGGGATTGCCATATATGCGTGTTTTAGAGTTTAATCCCCTTTTTAAGAGTGGTCCCAAGTTGAGATTTCCTTCTCTTCTTCTCTCTCTGTCTCTCCTTCACACCTTTTTTATATTTCTCATAATTTCATATTTTTCATATTTTGCCTTTTCACTTCCCCTTCTATGGATATATTCTTCTTTATATTGATCTCTTCTTCTGACATGTCTCATCTCAAGATGGACCTCTGAAAAAGGATTCAAAAATGACTTGAAAAAAATATATTATTTGAATTGTATAGCACAGCACTTTACACATGTGGCACTTTAGGAGTAGGTTGCACTTCAATGCAAGATATAAAGGAAGTCGCATCACATATGTTGCACTATGCACTTTATATATAGTATATTGCACTTTATGTAAAAAAATAAGAGGATGATATGTGGTCAATATTCCATAATTTTAAGGTAAACAATAAAGGAATAATATCCTTTGGCATCAAGCTATGCACCATGGTATGATCTTAAAAAATTCTTAAAAATGAAGGACCAAGAATTTCTTTTGAAGTAGTTGTATTTGATGTAAAGCACTATGCACTTTATATGTAGTAAACAGCACTTTACGTATAGAACATGATCAGCACTTTATGTAAATAAGATGATGAAATGTGGTCAATATTCCATAACTTTAAGGTGTGCAAAACAGGAATAATATCCTTCAGCATCATGCCTGGCACCTTGGTATGATCTCAAAAAATTCTCGAAAATGAAGGACCAAGAATTTGTTTTGAAGTAGCTGCACTTGATGTAAAGCACCATGCACTTTATATGTAGCAAATAGCACTTTACATAAAAAACATGATCATGCACTTGAATATGGTCCCAGAGAGCTCGTGAAGATGAAGGATCATGAATTTACTTTGAGGTGGACATTGTGGATTATGGGGATTCAATTTATGAGGCATTGTGTGCAACCTGTTATGGAATGAGGATAAACCTATTATCTGGAAAATCAAATGGTACACAACCTAAAAATGGATATGTTGATGATTACAATTTGACTCATTATTGGGATCAGGAATGAATTTGGAATTTGGAATTTTCAGAAACATTTGGGTTGATAATGCTCCTGAGACCAGAGTAGAATATAATATGGATAGGAAAAAATAAGTGTCACATGCAGAATGTCAGGGTAGAGCATTGATTGCACACCGAAATATAGGAAATAGGAACATGGTGGAAAAAATGGGCCATTCTATAATGTGAGAGTTGCTGCTCTAAAAGCTCAGGGATCATTGAAGTGGAGAAAGGACTGAGATTATAATGATTCACACCATGTAGCCGGTTAGACCCAGTGGAAGGCGTCGGTCATAGAAAAAAGTTTTTTCCATAAGACTGTGTACTGCTTAAGCACATGGAAAGACAAAGGGAATAAAAACATCACAAAAGAAAAAAGTTTTTGCCTCTTGAATGCCGCTTTTCTGCAGTGTGCCGCTGCATGAGGTGTTGTGAAGACGGAAAGCCGAAAGGGAACATATATTTATATATATATATACACACATATATATGAACATGCATTTTTTGGTAAAGATATACATAAATAAAATGGTAGTTTATTATAAAATATTTTAATAACCTTCATGTATTCAAATATGCATCTAACTTTATTTTCTTAAATTATTGCTTTAATTTAAATTAATTCTATGCATAATGTTCAGTCATTTTTACTACTTAATAAATACATTTAAACATTTTATGTCAGCTGGGTATTTTTAATAAACTGCTAAAATATGTTTTTATTTAATGTGTTCAAATTAAATAAATATTTAATACAAAGTTAATTTAATTATGCCTAAGCTTTTTTTTATTTTGATCTACATTTAAAATTAATGCATACAATGAATTTGCATAACTATGTAACAAAAATATGTTTACTCTTTCTTTACTGTTTAATACATTTCCCTATACTTTAGCATAGGAAGATTTCTGCCCAGGTGGAGATGTCTGCCTAAACTCACCTACGTGTGAAAAGATACTGGAAGTAAGTTTACACTTGTAATTTGGGGCTCAACCTCCTGAATACAGACCAGGGACATTCAGAGACATGCTAGTTTACACACGGAGATAGCTTTACAATTGTTAATGGTGTATAGCAAAAGTAGTAAAGTTACTACAAAGTGTAAGAATACATTTATACGTGCAGATTTAATCATGTAGAAATTCATCTTAGTGAAATGGCCCCCAATCTTGTTAAATATCATAAAATAAAAATACCTGCATCAATCACAATCAAAGACTTATCGAATCTAATTCAGTTTATGAATTTTAATAAACCATTATGCCAAAAAGGAAATAACGAATCAACAATCAAGAAATGATTATTTAGTTGCAAGAAAAATACAGTAATTTCTTGGTAGACATAGTCATAATAGCTGGTAAAGAAAAATAATCAACCAAATGTTGCCCCTGGCACTGAGTGTGTGAATACTTGCAGTTGTAAACTTACTTCAAAGTGTCAACTTACTCAAATATGTGAGTTTATATTTGTTAATCAGGCCCTCTGTCAGAGGAAGGCCTCAACAGGTTCATCTGTTGTAGTCTCTGTCTGTGATGGGCAGAGGAGTCATCTGTTGCAGTCTCTGTCTGTGATGGGCAGAGGAGTCATCTGTTGCAGTCTCTGTCTGTAATGGGTAGATGAAGACCTGGATTGGGTTATCTGTTGTAGTCTCTGTTTGTGATGGGCAGAGAATTCCTCTGTTGCAGGCAGAGGAGTCATCAGTCTCTGTCTGAGATGGACAGAGGAAGGCCCGGACTGGTTAATCTGTTGCAGTCTGTGTCATGTGCAATTGGACAGAGGAAGCCCTGAACTGATTCATCAGTTGCAGTTTATGTATGTGATGGTCAGAGGAATCATCTGTTATTGGCCTTTTCTGTAGTGGGCAGTGAAGTCAACTGTTTCAGTCACTGTAGAGGCCGGGAGAATGCCTGAACTGGTTTATCTTTTGCAGTCCCTGTCTGAGATGGACAGTTGGAAAGTTTTCCATCCTTCAAGCAAACTCCTGAAGTACTCCTTATTAATTTTGTCATCCAAAAGGCTAAAACTAAATTTCCAGCCCCCGTGCACTGGCGTTTTCAACGGGCACATGGTCCAGGACCACCCTGTGCTCTGATAAAAGACTGGCTCCAACTCACAAATCTCACCACCACAGATCAAGCAAAATGAAAACAAAATCTATTTGAATCTTCAACCTCCGATCCAGACTTTGCCAAGTAAAATAAAACACTCCCTTGGTGCTCCCTGCCCTTCCCCTTCCCTCGCCCAGATTTGCTGCAGATGTGCATCCCTTGAGCTGTAGTCGTTCATCATGCCTCTCATGAAGTACCAAGTTGTGTCCAATTGGTGCTGCTACCGCTGTGTCTCTTAATCAGACCTGTGCTAAAATTCCCAGCCCAAATCAAATTCCCCTTCGTGAGGCAAGCTCTCCTACATACTTTTTCAAGATCGCCCTCTCCTACTTGTCGTTTCATATATATTCAGCAGAGTGAAGGCCTTGCCCTCGCATTCTGCCTTTACCCACAGCGCTCTCCCCAGTTCTAAGAAGTTTACCTCTTTTATATTCACCTTCTTGCTAGCTACCAGGATTACAACCCTGATGTTCCGGTTTCCATCCTTGCCCAACCAAAAAGAGCCCTGGCACCATGAATAGTCTCTCCTCAAGGTAATCTGATACTCCTGCAAATAGAATACATCTACCTCCTTTGACACAAATAAAACAATGCTTCATACCTCCTCCTTTCTTTAGACACCCCCTCAAGTTCAAGGATAAAACATTCAGAGCCATGACTCCTAACAAGGGAAGGAAAACTAAACAATTGTATCCCATGGTGATTGGTTTAATTTGCCTGACATGGACGATTCCTGCACCACAGAATATTCACTGTCACTCAGATCTCCATGCAACAACAACTCGAAAAGGTCCTTGACTTTGCCACCTTGCCCTCTTTCTATTTACTTCTGCTGCTACCTGAACCTCCTCCCCTGCTTGTGTGTAGTTGGGCTTATCATTTCTTGGCCCACTCCCTTCTCCATCCTTCCTGCTCTATGCCCCTCTGTGAATCCTGTGATTTGCACTCCATTTTGGCTAACGTTTCAGATGACTCCGGTCCCTCTTTGATTGCACTTCTGCTCCTCAAAAGCTTCGGACTTCCCACCCACTGGAAAATTATCCCTCTGAGGTTGAGAGTCAAAGGCTTCTCTGGCCCCCCTTTTTGCCACCCTGTGACCCAGTGACTTCTTCTCTGCACTTTCCTTTTTCTGAGTGTTTGCACCGTGCTATCATCTGCTGCCTCTTCCTTCATGTTTGTGGCCTCCTTTTCTTCCCAACGTTTCATCCTTTCCAGTTTTCTACCTAAATGTCTGCCTTTCCATCTTCAGCTTCTCTATTTCCTCTATTCTTTTCTCTAGCTGGGAGACTGCCTCACTTCCTCCCCACTGTCATCATCATCCCCTGTCTCCATCTTCTGTTGTTGTTGGGGTGGGATGGCCCATTGTCATCCTTGTCCATTAGTTTTTTGCTCAACAAAAATGCCTGACACCCCTCCCCCGGACTCACTTTTCCTATCTCACCTGGCTCCTTTTTCCCGGACTGTCCTCTCTGCCTTGAGTCTCTGCAGGTCATGTATCTTATGCCCTTTGAGACAAAGGAGGACTTCCTATAAACATCCCTGGGGGCTGTTACCATTCTGCAGATCCCCAAAACAATGTTAGTAATGTTGTTGGTGCCCCTGGTGCCCAGTACCTCCCTTCTTGGGGCAATAAGAAGTGAAGATTTGAAAATTTTCCCCTAATGGGAGATTATGGGATGTGCCAAGACTAAATACCAAAGTAGCAGCTCGTCTGCTCTCTTTCCTTGTTACTGCAGACTCACTTCAGCTTTTCGCTCCAGGTTCTTCTTTTTTGTTTTAATTGCACTCGTCCCACTCAGACACTCACAGCCTTAATTTTCATTTGAGACCACATGGGCAGCCCTAAGGCCCCAGCAGGCCACTAGGTTCCCGTGTGCAGCACCATTCCTTGGTTGCCAGTGCTGGGATCAATAGTATACAATTCTGGGATGCACTATCACCATTTGATTGTTCTGTTTTCACGCACATTAACTATGCATCAATGTGCAAATATCAGAGCACCAGACTCTGAGAGAGGTTCAGCGGTTTGGTTCTGTGAGCTCAAGATGAGGGAAAGGAAAGCCCCCACATATATATTCCATGTGAAGACATTGATGAATTATGTTTTACTGTGTTTATTAAGACAAGTTTGCATTTTTTAAGTGATGTGATGGCGGTGTGGGCTTTAATAGAACTATTCCCATCAGGTACCCACGCCATAGATTGGGTAGAAGCGGTGTGCCCTGCTTCTTGGGTATTATCAGATGATTGAAGGACTTCAGGAACTTTCTCAGCTTGTTGTGGACAAGGCAGATTTCACATGAAGAGCCCATTGGAGTCATTTTTGCAGAGGTTTAATGGCCATTGACACAGGCAGGGTGGGGCAGGGGATTACTCAGAAATAGTGATACCCCTAGGGGTTCCTGCAAATAAGGTGAGGCGGTTACTGAGAAATGTTCCCACGGTGGGGGAGGGGGACCTGAGAAAAAATTGTTGTGCCTGTGGTCCCCATCGTTTATCTGTTGGGGAGTTGGCCAAGTATGACCCATGGTGGTGGGTGGCCCAGTAAAAGGGATAGTTCCCAAGGTACGTGGTGTAGTGGTAGCCCTGAAGAGATAAAAGTTGGAGAGTAAGCTCTCCAGTTTCCTCAGGTGATCTAGTGGGCTAACCCTGAGGAGATCTGAGAGGGGGTGATTGACTATTTCCCAGGATGGGTTAGTAGTGATCCCTGAGATGAAAGGTTGGGTAGGTGACTGTTCAAGTACAGTGAAGGATGTCATCCTATAGACTGTTTTATCTGATTCTAAGGTGGCGACTGTGGCCATGCCCAGCCTGGTGTCCAATCAGGTAGGTCCTGTGGGGTCAGACCCTATGGACAAGTCACGGAAGTCCTGTAGAGAGAGGATATATAGGAGGTGAGTGAGCCTATCATGACCCAACTAGGTGATCAAGCGGTACCTGCTCCAGAACACTGAGCATCAGTCTGGGGTGAGGAAACCACATCTGCCAGGGATCAGAAGAATAGGCTGCAGAGTACATTGTCTTGGTAGACTCCTGACTAGTGTACTTTAAGTCTACCACCCTTGGGATGTGGCCCTGAAACTCTGTGAGAAGTCCTGGCTTGGTAGGCATTGAGTTGGTTGTAGGTGACCCATCAGCTTGATGGTGCTGTGGGCAGGAGAGCCAGTGCCACAGCCAGGTGACTAGGTAGTACTTGGTCCTGAGGGAGAGGACCCATCTGGGTTGGGTCTAGACATTTCCGTTTGGGACTGTTGTCAGAAGGGCATGCTACAGAGGACTCCTGCTGGGTGCACTTTAGGCATACTAGTATTGGGGTGGATTCCAATGAGATGGACTTTGTGGAGGAAGTGGGTGGCCCGCAGTGGCACAACCAGGTGGCCATGTGCTGCCTATTCTTGAGGGGGTCCCTGAGCATCAGTCTGGGCTGGTACTAAACATTTCTGTTAGGGATTGCCACTCTGAACTGTCGAAGGACAGTCTGCTGAGACTCTGACTAAGCAAACTCCTGCCTGTGATTTTAGGTATAATAGTCTTGGGGTGTGGACCTGAGGCCCCTATGAAGTCCTGGTTTGCCAGGTATGAACTCAGCAAGTAGGGGCTGTCCCTCAGCCTAGTGAGGTGCAATCTGGCAGTGTGTGCCTACAGGATGATCTGTCAAATTTTCCAGATGGATTTTTAAGGTCACTAGTTGGTCCACAGCTGAGGCAAGCTGGGAACTGGCCCCCATGTGGGCCTGGGTGAGGTGTGGCCTACACAGTGCCTAAGGGCTTTCGCATTTGACCTTGTGGCACTTGTGAGAGCCAGGGTGGGGAACATGGATCATGGACGTGTGGAGGACAGGTGGGCCAAGGTTCCCAGGGTGGTTCCTATGGCTGGGGCTGCCTGGGGATGATTCTCTGCCAGGGCAGTACTTCATTTTAAGTGGGCTGTTCTTTTCCTATGAAATTCAGTCACCCTGCAAGGGCCATAGCAGATATAGACCCCAGCATAAGTGCAGTGGTTGAGGGTCAGAGGCAACTAGGAGCCTGCATCTGCACCTTTATGGTGTAGTGATCAAGATGAGTGACAGTATTGGGTTGTGCATTCTCCAGAGGGAGAACCACCAGTGACCCCAGGGATTGATTTCAGACCTGTCTGTTGTGATAACATCAGTGCTAACACAGTGAACCCTTACAAAGAAAAGTGAGGTAGATACCAAGTTACGTGACCTCGGGCAAGGGTGGGTTTGGACCTGCTCCTGCCATGTATGTGCTTAGAGTCCTGGATGTATCCAACCTAAATTAAGGAGGGTTCTTTGCAGAGTCTGAGCTACATGTGAGGAGTGGTGTCCTATTGATTGAGTTAGGTGGGTGCTCTTAGGTGAAGGAAGTCCAGCTTAAGATATCTGTTGTGGCGTACAATTGGCAAAAGGTTTCCAGACATAACTCAGTTCCACTTGTTGCTGCAGACTAGGCAAGAGGATAGAGCAATGGCTACCTTGTTCCACTATCTTCAGATAGTGGTTGAATATGATACAAATGAATTCTGTCTATTTAATCCCCCAGGATTTTTTCTCATCAAACTACAGGTTCTTTAAACTTTTACTGTAAGCCTCACTCCTGAGTCTCACTCATGGTAAATCTACGGTAAATGAAATAAAGCATGCTAACTGCCAGCATCCACCATTTAAGATGTAGTTGCTGCTGGTCAGGAGGTTCTGGCCTGGCAACATATGAACATGTGAACCTTTATATGTGCACATGTGTGTGGACTGCAATTGTGAGACTATTGTCTTACGCAGCCCAGTATCTGTGCAGAAAAAGTCAGTTGCAGAAGGGACTGGGGTATGTTATGTTATTATAACTTCTATAGCGCACGATTACCCGGAGGTGTCTTGGCGCTGACTAAACCAACTCTGCCGCTCCTGCGTTTCTTAATTCTGGAAAAGCCACGTCTTTAACTTTTTCCTAAAAACGCCCAAAGAGTTGGCGGTTCTGATTTCCTTTGGTAGAGTGTTCCAAATTTTAGCCGTGCCATATGCTATGCTTCGATTGCCCCAGCTCGCTGTTCGAATCCTGGGAACTACCATCAGCCCAACATTAGAAGACCTCAGTAGTCTGCCTGGGTTATACCATAAGTATAGGCTTTTCAATGAAGCCAGTCCTATGTCATTCAGGGCTTTGTATGCTAAGCAAAGCGCTTTGAACCTAATTCGTTTTATCACTGGCAACCAGTGGAGTCTTCTGATTTCTTCCTTAACCGATACATATTTAGGTATATTCAGTAGGAGCCTAACTGCCGCATTTTGCACCATCTGAAGTCTTTTTAAAAATTGTTTTTGTAGTTCAAGATAGAGGCCGTTGCAATAATCCAGCTTCGACAGCACCATGGTGGTGACCACTGTTCTCCTTGATTCCGGAGGAATAAAGGGGAGAACCTTCTTTAGTTTTTTTATCAAATATAAAGATGCTGAAACTGTTGCATTCGTTTGTTGAGAGAAGGTTAGTTTACTATCTATCAGCACCCCTAGGTTTTTGGCTTTTCCCACTGGTATTGGTATTTCTCTAATTTCTGTTGGCCACCAGTGAGCATCCCAGCTTGGCTGGAGATTACCAAAGGTTACCACTTCGGTTTTATCCGAGTTCAACTTGAGGCAATGCCCTCCCATCCAGGGTAGGCCTGATTATGTGAGTGGACATTCATAGCGTAGCTCTACAGTGCTTTCAGAAGAACAGAAGCACTGAGTGTAAATATACACTCCATGTCATACCACATGCACATTTTTTGGCACGTTAAGATTTGCCCTAGCTCTCTGGCTCAGCTCAGAATCAGGTCGCAGGACTTTGCCCCCCTACTGGGCAAAGTGAATTACTCTGCTCCCCAGTGTAGGGATTAAAGGCCTTTCCACACAATAGGTGCATTATCAGTGCATGACCTAGCCCCTGGAAAGGAAAGTGGTGGGGAGGATATCTGCTTCTGTTAATTAGCTTTCACACTGCACCTGGGCTGGGGTGGGAAAGCCGAGGCCCTGTGGAAAAAAAGAAAGTCCGGGTGTCTATAGCCAGCACCAGAGGGGCTCACCTTTTAAATTTTAGTCGGAAAAGAACAGATAGCTGTTTCAGCAAGGGGGCAAAGCAGAGACTCTCAGGGGAGTTCTCTCCATAGACAACTTGAAGTCACCCTATTGGAATGTACCAGAATGCTGTGCAGGAGAGTTGGGACAGGGGTAGAAAGATAACGTGGCATCCTAGGATTGGCCATGGGTTCCTGACTTGTAGAACTTTCCACCCCTACTAATAAACCTATGTAAGAGAGGGACAGATGAGAAGCCACTGGACTTGAGAGCAATAATGGCAAAAGAATGCCCAGCTAAAAGAAGCAATCTGATGCCCTGCAAGGATATACTTTGGGACTTTGTCTCCAGCTGACCTCCAGGACTAGGATGGGTCTCTCCAGGACCAGTGGTGCTTACCCCCTAATACCACCTCAGGAACGGTTGGGGGAATGGGTACATTGGGGAAGTCAGTTGTGTGTGGACTGGCAGTTGAGTTGGCTGACATACGGGTATCCTTCAAGAAGCATGGATGCTCTTGGGCATGGGGAGTACATCAGGGAGCATGTTTTGCATTCTGGTTGTGGAGGAGCAGCACAAGATGCCCACACAATCAGGAGAGGAACACTAGAAACTGGGCAGAGGACAGATGAGGTGCAAAAGCAGTGAAATATCAGCTCCCCATGAAAAGAGACCTTTCTGGAGGTCAGGAGAAAATGCTCCTGGTGGATAGGGCTGACGACTAGAAGCACAAAAAGTTACCGATCACGTAAATTGGCCTGAGGGGGCCAAAGAAACTGGCCTAAGAAGTCTGGCCTCTTGAAAAGAAAACTGCTAAGAAGCAATGGGCATAATGCACTCTCTGATTTTCTAAAAGTAACCCAATTATTGGCCAGGTCATTGGGTCAGAGCATTTTCATTTAATTTTTCTTTTGGGTAGGGGTTAAATGTGGGTCCCCTCCCCAAACTTAGTTACTCCCCAGCGATCCCAAATTCTCCAGGGCTGGTGCAGGAAAGATACTGTCCTAAGGACCCCATACCTCAGGACAGGGAAACTGTACTGGGTGTGTGTCTGCCACGTGTCCCTGTACTGGGAATGAGCACACCCAGCACTGAGAATGTGGCTCCGACTCAGGCGGGAGCAGAAGACACAGCCCACCAGGGGAGCAGAAGATGATGTGCCAACTCCTGTTCACCACACCAGAGATGTATATGAATGTGGGAGATGGCAAGGCAGCACAGGTGTAGACTTTCTGTACAGCTCAACCCATGCCTGCATTCAGGTACCCGGATGGCAAGGGCACCTGGGATTATAAAAAAAAAAAGAGAGAGAAAAAACAACCTGCATCGCGAGGCCACACCGTTATACAGGACCAGCTAGAGCCACTCATAAAATATGCACAGGCATGGAGTGCCCTATACTTCACTGTGAGGGTATCTAAACTTGGAAATTTTTGGCTCTGTGCCACAAGACTAGGCATTGGCACTACCAACATTGTTTTAGGGCCTGCATGGAGTGTAGCAGTCCCCTAGAATATGCACCCTAAGTCTCCCACTGGATTTTATACATGCCCCTGGCAGACGTTTTGCTTACATTCAAGCTCTCCCTGAGCCTGTGCTTTTTTATATGGGCTTATGAGGGCAAGGATTTTTAGTGTGTGGTCATAAGGCTGTGTTTGTGGCCTGATAAAAGTCAAAGAAGGACTCGGAGACACATCTTTAGAATTTTAATGCTTTATTTAAAACGTTGGTCTTGACAATGCAATTTTTATCATTATGAGTGTTTTTACATATTGGTACTGTTCCCATTGATTTTAATAGTGATGCAATGTCCAATAGAACATATGACTGCTTTAATTATTGTGATTATTGTGGTGACACCCTGCCAAAGCTATTAGGACTGCCTTATTGCTAATAACACCCCCTTATATTGTGATGTTGCATCGAGTATAGGTGGGATGTGTTGTGGTTACAGTGTTCAGGACCCACTATGGATGTAATGTGAGGGTGTCAATAAGGTATTTCATTATACCAGAATGTATATATTTATGTATACGTGTGCAGTATTTAGCAGCGTGTATAATAAAATCACTTATTCTTTTCAAAAGAAAACGCACTGATTGGACAATAATTTACTAGGTGCCGTTGCATACCGGAAGCTGGTGTTACTAGTAAAGTTTACAATAGGATTCTTGTTCCCAGTGAAAAAGACAATTGAAAACGTATTACTTGTGTAGGATTCATATAACTTGCAGCTAATAATCTGATTCCTTGCAGTCTGCATGCCCTTTCCACATGTGTTTACTCAGCCTAACCATCTTTTATATATACTTAAATATATACACAAACCACTCACCCCCATTCTTACCACCCCTCCATTATCTATGTTTTGGTCTAATATTATCTCAATACATTTTATTACAGATTTGTATCCTGTGGTTTTTATTGAGTTTCTAATGTGCACCATTTACTCAGTTAACATGAACATAATGAGAATTTCCCAGAATTAAATATATTCAGCAGTGTAGCCCTGATCTTTTGTGTTCTTGCAGCATATACTAAAGGATTCACTGCAGGTGGGATGAGATAGTATAGGTTTGCCAGAATTATCTGAATATAGTACACAACATTATGCTTAAACCTTTGCATGATGATAGAGCAAAGTGTAGTTGAATAGAACATAATTATCACGCATACATGGGGCATGCAGGTGTTGATGGCCTTCCAACGCGCTCTTTGGGAGGAAAGACGCGAGGCTGTTAGCAGAAACATGAAATAGGAGAAAATAATAAAAGCAGCATCTGGAATACCCACTAAGAGAGCAGCAGTAAAGCCATAGATGTAGTTGACTGTGATGTCTGAGCAGGCCAGTTTTGCAACAGACATGTGCTCACAGTATGTATGGGCAATTATGTTATGTTTACAGTAGTGTAACCTTTTGACAAGATAGGGTAGAGGGGCGAACACCATACCACATTTTAAAAGAAATATCAACCCCAGAATGGATGTTCGTAGATTAGTCAAGATTGTTGAATACCTGATTGGATAGCAGATTGCAATGTAGCGGTCCAAGGCCATCAGCATAAGAACCTCTGATTCAAAAGCAGTAAACACATGAGCTATATACATCTGGATCAGGCAGGAATTGAAATAAATCTCCCCTGACCTCATCCAAAAGATGCCTACTGCTTTTGGCAGTGTAGTGTTGATCAGTACCAAATCAGTTCCTGCTAACATGGAAAGGAAAATGTACATTGGACTGTGGAGGCTTTCTTGTGTTTTTATAATGAACAGAATTAGGATATTTGAGACAAATGCAGTTATGTAAATAATGCAGAAAGGAATGGAAATCCAAAGGTGTGCGTATTCCAGCCCTGGAATGCCCATCAGAATAAATGCAGAAATATGGAATTTACTGGTGTTCATTACAGTCACAGGTGCAGCCAAAGTCATGACAAACTTCATGAAATTGCATCCATGTCCTGCATACAAAATAACATTATTAGTTTTCTGTCATATCAATTCAAAATTGAAGTAGAACATGATCCAACATATTATTTTAAAGTTTAGCAAATCTCAAAGAAAGAGATCTTATACTTAAAAGTGTTTTCAAAGTCTTCTTTTATTTCATACCCTGTCATTTGTGACTGACTCCTTTTGCAGAATAAATCTGCTGAACGTCATCTGTGATGTAAGCACTTGGTAGATATTAGGCTTTTTACCCAAAAAGAAAGTATTAAAGGGTGTTCAAGTTCAGATTATATGTAACTTTGATATTTTATCTAGTGACTCAATTTGTGACAGGTGAATTTGTAATAGGAGGAATAAACCATTATTCAAAGCTAAATAAAAAAGTATCAAGTGTTAACCAGAATTCTAGTGTACCAAAAGCCATCATTCTGTATAATGGAGATTACAAAATTGTAAAGTTAATGAACTAGAAAGCAAATGTGGATTTCTTCTCTGTTAGTAGAATGACAGGCCTGATTCTAATTGAGGCACTGAGGTATTATGCGTCTAACCCTTATGTTTCTTGAACTGAAGTTAAATAGAAGTCAAAGGAAATCCACCACATTATTTGTTAATGAGCAATCACACAATCAATGAAGCCTATTTCCTTACGCACATCTAGGAAGGTCCACGATTTGGTTCTATCTAATAAAAAGATCACTGGAAGTGTAATTTTGAGACAAGTCTACAGAGAACCTCCATCTAACATGTGTCTTCAATAGTTGAAGAGATGGAGCATTGCTATTTTCCAAACTTAGAGAGTAGTAAGTGATTGCTTGCCACAGGAACTTTACAGGCATTTTTAGAAATTGGTTTACAGGTTGACTGGGGTGTGAGCCCTGGTCAAGCAGCAACCACAATCCTAGACAAGGTAATTCACCAGCAAACCCGCAATTAACCTGTGCTCACCCTCTGGTAGCTTGGCACAGAGCAGTCAGGCTTAACTTTAAGGCAATGTGTAAAGGATTAGTCACACAGTAAAACAGTGAAAACTCCACACACAAAAAGATCAACCACCAGCTTAGAGAAATAGATCAGAATTTAATAAATAGAGACCAAAATAACAAAAATCCAATTAGTGGAACCATAAATATTGAATTTTCGGGTTTATAGTGGAAATAGCACCTAAACGCACAACACGGTATTGGGAGCATCTGGTCGCACCGGACCAGGAAAAAAGTCACAAGTTCAGGCTGACCATGATGGAGTGAGGGACAGCTACAGGGACCCAGTTAGGCCAGCTGAACAGAGTACCTTCAATTCTCATTGTGGAGCATTGCGTGGACCCACATTAAAGATGCGTCGTGCAGCTGAATCGATATGTCGGTTCCGAGATGCAACGAGGTAGCGGTGCAAGGTCCTGTTACATCGATGTTGAGGATCCTGTCAATGGGGCTTGCGAGGGGAAGTCTGGCATTGGGGATGTGATGCACAGTTGAGGCGATCCATCAATTCAGATATGTGGTTAAGCTGTGATGAGGAGTTTCGCCATCACTGTGGAGGCTGCCATCAAATGAGATGTGAGGGGCTGCGCAGGGGAAATCATTGCTCAGAGATTATTCCAAAGGAGATTCGCTGGTCCCAAGATGCAGGTTGCGGTTGTGATGCAAGTTTTTTGCCACGGGTCAAATCCACACAGCGATGCATTGCTTCTGCTCGGAGATGCATTGCTCAGCCGAGGAATACGTTGGTTCTGCTCAGGCATGTATTGCTCAGCAGAGAGATTGTGTCAGTTCAGCTGGTAAGCACCTTAGGCCCACTTCCAAGGGTCCAGGATTGGGGTGGTACCAATTGGCAGAGTAGACCTACAGATGGCAGAGTCCAGATGCAGATACAAGAAGGTTGGAGCATGTCATCTCCCTGAGGTTTCATATCAGTAGGCCAGCCAACTAACCCATCGAGTCACTCCATGTTCTGGGTTCGAGAGCAGATCCAGTCCTTCTCAACCAAGCAAGAGGGCAGCAGGCAGCAAATCAGCACAGCAAAGCAGGAGTCCAGCAAAGTGCAGTCCAGCAAAGTGACAGTCATTCAGCAGTAAAGCAGTCCTTCTTATTGACAGAGTATCCACAGGTCCAGTAGTGAACTGAAGTGGTGGTTTCTGAGGTCCAGTCTTTATACCCAGTGGTGCCTTTGTAGTGGGTGAGACTTCTAAAGACATGCCTTTGAAGTGCACAGATGCCCTGCCTTCCCTGCCCCAGACTAACTACAGGTGTTTTGCAACCCTTTATGTGGACACAGGACACAACCTTCTCAGGTATTAGTGATGCTGTGTCCAGCTTCTCTCTCCCATCCTGAAAGTGATGGCCCATAGAGTCACACCTAAGCTCCCATTGTGTGTGGCTGCCTAGGAGTAATACACACAGCCCAGCTGCCAACTACACCCAGTCAGGTGACCAGAGACAGGCTGCAGGCATCAAATGGCTAAAACAAGAAAATTCCAACTTTCTAAGAAAACCCGAAAATTGTCCTGGGATTTGAAACGCATCGGCACGCAATACCATAGGGCAAACAAGTGCATAAAATAGAGAAAGCCTCACAGGGGATTATTTCTAAATATGTAAACCCGTGGGCTAGAACACTATTTCCCTTTGGTCAGCAACCCCAGAATGTTTCCTGAATAGGATTATGAACCCAGAGGAGGGTTGCTGTGCGATTTTAACTGGTTGAATATTTGCATTTTTTGTTACCTGTGTATTCATTGTCATGTGTAAATAATTTTCTTGATTATTTTCATTCTTTGTTTTAGTTTGTTGTATATATCAATGTACACAAGAAGTGCTCTCTCGATCTGTGTTTGAATTAATTACCTGAGCTTTTCAGAAAAATTGTTGAAATAAATAAGATAATAAATTATATAGACCAAGACATTTGACAGTTTGGTCTCGGGTTCCTGAAGTGAAACAGCATTCAAAACTGTTAGCTAGATTATTTGTCTCATGTAACTTTCTAAAAGTGGCATTTTGAGAATTGTAAAGTAAAATCCGACTTCACCATAAGCTAGGATTTTAAATTAGTAGTCAAGAGACACTCAACTTGAATCAGTTATATCTTTCCATTTGGAAATTACTCTTATAAAATTTAATAAATTAATCCCAATGTTATCCTATGGGAGATATAAGTATTGTAGTAGTGTAGACGAATTTAAGAGTTTTTAATTAGCGCATTATGTAAAACTTA
The DNA here is from genome assembly GCA_963921515.1 of Calotriton arnoldi. Lineage (NCBI taxonomy): Eukaryota > Metazoa > Chordata > Amphibia > Caudata > Salamandridae > Calotriton > Calotriton arnoldi. The sequence goes on from CAWUFW010000285.1 coordinate 3,423,524, forward strand.
ACAGTACATGTCCTGCTTTTTAAATACATTGTACAGTGCCCTCTGGACTGTCCAGAGCCTACCCTAGGAGTGCCATATATGTATTAAAAAGGGAGGTTTGGGCCTCGCAAAAGGTTTGTTTTGCCATGTCGAAATGGCAGCTTAAACTGTACACACAGGCTCTGCAATGGCAGGCTTGAAATATATATAAAGGGCTTCTTAAATAGGTTGCACAATCAGTACTGCAGACCCACTAGTAGCATTTAATTTACAGTCCCAGGACACATGTAGTGTCATTTTACTAGGGATCTATAAGTAAATTAAATATGCTAACTGGGGATAAGCCAATATTTCCAGGTTTAGAAGAGAGAGCACATGCACTTTAGCATTGGTTATCAGTGGTAAACTGCACAAAGACTTAATATCAGCAAAAACAAGGTCAGAATAATAGAGGAGGAAGGCATAAAGTTGGGGAGAAGACCACCCTAAGGCTGTCCGGTCTAACATGCAGCTGTTGGATTTATCAGAAAAAGCACACGCCATTGACATAGCTAAAGTAAACAACAAATGTAATAGAATAGCATGCACAAAGCAACATAACAACACAATTAAAATGTAACAGGGAACAGTAGAACAAAACAGTCAAAATGCGAACACAACACAATAACCACAGTACAACATGTTAACATTGCATTGAAACAATGCATCACTATAGCACAATCATCAACACATCCCCATAACAACAATATACCACAAAATAAATGTCCCCCGTTACCTATGACACAGCACAGACACACTTAAATGTTGTAAAGAATTTAGAAGGAACAAAACTGTTGAAATTTTAGAACAACACAATACAAAATCTACAATCAATTGAGTAAAATAGTGAAAATGGAATGAGATAAATGACTGTAAAATGACAAACATCCAAAGAGAGTAACCAGAGATATGATTTTTAAATGTTTAAGGCAAAAAGCAATAGAAAAAGTAAAGCTCCAATCATTAGTCACTGTTCACGGTTGACATGGAAGTAGGCATGATTTGGGGTCAACCATGATGGACAACAGGAATCACAGTCAAGGATTTTATCTTATGACTTAGAGCTTGACATAGAGTTATCGGATATCCTGTCAGAGTTATTGGATATCCTGTTGGATCTGCTGTCAGCCCTATTAGAAATAGGAGTGAAATATCGGGGCATGTTTGATGCCGAGAGAAGATGGCTGCCTGCTGATTCAACTCCATGATGGCCAGGAATGAATTAGACAATGAAAGCAGTGAATTTATTGTCTACATACCAAAACTAAAAGATAACAAGGTGTAAAACACCCCGTTCTTTAATTCCGAAACTGAAACTGTTTTTCAGTGCTACTGCTACCTAAAAGGCCTTTTGCATGAAGTAACCCGCTGTCTCTTCAGGTAGTGGCTGACATTTCGAGTTATTTATGATGCAATGAGAGTTTGCCGAATAAACTTCTGACTTTGTTCTTTGACACATTTCTGTTTTTTCATCAACTTTGTCTGCTTCAGACATCCACACTAAAATCAAATACAGCCTGAGAGAAAAGATTATAATCTTCACAAGCTGTGGACTAAAGGTCATGGGCAGGCCATGAAACTCCAGCAGTGGAAGTCACATTTCTAGCTTCTAATAAAATACTAATTGCAATGACTTTATACTGAAATCACAACTTGAAAAGAAAGGAATGCAATATAATAGCTTTTAGAGTGTCCTGTTGCCTCTTGAAAGGGGTCACACTTCACATATTTGTTACAGTCCTTTGATTTTTGGCTGCAATGTGGCAATTTATTTTTGCTTTTTGGCTGTCAACATGGCATTTTATTTGTCTGTTGCAAGTAAATGGTCCTTAAATGAAAGATACATATTTTTGAGCATCATTTCTTTTCCTCACATTTGCCTATTATTGCAGTGATTTTAGAGAATTACAAATCCCAAGTGCGCTTTTCATTTTCTGCTCTCACTTCAGTCATCCTTTAAATTAGAGATGGTACCATTTCATTTTTGCTAACTGAGAAGCACCTTTATTCATGTGGATAGCGCAGACTACCAACAAGTTTCTGTGCATGTCCTTCAGATTATTTTAGTTCCTGCTGAGATATCTTTTGTCATTAGCAGACAGTGGTTCCTCAAATTCTGTGATTTTTACCAACATTTTGTGATCCAGTTGTCTAGATGGGCAAAATGAGAAAATTAAAATTAACTAAAACTACTTGCTTTTCTCAATCTTCTGGAAATACTTTGAGCTCAGAAAATACGGAAGAACCTCATAATGTCAAGCAAAACTCAAACTCCCCTTCCTTGTTACCAAACACTTCCAGCTCCCTTATACCCAAAGTGTCACTAAACCCTAGCGGTTCTACAAATAAGCGGTCTAAAAGTGTACCTCCTTCACCAGTCAAAACACCTTCCTCCATATCAATGGAATTCCTCCTAGAAGAGATCAGAGCTTTGCTGCCATGTATTGGAGAAACTAATAAGAGGTTACAAATACTGGGTGTCAAATCGACTCACTTGGAAAAAAAATTGACTGATGTTAAACAACGGATGAGCAACCTAGAGGACTTTAATGCAAAGATCAATAAAATGCAGACACAAATATCTCTTCTTCAAAAACAAGCAGAGGATTTGGAAAATTGCAACAGGAGGAACAGTCTTAGAATGTATGGCCTGCCAGAAACTATTCAGTTTTTTCAAACTATTATACCTAAATTGTTGGAAGTTCCATCATCATTTTCTTTAAATATTGGAAGAGCACATAGATTGGGCAGAAACCAAATTACGCTCCTCCATCTAACAGACCCAAATGTTTTATTATCCTTTTTCTTGAATATACTGACTTACTCCAAGTCATTGTGGCTGCAAAGACAAAGAAACAAGTGTCATGGCCGTCTGGTCATAGCTTGCATTTCTCTCAAGATATTGCTAAAACCAATGCCAACAGACAAAAGCAATTCTTAGAAAAGCAACCCGAACTAAGAGCTCTTAATGCCACATTTGGTCTTTTTTATCCTTTCCTTTTCAAACTTTTATATAAAAACAAGACAACAGCATATGGAGATCCTACCAAACTGAGGACAATTTTGGATGACTGTAAAGGAGAAAACAGAGATTCTTCTAAAGTTTCTCACTGACAGAAGCTATGTACTGATAGTTTTATGAATTCTGTTCACACACATGTTGATGCAAATGTTTATTGTCTCCTTTATTCTTGCAGGTTATTTCAGTCTCAACCTTTGTCACTGTGTCTTTATGTTCTTTCAAACATGGTCACATCCTGATCCGTCTTGGAGTGCAGGTGTGTGTTCTTCATCATGTTGCCTCAACACCCTCAACATTTTGTTTTGTTTATAGATTTGTGCCTTTTCTTCTTGTGTTTACTGCTTCTCTTTATCGTTCATTCTGTTTTATTTTCTATCTCCCTTTCTCATCTAATTTCCCAACCGCTCTGTTTCACCTCTAATCTAATTCTACTTTGCTTTCTTTATCAATGTCATGAATGCATGATGGATATGTTTTTATGTTTATGTTTGTTCTTTATCAATTCTTTGAGGTATAGCCTTCTAGGTCTTAACGTATTGTTTCAGTATGGTACTTAGAGTAGTTTCATGGAATGTCAAGGATTTAGGCTCCACAATTAAAAGACAAAGAGTTTTAACTCATCTTGCCAACCTTAAAGCAAACATTGCCTTACTGCAGGAGATACATCTTGTTAAAAAAAAGTATATATATTGATGCTTAAAAAGTGCGGGGTTGGCAATGCTTTTTCCTCTCAAGGTTCAGGAAAAAGAAATATAGTGATCATTCTATGTGATAAACATCTTGACATTCACCTTATATCTCAAGAGAGTGATGATGAGGGAAGCTGGGTGACTGTTAAGTTACATATTAAGAATGTTTCTTTATCTATTGTCAATGTCTGTGGTCCAACTCAAATTGCCACTTCCTTTAGGTGTAAAATTTCTCAAAAGTTAAGAGGACTATTCAGATGACAATTTAATACTAGGAGAATACTGTAACCAGATATCTGATACTTTTAGTGACAGGAATTGTAAATGTACTTTTATCCCAAGCAAAATGAATAAACAATTTGTCAGTGGAATAACTCAAAGGTCACTTATTGATGCATGGAGACTGTTATCCTACTTTTAGGGAGTACACCCTTTTCTCTCCAGTTCATCATTCCCACTCTAAAATCGATCATATATTTGTATCAAAACGTATATCACAAATCTTAATCAATGCTGAGATTGGCACGATTTTAATATTCGATCATGCTCCTATCAGTATTTATCTTGATTTCTTATCTGCTCCGTATTCAAATAGAAGATGGAGATTTAACGCATTTCAGAAATTTGCTGAGTTCTTCAATCTCAACTTTACAAGTGATGTTTCTGAGGGGTTTGACCCCATGCAAATGAGGGAATCCCTTTGCCTTTACGCCTGTGCCATATTATAGATACATAGGCAAAGAAGCTGTCAGGAGCTGCACTGACAGGCTCCCCATAGAAGGTGCCCCACTGTAAGTGCGCCCTCTATTAGCAGCCTTATGGAGTGCCTAAAGAGGGTCCTATGGAACTCCCTAGACATCCTCTTGCAGGTGGGTGCAGTAACTCACTGCACCATCCTGCAATGGGATAGGCTGGTTGCCGCTTGCACAGTGAAACACGGAGCTGCTGCTTAAAAGTTGCTCTGTACTTCACTTGAATGCGCTGCCCATAGGGGAGCACGATTTTGCAGCTGCCCTGGGGGCAGTGCATTCAATATAATACAGCGCACTCCACTTGTTTGTGCAGGGTACACCTTTGGAATGGTGCGCCCCATGAAAACAAAGAGAGCGCACAGTAATCTGTTATATGTTTTCTGTTTTATGCATCAAAATCCAAACATGCTTATATGAAATTATAAAAGCCAAATTCCAATTTAATAACATTTTCACCAAAAATGCTTCTTCTTATCTTCTTAGTTCCAGTGTGAAATATAATGGTGAACAAAATAAAGCTGGAAAACCTTTGGCAAACTATCTCAAAATCTAAAAAGAAAGAACTAAGGTAGAATGTATTTTAGAGAATGATAAAGACCCTATATTTAAGGATGATGATATTCTAAATGAAATTGCCCAATTTTACGATATTGATCCAGCGCTACACTTAATGAGGGATAGATACCTTTTTAACATTTCATACAAATGGCCCATACACATTTACCCAACTCATGAAATCCCTGTTGCGCTTGGGGTCAAGTTTTAATGATGTGAAAAATTGTTTTCTTCACAGGTTCATATCTAACATTTCTAAATACATAACTGAACCTGTATATCAACTCTCTTTCCTCTGGTCGATGGACCAATTAGTTGAGTAGTTGATGGTAATAAGAGTACTATCTAGCTATCGAGTTAGCTAAATAATCACAGACTCTCTGTAAGATTAATAAAGTTTATCTCAAATTAATGTGAAAAATTAATGCTCATTGCATACAGGTCACAATGCAAACAAAGAATCCCACAAAGAGGGGGGAAACATCAGCAAAAATGCAAACAGTGTCATACTCATCAAATGAACGATATTTATATGAAGGAGTGGATAGATGAAGAGACATAAGTTTCAGAGACAAAAATACATTTGCAAATGATTTATGCAATGTACGAATCATGAAGATATACTAACCCAAAGGATCAGTGAAATACCACCCCCCTGGCCAAGGAGGTAGTGGGGGTCCCCTGAAATAGAGTCAGGGAACAAAGATTTCAGGATACACGAACGGGACAGGGACAGAAACAGCTAGGCCTCTCTGCGAAACCGACGGACAGCGACAAATCACCCCTCTATCGCTCCTCTCTCTGCTCAGCTTCACACTGCATCAGCCTACGATAAACCACACCCCTAAAGGCACCCCAGTTATACCCTAAAACCTACATGTCCAACCCACATTAGTTGGAACAATTTATAAAACGCATTCTCCCATTGGATGGTTTAGGGGGCGTTTAATCACACCACCATGATCACATTCATAATTCTACAGTCTTCTTTGTCTTTGCATTATTCACATGATGTGATCCTAGACTCGTTCGTTTATTATAATACATGTATCTATTTCATCGTTTCACATGAGTCTTTCAGCTACGTCCGTGGAAGAAGTCTTGGGTCCCACGGCCAGTCTCGTCTTTTTGGCAGACAAACAATGTCTTTCGTAGCTGATCGACTTTGACTTTTCATGCTCTTCTGCAGCGCTCAGCTTTTCTGTCTATTTATCGGTTATTCATGCTTTCTCCAGCCCCATCTATCATGTCAATTTTAGGAAAATGCAGGCCCATTCGGCTCACTATGACTTATAAAACAGGAGCATTAATTAATTACATGGAAATGCACTTTTCACTGTTTACCACCCGTCTTTGCACTATCCCATGTTAATATTTTTCTTAGCAAAGCTTTAAGCAAAAGCGGCATTATCTATTATTATTTTTAAAGTGAGATGCAAGATGCGGCTTAGTCATACATTAATTTTGGTTTCTTTCGAAGCGCAATGTAAAATGCGGCTTAGTTCTTTCATGCATTAGTTCACATTAGTGCACGCATGCGCAAATCGGTTTCCCGTGTATTTTATGTGATTTGAATATTATTTTCCACTGCACACTGTTAGTAAGTATTACGGGGGTGTCAGTTCGAGCAGGTTTATTTTTGCAAAACCCTGCTCCATCAATCCCCCCTCTGATGGCTTTCTGGAGTCATCATAAAATACCCATCATACCAAGTGCCATCTTAATTTATCTAAAGTTCAGTATTATTTTCTCTTTTTATCATTTTTTCATCTAAATCTTTCACCCTTTCATAGTAATCTCCTTTCAAATATTCTAGTTCTATCTCATCTCTTTTTCCCTTTCTTGCTCTTCGTTTGTTATTTGATTCTGCCATCTCTTTTCTTCCACATCTACACTTACAACATTTATATATTGTTATTATTACTAAGGCTACTACAGCTACTGTAATTATTGGCATTATTATTTTTCCTAATAAGCTACCTCCAAAGGTAGAAAGCCATTTACCTACAGAAGAGAAGCTCTAACCAAGTCTCTCCCAGACACTGTCAACCTCCAGTTGGGTCAAATCTTCATGTAATTTCGTAATATTCTTAATAAATCCCTCAATACCTTTACTTTTGTCAGGGATGTAAGCGCAGCAGTGTTGAATTTTCAACATGCCACAGACTCCACACTCTTTTGCCAATAAGATATCAAGGGCAAACCATTGATCTGATTGCAACCATTTCGGTGTCAATCATCAAGAACCCACCAGCAGTATCTGTTGATAAACGATCAACCACTGTGGATAATTTTTGAATTTTATGTGAATTCAGAACGACTCCAACTGATGGTATCAGTGCACCAAAGATGTCACCTATTATTTCTGAAAAACTCGCTCTCTTATTACGTGTTAGTACTTGTTTTATTTCATTGATTGTTATTATTTCTATCTACATGGTAGACTTTTGGAAAAACAATTGCAAAATAACAACTACCATACCAATGTGCAGGCAACCTGTAATAGGCTTTCTTACCACACACATAATAGACTCCTGGGAAAACAGGATCAGTTCCACCCTTCAATCCCCATCCTCCAGTAATTTGGAAAGTATGCTCACACTCACTAGTACCAATGAAATAATTATTATAGTTAGTTTTTAGTCTAAGCAAGCAAATTTTCCCTTTTTGATACCAATACAGGGACATTGCAGCGTATGTCTCGCCTTTCTCATAATTTCCCTCTCTAAAAGCCCACGGTGGTACCTGTGACTTCTGTTCAGCAGCTTTTCTTTGGAAACTTTCTCTTCTATCTTCTACCATATCTTTGAACACCTTTTCTTCAACCCGCAAACTACATGTTAGATTATGTTTATAAGCATATTCTATATCTAGTGTCTTGGTAATATTGAAGAATTCTCTCATATATAATTTGCATTTTTACTACTTAAAACCTTGTTCAGCTCCTTTATAACAGGTATTTCCGTAAATACTAAAACGAGAAATCACTAATTGATTTATCATGATGGAAAATACTTCCATCTATTTGTTCTATGTTAGTATTAGGGGTTTCTTTAGTAACATCACTCGCTCTTTCACTTATTACGTCGTTAGTATTGTATCCGTTATTAGCTACCATTAGAATAGGTACAATGACAGTTAATAATATCCACATAAATGTTAGTAAAAAGACACTACATAAGCAAGCTTTAATACATCTACTTTTTAGACTATATTTTGGATGTTCAGTCACTGTTGCTTCGGCCATTTTGTATTCTATAAAAAAATATAAAAATCTAAGACTATAAATACAAAATTTTGCTCAAAATTAAAAAAATAGTATAGTCCTACACTTCAAGGCTTTCTTCTTTACCCCTTTCTTTTATTTCTTTTCTTCAAGTCTTCTGAGTCATTCAATTCATTTCGACTGACAAGGTTGCACCTTAATTTTTCACAGTTCTTTTAAGGTGGTTTCAATTTGCTTTCATCAACTTGCTCAGTGTCAGTACTGTCTTTTTCTTCACTCAGATCTGTGCTTTCAATTTCTTCCAAGACTATATACGTCCATTCTGGTGCTGTGTATTTCTTGCTTGGAATTCTTACTCTCTTTGTTTTTCATACTGAATCTTCTCCTGACTCTTCTTGTTCTGTTTGACTTGAGACCTCATTAATTTGCTCTGGCCTTCTCTTTGACTTTCTCCTCACAAGAGTGTATTTCAGTCTTTTCACTTCACTTGGCCAATTGTCACCTTTTCTTGCTCTCTTAGTTTGAACTGCTTCTTCACCTTCTTTCTCTGGCTCACGGGTTCTTTTACTTGGCCTTTCTATTATTGGTTCTTCTTCTTGACTTTCAGTAGCTTCCCTTTCTTCTGTTTCATCAGTAGTCTCACGAGACCCAGTAGCTGGTCCCCACTCTACTTGACTTGTGCTTGGCTGTTAATCATCTGTTTGTTCTTCAGAATCTGTCACTTTAGATTCTTCAGCTTCACACACTTCAGATTTTGGTCTTTGTCTTTGGTTTACCAGTTGCTGCTCTTCTTGTCTTTCAAGCGGACTTGGGACTCGTCTGGTATGGCTCGCATGAATCCAATTTGGCAAACCACCACACCTCACTGCCGTCTTCGTCACCAGAATTACTTGTTAAGGTCCATTCCACCTGGGTTCTAAACACGATTTCCTCGTGTGTTTCTTCACGAGAACCCACTCTCCAGGACTCAGATCATGAGCTTGATTCGGCTATGTTGTAGTGGCATTTTCTCCAACCTGGTGAGACACAGAACGCACCAGATCAGACAATCCTCTGCAATAATCAAGCACTAGATCATCAGATATATTCATCAGTTTGTTCGCTGGTACAAATGCTTGTCTCATTGCTCTTCCCATCAGGACTTCATGAGGACTCAATCCCGTATTTTTGTCAGGAATGCTTGCAAGACTCATCAATACAAGGGGTAAAGCGTCAGGCCATCTCAGTGTTGTGGATGCACACACCTTTCCTAACCTAGATTTTATTGTGCCATTTATCTGCTCAACCAATCCAGATGCTTCGGGTCGATAGGCACAATGCAGCTTCTGCTCAATTTGTAATGCTGCACAAATCATCCGAATTATCTCATTATTAAAATGTGTTCCTCTATCTGTTTCTAAAGTGACTGGAAATCCAAATCTTGGGATCGGCTCTCTTAAAAGTAGTTTTGCGACAGTGAGACTGTCATTCCTTCTCGTTGGATAGGCTTCCACCCAGCGAGAGAACAAGCAAAACACAACCAAAACATATTTTAGCCCATTACACGGGGGGAGCTCAATGAAATCCAATTGGAGTCGGGTGAATGGTCCTGCTGCCTTTCCAATTCATCCCCAACTAACAACTGTCTTTCTGCCTGGATTTTGCTGCTGACAGGTGACGCACCTCTGGCATAGACTCTCTGCAATGACCCTGAACTTTGGGTTATACCATGACTTCTTGAAGAACCTTATCATTGCATCTCTTCCAACATGTGCAATTCCATGGTTTACCCTTGCCATTTGTGAAAGTAAACAATCTGGCATGACTGGTCTTTCGTCTATATAGACCCACACTTCGTCCTCTGCTCTCTTCCTGCAGCCTGAATTTATCCAAATTTCCTTTTCCTTGTCACTTGCTTCTTCCTGCAACTGTCTAATTTCATCCCAAGTTTCAAATGAAGAAGAGAACATACGATGGCAATTGGTATTTTCTTTTTCCATCCCTCTGTTTAGGGCTATTAAATTTCGTGCACAGAAACGCGCTACCTGATCTGCATATCTGTTGCCTTCCATCACATAATCATCTCCTGACTTATGTGCGGAACATTTTCCCATTGCAATCTTTGTGGGCAATTGTAAAGCATCCAATACATCTTTCACAGTTTTGCTGTTACTGATTGGGGAACCTGAAGAAGTCAGGAATCCCCTTTGCATCCATAGCTGCCCGAAGTCATGGACTATCCCAAAACCATATTGACTATCAGTAAATATGGTTACCCTCAGGCTTTTGGCAATTTTGCATGCTCTAATCAGAGCTATCAATTCAGCAATTTGGGCAGAGTTTACCCCTTTTAGACAGGATGCTTCTAAAACTCCCGCTATGGTGCAGACAGCATAGGCAGAACACAATTCACCTTTCTCATTCCTCAAACATGATCGATCAACAAACATCTCACAGTCTGATTCTTCTAATGGGATGTCCTCAATATCAGGTCTGGGTTTTGTGCACAATTCTGTCACATCCAAACAATCGTGATCCGCTTCCTCTCTCACTTCCTCACAATATGAATTCGGCAACAGGGTTGCCGGATTTACAGTTGTGCACCTCACCACAGTCACATTTTCAGCACCCAAGATCACTCTTTCGTACCTAGTCAGCCGACTATAGGTCATTTATTGCTTCCTCGTTCGTGTCAAAAGAATCTCAACCGAATGTGGCACATATACCTTGAATGGATGTCCCATCACAATCGCTTCACTCTGTTCCAGACTCACACAAGTAGCAGCTACTGCTTTCAAACAGCCTGGCAATGCTGCAGCCACTGAATCCAAAGTAGCAGAAAATATGCTACTGAACATCGTGCCATTCCATGTTTCTGAGTTAAGACTGAAAGTGCACACCCATCTCTTTCACAGCAGTACAACGCAAAATCCTTTGCATAATCTGGCATTCCCAATGCAGGTGCTCGACAAAGACTGTTTCGCAATTTAGTAAAAGCTTCCATACTTTCATCATCCAAAACAATTGGATCTTTCACGTCTTTTCGTGTCAACCTCTGTAGAGGTTTTGCAATCAGTGAGAAACCACTGATCCACTGTCTGCAGTATCCAACCATTCCCAAGAACATTCAAACTCCTCTCTGAGTTTTGGGTGGGCTCATTTGTTTAATCACACTAATTCGTTCTGGTGTCACCTTTCTGACTCCTTTTTCTGTTTTGTGTCCTAGGTACTGGACTTCCTGTTTACAAAATTGCAATTTTGCTGGTGCCACTTTGTGTCCACCGTCTGCCATATGGTTTAGTAAGGCAATGGTATCTGTCACACATGCCTCTCGTGTCTTTGATGCCACTAATAGGTCATCAATGAATTGAACCAAAACTGAATTTCCTGGCATGGCTAAAGTCTCCAAACATCTTTTCAGAATCTGATTAAAAATTGAAGGACTCTGTGTACCCTTGAGGAACTCGGCACCATGCCAAAACACGGTCTCCGAACCGGAATGCAAACAAATATTGGCTTTCCAGATGTAAAGGAATCGAGAAAAATGCTTGACACAAATCAATCACTGTGTACCATTCAGTATCGCAGGGAATTTGGTAAAGGATCACTGCTGGATTTGGCACTACTGGACAACAGGGTACTACAATCTTATTAATTTTCCTTAAATCCTGCACTATTCTATATTTTCCACTGGGCTTTTTAATTCCTATAATAGGCGAATTACAAGGACTGCTCAATATTTCTTTCTGAATTCCCTGTTCAATCATTTGGTCAATCACAGGAGTGACTCCTGCAATTACTTCCGGACTCATTTTGTACTGAGGTGTGTTTGGATATATAGCACCCTCTCTCACCGTAATCTGAATCGGATCTACATTTGTCATTAGACCAATCTCTTTTCCTGTAAAGTCCCATACGTCCGACCTAACTGTACTTTTTAATTCTTCGGGCAAATTTTCTTCTGTGAGAAGTGAAAACAACTCATCCACTTCTGTCCCTTGCTTTGCTAACATCATCTTGAATGCGACATCCTCATCAGGTGTCTGAAATGCAATACCATCTGGCGTACAATAGATGGTACAATTCATTTTACACAGTAAATCTCTTCCCAAGAGATTTACCGGACTCGAGTCACATACCACGAAACGATGCATGTCTCTGAAACTCCCAATATGAACTTCCATTGGATTTGTGACTGGTGTTCTAATATGCTTATTCGAGACTCCTACAACTTTGATAGTTTCTCCCGAGAGGGGTAGGTTCGGAATTTCTGCTGCTCTCACAGTAGAACGGGTAACACCAGTGTCCACTAGGAATGTTATATCATTACCTTCCACCTTTCCGTCAACAAATGGACCTGACTGATCTACCGCCAAAGATGCGCCAAGCACGCACTTTTTCTCCCCCCTCAGGCACCGTCATTGAGATGAGTCTGAATCACTCTCATTGCACTGCAACCAGTATTGCGGAACCATTTGCACATTTTGATTCTTACCAACTTTATCACCTCCGTGAAATCCAGTGTTCGCACTGTACCTCTGCACTTGAGCATTCACATTATTTGGCATAGGAGCTTGTGGCACCTGTAACTGTGGAGCAACTACCTGCTGCTGCTGTTGATTCACAACCACCTCATTCTGCATCTGTGGATTTAAATTTTGATTTACCCCATTATTCTTTTGAGCTACACTCGTTCTTTCAATGTCCATACTTTCCGCGCGCATGACAAGGAAATTTCTTCTTAGCCTCTTCTTTACTCATTTTACCCCTACCTCTACCTCCACTGGGTACCTGACCATTTTGATTCTGGCCGTTCATCTGAGAACCACTGTTTCCTTCTTGCTGCTCTGCTACCTTCACTTGTGCCCACATCATTTTCTCTTTTAACTTTTTATGTCTCGATTCAATGTTGTCACAACAATACTTCGCATACCTCAAAATTTCGTCAATTGTTTTGCTCTGCCCGCAGATCAAATGCGGCTGAATCATGTTACTAATCTCTGGTTTTAATCCAAACACAAAATGATACACAAAATGCCCCATATCTTTGTCTCCAATATTCTCAAACCCACTGTACTGTTTGAATACCTGCAACAACCTTTCATAGTAGGCATGTACTGACTCCTTTGGTTCTTGGGTTGTCCTGTCTATCTTAACTCAATCTGTTTCCTTAGAGGACATTTTTCCTTTCAAATAAGTGATTGCCTGATTATACTTTCTCATCACCTCATCTGATGGTGCACCTGTTTTAGGATCTCTAGGATATTCTTCTTTTGGCCAATCGACAGTGATCTTACAGTCTGTCCATAAATCAGCTGGAACGACAATCTCAAACAAACCTTCTAAATCCTTTAACAAAACCTTTGAAACTTACACAAACCTCTCTACCTGTTTGTACCACTCAACTGGTTTCTCCCTTAATCTGGGAAAATCATTTGTAAAAGATAATATATCCTGTCTCGTCCAAGGAACGTGAACATATCCACCACCTGGAACTTCCCTCATCGGACACGCCCTTTCAACTTGTTCTGTCTCTGTCAACGGAAACAAAGACGCTCCTTTGCCAGCTGCCTCTTCTTTCTTTTTCGTCCATCTACCTTTCCACCTTTCTACATCTCCCCATTTTTTCAAAATATTCATCAACTCCTTTATCTGTAATCTTTTTCCAGACGCATTCAAACTTTCCAAATCCTTATCAGTAAAATCCATCCTGTATGTTTTCTGCAACATCTTTGACTTCCCTATATCTACCCCATATTCACTAGCAGCCTCTTCTATTTTCTCATGAAGATTTCTCGCTCTCCAAGTAATATTTCTACACAAAAACAACAGCTCTTCATCTCGGTATGTCCCTAGTCTATTGGGACTTATTGTACCAATAATCATCTCTTCCAAATCTACTCTCAATTGACTCACATTTATACTCTGTGGTTGAGGTTTTAGTTTTTCCATTCCCTTTATCCAATCATCTAATTCATCTGGTGAAGGGCCTACTGAACTCTCTGTCATTGGAGTGACATTCGGCCCTATTCTCCTCGGGTCCATTTGTGCACTTCTCTTAGGGGTTTCAATTATCATCTCACAAACCGGAATATCTAACAACGAAGTATTTCTGTCTGCCTGTCCATCCTCATCTGCTACCGTCACCATTTCATTCCTTACACTACTCCTTGGAACTGCCAACGTATGTACTTTTGATATATTCTGTCTTTCTCCATACAATGGAATTATGGGACCGATGGTTACCGGTACCGTCAATGCTTCCGCATTTAAACTTAACTGATTTATTTTCTCTGTTAGTTCTTCTCTGGACTTATTCAACATGTCCTTTTCACTTTCTCGTACTACTCTAGTTATTTTCGGACTTGTGGAATTGATGGGGTTCCCATTAGTGGTGCATTTGGAGTCACTTCACCTGAAGTTTCTTGATATGGCGGCGGTCTTTTGGTCAAAATTTCATTTAACAACTCATCATCAGAATCGTTTGGGTCATAGCCTAATCTCAAAGTCTCTATATTTTTCTTTTTCTCTTTACATTTACCTCCTGTCTGGTCTTCTGCAACTAAAACTGGGTACAAACCCTCAGTTACCACAGCTCTCCTCCATCTTTTCATTTTATCTTCTCTTCTCTCAAAAGGATATCTAGTCATTATATTTCTGTATCTCCTGCCACCTCGATATTTCTCTCTTTCGAATGCTTCTACTTCCCATTCCTCTAGCGCTTCATACTGTGTAGGTCTGGGATTTGGCTCTAGTGAATTCATTCAATCTCTCAAATTCTGTAAAATCCTTACATTAAACGAACCATGCTGCAGAAAAGCTATAACACCATCATTCTTTGTATATTCCACCCAATTCGCTAACCAAGTACACGTATGGTATCCTCGCTCCATCATCATAAAGGAAGCAGGCGTTCTTGAAGGTGGAATAGGAATTCCCTCTCTAGTCACTATTGGTTTGTCCTTTTTAAAGAAATTCTTTATTTTCTTAAGCAACTTCATTTTCTGACTCTTAACGCTAATGTATCTCAGCAAAACAAACAAGGAAACCTTTTGTTAATTCTACTTATTCTATTTGTCAGTTCTCGTCCTATACCAGCGTGACTCACACCAACCGTCCAATCAGAGCTCCACTACGTTAGCAATGTTTCAACCAATACAAATGTAGTTCACGTAAATCGACCAATCGCAGCTCCCTAAACGCCCTCTATTTGACCAATGCCAGCGCGGCTTTTTCTGATGTCAGTATTACTCCTTCTACTGACCCTCCCTTTACAAAATAATACGGCAATATATTTCTAAGTTTTCTTAATCAAATTGTTGATAGAAACAACACAAAACAATGCTACTTTGTCTGCTCCACTAAATAAAGAGACAGTCTTCAATTTTCGAAGAGAAATTTTGCACTTCAAGTAAACCAACGACCAGCGCTATTTTACGTCCAAACAAGCTACAGTTGGACTTGGTACTCCTCTAGGGATAAAGCCAAAGTTTCACAAGAGGATTTTTATTTAAAAGATGTCTTGTTACTCCTCTAGGGATAAGGCCAGAGTTTCGAAAGTAGACCCTTCGCAATTTCAGACACTCTACTTTCATACGAAATTGTCCCTAAATATAACACCTACAGCATTCCGCCGTACAATATTATAACAACAGACAAAGTTCTTCTGCAGTGTGATTTCTTTATCCACACTCTTCTTCTGCCTATTTCAGGCTAAATTTCCATCCCGGGATCTCTTAGGTAGCTCCGTACCAGTACTTCTAGACAACATAGAACAGGACACTAACTTTTCATGTTAATCAACAATCAATAATTATTACCAAACTAATCAATATTTAAACCGTCCTCTGCTACCAGAAAACTGATCGAGTGCTATACTTAATCAGGGATCGATACCTTTTTAACATTTCATACAAATGGCCCATACACATTTACCCAACTCATGAAATCCCTGTTGCGCTGGGGGTCAAGTTTTAATGACGTGAAAAATTGTTTTCTTCACAGGTTCATATCTAACATTTCTAAATACATAACTGAACCTGCATATCAACTCTCTTTCCGCTGGTCGATGGACCTATTAGTTGAGTAGTTGATGGTAATAATGGTACTATCTAACTATCGAGTTAGCTAAATAATCACAGACTCTCGGTAAGATTAATAAAGTTTATCTCAAATTAATGTGAAAAATTAATGCTCATTGCATACAGGTCACAATGCAAACAAAGAATCCCACAAAGAGGGGGGAAAAAACATCAGCAAAAATGCAAACAGTGTCATACTCATCAAATGAACGATATGGATATGAAGGGGTGGATAGATGAAGAGACATAAGTTGCAGAGACAAAAATACATTTGCAAATGATTTATGCAATGTACGAATCATGAAGATATACTAACCCAAAGGATCAGTGAAATACCACCCCCTGGCCAAGGAGGTAGTGGGGGTCCCCTGAAATAGAGTCATGGAACAAAGATTTTAGGATACACGAACGGGACAGGGACAGGAACAGCTAGGCCTCGCTGCAAAACCGACGGACAGCGACGAATCACCCCTCTATCTCTCCACTCTCTCTGCTCAGCTCCGCACTGCATCAGCCTACGATAAACCACACCCCTAAAGGCACCCCAGTTATACCCTAAAACCTACATGTCCAACCCACATTAGTTGAAACAATTTATAAAACGCATTCTCCCATTGGATGGTTTAGGGGGTGTACTTGGGCCTCCCACACAAGTGAGGCACCATTTTTATCGGGAGACCTGGGGGAACGCTGGGTGGTAGGAAATTTGTGTGAGGCCAGTGATGCCACACTTTCCCACACAAAAATGTGTGAAAAAAGTGATTTTTTCAGCTAAAATTGAGGTTTGCAGGGTATTCTGGGTAAGGAAACGTTGGGGGATCCACGCAAGCCATACCTCCCTGGAAGCCCCCGGGTGTCTACTTTTCAGAAATGTGTGGGTTTGGTAGGTTTTCCTAGATGGCCGCCGAGCACGGGGCCAAAACCCAGGTGACCCCCTTGCAAAACCAGGTGGTTTTGTGAAAGGCCATTTTGAGGTCGCCTCACTACGTTGTGGGCCCTTGCCTGTCGCGGGTACTTGGGCCTCCCACACAAGTGAGGCACCATTTTTATCGGGAGACCTGGGGAACGCTGGGTGGTAGGAAATTTGTGTGAGGCCAGTGATGCCACACTTTCCCACACAAAAATGTGTGAAAAAAGTGATTTTTTCAGCTAAAATTGAGGTTTGCAGGGTATTCTGGGTAAGGAAACGTTGGGGGATCCACGCAAGCTATACCTCCCTGGAAGCCCCCGGGTGTCTACTTTTCAGAAATGTGTGGGTTTGGTAGGTTTTCCTAGATGGCCGCCGAGCACGGGGCCAAAAACCCAGGTGACCCCCCTTGCAAAACCAGGTGGTTTTGTGAAAGGCCATTTTGAGGTCGCCTCACTACGTTGTGGGCCCTTGCCTGTCGCGGGTACTTGGGCCTCCCACACAAGTGAGGCACCATTTTTATCGGGAGACCTGGGGGAACGCTGGGTGGTAGGAAATTTGTGTGAGGCCAGTGATGCCACACTTTCCCACACAAAAATGTGTGAAAAAAGTGATTTTTTCAGCTACAATTGAGGTTTGCAGGGAATTCTGGGTAAGGAAACGTTGGGGGATCCACGCAAGCCATACCTCCCTGGAAGCCCCCGGGTGTCTACTTTTCAGAAATGTGTGGGTTTGGTAGGTTTCCCTAGATGGCCGCCGAGCACGGGGCCAAAACCCAGGTGACCCCCTTGCAAAACCAGGTGGTTTTGTGAAAGGCCATTTTGAGGTCGCCTCACTACGTTGTGGGCCATTGCCTGTCGCGGGTACTTGGGCCTCCCACACAAGTGAGGCACCATTTTTATCGGGAGACCTGGGGGAACGCTGGGTGGTAGGAAATTTGTGTGAGGCCAGTGATGCCACACTTTCCCACACAAAAATGTGTGAAAAAGTGATTTTTTCAGCTAAAATTGAGGTTTGCAGGGTATTCTGGGTAAGGAAACGTTGGGGGATCCACGCAAGCTATACCTCCCTGGAAGCCCCCGGGTGTCTACTTTTCAGAAATGTGTGGGTTTGGTAGGTTTCCCTAGATGGCCGCCGAGCACGGGGCCAAAACCCAGGTGACCCCCTTGCAAAACCAGGTGGTTTTGTGAAAGGCCATTTTGAGGTCGCCTCACTACGTTGTGGGCCCTTGCCTGTAGCGGGTACTTGGGCCTCCCACACAAGTGAGGCACCATTATTATCGGGAGACCTGGGGGAACGCTGGGTGGTAGGAAATTTGTGTGAGGCCAGTGATGCCACACTTTCCCACACAAAAATGTGTGAAAAAAGTGATTTTTTCAGCTAAAATTGAGGTTTGTAGGGGATTCTGGGTAAGGAAACGTTGGGGGATCCAGGCAAGCCATACCTCCCTGGAAGCCCCCGGGTGTCTACTTTTCAGAAATGTGTGGGTTTGGTAGGTTTCCCTTGGTGCCGGCAGAGCTAGGGTTCACAAACTACAGCTAGGCAATTTGCCAAAAAAGGGTCATTTTTCACTGCGAAATTGAGGTGTGACCATGTTGCGTTTTGCGCCGTTTCCTGTCGCAGGCACTAGGCCGACCCACACAAGTGAGGTACAATTTTTCTCGTAAGACTTTGGGGAACGCGGGGTGGGTGGAAATTTGTGGATCCACGCAGATTCCAGAACTTTCCACCACAGAAATGTGGGGAAAATGTGGTTTTTTTGACAATTTGTTAGGTTTGCAAGGGATTCTGGGTAACAGAACCTGGTGGGAGGCAGTCCAGTCACCCCATCCTGGATTCCCCTGGGTGTCTAGTTTTCAAAAATGTATAGGTTTGCTAGGTTTCCCTCGGTGCCGGCAGAGGTAGGGTTAAAAAACTACAGCTAGGCACTTTGCCAAAAAAGGGTCATTTTTCACTGCGAAATTGAGGTGTGACCACGTTGCGTTTTGCGCCGTTTCCTGTCGCAGGCACTAGGCCGACCCACACAAGTGAGGTACCATTTTTCTCGTAATACTTTGGGGAACGCGGGGTGGTTGGAAATTTGTGGATCCACGCAGATTCCAGAACTTTCCACCACAGAAATGTGGGGAAAATGTGTTTTTTTTGACAATTTTTTATGTTTGCAAGGGATTCTGGGTAACAGAACCTGGAGGAAGGCAGTCAAGTCACCCCATCCTGGATTCCCCTGGGTGTCTAGTTTTCAAAAATGTATAGGTTTGCTAGGTTTCCCTAGGTGCCGGCAGAGGTAGGGTTCAAAAACTACAGCCAGGCACTTTGCCAAAAAAGGGTCATTTTTCACTGCGAAATTGAGGTGTGACCACGTTGCGTTTTGTGCCGTTTCCTGTCGCAGGCACTAGGCCAACCCACACAATTGAGGTACCATTTTTCTTGTAATACTTTGGGGAACGCGGGGTGGGTGGAAATTTGTGGATCCACGCAGATTCCAGAACTTTCCACCACAGAAATGTGGGGAAAATGTGGTTTTTTTGACAATTTTTTAGGTTTGCAAGGGATTCTGGGTAACAGAACCTCGTGGGAGGCAGTCCAGTCACCCCATCCTGGATTCCCCTGGGTGTCTAGTTTTCAAAAATGTATAGGTTTGCTAGGTTTCCCTAGGTGCCGGCAGAGGTAGGGTTCAAAAACTGCAGCTAGGCACTTTGCCAAAAAAGGGTCATTTTTCACTGCGAAATTGAGGTGTGACCACGTTGCGTTTTGCGCCGTTTCCTGTCGCAGGCACTAGGCCGACCCACACAAGTGAGATACCATTTTTCTCGTAATACTTTGGGAAACGCGGGGTGGGTGGAAATTTGTGGATCCACGCAGATTCCAGAACTTTCCACCACAGAAATGTGGGGAAAATGTGTTTTTTTGACAATTTTTTATGTTTGCAAGGGATTCTGGGTAACAGAACCTGGTGGGAGGCAGTCAAGTCACCCCATCCTGGATTCCCCTGGGTGTCTAGGTTTAAAAAATGTATAGGTTTGCTAGGTTTCCCTAGGTGCCGGCAGAGGTAGGGTTAAAAACTACAGCTAGGCACTTTGCCAAAAAAGGGTCATTTTTCACTGCGAAATTGAGGTGTGACCACGTTGCGTTTTGCGCCGTTTCCTGTCGCAGGCACTAGGCCGACCCACACAAGTGAGGTACCATTTTTCTCGTAAGACTTCGCGGAACGCGGGTGGGTGGAAATTTGTGGATCCACGCAGATTCCAGAACTTTCCACCACAGAAATGTGGGGAAAATGTGTTTTTTGACAATTTTTTATGTTTGCAAGGGATTCTGGGTAACAGAACCTGGTGGGAGGCAGTCAAGTCACCCCATCCTGGATTCCCCTGGTTGTCTAGTTTTCAAAAATGTATAGGTTTGCTAGGTTTCCCTAGGTGCCGGCAGAGGTAGGGTTAAAAACTACAGCTAGGCACTTTGCCAAAAAGGGTCATTTTTCACTGCGAAATTGAGGTGTGACCACGTTGCGTTTTGCGCCGTTTCCTGTCGCAGGCACTAGGCCGACCCACACAAGTGAGGTACCATTTTTCTCGTAAGACTTTGGGGAACGCGCGGTGGGTGGAAATTTGTGGTTCCACGCAGATTCCAGAACTTTCCACCACAGAAATGTGGGGAAAATTTGTTTTTTTGACAATTTTTTATGTTTGCAAGGGATTCTGGGTAACAGAACCTGGTGGGAGGCAGTCCAGTCACCCCATCCTGGATTCCCCTGGGTGTCTAGTTTTCAAAAATGTATAGGTTTGCTAGGTTTCCCTAGTTGCCGGCAGAGCTAGGGTTAAAAAACTGCAGCTAGGCACTTTGCCAAAAAAGGGTCATTTTTCACTTCGAAATTGAGGTGTGACCATGTTGCGTTTTGCGCCGTTTCCTGTCGCAGGCACTAGGCCGACCCACACAAGTGAGGTACCATTTTTCTCGTAAGACGTTGGGGAACGCGGGATGGGGGGAAATTTGTGGATCCCCGCAGATTCCAGAACTTTCCACCACAGAAATGTGGGGAAAATGTGTTTTTTGGACAATTTTTTATGTTTGCAAGGGATTCTGGGTAACAGAACCTGGTGGGAGGCAGTCAAGTCACCCCATCCTGGATTCCCCTGCTTGTCTAGTTTTCAGAAATGTATAGGTTTGCTAGGTTTCCCTAGGTGCCGGCAGAGGTAGGGTTAAAAAACTACAGCTAGGCACTTTGCCAAAAAAGGGTCATTTTTCACTGCGAAATTGAGGTGTGACCACGTTGCGTTTTGCGCCGTTTCCTGTCGCAGGCACTAGGCCGACCCACACAAGTGAGGTACCATTTTTCTCGTAAGACTTCGGGGAACGCGGGGTGGGTGGAAATTTGTGGATCCACGCAGATTCCAGAACTTTCCACCACAGAAATGTGGGGAAAATGTGTTTTTTTGACAATTTTTTATGTTTGCAAGGGATTCTGGGTAACAGAACCTGGTGGGAGGCAGTCAAGTCACCCCATCCTGGATTCCCCTGGGTGTCTAGTTTTCAAAAATGTATAGGTTTGCTAGGTTTCCCTAGGTGCCGGCAGAGGTAGGGTTAAAAAACTACAGCTAGGCACTTTGCAAAAAAAGGGTCATTTTTCACTGCGAAATTGAGGTGTGACCACGTTGCGTTTTGCGCCGTTTCCTGTCGCAGGCACTAGGCCGACCCACACAAGTGAGGTACCATTGTTCTCATAAGACTATGGGGAACGCGGGGTGGGTGGAAATTTGTGGATCCACGCAAATTCCAGAACTTTCCACCACAGAAATGTGGGGAAAATGTGTTTCTTTTGACAATTTGTTATGTTTGCAAGGGATTCTGGGTAACAGAACCTGGTGGGAGGCAGTCAAGTCACCCCATCCTAGATTCCCCTGGGTGTCTAGTTTTCAAAAATGTATAGGTTTGCTAGGTTTCCCTAGGTGCCGGCAGAGCTAGGGTTCAAAAACTACAGCTAGGCACTTTGCAAAAAAAGGGTCATTTTTCACTGCGAAATTGAGGTGTGACCACGTTGCGTTTTGCGCCGTTTCCTGTCGCAGGCACTAGGCCGACCCACACAAGTGAGGTACCATTTTTCTCGTAAGACTTTGGGGAACGCGGGGTGGGTGGAAATTTGTGGATCCACGCAGATTCCAGAACTTTCCACCACAGAAATGTGGGGAAAATGTGGGGGCATATTAGCAAGACCGGCGGAAAAATTATCGCCGTTTTAGCGGCAGGAAACTGCCGCTAAAACGGCGATAATGGGCTTGCTAATATGCGCTAGAGAATTCCAATAGAAGCCCAGGTTGGATGTGCAGGACATCTAACCTGGGCTTCTATTGGAATTCTATAACGCATATTAGCAAGCCCATTATCGCCGTTTTAGCGGCAGTTTCCTGCCGCTAAAACGGCGATAATTTTATCGCCGGTCTTGCTAATATGCCCCGTGGTGTTTTTGACAATTTGTTAGGTTTGCAAGGGATTCTGGGTAACAGAACCTGGAGGGAGGCAGTACAGTCACCCCATCCTGGATTCCCCTGGGTGTCTAGTTTTCAAAAATGTATAGGTTTGCTAGGTTTCCCTCGGTGCCGGCAGAGGTAGGGTTAAAAAACTACAGCTAGGCACTTTGCCAAAAAAGGGTCATTTTTCACTGCGAAATTGAGGTGTGACCACGTTGCGTTTTGCGCCGTTTCCTGTCGCAGGCACTAGGCCGACCCACACAAGTGAGGTACCATTTTTCTCGTAATACTTTGGGGAACGCGGGGTGGGTGGAAATTTGTGGATCCACGCAGATTCCAGAACTTTCCACCACAGAAATGTGGGGAAAATGTGGTTTTTTTGAAAATATTTTAGGTTTGCAAGGGATTCTGGGTAACAGAACCTGGTGGGAGGCAGTCCAGTCACCCCATCCTGGATTCCCCTGGGTGTCTAGTTTTCAAAAATGTATAGGTTTGCTAGGTTTCCCTAGGTGCCGGCAGAGGTAGGGTTCAAAAACTGCAGCTAGGCACTTTGCCAAAAAGGGTCATTTTTCACTGCGAAATTGAGGTGTGACCACGTTGCGTTTTGCGCCGTTTCCTGTCGCAGGCACTAGGCCGACCCACACAAGTGAGGTACCATTTTTCTCGTAATACTTTGGGAAACGCGGGGTGGGTGGAAATTTGTGGATCCACGCAGATTCCAGAACTTTCCACCACAGAAATGTGGGGAAAATTTGTTTTTTTGACAATTTTTTATGTTTGCAAGGGATTCTGGGTAACAGAACCTGGTGGGAGGCAGTCAAGTCACCCCATCCTGGATTCCCCTGGGTGTCTAGGTTTCAAAAATGTATAGGTTTGCTAGGTTTCCCTAGGTGCCGGCAGAGGTAGGGTTAAAAAACTACAGCTAGGCACTTTGCCAAAAAGGGTCATTTTTCACTGCGAAATTGAGGTGTGACCACGTTGCGTTTTGCGCCGTTTCCTGTCGCAGGCACTAGGCCGACCCACACAAGTGAGGTACCATTTTTCTCGTAAGACTTCGCGGAACGCGGGGTGGGTGGAAATTTGTGGATCCACGGAGATTCCAGAACTTTCCACCACAGAAATGTGGGGAAAATGTGGTTTTTTTGACAATTTTTTATGTTTGCAAGAGATTCTGGGTAACAGAACCTGGTGGGAGGCAGTCAAGTCACCCCATCCTGGATTCCCCTGGTTGTCTAGTTTTCAAAAATGTATAGGTTTGCTAGGTTTCCCTAGGTGCCGGCAGAGGTAGGGTTAAAAAACTACAGCTAGGCACTTTGCCAAAAAAGGGTCATTTTTCACTGCGAAATTGAGGTGTGACCACGTTGCGTTTTGCGCCGTTTCCTGTCGCAGGCACTAGGCCGACCCACACAAGTGAGGTACCATTTTTCTCGTAAGACTTTGGGGAACGCGCGGTGGGTGGAAATTTGTGGATCCACGCAGATTCCAGAACTTTCCACCACAGAAATGTGGGGAAAATGTGGTTTTTTTGACAATTTTTTATGTTTGCAAGGGATTCTGGGTAACAGAACCTGGTGGGAGGCAGTCAAGTCACCCCATCCTGGATTCCCCTGGGTGTCTAGTTTTCAAAAATGTATAGGTTTGCTAGGTTTCCCTAGGTGCCGGCAGAGGTAGGGTTCAAAAACTACAGCTAGGCACTTTGCAAAAAAAGGTTCATTTTTCACTGCGAAATTGAGGTGTGACCACGTTGCGTTTTGCGCCGTTTCCTGTCGCAGGCACTAGGCCGACCCACACAAATGAGGTACCATTTTTCTCATAAGACTATGGGGAACGCGGGGTGGGTGGAAATTTGTGGATCCACGCAGATTCCAGAACTTTCCACCACAGAAATGTGGGGAAAATTTGGTTTTTTTGACAATTTTTTATGTTTGCAAGGGATTCTGGGTAACAGAACCTGGTGGGAGGCAGTCCAGTCACCCCATCCTGGATTCCCCTGGGTGTCTAGTTTTCAAAAATGTATAGGTTTGCTAGGTTTCCCTAGTTGCCGGCAGAGCTAGGGTTAAAAAACTGCAGCTAGGCACTTTGCCAAAAAAGGGTCATTTTTCACTTCGAAATTGAGGTGTGACCACGTTGCGTTTTGCGCCGTTTCCTGTCGCAGGCACTAGGCCGACCCACACAAGTGAGGTACCATTTTTCTCGTAAGACTTTGGGGAACGCGGGGTGGGTGGAAATTTTTGGATCCCCGCAGATTCCAGAACTTTCCACCACAGAAATGTGGGGAAAATGTGTTTTTTGGACAATTTTTTATGTTTGCAAGGGATTCTGGGTAACAGAACCTGGTGGGAGACAGTCAAGTCACCCCATCCTGGATTCCCCTGCTTGTCTAGTTTTCAGAAATGTATAGGTTTGCTAGGTTTCCCTAGGTGCCGGCAGAGGTAGGGTTAAAAACTACAGCTAGGCACTTTGCCAAAAAGGGTCATTTTTCACTGCGAAATTGAGGTGTGACCACGTTGCGTTTTGCGCCGTTTCCTGTCGCAGGCACTAGGCCGACCCACACAAGTGAGGTACCATTTTTCTCGTAAGACTTTGGGGAACGCGGGGTGGGTGGAAATTTTTGGATCCACGCAGATTCCAGAACTTTCCACCACAGAAATGTGGGAAAAATGTGGGTTTTTTTGACAATTTTTTATGTTTGCAAGGGATTCTGGGTAACAGAACCTGGTGGGAGGCAGTCAAGTCACCCCATCCTGGATTCCCCTGGGTGTCTAGTTTTCAAAAATGTATAGGTTTGCTAGGTTTCCCTAGGTGCCGGCAGAGGTAGGGTTAAAAACTACAGCTAGGCACTTTGCAAAAAAGGGTCATTTTTCACTGCGAAATTGAGGTGTGACCACGTTGCGTTTTGCGCCGTTTCCTGTCGCAGGCACTAGGCCGACCCACACAAGTGAGGTACCATTTTTCTCATAAGACTATGGGGAACGCGGGGTGGGTGGAAATTTGTGGATCCACGCAAATTCCAGAACTTTCCACCACAGAAATGTGGGGAAAATGTGTTTCTTTTGACAATTTGTTATGTTTGCAAGGGATTCTGGGTAACAGAACCTGGTGGGAGGCAGTCAAGTCACCCCATCCTAGATTCTCCTGGGTGTCTAGTTTTCAAAAATGTATAGGTTTGCTAGGTTTCCCTAGGTGCCGGCAGAGCTAGGGTTCAAAAACTACAGCTAGGCACTTTGCAAAAAAAGGGTCATTTTTCACTGCGAAATTGAGGTGTGACCACGTTGCGTTTTGCGCCGTTTCCTGTCGCAGGCACTAGGCCGACCCACACAAGTGAGGTACCATTTTTCTCGTAAGACTTTGGGGAACGCGGGGTGGGTGGAAATTTGTGGATCCACGCAGATTCCAGAACTTTCCACCACAGAAATGTGGGGAAAATTTGGTTTTTTTGACAATTTTTAATGTTTGCAAGGGATTCTGGGTAACAGAACCTGGTGGGAGGCAGTCCAGTCACCCCATCCTGGATTCCCCTGGGTGTCTAGTTTTAAAAAATGTATAGGTTTGCTAGGTTTCCCTAGTTGCCGGCAGAGCTAGGGTTCAAAAACTGCAGCTAGGCACTTTGCCAAAAAAGGGTCATTTTTCACTTCGAAATTGAGGTGTGACCATGTTGCGTTTTGCGCCGTTTCCTGTCGCAGGCACTAGGCCGACCCACACAAGTGAGGTACCATTTTTCTCGTAAGACTTTGGGGAACGCGGAGTGGGGGAAATTTGTGGATCCCCGCAGATTCCAGAACTTTCCACCACAGAAATGTGGGGAAAATGTGTTTTTTGGACAATTTTTTATGTTTGCAAGGGATTCTGGGTAACAGAACCTGGTGGGAGGCAGTCAAGTCACCCCATCCTGGATTCCCCTGGTTGTCTAGTTTTCAAAAATGTATAGGTTTGCTAGGTTTCCCTAGGTGCCGGCAGAGGTAGGGTTAAAAACTACAGCTAGGCACTTTGCAAAAAAAGGGTCATTTTTCACTGCGAAATTGAGGTGTGACCACGTTGCGTTTTGCGCCGTTTCCTGTCGCGGGCACTAGGCCGACCCACACAAGTGAGGTACCGTTTTTCTCAGAAGACTTTGGGGAACGCGGGGTGGGTGGAAATTTGTGGATCCACGCAGATTCCAGAACTTTCCACCACAGAAATGTGGGGAAAATGTGGTTTTTTGACAATTTTTAGGTTTGCAAGGGATTCTGGGTAACAGAACCTGGTGGGAGGCAGTCCAGTCACCCCATCCTGGATTCCCCTGGGTGTCTAGTTTTCAAAAATGTATAGGTTTGCTAGGTTTCCCTAGGTGCCGGCAGAGCTAGGGTTCAAAAACTACAGCTAGGCACTTTGCCAAAAAGGGTCATTTTTCACTGCGAAATTGAGGTGTGACCACGTTGCGTTTTGCGCCGTTTCCTGTCGCAGGCACTAGGCCGACCCACACAAGTGAAGTACCATTTTTCTCGTAAGACATTGGGGAACGCGGGGTGGGTGGAAATTTGTGGATCCACGCAGATTCCAGAACTTTCCACCACAGAAATGTGGGGAAAATGTGGTTTTTTTGACAATTTTTGTTTGCAAGGTATTCTCGGTAACAGAACCTGGTGGGAGGCAGTCAAGTCACCCCATCCTGGATTCCCCTGGGTGTCTAGTTTTAAAAAATGTATAGGTTTGCTAGGTTTCCCTAGGTGCCGGCAGAGCTAGGGTTAAAAACTACAGCTAGGCACTTTGCCAAAAAGGGTCATTTTTCACTGCGAAATTGAGGTGTGACCACGTTGCGTTTTGCGCCGTTTCCTGTCGCAGGCACTAGGCCGGCCCACACAAGTGAGGTACCATTTTTCTCATAAGACTTTGGGGAACGCGGGGTGGGTGGAAATTTGTGGATCCACGCAGATTCCAGAACTTTCCACCACAGAAATGTGGGGAAAATGTGGTTTTTTTGACAATTTTTTATGTTTGCAAGGGATTCTGGGTAACAGAACCTGGTGGGAGGCAGTCCAGTCACCCCATCCTGGATTCCCCTGGGTGTCTAGTTTTCAAAAATGTATAGGTTTGCTAGGTTTCCCTAGGTGCCGGCAGAGCTAGGGTTCAAAAACTACACCTAGGCACTTTGCAAAAAAAGGGTAATTTTTCATTGTGAAAATGTGGTACGTCCACGTTGCATTTTGAGCCATTTCCTGTTGTGGGCACAAGGGCTACCCACACAAGTGAGGTACCATTTTTATCGGGAGACTTAGGGTAACACAGAATTGTAGAGCAACTGTTATTACCTATTGACTTTCGATGCATTTCTGCCTTCCAAATGAAAGACAATGTGTAAAAAATAAGTCATTTTGAAAAATGACCTATAATTCTCATGCTAGTATGGGTACTCCCAATTTCGGAAATGTGCAAATATCTACTGTTTCTAAAATCTACATTTTGTTCCCATTTCAGAAATACATAGGTGTCTTTCATAACAATTTTTCCATCTATACATTTTCCCAAAATAATTGCTATATACCCGGTACTTAAAAAAAAATCATTGCAAGATGTTGCTCAATTATTGGCTCTGGGTTCGTCGGGTTCTTGGTGAACCTACAAGTCCTATATATCCCCACAACCAGAAAGGTCCAGCGGATATAACGGTATATTGCCTTCAAATAGCTGTCATAATTAGAAGAAGTTACAGGTGAAAACGTTGACACAAATGGCTATCTTTTTCAACTAATTTTCTATTTTTTCTTTATTTAACTGTTAGTTTCTATAAGGAAAACTTTAAGGATCTACACAAATGACCCCTTGCTGAATTCAGAATTTTGTCTACTTTTCAGAAATGTATGGCTTTCCAAGATCCATTATTGGTTTCATACCCATTTCTACCATTAACTGGAAGGAGGTTGAAAGCACAAAAAATAGCAAAAATAGGCTATGTCCCAGAAAAATGCCAAAACTGTGTAAAAAAAGTTGGTTTTCTGACAAAAGTCTGCTTGTCCCTGAAAGCTGGGAAGATGGTGATTTCATCCCCACAACCCCTTTTTGATGCCATTTGCAGGGAAAAATCAAGACGCTTTCATCTGTAGCCCTTTTTCGCATTTTTCCAAAAAAAACAAAATTTAGCTGTATTTTGACTAATTTCTGGGTCCCCTTTAGGGAATCCACAAACCCTGGGTACCTTTACAATTCCCATGATGTTAGAAAAAAGGACGCAAATTTGGCATGGATACCTTATGTGGTCAAAAAGTTACAGGGGCCTAAGCGCGCACTACCCCAAATAGCCAAAAAAAGGCTTAGCACAGGAGGGGGAAAGGCCTAGCAGCGAAGGGGTTAACATCTATGGTTATATGACAGAATATTGATGACAAACATATTGTGTGGCCATAATAGTCTGGGAAACATAACGAGGATTAAAATATTCAGAAGGTAAGTGCATATAGGTAAGTACAGATTTACTATTCTTAACTCTACATATACATTCCTTGAAGCTATATATATCGTCAAGGTGCGCATATATAGAGTTGAGGATAATACATCTATGATTACCGATATAAAAATAACTTCACACTATTTTGGTCCTCAAAACTTTGGCCCCATATTCTGTAGTCAATATTCTGTTGAAATATCACATCTAAGGCCCCAATTTCAATCAACCTAGATGTAAACATAGATAGATAGTGTAAAATCAACGGGTGTAATCCTAATCCATACATCATGACTGGAACTGGCTCACCACATACCTAGGTACAAATTCTTAACATTGCTCCTAGTGCAGGTCAACATTCAAAGAAGAAGAGCAAAACAAACAGCATTCATCTCAAAATAATTTGCTAGAATGTTGCAAGGCTCAATAGGTTAATGGGCAATAAATAGGCATATGAATTTGTGACTAACTGGGACATCTTATGCCTCCGGGAAACTTAGAGTGCAGGATCACACCCAATCGAGGGGAGACAGGAGTTCCATCATCCGGCAGTAAAATAAAATATATTTGGACAACCATCGAGAGACATTGCCTAATATATCACTACCACCTTAGAAACAAACATTACACTAAATCAAATTCTCTTTATTTCGGTTGATAAAAAAAACATAAAAGATACAGCCATGCAAGTCATGATTAAAAACATTCTGTGCTAAAATGAACGTTCAAATGGCGAATGGGCAATTGGAAGGTAGGAAATGGCTCTGATTAATGTAATAAAACAACGTGGAAAAAAGCATGGGTGTTACAATTCCCAAGTGGGTCATAACTATGTTGTCTCCGGCTATACAAGGTGGGGCAATGTAGCCACATGACTAAAGTGCTAGTGCGTTTACATATATTATATAGAACAGTCGCCAAGTTAATAGCCCAAACATAAGACGACATTACATAAATGCCCATTTTTCCCTTAGTAACGTCCTTTCTCTTGATCAAGCAAATGACAAGATTAAAATACGTTAAATAGTACCATAAAACAACTATTTACAATATAAATAAGTAAAAAGTAGCAGCATTGGAAATTAAACCTCGCTTGTCTGATCATCACAATTTCCATATTGTCTATCAGGGCGAAACAAAGGTGTTAGCAGCGCCCTCCTTCTAATCGCCCAAAAGTGGCCTAGAAATTTCGCAGTTGGGCAAGCAAATAAAGGTCTAGCGTCTGATTTTAATGTGCGCAAGGCCTCTTTAGAGTTTCGAGTCCCTAATTGTCTGCACACAGGAGCTAACCATTTGCTCATTGGTTTCGCATAAGCTGTGCAGGCAAAAAAGACATGGCCTATTGATTCATATGGGCAGGGGCAGGAAGGACAGCCCTTGGGTTGGGATTTATTTATCAGCCAGGAATTGGTAAGAGCGTTGATTGGTAAGCTACCATGCCTGAACTGGGTATACAATTTCCTGTCGGCTGGGACCTTGATAATATCAAAATAGCTTTCTAAAAGACAATTGGATTTCAGGTCTAGGAAAGCATCTGTTAGACTGCCCTGTTGGAATTTCAGGAATTTATTCTGCTCAACCCATGCCCAGTACAATAGCTTTACTTGGCCTCTAGTATGGGTTGATGGGTGACCGGTAACCTGTTTTGGCAGGCCGATGCTTGACCGAAGACTATCTACATGTTTGATCCAGCCAATCTTTTTGGTAGTATCCAAAGCAGAGACCTCACTGAAAGCTGCAGCATACGGTGCCAGATCAGGCGTGGTGACCAATCTATGCCAAAACAGCAGTGGGCGAAACCTTGCAAGATCATTAATAGGCCTAATGCCCAGATCAAGTTTAAGTGGGAGGAGAGGGGTACTTTGGGGAAGGGATACCAAGTTTCTGAGGAACTTGTTCTCTACTGCTGGGAGATCACTTACATTTGCTGTGCACCACAACTCTGCTCCATAAAGAGCACTGCTCACAGCCTCACAGCTATCCAAGTTAAGAGCAAGTGCTACTGGCTTAGTGTATGATAGGCGATGCTCCTGCCTCAGAGCCCCAGTTAGCTGGGAGAATTTCAGAGATGCCTTCTTTAGATGGTTCTTCCAGGCCATTCCCTCAGACAGCTTAATACCCAGATAGTCAAATGAGCTGACCCTCTCAAGCGGAACATTGTCCAGGAGCAAATTTCCCTTGAAGGATTTGTGAGGGTTCAGCATCATTAACTTGGTTTTGATGGTGTTAATAATCAAGCCCCTCTCATCACAGAAAGCCTTAAATTGGTTCAATAATTTTTGGAGGCCAATGGGGGTTTTAGAAACCAGGAGGGTATCGTCAGAGAATAATAGTGTGGAGATTTTGTGATTTGCCAAAGACGGAGCATCAGCTGGAGTGGAGCACAGGAGATCAGTTACTTGGTTAACATACAAGGAGAAAAGGGTTGGGGCTAAAACACAACCCTGGTGGACCCCCCGCTGAATCATAATAGGTTCGGAGGTTTGTCCCTGGTTCCCCCATCTCACACGGGCAAAATTCTCTTCATGCAACCTGATTAGGAGTTCCAGAATTGCCAGGGGCATTCCCATATCCCTAAGCACCCACCAAAGTGAGTCCCTAGGCACAAGGTCGAAGGCTGTTTTTAAGTCTATAAAGGCAAGGTATAGACTACCCTTTCCCAACACAACGAACTTCCAATACAGCATAACAAGACAAAAAACTTGATCGGTAGTGCCAGTATTCCGCCGAAAACCCGCTTGGAGTGGAGAGAGGATGTGATTCTCATCCATCCAGTCCTGGATCTTAGCTAGGAGAGAACGGCAGAAGACCTTTTGGGCACAGTCGATCAGGCTGCTCGGACGGTAGTTGGAGGGCTCCGACCTATCCCCTTTCTTGAAAATGGGTATTACTTCGGCCCCTTTCCACGAGTCTGGAATCCTCCCCCCACCAGCTGTATCGTTGGCCAGTGTCATAAAGTATGTGGCCCAGTTGCCCCTGTCTGAGCGGAAGAGGTCACCAGGGATGCAATACGGGCCTGGGGCTTTTGCAGGTGTGATAGCGTCTAAGGCAGACAGGATTTCCTCCCTAGTAAATGAGAGGCTACCTACTGGGTGTCCTATGTCAAAAAGCATCTGGGGTCTGTCTTGGATGTTGGTGATGGAATACAGATCACTAAAATGCTTATGCCACTCCACAGCTGGGATGTTATTGGCCAAAGGGGGCGATCTTTCAAAATTGCCCTTGGACAAAAGAGACCAAAACATCCTGCTATCTGGGTGCAGGATGGCCTCCCCAAGATCTTCCCATCTCCTTTCGTCCCATTCTCTCTTGGCTTTAGTTTGTGCCTGCTTGTATTCCCTCCTGACTTGACGTATCATGGGAGTATCCCTATTTCTGATGGCTACAGACAGTCTCCCTCTCAATACCCTGCACTCCTTATTAAACCACAAATTTGTCCCTAGAGATCTCCCCTGCTTAGGTCTATTCTTATGAGTGTAGACGAAAAAGGATCTAGCCAAGTGTTCGAAGAAGTCCATATGTAGAGCGCTGCAGCTAATCTGTGTAGTCAGGTCATCGGTCGCTAACAACAGAATCTCCAAATGCTTTTCTAAGTCATTTTTAATCAATTTAATCTTTGGCTCATCTGCCATAATGGCGGGCCATTTGAGCCGACGTTTATCGTTTGCAGCTGCGTCATCACTACATAGGGATTACCTCTTTAGTGCTCAATGGAATAGGAGAGACCCTCCCCTTTTCGCCCCATGAATGTTCAACAGTCAGGCTAAGGGGATTATGGTCACTATCACAGGACGGGATAATGACCATATTCTGTACTAGATGCCATAGGGTAAGATCCACAAGTAAGTAGTCTATCCTACTTGACCCATTCGGTCCACTAAAGGTCATCCCACCTCCTTTATCGGAGCTGGTTCTACCATTAGTGGCCCTTAGCCTGTATTCCAAGGATATATCATTCAGCTGCACTGCTACTTGCGACCATTTTTTTATAGGAGGGAGCTCTAGGGGCGGTACCAACCACACTTTATCCTCCTCATTTACCTCGTAAGAGTCAGTCCAGTCGAGTGGCTCGTATGTAACATTAAAGTCACCACCGACTATTAGGGGGTGGCTGTCATGCCTGGCTTCTAATAAATTGTCCAGGGCGTGGAGAGTTGGGGAGCTACCTCCTCTAGTGCTTCTGGCATAAACATTGTAATATCAATGGACTTGCCCTTGCCACTATTTAGCCTAATCCCAAGGATGTCTGGGCTATTGGTGACCAGCTCCTTAATGTCACAGTTTATTGAGATATTAATTAGAATAAGCAACCCACCTGACGGCCGGCCATGTTTAGATGGAATAGCCGGTCTAAGAAATGTCATGAACCTGGGAATGAATGTGGGGGTCAGGCCCCATGTTTCCTGCAATAAGCAGATCTCATGTTGGTTGATAAACTCGAGCCAGTGGGGGCAATCAGGCTTCCTCCTTATGCCCGCCACATTCCACGACACTATTTTCAGCACCCTGCTGTGTGTCACCGGGGAAAAAGCCTGGGGAGTTGGTAGGGCAGTTGGATCAATCGGCTTTATTGGAGGGTAGCTAAGTGTATCTAGACCACTGGCCTGCACTTGATCTCTCGTCACTGGCAATATGGCTGTAGCTAAGATCGGCTGTGAGTTTCATGTCATGCTCTCAAGCTCTTGAGAGGGGCCCTCTTGGTGAATGTATACTATGGGGGAAGTGCGGACATAATCTATACTGGAGATGTACATGGGTTCCTTGACAGAAGGTAGAGGTAGTCAATCGTTCTGGGACAGGGTTGAAATAGGGGAGTCCCCGGGGGGCTTTGGGGCAGCTTCAACTCTTTCGGTCGTGGTAGGGATGCTTAGCTTCAGCCGGATGTTTGTAACAGATGGTGGATAGGTTCTAGCTTCCAGGGCAACTAGGTTATGCACCAGATGTTCACTGACTAAAATAAGCTCTATTGCATCAACTGAGCTGTGTTTAAGGACGCAACTTTTTGCCTGCACAATGTCATCCCTTATTATAGATCTACAACCCCTGGTGTGCCTCAACCAATGTATAGCTTTGTTTTTAGGGCTTCACCGTTCTCGTGTTTGAAGCTGTTGTTGTCCACCTTGGGGATATTAGTCATATAGATAGTTGTGGGCACAGGAGCAATGTGCATAGGGTAAGGTGGTTGGAGTGATGAAAACGCCCTACTACAACCTGTGTTCAATCTCTGGGATACTTGCTCTGTCAGCATCCCATGCCCAGCTAGGTCCCGTGGTACACCCCTATGTTTCCAGCCTTGATCCTCCTGATACCTGCCATGGACAGTTAGTGAGGTACCAGGAGCCCTATCATTGCAACCAGGTGGGCCAAGCTGGGGGGCAGAGTTAATGTTAGAAGCATTATGGCCGGTTTGCATGCAAGGGGAAGTTGCAGGCCCCGTCCTCGAGTTTGCATGATTATTTGAGGTGAGCGCTGGTGGGGGGGGGCTGGGGTCTGCTACATTCTTCTAGTTTATGGTAGAGTTTTGACACTAAGGCGGTCAGAATCTCAATAGAACCTTTTTTAGGGCTGCTATTTCCCTCTTAAGATCTAAATTAGAGGGTACAAGTTTATTAGCAGCCACCCTTTCTCCCTGGGAGGAGTTCGTATTTAACCCATTGTCTATTATACTTGTATGCTCCGGGTCACTATATACATCTTTTATGGCCAATTTCTCTGCAAGAGGGGCAAAGCGATTACTCAAGGGGAGATCAACTGGCATAACACAATCAGAGGTGCAAGCTTCGCTTGGAGTACACAAAAGGCTACAAGTGCGCTCTTTTAGCGTTTCCGGGACTGGCGTTAGATGTATTTTATTAGCCGCTTTCTTAAATAAATTTGGTATGTTCCCATACCCTGTGTTGGTGGACCCAATGGAGGTGGGAGGGTGGGAATCCATAATGGTGGGTGCAGGGGCGGGGGTGTCAATAGATGGAACAGGTGTCGTAAGCAACCCCTCACAGTCTGCAATGATATTCTCAATGCGATCTAGCAAATTTGCTCCATGCACCCCCTTGTTCCCAGTTTCAAGCCCTGGAGCCTGGGACCGTTTCTTGGATCTCTTCTTTGTGGCACCTCCCAACCTAACCCAAACCAACCCAGCCTCAGTCCCTTTCCTTTTCCCCATGCCAGGCAGTGAGTAAGACAATAAGACAATGAGTCAATAAGTCAATACTGCAGTGAGGATATGAAGTATTAGGCGAAGCAAATATGGGGCAATTGATAGATAAAAGTCAAAATGCCAAATAGTACCTTGGAAGTGAAACAGCCCAAGTCCTTGAGCTAGAGGTATCAGGGGGGTGGCCCAGCCTCTTCCGGACGATGACGGGCGCATGATGGGCCCACCCTTGGCCCGGGCTTTGTCCGGGCGTGGCCCGCGCTGCGGGAGCCCACAACTGAATTTAAAGCGCCTCCTGGCACGATGTCAATTACGTGTGCGGCAGCACGCCGCAAGGAAGCCTGGGACTTGCGGTCCTTGCCCCCCGGTCACGGCCCCCAACAGCAGGCAAGCAGAGATGAAACGGGCGTCCCGCGCTGCGGGAGCCCGCAACTGAATTTAAAGTGCCTCCTGGCGCGATGTCAATTACGTGTGCGGCAGCACGCCGCAAGGTAGCCTGGGACTTGCGGTCCTTGTCCCCCGGTCACGGCCCCCAACAGCACTCACAAACTGTTCCAACTGCTCAGGCCAGTTTTATACACCAAACCAATGTCACATCAGCAATACAACCTTTTCCATCCTGATCATACATTTGCACAGAGATGACCATAGAAAAGTTGTTTCAGACTTCGTAGAAGTAATCAAAGAAATACTATGAACGAACTCCAGCATATACAATCTCCAGACACTGACGAATGCTTTAATATTAGTAACACCAGTTCTTATAAGATCAGCAATCTTTCTCTTTTATTCGACCTTGAATCCCGATAAAATTTCAAATCTGCTACCTGATCTCCAAAACACACATATGAGATCTCACTTCAAAACTACCAAAATAGATTAAACCTTTGTATCATGAAATCTCTTTTCCATGTGCAATTCCTTCCACATACTTTGTCACACTGAAAGTGACCATTTTCCCTTAATGTCAAGCTATAAATTAAAACTCTAGATAGCTGAGGAACCAATGATTGTGGGGAAATCAGTGCTATTGACATCAATGAAGGGATTAAAATGGAGCTTTGTGCACCTCGATAAACCAAAAACTTGGGAGCAAATTGCAGCATCAAGCGCCTGCTGTATTGGCTCGCAGAGCCCACTGCATCCATAATCACTTGGGCCAGGGTTAACAAAAATCTACAGGAGTTCCTGCAGCAGGTAAACAGTGTAGACGCTTTTCACAAGTGGAGAAACTTAAATTCTGGTTCTCGCCCAGGTTAAAAGCAATAAACACAGAGGTGCACATACTGACTAGAAACAAAAAAAAAAGGCCCATGCCCCACAACATTATTTCTATAGTTAGATCAAAGAATTGTTCTCATAAACACTTGTGGGAGGAAAAGAAAAAGCACAGTGAGGAACAGTGGCTCCATCTATACAGCCCTTAAGACAAAAGACCAACCCAAATTTTGGCAGTTTGTAAACAAAGAAAACACCTCCACATGTGACACTAGGTTGACTATGAGATATGTTCAATCACGTCTCGAAACACATCAAAAATCTCTACTGTCCTCAAGATTATCCTATGGCTATTAAACAAAATGCAAACATCACAGTTAGCTCAATAGCACATGAATTTATTCAACAGCAAGAAAACATAATCACCACTAACTGGGTGACACCAATCCAACAGGTCTCCAGGTCGAATGTAATCCCAGCCTCTTTATATAATTCCAATACAGACAGCTGTCTGGAAAGACTATTTCCCTTATTTTCGGCATGATTTGAAGTAGGATCAGTCCCAGAATCATGCTAAGGCTCCACTTTACATCTAATATTCAAGAAAGACAACCAGCAAAATCCAGCTAATTATCATCTCATTGCATTGTTGGATGTAGAATGTTGGCGATAAAGAAATTATTGCATTCTTTTATATGGGATTCAAGCCCAGCTGTGACACAATGGACAATAAAACATTAAACCATGTGTCCTATAACTCTATCAACAAACATCTCCTCCCCTTTTCGCATGCTTTATATGCTGTTTAGCAGCTTTCAACAGGGTAGACAGTGACCTATTGTTGTCAATATCGGCAAAATAGGATATCCTAAAAACTCAGTTAGAAGAAATCATCTCACAAAACACAGAAAGATGGGTTTGAACCAAGACAGACCCCCCCTCCCCCAGGCAATAATTTTACTGAGCCAATGAAAACAGTCACTGGTCTTAAACAAGGCTGTGTTTTGGCTCCACTTCTATTTAAGCTCTACCCTGCAGACATAGCATGTGCCCTGACCCAAACACGATCCTTTTCCTCTAAGATCGAAATGCACACCTGCCCCAATATGCTAATGACTTTTTGATCGAAGAAAGATGGGGCTCCAGCGAGTTTTGCACAAGCTCCACATTTACACTCAGCCAAATTAGCTCATAGACGATGAAGCAAAAAAAAAAAAAGATCTTTTGTAAAAGTAAACATAAACACAGCACTGGGCTCTCAGAAACAGCATTTTGTCTCGCACTTCATTATAAAAGTATTTGGGCATATGGCTTTCTAAAAATGGCTCCCCATGTACCAACTGGCAAATATCAAGAATATGGCATCCGCTTTAACATTTGCCGAATCAATGCTAAGCCGCAAAATTCATTGGAAGACACTCAAAATCTATAGGAAAGTCTTCTACTTCCAGTTCACACCAAACATTCACAGGCCCATCTGCAATTGTACATAAGTAAGTAGCGACTCATCTGGAGCACAAAATAATATTCTGAAAAACCTGACTGCTAAGAAAGCAGTATCCAGATTAAATAAAAAACATAGTCAGCTGGTCTTGAAAACTATTTACATTTGGATGAATTATTTCATTGTGGTATCCAAAGGACATTCATATATACATCTAAATAAGGCTACATTGAAATTCTGATGCCATAAACGTTGACTCATCTCAAAATATAGGGCCCTATTCACATAAGTAATCTGAGACGAAAGTCTAACTTTAGGACTTTCGGTATTCACAAAGGGCAATTACGAGTAGTAAAGTTAGACTTTTGGTCTAAGTTTAGACCAAAAGTCTAACTTAGACCAAAAGTCTACCTTTACTACTACTAAAGTTAGACTTTTGGTCTAAGTTCAGACCAAAAGTCTAACTTTACTACTACTAAAGTTAGACTTTTGGTCTAAGTTTAGACCAAAAGTCTAACTTTACTACTACTAAAGTTAGACTTTTGGTCTAAGTTAGACTTTTGGTCTAAACTTAGACCAAAAGTCTAACTTTACTACTCGTAAATGCCCTTTGTGAATGCCGAAAGTCGTAAAGTTAGACTTTTGTCTCAGATTACTTCTGTGAATCGGGCCCAAGGTGTTTCCAGGCTCAGTTTTAGTTAACTACAGCCAGTGCTTAATTAGAGCCGGTGGTTTCAGGTGGGCATTCACTTTTGGGGACCAGCAGTTATTATTTCTCATCAAACTTTCATCTAGAGCAAGAGTGAGAAAAATACAAGAGGGGCAATTAAGGGTGTAGAGACAGACGGGAAAACAGTAATAAAGGGAGAAAAGCAGGGAAGAGAAAGATCCTGAAAGAGTGAGATAGAGAGGCAGCCTTGGTATTCGCAACCCCTGACACTCGAATGTGTCGACTGCAAGCTTCTAAGCAAAACTTTGGGCCCCAGCACTTATTGTTTTACAAATGAAGTGCTTAATTTGAGCCAGTGATTTCCAGTGCTCAGCACTGGTACTAAATTGTCAACACTGGCACTTCCACAAGGTAGCGCTGTCTGGCTAATTTAGAGATGACCACAACAGATAAATATTCAATATACATAGAAAATGGCTATTACCTGCTGCCCAAGCCATTTATATAGCTTTGGAGGCCTGAAAGAGTCTGAACAGTCACACTTGTAGGAGTGTGATGGTTAGTAGTTGTTACTTTTATTGGCAGCATGGCAGGGACAATGTGTGGTGCAAGCAGCAGTGGACTCCTAAAGAGAACCCTGGTACTTATTTATTTTTTTTACAAATTAAGCCCTGCCATGTGTGATTTCCAGATGGGTACTTTTTCCATTATAATGGGTATTACAGCTTCATGAATGCTGTTCAGCACCTATTTGACTGAAAACTTTACTATAGAACATGAGCAGTGTTTTGTGCTTGGGTAGTTTTGGTGGAACTCTGATCGAAGCCCTTTTGAATGTACTATGTGTTTGTGGTGAAAGTGAACAACATGGAACAATGGTAGGTTGCAGAGGCAAGGGTCTGAAAGGTGAATCTACTTTGGAAGCCTAAAATAGGGAATCTTTTATTCTTAAACAGTAAGGGCATAAATTCACCATTACAAGGATATGCTGTCTGGAAATCCTCAGCATAGAGATTCCCAGGAATTATATACTTAGAAGAATCACAACTTACTCATGATGATCAGGTAAGACTGAGACACAAGCTATACTATCACTTGGCCAATGCAAACATAATGGAGTAACTATCCTCATATATAAAAAAAGCTCAGTTTCTATTAATTGATAATAAAAAAGACAAAAAAAGTAAAAAATAAAAGTAAGGAATAAGTAAGAAGTAAATATATAATACATAAAATATAACAAACAAATATTTTTCAAAAAGAAAGGAAAACAAATACTAACAGTATCTAAACAGTATCAATATAATTTTAAAAACACAACATATATATAATACAATGCAACTAAAATATGATAAAGAGTCCAATTAAACATATAACTAAATATTTAAAATTACATTTTACAAACACATGGAAATCATGCAGTCTAACTGTTCAGCCAATCTGAACAAATTCCAGAGTTCTACTGGCTACATAGGCAATTTTTACAATGCATTTGTCACTCACTTGATACCTAAACTCAAAGCGTGTTTAACCATATGACAGAAATGGGAAAGGTGTTGGCTTCTATGAGTGAAGCGGACGTAACTATTATAATTAAGCTGTGGAAATCCCCAGTATTCTTCCTCTTATAGACCTAAGGGGCCGATTAGGATATCGGTCGGAAAGCTTCCAACTACAGGTCGCAAGCTTACCGACTGACATTCTTGGTTTAAACTCCGATCGCCTTCTTACAAAGAAGGCGGTCAGAGTTTAAACCGGCCGGTCATTCTTGCTGGCTTCCGACAGGCTCAAGTTGTCTTTGCCTCAGACAACCTCGGCTGTGTGCGTTTGCTCCTGCCTGCATGACCTCTGCATTCTCAACATTCCTGCCATTTCCAGCTGACTCCAGTGGGATGCACTCTTTCAGTTGTGCCTCAGCTGCCCTCTGCTGCATGCGTTCACTCAGACCTGCATGCCACGTTCGCTTTACAAACTCTGCTTCGCCTATGTGCGCAACGTATTTACTTCGTCTCTGTGAGTTCAAGTGGAATATTTTTTTACATGGCAGTGTATAAAGAATTTTTGATCTGTGCCTATTTATGAGCCGGTTTTGCTGTGTCACGCATATCTCCCCCTGCTTTCTACTGGATTTGTGCCTGCATGTTCCTTACATTCAACAGCAACTTACATTTTACAGTGGTGAGTTTCATTCTCTACTTACCTTTTGTCAGTACTTATTCTCATTCTTACTGTTGCATGCATTTTTCATGCTGTGCAGTTTCTGAGCCTTGGGTCCTACCTCATGACATCATTTCCTATCTCTTCGTCATTGACACATAAAAGGGACTGGTGATGTAAAGGAACTGAACATAAAAAAAGTTTTTTATGTGTTTTTTTCATGTTTAATTAATTGCATTTATTCCCACAGGGGGTTCTCGGGTACTATTTTGAGTACCGTACATATTACTAGATTGTTCCACATGCAAAATGTTATACCACCACCATTTTTTCAATCTATTCCTGGTGATCCTCCTATTGTGTGGTCCAATTAGAGAAAAGTATTTTAAAATTATTTACATGTATGGGGTACAAATTTATCCATAGAAAGAAGAACATCCCTATTAGATCAATTTTTGGGCGTAGAGGGACAAGAGCTACCAGAAACTTCACCTGACCCTGTTGTAGTGGGTGGAGGTGATGGAGTTGCTCCTTTAAATTAATTTGATTCAGCTTTGTTAAAATTGGATAATCATTTCCTACAACAAAAATCTATTATTTTAGAAGGTTATTTTGGGAGGCGCAAACAAGGTGAGGATGAATCTATCGAGGATTTTATTACTGCGTTTCGCAAACTTGCAGCTACTTGTAATTTTGTAGATAAAGCTGAAGAATGTATGCATGACCAATTCATGTTAGAATGCAATTCAGATAAAATTGATCCCAAACTCTCAGAAGTTTTAGTGATTGCAAAACAGGTGGAACAAAGAATTGAAAAAAATCTAAAGAACCTGTCCCTTCTGCGAGTTCTGTTGCTATATAATCCAAGAAACAGAGTGTAAATGGAGGGAGAAGCAAATTGTTGTATTTTTGATGTGGTTCATCAAACCATCTAGCTAACTCCAAAGAGTATTCTGCTTTCCATAGTGTTTGCAATTTATGTAAAAAGAAAGAACATTTTGCTAATTGTTGTAAGGCCAAGTGAAAAGTCAAAAAACAAAGTCAGTGAAGTGGATCTTGGTGGTGAGCAAGATTTTATTTTGCATGTAAATTGTATCACGGGTAATACATGCGAATACCCTGTGGATACTATGGAACTCAATGGGATTAGCATTCCCATGATGATGGATTCTTGTGCAAATTATCGTTGATTCCAGACTCTGACTTTTCTGAACATTTTGAAGGAAAAGTTCAGTTATTTGATCTCGATCTGACCCCTTAAAGATATGGTGGAAAGCCCATTGAATTGGTGAGGTAGCTTGAGGCCAACATAACATTTTGTGGAAATTAAACTTGTGACAAGATATACATGCCTGTGAAGGGGGACACTGTGTTCAGCCCATCAAAACATGTTGAGAATATTTATTGATCCCAATGCTAATCACCAGCTGCAAATAAGGAA
This sequence comes from Calotriton arnoldi, assembly GCA_963921515.1. Classification (NCBI taxonomy): domain Eukaryota; kingdom Metazoa; phylum Chordata; class Amphibia; order Caudata; family Salamandridae; genus Calotriton; species Calotriton arnoldi. The sequence goes on from CAWUFW010000285.1 coordinate 3,465,717, forward strand.
AGTTAACACTTTTGGTGAACTTCTTTTGAAGGAGTATCCAGATGTTTCCTCTACTAATGTGGGGTGTGTTAAAGGGTACAAACATCAGATCCATCTAAAAGAGGATGCGGTACCTGTCACCTGTAAAGTAAGGAATAATCAATTTAGTTTGAAAGGGGCTGTTGAGGTAGAATTGAAAACGTTACAGGAGGAAAGGATCATAGACACTGTTGTCGCTTCCCCATGGATTGCCCCTGTGGTGATTGCTTTCAAGAGTACAGACCACATCAGATTCTGTGTCGATCTTCTCCAGTTGAACAAAGAAGTTATTGAGGACAGATTCCCATTACCAAACATTACAGAGATGATTAGTGTACTTGGAAAAGCTAAGTATTTTATGATATCAGATCTTAGCTCTGCCTACTATTGGTTGGAGTTGTGTGATAAGTCTAAAGACCTAACAGCATTTATAATGCCATTTGGTGTTTATAAGTTTAACAGGATGCTGTCTGGTCTTTGTTCAGCAGCATCTGCTTTCCACAGACTCCTGACCAGGTTGTTGTGAGGAGGTTCTGGAGTACGATTTTATCAGGATGATGTCCTTGTTTTCACTGTCTCTTTGGAGGAACACACGATTAAAATCAGAGAAGTCAAGGATATTTTCTGTTTTAAAGGGATTACACTCAAGTATGGGAAGTGCAAATTTTGTTGTTTTAGAAATAACTTACGTGGGACACATGGTTAGTGGAAAAGGTGTCAAATCTAAGGGTGAATTAGTTGACACCGTTGTACAACTGGTGCAACCCACAAAAAGAAGAGGTGCAATCTTTTCTGGGGATTACAGAATTTTATGCTCGCTAGTTTCCAAATGTTGCTAAGTGTTCTTGTGCTATAATGGGGTAGTCATTTTGAGTGTACTCCTTCTTGTCATGAGGAGTTTAATGAAAATCAGCACAATCTTTAAAGGATTTTAAACCAGGTTTGCCATGTTGTATATTAACAGATGCCAGTGGCAAAGGTCTTGGGTGTGTGCTGATGGAAAAGAAGTAACTATTGCATTTGCTTCTAGATCTCTTAAAGGGGCAAACTCATCATATTCCACCATAGAAAAGGAAGCTCTAGCTATGTTTTGGAGTCTCCAAAATTTCAAACAATTTTATGTGGGGTGTGTGGTTTGTTGTACAGTCAAACCACAAGCCGATCCAATAATTTTTTTGCGAGGGTTAGATTGTGTGTCTTCCTGCATTTGCAAATGGATTGTTTGTCTAGAAGATTTTCAATTTGTGTCAAAGTATTTTCCTGGTTTGGAAAATAAATCTGCTGATTCCTTGTCAAGATTGCAAAGTGATGTACATGATTCAGAGATAATAACAGAAGCGTGGTGGATTGAAGATAACATTAAGGTATGCGCTGTGACAGAATTGGAGACAGATGAGGTGTTGGAAAGAGTATGCAATGGGGTTTTGTCAGGGTTGGATACCTGGGCCTGTTTTAAAGCCTTTGATAAAGATTCTGCAGAGTTACCTGTTGCCACTGGCATTCTCCTAAATGGTTGCAAATTTGTACTGCTGTTAGGATTAAGGGAACAGCTGATGAAATTGGCCCATGAAGGGCATCAAGGGATATGTAAAACCAAGGAGAGGCTTAGAGATGTTTATTAGTGGCCAGGTATGGATCTGTTAGTTGAGAGAATGGTTAGAGGGTGTGCGTAATGCAAATTGGTGGACAAGAGTTACAAAATAAGAACACCTCACATGGTTTGCTGTGAAATACCTAAGGAAGTTTGGGAGGATGTTGAATTAGACATACTGGGACCAATACTCTGTGGTCCCACCTGTAAATATTTACTTGTTTCTATTGACATACTTTCTAGATGGCCTGAAATTATGGTCACAATGGAAGTTACTACAACCTCTGAGGTGAAGTTCCTTACTAAAGTATTTGCTAGAGAAGGCAACCCAAAGCAAATACTTATTGCTAATGGTGGGCAATTTTTCTCTAAGGTCATGAAAGACTTCTTGGATTCACAAGGTGTTAGGCACAAAAAATGTGCCTTGTAAAATCCTGAGTCAAATGGCATAGTTGAAAGATTGAATAGAACTTTAAAAGAGACTATTTGGATTGTCAAACTCAAGGATGTAGATTGGATAGATGTGGTAAGATGCAGAGTGGAAGAATATAGATATAGACCCCACACCACCTCAGGTTTAAGCCCATTTGCACAATTTAGAAAACATATATTTGCATACCATGGTGTGCACACCGTGGATGGATGCATATCAGAAGTCTTATCCTGTGATAGCTGATCTAATGAAAGAAAGCAGGGTGAGAGAATCACACATTCAGGTTGACAGAAAAACAAGGTATGATCTTCGTAAAGCAGTCAAACAAATGAACGTCAGAATGGAAGATGTGGTTAAAGTGAAGCTGCCAAGATATTTAGGTAGCTCTTCCTCTCACTTTAGTGAACCTCACATGGTAAAGAAAGTCTTTAAAGAAGCAGGAAAAGTAGCTGATGGAAGAATTTGGAATTTCAATCTCATGGTTTTGCTGTCAAAAAGATAGACATTATCTCTTTATTTTGCAGGTATTATTCCTACAATGCATAATGTGCATACTTTAGTTATTATACATTTGCTTTTTGTTTCTGTATTATTATTTGTTTAACTTTCTCATGTTGTTTAGTTTTTTTACTCATTGGGTTAGGGATGGAGGTGTGTGGTATTCTTAGAATATTTATTCCAGAATGGTATGTTCCTTTACCCCTTGTCCTATGTTCTCTGTTGTAAAGGACTGCTGTAGAATTTTGCGCATTAGGATGAAAATGACAGTTTGAGTAACAGCTGACTGGTGTGTGCAGTGGCTGGAGCTTCGCGTTATGGAATAAACTACTCTTCTATTTCACCACAACTTAGTGTCTGCTGTTCGTGACCTCTACTGTGGTGTTCATCAGCACTTCAGTTGCCACTCAAAAAATGTTTTGACTTCCAAGACCTTTGGAGTTCAGTGGGACCTTGTGACAAAGGAGTCCAGGTTCTGAAGTACTTCATTGAATACAGTTGCAGACTTCATCAAATAGAAGATTTTTAACTACACAAAAGAGATTAAAGTCCAGATTTATATCTGGGCGGTATGCCCGCCGAACCATTATGGGGTCGCCCCACATGCCTTAGCGAGATTGAGTGACTTGAGAGAGATGTTATGCATGTCCAAACTTGTTGCAGTCACAGACTACTCCATCCAACCAGACTTACATGCTAGAGGACTCTGGAAAGGCCATTCTATCATCAGGACTTTGCCCTTCCCATAACTCTGCCAAACCTAATTTAAACTGGCTAATTTTAATGCAACAAATATTGTGGCATTGACTCTTGCTGACTCACAGTTTTACATGCACACTCCAAGGGCTTGTACATATGCCACTCCACATCCCAGCGCACCCACTGAGGCATTATTAAAACCTGTTCCATGTAAGTTGTCCCTTATTTCCTGGAACGTGGCTGGTCTTGGACCCACGTTAGTACTACCTGACTGGAATACCCTTGTGTACGAGCATGATGTATGCTTGTTCCAAGACACATGGTCTCTGGAACCAATTCAAAGGCCTAGATAACTTAACTTCTTTCTACCTGCCATCCCCAGCTTGGCGTGAAGACCATCTCCATCTGACGGTTTAGTCATATGGGTCAGAGCCTCTTTAAATTGTCATATTTGTCAACTATGCATTGATTCACCGGACACTCTGGCCATTGAACTTAGCAGTAAGACTAAACTTAGGGTGACTATTTGCAATGTCTATGTGTGTAGGACTAGAGGAGGAGCGACCTTACGTATTCACCAAATGTTAGAAAATCACCTTCACCACTATCATGCTAATCAACAGCGCATACTGGCGGGCAACTTTAACACTATGTTTGATGCCCTAGACACTGAAGATGTTCAACTAACACAAAATGAAAATGCGATTTGGATATCCTCTCAATTCACCGGTGGACACAAGGGGCTCTTCAACTAAAGGCTCTAACCATCGAGTTTGCACTTAGGGTTGCCAATGGTAGTACAAAGTCTGACCAAGCAGCAGCCCATACATTTAACAAACCCTTCCATGCTAATAGAATTGATTATATTCTAGTCAACCTCAGTTTATGGCTGTCCCTCATTGACATGTGTGTTCGTGAGAGGACAGAAAGTTATCATAATACCCTTTCTTGCTTATGCAGGCTCTCTTTTGTGACTATTTGTCCAGACTTTGGCCTGTCCCTTCTTACAACAGACGACGCATTGTCCTCTGTTAAGCGCTGTCTGAAATGGAGCCAATTGGCAGATTGTCCGGATATTTTAGCATCTCTTATTGCTGAACTGAAAAAATTTATGCCAGGGATGGAGGCAGGAGATCAAGCTGCTTCTGCTCAAATGATTTCCACTCATGCAGCCTTATTTGAAAATGTAGCACAGCATTTTATTTTCCCAGCTACCTGTTTAGCAGGGCATTTTATTGTCCCGGCAGCAAAAAAAAAACGTCACTCCCAAAACCACTCTATGGTTTAATAATTATTGTGGCAAAGTCCAGTGCTCCCTGGTCAGACCCATCAAGGCCGAAAACACAACTCGAATCCCCCTAGTCAAGAAGGCCTATAAAATGACCACCACTTTAGCCACAAAGACTGGGACTGCCCTAAATGATGCCTGCATAGCCAGAGACTTCACTTTATTCTGGCAGTGATTTCTTATAATGTTGCTATTGTTCCAACTAAACCTGCAAATAACGTTGACCCTTCTGTGTAGGGTCAGTATTTCAGCAACCTGCATTCAGTTGCTCCAGCAAGTGCTTCTATCAATATCATCTCAGGCTTACTTAAGAGGCCCATCCTCCCCTATGCCATTATTTGACACCCGAGATGTGGTCCAATCTCTTTCAGCCACCAGCAAGGGTTAGGGCCGCAGAACCGGATGTGTCCCAGCCAATGTTTTCTCACATCAATCAATCAGGATTTATAAAGCACGGCATATAACCCGATAGGGTATCCAGGCGCTTATTCATTGCAAGATACCCTGGAGTGACCACTTTAGTATAAAAGACCCTCACTCCCCCTACAAATTAGAGGAGAATTCCTTTCAGGCTGAGACGGGGGTCCTGCATGCCAAATCTCCGACACGCAGTGTTCTGACATCCCTTGCGTGTTGTCATCCTTGATGCAGAGATGGGGCCCTTCGTTCCAAACCATCAGGTGGCGGGGCTGGTTCATCCCCAGTGGTTTCTTGGGTACAGATACACATAGCTACACGCATATACACCTACACATCCAGGTTAGGCTTGGTACATTTAGGCAAATTACATAGGGCACGCATTTTAGGAATATGCAAGTGCTACTGTTTTTATCTGAACTGCTTCTGTTCATCTTATTAGCACTATGGTAGAAATGTATCTACTATTTACAATATTGGTACTAGCAATCTCTTTCGTATGCTTCTGTCTCCTGATTGTCGCAGCACATATGTTTTACACAAGGCTGTCGCTGGACCAATAAATTCTTATGAAACGTCCTAATTGCCATCCTGTGTATTTTCTGAGGGAAAGCAAGCACGAGTGTCTGAGCGAAACGTACTGTACTGTTTTCCACGATCCCTGAGGAATCAGGGTTGTCATGTTCAGTGGTTGCCAGAAACTGCCTACACCACTGTAGAATACAGGGGGGTGCTAGTGGCACTGTAGAGCTAGCTGGTCTAATGGATGACATATCATATGGGGGTGTCCAGAAGCGGTTGGGACACCAAGCCCTCAGTTTAGGTTATCCAAAACACGCTGGTCCTGGGGGACTCCTAGGAACTACACAACATGGTGCCCAACGTTGGTTTGGTTCTTATATTAACAGTTAAAATCTGAGTAGTTCAGTAGTGCTTTCTCAGAAAGGCCTACTCACACCTTTTCAGAGACGTCTGAAGTGGGAAGGGGAAATCCGCCTCAGCTGAGCAGATATACTCTGTGTATTGGCTGTAGGTTTAGCAAGCTTGTAAGGATAAACGGTTCCACCCATTGAGCAAAACCCTACCACTTAAACATACTCTTCTCTTTTAAAAATGACTGAGCCCGCGAGTAGCTCAGGGGAAGACGAAGTTGCAAACGCTCTTAATATCACAGAGAAATGCACCATGTGTAATAGTGATGAAGACAAATGGAAGAATCTGTGGGATTTAAAGAGAAAGGTTGTTGGCACAGAGCTCCATGCTGACTTTTTAATTGAATATTGGAAAAAGGGTATCATCTCTAAGGGACTACAAGTAAAATATGAACCTAGTCTTTTCATAAAAAATGACAAATTTATAGAAAATTGGACATTCATTGCGAACAGATGTAACCGCGATTGGATATTACTTATAATTGAAACAGCTCACGAAGTTTGAATTGTAGAGAAACGGGAAATAGATAATATAGAGACACAACTAAAAGAAAACACTTCCCTAGAGGAGGCTAAACGAAAATTAGATGAAATTCAAGATGATTTGAAAGGATATAAGGAATACTTACTAAATAAAAAATCTAATACATTCAGAAAAGACTTGAATAAATATATTGTTGAATTTGTATACCCATATTTGGAAAAGGATTACTACGATAAACCTATAGTGGAACACAGTAATAGAAATAATTGGCAATAAAAATATAGATACACTCCTAAAAAATGGGTAACATTTTCAGATACACAGTACATGAGTTCTGATTCAGAAGTAGATTTGCACAAAGACCAGCGATCAGAAAGAGATAGAGATCTGAATCCGGGACCCAGCAGTGAAAACTTCTCTTTTTTAGAACAATGTAAAAAAAATATGCAAAACACCAGAGGCAGGGGAAGGGCCAATTTCCACTATCAAAACCAGGGACAGAGAAAAACATACATGAAAATGCGGAGTCAGAAAAACTGGGAATAGACAGTAAAAAGGCCCCCATAATAAATGTATCTGCCAGAATATGAAAGATGAAAAACTTGTATTAGGAAATGGGTTAGGTTTTGCCATTTCAGCTCCTATTGACAAATTATATTAGAGACTTTTTTCAGAAAAATAAGACTGCATACATTCTTTTCAGGTAAAGAAAAGATCCCTTCTGAAAATAAGTTGGTAATAAACCCAAGTCTTCATGGACCCCCCCTAGACAGATGGTTTGGAAGAAAATAGAAACCTTGGAAAAAGTAATTGAGAAAGGACTAGATAATCTCCTAAAGAAGAAAACTTCGACAGAGAATACTTTATCATATCAACAACGCAGGGCATTATACAATCTTGAGCACTGTAATGATATTACAATAAAATCAGGAGATAAAGGAGGGACTATCATGATTCTAGATACAGATGATTACAATACGAGGATGCATTTATTATTAGATAGTAGCTCCCATTATAGAAAATCCAATAGGGAGGAATGGAAAGATCTTACAAGGAAAATAGGAAACATTTTAAGATTAGCAAAAGAAAACAATATATTCTGTCAGGAAGAATATGACTATCTCCGTAATGATAATCCCATTATACCAGCTATGTATGGTCTACCTAAAGTCCATAAAAATATCTATGACCCTCCTATGCGCCTCATAGTCGTGAGTATCAATTCCTTGACTGAACCTTTAAGCAAATATGTTGACCACTTTCTTCAACCTTTGGTAGTCGAACAAAGGTTGTATGTTAAAGACACAACTGATATGATTCATATGATCGAAAACATCCTGTTTGATGCTGAAAAACAATGGCTGATGACATTGGACATAGAAGCCCTTTATACGAATATCCCTCAGGATGATACAATCGAGATGATAAAGGGTCTTCTTTTAGATGGTCATGATGAGTTATCTCCACATTCAACATTTTTGGTTGAATGTGTAGAGATTATTCTTAAAAACAATATTTTTTTGTTCAATGAGAATATCTATTGCCAAGTCAAATGTACCTGTATGGGAGCTACATGTGCCCCACGTTTAGCATGTCTTTATGTAGCTTCCTTTGAAGATAGACATATTTATAATGAATCAGCCCAATTTTTTGAAAATATTAGACATTGGTCAAGGTATATTGACAATATATTCTTTATTTGGCATGGAGAAAAAAAGCCTCTTGTTTCATTTATTGAGTGGCTAAATCTTGGAGATCCTAACCTAAAGTTCACATCAACAGCAGATAACCGGACATGCGACTTCTTGGATATAAAAATAAAAACAAACCAAGGTCTTTTAGTAGTTGATCTTTACATGAAACCCACTGATCGTAAAACTATGTTACACTATAAAAGTAATCAAAGCCAAAGAGATAATATACTTTTTGGGCAGTTTCTTAGGATACGTCGTAATTGCACAAACATGAGTGGTTTTGAAAATCATGCGAAAAGACTCACTTGTAAATTTTTAGATAGAGGCTACCCTAAAAGACTTGTCAAGAGAGCCTATAAACTAGCAAAATATTGCAACAGAGACAGTTTATTCGAACCTAAAAGTAAAGATACAGAGGTGAAACAAAAGATCATATGTGTAACCAATTTTACCAACATAAGTAATAAAATCAAAAATTTAATAAATACAAATTGGCTTCTATTAAATGAAGACAATAACAATAAACTAGAAAAGCCCATTTTTGCTTTCCGAAGAAATAGGATGATTAGAAATTGTCTGGTACATACTTACAAAGAAGGCCAGGAAAAGAAACAACTAAGTATACAAGATGATTCCTGTTTGAAAGGAAACTTTGCCTGTGGCTCCTGTAATAGTTGTGTTAACATAATAACAGGAGAAAACATCAAATACAATGGCACAGCACACCATCTAAAAAAGATGGTAAATTGTTGCATGAAATATGTGATTTACCTCATTATGTGCCCTTGCAATAAAGGATACGTAGGTGAAACATCTAGAGAAATATGTATTAGGCTTAATGAAGTCAGCGATATGTAGCAGACGCAAAAATGCCCCCCTAATAGAACATTGGATAGAAATGAACCATACACTTGATGAGCTGAGATGGTGTATTTTAGAACCTATACAGAAAAATGCCAGGGGGAAGATCTGAAAACTAAAAGGAAAAGAAGAGAACAATATTACATGTCAAAATTCAATACCCACAAAAGGGGTTTAAATAACAGAGAGGAATGGGAAAGGATGATATAATTCCATCTGCAAATGGTACACCTCTACAGTTGATGTATTTTCCCCATTTATCTTTGTCTGCTGATATACCTTCTCAATTAAGGATGTAACAACATCCTTTTATCAGGTTCCATCCAGGATAATTCTGTGGAACTGGCAAAACCTTAGGGTAGATTGGTTCTATTATTATCATTATGATATCGTTATCATCTATTACCTAATAATTATTACTGGTTCTTTTATTAACAGCTTAAAGGTTTTTATCAATTTGTTTATACAAGGTGGCCGCAGTAAGGAAAGTGTGAAGGTAATTGTTAAATGATTTGCATAAACTGTTTTGAGGACAATGCTTCGGAGATCGACATTGTATGTGAAATATATTAAGACATTACAAGATGGCCTTTGCATTTTGTAATTTTTTCCTATTGTTTCGTTTGTTAATATTCAGTTTTTTAATCTATAGGCGTCTTAAATTGACGCCGAATACAATAGGTTTTAAGTCGCCTGTTTCATATATACAGGGATTCAGTGCGTTTGGTATTATAAGATGGCTGCCACATTTTTGTAAAGGTTCGGTCCATTTGGTGACGTGATTGAATTTCGTCATCTAACTGCGCTATAAATAGACGCCGTTTTAGAATACGTGTCTTTGATGCCCTCGGATTTTATGCAGAGGTGTGTTATAAGTATGGTAAGGAATAGATGAGAGCGATATTAAGTCTCTCGAACATGCTATTGTAGATTCTTAATGAGACGGCCATAGAGCGGACGATAGTTACATTTTAAATTAAATTTGAATAGTGTGTATCAAAAGCAGCCGATTGAGATACTTATGTAGAGACCATGAGCTCTCGGTCTTTAGTAGCCCTGGATAATATATAGTAAATATTTCTGTTTTCTTTTAGACAAGTTTAATAGTTTTCATAGAGGCAATTTATATTGCTCTATGTATTTCTTTCCTTTTTTGAACCACAGAGTATCGACTCGATGCTATGCACAAATCCAGTTAATTGAAAAAATTGGAGACAACTAAATTTGACAAAAACTATTGGAGATTTATTCGCATGGTCCAGATAATACCTCCATATACGGTGAGAAGAAATCTGGGATTAATATAAGGTAGGACTTTAGATTTATTTAACAGGGTCCTTTTGGTCTTTCGTTGTACTGACAGGAACACAATCTTGAGTTTGGCGCACTATAGCGCCCCGACTCCAGCTTCATTGAAATAACCGGATTAAACTAAATTGGATAAAAATGATCTGAAAGCGACAACTATCAATTTATAAGTACATTTTATGGGAGGACGTTTTGGAATACAAAAGTAATCATTTATACTAAGTATATCTTGACTAGATAACATAAAGAAGTAACATATTTTTTTAAGACTTTAGCGAATACATCATTAATTAGTGGACAAGAAGTTCTTCAAAGCGGTGGATAGGATATTACTCCATCTTAGGATCTGCGAGGCAAGAGAAGGATAATATATAGCCTACCGTTCTTCTCATGACAGTAAAGTCTGTTCCAATAAAGGTAAATTTCTGGGTAATCAAGATATCATAATACTGTTAGATCCTCCATTCTTGGTGTGATATTATAGAGTCCGGATATTTTTTTGTGAGTCATTTCTGGCATAGATACCATATACCTTTTATAAATCAGTAGTATTAGCCCCTTGGGTCATTTATGACACTCTTTCACTCTTGCCTCTTTTGCCTCTTTTGCCACTTGACTCTTTTCTACTTTCTCTTTTTACCTCTTTTGGCCTCTTTTTCTCCTTTCCTTGTCTCACTCCCTCCTCCTGCTCTCCCCGCTGCTGCTGCCCCCGCGGCTCCTCTCCCCCAGCGTGTCCCTCCCGCTTCCGCCTCCCAGCTGATCGCCCTCCCCGACCCCTATTTAATGTCAGCCACTGAGCAGCAAGAAGAGCAAGACCTCTGACCTCCTGGTCAGAGTCACTGCTCTCCCCCCGTGCAGCTCCACCGTTAAGGGTCTACCCTTAAGAGCCAGCTGAGCTCCTCTGGTAGGTGTTCGAGGCCCTCCTCCGCCTGCAGGCTCCTACCTGCGCCTCATCCCTGGTGGTCTAGTGGAAGAGCACCCTGCACTTCTGCTATTCTGCTCCGTTCTGTGTCCCTGTTCTCTTTTGCCTCTTTCCTCTTTTCTCTCCTGCCGCTTTCTATCCTTTGCCCCTTTTGCCTCCGTTTCTTCTTTTGCTTCTTTTGCCACTTTTCCCTTTTGCCACTCTTTTCCTCTTGCCTCTTTTGCCACTTTTTCTCATTTGCCACTTGGCTCTTTTCTCTTTTGGCCTCTTTATCTCTTTTCCCCATCTCACTCCCTCTTCCTGAGCTCCCCACCGCTGCTGCCCCCACAGCCTCTCCCCCAGCATGTCGCTCCTGCCTTCCAGCTGATCGCCCTCCCCCTGACCCCTACTTAATGGTCGCCGCTGCGCTGCTGGCGTGCCACTAGTGCTCCTCAGATAAGCCCATCTGCGCCTGTCCGTGACCTGACTGCGACCAGCGTCAGGACCCCCGGGCCTTTGACCCCCCGCCGCTATGACCTCAGCACCCTCCTTGCTCTCAACCCCGGATGTAGCAACAACTGCCAGCTCTCGACGCCGAGCAAAACCCAAGGCCCGTTCTCCTACCGTCACTATCACCGCACCTTCAGCCACCTCGGGAGCCCAGTAGCAGCCCGAGCCTACCGGATGCCAGCACAAACAAGCTGCTTAACTGCATCCTACTCAACGTACGCTCCCTACCCAGACATGCCGTCGAAATCTGGGACCTCAACACTCACGAGCCCGACGTCACCTTACTCACAGAGACCTGGACCAACACCAGCTCCTCACCCGACATTGCAACCGCCACCCCCGTGGATACAAGATCCTGAGAAAGGACCACCCAACCGCCCAGGAGGAGGCCTCACCATCATCCACAAAAGCTCCCTCCGCACGACAACTACCGACTCGGACCATGCCTCTCTCCTCATGGAACACATCCACTACCAGATCCAAACCAACCCCAGAACAACGCTCCGTGGAACACTCATCTACAGACCACCTGGCACCTGCGCTCCGTTCACCAACGTCATCGCCGACCTCATTGCACCCCACGCCCTTGCCTCCACAGACTACATACTACTCGGAGACCTGAACTTCACCTGGACAACCACAACGATCCTAACACCACCTCCCTCCTAGAAAACCTTACCAACATAGGTATGAAACAACTTGTCTCCACCCCTACCCACACTGCAGGACACTCACTCGACCCCGTCTTTGCAGGAGGAAACAGCATCTTCTTCAGCCACACCACAGAACTACTCTGTACCGACCACCACTGCATCCATTTCTCCTTTTGTAAACCCATAGCACACAAGCACGTGCGCCACCTCCCGCGCAGAATCTGGAACAAAGTCTCTGAAGAACACCTCACCTCCGCCCTCACCTGCACCCCACCCCCAACTACGATGGACGCCAACACGGCAGCAAGCAACCTCCACCACTGGATCGCCAACAGCTCCAACACACTCGCCCCCCTCCAGAACTCCACATGACAACACAACAGGAAAGCAAACTGGTTCACCACAGCACTCCAAGAATCCAAGCACTCCTGCCGACGACTGTAAAAGACGTGGAGAAACAGCAAAACACCAGAAGCACGCTCTGCCTACAAAGCAGCCACCATGGCACACCACCAACTCATCAAATCCACAAAGAAGAACTTCCCCCAATACAGAATCCTCTTCAATGCCCACAACTCCAAGGAACTCTTCGCCATCATACAGGAATTTTCCAAACCCAACAGCGAAACAACGGTTGTCCCTCCCTCGCAATATCTCTGCGACAGACTCAGCTCCTTCTTTCACCTCAAGATCAAGACGCTCTATGAGAACTTCGACAACCAAGATCTCTGCACCACCCCTACCTCTTCCCCAGCGATGCCACCCAACAGACCCTACTTACTTGGACCCCCCTTACGACAGAAAACAAGCTGAAGACCATGAAGAACATCCACTCCGGAGCACCTTCTGACCCCTGCCCACCGCACATCTTCCACAGAGCTGCCAAAGCCATCTTACCTGAGCTACGTCATACCATCAACTGTTCCCTCGAGACCGTCACATTCCCCGGGCAACTGGAAACACGCCGAAGTCAACCCCCTCCTGAAGAAACCCTCCACAGCCCCGACGGACCTCAAAATGTTCATGCCAATCTCTCTGCTTTCTTTCGCAGCCAAGGTCATCGAAAAGGCCATCAACACCGAGCTAGCTCCCTTCATCAAAGCCAACAACATCCTAGACACCTCACAATCTGGATTCCACAGCAACCACAGCACCGAAACTGCTCTCCTTGCCACCACAGACGACATCCGCGCCCACCGTGACCAAGGCCAAATGGCAGCCCTCATCCTCCTGGACCTATCAGCAGCCTTTGACAACATCTCCCACTGCACATTAGCTACCAGACTCCACAGCGCCAGCATCTGAGAAAAGGCCCTAGACTGGTTATGCTAATTCTCCACAGGCAGAATACAGAGAATAAGACTCCTACCCTTCCTCTCAGAACCGACGGTGATCGGATGCGGTGTACCCAAAGGATCCTCCCTCAGCCTCAGTCTCTTCAATGTCCACATGGCCCCCCTTGCAACCATCATCAGAAACCACAGGCTGAACATCATCTCCTACACCGACGACACCCAGCTCATCCTCTCCCTCACCAAGGAACCTGACATCACCAGGCACAACTTCCAAGAAGGGATGAAAGCCGTCATAACCTTGATGAAGCACACCTGCCTGAAACTCAACTCGGAGAAAACAGAAGTCCTCATCCTCGGCTCCACCCCCTTCGCATGAGACAACACCTGGTGGATCCCTGCCCTCGGAAAACCACACAAAAGATGTCAACTTTAAACATGAACATGTAAAATGGAAGTGTTTGTGCACAGGGCCTTGTAATGATACCCCTTATGGACCCACTTTGTTTCTCCCTTAGATTCAAGTATTAGATGTTTTAGGCTGCTTCTGCTCTGCACAGCCACATATAATAATTTTTTTTCATTACAGTATTTTAGGAATACTCTGTACATTTTGTGTGTTATTCAGTGATTTTTCTTGGGAGTCATTCTGCACATTTTGACAGGTTTGCCTGGAATACATAACAACATGATGTACTGTTTTATTTGCTCGATTCAGCAACAGCTCTTAATGTTTTAGACAGAACAAGGTAACACAGCTGCAGCTTTCCAATGCAGTAGTGTAGATCATATGAACTGTGTTTTGTCCCATTGGGGGCAGAAAGGAGAATTCTAGCAGAAAGACCTGTCCTGGAATGAACGAACACAGAGGCTGGCATGCAATCGTACTTAAATTGAGTTTGCACTCATGATGCGGGCCACCTAACTACATACACCAGGTATGGGGTCCGTTGCCAATCCCACAAATCACTCATATATCCCTGTGCTCACACAGTAAGGGTCATCCTAGACAGACAGATAATTTGCCATGGTGCTGATGTTTATTATATACATCCTGATAGTAATGCTAAATACTTTGTTCAGTTTCATCTGCCAAGTGATCGCAGCACATTTGCTTCATAATGGACTACGATAGTTTCAATAAATGTATTGTAATCTTTCTTTGTGTCTTTCTTATGTTTCCTACGGGCATGTAGAGTGAGTGAAGAAAGTTGAGGATCTGTTTCTATGCTTCCCTTGGGGACTAGAGGGTCATGTTGTAGGTTGCGAAAATCACCTGCTGCTCTGGGAAGGTTAGGAATTCAGGTGACGCACTGTGAGCAAGCCAGGATTTGGGACGACAGATACTGATACTGATGTTGTAGAGAAGCTCAGTTCCTACATTCTGATGTCCTGTCATCTCAAGGCACTGTTCTGCCTTATCAGCAGAATCCCTGTGACATGGCACTACCAATATTAGGCAGGTACTAATTTAACAGGTCTCCTCAGTAGTACTTGTGTGTGCCCATAGTACCCTTACACCTCCTCCAGTGACGTCAATGGTGTTGGGGATTAATCCTCCACAGTATTTTAGGAAGCATCAAATTTTTTGTGTAGATTGTTCAAACTTGAACCTTTAAAAGTATTACCCATAATAGTGTTTGCACTCTGTTGCCATTATTGTTTTATTAATTGCGGCGCCACAGCCTATACCTGACAATTGCAGACCTGCAGTCCATACGCATTTACTTTTACATGGCCTTGGCAATACAGGCGGTGTTGTAATCTTCATAGCTGAAGCCCACGATGCCTATCTTTTGGAATTATTTTATTCTTGGGTCCATTTTCCAGCTGTGGATATTAACACACAGCAACCAAAAAAGATGATGGAAGGAATGCTGAACATTGTCAAACATTCACCCCAGTGCAGGGATCTGGATCTGGGCCTAAATTCTTTGATTTTTTGCTCACCAAGCCAGTCCAGTTTGGACCCAGCCATATACAAATCATGGACATGGACAGATCTTCTCCAGGGATAACCAGGGTTGGGAAGTGTATGGTAACAAGGGTGCAGATGCCTCACCATCCTGGGATGAGCTGGATATAGGCAAGGCCCCCATATTGCCAAAAAAGATCCATCAACGTAGACGTGCCCCATTTCAGGTCCGGTATATGCATTATTGTACCGCAATTTTCATTGCTGCCCAATGGTATGGTTCCTTTGCCTTTGAAACATAAAGAGTACAACGTGAGTTTTCATACAGTCAGGGGTTGCCCCTTCCCTCCAACCACGTGTACCTATCAATCTTTCTATCCCAGATTTCTTGGCACAGGGTGACTATGCTGGCGTTTGACCCCTTCCCATGGGACTCCAGCGTGGTTGACATGAGCAACCCTGCACTGGAATTCCATGTCCGTGCTCCATTGATAGTTAACAAAGGTGGCCCCAATGATGTTAAGGGCTGCTCTACAACCGCAGATTGAGGCGGGAGCAGACATGTTTGTGCACTGGTGCAGTGGTCTTGCTACCTCCAGGAACCGCATTTCTACAAAGTCTCGGGGCTAAACAGTGTCCTCCCCTATAGCCCCTTCCTGAGTATTCTGTCTATCTCGGTTAGGATATCACTTG
This sequence comes from Calotriton arnoldi, assembly GCA_963921515.1. Taxonomy (NCBI): domain Eukaryota; kingdom Metazoa; phylum Chordata; class Amphibia; order Caudata; family Salamandridae; genus Calotriton; species Calotriton arnoldi. Next base: position 3,481,904 of record CAWUFW010000285.1, read on the forward strand.
GCTCGGTGAAAAGATATAGTGCAATGGCGTTGGTCTCATACCGGGTCATGTTTACTAGAGTCCTACAAGGTTCTACTCTGTCGGGTTGGCTTTTTGCCTTGATCCTGCATAGGTACATATGGATGAGGCATTTTGCTTTCTCGAGGACTATCTCCTGTGATAAGTAAAGACTGTCTACGCCTCCAGCGTGAGGTATCAGCGAGCAGACATAACATGATCTGTTCGTTGTTTGTGTACCTATACAGCACATATATTGATACCAGGTGTTGTGTAGGAGTGTGCGGTGTAGTGTGTGAGAAAAACTAGCTTTTAGGTCAGTGTACGTGTAGGTGAAGCGCGAGAGGTCTCTGTGCATGTGTTGCAAGAATGTAGAAGTAGAGCTTACAAAATCATGTAAATTTTTGGTTCTGGAGGGGCTCAAAAGCACCCCAGCTAAGAAGAGCATGTACAAAAATATAAGGGTACATAACTTGAAAAGCATTTGTAGAATCGCCTTCGGCAGAGATGTTTGCAGTCTGGGTTGGTCTTTTGTTGTTCGTTGTCTGTGGTCTGGTGCTGGGTGGTTGTTGTCTGTGCTTTGACTGATGTTGTCTGGGTGCCCAGGGGTGCTTTCGTCTTGCTGTGGTGCAGAAAGAATGTCTCTTAAAAATGAAGTCATAAAGGTAAATTGAATTCAGAAGTACTTGAGCAACTATTCTTTGGAAAGTCTTTTGAGGGTCCAGATTAGAGGAATGGTGGGTTACGGCAACTTTGGTGCACTTACAGTTTGATCATGGACCTGTGGGGTAAGATTTGAGGGTCATAGGTTAACTGGGAAAACACATTTGTTAGAATATTTATTGGATCATTACTGTTTCATCTGTAAAGTGCTCCTGCATATGGTTTTACTGGGGAGTGAATTTTTCTTTCGGAATTGGACAGAGATGATAAACTTTTTAACGTCATTGGTGAGGTTTTAAGATTTTTAAACTAATTTCAGTGAACGTTTAGAATTTTGGGGAACGAGTGGGGATTTTTAAACTAACTTTACTATGGTTGGAATTATGCCCCCCCCCTCTTCTTGCTACAGCAGGAGGAGTATTTTCTTTGCAAGCTAATATATTCAAAGCGTCATGTTTTAGCAGGTTCTGAGCTGCCCTTTTGACCTATCTGGGCTGCGGGCATTAGTGAGGAGAGGCGGCTGTTTGATTTTCAGGGTTAAGTTTCCGTTGACACGTCCATGCCCCTTGGGTCTTGCATGAGTTGTGGAATGAGGTTTTTCTAATTGGGCCGAATGTCTGGGTCCCGTCCTTCTTCTGGAAGGGTAAAAAACCTTGGGTCTCTATTGTGTGGGTCCCTGTGGGCTGTTTCCCACAACTTTGGCATTGTCATTAATACTGGAGATGGTTGGAAGGTCGTGTGTGGACCCCTTGTTCAGGACCCGCAGTGGAAAAAATGGCTGGGACTATGTGTGCCTGCAGTGTTTTCCCTGCAAAGGTCAAGGGCCCCATTGGGACTCTAGGTATCTGGCCTGATGGAGGAGGCATAAGCAAACTTGGTGGGACTTTCCAATGGATTGGGGCCTGTGGACTGGGTTCTTTCTTTGGGGTTTTAAGGGTCCATCACTGGGACACTGTTCTGTGGACCCTGTGGCTTGACTACGGCCACGGCTAGGATCAGGACACCCAACTCTTTGAATACTGCCTCAGGGGCCCAGTGAATGTCATTTTGACCAGCTAAGTATGGCTGGCATGCCCATCCCCATAACCCAGAAGTAGGCCAAGAAGGTCAACTGTGGAGACCCTCTGCCTTCCACCGCTCCCCTCTCCCTTGGACCCTGGATGTTACAGATCTATAGCTTTTGGCAAGGATTCATCCAATGGGGTGACCTCTGAAGGTTTTGGAGGCATCTTGGCGGAGAGGAGGACGGAGCCAAATGCGTGGTGAGTAAGGAAACTGAAATGGATGCTCGCTGGTGGATTTAGCTACTGACTTGGTGCTGGAACAGTGTGAGACCAGTGGAACTCTAGTGTTCTTTTCAAACCCCCTTTCTCAAGATGCCTGAAAGGTCTGGTTTCTACTATGAGAGCATTTTGCCCAGTTTTGGAACTATAGGTGGGCCTCCATTTGGAGAAGGCCTGAAAGACATTGGAGAGTGGGGTTCTTTTGAACTGCGGCACGCCCTGGCCCATTTTCATGCACCAGTGAGGGCCGATCTGCTCCTTTGTCAGACTGCCTTCCCCCCGGTTGCACGGTCAGCTAACCCCCTGGGGGATCAACAGCCGAGGGGGCCCCAGGCCTCCTGTGGACACCCAGATGAAGATCTTTAAGTCGATATAGCACGGCCGTGCTGAGTTATTCCTGTATGCACTTAAAGGTTTTACATTATCCCTACTGTTTGGTGTTAAATGCTTGAGGTTTTCTCTACTGTTGCTGGTAAATAAAGGTTTTTAGTTATTCTTACTGTTACTGTTAAATTGAAGGTTTTGAGTTATCCTTACTGTTGTGTTATTTTCATTTGTGATGAGTTTCTGGAAGAAAATGTGTAGTGGGTGAGGGGGCTGAGGCTCTGGATTCGTTGCTTGCAAGGGGGGTTCTAGAGTTTACCCTGTGTGTATGGATTATGCAGGGGTAATCCTGATGACAGTCTATTCTGTTCATGGTACACCTTGAAGCAACAATAGGCGGTCTGGTAGTTTCTTCGGAAGCAATAGTGGCACTCTATGATGGTCCAAGGCCGTACTCAGTTGGATTCTCCTTGGGTCCTGTGGCTGAGTTCTTTCCCCATCTGGTGCCACTGGTACATTTGTGGTCGCCCAACCCATTTAGGGGGGCTTTCTCCAGTTTCTTGGTTGCTCCAGCAGAAAAACGGGGATGGGAGAGTTGGAGATAGCCTGTCCACTCCCAGCCCAGGGACTTCTCCCATGTGACTGGCAAGGACAATCTCTCAGGCGGTGTCCTGCTCATCGGACATGTTGTCTTCCTTGCTGTGGTTATTTGTCCCCACCCAGTATTGGGCACTTTTAGTGCGGAAAACACACCCTTTGGCTCGGTGCCGCTTCACCTGGGCTGCTTCCTCCTTTGAGGAGGCACCAGAGTGGTGGCTGAGGCCGAATTGGGGAGCCGTGAGCCAGTCTTCCCACTAGCCTCAGGGGATGTGATGGTCCTGTGAGTGTGGTGATCCAGAACCCCCAATTCCCAGCGTTCCTGCTACTGCTTTGGCCATTTCTATGAAGCGATGGTGTGCCCGGATGGTCCACTGTCATTCTAGGCTGTAATACTTTTAGAGATATTAGAGATATTAGAGATATATCCATATAACCACAGACTGCTCCTCTGAGGAGCGCTCCACAGTCCAGAGTAACTCTGGCTAGTATCCCTGAGGAGTGAGCGTATGTTGTTGATCCGCATTCTATGGGGGGGAGAGCAAAAAATGATGGATGGAACGCTGAATAAATCAAACACTCACCCATGAGGAGCAGGGTCAAGACTGATTTGCATGTGGCTGGGTCCAAACTGGGGGTGTCATAGTGAGCAAAAGAACGATGGATTTAACCCAGATCTCTTGACTGGGGGTGATTGTTTGATTTATTCAGCATTCCATCCATCATTTTCTGCTGCAGCATATAATTAAAGAAAGCCCACTTGCACAAAGGAAATGCATTATTATCTGTCAAAAAAGCAAGTGTTCTAAATGCTAAAGCCCTCTATCCGAAGTGGATACAATGGGCAGCATGCTTAACAGTTATGGATGTAGACTTTGTCTTTGACCCATCTGTATAGACACAAACATTTCTTTATTATGAGCATATTTATCCCATGCCCAGCACTATTTTCCCTCTTGATCAGTATAAGCATTTTGTTTATACTGATGCCTCTGCTCAACCTGCTATAAGGACCAAGCACCAATATTTGGTGGTATGCTCCTCTGTTCATGGTGTGATGTTGGATGGTAACTTCCAACCTCAGAAAATTTGCACAGTCCTTAGGTGAAGGCACTGCGCAGTTGACTGAACTAAAAGCATTGCTTCTTGCACTAGAACATATGGATCCTGAATTCGCCACACTTATAGTGTGTGGTTCATATTATTGTGTTAGTCTTTTAATGACAATTTGCATTATTGGCGCCAGAATGAATTTAAAGATTCTAAAGGCAACACTAGAAAGCATAAATAGCTTTGGGAGAAGGTGGCAGACCTAAAAGATAATTTGCCACAGACTCATGTCATTCATACATTGAGTCATCAGCATGTGGGAACACATTTTGTAGGGAATGCTTTGCCAGACAAATTAGCCAAATCCACAGTTTCAACTGTGACAGTTGCTGTGATTGCTTGTTCTCATACGAGGGTAGATGATAATATACAGTCTGCAAATAATGCTATACACGTTGCCACCCTTTTACCTAGGGGCTTTCCTGCTAAATATACATACCATTTAAGAGAACAAAATGTTCCCTTTGTTATGATTCCAGGGGCTGGTGATCATTTAATTCCCAACCAAGACCGCATGATAGCGTTAGTGATCGCTGTGCATTTAGGTATTGCTTCTGCACATGGAAGTGTGGCGGCTGCAATTTCGTTGCTCTAGCAAAATTACTAGAGGCATGGCTTATATAAGCAGGCCAAGAAATATGTCCTTTGTTGTGACATTTTTCAACAAATTAAAAGTTCTACATGGCACGCCCACCGCAGACACATCTCTTGATTTCCAACAAACATTTCAGCTGAATTTATTTGAACGATTATGTTCCTCTCAATTCAGATAGTGCATTTAAATTTATCCTACTTGCAGTTGATTCTTGCTCAAGGTTCCTCTGAGTGTGGCTACAATGTTTGGCTGATGCTCGCACTGTTATTAAAGATTTGCTAGTCTTTATTGGAGCATATGCATGCACTATATTCCACTCAGACTGGGGCCCTGCTTTTGCCTCGAAAGCATATAGGGTTTCTATGGTGTCCCTGGGTGTAGAGGTGCATCACTCTTCCCCCTATCATCCTGAGGGAAATTCTGTAGTGGAGAGGATGAACCATGACTTAACAGCTAGAGCATTCAGTTCAGGATGTCCCTGGATCCATCGCCTACATGGGGTACAAAGAAAACTTAGTAATCTCCCTAACCAATCTCTTGGTGGCCAGACCCCATTTGAGGTCCTTTTTGGCATAAAAATGCATGCTCCAGACCTTGACGCTCCAGGCATTGTGTTGGCAGCCATGCCCTTTGATGTAAATGATCATTCTGCTGTCTTACAGGATTTACAACACTTCTGTGACGGCCAATCTAATAAACAGTTGAAGGCGTTTGCCTCTACAGGAATCAAGGAGGGTAAATTAAATAATCCTACCAGTAATGGAAGCGCCCTTCCACGATGCTGCAAGGGTGCCTGTTTTGGCGCTAGGCAGCCTCAAGTGTGCCAGTGCAGAGAGAGCATCTTTTTTTAGTCAATATGTCTCTTTTTAGCTCTCTCCCATTCACTTATCTCAGTGCAGCAACCAGCCTTGCTGCACTCCATTGTGTAAATTCTAAGTAAATCTGACCCTGCGTGTTTTGCTAAACACATAGACAAACTACACATCAACCCTAGAGGGAGACCTGAAAGTGGATGCAGCTCCACTCAACTCTCATTCTCACCCACCTTAAAGTACACACGACAAAATTCACACACTCACCTAAAGTGACACAAAAACATTCCAGCTCTAATGCAATGCCTTAAATAAAGTTAGATGGTAGCGCTCACTGTCAAATGTTTCCTGTTCATCCGTCTGCAAGGGCAGCTATTTTGTGCTGCTTGTCGGTGGTCAGAGGCCGCTGGTCTGCACTAAAGGCTGAACGGATTAGTACTTTTCGTCCAGTTTCCCCAATCATGCCATTAATGCACAAAGTTCCTGCAGTAATGTGGAAAATAGTGCACATCAAGAAGCACCAGTAATAAGGGCGGCTATCTTATAATACCATAGCAATTAATAATAAGCTCCGTTAGCATTCCGGGAACCTGGAAAGATTCCACCAGACAGTTTGGTATATGTGACTGAAATCTGCTGTCCATTACTGCTTATTTAAGATGCATCTTCTGTCCCATCATTACGAGGATTACAGAGAGACGGACAGCAAATCTGGTACCCAATAAAGCAGGAAGAGTAATATTAGTTTTGGATCCTGAATTAGCTGAGGATATTTTTCGAGGGGCAGGCTTGCTGAAGTTCTCGTGAGTTTTCAATTAAATGTGGATCTCAGGAGATTTCAATATACCAAATGAAGAAGGAGTTCTGCAGGTGGTGGAGGATGCAGGGATTGCACTATGGCCCGGAATTGGTTGTGAGAACTCTAGCCAATCCTAGATTTGTTATGGGGCCACAGAAGCTGCATAATCCCTAGTACTATCTTTATTTAGGTGCTGATGCATGTCCAACCTTTCTATATGAACAGAGTTGGCAGAGCCCAGCCAGGAAATACTGAAGACAAAGCAACCAAACTCAAAAAAATACAACTAAAGCAATGGATTGATAATAAAATGAGACTTCAAGGCACCCTATCTGACTAGTTGATGCTCTATAGCTGATTCACATACTTCATCTGGTGTCCCAGTCTTAAAGCTCGTTGTACGGCTGACTTTGGGCATCTCATAGGAATCCACCTTCAGACTCTAATGGTTTCTGTATGCTCTCCCATTTACATGGTGATAAAATCCAGTTGCACATGTTTTGGGTTTGGTAAACATTACATATATCCATGACAGAGATAAAATGCAGGAAAGAGTGCACTTCTCTCATTATATACATAGATACCCAATCATATGAAAGCAAAGCGATGAAGAGAACCTACTACTGTGGGCCAATGATAATGAATCTTTCAGCAAACAATAGCTGAAAGGTTCTGACCCACATCATGATTTGCTGAGGAGACATAACCCACATTCTCTCTATGGAGATTATCAATTCTATACTATTGCAGATAGCTACTACTGCCTTTATCAAAACGTAAACAGCTACACAACTCATTGTTCTTATAAATAGTCACCACAAAATCCAGACATAATTAGTAGTAATTCAGCAATGAGAAAACAACTGAAGCAAACAAATGCATTCTTTTTATTTTAAATGTGCCCGTTCATATTTTCTATTTCTTAATAAAGGACAGCAAACAGGCTTGTATAGGCACAACAACCTCCATGTAGCACTCACCAATTGCCATCATGTGTGTGTATCTCAAGTACAATATGCCTCTGTAGCCCTCCCAGTGTATTCTAGTCAATGTGGTAGTCAATATATGTAAAGTTGAACTTCTTCCAATGAAACAATTCTTCATTACTTTTAGTTTCTTCCAATTTTTTATTTTCTTGATATCTATAATTTTGATCCCACTATTTCATTTTCTCAGCCCCAGTCATGTGTTTTACTCCTTGTGATCTCTTCAGTGGAACACAGCAAGTACTGAGTTCCAAACTTATTTTTAGCATATTATTTAAAGACTTGTAACATTTTAAGTTTTCATCATATAGAGCAATTGTTTACTATTATCCATCTACATTCACGAGATATAAAAATATTTGCATGACTGAGAATCCGTGAGAAATAATTTTTGAGAGAGAGAACATGTTCTCTTTTGAAGATGCATAACTGCAATGTGTTGTACTGTGGTTGTCACCGTGTACACAGTTGATTGTACACATAATGTGCTACTTTCCCTTTTTGTTTTGCTGCCCCTAGGACATGTGCATTTTACCACTGCTAAACAGTGGTAAAGAGTTTGTTCTTTCCTATAAAACATGTGCTGTAAATTTAAACTCCCTTTTGACCTATTTAACTTACCTGTAGAGTGATAAAGTGCACCTAAAGCATGGAAAGTTAAATGTTATGTATGGGCTGCAGTGAGTCTGTACACCATTCATATGTATGACAAACATGTATGTCTGCCAAGAGCACCACTGTGCTCTGGCTGGGCAGCAGTTAAATTGTACTGTAGTGACATATCGCACGGAAACATTCCTTTGCCCTACAGGAAAAGCCTGTTGTTAAATATTCATGTCACTAATAAAGTTTGATTTGCAAATCCAAAGGGCAAAGTGCTGATGAATAAAAAAGGGCACATTAGATGTTGGTATTTGTGTGCTCTCACAACGAAATAAAACCTGTTAATACTGATCATGTTTTGCATGGTATTCCTCCAGATTTTGGAAGTCTGTGCTGAACCTGTTTTTGTTGGAATTAGAACTGTGCGCACTTTACTTCTGCTAACCAGTGGTAAAGTGCTTCTGCTCTATCTTTTAAACATACTACAATTGGCATATTTAATGCACTTTTAAGACCCTAGTATATGGTACTACAAAAACCCAGAGTCTGTAAATTAAATGCCAGTAGTGATTTGCAGCAGTCATTGGGCCACGCATGAAGGTAGCACTGTAAAACATATCTCCAGGTGTTGTGAGGTTCATAGGTTGCTGCAGAGATTCTGATGATAAAGCAAAACTGTGCCTTGGGATGACAGAACATCAGAATGTAGGAGCTGAGATATTGGCAACCTAGAACATGACCTTCTAGTCCCCAAGGAATCTGTTGAACTGATCCTCACTATTCATCACTCACTCATGCATGCCAATAGTAAACATATAGAAGACACGAAGAAAGATTACAATGCATGTATTGAAACTATTGTAGTCTATTATGAAGCAAATGGGCTGCAATCACTACACAGATGAAACAAAACAAAGTAATTAGCATTATTGTCAGGCTGTATAAAATAAATATTCCTACCATGCTAAAATATATATCTGTCTAGGCCTGCCCTTACTGTATGAGCACAGGGATATATAAGTGATCTCTGGGGTTGGCAACAGACCCCATACCTGGTGTATGTAGTTAGGTGGACTGCATCATGAGGGTAAACTCAGTTTACGCAAGGCTGCATGCCAGGTTGTGCATGCATTCATTCCAGGACAGGTCTCTCTGTCAAAATTCCCCTCTCTGACCCCAAGGGGACAAACACAGTTTATATGATAAAAACTACTGTGTTGGAAAGCTGCAGCTGTGCTACCGTATTATGTCTAAAATGTTAGGAGCTGTTGCTGAATCGAGCAAAGAAAACAGTACACCATGCTGTTATGTATTCCAGGCAACCTTGTACAAAATGTGCAGACTGACTCCCAAGAAGAATCATTGAATAACAAACAACATGTACAGCGTATTCCTAAAATATTGTCATGAAAACACTTGTATGATGTGTGGCTGTGCATAGCAGAGGCAGCCTAAAACATCTAATACACAAAACTAAGGGAGAACCATAGTGGGTCCAGAAGGGACATCACTACACCCCTCCTTTTTTTGGAGAACAACTTAGTGACTAACAAACCAATAAAGATCACAAGCTAAGCAAAGTCAATGCAATGCTAATAAGCATATTATTCAAATTTATAGGCATAATATAAATGGAACATGAACATTTTTAAAAAAGGGGGCCAAATTCAGTCTCCTCAGACAATGATTCCTCAATGGCCCCATTCAAAAGCTCCAATGAACAGACATGGTCCTCGTTATCAGCCGATCCTGAGAAATTAATCTGTTGTCCTGCATTCATGTTATTTGAGCCATTGTTCGGAAGTTCAGGTGCTGAAGCACCTATCTCCCCAGTAGGGAGTAGCTCACACCATGCATCTTTAAGCAGTTGCAAGTTCATGGGACAACTCCAAAAATGGGCCATAATTGGACTAATCAACAGGGTCATGTCCATAAGAACAGGCAATTGCAGTGTAAAGCAAACATCAAGTGCCCACTTGAAGGGACATCATAGGCAATGATACACAGGTTGCATGCAGGTAAACCAGGCAGGTCGGAATGACAATGACCAGTCAGTGTTCAGTTCCTGGAGCAGAGGGACTCCAAAGAATCGTATCATGTGTTCACTATACAGTTGGGCCGGTGGCAATTCCATTACCAGAGGGCTTCGGAATGGAAAATCCATTGTGAAGTAACAAAAGTAGAACCAAAATGCCACAAATGAGAAATAACACCAAGGGAATGCCCCAAAAACACTTGAAAACAGGGAATGTATAAAGGCTGGTATCACTCCAAAGATGTTCTGTAAGGTACTAACTAAGCCAGTCCCAATTGATTTTAAAAAGAGAACTATACCAGCAGTATTGGAAGCATTAAATATGTGATGCACAAGCTCAATGAAATGCAGTTAAAGATGTGTACTTAAAAGTGACTGCATTTTGCTGGATCTCCTTGCAACCTGCAGTTCAAAGGTTTCTCTGGCAGATGGTAATGCCACATATTTTTGAAACACTAAGGCTTTGAGTCAGCTCAGCTTGTTGAAATTTGCCTTCAAAGATGGAATTTAAGGCCATGACAAAATATCTGAAACCTCATGCGTTGGAGGAAAATGCACGTTAGTGCAGCAAGTCTCTATTTGGGAAACAGTAAGGACATATGGGATTCCGGCCTGCATCCCACAACAACCTTGGTCACTTAACATCAAATAACTTCCATTGGAAAGGACAAAAATGAGGGGGAGAATTGAAGAGGCTGGTATTCCTTAAAAAAAAAATAGGCCAACTTTGCTACCGCAGTATTACACGCTCTGTGAATGGTAATGAGTTTACAAACAAGTGAATGGATGACAGAAGAATTGTTTTCATTTCCAGTAAGAAATATCTCTCGGCCCGCGTGTTTACATCGGTAATCAAAAGGAAGTGACTATAACTCATGGATAAAGCTCCCTACCAGAGCTTCATATCTACCTACCGGGAAATGTTTCATGCAAACTGGAATATTGAAATTAGCAAAGATATTACGCCATGTATTAGCCACACTGCGGAGGATGTTTCAGCTACTGTGAAAGGCAGTTGTTCTAACTTCTCAATATGTAACATTGTGTAAGTGGCATCTTTTTGGGCCATGAGTCTCTGTTACGATGTCAGGTTAAAAGGCAAGAATAGTTGTATAGAATTTAAATAACGCCATGGCACACAGCCTTTTTTTTGGACCTCAAATGTCCAACTAAACTGTATAATAGATCTAATCTGACTTTGCCCATGGTATAATAAAGACATGTCATTTTGCATAATATCAATAACAGACAACGCATTGTTATCTGGAATCAAGGAGCAGCCACCACCTTCCGGCTACATTCCAAAAATTGGGGATTTCATTCATGTCAAGATTGCAGTGAGAAAGTAATTTGGTCCATCATACTATCCACTGATGCCAGTCTTTGCCATTCAAGGTTCAAGAACTGGAATATTGCTGTCACTTGCTGGTGCTAAAGACAATCGTTTTGTCTCCATTGATCACCTCACGTAAGATTCTGTAGCCGATTCTAAACAGTAGGCCATGAGGAGTCTTGGTAGTTCCGTAATTCCTCTCACTACCATACAGGAAATTCCCTCCAGCTTGTGAGCAACATCGGAACTGTTTCTTCCCAGCTGGAGGTGGGCAGTGGATGAACTTCAATTAATTCCTGATGCAGCTACAAATGTCAGCCATTTGACAGAAGTGAGTAGTGTTTTTGCTGCTGGTTCTCCTGCAGATGATGTTCTTTATACTGATCCACCCCTAGTGGAATCTACCACATATTTTACTACACCTCCGGCTCCTGCATCTGGTTATGATTTGTGAACAGATGATTTTTCAACCAACTCTTTTGACAGTTTCACTGTTCTAGACACTCCGCCTACTGTGGCCTGTGTTTTCCCTTCATGGCTGAAACACACTTACCTGGTCCCTCCTTGGATATATGTAACCCTTTCCTTGTTTTTTAATTTCTTTGGCTTGAAGGTATTAAGACCTGACTCATCTTCATATGAACTGAAAAGAGACCTGTCCCTTGTGAACATTTCAGCTATCCCAGTAACTGATGGAATTGTTTGGGATAAGGCCCCCTATAATATTTTCGGTCCAACAGAAATTCTGCAGATTCCTAACGTCTTCAAGTTGTCAATGGGTGAATGTATTGTACCTGGGTTACATTCTGATGATTGGGATGTTGACATTGTTAACTCCAAGCTCTCAGAGCTGGAATATTATACTGTTTTTGAAAGTGAAGACCTGTATCTAAGTTCTGCTAATTATGGAGAAATGTTCTGTTATTATCATTATGGACATCAATATTTACATCGAGCTTGTATTAAACATCCACTTTTTAATTACACACAATGGGAACATTGTCCGACTCCCCCAAAAGAGAGCTCAAAAACATATATGGATAAATTCATATATTTTTCTGGCCAATGACCTGAAATATTTTAATTTCAGACTTGTCCCTACACCAGCAAAGAAATATATGCTGACACAAAGCAAGCTAATATATACAGATTTGTTTGTCACATAATTAGCCTTGAAGGGCTATGAGTATTGGAAGGATACCATTAAAATAAATCAATTTGGGGTGCCAAATATTGACAGGTTCAGGTCACAGACACCTTATTTAGAACCTGCTTAATTCCAACTCAAATGATTTTTCTAACTAAAACAATACCCTCTTTCACAACAATAATCCTTAGAGGCATATTCCTCTTTGTATGTATGCTGCAGAACATATGGAAAGAGGAAGCAACGAGGAGAAATAAAAATATTTCTCCTCTTTATGCTTCTGTTGGGTAGGCACACTATTATGGTCCAACCCAAGTCGACAAGTCTTTGCAAATAAGGGTAAATACATGGGAGGATGCATGGAAATGCCAATACACCACCCATGTAACGCCTAGCCAGCGCAAAGTAATTCAAGACAGCAACATGCGCTGCATTGCGTTACTTTGTATTTACTAACCTATGCAGAGCTATGCAAAGTGGCTTTGTGTGGCTTAGTAAATACCAAAAAATGATTCTGTGTTGACGCTGTGCCACAAAAGTGATGTAGCCCAGTCTCAAGTTCAAAGTAAATCTGCCCACTGGTGTTTGAGGCTGTTTTTCCCTGCCTCCATCCTGTACATGTGCAGTGATATCCTTGGTTCCAAGATGTACAGAACTGTCTTGCATTTTTTGCAAACTGTTAATGTTAATGTTAATAAGGCTTGTAAAGCGCACTGCTACCCTAGGGTGTCCTGGCGCTAAGAGTTGCCAACTTGGTTGCTGGATGAAGGATGGATTCAGGGGAAAAGCCAGTTTTTCAGCCCCCTTCTAAAGGAAAGGAGCTCGGTGGCACTTCTAAGATGGAGGGGAAGGCTGTTCCATGCTTTTGCAGCACCGCAGAAAAACTCCTGCCCCCAACTAGCTGTCTTTGCCCGTGGAATTTTTATAAGTTTTGCCTCGGCAGAGCGCAATGCTCTTCCGGGAACGTACCATTGAAGATGTTGTCTCATATAGGCTGGGCCAGAACCTGTGAGGGCTTTAAAGACCGTGCAAAGGGCCTTAAAATCCACCCGTTGTTTCATCGGAAGCCAGTGAAGCTTCCCAAGTTCCTTCTTAACCGAGACAAACCTTGGGATCCCCAAAAGAAGCCTGGCTGCTGCATTCTGCACGACCTGCATTCGGCTAAGATGTCTTTTCTGAATGTTAAGATAAAGGCTGTTGCAATAATCCAGGCGAGAAAAAATAAGAGCAGTGATTACTGTCCTGAGGCTGTCTTCGGGCAATAGGAACTTGATTTTCCTCAGTATCCTCAGAAGATGAAAGCAGGAGGAAACAACTTGGCTAATCTGGTCCCCGAAGGATAATTTGACGTCAATGATCACCCCAAAGTTCTTCACCTTGGTGGAAGGAACTGGTTGTGGACCCAAGATTGCAGGACACCAATCGGGTGACCAAAGGTTCGAGGAATTACCGAAGATGATCACCTCAGTTTTCCCCGCATTCAACTTAAGACAATTTGCTGTCATCCAGCTTGCGATGGCCTGCATACAGTTGTGGCAATCGCGCCCTGTCTTAGCCTCATTGCCCTTCTGGATTGACAACACAATTTGTGTGTCATCGGCATAGGAGATCAGCTGGAGCCCAAATGATCGAATAAGGACTGCCAGCGGGGATACATCCACGTTAAATAGTGTATTGCTAAGTGCCGATCCTTGTGGGACCCCACAGGGCAGAGAGAAAGGTTTCGATCGATCCTTTCCCAAATCCACTGTTTGGATTCTATCAGTAAGAAAAGATTTTAATAGGGTATGGGCATTGCCGGAAACCCCCATTTCGGCTAACCGGTCCAACAACACTTCGTGGTAGACCGTATCGAAGGCCGCGGACAGGTCCAACATAATCAGAATTGCCGCTCCTCCCTGATCTAATGCCTCTCTGATTTCTTCAGTTGATTTAATCAGAGCCAGCTCAGTGCTGTGATCAGCGCGAAAGCCGAATTGTGTTGGATCTAGCAGGCCATTATTTTTGAGAAAGGAACTTAGTTGGAAATTCATTTCCTTTTCGATCAACTTGGCCGGTAGGGGAGGCGAGAGATGGGTCTGTAATTACTTGGCTCATTCGAGTCCAAGTTCGCTTTCTTCAGACTGGACATGAGAAGAGATTTTCTATAATCATTTTCCATCACAATTACATCTTGCCTTTTGTGACAAAATATCCTTGGAATCAGCACTTTATGATGGGATGAAGACATCTGTCTGTGGAACACATGCTTACTGACAAGCCCCAACACGTCTTAGAAACATTTGCAAGACAATGGAGGAATTCAGTTGTTACACTGAATTAATGTGTCTTGTAAGCACAAGAGTTCCACAGGAGCACGGAGAGTTTACTACTTTCATCTACCTCAGTTAGAGGTTCCTGTTGGCCAGCTGTTAGAAATTGGATTGTTTGTTGATTGGGTAATAAGCCCTGGTCAATCAATAACCACAATCCCAGTTAGGGTAAGGTACAATAAAAGCCCAAATTAACCTGTGCATACCCTCTGGTAACTTGGCACAGAGCAGTAAAGTTTAACTTAAAGGAAGTGTGTAAAGAATTTGTGCAACACTTCAAACAGTAAAACAGTGAAAACACCACATAAATGGATTCCACACAAGGTTGGTAAAATAGAGCTTAATTTAAGAAATAAAACAAGACCAAACCGACATAAATCCAATCAATAGAACAGGAGTTATGAATTTTTAAAGAATAAACTGTAAACTAGCACGTAGAAACAGAAAGCGCAAACCGCGGCTGTCTGGCCACGCACGACTGGGTCAAAGTTAAAAGTTCAGGCCAAGCATGATGGAGCGCTGTTCGGATACAGTCTCGGTTTAGTGCCTCTCAAGTTTTGTGCCTAGTCTTCCGTTTGCAGGAAAGAAGTTTGCTGGGAGCAAGCAGAGCATTGCTGGTGATGGTCGGTGGGACGAGAAGAGCATGCCAGGCGTTGCTACATCTTAGTTCATATCACTGATATCTGGTGGTGGGTGTTTGCAGAGATACAAATTACCTACATCTGTAACAGTAGGTTTCAAATAAATAGGTGTTTGACAGAAAATGCACGCATAAAAGCAAGGCATAGGCAAGACGAATTACTGTGTTTCTGTGTCCTCAGCAATCACAGAGATCTATAGACCTTGTTAAGTCGGGGTAGCTCATTTTATTCTATTTTTTGTGTCACTACAAGGTATGCAGGAGTCAGAGGGGTGCCTGGGCCTTAGACATGTCCTATGCAGTTGCAATGCATTTCCTAACTAATGCTCCCCTATCAACACCTTCACCACAGTAAATGCATTTTTGTGCCCGCCACACTCCATGGAAGTATATGGTCAGCTTTTACATATTTCGAAATCAAAAAGTGAACAGTTTATTAATTGTTCTGTCTTAAGCGTTCACATGGAATGTGTCTCTGCATGTTCTTTTTGGATCAAGAATTAAACTCTGGCAGACAATGCAGGGCAATGTTTCAGCAAGCTAAATCTTTGCTCCTCAATCTAACATAAGGCTTTGCTTCTATCCATGAGAATTTTAAGACTTGAAATCTGCCTTTGCTTTGCTCAAAAGCTACTTATGTTGGCACCACTTCAAAGCAAAATCTTCTCTGGCTATTACTGGATAGAGTCAGTGGGTCAATTAACTTGGTCTGAAATCATTGTTCTCCAATAAATCTAAACATGAATAACGGTGGATATTTCTGACACTTGTTGGGTAATCTTGGCAGGATGGAGACCACAGCTCCTGTGCAGTACATGCACTGGCCTTATGCAATACTTCTTGGCATATACTAGACAGCCTTGGAGCAGGATGCCTACCATCTCTGTGATGCTTGCCCTGGCATGATGTTTATTGTTTATATATATGTATATACTGAAGATATTCTTGGCATAATTACTACTGCAGCCTGATGCCACAGGCTGTAAGATTGATTTTAGCAGTCTGCATCCTTCTATGTACTTACTCAGTGATCCATATGTATACTCACCAATTCATCCAGTGAGCCATCACCGCCCTCACCCATGCAACCAATCAAAAACTGACTATCCCCATGCATATCTATTCACTTAGGGCCTGATTTAGTTTTCAGCAGATGAGTTACTCCATCACAATGGTGACAGATATCCCGTCCGCCAAAATATAAATCCTATTATATCCTATGGAATTTATATTTTGGAGGAAGGGATATCAGTCACCGTTGTGACGGAGTGATCCATCCGCCAAAATTTAAATCAGGTCCTTAGTCACTTATTCATCCATCTAATAGCTCTTATATACAAACATTGATTTAGTATTCCATTTACCCACTAGCCCACCCACGCGCAAACTTGTCTGTTAATGAATACTTTGCTGTCTAAAATAGCCAAACCAATTGGCTTTGTCAATGCTTGTTGTTATATACAGCTATGCACAAGAAGGTCATGTTCTATCCTATCTACCAAAGCTATGTGCGGATGAGCATCTCGGTTCTGTGTAAGGGCATTTCAAATCCTACAAAACATATAGGGTTAGGGTAAGAATTATATGCCCATCTAGTAAAAAATGCACACTCCAAATAAAATGAGCGGGCTATTGTGCCCTCTATTGCTTCACATGGAAAGTGTAACATTACATACATTTCACTCTTGGACGTTTGGCATCTTGGTGGTTTGATGCTTCTTTATACATCTACATAACGTTTTTGGGTGGTTTAGGGGAAAATACATTGTAATGTATGACACACTAGGTAATGTAACATCATATTCATTTCAGTGCTCGCCAATAGGATGGTTGTGTGTGTGTGTGTGGGGCTGACATATTAATTTTACGAAACATATGCAAGTGTGTTGTGCACCAGGGTAAAGTGTTATAATCATGCTATGGTTTTCGACTTTGAGCATAGAGAGCCTATAATTATGTGATGGCACCAGCTATAGAAACTTAATAATACATTTATTTCACCAACAGTTTAATGACAGTTCTTTACATGAAGCATCAAGATTCGTTCAAGGAGATTTATAAATCCTTCCTAAAATATCATTCATCAGTAGGAAGAGTAAAGCCACATGTATGTCACCTTCGTTTGAGAAGTTCCAATCAATAAATAAATGTAGGTTTTGATGGCAAGGTTGAACAATCCTAGGCTAATTATTGCTACAAAAATCTCTCCCTTTTTGTAATATTTCCAGCTGCCATAATATATTTGTGTTTGAAGCCCAAAGGTCAAAGTCTCAATGCATCATGTGCTGTCTCTTCTTGACTATGGCAGAAGGGATGCCCTTCTCCCTAGATACTTAATCATCAGTCCTCAACAAATGTGAAATGCTGCAGGTAGACATGCTCTCAAACTAAGCCGATGCTGCCAGTAGCAGAGGAATCTATTTCTTATTGCGTGGCTTTGAATGGCTTCATAAATATGGAGTAATGCAACGCAGCACAAATCACTGCGTTGCATTACTCAGAGCAATGGGCGTTGTGGTGGGTGTTCCCACGCAAATACCAAGCTTTCTGACACATTCCCAGATTTACCAAACCTGGTAAACCTGGGAATGCGCCAAAAAGGTACGCCTCCCCAGGAGAGGCGTAACGAGGAGAAATATCTTATTTCTCCTCATTTTTATCTCTATGTGTGCTGCATTCTTCAGCACACATAGAAAGAGGAAACGCATCTATGGATTGTTTTTGTGCAGGAAGGTGCCCCTTCCTGCACAAAAACAATACTGCGGATAGCACAGCCATGGTGCAAGGGGGCCTGCATTGGCGCTAGGCTGGTGAAAAGGCGCTAGTGCATGGGGAAAGGACAGTTATGTACTATATTGGATAAATACGGTGGACTCCTGCCCTTTTCCTGTGATGCAAGGCAGCACAGCAAGTAAATATGGCCCTCAGAGTTTACCAGCAAAGGAGAAACCACAGATACACAACCTCCTGACTCTTGATAATTTCTCACTCAAAATACCTTTCTATTGGGAGCCCTTTCCCAATGCAGACATTCAAGCTCTGGCACATGAACACTCGATGAGGATTAAAAAAACAAGAGTTCGCCCGAATTCACAATATTAATAATATCCTGCCTGCCACATTAAACATAAAAGTAATCTGCTTTCAGGCTGAAAGATACACTAGTTTGTGTTCACAAATTGTCATTCCATTGCTGATAGACGTGCATTTAACTTGACACATACACCGCTGCCACATGTCTGATGCAAGCAGCGGGTGAAAAGCACAAAAAAAAAGTATGGGCACTGTGATGATAGGTGCAATGGGGGGTGGGGTGAGTGAGCATGGGTACGGGGTCAGAGGCTAAATAAACTAAATATTCGGTAACTTTTTTCACCCTCAGGTAACTACATATAAAGTTACTCACAGCTGCATTGAATAATAAATGCAAGTTAAGTTTGTCATTGGGAGATGCACTATCGTGCATTATGAAACCTCTATTAGTTAATGCACTGCAGATGACTGTGTGTAACCAGAGAGCCTTAGAATTGAATCATGGTTGGTGCAGTAGAGAATAGTGACTTGTGTACGTTTAGTGCTACGAATTCCCATTCTGTGACGGCAAGCACAGTGAATATGTAAGTCATTATTTTAAACTTGCATTATACACAGTATAAAATAGGCTGCTACAAACTGTGCTAAAAGGTTTAAGATAGAAAAAAGTGCTTCCAAAATATAGATTTTAGCAATGCCCAGACTGTATGTAGTGCAATTGTTTTTATAACTGTCCATTACAAGCACTTCACAGCTCATTTGGTAGCTCCTTTGCACTGACAGCTAAAAATAATAAATCTGTGTTATTAGGAAACTTCAAGTGATTCCATCAATTAAAGTCAATTCGGCTTCCAAGCATCCTTTACATTTGCAGATTGGCCAGTTACACACATTTACATTTCTTTCAGGCAAGCAGGCACCCTGGAAAGCAGGCTTGTCCAGCTGTGTGCCCGCCCTTGTTTAACACCACTGGACACACCCTGCCTTACACTTCATCTGAAGCATTTCAACTGTTGCTGTTAACCCTCCCTGAATGGTTGTCTCTCCCAAAAAAGTAGGGGAACTGTTATTCTTCAATTGAAAAATTATAGGAACGTGGTTCCCCTCAGATCCCGCCCACTTCTACCACTGGTCACAAGGAGTGAAGCATGCATTTGAACATCATGCACAACACCAAAGCATTCTACTCATGGGATGGAACTCAACCAAAACCACTCTTCCATCTGTTGATAAAGATTGGATACCACTGCAAAATTTTAAAAAATAACATTGCAGTGACGCAGCATTTAAACAAAGCAGCACAATGTAACAACAGAACACATCAGCACAACGAAAGGGCACACAACATGTGCACACGTGTTTTTGTCGCACATTACCACCTCCAGAATTCTGATATCTTAATTCAGAGGTAAAAGATGTTTGAAACAAGCACTGCCTTAACTGACCACCTTGGACATTAAATAGCGGCATCCCTGTGCGTCTTGACTTAGTGCTTCCAATGCTCACATTATGTGATTGGGCCCCATTCCTGCAATTCATACTTGCAGTGCTCACCTTATGTGAAATGGCCCACCAACAGCTTTGTGAGAGCAGTTTTTGAAAGCGTCATCGGGATCGTTTATAATAAGGACACACACTTATGCTGGAGGTATTAGCAATATCTGTCTGCGCCTACCTATACAGTATATTGTATCTCTACAGGCAACAGTGAAAATGTATTTCAATGTGCGATATGGCAGTAACACAACTTACTGCTAACAAGGGTAATATCACCAACAGCTTTAACCTCTGACAAATTTAAGGATTGGTGACACAAGGCTGTCCACACGGTAGGTCCCTTGCATTACCGGAGTTAAAGTTGGAATTTGACTCCTGAGGAAAGAATTGAATCCAAGACATTAATGCTAGACAATCCACCTCCTACATGCTGACCTAAAATAACATTGTAAGGTATACATTTCATAGTAGAATGCTCAGCCAATGTTGAGACTGAGGGCCTCGTTTACGATCTTTTGGCATAGGGCAGTGCTGCAAGCCTTCCTGCTGCGCTGCTCTACGTCAAAAGAAATCAGATATTGCACATTCCTGTTCTTTCCTCATGCCCTGGTGCACAAATGGCTGCCATGCGCCAACGCAGGCACCCTAGCGCCATGGTGCAAGTGTGTCTGCGTTCTAGGGGTGATTGTTGTTGTGCAGGAAAGGACTCTTTCCTGCACAAAAAGCAATCAACGGAGGCGATTTTCTCTTTCAAAGTGTGCTGCTGAATGTAGCACACATAAAAAGAAGAAGAAACTAGGAGAAATAAAGTTATTTCTCCTCATTGTGCCTCCCCTATGCTGCCCCTGGCTTTTGATGCATTCCCAGGGTTAAGAAATCTCGTAAATCTAGGAATGTGTCAAATGCCATAGGGGTTACGTGGGAACACCCACTGTTACGTCCATGGCATGCCTCCCTATTGCAGGGTGAAGCAATGCAATGACTTGCACTGTGTTGCCTCAGTCCATATCTACCAGGCCAGGTAAGCTATGCTGGGTGGCTTTACGTGGCCTTGTAGATAGGGCCCTGCAGTGTGCACGGCCGGACCGTCACAGAAAGGGATGTTCAAGCAGCACAGGGGCCTTGTAAATGAGGCCCTGAGTTTGGGCCAGAAGTTGTAGAAGGGAAAAAATATAATGATCGTTGACAGGTAAAGACATGCAGAAGCATTTCTGTGACATCAGATACAATTTACTGTGTATTTCACTTTTATTTAAAACAATATATATCAAAGAGCAGCTGTTAGTTTGACACCTTAAACTGCATATCTGGAAAACATTTTTCTGATGCAACTCACATTACAGAAGAAGAAAAGTAATATCTTAGTGCAACGTATCCCCCATCCAGGCAGCTACTGTTCTGAGGACACCAGTTTCTCACTCACTGTTCTTATTTTCTCTGTGCAACTGATGGAGCAGGCTAAATGAAATTTGTTTAACCTCCTAACAATTTTCGTAAAATAATTAATAAACATGTTCGTTTAAGTGAAGTAATCAACAAAGTATGTTATATGTGATGGAAAAGGTAACACACAAATTCATGTGCAAAATAATTGATTTACCAATGTCCATGTGTCTAACATAACAAAATAATTGCGTACTAATTAAATAATAAATGCATGATTCGTGCTTTAAAATAAAAAAACGTCTTGTTGCAAAATATAGTGAATGGTAAGTAAGGATGGCTTTAAATGTTGCTTTTTGCTAGGTAATACCTAATCGGGGTACATAGAAGACGGTAGGGAAACGAAAAGGTTATATTTCTCTATTTTAACAATATTTTGTTTATCTTTGAAATAGTGCATTTAAGTCTAATCGAGCTGTGATACAAAATGGCCGCCGTTTGCTAAGAGTGCGCATGCGCTGAGAAACCATGTGATAGAGGAAAGAAGCTGGGGAAAAGATGATCACGTGCTGGTGCTGAAAGGCTGGAATGGAAGAATGGTCAAGGCTAATGTGACCTTTTTGAACTGACGTGTGCCAAGATGATCAGCAAGAAGCGTGAGAAGCAAAAGTTGAATGAAAGGACAAAACCACAGAACTAAAAAGTAACAGAAAAAGATACAATTTGGACTGATCGAAACAGATGAGTAATACCATGAACTGTGAGAAACGATGCAAGTATGGACATTCCACATGGAACTGGTTCTGACTGGGAAGTTTGATTAAAAAAATATATTGAACTGAAATTTGACCAATGAGAAAGAAGCGCGCCACTAAGATGCAACAATTTTATTCAGTAAGCTAGAATTAGGGTATAAGAAGACCTACTCTGGTGGGAGGGATAGTATGTTAGTTCTTTATTATTGAGACGCTGAGACACTGTGCTGCGGGAGATGCTGTCGGAGTTAGAATTACTGGGAGACTGTTAGATGAGAAGAGCTGCGGTTGCCGATGCTGACGAGCTGAAGTTTCTGCTGTTATTTTTATTTTCCAGTTGAGTATAAAATGCTGTTTTTGAGAATCTTTATTTTCCAAAGTAATTTTGTTCAGAACTATTAGGTTATCTAGATAGGTAGATAGGTTATTTAGTGTTTTCCCCCATGACAATTTATTCTGCTATCTAATTGACTTGCATAATTAATATTGATCTAATAAATGTAAGAAAACTGAATAATAAAACCTAAATTTCTTTTCCATGCTTCAAGAATTATATAAACTTTTAAGATTCTTTAAACAAACGACTCAGTGATTCTTTTAACTCAAATGTTTAAGGTAAATAGTCATAAGTTTATTGTGATTTAGCTGGTTCTAATCACTATTAACTAAAACCTACTAGATGGTCCATCGACCAATGAGCAGGAATACCTTAAAGAACTAAAATGAGAAGCAACATGATATGATAAAGAAGGTATCCCGGCTCCTTCCAGCGGTGTATCATTGTGTTTTATCCTCCTAGGAGATTAGTATTGAGAGTACGAGGGAAATCCAGGAGAAATAAATGAATTTGTGAGTAAATTGGCGGTGTCATGGGCCCTACCGTCATGTGGATATAGTGTGTGTGTGTGAGAGAAATAAGTTGTACCTGGATGACCAAAAAGTGACCTAGGAGAAATTCTTTTCATGGTATCCGCTGCATCAGATTTCTTGGTAGCAGAGTTATGGTTTCTATAGATTAGTTTGGTGTTTATTGATTATTGATTATTGATAAGTTTATGACTAGTATTTTATGTTGAGTCGCGTTATGTTATATGTGAATCTACACGCTTCTGGGATGTAGGAAGTGGAACACGTGTGGCAAGAGAAGTCACATGGAATGGTGCATTGTCTGAGTTCATATTGGTGATAACACAGGTTGTGTTATGATAGGGACATTTTCTGTACAAAAGGTGTGTAAGTGAAATAGCGATCAAGTTTTCTTGTGAAACTCTGGCCTTAATTCTCGGGAGCAGTAGTCTCCACATGTGTTTTATCCCCAGAGAAACGGGTTTACTGTTTGCTTGAAAGAAGGGTAAGGTAGAGGAAAGTGCTACTTTATCGGCGAAACGAAAAAAAATTCTGTGGTAGGGTAGAGGTAAGCGCTGCCTACTGGAAATACAGAATTCTTGTGTAAATGGACAAAGCTGTCACTTTTGATTAGTGAATCAGACAATGGAAATGTTTTAAATGTTGTAACAAACAGAGAATTATTGAAAAGAAAATTGCCGATAATTTTTGTAAAGGAGGGGTCAAGAACAGGAGAAACGTAGACAAGAACCGCGCTAGGATTGGTTAGTGCGCTAGTCACGTGGATACAGGAACAGGAGTGACGTAGACAAAAAGCCGTGCTGGGATTGGTCAGTGCGCGGTAGGAGGAAATCGTTTTGATTGGAGTGTTGGTGTGAGTCGCGCTGGGATTGGTTGAAATAACGTACACAGAACAGTGTTGAATTGCGGATCGTTTGAGAAGAAAAACCGATTGAAAACATGTCGTATTATGAATATGAAAGGGAGAAAACGTCATGGATGACGAAAATTAAGAATTTCTTTAAGAAAGGCAAAAAGGTAGTAACTAGAGAGGGACAAGTAATTCCTCCACCGAAATCGCCAGCTTCACATATGATGCTGAAATATGGATATCATACATGCATATGGTTAGAAAATTGGGCAAAATATACGAAGAATGATGGAGCATTGGCATTTCCTGAGAATGGTTCATTTAATGTAGCTGTATTA
Organism: Calotriton arnoldi; assembly: GCA_963921515.1. Taxonomy (NCBI): domain Eukaryota; kingdom Metazoa; phylum Chordata; class Amphibia; order Caudata; family Salamandridae; genus Calotriton; species Calotriton arnoldi. The sequence continues at coordinate 3,505,863 of CAWUFW010000285.1, forward strand.
CGGAACTTGAGAGAAAAGATGACAAAGTTAGAACCTAGACCTAGACCGACACAGTTTGAAGCGTTGACGGAATGGGAAGATGAGATGTATGAACGAGAGAGATTCAGAGGTTTGAGGAATCATGAGTTTATGCCTGGAAGAATGTGGGGGATAAATCATGAAGACAGAATAAAGCATTGGAGATGTGCTAACATGACAGGAGGATTGTTTCCAGCATTTACAGTTGAGGAAGATGCGAAGAGAAAACGTACTGAGAAAAAGAAACATGTAGAGAGAGAAAGATATATGCATGAAGGGAGTGAAACAGATGATGAATTGCTGGAAGATATTCTAAATAGAAATCCACCTCCATACCAACAGAGTTCTGCGGTGGTGACACCTAATGCACCGCCAATGGAAACTGAGAGGAATAAAAATCCTGATAGAAGAAATGAAATAAATAGGTCACAAGATAAATTAAAAACTTCACAAAATGAAGAAATAGAAAGTGACAATGCAACCGAATTAGCAAAAACGACAAAGGAGTTAACTGAGAAAATAAGAGCATTAACAAAGAACATGGAAGCTGTAACTGTACCAGTGACAATAGGTCCAGTAATGCCAGTTTTTGAGAATCAGAAAATTGACGAACGCTCTTTAGTAATTCCCATGAATTCACAATTTCCGAAGGAGAAAGAAGGGATGGAACAGAATGAATGTACACGTAACTTGGCTAGTACCTTTTGACCAAGTCCACCTACTAATTTGACGATAAATGAGAATAATGTTAGGAAAATGCCTATGGTAACAGAGTCTGCATCAGTAACACCAGAAAGGAGTAGCAATTGGATGGAGTTAAATAGTACACCTATAGGTCCGACTCCAGATGAATTAAATGAGTGGATGAAAGCATTTAAATCAAAAGAACCAGAAGAAAAACCATTTGACGTAATTAGGTTAAAAATTGGCATGGAAGAATTGATTTTAGGAACGATTGGTACAGAAAAATTACCAGGATGATGAGATTATGTTTTTGTGCAAAAGTCTTACATGGAGAGCTAGAAATTTACATGACAAGATGGAAGAGACAGCAAGTGAATTTGGAGTAGATTTTGTAAAAGTGAGAACATTGCAGAAACCATACAGAGTAGATTTTTGTGAAAAAGATATAGAGAATTTGAACACGGCAGGAAGACTGACTCAAATAAAGGAGTTAATTGTTTTATTGAGGAAATGGGGTGATGTGGACAGATGGAGAAACAGGTGGTCGAAAAAGAATGAGAAAACAGCAGATAAAGCTTCTTTGGCTTTTGCAGTGACAGATAAGGAACCAGTTGTAAGAGAATACCCGATGAGAGAAACTCCAGGTGGTAGTTATGTACATGTTCCCTGGACTAGACAGGATATACTGTCATTTACGAATGACTTCCCGAAGCTGAGAGAAAAACCAGTAGAATGGTACCGACAAGTGGAGAGATTCGTGAAAGTGTCAAAAGTGTTGTGGATAGATTTGGATGGATTGTTTGATATAGTAGTGCCAGCTGATATATGGACTGAATGTAAGATTACTGTTGATTGGCCAACTGTAGAATATCCAAGGGATCCTAAAACAGGAGCCCCAGGTCCAGAAGTGATGAGAAAGTATGACCAAGTGATTACCTTTTTGAAGAATAAGATTCCACCTAAAGAAACAGATTGGGTAAAAATAGACAGAACAACGCAAGAAAGTAAAGAATCGGTACATGCGTACTATGAGAGGTTGTTGTTAGTTTTCAAACAGTATTGTGGTTATGAGGAATTGAGTGAGAAGGATATGAGTCATTTTGTATATAGATTTGTGTATGGATTGAAACCAGAGATAAGTGAAATGATTAAACAACATATGATTTGCTGGCAAAACAGCACGGTGGATGAAGTTTTGAGGTATGCTAAATATTGTAGTGATGATATTGAGAGTAGACAGCGTAAATTGAAGGAAAAAGTAATGTGGGCACAAGTGAAAGTGGCAGAGAAGCAGGAAGCTCAATTGACTAATACTGGGAATGAAACAGGACAGAATAAATTTCGACCTAATATAGGTAAAGGAAAAGGACAAATGAGTATAGATGAAGCAAAGAAAAAATGGCCATGTCATAATTGCGGAAAGACAGGGCATTGGAGAAACGAGTGTAAGTTTCCCCCAAAACCTAATGTGGAAAATCAATCATTAAATCCACAGGTGCAGAATGAGGTAGTTGTTCAACAAAGTCAGGTGCCACAACCACCACTTCCCAAGAGTGTTAATCAACAGAAATACAGTGCAGAGACTGGATTCTACGGAGGAGAACAGGTAACACAGTTGCCGCGAGCAGCTGCCATTTCTCAGTACTGGTTACGACAGGGTGAGAATGATTTGGATGAGGATTTATGACGGTGCCTAGGAGAGGGAAAAGAGTGCGTACTTGGCGCAACTCTAGGGGTAGATCAGTCTGGTCCATTTGTGGATGGAGAAGTGAATGGTGCAAATGTAATATTCCTTGTCGATACTGGAGCTACCCGTTCTACTGTTAGGTCAGTGGAAATTCCAAACCTTCCTCTCTCAGGTGAACATATCCAAGTAATCGGAGTATCAAATCAGCAGATCAGGACGCCACTTACTGAATTAGTGGAAGTAAAAATTGGTCCTTTTAGTGAAATGCATAAATTTGTGGTGTGTGACTGTAGTCCCGTAAACCTTTTAGGGCGTGACTTGTTGTGCAAAATGAACTGCACCATCTATTGTACACCCGATGGAATTGCATTTCAAACCCCAGATGAAGACGTACTGTACAAAATGACAATGATAAACCAAGAACCAGAAATAAATGGTTTGTTTCCCATATTTGATATAGAAAAACTTCCAATTGAGTTAAAAGAAACAGTGAAAGAAAACGTGTGGGACTTTACAAGAGAAGATATAGGACTAATGAAAGAAGTAGATCCCGTAAAAATAACAGTAAAAGAAGGAACGAGTTACCCAAATACGCCACAGTATAAATTGACACCAGAAATAATTGAAGGAATAACTCCAGTGATAAATAAAATGATTGAACAAGGGATTTTAAAAGAAATAATGAGCAGTCCATGTAATTCACCTATAATGGGATTGAAAAAGCCAAACGGAACATATAGAATAGTACAGGATTTAAGAAAGGTAAATAAAATTGTTGTGCCTTGTTGTCCAATAGTGCCAAACCCTGCTGTAATTCTATACCAAATTCCACATGAAGCAGAATGGTACACAGTAATTGATTTATGTCATGCATTTTTCTCCATACCTTTACATCCAGATAGACAGCCATTATTTGCATTTAGGTTTGGAGAGCGTATTTTGGCATGGTGCCGAATTCCTCAAGGGTACACAGAAAGTCCCTCAATTTTTAATCAGATTTTAAAGAAATCATTGGAAGATTTAAAAATGCCAGAAAAATCAGTAATGGTCCAGTACATTGATGACCTACTAGTGGCATCAAAAACGAGAGAAGCATGCGTCAGTGATACAATTGCTTTACTGAACCATTTAAGAAAAAAGAGGACATAAAGTATCCCCTTCAAAATTGCAGTTTTGTAAAAAAGAAGTACAGTATCTAGGGCATAAAATTGAGAAAGGAGTGCGAAAGGTAACGACTGAAAGAATAAAAATGATTCAAGGAATGAGAGCTCCAATGACGCAAAGAGAGGTAAGAATGTTTCTGGGAATGGTTGGATATTGCCGAAAATGGATAAGTGGTTTTTCATTAATTGCTAAGCCATTGCAAAAACTGACAAAGATGGATGTTAAAGATCCTTTTGAATTGAATGACGAAGAAATGAAAGCATTCAAGGAATTGAAAAAGAAATTGTGTGAAGCGCCGGCATTGGGAATGCCTGATTATGAGAAGGATTTTGAACTGTATTGCAGTGAAAGAGATGGATGTGCATTTTCAGTTCTGGTACAAAAACATGGGACAATGAAAAGACCAATTGCTTATTTTTCAGCTGTCTTAGATCCCATAGCAAAAGCATTGCCTGGATGTTTGAAAGCTGTTGCTGCTACTTGTGTAAGTCTGGAACAAAGTGAAGGCATAGTGATGGGGTATCCACTGAGAGTATATGTTCCCCATTCTGTGGAAATTCTCTTGACAAGAACAAAAACTCAATACATGACACATAGTCGGCTGACTAAGTATGAAAAAGTAATTTTGAGTGCAGATAATGTGACCATTGACAGATGTATGAATGTGAATCCTTCAACATCATTACCGGATGAAGAAAGTATAATTGAGCAAGATGAAGTAGATCATGATTGTCTGAATGTGCTCGAATATTGTACAAAACCAAGATCTGACATACGAGATGAGCCTTTAAAAGAGTCAGATTATGTGCTGTTTGTGGATGGCTCATGTTTGAGAACGAGTGAAGGAGTTCTAAGTGCAGATTATGCAGTGTGCACAGTAGCAACTGTAATGGAAGCATCTTGTCTGAAAGGAATAAGGTCTGCCCAGGTTGCAGAACTGATAGCTCTGATTCAAGCATGTAAGTTGGGAAGAAATGTGAGAGTTACGATTGTGACAGATAGCCAGTACGGATTTGGTGTCGTGCATGACTTTGGTCAGATTTGGTCACAAAGAGGTTTTTTGACGTCTGCAGGAACACCTATCAGAAATGGAGATTTTGTGAAAAAACTGCTTGAGGCAATACAGCTGCCTAGGCAGATTGCTGTAGTGAAGTGCAAAGCCCATAAGAAAAATGAAGATTACATAACTGTCGGTAATAATTATGCTGACGAAATCGCACAATATTGCGCAAAGAATATGGTTTCATTAAATAAAAATCGTGAAAGAGAGCATATTTCTTATCCTTTGCTTTTTACTAACACTGTTGAGACATGGGATGAGGTGAGACAGTTACAGGAAGCTGCAAGTGATGAGGAAAAAGATACATGGATAAAAGCAGGATGTAGAAGACATGAAGAAAATGGTGTTTGGGTTTACAGAGATGAAAGACCAGTTATGCCTGATAGCATGATTTCTGACATGGCACAGATGTACCATGGACAAGCTCATATTGGGAGAGATTCAATGATCAGACTTTTTAGACAAACATGGTATAACCCAAAATTCAGAGCAATAGCTGAGAGTCTTTGTCAAAGATGTCTTATTTGTCAGCAGTTTAATCCAGGAAGAAATACAATAGTGAGTCTAGGAACAATAGGACGAGAAGGAGGTCCATTCACTAGAATGCAAATGGACTTTGTCGAAATGCCCCCTTGCAACAGATTAAGGTATGTCCTAGTGGTTTTCTGTTTGTTTTCCCGTTGGGTGGAGGCATACCCAACAAGAAGGAATGATGGAATAGCAGTAGCAAAACTTATGCTGCGAGAATTCATTCCAAGGTATGGTTTTCCAGTCACGATTGAAACAGATAGAGGAACACATTTCCAAAATGAACTAATTAAATTAATTTGTGAAGCACTCAGCATTAAACAGAAACTGCATTGTGCATACAGACCAGAGGCTTCTGGAATAGTAGAGCAAGTAAATGGAACAATTAAGAACAGGTTAGGAAAAATGTGTCAAGCTACAGGACTCAAATGGCCAGATGCCTTGCCACTAGTTCTAATGACAATCAGAAGTATTCTTGAAAAAAGAACTGGGCTAAGTCCACACGAAGTAATAATGGGACGAGCAATGAGACAAGCACAAGTACCTGTCAACAAACTACTGACTATAACTGATGATCTAGTGCTGGATTATTGCAAAGGATTGGCTGATGTAGTACATTCTGTGTTTCATCAGGTTGGATCGGATGCGACCACTCTTGAAAGGAAACCAGCTCACGACTTGAATCCAGGAGATTGGGTCCGCATAAAAGTCCACAGGAGAAGAAACTGTTTGGTTCCTCGCTGGGACGAACCACGACAAGTGATCCTGGTGACAACTGCAGTCAAGTGTGCAGGAGTGAAACATTGGGTGCATGCCAGTCATACCATCAGAGTTCCAGATCCTGAAGATCGACATGTGAGTCGACATCTGGAAGTGTTGGATAACAGTTCAGCATCAGAAGCAGAAGAAGAAAGAGACAGGGTGCCAGAACTTGAAGATCGACCTGAAAGTCGACATCTGGAAGACCCAACTACAAGTACTACGATAGAAGAAGAAGAAGAAGAAGAAGAAATAGCTGAAGTTCCAGAACTTGAAGATCGACCTGTAAGTCGACATCTGGAAATATCAGACACAAGTTCAGAATCTGATACAGATCATTCAGACTGTGAAGAAATTCAAAGGAGAAATTGGAAATTTGAAACAATTAAAGAAGAAACTGAACCAGAAGATGATAATAATGAGAAGCCAAGTACAAGTTGTGGTGAGAATCCTTCGGAGATAATATTAATAGACAAGAAAGGGAGAGTGTCAAGTAGAAAGCTAGAAAATTCGGAAGAACACCGAGGAGCAATAGGGACAGATAGTCAAACAAAAAAGCAGGGAAATTTAGAAGCAGAGAGAAAGATAAACACCAATTCGGAAGAACCTCGAGGAGGGACAGAAATAGGTGAACAAAAGAAGGAAAGAACAGAACCACAAGTAAAGGGAAATAATGAGATCATAAGTTTCAAAATAAGAGACAATTACGAAAAACTTGAAACTGAGTCTGAAGAAAGTGGAGAAGAAGGAAACACCAAATCAGAATCAAGAAAAAGAAACTGGAAATCAGAAAGAGGAGAAAAAGAAAGTGAAGCCAAAAGGCCAAGAAAAGGAGACAATTGGCCCGACGAAGTAAGAAAATTAAGATACAGAATAATAAGGATAGGAGGAAAAAGTGCTGAACAAGTGAATGAAATAACAAGTCAGAAAGAGCAAGAAAAACAAGGTGGAAAACGGTTGCAAAAGACGAAAAGACTAAGGAAAGTGAATTCAAAGTACAAATCACCTGAATGGTTGTATATTGCTTTGACTGATTACAAGGAAGAGAAGAACACTCACGAGAACCCAAAGCCAAGAAACCAAATGGGCGAAGGTGAAGGGCAACAAACCTGAAGAAAGTCTTAAAGACCTCTACTGGATTTGACAAAATACTGGATGTGACAAGTTTTACTGGATATGACAAAGAAAGAATTCTGAAAAGAATTAAAAGAAAGTACCAAGTGGAGACAAAAACATTGGAGTGCAGAGTGGCAAATAAGTCATTTTCTGAGGTGTAGTGACACAATTTTCTGAAAATCAAATAAGGCAATAAAACAAAATGGAGAATAATAGAAATAGAAAAAGTTAATGTGAATTTCTAGGTAGATGGTGTAAAATGTGCTGCTTTTGTACAGGATTATTAGTGACAATATGGATAGTTTTGGCAATCACAATTCCAATTAGTTTAGCTGTAGTAGAAACAAAGAATAATACTGAAAAAGAGAAAGAAGCTAACACCCAAGAACCAATTGTTTTAAGAAGTAGTGCAGAATTACATAAGGACAAGTCAATTACAGATTTTTCAAAAAATGTTTTTACAAAATTATTATATGAGTACGTAGAAACGATGGATGTGAGAGATTGCTATGTTTGTATGCAATTACCTGCATCTGTAACAGAAGGTGTGACTTATCATCACTTACCTTTGACATATGGAATAACATGTGGTGTCCTAGCAAGTTTTTTTTATAAAACTGGTAGATTAGAATATTATTATACTGACATAGATAGGATTTTTGCAAAGGTTTCAGTAGTTCCAGAACTAAACAAAATTAAACCTGGAAAAACATTTGGAGAGTACTTTTTAATAAATCAGATTCTAACATTAGAAGATATAATGAAAAACAACCTTACTTGTGAGTTAAATAAAGAAGAAAAAGTATTTTTAGAAATGGTTGAAGAGAGAAGAGTGAAATTCCAAAGGAAAGCGATAGAAGAGACAAGAACACCTTTAGGAGTGTTTGGAGAAGAAAATCATGACAAGAAAAAGACAAATGCAGCAATGACTTTAGATTGGCCTCAGACAGGAAGGTTGTGTATTAGGAGAAATAAGACAGTCTATGACAATCATTTTGTAGGTTCCAGTATCTGCTATGATTATTATCAAATTTTAGGTGGTTGGGGATTCAAAGGAGGAAAGGATCCAATATTTCCAGGGATCTATTATATTTGTGGGAATAGGGCTTATTACAGGTTGCCGGACCATTGGTATGGATCATGTTATGTAGGCCTGGTCTTTCCAAAAATCTTTCATATAGACAGAAAAGAAAAAGGAACATACAGAATGATTAATAACTTAAAACGTAGAAAAAGGGAAAGTTTTTCAGAAATAGTAGGTGATATCTTTGGAGCATTGATACCAGCAGTGGGAATATCTTTGAATGCATTTAAAATTCGGAAATTATCCACAGTAGTAGATCGTTTATCTACAGATACTGCTGGAGGGTTCTTAATGGTAAATACCGAAATGGTTGCCATGAGAGCTATGGTGATGCAAAATCGGCTTGCCCTTGACATTCTTTTGGCAAAAGAGGGTGGAGTCTGTGGAATGCTGAAAGTCCAACATTGTTGCACTTACATTCCTGATAAGAGTGAAAATATACAAAAGTATATAACAAACATTACAAATTTGCACAAAGAATTAGTTCCACTGGAAGTTGAAAGTGCCCTTTGAAAACTTGGTAAAGGGTTTTCTTCAATAGCAAATTGGTTAACAAGAATGAGTAGATTAATGATGGGGAAAGTTATAATAATAGCAACCATGGTAATAATACTAATTTTGGTAATGAAGCTTATAATAACATGCATAAAGAGAAAAAGAAGACAGAATCAAATAAGAAGAAATGACAGAATAATTAAAGAGAGAGAGAGAGAAAAGGGTGAAATAGAATTAGAAGAAATGAAAGAGAGCATGTATCAAGATACAAAGAGACAAGATGAAAGGGATACGGATGTATAAACTAACAAAAGCAAAAAGGATAAAAGATATATGCTGTCTGAAAAGAATGTATAACTTGGGTTTATGTGGTGATGTTAAAAATCACCAAAGGGGGCTGTTGATGGAGCAGGCTAAATGAATTTTTTTAACCTCCTAACAATTTTCGTAAAATAATTAATAAACATGTTCCTTTAAGTGAAGTAATCAACAAAGTATGTTATATGTGATGGGAAAAGGTAACACGCAAATTCATGTGCAAAATAATTGATTTACCAATGTCCATGTGTCTAACATAACATAATAATTGCGTACTAATTAAATAATAAATGCATGATTCGTGCTTTAAAATAAAAAAGTCTCGTTGCAAAATATAGTGAATGGTAAGTAAGGATGGCTTTAAATGTTGCTTTTTGCTAGGTAATACCTAATCGGGGTACATAGAAGACGGGAGGGAAACGAAAAGGTTATATTTCTCTATTTTAACAATATTTTGTTTATCTTTGAAATAGTGCATTTAAGTCTAATCGAGCTGTGATACAAAATGGCCGCCGTTTGCTAAGAGTGCGCATGCGCTGAGAAACCATGTGATAGAGGAAAGAAGCTGGGGAAAAGATGATCACGTGCTGGTGCTGAAAGGCTAGAATGGAAGAATGGTCAAGGCTAATGTGACCTTTTTGAACTGATGTGTGCCAAGATGATCAGCAAGAAGCGTGAGAAGCAAAAGTTGAATGAAAGGACAAAACCACAGAACTAAAAATTAACAGAAAAAGATACAATTTGGACTGATCGAAACAGATGAGTAATACCATGAACTGTGAGAAACGATGCAAGTATGGACATTCCACAAGGAACTGGTTCTGACTGGGAAGTTTGATTAAAAAATATATTGAACTGAAATTTGACCAATGAGAAAGAAGCGCGCCACTAAGATGCAACAATTTTATTCAGTAAGCTAGAATTAGGGTATAAGAAGACCTACTCTGGTGGGAGGGATAGTATGTTAGTTCTTTATTATTGAGACGCTGAGACACTGTGCTGCGGGAGATGCTGTCGGAGTTAGAATTACTGGGAGACTGTTAGATGAGAAGAGCTGCGGTTGCCGATGCTGACGAGCTGAAGTTTCTGCTGTTATTTTTATTTTCCAGTTGAGTATAAAATGCTGTTTTTGAGAATCTTTATTTTCCAAAGTAATTTTGTTCAGAACTATTAGGTTATCTAGAGAGGTAGATAGGTTATTTAGTGTTTTCCCCCATGACAATTTATTCTGCTATCTAATTGACTTGCATAATTAATATTGATCTAATAAATGTAAGAAAACTGAATAATAAAACCTAAATTTCTTTTCCATGCTTCAAGAATTATATAAACTTTTAAGATTCTTTAAACAAACGACTCAGTGATTCTTTTAACTCAAATGTTTAAGGTAAATAGTCATAAGTTTATTGTGATTTAGCTGGTTCTAATCACTATTAACTAAAACCTACTAGATGGTCCATCGACCAATGAGCAGGAATACCTTAAAGAACTAAAATGAGAATCAACATGATATGATAAAGAAGGTATCCCGGCTCCTTCCGGTGGTGTATCATTGTGTTTTATCCTCCTAGGAGATTAGTATTGAGAGTACGAGGGAAATCCAGGAGAAATAAATGAAATTGTGAGTAAATTGGCGGTGTCATGGGCCCCACCGTCATGTGGATATAGTGTGTGTGTGTGAGAGAAATAAGTTGTACCTGGATGACCAAAAAGTGACCTAGGAGAAATTATTTTCATGGTATCCGCTGCATCACAACTCACCAAGGTGCAGCCCTGGAGTTAGGCTAATCTCTCCCCTCATCAATGCAAGCTCACTTCCCCTCCATGAATTCTTCCATGAGATTGTGAAATGTGGACCTATTTATGCACCTTTCTGGTGCAGTCCTAGGAGGATTCTTGAATCACAAATATCCCTCTGATAGCACTGCATGTCTCAGATGAGCCACAAGCAGAGATTCTCTTGTAAAAGTACATCTTGCTTTAATTGCTTGATTCTGCTTATTAGTAAGGAAAAGCTGATATTGCACTTTGTTTCAGGTTTAGATATTTCTGAATATTTCAATATTAAATACTTTTTGACATATTATGTATGTGTTTCAGTTGCAAATGCTGCAATGCAAAATGTAAGGGTGATATCAATGTCCTTTAAGTCAGATTTGCGTCCACCTTGGCCAACTACAAAGTGGCTATGCATTACTAAAGGTTCTACGTGTCTGGCCTTGTAAAGGCAAGGTGATCTTAGACCAGGTATACTAAGAATTGGGTCACAGAGCAGTTACTTATTTGGAAAGCATGGCTATGCAGCTTAAACCTTTTATTGTGCTGACATGAATGCACTATCCTGTTATGGCGCAAAATAGCCATTCCAAAAGGATTTGTAGAAATCCTGGGACATATTTACAGGCCCCTAGCTTATCTGCAGCATCACTTTTTTGACTCTCTGGTGGCGCACAACACTTCACCATATTTACATGGCCATGCAAAGTCACCCGGCCTGGCTTTTCATGGCCTTGTAAATATGGCTCCCTTTCATACATTACTCTGCGTGAAAGGGGGATTCCATGGGTGTTGCTGTGGGTGTTCCCACACAACACCCATGGATTCTGACGCATTCTCAGATTTACAAGGTTTCATAAACCTGGGAATACATCAGATTACTATGGCTCCCCAGGGGAGGAGTTAAAGTTGTGCAACATAGAGAAATACCTTTATTTCTCCCTGTTTTTGCTCTTTCTATGTGTGCTGCATTCTTCAGCACATAAAGAAGGAGAAAACGCAGTCAATGATTGTTTTTGTGAAGGAAGGTGTCCCTTCCCACACAAGAACAATCATCCCTGCAACACAGACGCCCTTGCACCATGGTGCATGGGTGCATGCATTGGTGCTTGGTAGCCATATGTGTGCCAATGCAGCGGAAAGAACAGGGATGCATCTTATTGCTGTAAATATGGCGCAGCACAGCAAGGTGGCCTGCAGCACCGCATCATTTTCTAGTAAATATGCCCCCCTCTCTCATTGCTACTAATGGAACAGGATTCTCTCTTCAAATCCTACCTAATGGAAAGTTCTAGTTTCTTGATACGGTTGGTGAAATTTAGATTCACATTTTGGATGTAGCTGCAAGTAATTAGAAACACACGTGTTCCACCGCCTTTAAGAAAAATCACATGCTGACATTTTGCCATATAATTTAGTGAGTACTAAAACTCATTCAGAGTCATAAAACAACACAAAAGATATAAGAAAGTTAAGAGTAATTTTTATTGGAAACTGAGACTTTAACATGCATTTAAAATGGAATTGTATATATGTAACTTTTTTAGCACTTGTAAAATGGCATTCGCCATTGTGGATTTATAGTTAAATCAAATTTCCCATAGGAAGAGAGATTTTTGTTTTGCCAATAATTTTGAACTGTTTAACAAATCCTCCGAAACTTTCCCAAAAAAGTTCATCCACCTCAGCTCCTGCATATAAAATGTTGTGCTGATCTATCAAACGTGGGGCCAAGAAAAGGGGTGTCCCAATCATTGATTTCCTATTGTAATTGCTGTTGGAAATAGTGCTCTCCGGTCGAGAAAAAACAGCTGAATGGAACTACAGCAAATTTGGAATAAAGTTAGAACTTACTCCGAAAGCATGCTTTTTGTGATCTAATGTAAATCTGTTCAGGTGTTTGTGAGAAATTATCATTGAAAAAGGTGCTCGGGTCTTGGAGAGGAGACAGTGATCTGATTGGCTGGCCTCAACTGTGAAGAAATGTTGCTGCTGCCATTACAGGATGCAGTCCATGTGTCCTGTTTAAAAAATAAGGTGTAAAGGGGCATTGTAGGGAGACCTTGATGCCATTGCACTTGTTGGGGGGACCCAGAAGAATCCCCCAAGAGGCTGAAATAAAAACAAAATTGGGCCACTGGTACTACAGTACAACCGCATGACCCAGGCCAGACCTTCTGTGAGGTACTGTGGTAGTCCTGAGGGAAAAGCCAAATGTGTATTGGAAACCTGAAGGTGGTTGGGCATCCTGAGGGCGATGGGAGTCCATTGGGGATTGGGTGCAAACCAACGCTGCACAAGGCAGAAGGCTGTGCACAGCTGGGGGTTAGTGTCTGTTGCAGGGTTGGGCGCAATGCCTGGCCTGAGGACAAAACTGTGTGCAGTGGGGTATTCACCAGCTGAGGAGGGCTAGGTTGCAGACATTGTGGCTAACCACCCACTTAGCACATGCAAAGGCCGTGTGCAGCAGGGGGTTGGATGTGCGCAGGGGATTAGGGCCAGGCCGAAGGTAGGAACAGTTGTAAGTGTCTGCACATATTTTTACACTTTTTTGTTACTCATGCTCCAAAGAAATACCAGAGGCACCCTACATTAATCATTATAGAGATGAACATTCACTGCATGATACATGGGTCTCAGTCACATCCATCCATTGTCATAGTTTATTGTTGCCTTGCAGTGTTGAGTTTAGGGAGGGAACAGAGAGGGGGTGTTATTTGAGAAGTAATCCATTCATAAAATGAGCCATACCCACTTTTATTTATGGGCTGTGTTCAGCTGCTTTTTTGGCACTGGAATGCTATAAGGCATTAGGCAGGTTTTCTGGGTGCACTTGTATTTCACTGTGGTCTGCAGGGACTAAAATAGACTGGATACAACAATGGACCACTGAAGTGCCTTCTATGTCCAATCCTCTAAGTGCTAGAGGTTTCAAATCAAGAAGGTGTCAGAATATTCTATGTCCTGTGTTTGCGATACATCACTTTTTTGGTGGAATTAAGGGTTAATTAATGAGTTTTTCTCTAAACCCTCACAACATGGTAGGCAAGAGCTGGTTTTTAAAAGCTAGTGTTTAAAAGCTTTTGTTGGGAGAGGGTTAAAACTTTTTTGGGGGTTGTCAAAACTTGTCTCTTTATATTTGTTTTTTGTGGGGTGTTAGACCTGGCACCAATGGCGTGGGTCTCCCTTCCATTTTTTGCCTTTACCTCTTGTGTTTTGCTGTGTGCTGGACTCCATTTGTTGATGGTCTAGATGCTTTGGGCACTTTGCCACTGCTGTTCAGTGCCAAAGTGCAAGTGCTCCCTTGGGTAAATTGTTGTTATGGATTAGTGTTTCCATGATTGGCTATTTGATTTACTTGTCAGACCCTAGTATAGAGCACTGTGTGTGCCCAGGGCCTGTAAACCAAATGCTGCCGGTGGGCACAGGTGGGCACTGTTTGTGCCACCCACCAAAGCAGCCTGTAAAATGTGACTCAGGCCTGCCACTGCAGAGCCTGTGTGCAGTCTGGGATTACCATGTTGACTTGGCAAGTGCACACACTTGCCAGCCCCTAAACATTCCCTTTTCTACATATTAGTCACCCCTAAGGTAGGCCCAAGGTACCCCTGTGGGCAGGGTGTATTGTATGTGAAAGGTAGGACATGCCCTGATGTGTGTGGCATGTCCTGATAGTGAAATACTGCCAATTTCGTTTTTCACTATTGCAAGACTATCTGTTCCGATAGGACAGAATGGGGAGTTTGTTTATAACATCTTATAAACATAACTGACCCTGAGAACAAGGTAAACAAATAAAGTTTAGTATGCCTGAACTCAGAATGTTAAAGTGCATCTTTTAGTGAGGGTGATTTTTACATTCTGTGTTTGAAAATACCACTTTTAAAAAGTAGGTATTTTCTTGTCTAACCATCCAGTGTGCCTCTGCTACGTTTGTGTATTGCATGTCTGGCTTTTGGATGACAGGGGCTGGAGAGGGGCAGTGGCTCCAGACGTCTGATGAGTCAGGGCTGGGCTGAATAGACCTGGGCTGCATTAAGAGTAGGGGGAGGAGATTTCCTTTCACCTGCATGGGCCTGGTCTGCCTTCAACAATGCTGTCTCCACCTCCTGCCAGGAAGCTGCACCAGAGAGGACAGAACTGGTTTTGGCTGGGTACAGACACTCTCTGCCTTCAGAGAACAAAGGATTTTGGTGTATAAAAAGAGGGGCCCAGACCCCAGACTTTTAGATCACTTCTGGGAAATCAAGAGGAACCTTTGCCAAGGAGAAGAGCCAGATAAGCTGAGGAGGAATACTACCCCTGTGCTGTTTGCTGTCTGGGGTTGGCCTGCAGTGGCTGCTTGCTGCCAAGGAAAGGAGAAAAAGGACTTTGCTGTTTGCTTTGTCACCTGCATGAAGAAAAGATCTCCAAGGGCTTGAAACTGAGCTTGCCTCCTGTTCTGAAGCCTCAGGGACACAAAGACTTCATCCCTTCTGTCTCTCTGCATCTGGAACTGCTGTTCCAGCTCCCACAGAAGGAAATTGCAACACCGACGCCAGCGAGCGATGCCGTAACCTTCAGCGAAGCCATGGGCACCGCTCGTGAAGAGCACGACGCACCGCCCCGACTTGCACCGTAGGCCCAACGCCTGCTCACGCCGTGCCACATCGACTCGGAAGCCATCAGCGAGGCCACTGCCTACACCAGAGCTGAGGACACCGCTCGTGACATCCATGACGCAACGTCCCGACTCGCGCTGCAGCACTGACGCCGGTGCTTCATCATCGCGGAGCCGATCCTCGACGTGGGTGACTTCGAATCCATTGACATTGCACCGTCGTAAGGATTCAACGCCTCGCCGCCATCCGTGATGTCACCTCCCCGACACAGTAAGGAACCGATGTCTCACCTCCCCTGCGCTGCAGTAAGGAACAGAGGCATCACCTCCCCTGAGGTCGTAAAGAACCGACGCCGCAGGCGCCAACGAAGCATCACCTCCCCGACGCTGTGCACCGCCATTGCTTTCATCAATTCCAAGGTACTGTTCTTTGTGGGTCTGCTGGACTCCGGGCCCGACGCCGCGCACCTTGCGGTCGGCGCCGTTCTTTGGGATTTTCATCTGTCACGACGTCGTAATGACCCCAGGTGGAGTTATTTGTTGCTAGAAGCTTGATATGAGTGAATAACCTATTTCTAATGATATTTTTGATACTGTTTTGGGGATTTTTTTGTCGTTTGGTCTTGTGTTGGGTTAGATAAAGATTACTTATTTTTCTAAACTAGTGTGGTGTCCATTTGTAGTGTTTTCACTGTATTACTGTATGTGTTCACAACTGCTTTACACACTGCTTCTGAGATAAGCCTGTCTGCTCGTGCCAAGCTACCAAGGGGGTGAGCAGGGGTAATTTTAGGAGTGTATCCCCCTTACCCTGACTAGAAGCAAGGGTCCCTATTTGGACAAAGGTACCTACCTCTGCCAACTAGAGACCCCCATTTCTAACATAGGGTTTCACAATTTTGAAAATTTCCACTGTAAGAAACTTGTGGTGACTTCGAGGTGACCCTCCTGTAGGAAACTGACTCTCTGTACAGTGTACTAAAATGAAGTACACTAACTCTCATTTTGTAGTAGTGGGGTCGAGCAGTTAGGCTTATCAGAGGGGAGTGCTAGACATTTGTTGTACTCACAGAAGCAAACAAATGAGACACACACTCAAGAATAAATCCAAGACCAATTTGTAAAAATAATATTGATTTTTATATAACTTTTACACAGTTCTAAGGTAAGTACTTTTGGAGATGCAATTTTGCAAAGTTCAATAAATATATCACTTCTATGCGCAATTACGCACCGTAGGAAAGAATGGGGGAAAAAAGCAGAAAAATACATTGAAATTCAGGCAATGATCTCATGAAGTTCACGTTCTCGTTTTAGGCAGATGTCAGGACCAGGTCCAAAGTTCCAGCAGGAGAAGTTCAGGAGCGTCTCGAATCGGCTAGGAGCAGAGGTGCTGTGGTCTTGGAAACTGGGGTGCAAAGACAAAGGGGTCCACTTAAAAAAGCACTGTGCAGAGGGACCTACAAGTAAGGCCAGTGGATCTCCTTATAGAGAGGAGGTCGCAAGGGCCTGGAGACCATGGGAGCAGAGCTGGTTGGTCTGTGCTGAGCTGTGGGTCTTGGAGAGGCAATCTTGGGACAGCTTTGTCACTCAGGAAGTGGGTCTCGGGTGTCTCGATGTCCCTCAATGAGTTCTTGCTTCTAGTGCTTCAGGAGTCTGGAGCGGCCTCTTCTTCTTAGTGTTTGCCGTTGGGGGTCCGGCATCCTAGGTGTTTGTACGCTGTGGCTCCGGTAGGCCCTGGTGTCTCCAAAAACTTGATAGGGAGACATATCTCACCCTTTGGAGCTGTTGTACCTATTCTTGCTTCAGTGCTGCATTGAGGTCAGGGGGGAGCAGCAAGTCGACAAACCGGACTTCACGGGATTGGGGCATGCGGAGTGCAGGTATGTGATATCTTCACTCCAAGGGAGCTTCACAGCAATTTCTCGAAGTCTGGAGGTGCTCCGGGGTTTTTGGAGTCCTTTCAGATTTCAGGACAACACAGCAGCAGCGATTGTCGAGTCCTGGGAGCAGTAGGCAGGGTTTAGCACCTTTTTCTTCTGCAGCAGGGCTTCTGTTCTCGAGCAGTGGGTCTTCTTTGTCCTGGTATTCTCTTGACCATTGAATCTGATGTTCAGGTCTCGGGGTGCCACCTAAATACTGAATTTAGGGGTGTTGCAAGGGGGAAGTCAGTAGCCAATGGGCTACCTACTTTTAGTGTGTCTACAACCTCTAGTGTCCACTTACTGTGGGAAGAAGCAACACCCTAGCCCTGATAGTAGGTTTTCTCACCATCTCAAGATGATGGAATTTTAGGAGAGGGGTTCACATTGCCAGCCCCGCCCTAGTGGTGGTGTAGGCTAAGTGGAGACCCTCCTCCTAATCTAACTAAGTTTCCCACCTTTCCTCCCACAAAAAGTGAAGCAGGAAAGGGGGCTTGGCTTCCCCCACTATCTGGAGGTTCTTGGGTTGGATTTCAAAGGCAGCATTGCCTTTAAAGCTTCCTTCCCAGGAAGGCCATCATGTCCTGGGGGAGGTGTGAAGCACCTCCACCAGAGCAGGCTTTGACTCCGTCCTCTGAGAGTGCCGGCTCCCACCCCATGAGTTCAGAAACATGTGTGATAGTGGCAGGCTGACCAAAACAAGTCAGGGACCACACCAGTGCTTGGTAGGTTTTCAGGGGAGCCTCTAAAAGGGTCTCCTGTGTGAATGTATTGATAAATTCACCACTGGCATCAGTGAAGATTTATTGAGACAAGATGCTTGGTACCAAACAACTTGAGAATCAGTGAAGCCATCGTGGAGCTAGGAGGCTCGTGTTGACAAGTATCCAGGCCATGTACTCTTTCTGGCTTCCCTGTGCCCTTACAACATCTCAGAATAGACTGGACATTGTAGGGGAGTATCTGTTCATGTTGATATGCCCCCACATAGGATATAGTGCACTCTGCCTTTGGGTTAAAGGCTTGCAGTAGGGGGGACTTACCTAAACCTTATGCAGTATATGGGTGGCATGACACACAGAGATGTGTGCCATGTCGACTCATCAGATTTCTCTGCACTAAGATATGCATCCTGCAATGGCATAGTGCATAACCTTGAAGAGGGGTCTCTGTTGTGGCACAACCAGTGCTGCAGCCCCAGAGGACCCTCTTCAGTACGCATGCCCTAGGTTCCTTTATTCTGCTCTGATGCCAGGTGGCTCGTGGATCAGAGCGCGGGCCACTGAGGGCGGTGGAATCTGCCTGCTGACCGCTAGGAGTTGCTGTGGTGGTGGTGGTGCACCTAATGCCGCATGCCGGGCTTGCATTCTGTCCTGCTGGTGGTTCATGGTAACAAGACTGCTTCAGGAGTGTATTAGTGATGTAGGGGCAATCCCCACCTCCAGTACATCATCCAGGCTTCTGATGCAGTTTCTGTTTGACTCAACAGATTCTTGGCTGTAGTAATGACTGTTGTCATTTTAGGCGGAGACTGACGAGGGCTCTTGTACAAACGCTGTCCATATTTGGTTCAATCTCTCACTTGGTGAAAGCAAAGTGGTCAAATAAAGTCAGAGGTCTTATCTCTTCCACTGACAGCAGTTGATATCTCAGCTGTATAGCAGCTTGTGTTTTTTTAGAGTATTAGATAGCGAGAACTAGACCTAAATATGTGTCAGAGCGCTTTACATGAGCACCAGTATCGTTACAGATGGACACATTCATTAGGTCTCGCATAAGGCAGCGCATGCGCTTCCTCTACGAGGCATCAAGTAATTAGTACGTTAGGTGAAACTCCGTGTTATTTCTGTTGCTGCTTGCCATTAGTTAAAGTTTGTCATTGATTTTGTTAGATGTTTTTTGATTGGCTGTTGATGCGATGCTGAGTTCCTTTTAGTCCGGAAGCAGCGGAGACTAACTACTGTTTACGTCCGCGGGGATGATAATGATATGCAGGCTGTACGTCCAATCGCACTCTTTCCGTGCGCATATCCTCTCTCTCTCCCAGCTACGGGTGACGAGGCAGGAAAGTAAACACTGATATCCTCCTCGTGTGACAGATCGCTCCTTTGTTCGGTGTGTAGCAGTAATGATTTCTGTAAGTCAAGCACCGTATTTCACAAGCAGAGCAGCAGAACATAAATACGTATTAGCAGAGCGCCCATGTCACGGCCGCCATGCTTCCAGTTTCATAAAGCTCAACGGGCGCCATGCTGAGGAAAGAAGGCTCAGACTCTTCTATCAAGCACCGGGCACCAGGGGCGGGCTATAAAGGAACCGCCTCGGGCTCTAAGCCGCTTCAAAAACTCGCGGGTGAGCATGCACATTTTCCAGCCCCACACAGCGCTCGCACAATGCCGGTTTCAACCATGGCGGCCGTATCTTTACATGGCTAGAAGGCTGGGAAGGATGTGCGTCCCTTAATCCTTCTGCGTGTATGTGGAAGCTTGTAGTGTAGCTCCTATTTCCCTAATAGGCTCTGCGCATTGGAATAATATATCCTATAGATTTGAAATAGGACTAAGGTCAGTATGTCCCTATCGAGTATATTAAACTTAATTACTTGTGCCAGCTAGCTCAGAGGCCACTAGAAACTTCTTGACAACAAGAAGGGATTAGTTTCTGGCAGCCGCAAAACATGACCACTGTGTTTCCCTTACAGAATCAGGACATGTCCTAGAGTCGTAGAAACAATAGATAACTATTTCACTCAGCTCAGTCGTGCATGATTTAGTTACTCCTCAAAGTTACACAGAAATAACCAGACGGGCGTTTCAATAAAAAGGTTTATTGAACAGTCTTGTTTCTGTTGTAAGTTAGATGTGCTGTTACGATCACAAGACAGTATGCGAGATAAATGATGTACAAGGTGAGCAGTAAAAATAAATAATACTGCGTTAGCATTATCTTTTCAGCATATATGCATTTACATAAAATGACACAGCCTAAAAATGCGAGTACTCATACGATGCGTTTCTATCCTAGTTCTACCCAGTGTGCCTAACCTTTCCTAGGTGTAGGGAGAAGTAGAAGTAGGTGCTGTATTCCTGACTAGAGTATACTAAGAGTAAGTTACGCCTAGCATGCCAAGAGTCTAGTATGCCAAGAGTCCCTCTAGGTTCTAGTCTGCTCCATACCTGAAGAATGAGAGAGGTAGGAATCTCTATCTGGACTCGAACTCCAACACCCCGCAAGGGAAGTTAGATCACTGGAAGCTGGACTCTCTGCGTGCAGGAATGACAGCGTCTTCTCAGTGTGTCCGGCCGGGAATCGGGCTCCTCTGAAGTCGAGGTCTCCTCTGATTTACAGGGGTTTGGAAAGGTATATTTATACCTGAAAATGTTAGCATTGACGTAAGTTGGGTAGCGAAAGACGTCATGAATGAATCCCTTAAGGAATAGAGGTTCATGCATAATGTATGAGTCCTTGAAGAAATCAATAGTCCTGGGCAAGGGAAACTCCCGCAGCCTGAGGGTCTGTTTTTTCATGAACTCGTTGAGACGCTAGGGTGGACGGATGTCGGAATCCATGCCTGTATTTGGTATGCATGGCTTATGCCTAAATAAGGTCTGGGATTTTATGCCTATATATGGAACAGAGAATGCCGAATCAGAGTCAGTTTACGGGTCTGGTGTAAACATGAGATCATCTACTTCAATAGACAAAACATCATCCACTGTCGTTGGTGTAAGTTGGAACACCTCGTGTAGAAGATTGATCGCACAAAGATGGGAAGCATCGCTCTCAGCATAGGTCGCCGCAGCAATGTTCGCGTTCGTTGTTACCTGTGTGCCTGGAGTTGTTTCTCGTACCTCAGCAGCAGCAGGAGGCGACTGTGAGATCTCAATGAATGCCGACAGCAGTATTGGAAGCCTCTGGGGACAACACAGAGCATGGGCCGTTATCGGGTCCAGCAAAGCATCGACATCCTTTGGCGCAGCTGATGGATATGTTAGACAAGCGTCCAACACGCATTCTTCACCGCATAGCAGGCAGCGTAGAACAGGTAAGATGCAATCATGCCAGATTGGTCGGAATAACAGGAACCACGTGGTATTAAGGTCCCGTAGACGAGTCATGCCCAATAGCTGTACTATTCGCTCACGGCACTTTCTTTCAAGGAGAGCTTTCTCCATTTCGCTCGGAGTGATGTCGGCGAATCGGCTGGCCATAGCGCAATAGCAGACAGATGAATAAAATTCCGGCAACAAGTGCTAGAATTAATGGTATGCCACCAAACACCGAATGTGCAAAGTTCGGAATGATTCCAAGTATTGCCTGGAACGGTGCTAACAGACCGGAGCAAATGCTCTTAAATACATGTACAATTCCTGTTGTATCTGACATGTTAAAGATACGTGATATCATTTCTACGAAATGTATAGGGCAGTTTGTACGTATTAGAGTCTGTATCTCAGCCGAAGTCCTTGCTACTTGTAGATCATAGGTTTCTTTGGCCGAGGTCAAAGGCACTGTTTGTTGCAAAAGCATGGCTTTCATTCTGCTTAAAGTATCAAATCTTATAAAAGAGACGTTCAGTGAAGGCCATAAAGGCGACTCCCTGACTGTGTCTATTGGGGGAAACAATACTTGCATACAGCAAGTGACCCTGGAGTTGACCGTTACTAGATATGGGATGCCTGGCAACATTCCACAGCAGCTCTGATCATTCAACATGAGGTAACTCCCATTCGAAAGTTGTCCAAACGCTGGATTAATCACAGCAGCCGGTGAACGGTGCTGATGGCAAGACAAGTTTGCCACAGAACCATTACAAGCCCCGTGTAAAATAATGTCCTGACAAATGAGTGAACCGGTCAGCGCATGTTTACAGTTAATACCGATAAGATACACTTCACGATCCCCACTCCAACATCTATGTGTGTACGGTAAATTCCAAGATATCTTAATGTATTCCTTACCCAACCTTTCATATTTGCCTGCTTGCATCTGTCTGAGGCAATACTGAAACTGAAAAGTTGTCACAGGCAACGTTATTTTGCCATGAATAACCCATTCTGTAGCTGGTTTTTCTGCCACTGTAAATGGTAATTTCTCCAGTTTTTCAATGCTCAGCACTGTATACCTTGCTCCTCTTTGTGCCAATTCGATCTGTTTATCAGTAAGATTGTATTCTGCAAACAGAGACGACGTGTTGATGAAACGCCAAGGCACATAGCCCGCTCGCAATGATTGCAGCGTCCATGTCAATAACACTATAGAACGTAATTGAGACTGACCTTGTTGTAACATAGCCAAATCTTGTTCTAGAATGTCGATAGCAGAGGATACAATGCCATCCAATGAATAAATTCTGGAGGACAAAGTTGTTAACCCATTGTCGACTACAGAGAGTGTTTTCTCTAAATTAATACGATCAAGTTCACGTATTCGTTCTGCAGCCTCTATCTGTGACACTTTCCATGCTTCGTTATAAGCAGCATAGATGCCGGCATATATGAAACGTTTTTGACGCGGTTTTCTTGGTCCAAGCAAGAATTCCCTGAGATCTGCGTCCTCTTTAAGTAAGGTTAAGTGTTGCTTCACATCCTGTAGTGTAGATTTATGCAGCCAATCGTGGCATAATTTACCTACACTGTATGTTGTTACTACCCCCGGATGTTGTCTTTGGACATATCTTGGGTCTGGCCTATGAATAGTTAAGCCCTGAGTTTTGTTCAAGAACCTTTCCTGACAGTTGTTTGTGTCTGTGGGCCAGATCAACCATTTTTTCCAATTTGGATGAGTTCTGTTGAGTTGTAGTATATTGTCAACTGTCACCACTGCCTTTGTATTATTATCACTGGCAGGTGTTGGTACAGAAGGTGTTTTCATCTCTTTGATCTTGGCTAATCCAAGACAAGATGTCTGTTGGACGGTGTCATTCAAAAACATTATTTGTTCAGGGACAATACAGGCTCTAAATAAAGCTTCTATACCCTGTACTTGCCAATCTTTACTACCCCAGACAGTTTTTGTCTCAATTGTGTCTTTCCATAAGTCGAAACCCTGTGTAGACAGTTGGGCAATAAATGCTTCAGAGTAAATCTGTTTCGTATTTGTTAACATAATTTTCAGTCCTGTTTTGTTTACATTTTTGTAGTAAAACGTTTCTGGGTCAGATGTATTGTAACCTGAAAAATATGGAAATTTACTAGCAAAAGTTTTCGAACTACCTTGTGGTGGTGTAGGACAATGTTCCCATTAGTTAAACATAAACACATTTCTTGGATATGCAGTTTTGTGCAAATAATGATGACCATAGTGGTTATAACAATACAGTTCTTCATAATCGGATGAACCCTCTAAAAATTCATTCTTAGAAAATGCAGCAGATTTTTCTAGATCAAACATTATATCGGTCACAGTCTCAAAGTACCAATCATCTGAATAGGTACTGGACGTAATTAAATCACTTAGTGAAATTTTAAATAAATGTGGAATGTTCAATTGTTCACTTGGACCGAAGATTTCATAATCTGTTTTGTCCCACACTATACCATCCTGTATAGGAACAGCTGTGATGTTCACTGATGACAAGTCTCTTGCTTCACGATGGGAAGATTTATGTGGTTTCAAAAGTACATTCACGTCTTTTCCTTCACTGTTCACATGGATGTATCTGCCATTTATAAGCATGCTTACTGTTGTTACCAAAGCTAGCCAGAGCAGGAAAACAAAAAGTCCAGATGTAATCCAGAGTTCAATCCATGGAGAAACCAGATAAGTCTTTTTCAGAAAGTGAATAAAGTCTTGTACTTGCTGCTTGAGTTTTGATGATGCTGGCGTCGTTTCAGGTTCGCTTGGATCTTCTGAGAACGTATCAAAGTCAATGAAATAGCCAGAAGCAGTTCTGTCAATTGTTGGAATTGCATCAGGATTCGTTGAAATCACAGGAACCAGTTCTTCACGAGTCACGTTGGTGTAGACAGGTGTATTTGGACGAACTGTTATTTGGTTGTCAAGAGGGATGAGTTCCATAGCCTGGTTGCTTAGTCCTTCATTTGTTACAGCTGAATTCTCGATCGTGATCAGTCTTTCAGTCTGAACCTCTTGAATAGTAGCGAGAGGAGTGCGTCTGCTACTAGGTCGGAGTCCACGAGGCCTACTGCTTAGTATTGGCCACATACTGTGGTTTGATCAGGTCGATTGACACAAATCTTTTCTCCTTTCTTCCAGCAAGGGGCAGCAGAAGTACTGTCCTTGTTCCTTGAACAGCTAGAACAGGTACCGGTTGTCTGTAAGAAGGTCCAAATTCCTTCTTGTCCGCTATTTTTTCTCTGACTAGATCCCCAACTTTTGGAATCCAGAAAGGCCTTGCTGGGACCGCTGATTTTTCCCCAGTGGTGGTTGGCTGTAGGGATATGTTGCTTTGTTTCGTTCTTAATTTGTTAAGATCCTGTAAAACAGCCAAACGATCTTTGATATCAAATGGTTTCATGTCCACCACTGTGCCTACGTGTTCTAAGTCTGGAACCCACATTCTTGTCCCAAATAGGACCTCATATGGAGTGACCCCCCCTAGAGAACTTCTTGGCAGGTTGTTAAGTGAGCGCTGAACGCTAATGAGGTGTTTGACCCACCCGTCACCCGAGCCAAATACCCTAGCTGTTATAGACTGCTTTATGTCCCGGTTTTTCCTTTCCACAACAGAATTTCCCTCAGGATGGAATGGAGAGGAGTACCGCAATGCAACGCCCAGACTGGCCATGGCCTCCTTGTAAGCCCTAGAGCTAAACGCAGGACCCTGGTCAGAATGTAGCGTGCCTATTGCGTATGTGCCGATAAAGACTCGCAAATCTTTTATAACAGTTCGAGCGTCAGCCGAGCGCTGAGGTCATAACCATAGGAACCTAGAGCATGAATCCACTGCAACCATAATGTATTTATAATTACCGTCCCTTTGCAAGGGACCGCAGTGGTCCAGGTAAACACAAGCTAATGGTTTGTCTGAAATTAATAAGGGTGTCTGCGCAGGACGTTTCACTGTCGAGACTTTCATCTGTTGGCAAATATCACATTCTAAAACATAGTTCTTAGTTTGTTTCCGAATGCCAGGCCACCAATATCTTTGCTTGAGTAAAGATACTGTCGCAGAAACACCTGCATGGGCAGAAGCCATCCCTTCGTGTGCTGCTAGGATAAGTCCTAATCTGCGTTCCTTGTTTGGAATTACCCTATCCCCCACTCCAGGGATTCGAGCAAAAGGAACGTTATTCGCATCAATTACATAAGAGTACTTGAGTGGAAACTTTTTTGGTAACGCTGCACTGCTGCCTTTGCTTGAAGCATTGACAGCTAACATTATCTCACCGTCTATTTTTGTTTTTGAACGAGTGATTGCAGCTACGGAAGCCGTCTGAACAGCCCCCTTCGCAGCTTCGTCAGCCAATGAATTCCCTGCAACGTGAACGCCATCACGCTGATGACTCAGTGTGTGAATCACGTGAGCCTTTGGTAGTTCGTTTTTCAACTGAACTACTTGTTCCCAAAGCAATTTGTGCTTTATTGTGACACCCTTCGCATCTTTGAAACCATTTTCAAGCCAGGCTCGTATATAGTCATTATACGACTGAACACAGTAATAGGAATTGCACACTATCAGTGTGAGGAATTCTCGATCCGTACTCTCAAGTGCCAGTTTGAATGCCTGTAGTTCAGCTCGCTGAGCTGTACAATCACCTAGTGATTGAGTTTTTGTGACCATAGGTCTGAAGATGCCATTTCGCATGCGACCTTTAACGATAGCACACGCTGCACTGTAAGCTTGCTTACTCCCTGTTGCGGGCTGTGCGGATCCGTCAGTGTAAATTACGAATTCATACTGATCGAGAGGCAGAATCTCAGTGGGCAGAGGACATTCTTGTTCATATTGGAGAAATGCCTGTGTCTTTAAATCTGGATCAAAAATATATTCAACATCAGTTGCAGCAAGAGAATTAACCCACTGTATCCATCTCGGATGTAAAGCTTTAGCATTTGGAATGCTCGCTGTTGTGACCGCTTCTAAAGCCGGTACTGGGGTAACGACAATTATGCGTTTCCCTTGGGCTAAGGCTCTTTCTTTTGCTACAGCTGTTTGAACTGCTGTCAGAATTTTTTCAGTTGAACTGAAGCGCATTTCCGCTTGTGTATACAAATGTGATTTGTATGCAATTGGTACTTTCTCACCCTCATTAAAGGTTAAGTAAGTGAATCCACATTGACCCGAAATTATTCGAATCACCAAATTTCTTTGACTTACGCGTGTTTGTAAGTGATTTGTTGCTAACATGTTAGCCTGGAGTGAACGCAACATTTCTGTGTGTTCCTGTGTCCAGTTTTTAATTGAAAAATCAGGTTTGATTAATGCGTAGAGAGGTTTAACACTTTTTGCGTAGTTTAGAATGTATGTTCTTCCAAAATTTAGGAATCCCAGTATTGATTGTAAGTTTTTTAGCGTTTTTGGAGGTTGGAGCAGCGCACATTTCTCTAGAAAGTTAGCTGCCAAGCTCTTGCCTTCACTTGAAAGCTCATATCCCAAAAATAGGACATTGAGATGGGCAATTCGAGACTTTTTAAAGTTGAACTTGTAGCCCTCAGAGGCGAATCCCAGTATAATGGTGCTCACCCTGTTCAAGTGTCTTTCCAAGTCATCGTCTGTCAGATAGATGTCATCGACATAGGACAATGCCTCGTTGTCATAAATTTGTAGTAACTCCGTTACTCTCGCTGAGAATAAACCTGGGCTGTTCTTGAACCCTTGTGGGAGTCGACAAAAGTGACGCTGGGTCCCCATTATGGAGAATGCCGTTAAGTACCTGCTTTCAGGTGCTATATTTTGACAAAAGAAACCGTTTGAGATATCTAATGTTGTTTTGTATTTTTTACGCACAATGTTATTCATTAATGCTGTGCTATGTGCATTATGCACTGCAAAAGTTTTAGAACAAGTGTTTAAATGTCTGTAGTCCAAAACTAGTCGATATGTATTGTCTGGTTTGGAGACAGGAAACAAAGGATTGTTCATGGAAGAGGTGCATGTTTCAATCACCCCTTGGTATTCAAGTTGATTTAAAATCTCCCTGACCTGTTTTTTAGCTTCTTGCTTAATAGGATACTGCCTCTGAGCAGTAGGTTCATGTTTCAGATTTATTTTATGGTGAGGTGAGTCCTCATCCCATCCTACATGATTTTTATATAATGCTGGAGCCTGGGCCACTGCCCATTTTCTGGCATATGTATATTTTAAGTGAATTGGTATGTGATTGGAGAAGGCAGGCATAATCATGTCCTCGCCGTGTGGGCACTCCCTGACAAATTGTGGTGGCCAGTCTTTTTCTGCTAGAAGTATGTCATAACCCTTTGATAGTTTTTCCCAAAAAAGTGCTTTAACCTGTCTAGGTTTGTCTCCCTCCATCCGGAGTGTTATTTCATATAACCTTTGTGGAGTACTAACCCTGGTGTCTACAGTCTCTACTGTAATGTACTCATTCAAGTCCACTATCTCCAGAAGTTCCATCAGGTTCTGGCGAGCTATTGTGACTTCTGCTGCACTGTCCAGCATTGTCTGAGCCCATTCTCCGTTCTTGAGTTGAGTTCTCAGAATTCTCGGCATGTCTTACTATTAGACCTGCTACTTTCTTTTTGGAGAATTGAGGTTTAGTTTTAATTTTTGTTGCGTGCTTGTCGTCTTTCGATTTCACGCGTTCTTCTCTATGTTCTGTTCGTCCTCTTCTTTCCGAAGTCTGTGATGAGACCTGAAAGGGACGAGAGGAACGTGTATCATTATCTTGATACCTATCAGGTTTTCTCAAATTATCCCTATTCCTGAGGTTGTACCTCCTTTCAGAGGGCTCCTTTTGAGGAGACCTACCTCGGGATTGAGATCTTTTCTCATTTGAATTTTGTTTAGTAGACTCCCACTTCTTTTTAGAAGATGTAGGAGTTTGTTTAATTGAGTCCTTCTCAGGACTTTCAGATAGTTTTGGTTTAGCTGGTCTCCCACCCAAACTATCTCTGCCTAATTCTGCATAGGATTGTTCTATAATTCTGGGTAGCTCTGTTTGATGTTCTGTAACATCAAATTCCCTTAATTTTTGTCGGATCGCCACTGCTGCTGCCTCCCCTTTAATATTTGATAATATTATTGTTGAGACCTGGTCGAAATTTCTCAGTAATTTCATACCTAAATTTAAAGCAGGCTCTGCCCCGTATTCGTTTTGAATTTGTTTTAGGACATCAGGTATTACCGCAATTGACGGAATGCCGTGTGTTTTAGTGTAGATGGCAGCAAAGACTGAGCCCCAAGTGGTGCAGTCTTCCAGTTGTGGTGTGATCCCCATTGGTAAACTAATGGTTAGGATTCTGTGTTTCTCATGCGGGCTAGTATTTGGAAATACTGCTTCGATTTGAGTAATTTTTTGAGCTATCCAAAATGGAATTTTCTCCCGCTTAGTGGGCATTTTACCCATGACTGCGTATAGAGTCTGTGGTGTAATTTTTAGATTGTTCCCCTGGTGAGGGGTTTGATTTGGAAGTGTTGTTGGACTGTGAAAGTTATAGAATTCCAATAGAAGCCCAGGTTAGATGTGCAGGACATCTAACCTGGGCTTCTATTGGAATTCTATAACGCATATTAGCAAGCCCATTATCGCCGTTTTAGCGGCAGTTTCCTGCCGCTAAAACGGTGATAATTTTATCGCCGGTCTTGCTAATATGCCCCAAGGTTTGTTCTTTTTTAGTAGCAGTAACATTTTTATACTTTAGATTTTTAGGATCTGTTACAAATTCACGCATTTATAGCAGTTCATTCAAGCTAAAATGATTGCGAACTACAAAATATAAAAAAAAGTTGGAACATCATGCTCGTGAAGCGGGATGACCATTTACTGAAATAAACAACACAATATACAGCAAATAAACTGCAAATACACTGACCACTAACCATAACCTATTGAATTTATTGAAATTAGACATGTTGGACTCCATTCGATGATTTTCATCTCTGCTGGAACGTTCTCATAAATGCAACAACGCTGCTGTTCCCAGCCAATGAGGCTCATCAAAGTTGTGTGCCCCTCTGTCCTACAGATTACCTCCCTAAAAAGAATTTTAGTAACCTAACTCTATCGGAAAGGATTTGTGGGTAGAGAAATACAATATGTTCCAACGTTTCTCTATATAGTTCGCAAAGTCGACATAGACACACTAGCTCCTTGCCCAACCCAACCACTCCCAAATTGGGGTCTACAATAGCAAAATGAGGGAACATCGCATGTAAATCGGAGGTTGATTGTGGTTGTTCAGCTGTAGTAAAAGTTCCAAGTGAAAAAAGAATCCAGCACATTCCTTACATTTATTCACTTCATCCCGTTTGTATTTCCTCAGCAGACTCATCAATTACAAGATTAGACCCAATTTATTGCAAGAATTCGTTTTTTCTCTGATAACTTCTTAAAATAATCTCTTTAAAGTGCTTTATTCTGCGCTGAATCATGGAGCAAATAAAAGAAATGCACTCAACCCGAAGACCTGAGAGAGAAGCCAAAGACCATTTTAAGTAGCTCTTGTTCTGCCAGGGGGAGAGGGCGGGTTCGAAAATATAACTTTCTTATTCAAGTGCGGCCTTATGGTATGTCATGCTATGTCAACTTGTAGAGCGCACTACTCTCCTGTGAGGGTATCCAGGTGCTTGAGCTGGTGTGCCGGTGTGTGCCCCCCCCCCCACCCCCATAGAGTTATTCATAGAGCCAGGTCTTCACTTTCTTGCGGAATTCAAGAAGTGAAGAGGCTCTGATGTGTTTGGGAGTTTGTTCTCTGTTTTGTGTGTGTTGTAGCAACCCCCTCCTGCTCTGCATTTGTCAATGCGGGGGGGGGAGTTTAAGTGAGAGTGAGGCTGAGTGTAGGCGTCTGTCAGGTTTTTGGAATTGTAGGGCATATTTATCATTAAGGGCCAGATGTATGATCCATTTTTGCATGCGCAAATGGGTTAGCGACCCGTTTGTGCATTCAAAAACTAATAGGGCCATGTACAAACCCTATTTAGCGAGTCGCTATTTATTTGCGACTCGCTAAATAGGATTTGAGACTCGCAATTAGGAAGGGGCGGTCCAAGGGTGTCCCTTCCTAATTGCGCCTCGCTACCCTATGTAGGAAAGTTTTGCGACCACAATTGCGGTCGCAAAACACTCGCAATTTACTGCCCTCTTCAAGAGGGTGGTAATGCACTTATAAATGGGAAGGGGTCCCCAGGGGACCCCTTCCCCTTTTCAAATGCCGGGGAAAATATTTTTTAGGGGCAGGCAGTGCTCCCAGGGACCACTACCTGCCCTTAAAAATTGAAACGAGAACATTTATTTTTTTTTTTTTTATGCATCCCGTTTTCCTTTAAGGAAAACGGGCTGCATTAAAAAAAAAATAACTGCTTTATTGAAAAGCAGTCCCAGACATGGAGGTCTGCTGAGCCAAGCAAGCCACCATACCGGGGAGGGCCAGCCACTCCTAATCGGGTCGTAAATTGCAAGTGCCTCATGAATATTGATGAGGCATGCAATTTGCGACCCCTTTGGGAATCGCAAAACAGTGTCTCTAACACTGATGTACATGGCATTTAGCGACTCGCAAATTGTGAGTCGTAATTGAGCGCAATTTGCGAGTCGCTAAATGCCCCAGTCGTACACGCATTCCTGTCTTACCCCAGCACTGGTGCACACTGTGCTGTTTGGCACCAATGCAGGCACCTTTGCGCCGTGGTGCAAGGGTGCCCGTGTTGTAAGCAGGTTTGTTTTTATGCAGAAGGGGACACCTTCCTGTACCAAAACATCCTCTGAGGCTTAGAAAGAGGAAAATATGTGGAGAAATAAACATATTTCTCCTTGTTACGTCTCACCCGGGAAGGTGTAGCATTTTGACGCATTCCAAGGTCTACCAGTAATGGTAAATCTGGGAATGTGTCAAAATCCAATGGTGCTGTGTGGGAACCCACCCACTGAAGCCTCTCTGGGGCAGAGTAACACAACGGAGCAATTTGCGCTGCGTTGTGTTACTCTAGATTTATCAAGCCACTCAGTGTCATGCAAGGGGACCTTGCTTTTGCTTGGCTTGATAAATCTTACTTAGAAGTTGCATCGTGCTTTCACCCTGCTGTATGGTGCAAGTGTGACGCAACTACTTGATTAATATGGCCCTGCATGTGGTGTGGACGGTTGAGCATGAGTCTTGACATTGGTGGTACTTCTCTTGCCTAACACTAAAACTTGGGGCTTAGAACATTTTTCACCAAAAACGTCCTTGTGTACTGACAGAAGAATAGGACTTACCGGCTGGCTGATCCACAAAAGTTGCGCCTCCGTTTGGTCTAACTTCACTGTAGCTCCTGCTACGTTCTTCTCTGCAGTGTAAATCCCTTTCAACTGGACCTGTCAGTGAGGATATCCAGACTAGTGGATCCCTCTACGGCTACAGCATGCTGCTTCGCCCCGCTGGAGGTTTTCCACTTCCAAAAGGTTGTCTAAGTCTGAAGGTAACAATCTTCTCCGGGATCGATGGCGCTCAGCTCTCCATCGACAATGACCTCCTCAGCCGGGATATACAGCTTTTCCCACTAAGAGCTGTTTTCTGCCATCATCGATAGCTTCACCAAGACTTCATCCAGCTGCTCCCTGGTGACAACTACTCTTTGGACACAGACTGTTGCCTAGCCTCGCTGAACTTTACATTATCCTGGATATTTTCTTCAAACATTTTCAGTGTCCGAAGGCACGCCAAGACCAGTCCCACTCTACCACTTGTATCTTACCATGAGCTCCATCAAGCTCAGCCTTAACTTTTGACTTTGAGCTGGTCTCGCATGACCAGATACCTGAGGTTGGTGCTTTGATCTTTTAGGCACTAGATTTCACTAAAAACTTTCAAAATTCAAAACTTCGGTTCTTCTAATTTGATTTAATTGATTTTGGTGTCTTTTTATTGATCCACATTATCTTTATTTTCCTAAATTTGTTTGGGATTTTGAATCTTGTTATGCTTTTACTGTATTTCTGTTTGTGTGCTGCATACCTACTTTACACAGTGCCTCTAAGTTAAACCTGACTGCTTGTGTGCCAAGCTACCATAGGGTTAAGCACAGGTTAATCAAGAGAATTTTGTTGTTCACTCTGAGAAGGATTGTGGATGTTCTTTGTGTAGGGTTTCACCCCCCCTTCTACCAATAACCCAATGTTTTACATTGGTGTTCAGTGGTGGGATCCAGTACTTGTGTTTGTGCCGTACCACTCGGTGATATGTGTAAAAATAAAAATCACAAAAAATATGGTGACATCAAACTTGATTTTGAAAAAAAATCACCTTAGTTTCTTAGTTTCGTTTTTATTTATTATTTCCTTTTTCCAAAATGGATTGGAGCTCAGCAAAGCTAAAAGCCTCAGCAAGAGAGAGCTGGCAAGGAACACCATTAAAGGGGAGCTCCAAATAGCCCCCAGACTCTTTGAGGAAGTCAAGAGGATGCAGGCCACACCAGATGAGCAAGCAGAGGAGGGAGAGGTGAACTTGGAGAATGAGGAGGTGGAGGAGAATGGCCTGGCCACAGGCTCTGAGCTACAGCACCTTGAGGAGGAGGAGGACCACTTGCGTGCAGGTATAAAGTCCCCTGCCATGGCAGGTAGCAGTGCATCCTCCTTTAACATGTCCCATGAGGAACTGGAGGACAGGAGGCTGAAAGGTAGCTCAAGATACAGTTGACATAGCAAAAAATGAAGGAGGCAGCTGGAAAGGGAACTAGCACTTGAGAAGAACATTCTGCTGGATAATAAGGTAAGAAAGAGCTGGACCTCAAGGCCAAACAGCAAAGTGTCCAGCAGTATTAGAGGCAGCACTAATCCAGTGGGCAGTGGAGACAGAAGGGTCCACATCCCCAAAAACCTGGTTTCTAACTTTGTTGAGGGGGTGACATCGTGGTTGGAGGCTTATGAGTTTGCTTTAGAGATGCAAAGGGTCCCCGAGGAGGATTGGGGAGCCAGTCTTTGAGCCACATTGCCAATGAAGGGAGGGATTCACTATTGACCCAAGGACAGGAAGAAGTAATCCCTCATGAAAGAAGCACTTATCAGGAAGTATGACCTCACCCCAGAGAAGTATGGGCTGAAGTTCAAGGACAGCCAGAAGCCGCCCCACCTGTAATTGGTAGATATGTGGATTACTTCTGAAAGGCACTGGATGGTTGGTGAAAGGCAGTGATGAGAGTGCTTACAAAGGGCTGTGCAATTGATTGCCAGAGAGCATATGTTCAGTAGTTATTTTTCAGGGCTGGGCCAAAAACTTATAGGTAGCAAGCTCACTGGATTTAGGGAGCTTGCTAAGGATGTGGACCACTGGCTTACCACCAGGGTCCATACGAAGGTACCTGGGAGTGACCCCAAAGAAGTGTGGCTCGGATTCCCCCCAGCAGAGTGAGTGAGAGGTCCAGGAAGACACAGAGTGCCCCGAATAAGGTGGGGGAAAGGCTTCCCATGCCCCTTATGAGAAACAGGGGGGAGGAGCTCGTGGGCTATAGCCCAAGAAGCCCCATTTCTAACCCTGGAACTTTGATTGTTCTCAGTTAGGACACAAGCAGGGGGACTCTGTCTGTCCTAAGAAAAGACCCACTGGTAGAGACTATATTGGGATAGCCAATGTGGCCTTAGGAGAAAGTAGTCTCCAGGAGCAGAAGGTAGAACATGCCCTACTAGTCTGCATTAGTTGGGAGATAGACACAGAGAGTAGGCATCTGATCCCTGAGGGTGGGAGTCATCACTTCAACTAGATCTCAGTGAATAGGATCCCTGTCACTGCTCTGAGAGATACTGGTGCTAGCCAGGCCATGGTAGAGGAAAGGCTGCTTTATCCAGATCAGTACCTGACAGGACAGGTGTGTAGGGTAAACAGGCCCTTGGGCTGGATGTTGGCTGCCGTCTGGAATCCCTGGAATGGGGTTAGAAGGTAACTCAGAGGAGGGTCATAGTTAGCCCCAAGATGTCCATTGGCTGCATTCTGGGAACTATGTTGCCACAGGAATTAGAAGGGCTGACAGAAGCAGCCATCCAGGGAGCCTAGAAAGCTCAGATTTCTGCAGGTATTACTCTCACAGTGAGAGTACGGAGGCCCAGTTGGAGAGGAAGAGGACGGAGGTAGAGACAGTCAAGTCAAAATACTGTATTTCCAAGAAATAAATTCTTATAGAAATATTACACACATTAACCATTTAATAAAAATAGACAGTCCACAGTAGGAGGACCACTCCATCAGGAGTTTCCAGCTCTGAGAACAGAGCACCCCAAGACTGACTCTGATGTGGCCACCTCTGACCTGGAGGTGCTTCCTGTGCTGTCACAGAAGCAGAGGGCCAAAGACATGAACCAGGCAGGCCCATGCATAACAGATACCTAGTGTGTCACCCTTGAGTGGGGGTGTGGTTCCCACCTGGAATATCTGGACTGCTAGGCACCTGTACTGTCTCAGTGTACAGACCCTAAACTAAGAGGCCAGTCTCAGGACACTAGCCCTCAGGTGGCAGAAGAGCAGAATGTGGGTGTCTATCACCTGAGACTCTACCCCCCCACTCTAAGCAACCTAAGAGGATGGACAGCCCACAGACGCTAATGAGGGACTCCTTGCCTGGCCCACCTGACAGCAGAAGGCCAGGAGCCTGGCTCTTGACACTGACAACTGTCAGTGGTCTCTGTTGGTTATTTGGCATGTGGGCAGAGTTTTCCATGGGGTGGCGGCAGACGTCTGCTCCAGAGGGCAGAATGGGTCTCATCACCTTGTTGGCCATGGTGTAATCTGCACATTGGGATGCATATCTGAGAAAACTAAGCTATGGAGCCTCCCAGATGGGGCCTGCAGATGAGGGGAAGGGTTCGTTATTGGCCAGAGGAGATGCCCTGGAGACTGGGGACAGAGGGATATAGATCAGTTCAGAGGTGCATAGAAAAAGACACGTGCCACGGTAGAAGAGGCAAAAGGTCCACATTCTATTACCTAAGCAGGAAATGCCATAAAGGTGTTAAATAGTCTATCCTAGATTTTGTTTTAGGGGGCCTGTGTTAGAAATATGCACTTTCTGTAGGGTCAACTTTGAATTTGTTGCCTTTTGTAGATGAACCTGTTTTTGTTGGATATAGGACTTGATGCACTTTACCCCTGCTAACTTGGAATAAAGTGGTTGTGCCACTCTTTTGAAACATGTTACAATTGGTATGCATCTCTTTGGCACCTTTAATTACCTTGCAAATCCCTACCTGTACCCAGGGCCTGCAAATTCAATGATATTAGTGGGCTGACGCACCCATTGTGCTACCCACTAAAGTAGCCCTTTTAAAATATATTTCCAGGCTAATCACTGCAATTTGGTTGTGCAATGTTAAACTGCCATTTCAAAATGGAAAAAAAAACTTTGGCCAGGCTCAAAGCTTCCTTTTGATACTTATAAGCCACCCATAAGGTAGGCCTTAAAAGCTCATAGGGTAGTGTACACAGTATTTAATAAGTAGGATATGTACATTTAATGTTGGTGTTGATGCAGCGTTTACCCAGAAAACTATCACCAACCCAGGGTCCGGGTCACTCCGGTGGGGCCCATAACACCGAAGTACACACACCCTGTCACACACACCCCCCAGACCCTTGCTAATAATCCTACAATGGGTTGCATGAATTATTTCCTATCACGGGATACCTTTAAGCACAGATTTTTACACCAACATTTGTTTTTATCACATAATTTTACTAACTAATCTATGCATCAATGTACCCCGCCAATTAGGTCGATGGACCAATTAGTGGAGCAAGTTGATGTTAATTGTCAAGACCAGCTTAACCTCACTACAACAATACATTGATTTGCATAATTAATTGACTCTAAAAGAATCACGAACACCTGAAATCATTTAATAGATTTTATGTAATTAATTTGCATAAAGAAAATTATCATTTATTCTCTCACTATTAATTCTCACTGAGCATTGCCATTTATTCAGGAAATAAATCAAGAAACTGTTTAATAAAAGTCATGAAGAGAAAATGTAGGTTTGCATTCATTTCATTATTCTCAAAATGGTTAAAAATCAATCCTTGGTCATGTGACTGACAGAGGGTTCCAAAAATGAAAGATCAGTGAACCATAGTTAAAAACATTCATTTAATTCTAAAGATTTCCTACACTAAAACCTTCCTAACCAACACTAAACCCCAACTTTCTTAGTAACCCTGGCCTCCTAGACGCATCTCTCACCCAGGCTAGTGTCCCGCAACGATCTCCAACCTACAGGGGTCATCAGTGTGCATTCTGGCATGGTTTCAAGCTCCCAGCATCTCTGCAAACAGCTTCTCTGACAGACAGCATCTCTCCAACCAGCTTCTCTGAAAAACCCCAATTTTGGTCTGATATTTATACTGTGTTTGCTGGCTCTCTACCCTCAAATGTTTCAACTCTTGCCGTTTCCCTTGCTCTGATTGGTCATGAAACTGCATTTCTCAGCTCCCAGGATGTCCGTTCATGACAATGTATTTCTCCGCACCCAGGATGTCCGTGAATAACTTTATCTTTGACAAGCTGATAGATACAAATTCATCTGTCCCACAGTTCATTAGCAGGCATTAAAATGTTCATTGTCAGGGATTCAACTGTTCATTGTCAGGGATTCAGCTGTTTCCACGTGGTCATTCTTTAGCAGGCATTCGACTTTTCTCTTTGGCAGGCATTCAGCTGTCCTCGTGCTATCATTCTGGCTCTCAGCCATTCGCCGGCATTCACACAAATGGCCTCGAACATAGTCAGCTGGAGTTGCAAAGTTCAGTGGAGCACAAGGCATGCGCAAGGTTCCTCCAGCCAGATGATGCAAGCATTCTCTAATGCGCAGAACCGGGAAAAACGAAGCCATCTTGAAACTGGCCACCAGCCAAAACTACGATAAACACAAAGAAAATGTGAATACACAGAAAATAAGTGTTTTCTGTCCCCCCACCTACCAGTGCTAATATTTTATCCCCTAAAACTGTTACCTAGCGGAAAAGCATCACACTGCAAGCCATTAAAATAAAGCAAAAGCAGCATGAAATGCACAATGTACACTACAACATAGACATGCACTATTACACTACTTAAATGCGCAAAATAGATAAAAACATGCGTTTTACACCATTAATTAATATGTTAATCAAACCTGTTAATGCAGAGCATTTCCCACATGTAATGTGTGTGTTTGGTTAATACACAGCAATCAAAATTAATATATTACTTTGTTATGGGGGTGATTGGTCTGAACGGGGTACACACAAAATCTTCTGTACTTCGCTCCATCAGTGTGAATTGGAGGAATTTAGTAATTCCGCTCCTCTGGAAGAATTTATAAGCACTAATATCGACATCAGCGTACGAGCTGCGTCATAGTGTAGAAAGGAAGAGTGTAACAATGTAATGCATGGTGTTCGCTCTCTTCTACATTGACATGATCGCACATTGTGGAATATATGTCATGCTGCCAGAGCCGTGTGCCCAGCCCAATAACTGATGTAACAGCGAGACTCGGGCAAACACCATAGCGTATGACCTGGACATAATGTGGGAATCCTTTAATAACCTGTCTGTCGTGCCCAGTGCTTTCTGGTTAGCAGCTTGCTCAGTGTTATCACGTGTAGCTGCCCAATGGTTTCTCGGAACAGATCTGGAAAAAAAGCCTTGGAATGCTGGCCTGAGAGCCCTGCTGGGCTTGTGTACTGGCTCACTGCTTCTGAGGCTGCAATGTTCAGCACTGGCTGGCGGGGCTCTGATAGCTGCCTGCAGCAGAGCCGTGGCTCATGGAAACTAAAGTCTGCTGTTCTTGGGGAACACTGCTGTGGTGATATCAGGGGCCTGGGCCTGGCACGGGGAGCGATGGAGTGTCAAAAGAGTATGTGAGACCCTCCCTGTCCTTCTGCTCCCGCTGCCTGCTATGAGTCGGTTACCAATGTGTGCTGCTTCTGTCCCAAGGATGGATCCACACCATGCACACACAGGCCGACTACTTCGCCTTCGGGGCAACATTCTGCACAGGTTTAGTATCCCAAGCAGCTACACATTTTCAAGATCAAGGACAGGACAAGGGTGGAGTTCTCATTTTTTTACAGAATGTCACATCTCTTATCGGCTACCATGCTGTTCTATCACAATCCCATTCGTTTATAATCTGAAAACAGTATTCTGCACAGAAATGCAGTATTTGCAGCTCCTCATACCATCTCCTTCCTCCTTAACATGGATACGGGTGGCCTGTAGCTGCCATCATCAAAAAAGCGGGCTTCTCCCTGGTCTCATATGCCGATGATACCCAAATTGTGGTATCATTGGCCAACGCGGAAACCAATCTGGGGGTGGATTTCAGCTCATGTATGAGTGAGGTGAGCAACTGGATGGATTGCAACTGTCTCAAATTGAATGCCAATAAAACGGAGGTCATCATTTTTGGTAAAAACCCGTCCTTCTGGACACCAGACTGGTGGCCTGCTGAGATGGAGTCTACCCGAACCTTCAAACAAAGTTAGAAACTTAGGATTCGTGATAGACAAGGAACTAAAGTTTAGGGACCAAGTAAATAAAATAACCTCTGCGGCCTTTTGTTCCCTAAGGTTAATAAAAAAAAATAGAATTTTTTTTGCCCCCTGAACTGCTCAAAACGGTAACAATGGCACTCATTCTTACGAGGATTGATTACTGCAACAGTATGTATCTCACGCTTGCATTAGGACTCATTAAGAGGCTTTAGGTATTGCAAAACACGGCAACTCGCTTCCTTTGCAAAATCCCAAAGTATGAGTCAGCAAGAGGAGCAATTAGGAAACTGCATTGGCTGCCAGTCAAACAACAATGCAGTTTCAAAGCTCTCTGTTTGGCCTATAAATCTTTGCATGAACTTGGGCCAGACCATTTAAAAAAGAAACTGAAATGGTATGTTCCAGCAAGGACACTCCGATCGGGCCTTGCAAGGAACCTGATCGTCCCCACTTTTAGAAAAGCCACCTGGGGTGGAAAGAGCTTTTTTAGGGCCACTGCTATACTTTGGAACCATCTCCCACCATTAACATTAAAAACTGCTCCCTCCTTACTCTCCTTTAGAAAAACCTTAAAAACCTGGCTTTTCACTCAGGAGTAGAAGTTGTTTCTCTGCGTTTTTGCCTTACTCCAACTAAATCACTATCTCAGCCTAATCATATTTTCGATAGCGCCAAGACGCCCCAGGGCAGGAGACTGCGCTTTATAAGTAACATTACATTACATTACTGTTCACAGAAACATCACACCCTACTCTCTATCTCTCTTTCAGCCAGAGATTTTTTCCCAGAGCGTGTTGTTTTTAGCATCCCTGCAGTATTGTGCACAAGCGGAAACAGACCAAAAAAAACAAATGTCCCTGGGCGTTCATGTCACCATAGCACACTTCTGACCAGGTTGTGTTTCACTGGACTATTTGGTGTCTTGTAGGTGGATGCCGTGGGGATGAGAGGAGGTGTAAAATGTGGACTCTAACCATGGAATGAGGGTTGAGCAGAACTCTGTGAAATCTCGCTGAGTTTCTCATGTAACACGACGGAATTCTGCAGAGTAAAACTCCACCCCTAATTCAATGTTTTACATGTCCTGGCAGTGGAAAAAGCTCCAAAGTCAGTCTCTCTGTGGCAACGATGGCTCTCCCATAGCTCAACTCTGGTTTATGCTGTTACGTTTAAAATGTGCTAAATTCAGTTTGGACATAGCTAGAAAGATTGTAATGGTAATTTAAAATCGAGTCAAATTTTATATTATTATTTTGTAAATGACACTTTTGGAAAGTTGTGGTTTTCCTGCCTCCAACCAAAAGGCTTACCTGCCAGTGTCCAGCTGCCACCTGACTCCTGATGGTGGACAAAGGGCTCTGGGTGTAGGCAGGGGTCCCCTCCTTTGACAAGATGGCCTGGGGTGTCCCATGCCCCTTTCTGATCTTCACAAGATGTCTTCCTTGTCAATGGCAAATACGGTTCATGCCTAGGACTTCCTCTGTTATGTCTTTGCAGATAGGCTGGCTCCAAACACAGTGGGAGGGGAGGAACTGACCAGAATTGGTTTAGGGAGTGGACTAAGGATTTCCCTTGGCCCACAGGCTGGTATTGGGCAGAAGAGTGAACCCTACAGACCTTTCCTCAGACACCTTCTGAACCTGTTAAAAATGTAAAGGACTGCCCTGCTGTCTAAAGAACCTGAAGGAAGACTGGACCTTCTTGCTGAACCCAGGACCTCAGAAGTGGCTTCTCGGGTCAGATAACTTGCCTACTTTTTCAGCTTTAGGGACACTAAGCTTCCAGAGGCCTCTCTCCTTGCAACTGCCCAGCTGACCAGTTCCCACTGCAAGTGCCATGGACCCTGCTGATGGCCTCTATTGGAGTGGGTCTTAGCCCCAACTAATGCCCCTCAGGTCCTGGACCCTTGAGTGGTGTTAGAATGTACCACACCTGTTTGGCAAATTTCTGCTTGAAGAACTGAAGGAGACTGGTGTTGCCATTGAAGTCGCTGCTGTTGACATCGAATTGACGGTTGGCCTCAACTCGCCAGCGTGCCCCGCTGACGGAGATCTGACTTACATAAAAACTTTTAAGTTTGAAAGTAGAGAGCTACTTATTGGATTTTTGTCAGTTTGATGTAATTTTATTCTTTTAAATATTCTCAATTTTTCTAAATCGGTTTGGGATTTTTCTTGTGATTTGTTTTTCCTTTATTACCCTTTGACTGTTGCATAAATACTTTGCACACTGCCTCAATTTAAGCCTGCCTGCTCTGCATTATTTGAGGTGGGATCC
The DNA here is from genome assembly GCA_963921515.1 of Calotriton arnoldi. Lineage (NCBI taxonomy): Eukaryota > Metazoa > Chordata > Amphibia > Caudata > Salamandridae > Calotriton > Calotriton arnoldi. The sequence continues at coordinate 3,546,936 of CAWUFW010000285.1, forward strand.
AGAGTCCTCCATGTTTGAACATAATTTCCATCTATTCTTGTCTTGCATTGTGGTGGCTTGTGCATATGAGAATGTTGAAGAAGATGTAGCATGCTGTTAATGTATGGAACATTGGATTATGCATGTTCGTGTATGATGTATGGGGATTAGGGTCCTAACAGTTGGAAGTGTAGTTGTGAGAGGTGAAGGGCAGTTGTACTTTGCTCTTCTTGTATTGGAATAAACATACTTTATATTGGAAATCTCAAACTTCTTGGAGGGAAAATAACAAACACATTGGAGAAATGCCAGACACATCTCTGTAACTCTATGTGCCTTGGACCCACAACATAACATCTATAAGGGTCAGGTACAAGTTGCTGGCAACAGGACATCCACCCAAAATTAACAGATGTCCCATCCTACAATATTTAGATTCTTCTACTACATTTTGCAGTCTGAAATGTTTTTTTTTCCTTTTTTGAAAGAAACCTATTTAGGGCTTAGCTTCTGATAAACAAAATAAAAAACTCTGATTGGGCAGCCATGCCATGGCTTCCTTATGGACATTGCATTCTCAGCCAAGGTGCCCCAATTGAATCAGGTATAATTTCATTGACAATCGACTACATATATGGTGGGGAATTGTAAATTGGAAAGCCCGGCCACCCCCATGGTCTACATGGAGAGACTGCTGTGCAGCGACTTGGAGCATTGATGTTGGATAGGAAAGGCTGGGAGACCCTTGACCCTGGGCCCCCCAAGGCAACACTCAACAGATGCAGTGAGGAAAACGGTGGTTCACCTGTCGTGATAATCCCACCAGGACGCGGCCCTCGCGGGGTTCTCTTCCTGGTGCTTCCGCAGTCTCCCAGTTACTCCTGACATTCATATCTGTTGACTGTATACCGCCTAAGTAATCTCAAGCTAACAGGATTGCAAGCTACTTTGCACCAGCGACTGGACGTGAGGGGAGCCCTCCATGGGGAATGGAGAATATTATGACACGCACAAGGAAGACCTCCTTCAGGAGTTTAAGAAGGAGCTGCACGCAGAACTCAAATCTGACGTGAACACGTCCCTGGAGACACTAGGCTCAGACATACAAACCAAGATAACCTTGCTCCAATAGGATGTAGACATGTTAGGCACCCGCACATTGGACCTTGAAAATAAGATGCAGGAACTTGACCAATGCACCGGCCAGACAGAGGACTCTGTGAAAACCTTTCAGGTGCAACTGAGAGCTTCTCTGTTGAAATGCAAGGTCTTGTAGAATAGATCATGGAGGGACAACAGTGACTGTGGAACCTGGAGGAGGGGGTGGAGGGGCCAGACCTGGAAGGCTTAGTCATAGGCCTGTTTGCAGAACTGCTGAGCTCCACAGTCTTGAAAATCAAAATAGACAGAGTTCATAGAGAGGATCCCCCGTGCACGGGTGGCACTGAGCACCAAGAGATGTGCTTGCTAAGCTCCATTCCTTCAAAATGAAGGAGGTAACCCTCCAGGGAGCCCGGAAAGCAGGAGAGGTATCCTTTTAAGGCACCATTGCCCCCTTTACTAGAATATTGCCCCCTCCACTCTAGCAGACAGACAGTGTGAAATATAGATGGACTTATCCATTTGGCCTTGTATTTGCTCTTCACAACAAGAACCACCATGTCTCGACTCTCTCTGAGGTGACACAGGTGCTGGGACTCTGCTCTCTGAAGTGCAACTATCAGAAGATGCCACACTAGGTTTTTTGAAATGATGCCGTGTATCGGAGAAGGAGATCCATGGAGGTCTCAGCCTCGATCCCACCCGCAACGGAAACAAGGAAGCCTTGCTCCGGAACTATCCACTTTTAGACTCTTCTCACGTGGGACATGATGGTTGTTATGAGCACCTAGTCTGTTTGCTCTTGCCTACTGGGGGCTTGATCACTTGGCTATCATATCACCCATTCAAAAACACAAGAGAGAGAAAGGGATAGCCACAAATGTGGAGGGGTATACTCCTGATCCCCTTTAAATTACGTAAACAAACAATAAGAGGAGTACAACCAGGAGACACAGTGAAGTCTCCAAAGTATTGGGATAAAGGGCACAAGAGAGGAAATATCCCTTCTTAAGAAGACCCTCACTCACCAACCTAGTTGGTGACATGCTTCATCATCGGGGTCCCACCCGAATGGCCGAATGCCATCCGGGTGTGCTTCAACACCTGATTACAGTGGAGCAGGTTTGTTTTCTGTGTAGGTGAGTGAAATAGTGATTTAAAAATTGGCCAAATATAACTCAAAATTAGTATTTTAATAATAGAGCACCTGGACAATATTAAAAAGAATCATAAGACACCCTTTTTGGTTAAATTGACCAACTGGTATCTTTAAGTAAAAATGTGCAAAAAAGTGCGAAGAAAAAGGTCTACATGTTTCAACCTAATGTCGGTATTACTAGGTTTTCGTCAGGACCAAGAGTACGTGACCCGGGCGGTCTACACACGCTAAGGTGTACCCTGCCCTTGATCACTGTTACCTAACTCTGTACTCACAGTTAGGAGACCTTTCATCCTAGTAGTTGAAAGGAAAAACCTGAAAGAACAAAAATGTACAATCACAGACAAACAACACATACAAATATAACGAAGTTTTTCAAAGTTAAGTGCTCAAAAGTATCCCAATTGCGAGTTATGAAAAAGCATGAAGAAGTACACATTTAGTGAATATCTGTCGCCAAAATTTAGAGACAGTATATGGCAATGTGCACATACATTCAAGTGAAAAATTAGAGAAAAAATACCGGCCATACACGACATTCAGTCCAGTTGTTTCTATATTCACTCTGGCTGGCAGTACTTGTCATGAGATGCAAACAAAAAATAAAAGATAAAATAAACTAAAATAAACGCGGATAACAACTAGAAACCGTGGGATTATAATATAACGCTACATGTGATTTTCTTTTAGAAGTGAGTGTCTACGCTCGCATTACATAGATAGGACATACTAAGTGTAATATTGATATTAAAAAATCGAGCGTATCATGATTAATTACAACAATGTCAAGAGCTTACTATGTAACGCATGATTGCGTGCCTCATGGGAGAGGGGGTCATGGTGCTGGCTCAGTTGCGTAATCTGGAAAAATGAGCATTACGAGAGGAAAAATTCATGAGGTAAATAACCAGTAAAGAGGAGTAGAGAGGAATAAGCGGAGCCCACCCGCGTTGAGTCAGAGTACTTACAGCAAATCACCAGACACCGGCTGCTACGCCTATACTACAGACCTGCCACAGCTCCCCGAGGGTTCTCACAACAGAGCGTCCTCGCTAGTTAAATGCTGGGCGCTTCCGGGTCCAGGCGTGGTGGCGTGGTCACATGACCAACGTCAGTACGTAACGGGGCGTGGTCCTAAAAATCCCTCGACAGGAGATAGGGGTCGCTGAAGCGCATGACCCCCTCTCCCATGAGGCACGCAATCATGCGTTACATAGTAAGCTCTTATCTTTTATTTTTTGTTTGCATCTCATGACAAGTACTGCCAGCCAGAGTGTATATAGAAACAACTGGACTGAATGTCGTGTATGGCCGGTATTTGAGTACAGAGTTAGGTAACAGTGATCAAGGGCAGGGTACACCTTAGCGTGTGTAGACCGCCCGGGTCACGTACTCTTGGTCCTGACGAAAACCTAGTAATACCGACATTAGGTTGAAACATGTAGACCTTTTTCTTCGCACTTTTTTGCACATTTTTACTTAAAGATACCAGTTGGTCAATTTAACCAAAAAGGGTGTCTTATGATTCTTTTTAATATTGTCCAGGTGCTCTATTATTAAAATACTAATTTTGAGTTATATTTGGCCAATTTTTAAATCACTATTTCACTCACCTACACAGAAAACAAACCTGCTCCACTGTAATCAGGTGTTGAAGCTCACCCGGATGGCATTCGGCCATTCGGTGGGACCCCGATGATGAAGCGTGTCACCAACTAGGTTGGTGAGTGAGGGGTCTTCTTAAGAAGGGATATTTCCTCTCTTGTGCCCTTTATCCCAATACTTTGGAGACTTCACTGTGTCTCCTGATTGTACTCCTCTTATTGTTTGTTATCATATCACCCACACAACTGCTCCGGAGAAGAGACAGGCGAGAGGTATTTTGGCATCTGACACTTCAACTATGTCACCTGCTAACCAATGTTCTCTTGAATGGAAAGATGGTTACTATTATGAATTGCTTTTTCTTTTAAGCTATATATACCCTGCATTAGCAGTTACTGACCTAGATGTCTCCTCTGAGAAGTTTCTCACTCAAGGGCGTGTTTTATTGGGAACTCAATCCCATTTGTTCATGTTTAGATTTAAATGTTGGGGATTTGGTTTGCATGGTTCTTAATGCATGGGAACAGTGGTATGTACATATCTCGAGGCTGGGAGGGGAAGCTGGGGAATTTTACAGCAGTTCTCAGGGTCACTTAGTTGGAAAGGGGACTAGCGATAGAGACTGGTGCAAGAAAGGTGTGATTGGGGACACCCCTTGGTGGTTAATTTTAGTTGTCACTACACCTACCTGGAACATTAAGGGGCTCAACTCTCCGGCAAAACACCACAAATTATGGAAATACTTGCTAGAAGGTAGACATGGCATGGTGGTGCTACAGGAGACTCACTTGACAAGGGCAGATGAACATAGACTACGTCACAGGGCATATCATGTGACGTACAAATCTTCAGCTCTCACCAAGCATAACGGGGTAGTACTTGTTTTCAATCCTCACTGAAATTTCAACTGGAGGGCTGCAAATCTGACAAGGAAGGAAGGGTGGTCATGGTTAAGGGGAGATTACATGGCCGCATGGGTACATTTGCATCTATATACGCCCCCAACTCGAATCAAGGTGCCTTCCTTTCCCTCCATGTTGTCGATAGTTGTGGATTTGCGGAGGGGGATATTTTCTTGATTGGGGATTTCAACTTTACCTGGGAAACAGGGTTGGATAGTTCCCATGATCACAGAGCTCTCACAGGCTCATTCTCCAAAGCCCTGAAGAAAGAGTTTACTTCTATGGGCCTCATAGATGCCTGGCGCACGCTGCACTCTACAGAGAGCGAATATACTTATTTTTCGCACTCTCACCGGTCCAATCAAGGCTCAACTATGTATTTCTTAATCAGGCCCTTTCACCACCCTAGCAAACAGTAGCATTCCACCCAATTACTATTTACAACCATGTGTCGGAGGCACTAACTATACGGTGGGACATAAGGCCTTCAAAATACGGTGATTGGTTAGATTGATGAGGGATGAACTTAGAAAGGCCAATGGGGAATATTTTTTGCTGAATACTCCACATGATATAAATCACGCTAATAATTGGGATTTCTTCAAGGCTGTCCTAAGGGGTAAATGTATTGCTTTAATGTCTATGATGAACAAACAGAGGAGCCAAGACAGGAAAGCCTTGGAAGCGGAGCTCCGACATGTGGAGCAGGATCACAAGGATCACGACCCTTTCTCTGCAAAGGAAGGTTACAGCCCTTAGGGGCAAGCTTAATGGCATCTACACCAACACTGCAGAGCTCACGCTTCTGCAACTCAAATACACAACTTACGAACATAGGAATAAGGCGGGGACTCAACTATCTTGGCAACTAAGCATAGCATGAGAAAGGGACTACATTGGGAACATTAAACTAGAATCGAGGGAGGTGGTCACTACAGACACAGAGAAGGCTCAAGCTTTCGGGGATTTTTTATAAAACACTGTACAAGGCAGAGCCCGATAACAAGATGGAATAGAGGAGATATCTGGAGGGAGTAACTCGCCCGAAAGTAACGGCAGCACAAAACGAGCTGTTGCAAAGGCTGATAGAGGGGGAGGATGTCCGTAATGCTTTTAAAGGACTTAAGCCCCACATGTTCCTGGGGCCAAATGGCCTGACAACAAACTTTTACAGGACCTTTGCCTTGGAGCTCATACCGCACCTCATGACCCTCTTCAACTTAATGGCAAGCTCTGGGGCTGAGACCCCATCAATGAGTGAGGCGCTTATTTCACTGATACTCAAACCAGGAAAGGACCTGCAACAATGTGGATTGTATCATCTGATAGCACTCCTCAACCTAGATGCTAAGTTATTCACCAAAATGTTTGCCTCTAGGCTGCAAACCCTTATGCCTGAACTGATCCACCCTGACCTATCGGGTTTTATTAGTGGCAGGCAAGCCCACGACAATCTGCGGAGGGTAGTCCATCTGGTCAAAAAGGCAGTCAAAAAATCGGTTCAGTCAGTTCTGCTTGTGTTAGACGCAGAATAAGCATTTGACAGGGTGGACTGGGATTTCTTATTCCACACTCTATATTACTTTGGGTTTTGCAATACATTTATGGCCATGATTAAAGCCTCGAGCCCGGGTCTTGGTGAACTGGGTGGGCTTGGAATCCATTCGCTTGGGAAGGGGAACGTGACAGGGTTGACCCTTCTCGCACTTATTGTATGCCCTTAGTATTTAACCTTTTGCGGCGAAGGTGCACGCGTCCCCATCGGTCCAGGGCATTCCCTTTGGCACAGATGAACATAAGATCTCCGTGTTTGCACACAATGTGCTAATGACGTTGACCTCCCCTACCTCACCCCTGGTCACGGTACAATCAGAGCTCCAAGCATTTGAGGGAGTGTCAGGCTTCCAAGTCAATCTATCTAAATCCTACCTTCTTACCCATACTCTGCGGAGGGGGCAGATGGACGACCTAGTGGCGTCCACTCCCTTGTGTAGAGCCAAAAAGGAAAAATCTTATCTTGGTATCAAGATTACGCCTCAGATTTTTGATCTCTTTAGGGCTAATTACCCACCTCTCCTCCAACGACTCAAGGAGGATTTTCACACATGGGCCCCCATGTATATCACATGATTAGGGTGTATACAAGTTATTAAAATGAATGTCTTACCCTGGTTATTGTATCTCTTCCGGGGATTCCTTCCGGCTCTGCGATCTGTGATTATACACTTCATATGGTGGGGGAAGAGAGCTTGTCTTCTTTATAGACAACTCCGACTCCCAAGAAGCACTGGAGGGCTGGCACTGCCGGACATGGTACATTACTACAAAGCGACCCAGTTAAGGGCAATTGTGGAACTGTCAGCATGGGAGTCTGACAAACACTGGCTCCATCTGGACAGAACGGTGTCTGGTAGGTACATTTGGGACCTTCGTTGAAAACCCACAACAGATCTGTCCCCAGATATGTATCTCTGTACCCCTACCAGGACTACTTTTCGGGTGTGGGATACAGTTACAGGAAGGGCAGAGTGGACAACCTTTCCTCCCCCTTCACACCGATTCATTTTAACCCAGCATTCCCCCCAGCTTTACATTCAGGCCCCTTCGACGCGTGGAGGGAGGGAGGATGCCTCACAGTGTCAGACCTCTTTCATAATTGGGACATCTTAACATTCAAGAATTGCAAGAGGGGCTTCCACCAACCGGTGTAGGAGCACTTTTACTACACTCAGCTCAGCTCAGACACTCGGTACTCCATCCAGAGATGCGGGAAGCCACTACTAGGGATCTACGACCTATTGAATGTTTTGTCAGGAGTGGAGCAGGTTCAAAGAGATGTGTTTTCTTTCTGTATGCCCTAATGCTTTCAACAATTACATCTCCTCAACTACGAAACGTGGCTTTCTGGGTAGATATACTAGGCACCCATATTTCAGAGATGCAATCAAGTAAGCTTTGGTGAGACATTCCTAGGTTTAATCATTCCAAGGGAATCCGGGAGGCTCACTATAAGGTTTATATGATTGATATCTTTATCCCACTAAGCTGCAGAAAATATTTCTTGATGCATCGGATCTCTGCTGGTGAGGCTGTGGATTATTGGGGGACTTCCAGCATATATGGTGGGACTGTCCTACGATCCTCCCATTTTGAGCAGAAATACTTTCCAGATTAAAGATATCTCGGGGTATCCCATACCAGACACTCCTGGATTTATGATTCTAGGCCTCCGAGATGACTCCCTAAAATATCAAACTGTGGGTGACCACTCCATATTCTGGTTATGTCTGGGGGCTGCCAGGATTGCAGAATCAAACACCTAGAAGAAGAAGTAAGGCCCTTCCTCAACACAATGGCATGCTAGAATGTGGCAGGCCCTCACGATGGAGCATATGGCAGGTATTTTTAGCGACAACTTTAAGAATTTTGAATATATCCGGGGCCCGTTTGTAAAGTACCCCTCCAAGGGACTTCTGCTGCTGGCATGCCCAACACACACAAGAGCACTCCACCTTTTTCAAATTTTGAGGGATCCTCTCTATTTGAGACCCGAGAGATGATGGTCCCTGTCTACTTGCATAACCCCTACTGTCTTCAGCTACATATCATCTGATACCATTCCCAGTATGCATTAGAAGTTATACCCATGTACCACCTGTTCATTTGTGGGAGGGGGTCGTGGAGAGGAGGGTACTGGGGTTATAGGTAAGTTTATTCTATACATATTTACAGAGCAACGCATATGTTTAAGGAGTGCAAAGTGAGAGTGCCAAGGGAAATAGAAACTGAAACTGTTAATAGATACTATGTATTATGAAACAGGAACTGTATTTGCATGTGCTGTAACAATATACCTTTGAAAAACCAATAAAGAATGTTTTGACCAAAAAAACACAATAACTGCCACCCTCAAGAACTAATGCCACATAATAATTAAATTCAAAGTCCGTCCACTGCATTCCACCAAAAGGCCCCTACTACAAGTCCCAGCATGCACTGCCTTAAGGCTCACTTCTCATTCACTTGTCGCAAGTGCATATGTCCCTATTGATACTCGAGTCATCCTTCTTCAGGTTACAGCTACCTCGATCTGAGGAACCGATTTTGGGTCGGGCTGGGTCAACTTGAATCTCAGGCCAAAACCGCTTGAACCATTTTGGTATATTAGTCAGGTCTATAGCCAAATAGGTTCATGTAATGCTGTTTGGATCCAATCAGAAACATCAGCTCTGCTACCAGATCTGGTGGCTCACAAATCTGGATCACTGTGACGTCCTTTATGTGCGCCAATGGCATGGACAGTGAGAGGTGTCATCTCTATACGGGCTTTGTTGCTCCTCGATTTGGACCCATATCTACCCCTATTCAAGGCTCAGCAATGTACTAGAACTGTGACATTCTCAATGAGAATGACAGACAGAGGTCAAAATTTCAAGGCTTTATGCAAGGAAATATTAGGCAAAGTATTGATCAGGTCAGCAGCATAAATACAGATCATAAGCACAAAGAACTCAGTAAAGTTCAATAGCAAATTCACCAATGATTCACCTTCTGAAAGTGAGAATATGGGGTTCGATCGACGATGGAAATGCAGGTCCTTTTATAGTACTGTAGACAAAGAATTTCACATTACTACATGAATACACAGTTGTCATGATATGCACCAATGAAGGACAGGCAACAAGAAACATTTTACTACAGATTACATTAAAAGATTCTCTCATAATACTATTACATTGCCTTTAGAGGTTCCCAGAGTCGATTCAGGTGATATGCAACATTGTATACAAAGAGGTCTAGGACAGCTAGGTTGTCCTTGGTTATGTTAGAACAAGCTTGATTTCAAAGACATTAAAAGCTTAGATAAGATAAACAACGTTCACGCTTTCAGTATCATCTTGTTTATTTTCAAACTCATCAATCAAAGGCGGCGGCAATTGCTTCAATTTGTGTCTTCCTTCTGCTCCAAGTAACACTTTAGTATTGCTAACTTACATTACACTGCTGAAATATCATTGTAAAATTAAGTAAATGAATCCAAGGTTCAAAGTAGATGTGAAAGAGTTTAATCCAGGGGATAAAATGTCCCATCCATCAGCAAGCAGTAGTCAGGTGCAACTGACCATACAAGAAACAGTAGCATTCCATCACCATGGTGCTAATCAAAGGGAAACATGTATACAGCAGGGAAACCAGATAGAGGATATAACAAACATATAAATTATAAGCAATATATTACATACCTTCCTTCTATAACAACAAAGCTATTTAGCCATAATATAATCTTTAAATTTCACAGGCATGGTCTTGGTTCTAACACACCTCCCTTTATTGTGATTACGAGAAGTAGAAGCATCACTGCAAGTAGGGTGAACATTTTCTAAACCATTCCCTTTGAGGGAAGCATTCTTAATGACAACCACCCTATTGAGATTCCATATGCGAGAATCTTCAGTCTTAATAGCATTAGTTAAAACCTTGATGACCCTATGTGGTCTTTGGAACAAACCTGAAGCTTTCCGTCCAAAAGGGGCTTTGATCATAACTGTGTCACCAACATTCACAACTGTGGTTTTAACTGCTTTCCTGACATCAAACTTCATCTTCCGTGCCACAATTTTATCTTTCTCTTTACATTTCCAATCCCCATCTTCAAGCACATTTTGTTTTTTTGTAACCATATCATTAACCCAAAAGGGAGCCACAAGCGTGTTGGGATGTCTTCCTTAAAGAAGATTAAAAGGTGTGCGTCCAGTCGTAGCATGAGGGGAGAATCTATAGACTTCAACCTTCCTGTTAACTTCCTTTTTCCAATCCAAGCCATTTTGTTTAGACATTGAAATGGTTTCTTTGAGCACACGAACAAAACGTTCCACCATTCCATTCGTTTCCGGATGATAGAGTGAACACTTTTTATGCCTTATGGAACATTTTTCTAGAAACTTTTCCATTTCTACAGACACAAATTGTACTCCATTGTCTGTTAATAGACAACCTGGTAAGCCCTCTCGTGCAAAGATTTCTTTTAGGAAAGAAATTACATGTTTGGAATCAATGCATTTCGTAAGCTTGATTTCTGGCCACCTTGAAAACATGTCAATCAGAACAAACACGTATGTTTCACCACCATCACCTGTGACTGGACCCAAGATGTCTAAGGCTAATTCATGCCAAGGTCCTTCAGGACGCTCCCTGATAATCATGGGTTGGACCCTGGGCTTCAAACATTTCTCACTAAGAGTGCAAGGTATACATTCTCTAATAGATCTCTCCACCTGAAGATCAATTCCTGGCCACCAGTAATTCAGCCTAAACCTCTCTTTAGTTTTAGACATGCCCTGGTGACCCTTGTGGGCTAGCTCTACCAATTCACCTCTAAGAGTCAAAGGAGGAATTAATTTTGACCCCTGAAAATGAGACCATCAATTTCAGATAACTCGTTCCTGACATTCCAATACTTTTCCAACTCACCATTGATTTTTGTATTCCACCCCTTTTTAATTAGAGTGCACAACTCTTTAATAGTTTCATCATTTCTGTATTCCTCTCTCCACTTCCCTTCTTTTATACCATCATGTTCAATGTTGCACACCCATTCATCTAACTTGTCATCCTGATCAACAGATTCACTCATATCAGTACTTACAAGTCGTGATAAAGTATCTGCAATGCAGTTTCTCACACCAGGCAAATACTCCACATTAAAATTATAAGGCTGTAGACCCACGACCCATTTGGAAATGCGACTAGATATGGAATCTATACCTTTCTTATTAAACACTTCACATAAGGGCTTGTGATCTGTTCGTACACTAAACTTAGTTGCCCAAAGTAAGTTCTTCAATTTCTTTATAGCCCAATGTACAGCTAGCGCTTCTCTTTCTATCACAGAATACCTTTGTTCTGCTCCCTTTAGACTTCTAGAAAGAAAGAAAATGACATTTATTCCATCACACTTTTCTTGCTGGAGTACTGCTCCCAGCCCTTTCATGCTTGCATCCGTAATAAACACTGGTTTTAATGCAGGATCAAAACTACTCAACTTTGGGGTATCCTTCAAAAGTACTTTTAAATTGTTAAATTCTTCTTCACATTGTGAAGACCAAGTAAAATCAACCCCTTTGCATAACAGAGTACGCATGTTAACACATTTCTCAGCAAATCCACGTACAAACTTGCTGTAGTATTCAGCCATCCCCAGGAATTTCATTAACTCAAGCAATGTTGGGACAGATCCATCTGGATACGCAGGGTTACTTGACCAACTCGTCGCCAGTGTAAAATTAAGTAAATGAATCCAAGGTTCAAAGTAGATGTGAAAGAGTTTAATCCAGGGGATAAAATGTCCCATCCATCAGCAAGCAGTAGTCAGTAGCAACTGACCATACAAGAAACAGTAGCATTCCATCACCATGGTGCTAATCAAAGGGAAACATGTATACAGCAGGGAAACCAGATAGAGGATATAACAAACATATAAATTATAAGCAATATATTACAATCATCTCCCATGGCTTTCACATAAACAGCAAATCCCTCTTTACACTGTCAGTCTAACATCGGTTCTCTTGGTCCCTAAAGAAATATTGATGCTGCTGACATCCCTTATCTGCACTGTTGAAGTACCTATCAGTTGAAATGTGCACCGCGTGTGATTCAGAAGTGCCCTGTGGTTCATAAAGAAAGTAACTATTTAATTGTTGACAAACATACCTCGCAATGGAACTTGTTAGGTAAAACATAGCGTTGGGCATGGCTGCAACGCCCGGTTTTGCCAGTGTGGCTATCCGCTGGCTATCCACTGTAAGTGATGCCAACATCAGGCAAAATATCATCAGGCCCAATGCCACCTCAACTATAGTATCAATTAGGGCTAAATTTACACCAACATTCAATGATTGCTTAGTTAACAGCAGTAAAATCTAGGCGGGATCACAAGACATAGGAGTGAGATGGGAGAAATCTACAAACAAGAACTTCTTTTACATTTGAAAACATTGGATTATCCCTCTTCCAAATAACATACTTTATGATGGCTTCTACTTGTTGCAGTGTATAGTTCTCATAATCAGACTGTGTATATAAATAGCTTCTCTAGTAAAGGAGCATGCACAAATGTCTCAAGCTGTCTACAGAACCCATCTCCTGAATGATTTATTGTGACACTGGCACATTCCATGATGACAGATCATCCTAAGGTTCCATTTGTTTAACTACACAACAATACATAGCACTGGCATACAAGTGCTGTGGATTCCACAGCACAGTGATCCAAGCTTCAGTGATGCATAAGACATGTACAGTAAGGAAAAAGAAGTGATTAAAAGTGAATGAACATGTATCAATGTGGTGGAAAACATTCTAGAGATATGGAGAAGTTTAGGAAGGCAGCAGTGGTTTAATTTTGTTATAATGGCCTCAACAAGTCATGAAAATATATTTTTCTTTACTCCAGGCAAATGTGTGAGCACTGACTTCATGGAGCAGAAAAAGGGTCACTTCTGCAGCGCATAATCCTGATTCAAACAGGTCTCACTGCATCTTTTAAATCTTTGAGATTCTTTTCCCAGCAACCTACTATGAGGTTCTTTTCCCAGAAGCCTACAATGAGGTTCTTCTCCCGACTACCTACCATGAGGTTCTTCTCCCAGTTACCTACTATGAATTCCTTCTCCCAGCCACCTGTCATTAGGTTATTTTCTCAGCTACTTACCATGAGATGTTTCTCCTAGCTACCTACCATGAGGTTCTTCTCCCAGCTAACAACCATAAGGTCTTTCTCTCAGCTAACTAATATACAAAACAGTTATGTTAATTTAGGGTTGAGGATATAAGCATTCCCCTTGTCATTTATTTACATTTTCCCAATAGATATAGTTTCCTCTCTAAAACCCCTGTTCATCCTCATTACAAATAGGTATCTCCTCTCCCATTACACACTCTGGAACACCTGCTCCTTCCCTTCACAATGATTACTTTTCTGTGCAACTCAATAGTAGAAAATTATCTGACAATTGATGATGATTATTCTTTTAATTACTTAATTGTAGTTGTTCACTGAAGTAGCACCACTGAGAAGCTTATACTCCTGCCTGTAATGCTAATCTGTGAATAAAGTACTTCTGTCAAGCTGGAAGATTTTACTCATTAGCAAATGGGCTCCTTAAACTCCAAACTCAACACAGGTTGAATCCTTGAATGTATAGTTTGTATCTGTCAGGCGTTTTTTTCCTCACTAAAAATAGGGACACAAAACATTGATAATCGTCCTTTTCTTTAATATGTTTAATGTACACTTTAACCTGAGCAATAATGTGATCACTCTGGAGAATATGTTTTGACACATTCTAATGTCTTATGTTGCATTGTACCTACCAGGCATAAATATTTCACTGAAATAAAAGAACACACATAGTGATTTCAATCATAGCATTATTATTTTTATTATTATTATTATTCAGTTCAGTCTGTGTGTGCTTAGAACTTAGGTTTGATTGGCAGAGGTATGCACTGTGTCCAAGCAGGAACCACAATCCCAGTCAAGGTAAGTTAGATACACAAAATAAATTAACCTGTGCTCACCCTCTGGTAGTTTGGCACAGAGCAGGCAGGCTTAACTTAAGAGCCAATGAGCAAAGTATTTGCGCAACACTTCAAACAGTTACACAGTGAAAACACCACAAAAAGACTCCACACCAATTTATAAAAATAGATTATAATTTTATAAATAAAACAAGAACAATCCATTCAATCCAATAAGTAAAAGTGAAGGTATGAATTTTTAAAGATTAAAAGTGAAAAAAAAGTGCTTAGAAGCAAAAAGAGTGTATGGGGTTATCTGGTCGCGCTGGACCGGGGTAAAGTCAAGAGTTCAGGCTGACTCGATGAAGCGCCGGCTGGTTACAAGAGCCATGCAAGGCCCACTGAACAAATGTGCCTTGATCCTAGTCGCAACGGTGATATGCGGGGTGCAGCCGAGCAATGCATTGGTGTTGATCCTATAGTTGAAGTGATACATCAATTTTGTCCATGCAACGATGGTGATGCGCTGGTTCTGAATAGGAAGTGCCAGTTACGAGAAGCATTTGTTCTAAAGCCAGTGCGCCGGGTTTCTCCACGGAGCTGAGGAGATGCATTGATCAACTCTCACTGCAGTGGCAGCGATACAGTGGTTCTGATGTGTTGGTTCCGATGGCATTGCGCTGGATCCAAGTGCAATGCACGGGTCCCATTCCCGCAACATCAGCAATGCATTTATTCTGCTTC
Organism: Calotriton arnoldi; assembly: GCA_963921515.1. Taxonomy (NCBI): domain Eukaryota; kingdom Metazoa; phylum Chordata; class Amphibia; order Caudata; family Salamandridae; genus Calotriton; species Calotriton arnoldi. Next base: position 3,561,948 of record CAWUFW010000285.1, read on the forward strand.
ACGCAGCAGAGGTTACGTTGGTTCCACTGGAGTAAGCTCGTGGACCCACTTCCAATGGACTAGACACAGGAGCAGGGGGTAAGACTTTGACATCTCTGAGCCAGCATGCCTTGGGAGATCACTCTGGGTTCAAGTAAGGTAGTCCACTTCTTCCTCAGCAGGGCATAGAGTAGCAGGCAGAAGGGCAGCACAGGAGAACATTCGTTCTTCCAGAGCAGCAGTCCAGCAGAGTGGCAGTCTTGTAGCAGCTTAGCAGTTTTTCATCCTGGCAGAGTTATTTACCGGTCCAGTATTATCTGATTTGTTGTGCCTTTGAAGTGAGAGAGAATTAAAAAAAGAAGCCTTTGAAGTGCACCAAGTCCCTGCTCTTCCTGCCCTGGCTCCAGACTCATTACAGGGGGGCATGCAGTTCTTTGTGTGGGTGCAGGACACTACCCATTCAGGTGTAAGTGTCAACTCCTCCCTCCCTTCCTGCCCAGGATGTCCCATCAGGATACAGATGGCCATTCAGTCACATGTTTCCTTCCTTTGTGTGTGGCTGTCGAGAAAGAATTCACAAAGTCCAGCTATCAGCCACCCCAGATGTGTATTGGAGGCAGGCTGCAGCACACAGGGCTTTAAGAGCAGATAAATGCCATCTATGTAAAAGTAAAAAGAACAATTGATGGACGGAATGCTGAACAATGTCTCACCCCAGTCAGGGATCTGAGCCAAAATCCATTGTTCTTTTTTGCTTGCCATGTCACTGGATTCAGGCTATCCTGTCTGATGAGGGGTGATACCTCGGAACCAGTCCTAGGATGCTTGTTTCTGGTCCAGGGAGGACCTGGCCTGGCAGTTCGGGCTGGACTGTTCCTATGGGGATCAGGGTCAAGACTGATTTGCATATGGCTGGGTACAAATTGGAATGGTGTGGTGAACATCAAAACAATGGATTTAGGCACAGATCTCTGATTGTGGGTGAGTATTTCACATTGTTCAGCTTTCCGTCCATCAATTGTTCTTATTGCATCTCTGTAAAAGTGTCATTTTTAAAGTAATAAAGTTAAATCGAACTTTGCCAGTAAAGCGGATTCATCATTACTATTACAATGATTTTTAAAATGACAGAGCCACTCCTTCTCTATCAAGAGTTATAGCTTAAAAGCGTAATGAGGAATTCCCAATGTCACACTAGTAAATAATGAATTTAGGTGTTTTTCCCTACCAGGACATGTAAAACGTCAAAGTACATGTCCTACCTTTTACTTACACAGCACCCTGTCCAATGGGCTACATTAGATCTACCTTAGGAGTGACTTATATGTAATAATAAGGGTGTTTTAGAATTGGCAAGGGGTTTTAAATGCCAAGTCGACATTGCAGTGTAAACTGCACACACAGGCTCAGCAGCTGCAGGCCTGAGCCATGTTTAAAGGGCTACTTGTGTGGGTGGCACAATCAGTGCTGTAGGCCCGCTAGCAGCATTTTTTTATTTTTAGGCCCTGGGTACAGGTAGCACACTCTACTAGGGACTTATAGATAAATGTAATATACCAATTGTGGATGGTCAATTAAACCATGTTTAGGGGAAAAGCACATGCACTTTAGCATTGGTTAGCTGTGGTAAAGTGCTGGGGGTCCTAAGCCAACAAAAACGGTTAGTAACAGAGGAAGAGAAAGGAAAAACGTTTGGGGTGACCCTTCAGATAGGGCCATTTTCCAACAGTGCTGATATCTATTTCGGCATCCTTAAGTTAGTAATAAGCAGCTCTAATTTTCTGCCCTTCCTCTCCTCATTTGTTCAGATCACTGAAAGATATTTCTAATTTCTAATTACAAGTTGCTTGGGAGATTTCCATATATTGATTGAACTTTATAGTTCTGTTCATAGTCCCAAGGAAAACACAGCTATTTTATTAATGTTGCGTATGATGCAAGCATAGCCAGAATTTATTATCAGAGCACTCAAGAAGCATGGGGGAAAATGGTGATCTGAAGAATGCAGTTTTATAATGGGCCACGTACTTATGTTTGCTGGCAGACTTGGCCCTTCAGGTGTTTATAGACATTTATGAAGTAGTTTTAAAAAGACAGTTGTAGGAAACTGCAGAAGAAATGAAGAGGTTTAGGAATGCAAAGACCTTCTCCTATGTTCTCCTGGTAGGGACAAAGACAAGAATGTCAATAATATTATAACTCTTAACATGTTTGCATCTTTTAGTTATGTTATTTACATTGCTCCAATTGTGATACTCCTTTTGTGCTTGGGTGTTATGAGGTCTCTGTATATCAGCCTTGGACTGTGGAAAAGTTTAACGCGTTTAGGTAAAGTGCTCTTTGGAATCCTACACATTGCCTCCTCTTCTTCAGCATCACTTATTCCATGTATATTCTCATCCTTTCTTCAATTTCTTAAGTACAAAAATTGATTATACTTACATATTGACAAATTATTACACTGGATAGTATATATCTTTTGTTATGTATAGTGAATTTTATGAACCTCTCCTTCCTGTTCAGCATTTATGATCAATGTAAACTGTCCACCTGCCTTTGTGGAGCACAACCAACTAAAGACTAAACATATCCATAACTGCCCTTCTTCTCTATTGATCTATATATGCCTAAGAGGTTCAACAGCTCCAGGGCTAGCCTTAATGTTATACTTCTGTTTCTGCTAGGAGTTTAATGCATGCTTATGATGACCCTCTGATACAGTGACCCCATACTATTCAGAAGCCATCAATCAGCAAGTCATCTTTATTTGATACCCTCTATCTGCACTACATCAAAGTTTGCAGCCACCTCAAAGAAGGGATTGATGATAATCTTAGTGCTTGCCTCTTCGGTCTAGGTACACTTTATACATAGATTTACCCACTTTGCTTTGGTATTCTTTCCAATGCTCTATTGCCAGCTTGTATACATACACCATGAAGAGTTTAACATTTTCCTGAAATGAGACAAGACTTAAAATTTGGTAGATCTTTTCCCAAATCTGTTTTGTGTTGTTTCCAAAAATAATTGGATTCAGCAGAGGTGGAAGAATCACAATTAAGTTTGAGAAGAGGATCTGAACATGGGCAGGAACTCTAGTACTAAACCTGCTTGCGATGACGTTAAGGAAGATGGGGATCGAGGTCAAGCAAAGGTGAGTACTGCAGATACTGACAGCCTTCTTCCTGGATTCTTTGAAATGTAGTTTCAAGACAGCCCTGCAATCTTTTTATAGGAGAGTACAATAGATATGAAATCAAATCCTTTCACCAAGAGGGCCCCCACCACACTGTACATAATGTTAGTGGTGATTTCAGCACAGGACAAATTTGCTACTGTCAAATGCTCCCAATAAGTATATTCAATTGTTTTGCTCCTGCAAAATGGTAACCTTAAAAAAAGAATGGCAGGGATAGAGCTAACACTACTCCTTTGGAAATCACTGTCACTTATATTTTGAATAAAAATTAGCTTGTTAGGATGGATGTGTATCTCAAAGGATTGCTAATTGCCGTATATCTATCAAATGCTATTGCCACAAGAACTCCAAACGTCATGGACAAACACAATGACAAGAAACTTCTGTATGAGACAGGCCTCAAAACTGATATCCCTTGAATTGAACAATAATAAGAAAAGCATTTTAGGAAGGATTGTGTTTGATGCAGCCAGACCTGCAACCAACATCATAGAGAGTATAACATACATTGGGAGGTGAAAGCTTGCATTTCTTTTTATAATGAAACAGGTAGTGCTGTTAACTATAATAGTTATGACATAGATGCAGCTCAAAGGAAATGCTATCCAGATTCTATATGCTTCCATTCCAGAAATCCCATGGAGGATAAACTTTGGAGTACATATTGTTGCATTATTTAAAACCATATTTATTTACACAAATTACCTGCCAAAGTCAGCATCCAAAATAGTTGTCTGAAATATCAATTGAGGAAAGCTAATCAATGCAATGATGATTACTCTAAAAAGCAGTCAGTGGTTAATTATTTAAATTTCTTTGCTTTTCACTGTTAAAATTCTAACCACCTGAAAATAAAAGATGGAACAATTCTACTGATTGCACAGTAATGTTAAAAATACATTTTTAGAGGGGTATGCAAAATTGCGGCGGCGGGCTGCGCTGCCTGATAACGCTCTGGAGTGCGGCAGAGAGAAGAGAAGCGACTGTCGAGACACAGGAGAGTCCAAGTGCAGAGCAGAGAAGGAGGACTCAGAGCGATGCCCGGAATCAGATTGCCCAGTGGGCCCCAACCCCTGGATCTCCGGGAAGACGCGGTGAGCTTCGCACCCGTGCACGGAGGCAGAGCACCGGGACGGCGCAGGCACAGGAGATCCGAGGTGGAGAGTACCGCTGCATAGGATTACGGGCATTGGAGGGGGAAAAACGAGGCACTAAACAAACTGCCGAACGGTGAGTGCGGGCTTACACCATTGGACCCCGGTGGGACCAGAGTGGGTTCTGTCAGCTGCGGGCGGCCTGGGCGAAGACTACGGCCTAAGGAGTGCAGCAGGCCCTCAGACTTGGCAGTGGAAGGAGGGCACAGAAGGCCTAAGGGAAGCAGCTGGGTCTAAGCATTGCGAGAGGTGAAGCACTCCCCCTAAGACGCAGGAGGGAATCAGCATAATATAGCCGGTCACCTCATAGCGGTTCAATTCGGGACCCACAGGCCACGCAGTGTACCCTCATTAACCATTAACCAACACACAGTGGCACGAAAGCGAGGGTCTCTGCCCGCCTTTAGGATACATCATACAGAAGTGAGCCGCTGCACTTGCATCCCTAGACGCAGAAGGAGAGCTGTTAAGCTAGGCAATCTGTTTGAACGGATTCACGACGCGACAGTTACTGCTGCGTTGGTGCCCTCTCCCACACCTACGATGCCGAGGGGTGCATAGAGAGGATCAGGGGTGACGACACTGGGAAAACCGACAGGCCGCTAGAGGATACATCCCCTGGGCAGGCGGCGGAGAGTACTGGGTCTGATTCCTGATCATTCAGCCTTTGTCTAATCAGTGACCAGCAAAATGGCAGGGGGAGGCGAAACAAGGCAGCGGTGTAGAGTAAACTGGCTAAATTTGCGTGGTCTAACACAGGAGATGACCAAGAAACTACTCCCCAGGAAGTTCCAAGAAAAGACGCAATCCCCTCAAACGCACCAAGACCTGACGCTCCAGGATATCATGGCGGCAATTACAGGAGTATGCACTTCTCTCGAATCCCTTCTTGACACAGTGAATATAGAGGTCTCCCTCATCAGAGCGGACCTCTGGAAAATGGACACCAGAGTAAAAGAAGTGGAAGATGCCACCACGGAACTCCATAAAGATGCCTCCCTGCTCAAGCAGCAGGTCCTACAATTGCAAGACAAGCAAACCAAAATGGAAATGCAACTTGACGAATACGAAGGTAGGGCGCGAAGAAATAATGTGTGCATCCTGGGTGTTCCAGAACACGCAGAAGGCCCTGCAGCGGATCTGTTCGTAGAGGATTTAATTTCAAAACATTTGCAACCAAAGAGACTTTTAAAATATTTCTCTATTGAACGGGCTCATCGAGTCCCAGGGGGGAGGCCTAAGCCGGGAGCCCCCCCTCGACCGATAATAGCCAGAGTCTTCAATTTCAGAGATCGCGACGTTATACTTCAAGCGCGCGTGCCAACCCGCCAATCAAGCTGGAAGACAGTGTGGTGTCCTTTTTTCCAGACTTTACTACGAAAGTCCAAAATCAACGACGCAGTTTTCTAGCGGTCAAAAAAGCGTTGTGAGACAAAGAGGTGAAGTATGCCATGATTTTTCCAGCAAAACTCCGATTGGAAGCCGTCAGTAAAGCTTGGTTCTTCTCCACACCTGAGGACGCATGGGACTGGATAGAAGGCTGGCGTTGAGTAGAGACACCCCATAAGGAGAGATACGGGGACCACGGAATAATAAACCAGACCACCTTAATGAGCCGTGAAGTGACTCTGTCAGCAAAGAAACAGACTCGACAACTCACAGCTGACTGCAGCAAGGCTCTTGACTGTGCAGTGGACTATGCAGACCACAGCTAAGTGACTCTGATTGGGTTAGGTAATACCTGGAGAACACGGCAGGGTCCTATCAATGAAGTAGTCGTGCTTAATCGGCCCAGGTGTGCATTCCCGGCATTGGGAGAACTGCTACCATTTGTACAATGGGCTGCGGCCGGGAGATGGGACTGCGGTCTCCCCACATAATATATGTCCTTTATAGAAATAGTTAGATCTAGGTGGGGTGGGGTTAGGGGCGGTAGACCAGGCACCTTCGACTGGGGGGAGGGGCGACAGGCACTCTGCCTTGTTGGGGAGTGGGTAGTTCGAAATCCACTGGCAGGGGGGCAGGGAGGGGGGAGTTGGGGGATGGGTGGAGGGAGGATAGGTTTTGTTTATGTAATCCAATCACAAGGCTTGAAATACTTGAATTAGCCACACGTTGCATTTCTAACTGTGTCAGACATGTGTTTATGCTGTTGTCTAGGAGTTGTTGGCCTGAAAATCACTTAAAGTTTAACTGAGCGATAGAGACAGCGACCATGGAACTCTTTGCACCTTACGATCGGTGCTTGGGCTCCTTTACCGCTAATCTAATTAAACTATGGTGGGGGGGATTTGTAGAAACATCACTTTCTGTCTTGACATGGAACGTCCACGGGATGGGAGATAAAATAAAAAGGGGCATTGTGTTACAATACCTTAAAAGACAAGCCCCTGATCTGGTCCTGTTACAGGAAACGCATTTAGTGGAAAGTAAGTGTAATGCCCCGACGCGTTGTGATTATAAACTCCTGGTCCACGCGGGATACACATCGGGGTCTAGGGGAACAGGAACCCTAGTCAAAAAAAGTCTTGCACTCACTCCGATATGGACATGGGCAGACCCCAAGGGTAGGTTTGCTGTTTTGGAGGCAAGCTGGGAAGGGAAAGCGCTTAATGTAATTTCAGCATACCTTCCACCAGCGCTGGGTAAGGAGGCACTCACAGACCTTGGGAAAATCATGGTAGACTTACCGAGCGGAAACCTTATCCTAGGTGGGGATTTTA